>CM057449.1:563302500-564615500 GCA_016271365.2 Neoceratodus forsteri | reverse complement strand
GACATGATAGAGACTTATAAGTACCTCGTGGAAGTGAACAAGAAACAGGAGGTGAATATTTTTTGGAAGAGAAGGTACACCAGGACAAAAAGGCATGCAATAAAGCCTACTGGGTCAATATGTTATATGCTCTACAGCACACAACATGACCGTGAAGTAGGAACAGCGTGGTAGGGAAGAGTGAGAGGGTGCAAAACTGCGAAAGGATGTATGTGCTGTAGTGCGCTTTCTCACCCTCTCACTCTTCCCAGTGCAGGATATGAATCCTGCTGGGACAGGGGTCCACCAAGCAGCTGCCATGGCTCAATGGGATGAGCCACTGGCAGCAAGGGAGGCAGGCAGTGTGTGTGGGTCCAGGTTTTGATTCCCGGTCTCAGATGCATGGAGTTAGTTATATGAGTTTGGCGGGTCGGGGGCTTATGTCGCAGGCAATATATAGTGCTCTGTATTGACAGTGCGGTATACTGCTGCAGCATAATGTTTTGCGACATTATGACCCCATACCGCAATAAAGCTGGAAGGGGAAGTTTAGGAGGGATGTGAAGAAGTAGTTCTTCACTGAAAGAGTGGTGGACACCTGGAGCAGTCAACCATTGGAAGTGGTTGAAGCAAAATCAGTGGTGGACTTAAAGCATGTGTGGGATAGGCACAAAGAAATCTTAGTAGAAAAGTGGGGGGGGTGGAGTAGCCGGAGATCAGGTTGGGCCTGCAGTAAGTGTATAGGCAGGAACAAACTGGGCAGACTAGGTGGGCCAAGCTGTCCTTATCTTCCAACAAATTCTGTGTTTCTATGTTTCTATATTTCTACCCTGCCACAGAGCTTAGTGTTATCTAGCAAGAGACACATCTTGTCCTGTATTCCTTCAATGTCACTGATGAACATATTGACAAGGCAAAGATAATTTCTTTGAAAATGACTAACTTTGGAAATGGTTGGGCTATGAACCTAATTTGTTTCTTAAATGAAAGCTTGCAATAAAGTCAACATTGTCATGCCATGTCAATACAGTTTTCAGGCATCGAAACACACCAAATCAAGTGTTAAACTGTTAAATGGAGCTGGGCAATGCTTCATACTATATAAAGTAGTAGGGGCTGCTGCATCAGAAGATACTAGTGGTATTCTGTCAAAGAGAACTACAACGTTATGTGTAATTATTAATAAAATCATGATTGCCCTATAAGTGGCTGATCAATCATCATAATGTACCTATTATAAACAACTTCCACTGGAGTTTTCATAGGCTTATATATTTTGTTTTTACTTTTCCTGAAAAATGCAATGAACTATATAATACAGATTTTCCCAAATTTTTACGTAGCGCATCTTGTTCTGTTTTGTTTAGACCTAATAGTTCTGTGTACTAGTTGTGTTCCATTACTGCCACAACTGTAGTTTTTCTTGATTTTGCACCACAGGTATGACATCAACCTACTGAGTTACCTTGCAGAAGCCTGCAGTTCATTATGGAAATACTGAGAGCCAAAGGTTAAACTGTTAATGTTACTGATTTGTATGTTTGCTTGAAAAGAGTATGTCTTGCTTTGAAAGTAAAATATATTTATTTTCTTTATTTAAAACTTATTTTACCAGGCAAACAAGCAGAGCCTAGGAGGCTTGTTTCCAGCTGCACTCGAGGGCAGGGTGGGCACAAAGGAGAATTAACAGGTAATAAATTAGGGATGAGCACAATAACAGTAAGCTGCAAAATGCATGCGTATGTTATACACATATACATAAATTATCACTATCTCAGGCTTTCAGGTATCTAGAAGTGGCTATAATATTATACCTAATCATAGCAGACCTTCCTGCCAAACCTTATTTATCTGAAATGAGATACATATCTTCTGCTTCATTTACATATGCAAAGTCTTCTCTGTCTTATAGAGAGGGAGTCAACATTTTTTTCTGTGAAATATTTAGAACTCTTGTATTTTATTGTTTGTACTTACCACACGCTGTTGCATAAAGATGGGTTTCCCAGGTGAGGGCAAAGAATACGCCACCAATAGACATGCATCCTAGTGCACCATTAAATCCAGACAAGCCATTGTAGATTTTATCAAAGGGCACAGCCAACGATAAACCTACGTGAAAGACATGTTTGTCATAAGGCATTGAGAAAAACTGTATTCATAAGGTCCTATAATGTATTAAAATTCAGATATGACTGCTGCACCTAAAATAGGCCATGTAGTGATTAGAAAGAGTAGAAGCAATATTGAAAGGGAAATCATACATTCTCTGACACTGTGCATATTCAGTAAATGGATTTAAAATCAGGACTAGATCTGAGTGTACAGGAGCTGGGGGCTCAATGAATGAGTCATAAGCGCCTATGGACATGAACAGTCAATGTTTTGAGCTTCAACTGTTGGCAATGGAATAGTGTTTATGTGTCCCTTCAGGACACAACAAAAGGTTACGAGCACATTGACTTCTGTTCCAGCCTTTTATTAAACTCAGTAGATGTTTTTTGATTTATACACTGGCAAAGAGTACCATTTTAGAATTGTATGATGTAGTTTTCCTCCTTTTCAGCAGAGAGTTCTGCAGTAGAACACAGATGCATTGAGATAACGAAAAATGTTTAGTGGTTCAGCACTGCTCTTTTTTAGAAAACATTTGTAGGGTTTTGTTATACTCTTGGATAGGTTTGCCACTGTGTTTATACAGCAATGGTGTTGTCACCATATCATTAAATTGACAAAGGGGCTGTAAAAGGGACTTCTTTTGTGAAAATTGAAAACAACTGTGGGCCAAGGGCTGATTTATGATGTACCCCAGTTTCTAACAGGCAAGACTGGATTTTCTATTTCCAAGCTTTATAATCTACATCAGTCCTGAGGAATAATCAGAGAACCATAATGATAAACCAGCGTTATGCCCATAAAGCTTTTTTGCAATTAATGCTGTATCTCCACCTGGCCCCCAAGCAGCCCACAGGATGTCAACCATTCCTGCCCCATCACCTTGATTTTCCTCCAGGGCTTACCTTTAAGCAAAGTAGTGATGCCTGAGTTTTCATTGGATACAGAGCTACTAGGTGGCTGGATGTCAGTGGCTGCTCAGGAGACCTCTGTCTACCATTTTTTCCTGCCCCCCCACCCCTGAAGAATGAGAGTGCAATGCTACTTTGATACTTCCATAAACGCTTCCATATCTGGAATGTCGACAGCTGCCACTCCCCCTATCTTGGACAGTCCTGGCTGCCCTACCCCCAGCCAACACTAGGGGCCAGGCAAGTGCCAAGCACTATAACTCTCCTTCCCCTGAAGAGTAGAGCTGTCTTCCAGATGCTCAGTCATCTCCCACCCTGGCTGACCCCTGATGATCCATGTGTGCAATTGAAACTGGGTCACTGATGTGGTGCGAGCTGTGGCATCCAGTGCCTCAACCCTCAGCACCATGGGCCAAGCCCATGAGACTTAATTTAGTCTAACAGTAATGAATATTCTATAGGGTTGAATGTTTTTATTTTGTCCCTCCTACATGCTACCACATCAGCCACTCCTTCAGGCTTGCCAAGGCCCCCTCTGACCCATCTGTCCCCTATGCCTCCATCGTCATATGGCAGCCATCCCAGGGTAACCCAGCGTAACCCTTCACCAGAAGGGTCCCTCTGCTCAGAGGGAGAAGGCTCCAGCCAAGGGGGGGGGGCAGACCAGTGCAACACTTGGCTGTGGGGTGCTGCTGAGGTGGATATGGCTTGGTAGGGCATTGATGGCACTGGAGAGCCGGGCAGCTGTCATCCAGCTGAATGTGGAGAATTTCTGCTTTTTCTGGTGTTGTTCCCGCCTTGCATTGCTTCTGCAGTGCTCCTGGTCTCCACCAGAGGCTGCTGCAGAGCAATGCTGTCCTGCTATCCAATGCAGGAGAGGAGAGCAGTCCTATGGATGCTCAGTCCTCTCCTTCCCCTGCCAGCTCCCGGCATCCCAAGTCCATTTTCGAACCCGGGTCGCTGGCGTGGTTCGAGGTAAGGCACCAATGCCTCAGCCTCTGCACCACTGGGCCAGCTGAATGGTTTTTAATGATCTACAACATACTAACAGCTGTTCAATTGTTGTGGAAGGCAGTTTGGTCTACTGGTAATAGCACAGAGCTGTGAATCCAAAACCAGTTTGAATCTCACAACTGCTGCATACTCACTGAGTGATCTTGTATGAATCATATACTTCCCTGTGCCTAACCTCTAATTTCTCTTTATAGCTACAGTACATGCCCTTTGAATCTCCCTGCACACTTAAAATGGCAGGAACGTTCCATCCTCAACCTCTCCTCAATTGTAGAGCACTTAGGGATACAGTTTGTAATAAAAGGTGAGTACAATAATCCAATTCCCATCCTTTCCTTTCCTTTCCTTTCCTTTCCTTTCCTTTCCTTTCCTTTCCTTTCCTTTCCTTTCCTGTTAATGGCTTTCAATGGATCAATAGTTAAATTCAGAGTAGCATGAGGTTTGCTGAAACTTCTAGAGACTCATAAAAGTTGATCGCATAAGAAGTTGCTCGCATAAGCTTTTTTCTTTTCTGTTCAGCTTGGATATTTCAAACAGAGTATGCTACCTGCAGGTTTGGAGTTAATATTATACTGTTTGAGTCCATTACCTGGGCTAAACAGATTAGATATGTAAGAAATATGACATGATAGAGGGGGTGGTTATGTTATGTTAATGTACTGACTGGTGTATTGGAGTCCCAGTCCAAAGGGCAATGGACTTCAAACATAAGGAGGTATATTGAGAAATACAACTCCCTACACCCTCTGTAAATAACTCATTCCACTTACAAAAGGTTTAGTAATATTTAGTGGTTTAGCAGTCTAGTAGTGTTGAAATTTGGTGCTAGAGCTTGAAATGGACAACTGTCATCCAGTAGCATAAATTATATATGCAAAAGGGATTAGGTTGTAGATGGATCCCTTCACTAGTTGGGTGTGGTTGCACTGTAGTTAGTGGGCTGTGACTACATAGTTATAGTTGCTCCTGTTCCTGGGGTTTTGCTTCCTATTCTTCCCCTATGATCTGAGAGCCTGAGCTGAAAGTTTGGGCTGTTAATTATGTTGGTGCCGTGTGATCTGCCTCAAGTGCAGTGCAGTGCATCCAAGTAGGTGACACTGGCAAACTCAGTGGTGCAGTCTTTGTGGACCTGACCAAGATATTTGACCATGCTGACCATGGCATTCCAATATCTGTGCTAAAGTCACCTGGTTTTGGTACATCAGAGGATTACTGGGTTACTGATTATTTAACCCACAGGGCCTGAAGGGCAAAAATCAATGGCATGCTGTCTGATTAACAAGTAATCAATGTTGGTGTACCATAGGGATCAATTCTGGGGCCATTATTCTTTAGCTTATTTATTGATCTTATTTCCAAATTTTTCCAACACACCAGTTTTGTACTATAAGCAGACAATGCCATTGTGAACAACTCTTCTTCTTCGGTTGATGTTATTAATGCTGAATATGGGTCTGAGCTGAATTTGGGTCTGGCATTAACATTTTAGAAACTTGGATATTGTCAAATAAATTATTGTTAAATGTCAGTGGCTCAGTAGGTAGCACACTCGCCTCTGAGGCCGGGAGATCAGAGGGCTGTGGGTTCAGTTCCCACATCTGGCACTTGGGTTAATATCCCAGTACTGACACTGTAGTGCAGCATGAGAGGGGTGCTGCACTTCTGAGGTGCCGTCTTTTGGATGAGACATTAAACTGAGGTCCCATCTGCCTGGATTGGTGGTAGTTCAGGTGGATGTTAAAGATCCCATGGCACTTATTGAAAAGAGTAGGGGAATTTCCCCGGTGTCCTGGCCAAATTTCCCTCATTCACTAAAAATACCACCAACAGCTTAATCTGGTTCAAGGTCAGTTGGCATTCATCTGTATCCCCCTCCCCCGGGTCATGCCTGAAAATAGGCAGGATTTGTCTAGTGCACTTACCCGGTCAACAAAAGCTAAATAAATAAAATAAAATATATAATTTTATTTGGGACTGCAGCTAGGTTGGCTTGGAAAGGCAAAAACTTGACTATAGCCACCCTGGATGGACATAATTTAGAACTAGTATCTTTTACCAAACACCTGGGACTCTACATAGACCTCCTATTAAGTTTTAAAAGAGCATGGATTATACTTCTTCAGAGCTGCATGTGAATTTGGGTCAATTATACAGGCTTAAACATTGTCTTACTGAGAGAACAAGGGTTGTTACAGTATTACAAAAGCTGTTACCACTATTAGAGTATGGTGGAATCATCAAATACAGGATCCATCAACCATTGTGCACAGAAAAGATCTGATTTTAAACAAAATAAGTTGTATTGCCCAATCCTTACCCACATGTATGTGTCACCGTATTATACTGTAAAAATTTGATTGGCCACCTTGGGAACTAAATTTTAAGAATTTCCCAGTTATCCATGCTGGACGTACCTAATAGAAGGATTAATAAAATCCTTTCAACCATCCATTTTGGTGAGTGTGCCATATCTTTTCTACTGCAATCCTGGCTATGCAGGATGGTAATTATGGGCATACCTGCCTCATTATTTTCAGAATGTCTCAACGTATAGTTCAGAAATGGACTTGGGACTGCCAGTAATCATGACATAAAGTTGCCTCATAAACACATGGATGTTGGCTAGAGATCTTCTTTAGTCAGTTCTCTGAAACACTGGAATAAATTGCCACCTTCTCTTAAAGAAATCTCAAATCATAAAAATTTTACAAATGAACTCAAGAAGTATTTTAAAGAACAATGTGATTGCAAATGCCACACAGATTAATTTTTTGCTCATGTTTTGTATACCCTGTACATTAGGGTTAACACCTGTCCTGATTTATGCAGGACTGTCCTGATTTGGGCAGCTGTATCCTGCAAAAAAAAACATGAACAATGTTACATGTCCTGCCCTTATATTAAAAAAAAAAATCTAACTTTCCTCTAAATGCTGCAGAAAACTATAATACCTTAACTAAAATGCCTTAACATGATAAGAAACAAAAGAAACAACCAAAAACTCCACCACTTAGTCTTAATTTTGATTATTTCTAGAAAAGAAGTCTGTTGTATTGGTCAAGACTACTGTACATATTGTCCTGTGAAAAATCCTGTTTCAGTATGAAGTGTCCCACTTCAGTCTTCTTAGAAGGTGGTAACCCTACTGTACATTGTTAGTAGCATTACAGTTTATAATTTTGTGTGTTAATATTTGTTCTATTGTATTTCTGTACTTTTTGTACTTTGTACTCTCGTGTATGAATTTTATAACCCCTAGTCATACCTGTAAAAGAACTTGCTTCAGTATACTTACCTGGAAACAAATGAACTAACAATACTGTAGATAAGTTGATATTTTACCAGTTTTCAGAGGTTTTGCTGATGTCTTAATGCTTTGTTAAGGTACCCCACCAAGACAGCAAAAACGCTGCAGTCAAAAACAGCACCATCATAACAACATGTGTGGTTTCTGAGTTAGTTTATCTAATCTTTCTGCTGTTGTGTAGAATTGTAGTTTTTGAATATTTCCTTGTGTTTTAATTTTGTGTGTATGTTTCCATTCTTGTGTGAGCAGCAATAAGCCTTTTTGAGTTTGGATTTCTGAGTATGAAGTATTTTTTTTTTTCAATTTTGTTGAATAGATTTCCTTTGCAATTTATGACTGTTGAGCAATGTTGCCTGGGAAGCGAGTGGAAATGGTAATTGATGTTGTTTTTTATTTGCAAGATTTATTTTTCACCATCGTGGGTTATCTGATTTGCATTTTGACCTTTTTGATTCTGAGATAATGTAATTTTCATGCTGAACTTTTATACCCAGACAGGTTGTATCCATAATTATTACACTCCCATAATTTCAATGTAACAGGGGTATGTGCTAAATTAATGCAGTACTAGGTGTCAGGGTCCTGACCAGTTAGTAGGCAGAACTGACCAGCCACCATTTTAAAAATTTGGATAATGCACTAATTGAGTCTTTCAGTATCCAATTGGATCAGACAGTACACTACCCTTACAACCCAAATGGAGTCAGATGAAAGACTCAAAATCATTTATTGATGCATCAGCTGCAAAATCTCAATAGGTTATACCTCTAGCCTCTAAGCAACTGGAGCAAAATGTTGATCCTACTGTTGAATGTGAACAGAAAGGGAAAGGAATAGGAAGAGGAAACTGACCCGAAAGTGATAGTTTGTGAGAAGTGGGGTTTTGGCTGGCTGTGTGCTTGATCATTCTGTATTGAAGAGCTGTTAGGTAGAAGTCTACTTTAGCCACTTAAGATGTCACTCACTGGTTGGTTGTGCTATTTTAGCAAATTTCCTGTACTGACTAGGCACATTAAATCCCTTTTTGTAAATTTTAATTACTAAGGTGCCTATGTCTCTGTGTACGAGAAATGTCAGTGTATATTAGAGTCACAGAAAAGAAGCAATTGTTTATTTACTTATTTAGTTATTGCTATTATTATTTATGAATTAATTTAGCTATTTTCTGCATATAGTTTGGAAGGCCAGTTTTATCAGAAGAATAACATGTTCAATTTGTTGAGAATGGACTATGACTTTCTGCCATACATAATGACACAAATGACAGGTTTTCTCTGAGTGCTAGAGAAAGAGGTAATGGTTCATTCAAGCATTTGACAACAGAGCCAGAGCCAAAGAATGGAGGAGAATGTACTAACATACTAAAATGCCAGCAGAATAGGCCTAACGGTCTTTCGAATCTGCTTGATTGGTCAGCCCCCACCCTGGGTGCTGACCTTGCTGCCCCCCTCGCCTTCTCTGGCTTCTCCCTTCCCAGTTCTGGATATTCTTGCTGCATTGGATTTTGCTTCCAGAACCCTTCCCCTGTACCTGTCCCAGCCCCTCTTGAACCCCTCCACTGTCTCTGCCTCCACCAGCCCCTTAGGCAGTGCATTCCATGGCTCCAACACCCTCTCAGTGAAGTAGCACCTCGTCCTTTCTCCCCTGAATCTTCCCCCCTCCAGCTTCCACCCATGTCCTCTAGTGGCCCCCTCCTCCTTCCTTCGAAGCACCCTGACTGTTCCTCCCCTATTTACCCTCTTCATGTACTTGAAGACCTCTATCATGTCCCCCGGTCCCTTCTCTCTTCCAATGTGTACATATTTAGCTCTTCGAGCCTCTCCTCGTGAGGTCCTGTCCCCAAGCCCCAAATCATTTGGTTGCCCTCCTCTGACCCTCTCCAGGAGTTTAATGTCCTCTTTAAGTGTGGCCTCCAAAACTGCATGCAGTACTCAAGGTGTGGCCTCACCAAGCAGTTATACAGAGGGAGCATCACTTCCCTCCTTCTGGAGGTGATCCCCCTGGCGATACATCCCAGCATCCTGTTGGCCTTGGCTGCTGCCCTCCTACAAGTCTCCAAATTGTCCATTTTGACATCCACCACCACCCCCAGGTCCCTTTCAGCCATTGAGACTTGTAGCATTCCCCCCCCAGGGTGTACACTTGGCCTGGGTTTCTGGCCCCCAGGTGGAGTACCTTGCATTTCCCTGCATTGAACCTCAGCTTCCACTTTCTAGACCATCTTTCCAGAGCCTCCAGGTCTCCCTGTAGGGCCACCCTCCCCTCCTCCCCATCCACCACCGCCCCCAGTTTTGAGTCATCTGCAAAGAGACTCATCTCACTCCTGATTCCTGTCCTTATGTCAGAGATGTAGGCGTTGAACAGGAGGGGCCCAAGGACTGATCCCTGTGGGACCTCACTAATGACCCTCTTTGGGGATGAGACTATCCCGCCAACTACGACCCTCTGGGTCCAGTCCTGGAGCCAATTGCCTATCCATCTGATCATCTGGTTCCCCAACCCCATTTCTCCCAGCTTATCCAACAGGCCGACATGAGGAACAGAGTCAAATGCCTTGCTGAAGTCTAGAAAGAGGACGTCCACTGGTCTACCAAGGTCCAAGACACTCGTCACCCAGTCATAGAACACCACAAGGTTTGTCTGACGCGATTTCACCAAGACGAATCCATGCTGTCTAGCGTCCAGGCACCCTGACTTTTCCAGGTCCCCCCCAGCCTCTCCTTGACAATGCCTTCCATCATCTTGCCCACCACCGATGTCAGGCTGACAGGCCTGTAGTTCTCTGCCACCTCCCTTGATCCACCCTTGTGGATAGGCACTATATGCGCCACCTTCCAGTCCTGGGGCACCCACCCTGTCCTCAGAGAGATGGTGAAAAGCTCCGCCAGGGGTTTCGCCAGGACATCCGCAAGTTCCTTCAGCATTCTGGAATGTAATTTATCCAGCCCCAGTGCTTTCTCCATCTTAAGGGAGCTGAGGGCTTCCCTTACTCTCTCTGCTGTGATTTCCACTTCCAGTACCTCTTCTCCCTGCTTAGCCCTCCCCCCTCTTGCCAGTGATGCCTCCCCCTCTCCCCAGACCCGCCAATCGGTAAGGGTCCCCCCCTCCTCAGTATCTCTGTCTCCTCCCATGTATGATGCAACACCCCCATTTTCCTTGGTGAACAGAGGTGAAGTACCATTTAGTACCTCAGCCTGCTCCCCGCTGCCTTGTGCCCATCTCTCCCTGATTTAATCCTGCTAATCTGCCCCTTCACCCTTCGTTTTTCCCCAATGTATCTAAAGAACCCTTGTTCCCTCTCCTGATTTCCTGGCCAGGTTCTGCTCCTTCCTTGCCTTAGCCACCCTCACCACCCTAGTGGCCCTTCTAGCCATCAGCTCACTCCCTCGATCCCTTTCACCCTTGAGCACTTGAATCACCTATAGGCTGCCTTCTTTCCCTGCACCACCTCCTGACCTCCCTGGTCCACCAGCAGGGTTTCGGCCCCACCGTGATTGCCTTACTCTTTGCACAGGTGCTGGTAGCATCTTGCACCCCTCTCTGATGATTTCCACCTACTATCAGCGTCCATGTCTGACCCAATCCCATCCAAATGCTCCTTAAGGATCCTTCCCATTTCCTTAAAATCCATTCCCTGAAGTCAGTTACCTCGCTCTTTGTGCAGCTTTCAGCCCTCCTAGGTCCAGGCAGAACCAGACCGTGGCATGGTCACTCCCCGCCAACGGGTCCCTTACCTCCAGGCCCCTAATCTGGTCACTGTCTGCCAGGACCACATCCAGTACCCACGCCTCCCTGGTCAGTTCCCCCACCTGCTGAGTTAGGAACGCATCTTGAAAGACATCCAACAACCTCTGTTCCCTGGTCACAGAAGATTTCATAGTCTCCCAGTCTGTTCCTGGCATGTTTAAGTCCCCCAACACCACCACCGTTCCTCTACCCAGTCTGCAGTGTCTCCCAACATCTGCCACCAGACTCTCCTCCAGCTCCTCCACCAGGGCAGGGGGTCTATACACCACTCCTATTTTTACTCTCTTGCCCCCCCTTGTTATCAAGGTGACCCAAATTGCTTCCAAGGTTCCCTCCGCCTCCTCTACTCCCCCTATGTCAATGCAGTTTTTGACTATCATTGCTACCCCTCCTCCCCTTCCCTCCCCCCTGTCCTTCCTGAACATAGTGTAACCCTCCAGGTTCAGGTCCCAGTCGTGTCCTGCAGTGGCCCAGGTCTCAGTGACTGCTGCCACATCCACTGCTCCCTCAGTTAGCATCGCATGGAGCTCAGGCATTTTATTTCCCAAGCTCCTGGCATTTAGCAGGACTACCTTCCACCCTTTCCCTATACTTCCATTTCCCCTGCTTGTGTTCCCATGGGGATTCTGTTTTCCCCTGGTCTGCACTTTACCAGTCGGCCTTTTCCCGCAATCCTCCAGCTCCCCAGGGGGGTGGAGACAGAGTCCCTCCTTTATCGGCACCCCCTTGACAGCCTTTTCTCCCATCCCTCACCCCTTCACAAGTTTAAACCCCACTTTTCCCCCCATGTTCTAATGACTTGGAAGTTGCAGGAAAGGCTGAAATATGTACAGAATGTGTCCTGCCACCTATGACTCCAAGGGAGTTAGCTGATGCTAGAAAAAAATGTTACCCAGTGGCAATAGATGGTCCCAAGACTGGTAGCTCCAAGAACATCTTTTGGCACTGTTACAGATGGCCAATAAGATAGCTCCATGGTTTGGGATTTTGTTTTTCTAAGGGCAAAATTGATGTGAGTATATGCTGCAACATTTATCTTTATAACATTGCAAGAAAAAAATTAGAAATTTAATTGGTCAAGAGATGTCACCTAACCATGCATTAAATCTCTATAAATGCACCGTCAGGTGCTGAATCTCATTTTCCTGCCTAAAAAATCTACTCAGAGCCATTTAATAAGTGTAACAAGCCCCTCCAAGATGTGCAACATAAGTTTTTAACTTGGCCTTCAGCTTCATGCTTTACTATGCTCTTGGGGCATGCATTAAAATCCTATAATGTACCCTCCCTTTTGGCTTATTATTTACTTAGCTGTGAAGAATAGGGTTGTTAGGATACAGAGAGGTTCTTAGGATATTGTAGAACCACATGAGCAAGGCTTCAGTGGAACTATAGTGTTACTAGAACGCCAAGGTGTCCTAGCAGCACTGTTATTCACAGAGTTTTAAAAGATTTTTTATACTTCATGTGTCATGATGGCTCTGGCTAAAGGCTGGTTTTGCTTATTTTACCAATGCTTTCACCAGCCTGCTGCACATTTACTGCTGCAATTTTCCCTCCTCATCCCACTTTAGGTCCCTGCTCACACAGTACAAGACCTCTAGAGTTAGGAATCCCAGTTCATTTTCAGACACCACACATCATGCTCCTTTAGTATAATCAGTCTCACTTTAACTTGGTATGTGCTTTCTAAGACAGAATCACAGAGTTTGGCAATACAATAAATAACCTCAGCCTTCAAAACACCATCTCAGATGTATTAAATATAAATTATAACATGGATTGACAAAAGGGGGAAGCACACTGGGTAAAGAACATCACCTGACCGTGGATTAAATTCCCTATTTAATCCACAGTTGGGGTGAGGTGCCTGGCAAGCAAGATCCCTGGGCAGGTTGGGACTTGTTATTTGTGGGAAAATTCAGCACTGACAAGCAGCCATTAAAAATGCAGCTAAATGAGAGAGAGAGAGAGAGAGAGAGAGGAGGAGGGAGAGGGAGAGAGAGAGAGGAGAGAGAGAGAGAGGGAGGAGGAGGGAGACAGAGAGAGATGCACCAGTAATTTGGTGTCCACCTGTCAGTGCTATAGGTAATTTCCCTGTGGTTCTGTAGCTCCTGTCAGAAAGCACTACTGCCACCTGTATCCCCATCCCACATGGAGTCCAGGGAAATGCAAATATTTATGTGCTGCTACAACCCCTCAGACAGTGTGAGCACTGTGCTTTCTCCATGATCCCAGTACAGTGTGCAGTCATTCCATACACAGTGTCACACTAAGGGGGAGAGAGAATGAGACAGACTGCACATTTCATTTGTGAAAGCATTTGTCCTGCAGCTGTCTGGCACATCTCTGCCCT
The DNA here is from genome assembly GCA_016271365.2 of Neoceratodus forsteri. NCBI lineage: Eukaryota > Metazoa > Chordata > Ceratodontiformes > Ceratodontidae > Neoceratodus > Neoceratodus forsteri. Next base: position 564,602,071 of record CM057449.1, on the reverse strand, counting down.
GCATGTACAAGTTCCATTGAAAGAAAGATGCTCTGAGTTACCCGAGAGAGACAGATGGCACCCCCACCCACCAAACATCGAGGTGGTCACCTTTGCATGTGGCTTTTGAACATGGGAATTGGTACAGAGGCTAATGAGCAAGTATTGAAAAATCGGAAATCCACACCTGATTATACCTGGACTAGCCCCTGTAAATTACTAAGCACAAGCTTGATTGGCTGCTACATTCCTGACCAAGACACACAGTGAAGAGATAAAAGTCACAGGCATGCTGAACAGCCCAGGTGAACATGTTGTACAACACAGTGCATGGATGCTGAACCTGGCCTGGAGACACAGACAGCAAGCAGTGCAAGGCGCTGCAGTGAAGAGCAGAGACACTGACAGGAAGCACAGCAGTCATCCCTCAGTTAGGTAGTGCTTGCAAAAGCAGCCACTACTGCTCCTGTTTGCTGCCTGGCTGAGCCACCGCCCACCACCTGCCATGTGTCCATGCAACCGAGAAAATGAAGCAATATAAGTTCTGAGTTGATGCAAACCTGACTGCTGCACTCAGTGGCAATCCCAGTATCTGTCAGTTAGTGTACAGGTAGTGAGTGAGGCTACAGGTTGTGCATGGACTGTGGCAGAGAGAGAGAGAGAGAGAGAGAGAGACAGTGAGACAGGGACTGCAATGCGGACATCCAGCACAGCATTCCTGTTGTGGCTGTGTGTCTCTGTGTTCACCAACTGTGCTCTGTGTGTGTCCATGACAGAGAGAGAGAGGCTGAGACAGCCACAACCAGTGAAGCAGGTCCCTTTGAATGCCAAGCTTCATGTGAATGTCTGTGTGTGTGTATGTTTGTGTGTGTGGGCGGGAACAGCAACCCACTATGCATTACTTGTTAGGGACTATTTTGCAAGGTGGCAGGATACAGTACCTTTCTTTGTCTTCAAACATGAGAAAAAAAAAACCTTTCTGTGTTTTTTTACCGTGTTTTACACATGACCCATGTTATAAGTGCAATAACCCACTCCAGGGTATGGGGTTATAGGCATTTAATCCATGCATAAGGGTGCTGTGAGGACACTCAGCCTGTGGCCTCATGCCTCATGATGCACACCAGGCATGGATTAAATGCCTATAACCCCATACCCTGTCATGGGGTATTGCTAACATATTTAATTTTCACAGAACTGATAAGCTATTCAAACAATGCATATGGAAATACACAACACACTAAGGAAATAAAAATAAACATTTGTATATGAAAGAAAAAAAATGCTAGATAGAAAAAAAGCTAACTAGCCTAAAGTCTAAATTCTCACCTTACATATTTTTCCTTGAGAATAGACTTTCACATAGGATTTTACCTCTCAGTATGAAAAAACTACATGCACACTTAAGACAGGTTCCTTCACAGGTGCAGAATCCGAAGTTTCAGATCTGACTATAGGTAATGATACAGCAACAGCTTCAATGCTGTAAAAGTCATTTCCTATAATTACATGAAACGGGAGGTCTGGTACCATCCCCACCTCCTGTATTCTTTGACCACTTTCCCAGATCAGGAAGACTCATGCCATGGACACTGAAACTGCAGGGTCAGCCACTCCTAGAATTCTGGAGTATTGACCAGCTGGAATCTGGTCCTCATTGATTATATTTTGCATAACTATAGAAAAAGATATATCTATATATCTTAACCCTTGTGTTATGTTACCATTAATAAAGATATGGTGCATATCAGCAGTACAATTACAGTGGTAGTCAGAGATATGTTCAGTAACTAATGCAATAAACTAGGGAATTTATTATGCGATTACCCAAAGAGCAGGAATAATAGTTAGAGTGCAGGCAACAATATCTCCATTAATTTCAGTTCTTTGGGCAATTGTATGATAAATGTCCTAGTTTCTGGCATGCATGACACCTCTGCTCCCCTGGCTCCCTAGTTTTGGAAGCATTATCTTTCAACTTTATTTCAGGTTCGGGCTGTGGCTGGTTTACTGTAGGCTGCCGTCTTGGGTTCCCTTTAAATGTAATTATACTGTGTATTGTATACTGTATGTATTTATGTTATTGTGTAGTATGTATTATTTATGTACTTCACTTCAATGCACAAGTTGTCCTTGAAAATGAGATCTTGCATTCCAGTGAACTTATCTGATTAACAAAAATAAGCTAAACTCAGACCACCTGATGTGCTTCCCCCATTGTGTTTGACTTGGGTGTATGGCCTGATAGACACAAACTGATAAGCCCTTTTGCCATTTGTTTTTTAGTACTGGGAGCTCCATCCAACAACCACACATGCAATTCCTTGGACACAGTCCAGAGAAATTGTTCCAGCAGAAATACTTATTTTATTTCTATGGTAGTCAACCCTAAGTACTCTCAAGTCATCATTCTAACAAATTGCAGATTTGAACATATCCATACATTTCAATGTACCGTTCCCCAGATGCTTTCTCTGGCCCTCTAACTTTGCATCTATATGCCTTATCAATAATTTCAAAATATTCCAATGAAACATCTTCACTTTTAAATAGTGCATGGAATCAGCATACTCTGTTCCTGGGAATGCCTTTAGGGTTTTGCCCAATAGTGTCATGTGTGTCACCCACAGAGCCCTGTTCAGTTTAAATTGTCCACATAATTTTTCATAAGGTGTCAGAAATTGGTTATGTTCACCCTGCTCCCTGTAATGTAGAATCATTATAGAATTTATTTTTACTTTTTCAGGGGGCCCCTCCCTTGTCAACAGTTATTTTCTTTGGTGATGCCTTCTATCACATAATCTCCATTACTAGGATTACTAGGAAGATAGGACAAAAGGGGTCTCATCGCCCGTCTGGAATGTCTCCCACACTAGTGGGACTATTATACCAATAGTTATTTAGTGCAGTATAGTTCATCCAATATATTTCTAAAGTTATCCAGTTCTTCAATATCCACAGTATTTTCTGCAAGTCTGTTCCATGCTTTAATGGTTCGGATAGTATAGATATTTTCCCTTTTGTTGGTTAAGACTTTATGAAGCACCAGTTTTTGAATATGAGATCTTAAATTTGGCCTTGCATTGTTGTGCTCAAGCTCACAAATTCCTATTAGTTCAGGGTACTGTAGTAATTTAAAAAGGAGGACAAATCACCCATCTCCTGTCTCGAAAAGAATGTAAACCTGTTGCTAGAAGTCTCTCTTGATAGGTTTTATTGTTTAGCCTTGGGATAAGCTTTGTTACTGACCTATTTACCCCTTCCAATAGTTTTATATCCTTTACAAGAAACAAGGACCATACCTGAGAACTATAATCAAGTAGGGGTCGGATGTAGCTATTGTAGATAGGGATAATAAGTTGCTCAGTCTTACTTGTAAATGCCTTTTTAATTCTATGGACCATATCTTTAGCTTTTTTGGTAATAGACAGATAGTGATCACATTATGTTAGTTTATTATTCATTAATATACCTAGATCTTTTTCATGTTCAGTTGTTCTAAGAATATTTTGATTTAGGATATAAGAATAATTAGGATTTTTATGCCCAAAGAGCATTACCGCACACTTATCAGTATTTAGGGTCACACCATTCTTTACTGCACAATTTTCTATTTTACCCAAATCACTTATTAGAGAAAGATGTTTATCCAGTGTGTCGACTGCCCCCAAGTTTGGTATCATCTGCAAACTTGATTACAATATTTTCAACATCCTTATTCATGTCACTGACATAAATACTGAACAAAGAAGGCCCCAAGACAGAGCCCTGGGGTACTCCACTACTAACGGCATACTGACTTGAGATTGAACCTTTCACACGTACACTTTGGGATCTATTGTGCAGCCAGTTATTTACCCATTTAACAATTTGCTTATTTACTCCCAAATCCAAAAGTTTTGATATTAGATTATTATGGGGGACCTTACCAAAGGCTTTTTCAATGTCAAACAGGATAACATGAGATGGAATGCCTCAATCTAGATTTTTGCTGATTTGTTTATAAAAGGCTAGTAAGTTAGTCATACGTGATCTCCCTTTTGGGGTCACTATGCCCTGATTGTTCAATTTCCATTTCTAGCCTATTTCTAATTAGATGCTCTATTATTTTACAATAGAAAATCAAACGTATAGGTCTATAATTCTCCATGTTTCCTTTATTACCTTTTTTGAAAATTGGAATAAAAATAGCTTGCCTCCAATCACTCGAAACGGTACCACTTTTCAATGATTGATTAAATATGATATCTAAGGGATATGCCAGATCTTGGGCAGTGTGCATTAAGAATTTTGGATTTATCTTATCAGGTCCAGGACTGGAGGAACTGTTAACTTTAATTAGTTCACTATAGACCTCTTGACTGGTTATGACGTAGTTTGTTTCAGAAACCTGGTCAGGTATTTTGACTGCTTGGGATCCAGGTGAAAAAACTGAGCAAAAATGGGAATTGAATTTCTCTGTTACAGACTGGTCATTGTCTATAATATTGTTATCTACTACAATCGGCCCAATAGTTGGATTTGAATTTCTGCAGTTTGAGTTTATGTAGGAACAGAGCAACTTAATATCTTTAGCATGAGCTATTCTAAATTCAGTATTTGCTTTGGACTTCCTAATTAGATTTTTCAGTTCTTTTTGTTCTTTTATATACAGTATAGCATTTTATTTCTTTCAGATTTGTTATTTTTACATCTTTTATAAGCCTTATGTTTGATCTTAATTTGCCTTTTAACCCTTGGTGTTAACCAATTAGGAATGTTACCCTTTTTATTATATTTCTTAAATGTAGGTGCACATTTGTTCTCTATCTTAATGGGAATGTCTCTAAATGATTCCCAAGCAGTTTCCATTGACTGATGTAATAATATACTATACCAGTCCATGTCACAAAGATGCTGATGGATCTCTTTAAAATTGGTCTTATTATAGCTTTTATGTTGGCTTGTGTGCATGCACCTGCAACCTCTTGTGGAAGTAGCACATTTCAGAGGTGTGTCAGTGTTGTGGAGAATGCAGAAGATGCTTTAGTGGGTGTATCCCTCAGCCACCAATCAGTGAGCATGCTGCCGATGACAGCAGTTTCAGGGAGAGCCACAGAGCTGTAAAGAATCTGCTGCTGCAATCAGAGACAGTCTCATCGTCGCAGTGGCAGACGACACGCCTCCATTACATGCCTTTCCTGGTGAAACATTTCAATAAATATGGCGGCTCCTGCCATCCACCAAACAATCCCCAGAAAGCCGACATTGGGGTGCCCAATCCTTGTGTCAGCATGCCCCCCTCACATTATGAGGTACACCGTAACATGGCGGATCCTATCGCCTGCCACACACTCCCAAAAAGCTGACATTGGGGTGCCCAGTCCCTGTGTCAGCATCTCCTCTCTTAGTGTGTCTTTCCTGGTTAAACAGTTTCCATTTTCCTTTCCGACACCAGGATTCCCACTCCCGGTGTTGGAAGCATGCCCCCCAACCATTTATACACCTTGCCAACATCGGGTGCCCAATCTCTGTGTTGACCCCCCCTCCTAGAATCGTGGCACACTGGGAGCCCACCACAGTGTGCCTATTTTTTTTTTGTGCGTAACCTGTAGATGAAGAAAACCTTCCCTCATGGTCTTTTTTCCCCCTGCAAACAAGAAAATGGTACATTATTGTCTCCCTCATCCCTCTTCCCCATCCCCACCCTACCTCTGTGCACCCACTTCCCCACAGCCCCCTCACCTATATTTACCCTCCGGAGGTCAGGAGTCATGACCTACTCTGAACCGGGACACATCTGCACTCTTCAAAGCTGAACTGCAAACTGAAGAAATGATGGTAAGCTTTACAATGGGAGCCAATGTGGGGTTTCAACTTAGGTTGACATCTCAGCCATTTTATGGAATTTTAAATAACAAATAATAAATAAAATAAAACTTTATTTTTAAAGCGCCTTTCCAAGACCAATGAGCTGTACAGTAATATAACATATAAAATCCAATAAAACACAGAAAATCCCTACAACTGTTAACCAAATAAATATCAAAAATATTAATTCTGGGTTGGTGCTATGCCACAGATGAGTCTTCAAGGCCTTCTTAAAACTCTCCACAGTTGTACAGTCTCATATCCAACTAGGTAGAGAATTCCACAGGGATGGGGCCGCATACATAAAAGCATGGGCCGCAGTTGTTTTAAGACGTACCCTGAGAATCTCTAACAGCCTCTTGTAGGCTGAGCGGAGTGGTCGCTGGGGGCAGTAGGGACACAGGAGCTCTTGCAGATAGTCTGGGCCCTGTCCATGCAGGGTCTTAAAGGTCAGAAGCCCAACCTTGAAGGTGATCCATAACTGAATTGGCAGCCAGTGCAGCTCGCGTAGCACCAGCGTGATGTGACATGAATGAGGAGTCCCCATCAACAGTCACTCTGCAGCATTCTACACTAGCTGCAAGTGGCAGATATCAATCCCTGGAAGCACTAGGTACAGGGAGTTGCAATAGCCAAGGTGAAAGGTCACAAAGGTGTGGCTCAACGTTGGAAGGTCACCCAATAGAATAAGGTGCTTAATCCTGGCGATGTTCCTTAGATGGTAAAACGAGGACTTGATGACTGCTGACACCTGTGAATGCAGTGTCAGACCATCATCAAAAATCGCCCCCAGGTTCCACACCTATTCAGAGGAAGGAAGCTGGACACCCCCGAGACAGAGTCCAGAGGGTTGTCCAGCCCCCAACCCCTCTGTCTGGTGACCCAGATCCACTACCAATACCTCGGTCTTTCCAGAGTTCAACTTCAACCAGCTGGATCTCATCCAGTCCTGGATTTCTGTGAGGCAGTTATTAAAGACCAAGCATGTACTATCCTGGTTGGGTGTGAAAGACAGGTAGAGCTGGGTATCATCAGCATAGCAGTGAAACCTCAGCCCATACCATCTAACAATGTCTCCGAGGGGGCAGCATATACACCACGAACAGCATGGGGGACAACACTGAGCCCTAAGGGACCCCACATGGCAGACAGAATGAGTCAGAGGAAAAAATCCCCGACACCACACTCTGAGATCTGCCATTGAGGAAAGATTTAAACCATCTGAGAACTGTACCAGACAGGCCACAGATGAACCTCAGGCACCCGAGAAGCACCCCATGGTCCACGGTGTCAAAAACTGAAGAGAGATCAAGAAGTAACAAGACAGAACGGTGCTTCTCTGATCCCTTGCCATCAAGAAATCATTGAGAACCTGAACCAGAGCAGGCTCGGTACTATGCCTCTTATGAAAACTGGACTGGAGAGGTTTGTAGATGTCATGGATTATCAGGTGGCTTTCCAGTTGGAACAGCACAACTTTCTCAATTACCTTCCCTACAAAGGGGAGGTTTGAGATTGGTCTGTAGTTTGCAAAGCAGCCTGGATCCAGATTAGCTTTCTTCAGGAGAGCTGTCACCACTGCCTCCTTCAGGGAGCTAGGAAACTCACCGGACTCTAAGGAGCACCAAACTATCTTTGCAAGGACAGGGCCTATGATGTCAGAACAATCCATTATCAGGGAGGTTGGAACCAGGTCCAAACTACAGCACATTGGGCGCATACCCTAGGCAATCTGTACAAAATCCACAATTTCCAGCTGGTTGAATGAGCTCCAGGTGAACCAAGGAGAGGTGACTGAACACCGATCACTATCAGCTCCCATAGAATGAGCCAGACAGATCTCCACCCTGATGCTGGCCACCTTATCCACAAAGAAGTGAATGAGCTCATCACACTGAATTTGTGAAAAGGCTATTTGAACCTGAAGACAGGTTGGGTTGCACAACCTGTCCATGGTTCGAAAGAACTGAGTCGGTCGATTCTGAGCAGCAGCAATCTCCCCAGACAGGAGCTCTGCCTTTTTACAGGTGATTGCTGATTGATAAATTTGATAATGTTCCATCAATCTAATGTGGTCAGCTACCAGGGTGGATTTCCACCAGCAACTCTCTAACCTTCGTCCTACTCATTGCAACTCCCTCAAGGTCCCATCAAACCATGGAGATCGAGGGTGAAGAGAGAGAGGACGAACATGGACTAGAGCAATAGAGTCCAGGGCCATAGTAACAGCCTTGTTATAGGCCTGAACCAGGCTCTCTGGACTCCCACTTGCCCCCGGAATGATCGATAGGTCTAATACCGCCGATAGGCCATCAGGGCTTACATCCTGCAAAGGGTGGTATCTGACCATCTCCACAGGGGCAGGCCTATATGGTGGGGGGCATAGAAACTGAACCTTACAGTATGATGATCTGACCATCCAACTGGTTCCACCAGCAAATCAGAGGTTTCAATCCCCAGGAGGAAAACTAGGTCAAGAGAGTGACCAAACTTATAGGTTGCAGAGGCAACAACCTGTGTAAATCCCAGTGATATCATTAACTGAAAGAAGTCTTGACCAAATTGTGAGAGTTCATCGTTGACCCAGATGTTAAAGTCACCCAGGACGATCAACCTGGATGACCCGAATGCCATGTTGATCATGAAGTCTGCTACTTCCTGGAGGAACCATTTCTCACCCCCAGGTGGACAGTATATGAGAACGATCCTACAGCCTACACCTGCAACCAAAGTACACTCAAATGAGCTAGCCTCCTCAACTGGCACACTTGCAAGGTCCAGTTCCATCTTAAAACAAATAGCTACCCCCCATCCCTGCAGTCTGATCTCAAGCAGTGTATCACTGAGTACCGGGCCCCAAATTTTCAACATGGAGTTCTTAGGACCCCACCTCATGAACATATCACTGTCATTTAGTTTCTCAGTCCCGAAAGGTGATTTTGAGGTCGCTATGCAGAATCACCTTTTGGGACTGAGTAATGAAACGACAGTGACACTGTTCATGAGGGGAGGTCCCAAAAAGCCCATGTTGCAAATCTGGTGAAAAAAATTCCATTAAATGACTGCATTACGAGCATGCATTGTGCATTTTCTATGCACGCTTGTAACTTCACCAATTTTTAATATTTTCGTTCCAGATTTGCAACATTGCCATTTTTTCACACCTCCTTATGAACAGTATAGCTGTCATTTTTCACATCCTCTTGAAATGTGTTTTCACACCTGTGAAGAAGAAGAAGAAGAATCAGCATTTATATAGTGCTTTTCACACACAGTATCCCAAAGCGCTTTACAAGCAATGCTAGACTGGTAGTGAAGTGACTGAATGTGTGGTGGCGGCCATATCGCACATCATCACCCACACACAACCTGGATAATTGCATGAACTGGTCTATGGGAAGGGGAATGTTAGCCAGGACACCGGGATAGTTCCCTGCTCTTTGTGAAGAGTGTCCTGGGTTCTCCTACTTCCACCTGGACACCCACCAGGACATCACCAGGATGGGCAGAAGGGACCTCGGTTTAAAGTCTCATCCGAAGGATGGCACACCCCAGCAGTACAGCACCACCCAATACTGCACTCGGATGCCAGTGATTTTTAGGTGCAAGTCCAATCCCAGTGTGGGACAAGAACCCACGACCTTCTGGTCCAGAGGTGGATGTGCTACCAACTGAGCCATGCTGACACCGCTGACGCTGTGGCACAGAATGGCACGGTCACTGTGGGAAATCAACTTTCGGGACAGATTAACAAAATCACAGTGCCACTGTTCATGAGGAGAGGTTCAAAAATGCCCATGTTGAAAATGTGGCGAAAAAATTTCCAAAAAAATCATTGTGTTACGAGAGTGTGTTGCGCATTTTCTACGCACGCTCATAACTTAGCCAATTTTTCATATTTTCACTCCAGATTTTCAACATTGCCATTTTTTCACACCACCCCATGAACAGCACAGCTGTCATTTTTCACATCCTGTCAGAAATGTGTTTTCCCACCTGTGGCACCAAATGGCACAGTTGCTGGCAAAACCACCTTTCGGGATTGAGTAACAAAATTATATTGCCACTGTTCATGAGGTGGGGACCCAAAAAGACCATTTTGAAAATTTGGAGTGAAAATACCAACAAACTGCTGGGGCATTAGGGTTTCCAACCATAACGCCCTAGTCTGTAGAGACTGACAGGCATCGGTGGTGTGACTCGGGATCGTCAGCCATAATGCTCACGCCATTCCACCCCCACCCTGCAGCCAGAGACAGGCATCGAGGTATTCTTGGACTCTTCTGCCTCAGTGTTCACACCATTCTCCTATACCGCACCCATCTCAGCGTATCTCCTTATGGAATGGGGTGAGTATAAGGCCAAAGACCCCAAGGCACACTGCAACACCTGACAGTGTCTGCAGGGTAAGGTGAGGTGAAATGGCATGAGCGTTATGGTGGATATCGCAAAGGCACATCCCCAATGCCTGTCAGTCTTGCAGGGTGGGGGTGGGGTGGGTGGGTTGGCGTCAGTTCAATACTTCATTGCCATTCCTATTATGCATCTCTCTAACTCCTACACTACCAATGCCAATGCCAGCAAGCCAACATTCAGTATTGACAAATGCTTGTTAATTAAGGTGTTGCAGTTATTTTTGCTCCATCCAGTGGTCATACTACATTCTACCATGTTATGGTTGCTATTTCCTAATGGATTGAGTATGTTAACATCAATGATTTCATCATTTATATTTGTCAAAATAAGGTCTAATATATCACAGTATTTTCCCGAGTGGGCTCACGCACAAGTTGGTCAAGGCTGATAGTCACACAATTTTCAATAAAAGTTCTCTCAACCTCTGTTTTGCCTGTCAGATCATTCTAGTTCACCCCAGGGAGATTAAAATCAACCAAAAAAATAACATCACCCAAATCAGAGGCTTGATTAAATTCATCCAGTAGAGCTAGATTATAATCTACATTAAAATTAGGTGGTCTATAACAGCTGCCTGTAAGTACTGCCAATCTCCCAGGGAATAATAACTTGACACAAATACATTCTATAGCCACATCTATATCTGTGGAAATATCAACTGCCTGTGATGTGATGGAGTTATGTATGACTGAACTTTATGATGCTTCTAAACCTTGCGAATTTCTTTGCCTGGTGAAACTTTTGTGAAGTGCCACTTCACATGTGAAGTGCCAGTAAAGTAACACTTCACAGTTTTCTGCTGGGCGAAGTTACACTTTGCTCATGCAGAACTCTGTAAAGTGTTAACTTTTTATTTTTTTAAATCCTGCCACACCAACTCAATTTACTAGTACCCAGCCTCATCATACACTACCCAGTGCCATTTGAATCATGCACCCCAAACCTCCCTCTGCTATGCAAAACTGCATTCTCCTCCACCAGAAAACTCTGCCACTACCCAATCAAGTTGTTGTAAAATAAATGAACAGCATCTCTTCCCTATCCAGCACATCAGGCTCTTCTTCCCCTGCTTCCCCCCACCCAACCCAACCTCCAATGGTATCTAAATTGCCCCCTCCCAACCACCCCTATGGCTCCCACTACCTTGTTCTCCCCACAAGCATTTCCCCAAAATCTATTTTTCACCTGTGAAAAGGAAAACCATTCCATTTAGTAAGCATTGGAAGAAGAATGAATGAATGAATGAATGAATTATGTCATTGTGATTTCCTCAGGCCTCAGCCAATCAGGTTTTACTATAGACAAAGACATTCATTCATTCATTACCAAATGGAGAGGAATTCCTTCTGCAAAGTGGGATGCTTTCATTTTTTACAGCTGAAAAATCGGGGTCTTGTGTGATGAGGGCAATGGGGTCAGAGAGGGATGTGGGAATTCAGATATTAATTGGTGTTGGGTAAGGTGGGGGAAGTGGATGAGTTGGGATTGATGTGAGGATGGGGGAAGGGATATCATTCATTTATTTTACAACAGCTAATCATGATCAGGTGGTGGCAAAGTTTGCCAGGAGGGAGACGCTGGCTTTGTGCACAGCAGAGGTTGATTTGGATGGGGGACATCATTTTAAAAGTTCTGGGTGGTGTGAGAGTGCCAGGAAAATGAGTTGGTGAGGGTTAGCATTTTATTTTAAGTTTATAGATTTGGTATACGAAGTTGATGGAAAAGTTAGGAACTTCAAAAAACTTTGCAAACTGTAAATTTCCTGACTTTGCATGCAAAGTTTAATTTGCTGCAGCTCTACTGGTAATCACTTACCTTTCTGCACAGACATAACACTCATAGTACCAACTGCTATGCCAGTTCATTATCAGAACTGGATGGTACCATTAATGATCCCTGCTGCTCTGCCATCAGTTTGGCACACAAATTGGATGGTATACCTTTTTGTAATATATGGATAATGAAAATAATACCCCCAAAATGCATACAAAAAATTCCTTGTAATATATTAGTTAGTCCCGTAATAGTATACTTCCGATCCTCGTAATAGTATACTTCCGGCCCAATAATACTATACTTCCGGTCCTCGTAATAGTCTCGTTGGGATTACCGATGTGACTACTGTGTGAACCGTGTTTTGTTTTTTGTTTTTTGTGAGAGAAAGCAGCGGAATGGGACTGGGAGCGGGACCAGGAGCAGAAGGGGGGGTGCAGGCGAGGAACAACACTCGGGAGTCTTACTAACTCTGCAGACCGCAGCGCTGTACAGCTGTCACAAGTACGAACTGAAAAATTCCTCGCATCCCTATATTATAAAAAATAACAAATAGGTTCTGGTGTTTCAAGGCAGAAATTCCATCTCGAGGTTCTGGGGACATAAGAAATCTCTCGAGCTTCACTCTCGAGGTTTCTTGTGTCCCCAGAACCTCTCGATGGAATTACTGCCTTGTAATATACCAGAACCTATCTATTATTCTATTTATCCCAATTACTTGCCATCAGTTTGTCGTGGGGCTGCTGTCTGACAACTAGTTTGACGCATTTCACTAATGCTTCCACTGGCTCTCTGTGAAGTTACTATTTGGATTTTCCTGTCTTGTCCCACTTTAGGTTCTTGTTCACACAGTACAAAGTCCCTAAACACTGAAATCCCAGCTCACCTTTGAGCACAACGCAACATGCTGCTGAGTAGCAGCAGTTAAATTTTAACATGGTACTTGCACTCAGAGATGGAACCACAGAGTTTGCCAATGAAATAAATTGCCATTACTTTTTAAACACACCGACGAATATAATTAATATTAAATATTTATTTCAAAAAGCTTTGCTGGGAAAAGCATACTGAGCTCATTTCCAGCAGCGTCGCAGGGCAGGGGGAGGGGAGGGGTGACAGTACAATGCAGTAGTAAATCAGCACAGTTATAAGGTTGAGAATAGCACACCTCATACATAGGAGAGGTGAATTAAAGAAAATAGATTAGCAGACACAGGGCCAGAGGGACAGTGTGTAAACAACATTACAATGCAATAATACATGAATACAATAAAAGGTACCGAGTGTTGCACATTTGAAACACAGCAGCAATGATATGAATCATAAATAAGTGAATATAAGGATGGAGCAAAACTGTGCAAAATGCTAACTTGAATGTGTAAGATATCTAGACATCAAATAATACATAATTTTACATAATGGTTAAAACTGTTACACAGCTGTGACATTACAGTTCACTTGAGAATGTTATGAGCACAGGGCCCCATTTTCAACAGATTTGGGCAGTGCATCCTGGGATGTGCTGCCCAAACCTGAAAATGTGCCAGCTGTCGGGGGTGTGACTATATATTTAAAGGGCACAGATGCATGACACCCCCCTGACAGTACCGACGTGCTCAACATTGTGCTGTGCTTATACAGCTGAAGGTTCCCCCATACGTATGTGGTGCAGCACAACATTGAAAAGTTTCAGAACTGCAAATTGGTCCCCACCAGCAGCAGTGCAGATTTACGCTTCTGAAACCCTGCCCTAACTAATACGAAGACCTGGCTGACCACTGTTAAGGGTAGGGAACCCTGGCAGTACAGCGGTCCCTCCCTAGCCCCGATGCCCAATCACTGTAATACGAACTTGCCAGCAGATAAAGGCCCTATGGTCTATTGAGTCTGCTCGATTGTGCAGCTAGCAGCCCTTATTCTGCATCTGCATCTGCCTCTCCCTCCTCTCCCACTCCTCCCATGACCCTCCTTCTTGCCCTGTCGCAGCCCCTTTTGAAGGAGACCACCATTCTACAGAATACCACTTCTGCTGGCAATGTGTTCCACCCGGCTACCACCATCTCTGTTAAAAAGTGTCTTCTCATCTCCCTCCTGAACCTTCCCCCTCCTCCAATCTGAAATCATGGCCCCGGGTGTCCCTCTCCTCCCCTAATTTGAAAAGCCTTTAAATGCCTGTCTTGTTTATTCCCTTCATGTACTTGAAGGTTTCAATCATATCCCCCATCCCTCCTCTCCTCTAAAGAGTATATGTTTAATTCCCTCAGCCTGCTCTTGTAGGGTAAGTCCCCCAGCCCATGGATCATCTTTGTTGCCCTGTGCTGCAACCCCTCCAGTAACTTAATGTCCCTCTTTAGGTACGGGCACCAATACTGCATGCAATATTCCAGGTGTGGCTTAACCAGCGATCTATACAATGGCAGAATCACTTCCCCACTCCTTGAGAATATACCCCTGGCAATACAACCCAGCATTTTGTTGGCCTTTGCAGCTGGCTTCCTGCATTTTGCTGAGTTGTTCGTAGATCCGTAATGAGCACCCCCAGATTCTTCTCCTCCTCTGACTCGGCTAGCTGCACCCCCCTCCACCTGGCAACTCCTCCTTGGGTTTTTTGCACCAAAATGTAGCACCTTGCACTTTTTGGTGTTGAACCCCAGCTGCCAGGAATCCGACCAGTTCTCCGACCTTGACAGATCATCCTGCAACTCCTGCCATCCTCTTAGGTCATCCACTACTGCTCTCATCTTGGTGTCAACAGCAAACAGGCTGATCTTGCTCTTGATGCCCAATGAGATGTCTCCAATGAATATCCCAAACAACACTGGACCCAGCACTGAGCCCTGCAGTAGCCCGCTCGTCACCGCCCTAGGGCATGAGAGCTCCCCACCCACCACCACCCTCTGCTGCATTCCCTGCAGCCATTTCACTTCCCACCTCACCATCTTTTCCCCCAACCCTGTGCCTTCTAGCCTGCTTCCCAGCCTCTCGTGTAGCATAGAGTCAAAAGCTTTACTGAAGTCCAGGTACAGGACATCCACTAAATGGCCCCATCTAATTGCATAGTTACCAAGTCATATTAATCTTTTATTTATTATTTATTGACTTGCTTCACCAGGAATGGCACACTGAGAAAAAAGATGCTCTTCTTCCGGTGCGACCTGTGGTGGGGTTACAGTGGGAGGATAACACAGAGGTTATCAATCGACAAGCATAAACTGGTAGGCAGTGGGATGAGGTTACATTAGGCTACACATTGGTTACAGTCAATCACAGGGAAGGGTAATACATATCACAGGGCATTCATACATAGAGTGCAGGTTACATGAGGCAAATAAGGCATAGCAACTGATTTCTAAATAGGACAGGACAGGAAGACAGGAACCAAGACTAGACAAGTAAGTGCCATGGTTGTTAAGAAATAAGCCAGCTTCCAACATGTGAAGATGCCACTGGTCAGGCAGTTGGGTATTTGGGATGGGGGGTACGTGAAGGCATCAAGTGCCAGAGCAATTTACCATGAGGTAGTTTGCCAGTGCAGCTGATAGCGAGTGGGAGGAGGAAGAAGAGTGGTGTATTTGAGGGGGAGATCATAACAGAGCTTTGGGAAGTGGTACAAGAAGGCTGTTTGGCCAGCAGTGGTCTTACGTCTAGGGATTAGCAGTTGCTGGGAGTCAAAGGATCTAAGGGCATGAGAGGGGGAGTGGCAGACAGAAGTAAGGAGGAGAGGTAGAAAGGGAGGGCACCAAGCCAGAACTTAGAGATAAATTTGGAGTTGTTTAGTAGGCGGCTGGATTCAAGGGTGAGGGAGCAGTAGAGGCTGCAGTGATGGGTGCGGGGGGAAGGGACATCGAGAATGAAACAGAAGGTGACGAAAAGGGGATCTAGTTTAGATAAGGTAGATTTAGGTGTGGTGCTGTAGACTATGTCACAGTAGTCTAAGGAAGGAAGGATTATCTTCCATACTAGTTCCTGCCTAATGGGTAAAGGGAGGCTACAACGTTCCTATACAGGGCACTGAGTTGTGGGCATAGTTTTTTTATGATTGCGTCAATGTGGTCGGTGAAGGTAAGGTGATGGTCGAGCCATACCCCTAGATACCAGAAGGAGGCGACATCCTCCAGAGTTGTCTGATCCTGGGTGTGGAAGGAGGGGAGCCTGAATAGCTGCTGTCTTGTGCCGAAGGTCATGGTGACTGTTTTTTAGCGTTGAGGGAGAGCTGGTCTGAACTGAACCAGTGTTGTACTTTATTGAACTCGGACTGGAAATTGGATGCTACTTCTTCCGGGGAAGAGACGGAGGTGAAAAGGACGGTGTCATCTGTGTACATGTGGATAGATGTAGTAGAGCAGACTTGTGGCAGGTTGTTAAGGAAGCTGGAGAACAGAATGGGTCCGAGTACCGACCCTTGAGGGACACCAGTAGTCATGGGGGGGGGGGGGATGTTGCATCTGCAATTCTTACTGATTTTGTTCTACCTGTGAGATAGGCACTGAACCAGTTAGTGGCGGAGTCCATGAGGCCTGCTTCCGAGAGACTTGTTAACAGGAGGGGGTGGGAGACAGGGGGAGGATGTTGCATCTGCAATTCTTACTGATTGTGTTCTACCTGTGAGGTAGGCACTGAACCAGTTAGTGGCTGAGTCCATGAGGCCTGCTTCCGAGAGACTTGTTAACAGCAGGGGGTGGGAGACAGTGTCGAATGCTTTAGCAAAGTCGATGAATATAGCTGAGGTGATCTGTCCTTTATCCATTCCAGAGAGAATGGCGTCAGTGAGTCTTTTCAGTGAGGATGCAGTGGAGTGACCCTTCTTGAATCCAGACTGGAATGGTGTGAAGAAGTTGGAGTCGGAGAGAAAGGTGGTAAGCTGGGCGAGCACAAGGTGTCCTTGTAGTTTTGTATGGGCTGGGAGGAGAGAGATAGGGTGGTAATTTGAAGTGGAGGAAGGGATACCCCTTTAGGGAGGGGGATGACAACAGCATGTTTCCAAGTCTGTGGGACAGCAGCAGTGGCAAAGGAGAGGTTTAGGAGGTTGGAGAGGGGGGTTGCTGTGTCAGGTGCAGAGAGGTGGAGGAGTTTGGTATCCATCCCATCAGGGGAATTGCTTTTCGATGATTTGAGAGCCAGTAGGGACTTGAGGGCTTCCGCTGGTGAGATATCTTTGAAGGCAAAGGTGCAATGCCCAAGCGATTTATTAGTTCCTGCAGTAGGGTCGAGTGGGGCAGTGGTGGGCAGGGTGGAGAGGAGAATTGTGTCACATGAGGAGAAATATGTGTTGAACTCAGTGGTAACCGCACATGGATCCGAGAGAAGTGTGTTGTTTACTTTTAGGAGAGGGTGGGATTAGAAGCTGGGGAAGAGAAGAGGGAATGAATGACCTTCCAGAATTTGAATGGTCTATTTAAGTTAGACTGGAGTGAGGAGCTGAAGTATTCCACTTTAGCATGGCGAGTTGCTCTGGTGCACTTGTTTCATAGCAATTCCGTATCTGATGAGGTCTTGTGGGAGGTGGGAGGATTTGTATGCTCTCCATGCTTTGTTGCAGGCATTTTGGCATGCTATTAGTTCTTGGGTGATCCAAGGTAGGTGGTTTCCGCATACCCTTGAGTGACACAGTGCGGCATGCTTATTCCAGACATTGAGGAATGTGGTTTGGAAATGTAGGAGAGCATCGTCTATGGAGCAGAAGGTTGTGGGTGGGTTCCAGTTTGTGAGCGCTAAGTCTTCAAGCACAGCGGCAAGGTTAAGGGATTTGTAGGAACGTTGGACTAGAAACTTGGGGGCAGATTTGTGGCGGTGGATTTTCTGGACCAGGTATATAATATGGTGGTCACTCAGGGAGTCAGGAAATAGTCCTGCATTGATGACATGGTGGGAGTGGGTGGTGAGTACCCAGGCTATTAGTGAGTGGTTGCCTGATTTGAGGTTTAGGTGGGTGAGCTCGGTGATGGTTTGTGACAGGTTTAGTGTAGATATTTCAGAATGGGCTTTTACTTAGAGATGTGGCTAGTCAGTATCTCCCTTAATATATAATTCTCCAGTCGAGGTTCTGGAGGAGATTTGCATGAGGAGGTCGGTGACAGATGTTGCTGGAGTGCCTGGCTGGCAGTAAATTCCAGCAATGTAAATTGGCAGTAAGAAGGGTAGAGCCAGTTTAACCAGTAGTAGTTCATGGGTTTTAGGTTCGGCCTTGGCTAGGACCATGGAGAAATGTAAGTCGGTGTTTACATACATGGTCACACCGCCACCTCTGCTCGCCCTGTCCTAGCGGGCCATAGCGTAACCTAGGATTGTGACTGAGGGATCAGATATATTTTGTTTAGCCATGTTTCAGGAAGGATGATGATGTCTGGGGCATAGTGGGCCACGAGTACCTGAACGGAGTCAAGTCTGAGGGCTAGACTTCTTATATTTAGGTGCAGGAGATGCAGGCCATGTGGGAGGGGGCCTCCAGTGAGGTTTGTGGCAGTGGTCGAGTTAGGGAAGGGTCCTGCTGTATTTAGTGGGGTCGGGATATAGTGGGGACCTAGATTCGGGTGTTTGTCCCCTGCTGCAAGGAGCAGGAGGGCAATTACTAGGTAGTATGCTAACAGATGTAGGCACCAAGATGCAATCGAGCGCCATCTTGTTTGAGAGCATGGATGACTATAAGTGGTTGGCCGGGAGGTAAGTAGTTGTAGAATTATCCAGGAGTGTGAGGGGGTGAAGAGGAAGAGGCAGGGCCATGAGTTTAAGTGGGACCAATTTTGGTTGAGTGTGGGGGTGGTCACCGAGTCTGAGGGGCTGTGGGACCTTACAGGGTCTGGCAGGATAGGGGGTGGAAGATTAGGGGATGTTGGTGGTATATTGAAGAGGAGTGGTGGGTGGCAGATAATTAGGGTAGCAAGGAGGGACAGATATCCTGGTAGTAGAGACATGGCTTCTGAGCTAAAGGAGTGGCAGCATACCAGCTAGTCAGGCTACACTGGGAGCTTGAGGTAGTAGCTAAAGGATTGGCAGCCTGCAGTATGATTGGTTGCTGGCAGTACTTAAGCTTCCAAAGGGAGGAATGGCTTTGGTAGCCAGTGGAGAATGGACTGGTGTTAGGGACGGGAAGATAGTGTATTTAAAGAGCGGTGGGGCGGGGTGGGCAGGAGGGCCAGAAAACTGGGTTCAAGAGAGCTCCCGGTGGTAGTGAGCATACAAATAATTTTTGTTTTTGTTTTCGTGGGTTGTTTAGCAGGAGCCTGTGAAGATGATGGAGGAGCAAACAGCATCCAATGGGAGGCTGTGGACTGTCCAAGTGCTCCAATCGGATCCTGAAGTGGTTCCCAGGCTGAGTTTGGTAGCTCACCTGGGTTGGAAGGCTTGGTGCAGGGCTGGAGCTCCGTAGGTGGTCAGTGGCTCAACATGAGCCAAAGCAGTCAGGCGAGGTTTGCCCGTGGGGGCTGCGTGGTTGGTCTGACAGGATCTGCCAGCAGTCAGGCAAAGTTTGCCCATGGAGGCTGCCTGGGTTGGAAGGCTTGACACAGAGCTGGAGCTCCGTAGGTGGTCAGTGGCTCAACAGGAGCTGAAGTAGTCAGGCGAGGTTTGCCTGTGGGGACCGGCTGGGTTGGAAGGCTTGGCGCAGGGCTGGAGCTCTGTAGGTGATCGGTGACTCAACAGGAGCCGGAGCAGTCAGGCGAGGTTTGCCCGTGGGGGCTGCGTGGTTGGTCTGACAGCATCTGCCAGTGACAAACCCATGATGCCTATCATCCTGCAGCCCATTGGCCTCCTGAAGGGACACTAACCTCTTCTTCAGGATTGTCTCCATCAGATTACCCACAACGGATGTGAGGGTCACCGGTTTGTAGTTCCCTGGTTCATCCTTGGGACTGCTCTTATGGAGGGGTACTACATGAGCCATCCTGCAGTCTGGAGGTACACTCCCTGAGTCCAGGGAGACATTGAACAGGTCTGCCAATGGTCTCACCAGGACATCGTCCAGCTCCTTCAGTACCCTGGGATGAATGCCATCTGGCCCTGACACCTTTTCCACCCTCAGTGCCCTCAAGCCCTCTAGTACCCTACCCTCTGTGATTTCCCCATCTGTCACCCTCCTCCCCTCTGTGCCTGCCCTCCCACCCTCCCAGGTATCGCCCCCTTCTCTTTAGTAAATACCAAGCAGAAGTAGTCATTAAGCATCTCAGCCTGCTCTGCCCCTGTTTCCACCCACCCACCCTCCCTCTTAATCCTTACTATTTGGTCCTTACAACTCCTCTTCTCCCTGATGTACCTAAAGAAGTCCTTCTTCCCTCCTTGATGCCCTGCGCCAGCCTGAGCTCCCTAGATGCCTTGGCTGCCCTTACTGCCTTTGTCACCTCTTCTGATTCCTTCAGCTAATCCTCCCTGTCCTTCCCCCTCCCTCTTCTTTTGTACCTCCTAAAAGCTGCTCTCTTCCTCCTTACTCTTTCCATGACCCCCCTCCTCACCAGATAGGTTTCTTGGCCCTAGCCTTCTTACTCTGGACCCTACTGCAGGATTTGTTTGCCTCCTGAATACCAGCTTTATGAACTCCCACCTCTGGTTAGTGTTCATATCAGGTTGAATTTTGGGCCAGGTACCCTTTTACTACTTCTCCCATCCTCCTGAAGTCATCACTCCTAAAGTCTAGCACCCTTGTACCTGATTTTACTCCCTTCTTCCCCATATACAATGTGAACCATACTGAGTGGTGGTCGCTCCCTGCCAGCGGTTCTTCCACCCCCAGGTCTCTCACAAATTCCCTATTAGCCAGCACCAGGTCTAGGGTGTTCCCTAACCTGGTTGGCTCACCGACTATTTGCATCAGGAAGCTATCTTGGAAGGCATCCAGCAGTACCTGTTCTCTTCTATTCGTGGTGGCTGGGGTACTCCAATTTACTCCCAGCAGGTTGAAGTCTCCCACAATCACCACGTTACCCTTCCTGCAGGTCCTTCTGATCAGTTCTGCTAGTTCCCTGTCTATCTCTTCCATCTGAGAGGGTGGCCTGTACACCACTCCCATCCTGAGAGTCCTATTCCTGGAATCTTGGATTTGCATCCATAATGACTCCATAGTGCCCTCCTTCCCCTCCTCCCCCACATACACTTCAGTCCCTCTCTCACACATACAGTGAAATGGGAGCAAAACAGTCACCCAGAGAGGAACAGCAGGATTGCAAAAATCTCAGCCCAGCTTATTAAATGAAGTAGTGATATATGCATTGTGAATGTTGAATTCCACAAAAAGAACTTTGGGTGCTTCTTTTATATGCCACCATAAACATTTGAGAAAATTTTACCAATATTTTTTTTTCTTTTTTTTTCCACTGTAAATTTAAAACCACTAAACCAATTTATCCAGTTGTATTATACACCAGGATACACTGACATCGGATATGCATGTCAAATGTTAAGTCTATGCCTGCAAGAGCAGAGAAGTTATAAACATCCACATTTTTGAGAGTTTTCACAAAATTTTGCAAATATTTACATAGTAAACTTTTGAACCCGTCACTTAAAAAATCTATAATCCAATTATCTCCATATTTAGATGATTCTATAACCATTATGAACAGGTTATTTGTGCTAATTTACACATGTTTAGCTCCAGAGTTATATACAGATAAAATTGTTCATGAAATATTTAGCAAAAAATAAAATGACAGATTTTAAGCACATATAATTTTGAGACGATGCATCCTAATGTCATGACATTTAGCACATTTTTAGCAAACCAGTGATAAAGTAAACATGCCAAATTTAAGACCTCTGGCCCAATAGATGGCTGAGGTATATGCAGATAACAGTTTTCATGAATTTTCCCACAAAACAAAACAACAGATTTTGAGCACCTATAACTTTAAGACAATCCATCCTAATTTCTTGGTATTCAGCACATCATTAGAATTCCTCCCTGGAATTAAGCATGTTAGAGCTGTAGCTCCATAGATGGCTGAATTGTGACCAAATAAATAAATTTTAAACATTTCACACACTTTTGACAAAATTCCACAAAATTTCACAGGATGTCACAACATTTTGTCAAAATTCCACAAATTTGGAATTTTCTCATTCTACACAGCTCTAGTGTACATGTGCACTAACAGTACAGCCTAGAGGTTGGAGCAATGGGCCACAGATGTGCTTGGTCCATCCAGAAGACCTGGGCTTGATTCCCATAACCTCAACATGCACACTGTTTGACTCTGGGCAAGTCACTTAAGCCTGTATTTTCAAAGAGCTGTGATGGACACAAAAGCAATTTGCATCACAAATCACAGCTGTGTCTGTTATGTCAATTATAGCACAAGCATAAGTGTCAATTATGACACAAGTATGTGTCAGTTTTGACACAGCTGTTAAAATAGGGTGCAATCAAATGTCAATTGTATGTCACAGATTTGCTCAACTTGACACAATTGCACAATTTTGAGCACTTTTGAAAATACAACCCTTAACTTCCATGTACTCTCAGTTTGCCATGTAAATGAACTTTGTGCCTAGTGAGCCTTACCTGGTTACCAATTAATACAAAAAGATCACATCCTGGGCCAAGGGCATTTTACTAAAGTGTTCTATTTGTCAGAGCAAGCTAGAGGCACAGCAGGAAGTATGTTACTATTCTTGCCTTCTGTATGTATACCTGTTATTGCTCTGTAACCTCCCGGGTCATGCCTGAAAATAGTCATCCCTATGGCTAGTGCACCTACCCGATAAACACAAACTAAATAACTAAATTAATTCCTAAAAGCCTGTATGGATCAGCTTTCCTTGCTTACAGCTCACATTCAGAATGAAAGAGCCACTCCCAGGATTGTTTTGTTTTAAAAAAAGGCAATCAATTGCAGAACAATGATCTACAGCATCTACAGTTAAACAGCATGTCTACTCCCAACAGATATTTTAATAGTCAAAGAAAAAATTATTCATATGCATTCTGTGTTATAACATGATTTACCTATCTGTGTGGAAGTGGAAGTGCTTAATGTTTGCTTGGCTGAGATCAATGACTGGATGTCCTCCAATTGGTTGGGACTGAACCCTGACAAGACAGAGGTCCTAGTGATTGGGCCGGGCCAAGGGTGTGATGGGAGTGCCTCCGGTGTGGCCGCAGGTAATTTCTTAGGGCCTGCACCATTGATGGCCTCCTCTAGGATGCAAGATCTTGGAGTGCTCCTGGATGACAGGTTGACATTTGAACCTCAGGTGTCATCTGTTGTCCAAAGTGGTTTTCACCACTTGAGGAACACTGCCAGGATCAAACACCTAGTTCCACCTGAGGACCTGCCCACACTGGTTCATGCCTTTGTGGCATATAGGCTTGATTACTGTTTACTTCAGGGTCTCCGGAGGTACCCTCCGCTAACTGCAGCTGGTGCAAAACTCAACTGCCAGGTTGCTGACAGGCCTTTCGATATCCTGTCATGTGATCCCGGTGCTGTGGGAGTCACAGTGGCTGCTGGTCAGGTGGAGGGTTATCTTCAAGGTGAGTTTACTCACCTATAATGTCTACATGGACTAGGCCCTGGTTACATGGCTGATCTTCTGACACCCGCCACCTCAGTCCGCTCTCTTCACTCCTCTTCCAGGGGCCTCCTTGAAGTTCCCAGGACTAGACTTAGAACTGCAGATGACAGGGTGTTCAGTGTCGCTGGCCCAGTCTTGTGGAATGCATTGCCACCATCTGTCAGGGAGGCCCCGTCGGTTGAAACTTTTAAGCGTGGTTTCAAGGCCCATTTATTTTCTTTGACCTTCCTGGACGAGGAGTTCTGACCCTGTTTAGATAACTTGCCTTAGTAATATCTGCTAATTTATTGTTATTTATTACTATTTATTATTTTATTATTGTGCTTGCTTATTCTCTTGCTTGTTTTTCAAGTGTGAGGTGCCCGGAGCCTTCGGGATTGGGTGCCATAGAAATAAACTTTGCCTTGCCTATCTGTGCTAATATAGTACTGTACATTAAAACAAAATAGCTATATATATATATATATATATGTATATATATTGTTTTTAATGCACCCTCCTCCCTCCTTGATTGACCACTCCTTCGGGTCTCCCTAGGTTCCCCCGTCTGCCTGCTCTCCCCCGACACCGGCCTCCTACCTCATATCGTGACCCACTGGGTAACCCAGTGTATTCCTTTGCTGGATGGGTGCCCCTCCTCTGAAAGGGAAGGCACCGGTGGTGGCATCCAGAACACTCTTCAAGTTTGGCCTGGGTGCCACTGAGGTGGGGTCAGTTGTCGTGGCCTAGCGGCCGTGGGGGGCCGGGGACCGTCATCTGTCTGATCAGGGAACAGTTTTCTGGTTTTCTTCTGGGGAGTGGCATGCCATGGACGTCAGGGCGTATGCCAATGTCTGCCACATCCCCAGTCATCCAGACCCTGATGTCCTGCTATGCTCCTGGCCTCTGCCAGGGGCCAGCAGGCACTGGGCTGCATCCCCGCCCTTCCCCTGGAAAAGGCAAGCTGTTTCCTGGACACTCCATCCTTCTTCCCTGGCCAGCTCTCCAGCGACCCAAGTCCTTTCCCAAACCTGGGTCACTGGTGTTGCAGGCTGAAATCCAACCACTGCACTGACGGGCTGGCTAACAACAATATTGAAGCTGGAAGCAGATTACTAAACTAATGGCAGGATGGCTCCATGAGAAACAGTATCTCATTTTCATGGCAGTCCTTTGGAATAACTGTGCACAAAAAAGTGCTTTAGTTATAGTACAGTACAGTAACTTATAATAGTTTTAGTAGATACATAAATGCAAGTTGCTTATACAAAACAGGGCATGGCAATAGCAGAAGACAGGACTGATATATCAGGCTATAACATGCTATTGCTATGCACTACTTTGTACACTGATATACCAAAGGACTCCCATGAAAATGAGATGCTGTTTCTGGCAGAGTAATCTTGCCATCAGTTTTGTGATATTTTTCCATCTTCATATTCCTGTTTTGTTTTACAATATTAGTATATAAAGAGACTTAGGGACAAGGGTAAGAGAAGGTAGCCAGTGGTAGATTCACTTTGACTTTAGTTTTTGACATTTTTCTTTGGATTGACTTCAATAATTTGGGCCAAACCCTTGATTTATAATGTGCAGTAGTAGTTGTCATGAAGGAAAAGAAAGACGACAACAATTGGAGGATACAATTCAAATAACTTATCAGTCTTGACATATCATTAGAGATATACAAAATCACACCTGTCCCCACCATGCAAAGCATCATGGGCTGCATATGCAAATCACCACAGAATATTATGCTGGTTCAACTTTAAGCAGAAATGCATGGTGCCGATGTTACCTACAGGTGTTGCTTTGATGAAATGGCAACCTTATGGCATCTGTTGGTAGGGTGAAAAATCTGGGAGTCACTGTGAACTCCAGGCTGACCCTTGAAAACTATGTTTTGGCAATGGTTCAGAGGACTTTTCCGACTCAGGAATATCTCCCAGCTCAAACCCTATCTGATGTAAGAGCACCTGGCTATTCTAGTTCATGTCTTTGTGACCTTGAGGTTCGACTACTCTTATGTTCTTAAAGGAGTACTACAGTCAGAATCTGCAAAAACATGTGTTGCACAGAGTGTTTTGATTTGTGTGTGTTTCCTAGTGCATCCTTCCCTTGGTCTGCTATTAGGATTTTTTTTTATAAATTAGCCTGCTTGTTTTATGGTAGTTTTATGACCCCTGTGGATCTCCATCTTAGCATGGTTTATTGCTCTTCTTGTTCCTACAATACCTCCTGTCCCATGTGATAGTGACGTATCCGAGACCATGGATTCAGCCAGAACTGGTTTAGAGTCAATTTTACAACAGCAGAGCTGTGATATTAAGGAACTTCCTTACCCAGTGAGCAATAATGTCTACATATACAGTTTAGCAAATACCTGACGGCTAACTGAGTGGGCTACTCTATAAGAAACCAACTAGAATCTTTACTTATTATAGCATTGATGATCTGGGATGATTTGTGTGCTTTTTATGGCTGTGTGTAGTATGATGAAATGTAAAGTTTTAAAAGCAAAACATTTACTCCTGTTGGCTAGACCTGATATACATATAAAAGAAAAACATTGAATTAGAGCTATTTACTGGAGGCCAGAAAATCAGGCTTATATCTCTAGGACTTGCTAAATCAGTGGTTCCTGATGCATCACTGCCACATGGGACAGGAGGAACTGCAGGAAAAAGAACCTTGCTAAGATGGACATCCCTATGGGCCATAAAACTACCAGATAACTAGCAGGCTAATTAAAAAAAAAATTCTTAATAGAAAACAAAGGGAAGTATACACTGGGACTTCACAGGAGGGAAGCCTTTCCAAATAAGGATGAGCACCAGGACTAGAGGATATATGATGAAGCTGGAAAGGGGGGTGCTCAGGAGGGATGTTAGAAAAAAATTCTTTATTGAAAGGTTGGTGGACACTTTGAACTGACTGCCAGCTGAAGTGATGGAGACTAGAACAGCGGTGGGCTTCAAGAATGCATGGGATAAACAAGGCTGTAGTATAGCAGAGGACGGGGGGAAGGTTGCCAGAGACCAGCTAAAGTCTGCTGAGTGCTGAGGCAGAAAACACTTGAGCAGACTGGGTTGGTGAAACAGTCCTTTTCTGCTGACAGATTGTATGTTTCTATGCAGCTGCCAGCTCTTCTGCCTCTCCTACTTGTCCTTCTGTTAACTGGCATTGCCATGCAGCTGCAGCTTGGGGTGTCTCTGCATTTTTCCTCCTCCTGCTCATTGCTATTGCCTGTCCAGGACCTGGGGTCATCCTGTGGTTTGCTGCTGGTAGCTTCCTGGTGTGCTTCAATTAAGGCTCCCCCTGGCTTCTTTCCCTCTCCAGCTTATTCCTGTTCTGCCACAATTCTGTATATTGACCATGCTGTTCTGGTTCCTTCTGCTCCTGTCTGCCACTTTTGCTGTCTCCTTTCTTCATCACCTGGTTGC
Organism: Neoceratodus forsteri; assembly: GCA_016271365.2. Classification (NCBI taxonomy): domain Eukaryota; kingdom Metazoa; phylum Chordata; order Ceratodontiformes; family Ceratodontidae; genus Neoceratodus; species Neoceratodus forsteri. The sequence goes on along the minus strand of CM057449.1, from coordinate 564,575,129 downwards.
TGTCCTGTCTACAGGTGCCATCTCTTCCCTGCTGATTTTGTGCCCACACTCTGCCTGTTGCTTCTTCCAGTGTCAGTGTCTGCTGGGCAGCTTTTCTCCTGTCCTCCAGCTGGACCACATTTCCTGCAACTATGTTCCTTGCCTGCCTTCCCCTTCCCTCTGCTTGTTGCTTCCTCCCTCTTGTGATTACTGGTCCTGATTCCCCTGTGCTGCTTGTTCTCTGCCATGCCTGCTAATGCTACTTAGTCTCTACTGCCTGCCCACTCCCCTGTGTGCCTTTCTCGTCCTGTCTGCTTTCCTGCTATTATCTTACCTACAAGGACATTCACCCTCCCTATTATAATTCATACTACCTACCTGCCAAAATATCCACCCTCCCTATCAACCATGCAGCCTTGGGTCCACAATCCTTTCCTTTAATAGTGCTTCCATTAATTTCCCTACCATGGAAATCAGGCTGACAGGCCTATAATTTCCCATCTCCTCCTTGCTATCACTTTTGTGAAGTGGGGCTACGTCTACTCTTCTCCAGTCCTCCGGGACCTTGGTGATCTCCAGTGAACTGTTAAACAAGTCTGCTATGGGTGCAGTCAGTATCTCCCCGAGTTCCTTCAGCACTCTTGGATGCACCCCTTCTGGCCTTTTGGCTTTGTCCACCCTCAGATTAGTGAGTGCCTTCTTGACCCTCTCCTCAGAACAGGGGTGTAGCCAGGAGTTTTAAACTTGTACTCAAGAGTTGACAATCAGTTGCCCCCACCCACCACCTAGGCTGTAAACACAAACCAAAAGATGTGCTGCTCACCACACAAACATTGCTCCACCCCCCACTTCAGTCAACTATACTAATAAGTCAATGATCCTGATAGATTCAAAACATTTTATTTTATCTAACGCACACACTCTACCAATCAGATAGATGTTATCTGGCTTTTAGTTACAACGTTTAGGATACATTGTGACAAGCCTCTGTATCACATCAAGGTAGTCAGCCTTTCAGAAGTTCATTCACACCAGCACTCAGGCATACGGACTCAATCGGGTCACTCATACAATCTTGGCCTCTAAGTTTAGCACCCCCACATCTTCCAAAGTTCATTCACAAACTCACACTAAAGCACCCAAGGGGGGGAGGCTGTGTTTGTGTTTGGTGCTCTGGCCTGAGGCTCATGTTGTCTCTGGATTTTCCAGATTTTACTGTACTCGGCAGAGTACACTGAGTATGCCTGCTGACACCCATGCCTCAGAAAAGGGACTGTTTCTAAAAAGGAAGGAAACTGATTGCAACAGACAATACTTAGGCATGGGTTAGTTTTGAGGCATACAGTCTCAAAAGTAAGGTAAAGCAATATTAAAGAGCTAGTGAGGGGCGCAGATCCAACATGGCTGCAGGCAGCTGCTCTTCATGTTAGCTCCTTACCAGCTTCTTGATATTAATAAATAACAATAATAATAAAACTTTATTTATATCATGCCTTTCTAAAATCAAGGCACGTTACAATATCCAATAACATAATAAATAGAGCCAATACATAATAATCTGAGCTCTTACAATCACAATATTAATTAAAATAAATCATTGACCATAAATAACTCTTCAGGGCCTTTTTAAATTCCTCCATGGATGCACAGTGATGAAGCGGGCAGGGTAGAGAATTCCAGAGGGTTGGAGCAGCATACATAAAGGCTCGAGCACCCGATGATTTTAAAGAAACCCTCGGAATCTCTAGCAACCCCTCGTCTGCTGAGCAGAAAGATTGCTTAGGGTAGTAGGGAACTAAAAACTCTTTCAAGTAGTCCGGACCCTGTCCATGTAGGGCTTTATAGGTCAAAAGACCAATTTTAAAGGTTATCCACCACTGAATTGGCAGCCAGTGCACATCACGCAGCACGGGTGAAATATGACAGGCACGAGATGTACCTGTTAATAACCGGGCTTCAGCATTCTGCACAAGCTACAAGCAGTGGATATCAACCCCAGGAAGCCCTAGATACAGGGAGTTGCAATAATCAAGGGGTGAGGACACAAAGGCATGGACCAACGTTGGCAAATTCGCAGGCGGAACAAGATGCTTAATCTTGGCGATGTTCCTAAGATGGTAAAAGGAAAGTTTGACAACTGCTGACACTTGTAAACGAAGTGTCAGCTCACTGTCAAAAATCACCCCCAGGTTCTGCACCCATTCAGAGGAGGGAAGCTGGACACCTCCTAGAAATAAACCTGAGGGAAGACCAACTCCCGGCCTCTCTATCCTGCAACTCGGGTCCACCACCATTACCTCCATCTTTTCCAAGTTCAACTTCAACCAACTTGAATTCATCCAGCACTGGATTTCAGTGAGGCAGCTATTAAAGATCAATAGAGTGCTATCCTGGTTGGGTGCAAAAGATAGGTAGAGCTGGGTATCATCTGCATAGCAGCGATACCTCAGCCCATACCTTCTTACAATGTCTCCAAGGGGCAGCATATACAGTGCGTACAACATGGGGGACAACACCGAGCCCTGGGGAACCCCACATGACAGAGAGACTGGGCGGGGAGAATTTATCCCCGACACCACTCTCTGAGTTCTGTCAGTAAGGAAAGATCTAAACCATCTGAGGACTGTTCCTGACAGGCCACAGATGAACTTCAGGTGCCCGAGAAGTACCCCATGGTCCACAGTGTCAAAGGCTGATGAGAGATCAAGAAGAATGAGAATGGAACGATTCTTCTGATCTCTAGCCATCAGGAGATCATTGAGCACCCAAACCAGCGCTGTCTCGGTACTATGCCTCTTACGAAAACCAGACTGGAGCGGTTCACAGATGTCATGGATGGTTAAATGGTTTTCCAATTGTGCAGCCACTACTTTCTCAATAATCTTCACAACAAAGGGAAGATTAGAGATCGGCCTGTAGTTAGCAAAGCAGCCTGGGTCCAAGGAAGCTTTCTTCAGGAGGGGTGTCACCACCGCCTCCTTCAGGGAGCTAGGAAACTCACCCATATCCAAGGAGCAGCAGATTATCTGTGCTTGGACAGGGTCAATGATATCAAGACAACCCTTTAACAGGGAGGTCTGGCCCAGATCCAAACTACAGCAAGTAGGGTGAATACTATGGACAATCCTCATGACATCAATGAACTCAGACCGGTCAAAGGAACTCCAGGAATGACTGCAGGATGTGACCAAATGCTGATCAATAGCTTCTCCCATAGAGGAAGCTGGCTGGAGCTCTGCCCTGATGTCAGCCACCTTATCTGCAAAGAAGCGAGCAAGCTCATCACACTCTATTTGTGAAAAAGCTTTCCGAACCTGAAGACAGGCTGGGTTGCACAGTCTGTCCACAGTTCGAAAAAGCTGAGCTAGTCGGTTCTGAGCAGCCGCAATCTCCCCAGACAGGAACTCTGCCTTCTTATGAGAGATTGCAGAAAGATAGAATTGATAATGTTCCATCAGTCTAAGATGGGTGGCATCAAGGGCAGTTCTCTGCCAACGATGCTCTAACCTTCATCCTTGATGCCGCATCTCCCTCAAAGTCCCATCAAACCATGGAGATCGAGGTTGAAGGGAGAGAGGATGAACATGGACAGGAGCAATTTGATCAAGAGCCGAGGAGATGCCCCTATTATAAGTCACCACCAAGGCATCAGGATCATCGCTCACTCCAGAAAACTCTGATAGGTCAAGCACTGCTGCCAGGCCCATAGAGCTAACATCTCGCAAAGAGCGGTACCTAACCATCTCCACAGGGGTAGGCCTATAAGGGGGGGTGGTGCAAAAAATGAACCCCACAGTGTAATGATCAGATCAACTGATGGGTTCCACCTCCATGTCAGAGGCATAAATCCCCAGGAGGAAAACTAAGTCTAAGGAGTGACCGCTTTTATGAGTGGCAGAAGTAACCACTTGAGTGAGGCCCAAAGATGCCATTAATTGGAGGAATTGTTGTCCAAACTGCGAGAGTTCATCATTGACCCAGGCTTGAAGTCACCCAGGGCCATCAACCTGGGTGACTCAAACGCCATGTCAATGACGAAATCAGCTACTCCCTGTAGAAAATGTTTCTCATCACCTGGTGGATGGTAAATGAGAATGATTCTACAACCCACACCTGCCACTACAGTACACTCAAAAGACTCAGCCCCCTCAACTGGTACACTTGTGAGGCCCAGTTCGGTCTTGAAACAGACCGCAACCCCTTCCCATGGTTCAACCTTGGGCAGTGTAACACCGAGTGCCCAGCTGGAACTGCTGCTTCCAGAACTGGACCAGCATTTTCATCCAGCCAGGTCTCGGTTATGCAAGCCAGATCCACAGACTCCACAAGATCTGCAATAACTCTAGTCTTATTCCTTATGGATCTGGCATTGCACAACACCGCCCGGGTTGGACTGGTCTCAGGAGTGATACAGACCACTTGCCCAGTACCATCAATAGTAGTGGTGCCCTTGGGTATGGGAACCAGGCAAGAATGACCTTGCTCCGGAATCCATTTCACCCTAGGGCATCTTCTAGTCCCTACTACGATGAACCCGCTCAATCGTCCTCCGCTGTTCGCCACCCCCAAAACCCCTCTTCCCCCTCCACACAATCCCCAGCACTCTACAGCGCTGGTAAGTTAACAACTGTAATGGCAAGGGGGAGAAAGGGCAAAGGGCACGAAGAGCAGAGGACAAATAGCATACAACCGTGGTAGTAGGCCCTCTACACATATTAAAACCCCACGCCCACACAACTAAAACAAAAATATGAACAACCCAGATTAAACCAAAATAAAATATAAAACAAATTAAATAACACAAGCAAAATAAAATATCCAAATATATAATATCAAAATAAATAGATGTCCCAAAAATTCCTAAAATAATACTGCGTATTTGGAGTATGAGGGGCTCTCACTCTCCCTTAATTCTAGAACAAAATCGAACAATGCAAGTCTCGATATAGTCTTGGTAAATCAGCATCAAACAAATAGGGATTTTCAAACAAAGAACCCTTGGAGATAGCAAGAAGGTCTCTCACCCCCTCCTAATCTAACCTCCAAAAGATTCCTCCCAGAGACCGGTTATTTTTCAGTTCTTTCCAAAGAGCACTCCCATACACAGGCCAAGACATGAGCCATGGCCCAAAAGGCAAATGCAGTTCCCACTCCCTCTACAGGTATATAAAATCCACAAGGGCAACAGGCTGCTCCAGGAGTGGAATCCATAACCCCAGCCACCCACCAGATGCCCGAGGTCCCCCACCAACAACCACAGGGACAAGGGCCCTCCGACTCAAATCCCTGCAGCTCCTCCCAAAACAGTCCAAAACCCTGAAAATTGTCCACAACAAGAAGAGAGGGGCATCCACCCAAATGTTCAGGGGGAGAAGATGCTTCTTTCTGTCTTCAGTATGCCAAGCAGGTAGTCTCAACACATCCAGATAAAAATCAGAGAAACCTTTATTTACTGCCCCTGGACTCTAGGCGCTCTCACCGCCCCGAAATAATTCCAGTCATGCAGCCAGACCTACTTCAGATATCAATATTTCATGCGCTCCCACCGCAATGAAAGTAGGTAAGGAAGATTTCACTCACAAACTCAGAGACTGCAGTCCCCAGGATATGATACTGAGAATCGAAAGGCTCTAAAGTCACCAAACTCCTCTTTTGTTTTAGTTTACTACTTAATCTATATGGCTGATAAGAGGAAAGCACAATCGTCTGTGTCATCAGTTTCTTCAGATGAATACATCCCTCCATGTATCAAGCCGCTGGAAAAAGCTTTCAGACTGGAAACTGGCAAAGTAGGTGTTCTGAGAGCAGGGGAAGGAGCCCTAGGCTCTGTTGTTAAAACACCGACTGCCATCCTGCACAAGCCCTCAGATAAAGTATATCAGAGAGGTGCTATAGCTGAGAAGGGAAAACTATTGAAAATGATTGTAATTCAGCATTCTGTTTTGGAAATGAGGGAAAATATACCATCACTGGTAAATACCAACTGTAACAATGGTAGTAACATAATGATGCATGTAACTCAACAAATGTATGTATTTATATCATGATGCCTGTAACTCTGCGTGTGTATTTATGTATCTCACCTGTATGTAACCACTGTCCTAAACCTCCTTAATTGTTGTCTCCCCCCCCATGACGAGGTACCTTTGTAAACGAGTCCCTGACTCAAAGGTTGTAAAACTGATTATTTCATTAAATAAATAAATAAATAAATAAATAAATAAATACCATGTTTATGCCGGATGCTAAGGAGATCCTTTCTTCAGAGCAAGTTAACTTGAAGCAGTTTGGTATTTCTGCAGCTGTTCTAAATAAGGTCTCAACTAATGTTGAGGTCGCTACAACATTAGTATCTGACAGAAAGAGTATGGCCTCTAATAAAGCCACAGGTAAACACTCAATTGATTCCTTGGGAAAAGCAATGGAGAAGTTGTTACGTTGGAATGAAACTTTTGACCAAAAATGTCAAGTTTTATTGGAGAAAGTTGAGTTTCTGCAGCGTGACGCAAAATCATATCAGGAGAAGATTGAATCAGTTTCCAAAGAGGTGACTGAGAATAAAAAAGAACTAGAAAAGCAGTTTAATAAAGTAGCAGGAGTAGAAGCTATGACCGCAAATCTCATTAAAGATAATTACAGTATGCTATGTCATGTAAGATAGAACTTTTGGAAAACCAACTACGTTACAGAAACTTAAGGGTCTTGCAACTACCTACTGCTTTTGATTCGGACTTCCAAAATATAAGAGATATAATGAAAGATATTTTTGTTACAGTTTATGAGTTACCTGAAGATTATCTCCCATTTATCATTCGAGCCTACAGGATTTTTAATAAATCAAACAATGCTACGTATCTGCACAAGAAGTCAACTATAATGTTAACATTTGCATTTGAATTGGACAGAGATTTGATTGTCCTTTTATCTAAGATGGAAAATCCACTAATTTACAAGTCAGAGATTATCTGTATATCCAGATTACTCATATCAGATGCAGCAGAGAAGAAGAACATTTTTGGTGTTTAGACAGGAATTGCTGGTCGTGGGTGTTAAATTTTATCTGCTTACCCCAGCCAAGCTTAGAATAAAATACAAGAGAGTTGAATGTATTTTTTTCGATGTGGACCAACTGACAGACTTTCTTAGGACACAATATGAACAGAAATCAGAGAGAGAAGGGGAAACAGACTCCCCAACATTTTAGGAAGAGGAGATGTTGATGATGACAACAAAATTGACAAAGGCAACATAAATAGATAACAGACTATTCTGTCTTCCCCTTAGATAATTAATTTTGTTTTTTTCTGATTCTTACTTATCAGACTAAAAAATATGGTACCGGAAGTATGGGCTAGAGGCGGTGTACTTTAAAAATTATGAGATTAAAAAAATTAAGTCTTTAACTGTATATTATTTAGCGGCTAAGACCTGTAATATGTTATTTTACACTCAAGTATTATTATCATAGCCCACCCCCCCGATGATGTGGACTTATTCTGTCTTTTCCTTTTTTCTTGTTTATACACAGAGGGTGATACCTTGTGTACTGTATTACCTTATAACGTGTATATAATGATTAAAAAATTCAATAAAATATAAATAAAAAAAGAGCTAGTGGAACTGAAATAGACAAGAAAATGATACAAATTTTAAGAACTAGTCAATTGGAACTTTTTATTTCTGAAGGATTATTCTGTTTCCTTTTGCTTATTAGAAAGTTTTTTTATGTGATAATATCATGTTGGATGTGTGGAACAGCTCTTAGCCTGGCAGCTGACATATCTATCTTTATCCTCCACTACATAATCAGCATTGTGATCTCATTGATTGGGACATCACAGTTGACTGACCTGACAGCTACCGAGTGACTGTTCCTAGGCAGCAGTGATGTTCACAATCAGTGAGGTCACAATGCTAATAATGAAATGGGTGGAACAGAGCGAGATATGTCAGCTGCCAGGCAGGGTGCAGTTCCACACAGCAGCAGTTCCACACAGCACACCTACTTATGTCAAGTAAACAATCTTCTAATTAACTAAAATGAAAATTAAATGTACCTCAGGTATAAAAAGGAATGGCTGGCTGCTTTTAAAATCTATTATTAATTTTAGGCAGTACACTAGCTTTTTAAAGTAAAAAAAAGTCATCTGATTCTTGGTGAAGATGTGGTGTGGTGTTTCTTGGGGTTTGACCATTTAGAAATATAGAAACATTGAATTTGTCAGCAGAAAACTACTACTTGCCCCATCCAGTCTGTCCCAGTGTCCACTATCTATTCTACATCTGCAGAACCCATCTAGCCACTGGCAATCCTCTCCACTTCATGCCTCAGCTCTAACACACCCCTGTATTTATCCCATGTATACTTGAAGCACTCTACCATTTTAGCCAGCACCACTTTGGCTGACAGTCTGTTCCAGACATCTACCACCCTTTCAGTGAAGAAATATTTCCTCACCTCTCTACTGAATCCCCAAGGCTTCTTCACATGCCCCCAGTCCTTGTACTCATCTTCTTATTGAAGAGGCTCCCCTCCTGCATCCTGTTCACCCCTGTAAGATACTTGTAGGTCTAGATCATGTCACCTCTCTCTGTACTCTCTTCTAGAGTGTACATGTGGAGAACATCAGTCTCTACCTGTAGGTCTTCCCCTGTGAACCCTATACCATTTTAGTTGCCCACCTATGGACCACCTCCACCCAGTCTATGCCCTTTCTGAGGTGCGGCCTCTGAAACTGGACACAGTGCTCCAGATGGGGGACCACCAGGAAGTGATACAGTGGCACCACCACCTCCCCTTCCTGCTGGAGATACCCCTTTCTATGCACCACAGCATCTCACTAGCCCTGCCCACAGCCTTGTCACACACTGCGCTACCACGCTGAGGTTCTCTGATATAATAACCCTGAGGTCCCTTTTCTATATAGTGACCATCAGTACCCAGGTTCCTATGCCCTAGGTGCATGATATTGCACTTGTTGCTATTTGCTGAATGTAGCATTGGCATTTCCCTAACTTGGACACTGTCTTTTAAGGCATGTAAATTTACTTACACACCAATGCTTTGAGAACAAGTGCCAAAGTTTAAGTAGGGTAATGCCAATGTTGCCCTCCAGACTGCTGCTTGTTGGTGAGTCATATGCTATGATTGATCAGTTTGCCAAGCAGCATCAATGACGTAGACTGCTCCCATTTCTTCCTTCTTCCATCCCAGGCTGTACAGGCTATACAGATGGTGCAAGACCTGACTGAACTAGCCTGCATTTAGATGACTGGCCAACCATATCTGGATCAGTGGTTAAAAGGAATGACCAGCTTTGAATTAAAGGTATGTAGGGGCCTTGAGAGGGTAAGGGAAGGAGGCAGAGTTTAAACATGTGCAAAGGTTTTGTGGGGTCATGGAACTAGAATGCCTCCAAATCCTCTTCCAGAATACCCTTGCAGCAATTCATTCCAGCAGGGACAGTCACCATGGAGGAATTCCAGAAGGGCAGTACCTAGAGGATTAATTCTGTTTTGGGGGGCCCAGTTCTGGGTATGGTGTACAATGTGCATTCTGGTGTATTCCAGTTCTGAATGAGTTCTAATTTTGTAGCAGAATGCTCACCAATGCTGGAACCATGCTCCTGAACTAATGCCCCCTCCCAACGTAATGTCCCTGCTGGAATGTCCCCTGCACTTGCTGTATCTGCCAGACTGCCCTATTAGTGATGGGCATTCCAACTGTGGATTTGGAGGCTTTCTGGTTTGGGGTGGATCCTGCTTTTCACCTAACATGCTTTTCAATTCTGTATTGGAGAAGCTGCCAAGTTGTTTTTCTTATTCTGTGTATATGGGTGTGGGGGTGTGGGGGGGGGGTTGTTAGGCCTGATTTAGGTCTGCTTGCTTCTCCAGGAAGCCAAGTAAACTGGAACTAAAGTATTTCATGGGAAACAACTGGTGCAGTGATGGTCATAGAAGTAAATGATAATGTAGTGGTAGTAGTAACAATAAAAACTTATTTCTTTTAACAGGATATGACTGTTTTGGCCACGATGGCTCTATTTTCAGAGTCATCCTGATACATATAGTTGCTAAATATACAGTATGTAGTTAACAAAATGCATCAAGACACAAAACCTATTTTCTTAAGTAGCCATCATCATCATAAGAGACTTAAATTAACAATGTTAAAGTAGATTATTCATACATAACCGACAGTACACCATCTGAAGTTACAGTAACTGCGCTCTTATCAATTAATGACTCATAGATCCATTAGAGGCATAGTTCAGTTAAATATTTCAGAACTCTCAATTACAAAGTGAGATCAGTTGCTACAGCAATTTACTGACAAGAGCTACCATTGCAACCTGTTCAATGTGTGCCAGAAATATAAAACCAGCTCAAGTAAATAAGTGCAGAGTATGTCCTTAATGCATTGGCACACTGCATGTAGCGCTGTTTTTAATGCACCCTGGAATTTTCCTACTTTTTCAGACTCATGCTATTTGGATTAGAGCAAGAGATAAGATTTAGCATCAGCACAAGATTTAAACACCATGGAATCATATCTTGCTTTCACAGTGGACTTCTGAATGCCCCAATGACCAGTTTGCCTGAATGAGTAATTTGGGATCTGTTCCATTAATAAATTGTAATAACCGTGGAGTGCCAGTCCTTTGATTGTTTAAGACTAAGGTTAACCACTATGTTTGTCTCATATTCTGCAGCAGTTTTCAATTTAACTCAGCAAACATAAAGTGATGATGCCTTTCAGAAGGGCATTTCAGGACAAAACTCACCAATATGTTATAGGTAATGTTCAACATTTTTAAAACTATCTTAGCACCATGGTGATAAACAACACTGCCATGTTCTGACACAAGCAAAATCAGCTGGGTTGCAGTGATAGCTCTTATCTGTTTGGAGACTGGAAACACAGTCTGATGACAACAGTCCAAGTTGTCAGTTTACTTTTTTTTCCTTTACAACTTATTCTTCATGTCACCTAGTCTCCAGTGCTACCCACGTCAGCTCTGCCACTATAACCCCATTCCTAGACATCTACTGTGTTTACTCCATTGCCTTCTGGATAACCCCCGGGGCAGGGCCCCCCAGCCTATGCCACTGCCTGGAGGATATTGAACCTGTTGGGAGTCTCCCTGGTGGGTGGTCAGTAGTCTGTGGTGGAGCCTGAGAGAGCAGGCTTCATCCTGCCTCACTGGGTCTTTTTCTGCTGTTTGGTCCCATCTCCTGTGGGTGCAGACTCACTGGAAGCTCTGCGCACATACACATGTCATAACATGCTGATGGAAATGAGTATCCAGAAGGATGTTCAATCTTCCTACGCCTGGCTGGCCCCCAGTGCCCAGAGCTCATTAACAAACATGAGTCACCGGCATCATGAGCTGTACCACTGTATTGATGAGCTGTTAAAAATTTACCGTCTTGGTTAGCCATTTAATATGCTGGGCAGAGTGCAGTGTGCTATCCAACAGCACAACTCATAATTTGTAATCATTGGTATTTGAGAGTTTTTGCCCCTGTAACATTACATTTGCTAAGTCATAATTAACCTTTTTAATTGAACAGTGGTGACAGAAGGTCTGCCACTGCTCTTCACCCTAAGTTAATATATGAATCCTCACCATTCCTTCTGCTTATCACCCTATCCCTGTCTCCCCACCAACTACCCAGCCTAACATCTCACCCATCTGCCCCACCCCCCTTATTCTTACCTCAACCCCCTTTACTTATTCTGCCTCCTAGCACTTCTTTCCTTCCTCCACCTTCCTGTCTCCCAACCCTCCTCCCCTACCCCAGTCATCACCCTCTCCTAGAGGCCCCCCCTACCCCCATCTCTGTGCACAATATTCCTGTCCCTCTGAACCTACCACCCTCCTCTGCAATGTCATCTACAACCCCATGTTTTCACTTTTTTCCTTTTTCCTTTTCCTTCTACCCCCAGTGAAGACTTGTCTCGCTCTATGTGTATCATCTATGTGCACATTAGTGCAGTTAGTTTTTTGTATGTAATGGATCAGTTATTTGCAACAATCCAGGCTGTACCTTATCATAGCCATTGCTGTTTACTCATGCTAATCTGTTTTGTATAAGATCATGTATGTCATTGTATTGTTTGAAATCTCCAGGACCTCCTTGTGAATGAGCTTGCTCAATGGTGTAATTCCTGTAATAATAAACTTGAACTTGAAACTTGAAGTTGAGGGACATTTCCAGAGGAATTTTTTTGTATTTAGCACCAGTTTTGATTCCTCACACCACTATTGCAAGATGTCAGAACATCAGACTGCAACTTGATTCCACTGAAGAATAAGACTGAGCATTAGCTAACAGCACATGCAATCAGCATGAAGTTTGATTTTGGTACTACTGATTTTTTATGTCATTTATATAAATGAGAAATAGTAAGTGTCCCTGGATGAGTTCTAGAGAGACCCATTTAGTTAATATCTACAGTTTAGACATACTGCTTTCTACCATGACTAGAGATGTTGCAAATGTTTAATTTGCTGGTGAAGTTGGTGTGAATCCATGTTAATGTGTGTACGCAACATAATGATGAGTATATATGCGGGAAGATACTTCCTTTAGGCTAAATATACTTTAGGAAGGAGCCCCCAGAGAGAGAGGTGTGCTGCTGGAGGAGGAAGGGAGAATGGTGGGACAAAGAAAGAATGCTTCTGAAGGAGACTGCAGGAAGCTGAATTAAATAGCTCAGGCAGGGGCATGGCTAGTTTTTCCCACCCACTGAACTGCAGTCATAGTCTTTGATTTCAATGCTTGTATGCAACGTAGTGATGAGTATATGCTTGTGCAACTTCATTGATAGATTGATAGTATCTGAATGCTTATGTTGTTGACTGTGATAAATAGTTACTCTGGCATTTCATATTCTCTGTATCATGGGGAACTATCACCCTGTTGGGGTACTGTAATGGCAAAGGAACCCTCTTGAGGAGTGTTCCAACCCGAGGTGCCACAGGAAGGTAATTCCTTTAGGCTTAAGGTACCTGAGGAAGTAGCCCCCAAAAGTTGAGCAGCAAACAATGAATGCATAAACTGGATGAGCATGGATTAACAGAGTAGTGATAACATGTAACAGACATAGGAGGATTGTGTAATGACTGATGATTTTGGTATTGATAGCAGAAGTGGCATGACTTTCATAAGGAGAGAGGGAATGGTAAAGTAGAAAGAAGGCCACCATCCAACCCCAGACCAACAGTAGAAAGCTACCTGGGTCAAAATGTACTACTACAAATTTTCTACTTTAGGGATTACTTAATCTTTATGACTTTCAGCATGGAAGAGAGGAAAAAAACCCTCTGAGGGGGAACCTCTGGGGATCCAAGGCCTTGATCGCCTTCCCTCCAGGCTTGTGATGAATTAATGATAGCTCATTGCTGCAATTTAGAGACCCAGTTCAGGGGAGATTTTTACAGGAAGGGCTCTCATGCTATCCTTCTAATGGGAAAGCCATGGGGGTGCTGTGAGTAGAGGCCTCTGCAGCTATAGGGGGACCCTGCTGGGACCACCCGCCCACAGAGTGAGAAGGAGAGCAACGGCCACTGAAAGGCACTCACCTGGCTTCCAAGCAAAGCCTAGGGGGAGAAGCCAAACCCAGGAGGGGTAAGGCCAAGCCCTGGAGGGGTGAGAATAGGTGGACTGAATAGTCTTCACCCTTGAGGGGCAGGAAGGACAAGGCAGGGTATGGAATGGAGACCATGTGAACTGTAAGTGACTGTAGGGAAAATAGCTTTCAGAGGTGCTGCTGATGCTGTCAACAGCTAAAGGAGCTTCCTGGGACTTGGAAGCCCCACCCTCCGGCAGCTGAAGTCTTAAATGCTACATAAAGAGGTGCCGCTGATGCTGTCTGCATAGCCAAAGACTTCCCCCAGAGTGAAGAACCTTCTCACCCTAGTGATAGAAGAGAAGGATCCCACCCCTGGTGAGAGACCCACCCTCAAGATATGAAATACAAAGGGGCAGAGTCATGCTAGGTAGAGAGAGGTAGGTACGTGACTGAGAGTGCAGGATTGGAAGTGCAATTGGTAGAATCAAGAACAGCAGTAGACAGCATGACTAGGCATGCAACTGTTAGCATTGAGTATATGAGACTGCATGAAGTGAAGTTTACTCAGTTTACTCGGTTTAGTTAGGTAGAAGAAAGTCCTAGGACCCATGGGGCCTGATTCTCAAAGCTCTGCATCTGACGCAAGGTGTTTGCACCAAACAGGTATGGTGCAAGGTGCACCTTGCGTCCAGGGCTGCCTCCACACAATCCACGAAGGTGGCCTGTATCGACTGCAGGCCACCTGCCCCATACAAGTCCTGTGCCAGCCCTGTGCCCTGCGACAGGGCACTAGGTGGACTGCGCTGATGCAAGCTGCAGCTTGTTATTCACAGACAGCACCCAGTGGGAGATATTCTAAGTGCCCATAGACCAGCCAGGGCTGGCTTAGTGGGACTTAGAATATGTCCCACTAGGGCAGTCATCCTATGTGCCACTGTATGCTGTGGTATCCCCCCTCTTTGCTGATGGTGCCCCATCAGTCCAGGTACTGTCATCCATCCCCTATGCCACCACCCCATCCCCGATGCTGCCCAGCCCATCTGTATGTGGCATGGGCATGTGCCCCTGATCACTGCAGTGCCCAATACCAGGTGGTCTAGTGGAACCCAACCCTTGGTGCCCATCCAGCCGCCGACTGTGGTCTGCATCAACACGGTACTGTACATATGCGTTCAGTGTCTGAGACTGGAGGCAGTCACTGTGCACATATGTACAGTACGCACCATTTCCTGTGCTGCACTGGACTTGCGACAGTCACCTCCCATGCGCAGGTGTTTGACGTATGGGAAGGAATGCCGTATGTGTGGGAACTTAGGCTTCAGAACCCCTCCCATACCTGAATTGGGTGCAGGGTCCATTGCGCAAGGGACTTCGACACAAGCTGCTTTCCAGCGCAGCTTGCGTCATTCTAAGCAGCCTTTGAGAATCGGGCCCATTGTGTCTACTTCTCCACACCATGTGGAGTATAATGTCTAGGTACCAAAGAAGTATTTATCAAGATATCCCCTTAAAATGCTCAAAGTTTGGTGCATCAACTATGTACTGTGGTAACTTGTTCCATAGTTTGGCAGCTCTTATCATGTAGAAATATTTCCTTTTATTTTTATTTGCCATTGGCACAAACAATTGCCTATTATTGCATCTTAATGCTCAAGTTTTATTTGCAAACTTAATCCCACAATCTGCCTTCAGAGTATTATCTTTTAAAATATTAAATAGTAATAGTAGATCACCTCTGTTTCTCTGTGTATCTAAATCATAAAATTTTAATGCTTTAAACCTTTCTTTATACTGAATGTTTTGTAGTTTAAGGATCAATTTTATTTTTCTTCGCTCACTCTCAAGTAAAGTTTTATCCTTTGTTAGATATGGTGCCCAAAAGTGCATCTGGTAGCACTGAGGACAGGGAGACAGCATGTATACATCAAGATAACATGAGGTGAAATGCAACTGCAGTTGGTAGGATTGAGTATGGCAAGTAGACATGCTGTAGCAATGGAAAACAACAATCAGTACTAGTAGGAAATGCAGTATCATGGGGAATCAAACTAGGAAGCAGAGCAGTGCTGGAGTAAGTAATGAAACCACTAAACCCAAAGGGAGTGGTTGCTAGGCTACTAGCCAGCTGAAAGCAGTTAAGGAGCTGAGATGAACAGGCAACTGCAAAAGGTGCAGACAACAGTGAAGGTAAGCAGGGAGACTGCATTTGGTACAAAAAGACAGCAAACATGAGAGCTTGGAGGAGCACAAGGCAAATTAAATGAGCAAAGGCAAGGTACTAGGAGTGCCCAAAAAGAAACATAGCAGAGAAATAAACATGGAAACTGAAAACAGGAGGGCAGCACAAAACAGCAGATGGAAAAGTGCAAACTGCAGTCAAGAGGCAGGAGCAAAATACTAACTTAGGAAGGAGGCAGCACAAATCAAGCAGAAATCCCAAAAGCACAAAACAAAGCAGGAGACATACGCTGGAGGGGGGGGGGATACGGAGCTTCAGCAGAGCCTCCAGCTGCAAAGAAAGAATGCATCAGAATGAGTCTACAGGAACCTGACTTAAATAACCCAGGCAGGGAGCAGGGCTAGTTGCTCCCACCCATTGAACTGCAGTCATAACCTTTGATGGAAATTCATAATTCGTAAAATTAACGAATTCCACGGTATGCACCCACATCACAGCAGATTTGTTTTTTGGATTAAAACCATAACAAAGCCTTCTCCCACCCACTATGCTGTGAAAAAACACCCCACTCAAAAATGATAAAAGTCATGACACCCTCTTCCCACTGGCAGCCACCACTACCCCCGCCCTGGTGAAGTGCTGCTTTGTGCTTGAAAAAGTAATTCCTTACCCTTACCTGCATGTCAAACACACTCTCCTGCCTTCCCCCACATGAGTCCCACTATCTTTATTAAGCAGCACACCCACTCCCATACTGCATACTGTGAGCAAGTCACTTAACTTTCCTGTGCTCTCAAGATGCACCTGGAAATAAGCCTTGACTTATTGTGCCTTTTCAGGCAAAAAATTGTAAAAGGAAAATAAACAAGGAATACCCCCGCAACCTGCTCTGGTTTCCACCACTCTCCTCCCAGAACCAATAAAATCAACCTGGAATAACAAAAATGTTCCCCTGGTGCAGAGCATCTGCTCTGTTCACTGTCCATCTCATAATGGCAGAAATGAATGAGTAGTGACTCCTTTGTTCCTAGTAAAATCTGATTGGCTGAAAATTCAACTAATCAGGTTTTAACAGAAGCAAAGATGTTACCATTCATTCATGGACGCTGAACTGAGCAGACACTCTGTGCAGGGGGACTGTTTTCTTTATTCCAGGTTGATTGGATGGAATTAGGACCTAGGTGGAGGTGGGGTCCAGAAGGTATGTGGGGCCATTGACCGGGTGTGCAACTATCAAAGATAGTGGGACTTGGATGGGGGCAGACAGGTGGTGTGTATGGTGCATGGTGGTGTTAAATGAGGTCCTGCACCATTATTGGTACCCCAGAGGTACACCGAGACAGCTAGTGCTTAGGCATATGCTATACTAACATATAGGGCTAAGGGCATCTACCGTATAAGAGTAGATATCAGGATATGTATGCATATTATTGTTATACACTTTGCTTTCTAATACATATACATTTTCTATAAATTTTCTATGTATTTCTCACTTACAAGATTTTAGCACATCTGTGTCCTTGTAATGATTATGATATATAAGTTGGCATTGCCACCGTTTGGTGATTTGTACTACTACACTGATTTGTGTAAGAACTGTACTCTTTTGTTTCACAAAGTGATGACTATTACAGAATTGTATAATGTTATCTTGGACTGCAGAGCCACCTCTAATTTAGCCAATAGGGCTCATCTCTGTAACTAGAAATGTTTCTGTATTACAGTAACCATAGCAATTATCATAGGTATATCATGTGAGACACTGAGTCTTATACCTTGGAGACCCCAAGAGACACGAAGAAACCTTGAGGTATAGGGAATGCTTAGCATTGGCTCCCAGTTCGTATTGGTAAGAACTGCTTAGGGCAACTGTGATTTATCCTTTTGGTAGTAATAAACAAGTTTATTACTCTTATGCAACGTGTCTGTGATTCCTTGCATTCCCAATATTGCCAAGAACCTGAGAGTGAGGTTTAGACCTCCTCACAATTGGTGACCATGCGCAGGCAATATTTGGTGTTCGTAAGCTTTCACTTGTTGCTTAAAACTTTTCCCTTCCCAACAGGGACAGTAGCTGTGCATTTCTGCATCACCCCTCCCATTTTCAGACCACTCTGTAGTCACTTGCAAAGTCTGGCTGCTGTGGTCGATGCCGACTCGACCCACTCCACAGCAGCTTTGAATTGCAAGCCTACAGAGTACACAGTAGCCCAACTGTGTGTAAAGTGTTCCTGCTGCTGTGGATCGATACACAGCACGTTGCCTTTTTCACAGTTTAATTTTTTGTTTCCTCCCACACAATGGCCACCGTATCAAATATCTATGCACAACTGAGACTCAATGTCTCAAACTTCCTTGCCTCCCATGGAGGATGGGCTGACTTTGCACGGGACGCAAGTCAATCTGAAAACCCTATACTGGGGATCTCAACCCAGTACTGTGAGATGAGACAAACAGCCAATAATCGTCATGCCAAAGGGCTGTTAGTCACTGCTCTCTATGCTGTTCTGCAAGCCTCTGAAGCGAGGTTTCGAACCCTTGACCTGCAGATTTCATCTCTTAAGCAAGAAATAGGTTTACAGGAAACAGAATGTGTTAGACTGCAGCAGAATTTGGAATCTGAACTCCAAACCCTGCGCAATCAAAAGGATTCACTTTTGCATCATTCTGCACAGGCTAGAGTGCAAGAAATTTGTATGTTGAAGCAGGAGTGTGAAAGTTTGAGACAGGATAAGGGGTAGGTTTTGAATATGAATGACTTGTTAAGTAGAGTGAATGAACAGTTGAGTGAGGATATGGGAGAGCTAGAGGACGAGATAAATCAGGTATGTAATGACTTAAAAGTGGCTACTAGGGACAATCATGAATTGAACGCCACATACAGTGTTGCAGAAACAAATGCAAGATGAGGTTGATGTGAATGTTGCAAATGTGAGTCATGCAGAATATGAATTCAAGATGGCTAAACTGTGTCATCAGCGAGAGGTTCTGACTGGACATGTCAGTGCGATGTGAGGCGTTGCCCTGCCTTACACATGTCATCTGAAGGGGGAGGTCTCAGATGATGACGTCTCTCAGTACAACACCCAGTCACACCCTTACTATGGCCCAGAAACCCCATCCAGCCATCCACAACATGGTGGGTCCCCACTCAACCCACACCTTGTCATACGTCATCGACGTCGTGATGCCCATCATGGGCAATGCCAATATGGCAGCCCCCATAATGGGGGGGGGCAGGCCCAGGTCTGGTCCCAACGGCACCACCAATAGCTGTTATTAATGTGGAAGACAGACAGAAGATAGAGAGAATGATCGATAATGCGTTAAATAGTGTGCCCATTCCGGAGAGGAATAAGCAAGTTTTAAAAGGCCAAATTAGACAGCTTATTCTTGAAACTGGTACTCAGGAGGGCATAGTCCACTTGGTAGTGGAGGCTGCAGCTCAGGCAGCCCTGGATGGCACCCGAAGGAACGCATCTCCACCTAATCGTCCCACTAATCCCCTACAAATAGCCTTCTCTGTCCAGCAAATAGCTGACAGTATTGGTCGGATGAGCCCATCCGACAATCTCAGTTGCTACTTGGAGAAGGTGCATTCCAAATGTGAGATGCTTAGTCTCGCTGCAGACTATCAGGTCCAGATCCTACACCAGACCATCGATCCTGGCTTGTGGGCCAAACTCCCTGATGCCATCCGCCAAGCCGGCAATGTCACCTTTGACGAGGTCGCAACTGAACTCATTTCTGAACACAGCTCAGGTGTAGTAGGAGTGATGCTTGCATATCCTGTGAAACAGAATGCAAAGGAAAGTCCAGCAACTTACCACCAGAGACTCTGGATGGCCTACTGAGTAGGACAACAACTTGCACAAGAAGCTGCAGATGTAGATCTTATTGAATATAAGGCCTTGTTCCTTAGGAACATGATTCCTGCAGTGAGAGAGAAGGTAGAGCCAACCACTTATCCCACCATGGAAATGTTTGCCGACATTCTTTGGAAAACCGAGAGAGTTTACCAATTCTACATCTGTGATCTGGGCTCCAGTTCCAAGAAAGTAGCCACCATGGAGCCTGCTCAAGAGGCCACGACGCACTACATGGTGGAAGAGCAGACCCAACACAAACAGCCCCTTCCCATGGACAACCAACACCCCCAGCAGGCCCAACAACAACAACAACCACAACAGCAGCAGCAACAATGGGGTGGGAACTGGAACTATCATAAAAACAAGAAGCACAAAAATCATAAGTGTAGACAACAACAAAGACCAGGCCCTTCATATAGGGAGATAGCCAAAGATAATCGGAAGTTTAGAGAACTTCTGGGACAAGTGCGTTCTGTAGCAGATGCTGTTCCTGCTCAGTCCCTTGTAGCCATACAACTGGGAACCCAAGCCCCAATGGGCCATGGCGATACCGGAAGTATCAGCCCTCAGGCCTGAACCCAGAAGCACCTCCCTATATAGCATCAGTGCAGCATGGTGAAGTGGTTCGAAGGAGCCAGGCCCAACCTCTCCATGCTTCCTCCAGTACAGATTGACAATTACAGGCCCCAGTCCGGACTGTAAACAAGCTGGTCTTGGATACAAATGGAAGGCTCTGCACTGAGGCCGAGGTTGGGGGCTGCCTACTTACAGTGTTATTGGATACAGGCGTGGTTGTGTCTGTATTACATGATGACCACCCGGACATATCTCCTTGGTCCATCGGATGGAGGACCAATATGTCAGGAATAGATGATACTAGGTTACCTGCATACCGCTGTCTACCTCTACCTGTAGAGCTGGGCCACCTGTAGGCCTCACACAACTTCCAACTGATGGTATTGCATGATCATCCTAGTATCATTGGAATTGACTTCCTTGCACCACACAGCTGTGTGGTGGACCTAGCTAACATGCGATTGATACAGATTCAGGGCCAATACCATACCATCTTGATCCCTGATTCACACGTGGTGGCAACAATATCTGCCAACAATAAAGAGTACAACGTCATAGATTTATTCAAGAACCATGAGCTTTTTCCAAAACTCCTTCCCATTTTGCAAAGACATTTGGAAGCATTTGCCATCAACAAGCATGACTGTGGCAGAATGCACACTGTCATCGAAGTGCCAGACCCAGCACATGAGAGGAAAAGGCAATATCCTTTCCCATCTGAGGCCTTGCCTTCTCTTAGGGAAACAGTAAAATCACTCCTTAACCAAGAGGTAATCAAAACATGTGTTTCTACTGCCAGTTCCCTAGTGTGACATGTGAAAAAACCTACAGACATCTGGAGACTTACTATTGACTACAGGAAACTGAACCAGGTCACCCCCAGTTGTTCTCCAACTGTGGCCTCCCCACCTGATGTGCTATGACTCTTGACCCCTGACCTGAAATGGTTCGGTGCCCTGGATATTTCCAATGGTTTCTGGTCACTACCATTGGCTCCTAAAAGTCAATATAAGGTCACCTTCACCTTTGAAGGTAGACAGTACACATGGACCTGCTTACCACAGAGATTCCATAACAGCCCGTCCCTATTCCATCTGCACATGATGGATGCCCTTGAGGGTTTATTTACTCCCCAGTGTCTCCTGCAGTATGTGGATGACCTATTATTGGCCACAGCCACACAGGAACAACATTTGGATCTCTTGGATGAACTATTGACTCTCATCCAGAGAGCAGGCCTCAAATGTAATCCAGCAAAAGCACAACTATGTCAGTGGGCCTGAGAATAACTGACCAAGGCCATAGTCCTACCTGGAAGAAGATACAAGGATTGCAAGACTTGCCATTGCCTACCAGTGTGGCAACTCTTAGAAGGCTTCTAGGTATGGTAAACTATTCCAGAGATTTTATTTGTGATTTTGCTCAGAAGACTGCTCCTCTGTATGAGCTACTGAAAAAGGACATTCCCTGGACATGGGGCCCCATACACACTCAGGCTGCAATGTCACTGAAGCAGGCCTTGGCCTCAGCTCCAGCTCAAGTCAACCCCAATCCAGCAATACCATTCCATCTGGAATGTGCCACCTCTGACATTGCCATGTTAGCAGTATTGGCCCAGAAGGTTCGTGGTACTCTGAGACCCATTGCATATGCATCACAGCTCTTGGCTCCAGTGGAACAGAAGTACAGTCTTTGTGAAAGGAACCTTCTGGCCACCTACTGGGCTGTCAAGCACTTTCTTTATATCATTGGGTACTCTCCACTGATTATTAACACCAACCACACCCCAACAACCTTTCTGCTATCAGACAGAGTGAAGGATGGGTCAGTCTCTAACACCAGACTGACACACTGGTCACTTCTTCTCCAGGACAGAGACATACTGGTACACCCAACCAAGATTCCATCCATGCTGGCACATGGACTCCTGTTCCAAGAAGAACCCCATGACTGTATACTGCAACCACCTGATCTTCCAGATCCAGGTCCTTTCCTCCCTGCCACACCACAAATACTTGACAGCACTTGTTTGTGTCATATTTTTACAGATGGTTCAGCCTCCTACTGTCAGGGAGAACAGATTGCAGGGATGGGTATCTTAGTGATTTACCTCTATGGTAACACTGTTAAAATCTCTAAGCGTTGCAGTGTAGCATCATCACAGTATGCAGACATGGCAGTGGTGGCCTGTGCCCTCGAGTTCATCCAACATGGAACTGAGGATACCATCATTTTTACAGACTCTAACTGGGTTTGCTGTTCTCTTACAGAATTTCTTCCCTTCTGGCAGAATAACTCCTTCTTCTCTTCTGATGGCAGCCCAGTGAAGTACAAAGAACTGGTAATATACATACACTCACTGGCACAAAGGTTTGCACACAAACCCTATGTACACAAAGTTAAAGCTCATTCCCTACATGACCTCTACCATGCCTTCAATGACACAGCAGGCACCCTTACCAAGGAAGGGGCTCGAGGGGGGGACACCTGGATGATGGACCATCCAGAGGCCAATGCAGCTGTACACATTGCGGCAGTCAGGAAGAAACCTGAACCTTTTTCCCCCTTGGACCTTTTAGTAGCCCAACATGTTGATACTGAGCTCAAAGAGGTGTTCAGATTCCTTGACAAGGGTACCGAAGAAAAACTTCCCACTCACAACCCTTACTGGAGGCATGTAGGTAAGTTACATTTGTCACCAGATGACAAGCTCATCTGGTACCAACCAGATGATTCCACCACCAAGTTGTGGGTGGTCCCTAGACACCTTAGGTCTGAATTCTTGCACCAAGTGCATGATACACCCACTGGTGGACACCAGGGAGTGGAAAACACCCTCCAGAGGCTCAAGACCACCTCCTAGTGGCCTGGTGTCACCAAAGATGTTAAATAGTATGTAGACAACTGCCTTGTTTGTGCACAAAATAATCCCATTCCCACCAAATGAAATGCCAAACTCTTACCACAAAGATACTCTGGCCCTTGGCATGCCATATAGATTGATTTTATTGGCCCCCGACCAATACCAGCAGAAACAACAAGTATGCTTTTGTGGTAACTGATCTCTTCTCTAAGTGGGTCAAAGCCTTCCCCACTAAGACGTGTACTGCTAAAACCACTGCCAAAATCCTGGTGGAACAAATTTTCTCCAGGTGGGGCCTACCTCATAAGGTAGACTCTGACAAAGGAACCAGTTTTACAAGTGAGTTGATGAAAGACTCCCTTGAGCTCCTTGGAGTTCAACAGAAGTTCCACATACCTTACCACCCTCAATCTTCAGGTCAAGCAGAGAGAGCCAACAGACTGATTAAGCAAATGCTTTCCAAATTCTTTGAGAACAATCCCAAATCCTGGGATTCCCTATTGCCATTACTCCTTATGGCAATCAGAGGCACACCCTCAGCCACCACCCAGTTGACACTCTTTGAGGTGACGACTGGAAGACAGATGAGATTACCTGAACACCTGTTGTTTGACCTGCACACCCCAACTGTGGACCGTGTGTCTGTAGACCAATATGTGAAAAAACTCAGAAAAGATCTCATACACACACACTTGTATACTGCCAATTGTATGGGCAAGGCCCAGCAACAGTCCAAGATACAGTTTGACAAACATGCACAAGAAGTGGATTGGCAAGTTGGAGATCAGGTAATGGTCCTCCGATTTGCACATCCCACACACTCTTTCTCCAATAAGTAGGAAGGCCCTTACTCCATTATCAACAAGATTAGTCCGGCAGTCTATCAAGTTAGACTCCTGCACAATAATAAACTGACTGAACAATGGTTACATGAAAACCAACTAAAACTATATAAAGGAGCATAATTACTTTTCCTCACCCCATTGGGTGGAATAGTACTAACCTACTAATGTTTGATTTTCCTTTTCAGATATACTGACAAGATGGCTGTCTTGTTTCATTTTCTCCTCATCTCAGGAGTTATCCTCTGCATCCAAGGCATGGTACAGAACCTCTTACCTCACCTTGATCCTCCAACATCTGCCCCAGAGGGAGTATCCATCAAAATACCCGATAGTTTGATTACTGTCCAGGAAGATTCTGATGCTTACTTCACTGTCTCAGTTGTTGCTCCTGATAAATCTACCCTACAAATTGAGTGGCAAACCACATCACAAGGAGAAATTCTCCCTATGGCCAAACTCTCCAAGGGAACTTTCCAGGGTTGGCCTAATGCTAAATTATCCCCAAATGGTTCTCTGTCCTTGCTACAAACTGCTCTTAGACATTCTGGTTTATACAATATTCCTGCTTTGACTGATCCCTCATATTGTAATTCTTTGTCTAAGGATTCTGCTAGAAAATGTTGTGCCCTACACAACATGGCCTCTGCTGCCATGTACCTTTCTGTGTTACCACCTACTGACAAACAGCTTTTGGAATGTCCAAAGCACACCCCGGTTCTCATAGTGGTCTAACAGCCACTGCCCTACCTGGTACACTAAATAACAATTTACAGTTTATGCATATACCTGTTTGTTCAATTTAACTTACTGGAATATAAAAGAATTTTGTATGTGTAACAATACTAACACTTCAGCATTTTACAGTACATTATTGCTTGATAGTTTAGCAGCATTTCAGATTCATACTCAAGACCCTATTGTTGGGGTACATACCACTGAGCATAGAGGCAACTTCAGGAGAAAACCAAATTCTGATGATCAAAGTCATAAATGTAATACACATGAGGTTGACAGTTCTGATGTCACTGGTGCAACAGGCTCTGTCACAGGTCTCTTGGTACAGCTATGTCTATCTGGAATAAAGCAGACATTGCTGCTATCAAATGTCATTCTGCCAAATTTCAGACTGCTTTGGTAAATAATATACTACCCCCATTATTGCATGGTGTGGATGGCCTTAGTCAGGAAGAAAGATACACTGTTTACAATATGCATGACATTGCTAAGATATTTACTGACTCTAAAGATATGATCAGTGCACTCGTTGCACAGAATAACAAGGAAGTAGATAAGCAATATATTGCTCATGAGATTTTATGTTCAGCCTATAGCTCATACATTATCACTACCATCAATAATCTCTTCCGTGATCTAGAATCTGGAAGAATCCCTGATATCATACATGACAGATGTATTTCCAAATGCCATTGTCCATGATGTAAAACCCCCTAGCTGTATTGCTATGTGTATGCAACAATCTCTAACTATTCCTCTTTCTACAGTTAGGAATTTCGGTTTTGTGACTAGACACCCTAATACTGGTCCATGTTTTACTTCTAAGAAAAGTTCTATCAATGATGCAATGTTTTTTTTTTTACTGTCTTTTTACCATGTTTTGATCCCACTACAGCTTTGTTCAACAAGCTGGTTTCAGTACATTCCATCAGACACCTTGATGATGACCTCTATAGAGAACGCCTAGACTTACCTCCTCTACTGGTCTTCCATCCTTTCCTGGATGCCTGGGTCACTCCGCACACAGACTGTTGTGCGAAGAAACAATATATTTACTTGTGTCAATGTGATGTATTTGATGTTATTAAACCTGTATGTGGTTATCCTCCTGACAGTATCAATTGGTCTTTTTCCATGGACGATGACATCAGCACTAATGGCACAGACTTTTCAGACTCAACATTGGCTCCAGACAAACTTTACCAGTCTTATCAAGAAGAGGTTCATCGCCTGTCAACATGGATCTCCAAGACAACCTACACCTGCCTGGTACAGTTGCAAAAGTGGCAATTACCTACTGTTAAAATGCAATATAATTCTGATGGCAAGTATTGCATAGTTACTAACTACAGGAGTTACACATATGGCTCGCAGACATGTTTTATTGATTCCCTCAGTTTCTGCTTTGTCCCACATCAGAAGGCTATTAGACATACCGTTATTACCTCTGTCCCCCTTATGGATGTGGACATCATTAATGGTAACCCCAATTATCTGCTCACCCTTTCTGAATACTTACCATATTTTAATGTACACATGAATCCACTGTCACTTACATTAAAATCACTTTTAGAGAAAAAATACACCCACCTCATCCACATCAGCAATAATATTTATTTTATTTATTTGTTTTTTATTTAGTTTTTGTTGACTGGGTAAATGCACTAGACAAATCCTGCCTATTTTCAGGCACGACCCGGGGGAGGGGGGTACAGATGAATACCAACTGACCTTGAACCAGATTAAGCTGTTGGTGGTATTTTTAGTGAATGAGGGAAATTTGACCAGGACACTGGAAATTCCCCTACTCTTTTCGATAAGTGCCATGGGATCTTTAACATCCACCTGAACTACCACCAATCCAGGCAGATGGGACCTTGGTTTAATGTCTCATTCGAAAGAAGGCACCTCAGAAGTTCCTAAGGCTAATGAAGCTATCCTTTCATTGATTAATGATGGTGATATGAATGATGCATTAACTAACACATGGTTAGAGATTACTTTTAAAGGTTTTGTTATTATACAAGTGTTTTTGATATTTGTCCTTGTTATTATGCTATGCTACCTATGGTGCACACTGCGCCAACACTATGAGCAGCTGGAGTTCCTTTACAAACCTTGTGCATCGGGTTTGTAAATGACCCCTGCTCCCTGATCTTTCCCTAGATTTGCCTGTGTTGCCCTTGGAGGCAACAAGGGGGGAATGTTGCATGAGGTCCCTGCACCTTTATTGGTACCCCAGAGGTACACCGTAGACAGCTAGTGCTTAAGCATATATTATACTAACATATAGGGCTAAGGGTATCTACCTTACAAGAGTAGATATCAGGATATGTATGCATATTATTGTTATACACTTTGCTTTCTAATACATAAACATTTTCTATGTATTTTCTATGTATTTCTCACTTACAAGATGTTAGAACATCTGTGTCCTTGTAATGATTATGATATATAAGTCAGCACTGTCACCTTTTGGTGATTTGTGCTACTACACTGATTTGTGTAAGAACTGTACGAACTGTACTCTTTTGTTTCACAAAGTGATGACTACTACAAAATTGTATAATGTTATCTTGGACCGTGGAGCCACCTCTAATTTAGCCAATAGGGCTCATCTCTGTAACTAGAAATTTTTCTATCTTACGGTAACCATAGCAATTATCATAGGTATATAATGTGAGACACTGAGTCTTATACCTCGGAGACCCCAAGAGACACAAAGAAACCTTGAGATATAGGGAACGCTTAGCATTGGCTCCCAGTTCGTATTGGTAAGAACTGCTTAGGGCAACTGTGATTTATCCTTTTGGTAGTAATAAACAAGTTTATTACTCTTATGCAATGTGTCTGTGATTCCTTGCATTCCCAATACTGCCAAGAACCTGAGAGTGAGGTTTAGACCTCCTGACAGTGGGATGAAGGGATCGATCACTTTTTTCAGGCACAGAGTAACAGATGCAGCAGCATATTACCTGGGTGACGGGGGGAGAAGGGTGCCACTAGGAGGGTGGGAAGGGGTATCATAGTTTTTATCATTTTTGGAGGGGTGGTTTTCATCATTTTTCGGTTGAGAAGGGGGTGTAGCATTAATTCATGTTTGGATTCCCCATGAATTGGCCATTCATCATGTGAATTTGGTCAAGTCACCTGGCCAATAACAACACAAACTACAGTTCTTAGTTTCGTGAATTTGCTGAAATGTGTAATTTCAGCAGCTTCACAGACTACTAACCACCACCCCTTGTGCTATATTTGTCAAATCAGATTAAAACCAATTAATAGTATCACCAGCTACTCAAACGTTTTCCATCCTAGTCCTCAGTAATGAAGGTCCACCAAGTCAAAGGCCTTAGAGAGAGATCAGTGAACACCACACCCAGATGATCTCTGTATTTAAGGAGAGATGATATTAGATTTACAAAATCTGTATGGGGTGTTTGTGGAATGCTTATAGCAAATGAATGACTAGTGGACTGATAACAATGCAGATGTTTCCAAATAGAAGTACAGTTGGTTATGTGCCATTTGTTTAAATATTTTGGAAAGGACAGACAACAGAACAATAGGTCTATAGTTGGTTGATTTTACTGCTCTCCATCTTGAAGGATTGGGGTAATCTTTGCACATTACCAGTTTCTAGGGCCACCACCTTTGGATGAAGTAAAAACTGGATCTGAAACCACACCCCAAACTCCGCCTCTGGCTCCACCCCTTTTTTATGACTGGCAAGTATATTGCTCCTCCTCCAAAGCCATTTGTAATGTTGGAATAGACATTACTAGTGATAGGAAATTATTTTTATGCTGTTATTTATTTCATTTATTTATTCAGTTATTTATTTTTATTCTTTGGCAACTAGGTTACCTCTCATAGGTCACATAGCCCATTTTACAGGCGTGACCCAGGAGCACAGGAAGGTTAAGTGACTTGCTCAGGGTCACACAGTATTTAAGTGGAGGTTGTGGGAATCAAACTCAGGTCTGCTGGATGTGCCAAGCTCAGCCACAGCTTATTACTCAGCCCTCTGTTAAACACTCTCCCATTTTCCTTTCTATGTCAGTCATGTATTCTGATTTATTGAACAATTTTTGATAACTTCATTATCAGTGCTTGTGGTACCCTTAATACTGCACTGTGTTCCCCTTTACCTCAGCAGCTACTGCTGTTTCTTTTCATATTTCTAAGACATTCCACAATTTCAGATACACCATTCCATGCTGTTTATCTGAATGAGCCATCAAAGTGTAGCTAATATCATGGAATGTTCAGGTAATACAAAAAATTAGACCAAGTGTAGTGATAAAAGCAATAAAAGTTAGATTATTAATTGAACAAAAATAGGTCTAAAACTTACCATAATATAGAACAAACAGAAAGAAACACATGAGAGCACATAACGGTGTAAAAGCTGTTTCCTGTCATAGCAGTAAAAGACCATACTTAAAATTCAGAGTGGAAAAGATTAGGTTAATTTACTGCTAATGACCTTAATGGCCATACTTTACACCTCTCAGACAGTCTGATTTTACAAACAAAGGCAGGTCTGAATGACGGTGACTGCAGAACTTCTTTGTAACCTGTACGTGTAATGCAGCCAAAACAGTGAATGATTTGATACACCAGTTTTAACAGTATATGAGCACTCAAAATGGCCCAAAAACTGGACTGCATGTAACCAAAACCGGATGACTGGATAAGGACCCTAAAAACCGGATTATCCGGTCAAAAACCGGATAGGTGGCAACCCTACCGGTTTCTCGGAAATGATTTTACCTTAACCCTTTTACTGCTCCTGAATATACACTGTACATCCTAAACTTTATTTTGTTGTTTCTGACTCATTTTGGTGCTGTCTGAATGCAATATCCGTTACTGTGCATCCATGAGACATCAGATAAAATTAATCTAATGAAATATCAGAAACAGTGGAATAGAAAAAAATGGGTAAGTAAAGCATACTGTATATTATATACATTTATAATCAATGTGCTTCTCTTTAAAGTGGGAGCGAAACAATGGTCACAAGATGGCACTGCAGGATAAGGCGTGAAGCAGGTCCTTAATACAATGTATAGAAGAAATTGTGAACTACTGAAACTCTGTTTGCCTATATTTAAAGAAATATTTCTAGGAACATTTCCATGACAGTGAAGGGGCTATCTTAATTTTGCCAAGGTGGCCATTTTGTATCAAAGTTAAGCATGGGAATGTTTGGGCTTCTGAAATGCTAAATATTGGAAGAAATTAGTTTTTAAGCTCCAATTGAATACGTTTATAGGGAGTCTAGGAGGGCCTCTTATGGATATAAGAGTGTCCCGTCACCCGTTCTTAGGGCAAGAGAACTGCAAATCAAAGGTGAGCAGTGCTGGTGCCCTAATGAGTTAAAAGGCAGCACTCCTATCCATAAGAGACCACCCTAGACTCCTTATAACCTTATTATAGATTGTGTGCTAATTTTTGTTTTAAATAACTTTTTGCTGTACAAAAGTCCCTGACTGTGTGGCACGAGCAGTGCTACGAGAAGCCAGTTAGTTCTGCACAGTATGTGAGAAACTGTTATGGAAATAAGAGTGTCTCACGTGCAACTAAAAGATGCACTGTGATTGGACGGGGTGTCACATGATGCTCCCATGATCTTTAAAAGCTAGCATAGGAGCAATCATGTCTGCCGATTCATTAAAATAATTTGTTTCCTCATTATCAAGACCAGGAGATTTATAGGAATTAAATGTTTTCTTTTCTAAATAGATATCCCAAACTCTCAAGGTATGAAATCTATATTTAGAAATTTTAGTTGACTCACTTGCTCTGCTGTCTGCCCTCTAAGGGCTTTACTGCAATATTACCTCAGTTTGTTACCTATCAGGAATGGTTATATCAGGACAGGTTAAAAATAAGAATTTAATATAGCCGCTACAGCCCAAGGATGCAAGATTAATCAACTATGGTCAATTTTATTTGGGGCGTACCGTATATCTAACTCAATACTCAAAGCTTTTTAATAAGCCTCAATAAGTCTTAGGATATATGGATTCATTTATTTCATTTTGTAGTACTTTGCTTTTACATTTTATACCACCTTTGTACAAGGGTTTCCCATATTTTAAGCACAGCCCAGTCCTTACATTTACTGTAGCTGTTTTTTAGCCTGCTTCATAACAGATTCTTTAATCCTAATGAACTTTTTAATTTTCCCTTGCTTAAGGCAAGTTGATTTTTCATAATTCACACTGGACCATATTCAATATGCCTAGGTACCATGGATATGCAATGTGTAAGCATAGCTAAATTACGCAGCTGCACAGCTGGTGTCCAACTGGACACTGGTAGCATGCAGATGAGGAGTGAATGCCCCTTATGCACAACAGCTTCTGGCCATGGGTAGCACCACATACTGGCCTGTGGAGGAGGGAATGACTGGGAGCCAGACTCCATACTATTTACAAAGGTGTGATGTGCAAGTGGAGGGGGGCACAGGGTATGCCCACAGGCACCCTATCTTAGCAGCAGTACACCTCCACCATCCAGCCGCTGGTCACCAGGCAGAGCATGTAGCCACCACTACCCTGCAGGCCCACACCCTCTGAATGCACTGTGAGTGCTGGGGGCTACTGGCAGTGCTTTACAAGTGGTTGTATGGGGATATCATATGCTGGTATCCACAATCCCCTGCTCCATACAGGGCAGGAGATCCAGTTGGACAAGAGGATGGACATCTGATTGGATGCCTGCCTGTGTCCTCTGCCCTGTCCATGTCCCACACCATATCCCTGCTGCTCTCCTACATGATCATGGGGTGGGACATGGACAGGTGGATGGAAGTTTTGAATGGCATGTGGTGCACGCCAGACTGGGGGTGCTGGATAACACGGAACAGATACGTGTCTTTAGCATGTACATGGCCTGCCATGGTGCATATGCTCCATTGTTCTTTTTGAGGCATGTTTATCACTAGTCTTTGTAAAAATAGAAGTAATGCTTGAAACTGCCAAATCCAGGTTTGGGATTTGGAAAATGTTATATCAGTCCTTTTTCCATATTGATTTAACAAAATGGGCTTGATTAATGTTTTTATTACATCTTCTTGTTTGTGATCAATGAGGAATGGCTCAGTAATAGGTTTGTCCTGATTGATGTCACAAAATATGACATTATGCTGTCCATGATTTGGTCTGAAGACCCAGTTTGCTGTACCATTAGAGAAGGTGATTTGAAGAATATATTAAGAATATTAAGTATATTACGCTAATTGGTCTATCCTAGTAGAACTACTTGATCAGCTGGTTATCAGCCAATTAAGTATTACTACAAGGATTGATGAAACTCACTGCTCATTCACATTGCAAACACTGAAGAGTAAAAACTCTCTCTCCACTGGGGTAAGATTGTCTTTTTACAGGAAATTTCTGTACACTTTAAATCATGGTTTAGGGGCTTTGGAGGGAAGAGAAGAGTTTAGTGGCAGAAGGGTGGCAAAGGATGAGGTTCTAAGTCATTGTTTTGAAGGATGGGGTTGATGTGTGGGGGGAACATATGTTTGTGGGTTGGGGAAGGGATTCTTGCAAGATTTACACAGCTACCCCAGATACACAGGACCAGGAGGGAGAAAGGGGCCTAACGGGAGGATGGGTGAGGGGGATATTATTTTAAACCATTGTGGCATGGTGAGAGGGGGTTGGTTAAGTGTGACCTAGTGGGTGGGGGTACTTTACTTGTTTCAGAAAAAAAAAAACAAGTTTGTGCCAATTTGTGTAGTTCCTTGCCAGCGAATTGCTTCTACATGCAGTGAAAACTACATGTAGTGGCACTTTGCATAATTTGGCACTTCACTACATGAAGAGCTACATGAAGTTGCACTTGAGGAAGTCAGGAAATTTCACAAAGTATTTCATGAAGTTAAGCTTCCCAACTTCACACCTCTCTAATGGAGACTCCATGGACTTGATTTTCAAATGCCCACGTTTGCTGCAAACCCCAGGTGTGCCAATGGTATGGTGCACAGGGCTTGTTGTAATAATTTGGTCTGCGATCAGGTATTTCAATTCCATGTGCCAGTTGCTGCCAGTCAGACCAACTTTTTATGGTCTAGCTTGCAGCAATACTGGGGACTCTTTTTACTGTGCTTGCACCAAAGAGTTATTGCAAACTGCCATAAATCTGGTAAAGTTTCCCAGGTGTGTCCGACCTACCAAAATTGGGTGCAGTTGTGGCAAAGGGGTTTGGCACAGCTGCACAAAAGAAAGGGTTTAATGCTGGGCTTCATGCAAACCATGCATCACCCTTTGAAAATTAAGCCCCATGTCATTTACCAACTTGGACACTATGGACTTTACTGCCCACCCATTCCCTTTGTAATTTTCCTGCTTCCTCATCTGAGAGGTTAGCCTTCTGTGAGAGAACTAGAGTACCTCTTCCTGTACATGTTGTAGTTGAGAGATAACAATGTTATATTTAATAGGACTACTGAGCCCTTTACCTTCCAAGATATGCAGGTTGCCCTTCCCCAGGAGTCTCATTGATATATTGCTGACCTCCAAAATGTATACAAAGAAATCCAGAAAAAAAGTAGCTGCCCATGCCATACTCTGGTTGCCACTAGGGAAATGGAAAAATAAATTTATAGGTGACATGAGGTGTTTACTATGATGCCTTGAAAGCGGACCATTTGGAGATACTGTCTGATCACTTTCTGGTGTCCCCACACACAAAAGTACTTCAGGGTGCTGTGCCCCACTTGCACCACAAGCACTATTAATCCACTGGCACAGCACACCAATCCAGTGACATAGCAAACAAGCATTTGTCAATGCCGAATGTTTGCTTTCATGTTGTGTCAGGTAGGTTTTGGTTGTGTTGTAGACAGCAATAGCTCAGGGTTGGAGTAGATGCCACTTAAAGTGATGTGGAGCATCTAGTTCCTTTCTGAACCATCATAGCTGGCAAGGAAGAAAAAGGAACATCACTCATTTAAGTTGCTTCTTATAATGCCATAACCAGATAAAATATAATTTAAACACGTCCAGTTTTCCACAATAATTAGTCAAATATAAAGACAAATACAAATAATATTTTAATTATGTCTTTCATTAAGCAAAACCTCTAGACAATACTTTCTCCACCTAACAGTTCTGTTCATGTCCCTTTTCAACAGTGTGATACAGAGTATACACGGTAAATATGTCTGCTGCCTAAAGTGTACTGTTGTTTTAAAGAGCCCTTGACAGCATTGGGGAAAAGATTGAAAAAAGTAAGATTTGTAGTCAGCTCAATCCCATTTTCTTTATTACATCATATATTTTCAGTAATTAATTCCCCATTTTATTTATTACTGAAAACAGTTGCATGAAAACAAGATCTGTGTCCCCTAGACTATATCTACTCTGGCTGCTTCTCTACACACGACATCATAATTATCTCCACAACATCTTTTGGTGTCATAAACAGAATTATGATGTCAGATATAGACAGCCAGCCAGAGCTAAAATGGCAGAGATACTGTATTCATGCAAATACTCTTAGTAATAAAGAAGTAAGGGTGAGAATTACAGAATAAAATAGAAAATATAAGCTTCATTTATCCCTGAATGCTACATTGTTTTTTCAAAGTTGTCTCAGCCGTGTCAGGAGCTCTCTAAGATGTGCTTAGCAACTTACTGCTTATGTTTGCAAAAGGTGAAAGTTGTCTGAGTCAGATCATTTTGTGAAGCTAAGGATGGCTGTATGGAGATGGCAGGAAACAGGAACAAAGCAATAACTGTCTAAGCAGTTAGGGGTAGGTGTTTGTGTGTATGTATGTTTGTGCATGCGCATGCATGCATGTCTAAACACTATAAATACTGTATGATACTATTTTCTGAAAATAGTGGTTGACAACAGCGCTAAAAATAGGGATTGGCAACAGAGTTAAATAGTTGTATAAGATCATGCATTAGAGATAGCAGGTAATTTTGAGAACAAAAGAAAGCAAAATGCAAAAGAGATTGTTACATTCATTCAATCATAAAACCAAACAGGTAGGCATGCCCACTTATTTGTCTATGATTAGTCTATGTAATGATTGTTCATGAGTGATTCGGGGGGTCTGGAAAGGATAAACATGTATGTACACACTAACTTAAATGGACCCCAGGATAAGAAAGTCTGGGGTTTTTGTTTGCAAGAGTGGATGAAAATTCATGTCTTAATTGACAAACAGTTGCAAAAACTTTTGGAAAGTAAGATCGAGAGAGTAATGATGTACATAGAAAGTAGGACAAAAATCCTGCTATCGTGTAACCCAGAGTATGACATGAAATAAGGAGGATTCCACCCTGCATTTAAAACATGGGTTGAATGGGCTGGACTAGGGATGAAACTGTCAATGATAAAGCAAATTATAAAATGGTAAGAAAAAATCTAGAAATCTCATTGGCCAAGAGACATCAGCTGACTGTACATTAAATCTCTATATCCACACAGTCATCCTAGTCCTAAACCACATCACACAATAAACAAATCAGTCCTCCTACAACCAGAACTGTCTTCCATCAGTCCCTTTGCAACCAGAACTGATCTTCCATCACAAACATGGCTGCTACCTTTACACTGTAAAAACCTTCAGCTGGGACCTAAAAATAAAACTACCTTAAATAAAAAATAAAACAAATTAATTAAACATTGTGTCCCTGATCATCACACTCTCCTTACACACATAAACACATTAGAAACATTAAGTATTGTTCATAGTTTTCATTACAACCGTTTCTTTACTAAAAGTGAAAAAGCCCCCTTCTGTTTTTATCTGCTCATCAGGAAAATCTCTTCTACTTGACCTGACAGTGAGATAATTGAGTCACAGGTTCTGAAACAGGCCTTTGTTGTCTGTGTGTACAGTATGTTAGGAGCGTAACATTCTACCAGTGGAACTGAGCAGAGTTTTGAATCCCTGTATTCCATGGTACACATACCATGATAAACATTCTATGTCTTGAATAAGGGGAAAAAAGAAAAAAAAAAACAGGATGCAGGTAGGCACTACAGTAATACTTTATAAACAAAGAGAAAATGTGTGAAAACAGTTACATAGGCAGAGGCAGACCCAAACTGCTCAAATAATACATTGCTGTCCCTCCAACTCACTAGTTGAACATTTTCGGTGAGTTGCTATTCAATCAATTTTACCACTCCTCTACCCAAGTCTGGGGACTATTTTTTTCACCATTTTTAAATAAAATAACATACTATTATTAAATCTTTAATAATGTGTCTAGAATTTTGTTTGATTGTTATAGAAAAAGTTGCCCATTTTATAAGAGTGATAAGACACTTCAGGGTGTGGGTCGTTGATTGATAAGAGCACTACCCAGCTGCTGTAGTCACTCAGTGCAAGCTACTAGTGCCTAACAACGCACCTGGGGGTGTGCTCCTATCAATCATCAAAATCATGTTGCAACTCCCAGAAGTAATTATGGCTGGAGAAGGTTTAAGCCTGCGTTCATTTAGTCAAGAAGAATTTAACAACTTTATAGAATCTTTGGGAAAGAAAAAAAAAAAGATTGACCAAACACTGGGAGAAAAGCAACCCGAAGCTTGGCTCAAAGATGAGCACTGTGATTTAGATGATGAAGGAATTTAATGTGCAATATAACTAACTTAGAAACAATTTTTAGTCTGAAACTTTTTAATAATTGCGTTATAAATTCCATTGCAAAATACACATTGGGCGAGTGTTTCAAAAATTACAGATGTTGGAATGTCGGCATTGCTCCAGACAGTTTCTGTAATGATTCTGATATGCCAGAAGGGTATAAGTTGTTCCACTGAGCTCAAGCTTCAGTGTCTTCCTGCTGGTCTTGTATGGCAACCCTTGTAAGTAGGATTTGCTTGACCACAATATCTAGATTACCCAGCTGGTCATCCGAGTCAGTCAAATGTTGCTCCAGTTCTGCTACCTTGCCTACGAGTTGATCTACTGTGGCTATTTGGTCTCCTTGAATTCTTCAAGTGCCATTCACAGTACTCACAGCATTAAAACACACATAGAAGGCAACTGTAAATAAATAAGGCACAGACACTTATTACATGGGTAAAAAGTGCTTTATGAAAATAGACACAGCATGAGACCACAAACTCATAAAGATGCTCAGCTGCTTGCCGGCCAGCTGTATGCAGATGAAGTGACAGAAGTGCTCTCTCATCGGAATGTTTCAGTCCTTTCAACTATATGAAGTTTCCACCCATCAAACTGTGAACACTATCATACTCAGACTGTGTGGTCATTGGCCTGTCAGTGACCAGCCCAGTGCATCTTGTCCTGCATTGGACAGGACACTGACACACCTCTGAAATACCGTTCATTCTAACAAAATGTTTCTTGTGCAAGCACAAGCAAGCATACAAAATGGACATTAATAACAACATTTGAATACTGATTTATTTAAAAAAAAGAAGTTACACAAAACTCTGAAACAAGAGGTAGAGTTGTCCCAAAGATGCATCTAGTCTGCCAAAACTGTAACAACAGCCAATGCGCCCCTCCAGCATAGAACTCTATCTACAAAGTTACAATGGAGAAAACATTATCATCTGGGTGGCAGCAGATAGGTTCAAAGAAGACCTAAAACTTGATGGTTCATTCCCTGTTTGCAAACTGAGAATCATAGGGATCACATTAAAGCTTGTTTGAGGTTAGGGAAAGGTAAAGAAAGCAACACACCTTCTGCATTAAACCAAGGGGAAAACAGTGTTACAATACCTAATAGCCATCCTGTCTCTATGCATTGCCCAGTGGGACAGGAGCACCAAGGTGAGAGAGAGAGAGAGAGAGAAGAGACAGACAGACAGACAGAGAGAGAGAAGACATTATAGTGAAAAAGGAGCCCACCAAGACCTTGTATTCCCAGCTGCTGCACCTTGCACTGAGGCATATAGGTGGAGCCTCCCTCCTCTGGAGACAAGAGCCCCACCTCCCTCATTAAGAGCCCCCTGCATACCATGGAGGTGGATCAAGTGAGGACCCTGGGCTAAGCATATTCCTTGTGGGGTGAGTAAGGGAATGATCCATGCCTGAAGAGTAGCCTACTGAGCCTACATTCATTTATGCATCCCCCCAGTGGATGACCACATGTTCCTAGGCAGAGTAAATGCTACCAACTGACTCCTAACATTATTATCAGCAAATACCCTCTCAGCCATAGAAGCTCTCTCCAGTGGCCAGTTGGGATCCTTCAACAGCATATTAATGAAAACATTTGAGGAGCAAGCAGGAAAAAGAAAATCTTTCGTATTTCTGTGTACTATGTGACTGTCACCTTAGCTTGGCACATAAAGCCTCTGGCTCTCCACTACGACCAATGCTGCAACCACAGCCACTTAGAGTGTTCCAAACTCTCCTCTTCTGTCCAGACTCCCTTCCATACTATCAGAAGCATGGGATCGAAAGGGAATTACATAATACCCCCCCCCCAAAAAAAACATGCAGAAATCTGAAAGAACTGAAATGCCTAAATACTGAGCATAGAAGGCACCAGGTCATCACAGCATG
The DNA here is from genome assembly GCA_016271365.2 of Neoceratodus forsteri. Classification (NCBI taxonomy): domain Eukaryota; kingdom Metazoa; phylum Chordata; order Ceratodontiformes; family Ceratodontidae; genus Neoceratodus; species Neoceratodus forsteri. Next base: position 564,536,979 of record CM057449.1, on the reverse strand, counting down.
TTTCAGATGGCAGACTGACAACATGCAGTGGACAAATAGCTGAAGGGAGGATAGTGGGTAGAGTAAGCCCAGTGGGACCTGATACCAAGAGTATCCCCAGCCTCAACTACCCTAAAGCCCAACTGGCTATTTGACCTTCATATAACCTCTACCTCCCCCCAACATAGAACTATACAATGCACCTTGAAATACACACAACAGATTTTGTTTCTTGAAAGTGTTCACAATAGTTTGAGTCTGCTTTTAGGACCATTAGGCACCTTAAGCTCACAGCATCAGGGGCAACACTACCAGTGGGTGGAGCAGCTGCTTCCCAACTGGAGTCCTCAAAGCTTGATGATGTGCCTGCTGGCAGGGGCACTGCCACCACAACCTCTGCCCAGGATGAAATGGAACCACTGTTACGTCTGGAGTTATCATCCACTGCCACTGTCTCAGCTATTGGACCACAAATCTGTTCTCTGATAAAATGGTTTTGGAACTGCTGCTGGACATATTCAGACTCTGGCTGTTGCTTCTAGATCTCGGCAGTGGGGAATAGGAGTGTTCATGCTGCCAGCCCTGGCTTCTCTTCTTTTTTCTGCCTCAGTCAGCGGAATGCCATGCAATTTCTGATGACCTCAGTGCTGACTGGTGGTTAAAGTTCTGTATCCCATGACTCTTCTGATAGGTTATAGGGAATGCTTCCATCAACTGTGGGGGAGGCTGATGAGTAGTGGTTGATGAAACTGCCAAAATTTGCTTTGTGGAAAAATTCACACATTTCAACAAATCTGATTCATGAATGACCACAATCTGCATAGTTTTCAAATGGCTTATTGCGTAAGTTCATGTGATAAAGCTATGTGAATTACCAAACTGTGCATCAAATTAAGTAATTCACGTAGTTTTCTCTGGACAAAGCAAGCACTCCACTGGTGAAAAACTGCATGAACTGCAGTCCCCCAGCATCTCTGTCTGCCTTTGGCACTTAAAAATAAAAGATGTAAAATTCCCCCTCCCCCCACTCATTGTGCATAATTTAATTTTCAACCCCATCTCCCAGAACTTTTTTTAAAATGAATCCCTGTCTCATTCCCCAACTAGCACCCTCCCCCATCCTCCCCACCTGCCCTGGTGAACTTCTTTGAAAAATATGCATTTACGCTTCCCTCCACCCACAAACCAAAACACTCTCCTCTTGCTTCCCCCCACCTGACCAGTTTCAACCAATAAGGTTTTACTAGGAGCAAAAACAACACCATTCATTCATGACATTACCAATAGGCACTTAACAGACCAAAGACTCTCTCCAGGTGATGGTTTTCTTCATTTACGGGTCACGCAAGTTGTGTGTTTTTTTGAGGTGGTGGTGGTGGTGTGGAGAGTGTGGTCTTGGCCACAGGAGGACTGGGAGGGTGTTCTTATCTGAAGCACTGGGGCCTGGTTAGGCAGGAGGAGGCAGGTATGTTTTGGTGCACAAGTGATTGGAAGAGTAAATTTTTCAAAGAAATTTGCCAGGGCAGAGGTGGGGATAAGGGAAGAGGGTGGTAGCAGATGGGATGTAAGGAATATATATTATAAAAAGGATCTGGGAGGTGGAGTGGAAATTATAGCACAATTGATGGTGGGAGGAATTACATGCTCTTTAGTGATTTTCAGAAGAAAAATAACAAATGACTGGTGAAGTTGGAGCTCCCACTGGGAGATTTGCAAAAATTCTCGAATCATGAATTTCCCAAATTTGGGCCAACTTTGCTAGTTAGTTAAAATTCTGCTGCATCCCTACTGATCAGCAGGACAAACAGATTCTGAGAGGCTCTATCTGTCCAGGTTGTGTACATGTTATTTTAGCTGCTGACTGGAGATAAAGCTGTTTAAGATGCCATTGTGATAAACCCAAAGAACTGCTGGATAATGCATGCAGTATGGCACTCTCATTGCATGGAGTTTATTTCAGAAGTCTGGAAAAGCAGCTAGCCCTGTGGCATGGAGGGCTGAGGTATCATAAGCACTTTACCTCCTGCCACATCAGCAACCCAGGTTTGGCAATGAGCCTTGGTTGCCGGGGATCAGCCAGGGTGGGAGAGGATTGAGCACCTGACAGTTGCTCTCTTCTCCCCTGGGGGGAGGATCTGCACACTCCACTGAATAACTGCCACTTGATGGAGGCCACTCAGCTGTGCTGGTCAAGGAGGGCAGAAGAAAGGAGGGCTGCAGGACTCCATGTCATGTGCGTGCCTCCACACATGCATGTTTATGAGTGCACCCCAGCAAGGGCAAGGGACCCATATTATGGAGGAAAAATGGTGGCAGGACAGGCATAAATGACACCTGACCACCGATCCCCTGCCTACCACAACACCAGACCACTGGAGGCTAACAACTGTATATGTGACTTCGTGGGTGGGGTGGGAGGATGGCTCTCCTCCTCCTGATCCTACCATGGGGCAATCCATGGGGGTGACAGGCTTCCAGGTCAGTTGAATTGTTTGGTTTGGCAGGACAGAGCTGAAGGAATCCCCAGTCTGTCCTGGCCAAGAAGCATAAACAATAGATGGAAAAAAAGAACTCTGGAAAAGCTTTTATTTTAGCTGTTACCTCTAATGATAAGTCCTAATAAAATTTGAATGCTGCTTCTGTGCCACCGTAAAAGGGGCTCCATTCCTGTGCTATCTGGAGGATCCCATCCTTCACAGAAGATCTCAGAAACTTGGTCAGTATGGGCTTGGTCACTCCTTTGCCTTTGGAGCCAGAGTCAGAGAGTTGTGGTGGTCACTCTCAAATTCTTGAGATAAGTCTCCTTAAGCTCTCAGGCTGATGGCATAGCAGCACTTGCTTAAGAAATGCAGCTGCATCCCCATTTGCACCCTTCTGGAAAGCCAACAAAGTGGAGGTTATTCCACCAGCTTTTATATTCAAGGTCCTCAACCCAGTCCCATAGAAATCAGATAATGCAGTCTTGTTCTGTCAGTTGGGCTATTAAAGGTTCCATGTCATAATGGCGATCAAAAAAGAGCAATCACCATTAGAGTGACTGTACATCACTGAAAAGCACAATGGTGATGTACACCTGTGAGCAACACCACATCCGGCAACTAAAAGTAGGATTTATGAGAGGGCAGCTGTGCCCTCCTGCACCACCCCTTGTGTTGGCTTTGCACCCCGCACTCCCCTGATTTAATATGACCAACTCCACAGGGGTGCATGTTGGGGAGGGGGAGACAGTCCAAAAAAAAAAATCACAGCACAAGCAACAAAATGTTTCCCAGTCCCAAGCCTGAACCTGCTGCACTGAAGCTAGCCACCCTCACCACCACACCACACATCTAGCTCAGCAGCAGCAGACCACACTACCTCACACAAACCCTCCTCCCTATACCTGTCCTTTTGGTCGCCCTCGTAACCCTCCCTCACTCATTCCTACCTTCGCCTTTGCATTCCATCGCTACCTTTATAGGGTAGCTCAACAGGGTAGCACTGTAAATGAGTCACTCTTTTGACAGTCGCTCATTTACAGTCGCTATTGTCACTGGATACCGCTGTTAAAGAATCTCCAGTGTCTTCTACCACAGCCATGTGGGTCTCAGATCTGTTCATTTGCTGAACAAGATCTGAAATGCTTGCAGATGACCTCAGAGAAGCCATTTAAGCACCCCTATTTCTACCATTATTGGACTGAACTTTTATCAGATTGAGGTCCACTGCCTGGGCATCAGAGAAGGCCACTGCCATGATGCCAGCTGACATTCTCCTTAGTGTCTCTCCTGACAATTGTTAGGTAAGAAAATAAGAAAAGTCATAAATGATCAGATGCATACATGAAGTGAGTTAATGTCTCTTGGTATATACTATTGCCTTCGCAGAAGGGTTTTCTGAGTAGGAGGATGAATAATTTGGATATAAAGAGGGATAACAGTGCTCTCCACCTAGGCAGCCATCTTCACTGGTGACTCTCTAGCACCCCGTCAATTTGCCTATTTATCCATAAAAAACAAAAGATAGGTTTGCCATCAAACTTAATCTTATGATTCGCCCACGTAGGCATATACTGAACAGGTGGAGTGATCCCACGACTGGATATGCAAGTATACCTTTGGACCGAGCTTTGTTAGTAGCTTTAATAACAGAATGTTGTTTGATGTTCAGAGGAAGAGGATTTAACAGATAATTATCAGTATAATGAACACCACTAACAAATCTTTTAATCGGGTCTGAGGGGGCACAAGAAGGTTTAGAACTAAGCCTTCTAATGGCATATGTTATTAAATATGCTCTGTGATACCCCTGGGGTGAAGGCAGATTCCATCTTCCTTCTTCGCAATGTGCCTGGAGCTTTTTTCTGCTTAGATGTGGAGGCTGCCTCTTCTGAGGAAGTTGACCTACAGTTCTGTTGTATTTAAAAAATAATGCTCTGTCAATGTTTAAAGAACTATGGCTAAGACAATATGTCAGTTTCAGCACAAACGTCATTATGATAGCCTTTGTTTTCCTACCAGGACAAATGTATATCTTTCCAATAAAAATCTGGGAACATACAAATATACAGTATGAGGTATCAAAGAGCAGGTGCTTAATTCTAATAAATAGAAAAAGGACTATTTTATATGTTGCATTTTGATGTGTTAGTAATTACTTTCTACTTTTATAATAAAATATTTGTCAGTGCAGTGAAACAAGTGGGTTTTTACCTTTGCTTTTCACACTGCTCGTAAAAAAGTCTTCAATAGAAATCTGGTATTGTGATGTCAGAAACTGCTAGCTACTTAGAAGCCCTATGTATTACAATGAGTAACTAAATATATTTTTCTGTCTTTTCTAAAGATATAGACACTTCTATTAGCAGTAAACTTTTGTTTTTATATGTTTGCACTGCTGTGGTCCCTCTGTATGATTTTACAATTTTTAAAACAATAATTGGCTTCTCTTTTCCTTTTCCCTAGTGAAATCTGGTAATGAAGAAAATACAGTCTACTAAATTATAACAAAAGATCACAGAATATCAAAAAATTGCATAATTCTATTAAATATATAGTAGTTTGGTGATAGAGAGTGTTATTTCTTCTTAAAAATCTAAAAACAGATTTGCATTTTCCCATTGAAATACACTGTCAGCCTTGCCAGTAAAGATTTTCTGACATCATGATACAGGAATTCCATTGAATTGTTTTTTTTTCTGGCAAGTTGGCAAATACAAATAAAATGATGATAAGGTAAGTAAAGAAACAAATAATAGCAAACTGAATGATTGCAGAGGTATCTAAAGGCCCCAGACCTTTGTTCTTTAAGGTATATATCCTTACTAAGCACTTGCTCTTTAAGAGTCAGTGGGCATGTTTATAAAGCAAATGTACACTATATGCAGATGACTTCCTACTTACTTTAACTAATCCACCAATATCCCTCCTCCTCTATTAAGTGTGCTGGGAGTGTTATCAAAATGATCTGGGCTCATAATTAATATAAGCCGTATAAAATGGGGAGAGAGTTTTCTGCACCCTGATTGGCTAAAAGGTATCAGTTGCCATGTCCCTATTAGCACATATTGTGCCGACTGGCACTTCTTATGCCAACTTGAATGAAGTGCAGACAGTGATCCATGTCTGTAAGAAAGTTTTGAAAAATACTTTCTGGCAGCCATGTTAGTTAGGTGAATACCTATTGATTGCCCTAACGCACTAATTAATAGTTTCAACCATTATTGTAAACACCCTTTCCTTTCCGCAATTAATACTCAGTTTGTACATTAAAAAATAAAGATCAAAATTAGAAACACACCTTGTGTGAATTTATGTGATGATTTTCTTCCCTTCAGGCCTTTAGGCCATGGCCCCGAGTAATTTTCATAATCTAGGGTAAATACGATGAAGCAACCCCTGCCACCCAAGCAGCCCCACTGCCATCACCCCACCCATGCTGCTACTGCTAGCACTTTGAAATGTCAGTTCGAAATATCTGACTAAAATTAATGTTTTCACATGCCTGTCACTCACCTGCTCTGCCCCTGCTGACACCGGCTTCATCCGCATTGTAAATGGTCATGTTCCTGATTATCAAATATGAAAATATTGGGCAGTTTAATTTTTTAATATGTGTCGAAGCAAGCAGCCAGATTAAGCAACCTGATGAAATGGGTTAGCCCATCACTCACGTCTAACCGCTGCAGCATTACATTTACAACAGTCCTATTAAGTGAGCACTAACTGCGGCAGCCGGCAAAGGTCACACTCACTCGTTTAGAACACATTAAAAAGCACTAGCAATCACAATAAAATAATAAAGATGAAAGAAAAGTGCACATCTTTCTAATAACATATATTTATCTATATATATATGTGTGTGTGTGTGTGGGGCGCAGACAGACATCACTGCCCTCTAGTGTAATTTTTAATTGAACGGCAGCATCATTCCATTACAAATACAAGGATGAGGACTACTTTTCTATTGTTTTGTAGTCACATTAACATATTTTTTACATTTTTTCTGTGAATTTTTAAATTTTTTTTTTAACGGGGGACCCATTTTATAAGTGGAATAAGACACCCTGAGGTATGGTTTATGGCTTGATAAGAGCACTTCCCAAGTGTAGGGGACTGGCAGACAGGTGAGTACCCTGCATTGTTTGTGGCACCCAAGGTACATATGTACATGTATAGCTGCCAGTACAGGTGATGCTGCGGTGACCATAGCCCTACTGACATAATGGGAGTGGGCCTGGCCCTCCTCATTGTAGGCATGTCTATGTCTGATATTGGTGGGGTGTGCCTTGCCAACTCTGCACATACTGTCCAGGTGTATATGGACACTGCACCATCTGTGTGGTCTGACAGACGGCAGTGTCATAGGGGATCGCAAAGCCTACTGGGGTGCACCTGGGAGTGGCAGCGGTCCTGTCCCACTGGGAAGTGGTACAGTGGGTGGTCATTCAGGGTTTCAATGGTGTGCCAGACCTTGGGAGGTACAAGGCATAGAGTAGTGCTGGCCGGGTGTGGGGATAATGTACCACTCGTGGTCACCCACTCGGGCCTGCCCTATGGGTGTTGGCAATGTAGGGCAGGGGGTATGCACCCCTTACAACTCTGACCTGACAGTTTGCTGACCTGTCTGCCACATGTCTTTACTCCGTACCTGTGTCAGTGTCCGGTGATGGGTGTGTCTGTGTGGGCTATCATGCTGGATGCTCTACTGGGGACATTGCCTCAGGGATTCTTCTGGTGGACACTCAACCTGCACATGGGGCAGTAGTGCCACGAGGTTGTATCACATTGTGTGCAGACTGCCAGGGTGCATGTACATGCTGCTGGGATGCTGCCCTGTGCCTGTCTACCATGCTGTGCCATTGCCTGTGCATGGTGCACACCATGTGGATATGAGCAACATGTGCCATTGGATGTCTGCCATGGGGGATGGTGACAGTGCACACAGCCCTGGGTGTGCCCAACTTACAGTTAGTCAGGTTTGTACCTCTATGCAGAGAGGACTGTGTGTGCTGTCTATGAGAAGGTGTCTGGCTTCTGTCAGTGTGGTGCCTCTATGTCATTGTGTCCATCTGTGAGCCCTGGACAGCTGCCGTGGGTGTCCCCTTGCAATCCTAGCATATCCAGTCTCACATGCAGTGTGTGGCATGGCTCAGCAACTTACCACTGGACCACAGTACTGGCATGGTGCAGTGAACACTGGGGCCATTGGTGGGCGTTGCATGTGGGGGACTGTGTGTGAGTCCCTGGGGCCATGGCTGTGGCAGTGGCCCCCTAACACTTTGCAGACTAGGAGAAGGGGACTGCACTGTTTACGGGCATGCCACCCATACAGACAGATGCCAGAAGGCCATGCAACCAGTGCCCTGCAGAGGCCTTGTCATTGGGGACATAACCCTGGTCTGACCAGGGGACAGGGGGCACACCTGAATAGTGGCTACAAGGGTAAGCAATGGGGGCAGACTAAAGGTGCTACAGTCATATGGATGGGCAGCATCACTGTGCAACCATTTTGCTGTGATGGCACTGTGATGAGTCGTACCGTGGCCCATCAGCCTCAGTCAAGTGGGGTACAGCTGCTACATGCAGAGCATGTCAGGGTATATTGGGTGACCAAGAAGCCACAAAGGGGGCTCACCTGGACATATCTAGGTATACTGGTGGCCTCATCTGCCCCAGGCCACACTGTGCATAGTGTGCACTGGTGACGACAGTAATGTTGGACATGCCCTGGCCACAGTGCAGCCTCCACCGGGTGCTGTGTTGATGTGGGCACAGTGTGTCCATTGCCTGCCCTGTACACCACTGCTGCACCACACAGTGCTGCCTGCTGGTCTCAGTCATGTTCCGATGTTTTGTGTGCAACATATGTGTGTGCCTCTGCCCCAACCCAGCAGCAACCCAGGGAGGAACCTGGATGTCTGTATCTTGCATGCCAGGGTTGGCCTGTGAACTGCTTACCTGATCAGTGGTGACAGGATATGTGGGTGCCTCTCTTTGCCACTCAGGACATGACACTGCTCTGCAGACTCTAGCATGGTGCTACTGTTGCATGTGCACCCCTCCTGTGTATTGGCCCATGAGGCTGTCCCTGGTATGCCATGGCCAGTCCAATTTAGATGTCAGACACCCGACATCCCTGTGTGGCACGCTGGCACATATGCTGGCTGGGTTTACTTTGCCCATGTAACATATACAACAGTTACATGTCCCCTCTTGTGTGCAGAGCTGACTGAGTTTATTGTCTTTCTATTCTTAGGTGTTCAGATGCTTGCCAGATGTTGGGTACAACTAGAAGATACTGAGGGATGGGATGACCTGCTCTACAGGCTGATCTGCCTGCAATGCCTGCTAATCACTCAGGTGGAAGAGGACACCCAGGCCAACAGGAACCTTGGTGTGAAGTGCAGCCACCAGTAACACCTCTGTCAGTGCCCTGATCTGGAAACCTGCTTCAGGGGAGTACGGATGCCCCATTCATTTATAGCCTCCAGCTTATAGACACCTGACCCGTGCAAAGTCGGATCCCTCCAACATGCCTGGCAGCTTTCTGCATTTTTGTTCTGAAGGCCAAAAGCCACCTCGTTTTCTCTCCAGACTGCCAATGTTTGTGAAGCATTCTAAGGATTGCTCTTTGGACAACAGATGAGGAGAGAGAATTTATATGGTACCTCAGTTGAAGCATCTCCTAGTACAGCTGCTGGGAGTGCTCAGGAAGGGCATTATATTCTACTTCCTTTTGTTTACGCAGTATTTCTATCTTCTTAGCTTCCCAGGCTCATTTTCTTTTGGCATGCACAGCTTAACTAATAACTCTATCTGGTATATAGGCCTTCAATATATCCCATAGAATGCCCTTAGAAATTTCTGGTGACTCAATAGTGGAAAAAAAAAATCAATCTACTTTATGACCCACTCTCTAAAGTCTTTTTTGTGAAAGCCAGAAGGTATCCAGACACCACCTGGAGGTTTTGAGACACTCCAGAGGCCCTAACTGTAATGTCAGATAGATACAGGTATGATCACATACTATAATCGGACCAATAGATGCATGACACACCTCCTGCAATGTCTGTGATAAAACGAAGAAGTAGGCAGGATATATAAATGCAGTGCTGTTGGACAAGTTCCCTTTACACTTTTCGGGACTTTAGTCTCTATTGGGATCAAGATCTCCCTTCTTGGGGGCAAATATGTGTAACCCCCAGGTGGCGCTGTCCCAAAGGCTACTACCCCTGCCTGCTTGACTACTGACAGGTTGAGGGGCCTAGGTTCTATGGCGGGTGTCTCCACCCAGAGGTCAGGGTTTGTAGAGGTTAGACTAGCTTGGTCACAGCCCTCTGGTACACTGAGACCCCCTTTTATTCCCTCTAGTGGCTTACACAGTACACATGAGTTACAGCCCCAATACCCCATGTATACACACTGTTCACTCATAAATTACCACTTACCCTTGAGACTGATTCTGCAGCACGTCTCTAAGGACCCCCTGTAAAATAAGGTTAAACAACATACACAGCAAAATACAATACTGTTTCCATAAGTACCAACACCACAGACAGTATATAGTATAACAACAACAAATATGATTTATTTAGGGGACAGTAACACGGGAGAGGGCAATCAGGTTAATTGGCAGAATTAAATCACAGTACTGTGCACACATACAGGTTCTGAAAAGTCACACTCTAGGTACCCAGGTTGGGGGGCTAGCCAGGTCCGTTGCCCAGGGTTGGCCGGCAGGTGCAGATGAACAGGGCACTGTAGAAGAAAATATATGCACAACACCCAATTGTAATCCGGAGCCAGATGGCTCAGTCCATGAAGAAGTGAAACAACAATAATTAGATGACACACTTGTAATTGAAAACAGGCTGTAGGGGGATACCCTGATTTGTACTCACAATACCCAAACTGAGAACCGGATGGTGGATGTTCTTCTGGGTTGCCAGAACAACAGGGCATGGAGACAAGGTCCTTGTGACTGGACCCACTGCAGTAGATAGCAAAGGATTTAGTCGAGACAGCGGGGTTTGCTTCCAGCTTTAACACAGCACAGGGGATTGGAAATAGCGATTCCCCACAAGCACTCGCACATTCATATGTAAAAGGAAAGTACTATACCAGGCACGCTGCTCCTAGATCGATCGAAATACTGCAAAATACCGGAGCACACACAGTAGCTTCAGTTCCTGACAGACCAAGTGCGATTCAGCAATTTCTCCAGTCTTCTACAGGGTGAGCCTGGTTTCCACTCTTCAGACTTCCTTCTTTCTCTTCACAAATCGGATTCAGTCTGAACTGGCACTTACAACGGCTGCAGGCCGAACCTCAGGAGCCTCATGCGCTTCCCATGAAACTATACACCAGAAGCACAGAGCTCCTTCTCTTCACTGTCTGACAACTGATCTGATCTTTCCAGTCACAGAGCAGGGCATTTCCTTTAGCTCCACACCATTCTGTTGGCTGGTTTGGCTGTCACTCACAATGAGACTCCCTCTGTTAGTGAAAAAAGGCAGCAAGGTCAAAACTACATTTCTGAGTCACTGCCCATACAGTCCCCTTGTGGCTGGCTCAAAATTGAGAGTCCAAGTTCTGATTCGTCCACAGGCTCCATTTTAAGGAACCCCTCCCCATTGATTGGTCCATTTCAGCAGTTCAATACCAAAATGAAAGAGCTACACTGAAATAGTTCGTGCTGAAATGAAGACAGGTTAGACAAACTACATTTTCTCAGTCACTCCAAATGATTTCTGGCAAATAGTTATATCTTTCAACAAGGCTCCCTTTGTACATGTAGCGATGGCAGAAACGGAGCAAATTGACAGCAGCTCGGGTGGGATTTGAGCATTAAATACACAGTCCCCCCATACAAACTAATTAAGTCTGCAAGCAGACAGCTCTTAGAGAGACAGTACGTGGAGGCTCAAATAGCACTCACTTGGAACCACATTTAAACAGCTTAAATGCCGAACACCGCCCAGACTTGGAGCATTCAGGCAAGCTCCTGGAAGACTTTTGGGAACCCTCATTTGCAGGGGGTTACATATGGATGTAGTAGTACAAAAACCAGGGTGCATACAGAAAGTTAAGCAAAGACAGGAAGTTTGATTATATGTGTACAAAGTGTACCTGATTTAGTAAAGAAAATGCAAGGCAGATGCTAGAAGTAAGGAGCACCATTTAAAGGAAGTTGTCAGAGTGACTGTCATTTGTGAGCAAGGAAGCCTTTTAATATTGTAACACATGACACCTTATGGCTCAAATTCCTCCCTTTCCAGCAACCAGCGATGCCCTGAAATTAGGAGCATCCTTGTCCCTCCCACTGGCATTAGCATTATGCTGTCTGTGTGATAACTGGGTGTACCTCCTGGCACTTTGGCACAAGCGTGGTGGTTATGTGAAGGGTCCATCGGCTCGTGCAAGTATCCTTCATTTGATTTACAAGTTTAGAAAAGATTCTTCACTGTAGGAGGGGGTAGATTTGTGCAATGCTAGTTTGGTCCTGACCTAGCGCACCTTACAATCTTGCAGCTAGCACTGTGTGATGTCTGGCTGAATGCCATGCAAAGGTCCCTCTTACTGTTTTTTATTACTGAGAATGAGGAGTGGTGGTATCATTGTAAGGTAAAGCAACTTACCATTTCCATCCTCATACACCATGGCCCTAGGAGAGAGAGACTGTGAAAGCCAGAAAATTGCCCAGAGGAAGCTCCATCTAGATCAGTATACCTAACAGTGGCTCAACTCCGAGAATTTCCAAAGCATGCAGCCTGGCTTGAGCTGATTGAACCCTCTCAGGAAAGAGCTGCTCTCTGCTGCTATCTACTGCTGGTGGGTGAGTAGAGATTAATGTATCAGAAAGCTATCTCTGCATCTGAAGCTATCTCTGCATCTGTTCTTTCATCTCCCATTGTAACACCTGGATCTTGCTATGCAGGACTATGTGCTAGGCTTGAAGAGGACAAGCATGGGTTTACAAGACAGCATGGGTTTACAAAAGGAAGGTCCTGTCAAACTAATCTCATAGATTTCTTTGACTGGGTAACCAGAGTGGTGGACCAAGGGGGAGCAGTTGATGTCGCCTATCTTGACTTCAGCAAAGCTTTCGACACTGTTCCACATAGAAGATTGATAAATAAGCTGGGTAGGCTCGGGGTGGGTCAGAAGTTGGTCAGCTGGGTGGCAAACTGGTTGACGGGCAGAAAACAGAGAGTGGTGGTAAATGGCATACAGTCAGAAGAGATGCAAGTCACAAGTGGGGTACCTCAGGGATCAGTCCTGGGGTCAATCTTCTTCAATATCTTCATCAGTGACATTGTAGATGGACAGGAGGGTAAGGTTTTGTCTGTTTGCAGATGACACCAAGATCTGCAACAGAGTAGATGATCTAGATGGTGTGGGCAGAATGAGAAGAGATCTGGATAAACTAGCAAAATTGTCAGAAGAGTGGCAACTGGAATTTAATGCAAAGAAGTGCAAGATCATGCACATAGGGAAGAGAAACCCTGAAGCCACCTATAGGCTGGGAGGGGAGTTGCTGGCAGTCACAAAGGAAGAAAGAGACTTGGGCATCATCATCACCGATGACCTGAAATCATCCAAGCAGACCTCTAAAGCAGTAGGTAAGGCTAGGGGGATGTTAGGGTGTATTAGTAGGGGTATCACAAGTCATAAGAGGGAGGTAATAATGCCTCTTTACAAGACACTGGTTAGGTCCCATCTGGAGTACTGCGTGCAGTACTGGAGGCCACACCTTCACAAGGACATTAACCAAATTGAGGCAGTCCAGAGAAGGGCAACCAAAATGGTGCAGGGTCTGCATCAGAAGACCTATGAGGACAGATTAACGGAGCTCAATATGTATACCCTTGAGCAAAGGAGGGAGAGAGGTGATATGATCGAGGCATTCAAACATCTTTAGGGCATTAACAAGGTGAAAGAGTCTAATATGTTTAAATATAAGAAAAATAGCAGGACAAGAGGACACAGCATGAGATTAGAGGGAGGCTGATTAAGGGGGAATGTGAGGAAATTCTTTTTCACAGAAAGAGTGGTGGATGCATGAAACGACCTACCTCAGGAAGTGGTGGCTATGAATACAGTGCAGGGCTTCAAGCAGGCATGGGATAGGCATAAGGGAGAAATACAGATGAGTATGAATAGATAGGCCACTGACAGAGCAAAGGCCGATGGCACATTTATAAGGTAGAAAAAGAAACGGGCAGACTGGATGAGCCTTGCGGTCCTTATCTGCTGTCAACCTCTATGTTTCTATGTTAAGTCCCAGTGTCTGAATCAGCCTCACCCAGTAGGGGATCTGAAACCTGGAGACAGCAAACTCACTCCCTTGTCTAAGGTATGGGGGAGTGCTACCCTTTACTCACACTCATCCATCAAATGGGATGCTGTCCTATAACATCTGATATTTGATCATGTGGATCACATCTGACTACCTCTGTGGTGCTGTGATAGGAAGTGAGCTTCTCCTGCAGTCATATCAAGAGCTAAAAAGAGAGCCAGACCTTATCTCTGTCATTGCAAAGGTTAAAGCATTCTTGTGGGGGGGAGAGCAGAGAAAGCAGGGGCCTTATACTTCCCCACTATAGGCTGTACTAGAAATAGGGAAGTTTGGGGTACAGTAGGAAGTTTAGAGCACACCGGCTGACCCACAACTGCCTCAGTGAACGTAGTAGTTTCACCATGGCCCGATATTTAAAACACAGGGTAGCATTTGTGACGACCAGCTCTCCATTCCTGCAGTATCTAAGGAGGGAAATAGAAAATACATCTGGATGTTCTGATGGCCGCAAGCACCAGGGTACTGTGCCAGAGCATAGCAGGGCTCACCCATTGGGGGCATGGAGTGAGTAGGAGCCTTACACTTCTCATTTATGTGCCGTACTAGTGACAGTGAAGGCTGGGGCCGTGAAGGAAGTTTCAGAATGAAGTGTTTGACTAATACTGTAAGTGCCACATTTACTGCACATGGTGTTATCCCCAAGGCCTGAGGCTTAAATCACAAGGAAGCATTTATGCCAACTGACTAGCAGTTCCTGCAGTGTTATGGGTGGGAGAATAAAATAAATAAATCTGGTTGTGCTGATGCCCTGGAACTGTGGGGAACTGTGACATAGAATAGCAGGGTTGTCATTTCTAGGGAGATGCTGTGTGTAATAAACAACTTGCAAAATACAGCATCCTGGAGTAGGCGACTTGGGGGAATTTATGGAATCCTATGACACTTAATGAAGAAGATATCTATGGGGGTCTCATGCTTGATGACCGGAGAAGGAGCTTGTCCCTTCCCCTATCAGGGTAGAGCCAACTTTGCAGTAGCCCAATAGTGGGTGGGGGGAAGGGTATGACTTAGTTAACAATGAAGCCAGCACTTATGAATAAACTCTATTAAGCTATTTAAGTAATGGACAGTATAGTGCCTGTCAGATTTATAGTGTAAACTGCCAAATCATGCTTGTTACTAACATACTTAATTACTTCTCCTTACCTATTATGTCTGCAGACCAGCAAAGCAGAGTATGAGTTTTACTTTGCACTATTAGATATATGTGAAATAAAGAAAAAATTAAGTTCATATTCAGGGGAGTAGTCTGTAACAGAGCAGACCCTTACTTCCTATTGAGTCTCTGCAGTCTGGGATCCGAGTCTGGCTGTTTCTGGGCCACATCAGCCCATGGGAGTGTTTTAGTTGATCTTGTCCCAAAAATGTCAGTGGCACATTGGATTGTGAGTTTGGTGAGCTCCAGATCCAGCAGAGACCCTTCTCTTTTTGGACATTGGAGTAGCTGAGCTAGGAACAACCCCTGGCATGCATCCATCAGGAATTGATTCTTAGTGTTTGCTGTGATTGGAACTTTCCCGTTCACATCTGGCATATTAAAGTCTCCTACAGTACAACTTTCCTGGACCTGGCCACCTTCCTAAGCATCTTCCCCTGTACTTTGTCTGCCCCTTGATCTAGATCTGGTGAGCTATAGAACACCCCAACCCTGACTTGTTTGCAGTTCCCTGTTGTTGCTAGCAGCCACAGGATTTATACTTTTCCCCAATCCCATCTCAGTAACCACTATCCCTTCTTTTACAAACAGTGCTCCTCCCCTTCCCTGCCCTTTACTCTGTCCTTTCTAAACAGTGAGTACATTGGTATGGTCTTGTCCCATTCATGGTAAAAGGTTGCCCACATCTCTGGGACAATCACCAGCTTGGTACTCCCTTCTGTGACCATCAGCTGAAGTTCGAGCATTTTGTTGTTGAGACTCCTGGTGTTTGTAAACATCAGTTTCCAACATCTATTCCTACCCCTTCTTTTTCCTTGACTCTGGTTGTGCTTCATTCTGTTGCATTGGTTGATGGTGGGAGTTCAGCAAGCCCCCCCCCCCTTGTTTGTGACATTGGACATGTACCTTAACATTCTGGCTCCCCCATCACTAGTTTTAACTAGCTATGTGCTGTGCCCACTTTTCTCCCAGTACCCACCTGCCCTCTTTGTTGGGATGTAAGATGTCCATTTTGAACAGCCTCCATACCCAACAGGTTGGGTCTCAGTTCCTAATGAACTGATATCCCTCCTCCCTGCACCAACCCTTTAACCATGCATTTAATTGGAACACATGGAACTGTTCCCTTTAATTCAGGCATGACCATGGTCTCTCCTTTGCAACCTTTTTCAGAGCATGGAAGTCCGACTTCATCTGTTCCATGCTCAGACTGCTTAGATCATTTGTGCCCATGTGCAGAATTAAGATGTGTCCTTCCCTCCCCTCTTCCATGAGTTCCACTATAGAGATGTGCAAAATGTGCAAATTTTGTTCCACAAAATATTTCGTGAAATTCACACATTTTGCAGGTGTGAAATGCAAAATTCCTCCAGCAAAATCGTGCATTTTGCCTGTGAAATCATGCATTTCAGTGTTACAGTGTTAAAGGAATTAAAGATGAGCAGAAAGCCAACCATCTAGTTTTCCTGATGACCACTAGATAGTAGTCTAGTAGTCTAGTGGGGCCTCTCCTGTCCCTGATGCCTGATCCCTGTATGTTTACATAAAATAAAATACCATGGCAGCAACCAAAAACCCTGGCAGTCTAGTGGTCCCTCTCCCCTCCCTCAATGTCTGATCCTCATCCCCAGGCCAGAGAAGGGACCAAAAACTAGTGGCGTTGGTCATCTTTACTTCAGCTGTGAACCACACTGAGCCCCTTGCCATTTTTACCATTTCTACTTTTGACACCTTTCCATTTGAGCTTTCTGCTGCCTCTGTCACTGCATTTTTAAATTCTTTCCAGTTTTCCTCCACCTTCTCTACCTGTCCTATTCTCCACATGCTTCTTGTCAACAGCTACTACATCCTGTAGAAATCCATCTTTTTAAAGTCCCATACCCTTACTGCATTTGCCCCTTTGGCAATCCCTATTGGGATCTCTAGTACCATTGCTCTGTGTTTGCTGGAAGCAAGTTGTCCCAGGGGATTATAGAGAGGGATGGGACCAGTACACCATCAGGTAATTTTTTTCCTCCCCTCTCCCCACTACTGCCTGGTCCCCTTCTTTGACCTGTGGTGGTTTGGAGGTGGCTTTGGCCATGCCAATGGTAATGGTACACCTTACAAAAAAGGAACTTGTAATGTAGGTATTTGGGGTTCCACCCATTCAGAGCACCAGCATTGGTGAGCCCGGTCATTAGGGTGCCAAGTCGGGATTTTGCTGACCCCTGTTTTTGCAGGAGGCTGTGCCCCTCATACCTCCCATGTGGGGGCTTCACCCCCACACACCCTTTTTATTATTATTTTAACTCCAACAGGGAATGGACCTCAGGGAGGAGGTACAAATCCCAAAATTGGTGCCCTGATGTGCCAGTGCACTAATGCTAGCACTCTAATAGCCGGAAAGTGGTATTTGGCGGAATTTGAACTTAAGGTGTACTTGAGTATTTCATTCCATAGCAAAATAATCATATATACATCTTATTAAAAGATTGTTGTAAGCATTTTTAGCAAAACCAAGGTTAACAAAAAGACATGGGCGTGATTCTTTTTCCATATAGCTTTTTATTACCAGTTGATACAGGTGGGGCTCTCAACCTTGTTCTGCCTCCTCTCACCTGGCATCTTGTCCCTCCCATGTCCTGGGCCCAGGATCCCCAATGGATTGCCCCCCATGGCAGGGCCAGGAAGGGGATGGACATTCTCCCCCCACCTGGAGGCCAACATCCAGATTTGGGCAAGAAACTGGATGATGGCGCTGGGTGGAGGTAGGTGTGCAGGGTTTTTGTGAGCCAGGTGCCAACCATTTTCTGTTTTCTCCCTTTCCTCATTACTTGGGCCTGAACATCCACATGCACATGTGGAGGCATGTGCACAGTACAGAGTCCCACAGCACCTTCCCATCTTTGGAGCCCATGAACCTGCACTACCCTCCACCTGGTGGCAGTCATTTGGCAGGGATGCCAATCCACCCCCCCGGGATAGGAGACCTGTCCTCTGGACACTCAATCCTCTCCCTCCTGAGTGACTCCTAACACCTGTGTTCACCACCAACCACAGCTAGTGTGGTAGGAAGTAAGGTGCTAGCATCTCAGCCCTCCATGCCACTGGGATGGTGACATGGGCAAGATTTTAAAGAAGTCCAACAAACAATTTGCTCATTAATAACATTTCATAAATACTACCTTTTAAATTTCATGTACAGAATCCATTCTGGTTATAAAACATGTTCTGGTTAGAGCTGCAGTGGCTGCTAGTGCAATAGTATTGAAGTAATTTGGATGCACATGCTTATGAGCCCCCTTTCCACTTTTTAGTGTACTGTCATCTTAATTTCTTTAATGTCCTCTAGTGTTTGGCTCATGCTGGACTCCTGTGAGCTCATATGCAGCTTGCAGTTATACTAACACATCTAAGAAGTTCTCCTTTAACATAGAAGCTATCCTAGAACTAGTGCATTTATTGTGCAATGTTTAATTTTGCTTTAGCATCATAAAACCTAAGAAATTTTGCTTTAAATTCTGAGTTTATGGCACCTTCCTAGTGTGGTGGCTGTTTTTAGTCCTACTAACTCATTAATTATTGCGAGGAGAACATCTCACAGAAAGCTGAGCAACTAGTTGCAGTGTGATCAGTTCTGAAACACGTAGTTCAATTGAGAGGGAGGGTGTATGCAACCCCTCAGAGATCACAACCTCAGAGAGAGAGGGAGAGAGAGAGAGAGAGACTGAGGCGCACTATGATTTTTGTGTTGCCCATCACTTGGTAAACAAGAGTGAGTGTTGTTGTGTGTGAATCTAGCTGAGCAATGCTGCAGGAACTGAGCCCAAGATGTGTTGCTGTTCAGTCTCTCTCTCTCTCTCTCTCTCTCTCTCTCTCTATTGGCTGGAGAGCTCAGACTACAAGCTGGAGGGGGATAGGCAGCAATAGAAATGCTGAGACAGTAAGAAGGACACAGGGGCAGCAGGGGACTGGAGTCGGAAGGAACTGGAATGACATCCAGAGAGCAGCAACTGTCGGGCAAACACTAGAGAGAGAGAAGGCAGGAAGGCAATAATCCACAAGATAGTTGCAGACACAGTCACAGTTTGCTTCCCCTCTCTCAACTTCATCATCTTTCAGCACACACAGAGATCTGCTGTCAAAACAAACCCCTAGGATCTCTGCACTAATAGGCAAAATGCAGCTGTTAGATAATTTCTAAAAAGAACACCGGAGCTGATGAATAATTCAAGGAGGCCAAAGGGTTATGCTTTGATTAATTTTCTTGTAGCACAAACACATCTTTAAACACAAACTCATCTGCCCTGTCAGACAAAAAAAACAACAAAACATACTGAAGCCATAAACACACAAAAAAAAAATTATAAAGATCAATACCGTAATTCAAGATACTGAAAGTCAATTAAGTAGCTCATCTAGCTATTCAAGACTGGAACAGTCCTAGCAAAGGGGTGCACTGTTAACAGGGCAGTGAGTGAAATGGATCAATAGTCCCTCAGGTATGAAAAGAACATCATGATAAACAATTTTAAAGAAATACTTGCTTCAGATGAAAGTAGAAATATTGTTTTTTTACTGCAGAGATCAACAATTCTACTGACTTGGCATCACAACTTATCTTGCCAGCATATTAATTTAAATCAGAACAAACACATACATTTTGCTAATAGCAGAACACACTGCAGATACTACTTTAAACAACTTCAGTCCTGTTATCATTAATGCTGTCATGTCATAAACACACAGTACCTGTTCACAGAACATCTCTGCAATAAGAATATTGTTGCCATCAGCATACAGTAGGTAAGCTCCTGGTTTACCCTCTGCGCTCATAGCGATGGCAGAAATGGAGCGATTATCTGGCAGCCTGGGCAGGACTTGAGTATAGAAGCACTCAGCCCCCTCCCAGATTAATTATAACTGCAATCTAGGCAGCTCTTAAAGAGACAGTACACAGAGGCTATACAGGCACTCTCTGGCAATCACATTCAAACTGCTAAAACACAGGACACCAGCCTGGCAGTGAGCATTTAGGCAAGCTCAAGGAATGCTTTTCGGGAACCCCCATTTGTAGGGAGGGGTTACACTAGCTAAAAATAATGTTACTGTATGTGTTTTGTTTGAAAATGTAATATAGCTTTACTTATATAAAAATGTTACACATTTAAATGTTTTTTGTCTGCCGCACTCATTTTGCTTTGGTTTCTTTCAGTGTAAAAATCCATTCTAACATCATTAGTTGGAAACTGCCCATTTCAGGATTGAAATAAAATGTTTTCAACTAAACTACAGAATATTATTATGGCTCAATGGATGTTATTGTCTACCAATGTTCTAAATTCTCTGGAAAAATGCATTAATGCAACAGTTAGGGTTGATATAAAAGGGACAAAAGTAGGGAAATGTATTGTTAGGCTTTCAAACCCTAACACCCCTGCCCCACCCCTGAAGCGAATGAGGGGTAGAGTCTTCTGTGCGGTTGTCAGAGCAGAGAGACTTAAACAGCTTAATATGTATACCCTTGAGGAAAGGAGGGAGAGGAGGGACATGATAGAAACTTTCAAGTATCTCAAGGGAATTAAAGTACAAGAAGGTAGTATCTTTCAGAAAAAGAAATGTGGAAGAACAAGGGGCACAATTTGAAGATAGAGGGGGGATGGCTCAGAGGTAATGTTAGAAAGTATTTTTTTCACAGAGAGGGTTGTGGATGCATGGAACAGCCTTCCTGAGGAGATTATGGAGTCAGGAACAATGGGAGAATTCAAGAATGCATGGGACAGACATAAGGCGATTCTAGTTGGGGGTAGGAGGAAGTAAGCTGTTGATTAACTAGAATCTGCAGCTTATCCATCAATTAGGGAAATGGGCAGACTGGGTGGGCCAAGCAGTCCTTATCTGCCATAAAATTCTATGTTTCTACGTTCTAGTGCCAAAGTTATAAATATGCAATGAAAGCTGTCACTTTTCATCCCCCTACAGGTACTCATTCCTATTCACTGTCCTGTGTTTAAGATATTCAAAGGGTCCCAAAATCACTGCTGGAAACAGAAAATTAGAACATTGACTTAGGGTATATTTTTCCTTTGTCTTTTAGTGATGCTTAAGTTGACAGAGCATTACCCAGCTTAAACTCTTCAAGTTTAGAAATGCTTTTAGTGGTTCTTTAACAGTGGACTTGTTTTAACCTGAAACATAGCTGATTTGTGTTTAAAATACAATATAAATGCCTTACAGTGTTTACAAATATATTGTTGAATTTATACTTTAATGATCTGCATCCCTCTTGAATATTTCAGTTTCGGTTTAGTATCTTGCAAATGCAACCAGAACTACAATTATGTTCCAGTTTTTAAAGCAGGTTAAAACCTTAAAAGTGTTTTGTGTGTCAACATTTTCACATGTTTCTCCCTTCTAAAGGTCAAACATTCTGAACAATTAACTGTGGTAATTGCCTTCTATCCACATTTCAACAAAAGACCAGCGGGCCCTTTTAAGCCATTTGGCTGTGATGATATGTGAGCGTAAAGTAAGTGCCTTTCATAATGTGCTGTTGGAAACACCTCTGTATGGGCATTCAGCTCCTTTAAAGTGCAACTGACACCACTTCTGCTACACTGCAGAATTAGAATAAGCAAACCCCCAGTAAGTCAAATACCAAAAACTAGATTTCTGCATTACTTCATTTTAAAGGTATGAGCTATTTTGTAACCCTGATTTCACTACCTGCTCAAAAAATCCTGTGTCAGTGAAGAGCTGATGATGTAATCTCAGGAACTTACAGTGTAATACTCCGTGTCAGCAAGCTTATAGGACTTGTGTCTCTGAAGTTCTAAAGATCATGTGCAATGGTTTTCACAAGTAAAACAGACATCACCATTCAATAAATATTGCTTTAAAAACTATGTGTGTTTCAGGTTTTGTAACAGAGCTAACAATTTTTTTGGAGGAGAAGCCTTTTTGTTGAGGTTCTTTTTTCCATGGTTGCTGGATGCTGGGTCTCATAGCACACTGTTGTGAGGTTTGCAGACTGAATAAGTTTCTGATATGGTTAAAGACTTAGATCATTCACACCTATCATTCAACTGAGGTGATTTCTAAGGATGACATTTTAAAACAATTATTCCATCTCCTTGTCAATGGGGGTAGAAGAGGTAATGTTGTTTTTAAAACCTGACAAGGAGTTTCTAATTTAGCCAGCCCAATGTTTTCTCCCTGTCAGGCTGTTTTTTTTTTTTTTTTTTTTTTTACCTACATTCAGGCTAATCTATGTTCTACTCTAAATTAAAATGATAATTTTATTAGAGCTAACATTTCCACCCCAGTAGGAATTGACACATATAAGGATCCTATTAAACCTTATTGTAAAGCAGACACTGACAAACAGCAGTGACGTTACCAACATTACAGTACTAGCAGCAGTACAACTTCCTAACAGGCACAGTAGAGTAGCACACCAAATTACATCAGCAGCCTGGATGCATGCTGACTCGGCAGCCTGGATGCATGCTGACTCAGCATCCAGCAACCCTGGAGCCACTGATTGTAGGTCAAAACAGCCTGACAGGGAGAACACATTGGGCTGGCTAAATTAAAAATTTTATGTAAGGTTTCAAAACAGCATTGCTTCTCCTATCCCATTGACAAGGAGATGGGATAATTGTTTTAAAGCGTCATCCTTAGAAATCACCTCAATTGAATGATAGGTGGGATTGATCTCAACACTTCACCATATCAGAAACCTGTTCAGTCTGCAAACCTCACAACAATGTGCTATGACTCAGCATCCAGTAACCCTGGAAAAAAGGTCCACAACAAAAAGGCACCCCACAAAAAATTGTCAGCTTTGTTACAACACCTTAAACACACATAGTTTTAAAGCAGTGTTTATTGAATGGTGCTGCCTGTTTTACTTGTGAAAACCACTGAACATGAGCTTTAGAATTTTTGGGAAACATGTCATATAAGCTTGTTTATAGGGAGTTCTAGACTATGAGTTCCTGAGATGACATCATCATCAACTCTTCACTGAAACAGGCTTTTTTGAACAGGTAGTGAAATCAGGGTTACAAAATAGCTCATAACTTTAAAATGAAGCAATGCAGAAATCTAGTTTTTGATATGAAATTTAATGTGGATATGCTTATTCTAATTCTACAATGGAGCACTTTTGGCCGGAATGGTGTCAGTTGCTCTTTAATTGTCTATAAATCTAGACCAGCAGAAAAAATGTTTCAGATACTAGTTTTAAATCTTCAATATCTTATATGCATTGTGCTAGCTTTGTGCACGTTAGGAATTATGGATCATGCTGTGTTTTGTGAATATTCTGCTCTGTGCAAATTCTAATACCATATAGAGAAAAGCACTTACAGTATGTTAAAGTGACTGGATTTACATTCTTGTTAGCCTCTTCAGAGTGTATACTTCTACTTTGTAACAGCATCCTATGAGTATCAGCAACAGCATGAAGCACATGGGACCACCCCTGCTTGCACCCGTGGCCATGAGTGCAATGACATCACAGAAGATTTCAGTGAGGCACTGAAGCATCCATTGCTAAGGCAACCACTCTTACAGCACTGCTGTATAGCACACACTGTCAACAGACTGCAGGTACCGCATTAGACCAACAACATGGATTGGCTACTAATTGTGCATCTGTATTGAATTGAGAAAAGCTCTTCTCATGCTCAAGTTCAAGTTTATTTCATCAGAAAAATGCCATTGAACATGTTCATTTACAAGGAGGTCCTACACAGGACAATATAAGACATCAAGATACAGGATATAATAAGAACAAAAGGTACAATGCACATTAAAGAAAAAAAAAATGCTAAATTACAAGCAAACAATCTTTTTTAGAGCATAACAAACACAACTTGTTGTCAGATGTACAAAGCTGGGGTTACAATTGGTTGGTGGGGGGAGAAGGGGACAAAAGTGCTTGTTGTTGAGTAATGTTGCCATAGAAGAAAAGGGGGTATATTATCTACTATGACAATAACAGACCTCCTTTTACCTCCCCCTGCCTATTAAAGATTTGAAAAAGTCAAGGGAGACTATATTTGAGCGCTTAAGGGAGGATTACCATTTGTTCCAAATAAAAGGGATAGCGTAACTAATGGCAGATTTGCCAAAGCGTGTGTGGAATTTTGGCACATCTAGTGAGATAAAGGAGGTTTTCCTAAGGGAATAGTAGCTATGGGAATGGTGAAATAGGGTAGTTATATAACAAGGGAATTTATTTAGCAGCGATTTATAGGGTCAGGTGCAGGTATGAATAGTCCTTCTTGTGATTAGGGATGTCCACCCCACTGCCGTGTATAGGTCGCAATGATGGGTTCTAGATGGGGTTCTTGTAATAAACTGAATAGCATGATGAAACAGCACTTCCAACTTGGGAAGATAAGAAGCTGTGCAGCTGTTATATATTATATCCGTTTAACTGATAATGGTGAGGCAGATGGCTTGAACAAGCCTTTTCCTTACGTTAGTGGGGAAAAGAGATTTAGTCCTATAAAAAAAACTAATCTGGTCTAATTTCTTTGTTAGGGATTCAATGCGAGCTGTGAAGGAGAGGTTATTGTCAAGCAGAAGTCCTAGATATTTGAATTTTTCTACCACCTCAAGTATGTCACCTAATGGTTGTAATGGGTGGAAGAGTGTTATGTTTGAGCAACATAGCTGAAGAGTGTGGGGGCAAGAAAAACATTGTTGTTTTTTTTTTGTGTTTAATAGTAGTTTAGATTTTAGTAGGTTATGTTGAAGCTGATTAAAGTCAGATTGAAGTTCAACACCAACATCTGATAGGGAGGGTTTCTAGGTGTAGAGGACAGTGTCATCTGCAAAGAAATGCAATTTGACTTTGTGGATGCTGTCACTTAAGGAGTTTATGTATGCAGAAAAAAATAAGGGGCCTAGAATGGAACCCTGGAGGCTTCTCTTGTAAGCAGTAACTGTAAGGACAGGAGCCCATCAGCTTTGATGCATTGGAGTCTTCCCGACAGATAGCAGTAGAATCAGTTAACTGATAAGTTATTTAGGCCATGTGTTTTAAGTTTGGTTAGAAGGTTGTGGTCTACTGTGTCGAAAGCTTTGCTTAAATCAAGGAAGACTGCTCTGGTAGACTGTTTATTGTCTAGTGCAATAAACCAGTCATTAGTCACCTTAGTCGAGGCTGAAACCATGCTGTGGTTTTGCCTGAAACCAGATTGCAATGGGTTCATTAATTTCTAGGTTTCAAGGTAGTCCCTTAGCCGAGTGTTAACTAGTTTCTCCAAAAGTTTAGATAACACAGGTATTATGGAAATGGGCATGTAATTGTTAAGGCCTAATGGGTTGCCAAATTTAAACAGGGGCAGTATATGTGCTGTTTTGCAAGGGATGGGGAGTGCACTGGTAGTAATGGACATATTGAACTGGTGGGCAAATGGAGTGGTTACAGTGTAATATCCTAAGTTAAGGAATAAGGGGTCTATGCCATTGGTGCCAGTGCTCTTTTTGGTGTCTAGTTTCATTAGTAGTTCCTTGACTTGTTTAAAGGTTATGGGAGAAAGACAAAAGGTACCCTGATTCTGTAGGCTGACGTAAACATCTTCTGTGTGGAAGCATGTTGAAATTTTTGTGGCTGGTGATGAGTCGAAGGCTAGCCCTGCTGTCACGAAATGACAATTTTAATTGTTCTAGGATTGTGCATTGGTCAGAGATTGTGACACCTTGGAAGTTGATTTTGGTCGGGATAGCTGGGGGTTGGGGCTTTGTGGCCTTCTACTGATTTAATAGTTTGCCACATTTTTTTTGGTTTTCCCTTTGTACTTTTGAGGGCATTCACATAATAATTGATTTTAGCAGTTCTGATGAATTTTGTGTATGTGTTATGAGAAACTCTGAAGGCTGTCCAGTCTTTGGTTCGTCTAGCTATAATCCATAGTTTATCCTGCATGGATAGGGTTGTTTTAAGTTCACCACTAAACCAGGGGTATGAGGCTTTTTTCCCCTCTGCATTTTATGAAAGGGGTGTGTTTGTTTATACAGTTAAAGATTACTGAATTGAAGATGTTCATGGCTTCACCAACTGAGGATGCCAAATAGAAGTTTTGCCAATTGACGTTATTAAGGTCAGTCAGATAAGTCTCCAGGTTGAATTTGCAGAATGTATGTTTGATGATGAGTCTGGAATGAGAAATACGTTTTGTCAGGTTTCTTATACAGATGACAATGTTATGATCACTCACATCATTATGAAATACTGCTGTATGTGAGATTTTGTGCGGCCTGTTAGTAAGGACAAGATTAAGTAAGGTGCTATTGGATTTATTTTTTACGTTGGGTCTAGTTAGCTCAGTAATTAGCTGGGAGATGCCTAGTTCATCACAAAGGTCTTTTAAATAATTGGATTTGGTGCTAAGCCAGTCTAAGTTAAGGTTGCCGAGAATTATGGACTCATTTAGGTTAGAGTCGGCAAGATTTTGAAGGTCTGAGAGTACTTCTAGGTCCCCTGCTGGTGGCCTACAGTAGCCAACTATGTTAACTGCTTGTACTGCTGACAGAGAAAGTGTAAGGGCTAAGCATTCGAACTCCCTATGTTTAGTGACAGCAAGCAGCTCGGTGGCTGTAAATTTTTCATTAACATAGATGACCACTCCCCCTTCCCTGGTAGGTCTATTTAATCTAAAAGCATTAAACAATGGTATTGCTATTTGTTGGTCAGAGACAGGGCCCTTAAGCCATGATTCTATAATTACTAGGACGTCTGGGTTTATGTGGGTTGCCCAAATGTTAACCACATCGATCTTTTTCTGGAGGCTACACACATTGATTAGCATAATTTTAAGCTGGACCCAGATGCAAATTTGGATGGGGATGATAACGCAGCAGTAGGACCTGGGTTCATCTCAACATTCCCTGAATATAGGAGTAGTATTACTTGGTATTGCAAAGGCAGAAGAAGGCACTGTGCCCTTGCCTTCCCCACATGTGGGGAAAATTATTTGTCCCCAGAAAGGAAACTATTGAGTTGTTTTTTAAACTTAGTGAAGTAATTTATATCAACCAGGAACTGGGGGAGGGTGTTCCACCTTTTACATGCCCTTTTGTTAAAAAAGTGTTTCCTTTTGTTTGTAAAGGCCCTCTGATACAATTGTTTATTGTGACACCTAAGATTGTTTGGTTTGGGGGCCATTATCAGGTTGCATTCTTTGCTCAAGTCTTTATCCTATAGTATCTTGTAGATCATTAGGATGTCTCCTCTGCCCCTCCTTAACTGTAGATCATATAGATTTAACTCCCTGACTCTGTCTGGATATGAAGGTCTCTTATCCTGGTTACTAGCTTGGTTGCCCTTCATTGGACACTGTTGAGGATATGTATATCCTCCTTTAGGAATGGTGACCAAAATGAGGCAGCTAGTGGGACAATACAAGATTCAGACCTGGTTATGAATGACTCCCTAATTGATGTTATAAGCTGATTTGTTGTCAATGCCAACTTTCTACACTGATCTCCTACCGTTAGATCCTTGTTAACTACTGTCCCTAGGTCTGTTTCTGAACTGACTGCTATTATTGTACTGCTGTTTAACACATAATTATGCATTTGATTTTTCCTCCCAAGATATATAACCCAATATTAAAGCAGCAGTGCAACAATCTGGTGAAAATTTTGACCTATACTTTTTTATGATATTTTACTTTGCCACTTACCTCCTGACTTTTATGATACCATTCATTCCACTATTTGAATCTGCTTTAGTACTTTTTTCATGTCTGAAATAATAAAAGGAGCGTTCTTTTTAATATGGCGTGGACCAGGTCTTCATCAGTATTTTCAGCTGGTTTTGTCCATCCGTTGTTTATATATCACTTTTGTTATGACTAAAATTAACAATTATGCAGCAGGCAGTGTTCTCTGACCTTACAGAACAATATTTGTTCAAAAACAGCTGCAAATACTGATGAAAACCTGGTCCAAGCCATATTAAAAGGCGTGCTCCTTTTATTATTTCAGACATGACAAAAAGTACTAAAGCAAACACAAATTGTGAAGAGGATGGTATCATACAAGTCAGAAGGTAAGGGGCAATCTAAAATAGCATAAAAAGTATAGGTCAAAATTTGCACCAGATTGTTGCACTGCTGCTCTAAATGTTATTTTATTAGAATGGGTCCACTTTTCTATATTTATTATATCAGTTGCCAGTTCATAGATTTGTGCTTCTGTGTCCACTTCTGCACTGATTTTACAATCATCTGCAAATTTATTCAAGTTGCACTTATAGTTAGTTTGCAGGTCATTACTAAATATTCCAAAAGCACAGGGCCCAACACTGGTCCCCATGGGACACCACTTGTATAGTAAATACTGATTTGCTCTGACAATATGTTTTTGACTTTAACTTGTTGCATCCTGTTGTGGAGCCATTGTTTGATCCAACTGATGGAATAGGAGTTGAGACCTAATTTGACCATTTTTTCTATGAGCAATGTGTGAGAGACAGTGTTGAACACTTTTTGGAAGTCTAATAAGACCATATCCACTGAAATTCCTTTATTAATACTGTCACAAATCTTTTCATAAAATGAAATAAGTTTGGCTGTACAGAAGCGTCCTGCGACAACCCTATTCTGTATGGGATCTACTAGACCTTTTACTATAATTTCAGTCACTAACCTTTTTTAAGGATTCTTTCCATGATTTTTCCAACCATAGAGGTCAGACTTATAGGTCTATAGTTACCTGGTTGTTGTTTATTCCTCTTCTTATGAATAGGGGTTACAGTTGCCGATCTCCAGTCCTCTGGCACCTCACTAGTACTATATGATTTGTTAAAGAGCAGTGTCGGGGGAAGTGTCATATCTTCTGCTATGTTTTTAATAAAATTTGTATTAATATTATCTGGACCAAGGGCTAAATTATTCCTTATTCCTCTTCCAAGGTTATCTGGTTATAGTTTGTCTTTCCAGGTTGTAGCTGGGTCTTGTGTGTTAATGACTGATCCAAAATATTTATTCAGTGCATCTGCTATTTCTTTTTGATTACACAGTTCAATACCATTTTCTATGACTGAGCCAAGGGTATTGTCCCTTTTTTGTTAGTATTTATGTAGGCATAGAAGGACTTTTGGTTATCTTTGGTCATTGATAGCCTGATCTCTATTTTCCGTATCTCCTTTTTAATTAGCAATTTGGTTTTTCTCTGCTCTGGCCTATATCTTGATCATGCCTGTTCACTTTTAACATTTTATAGTTTTTTAAATGCTTTTTCTTTTTTTATTATTTGCTTTTTTATTTGTGGTGTGACCCAGGGCAGAATTTTTCATTTGTTATTCTAAATTTCCTTTAGGGGACATATGTATTTTCCATTTCTTTAGTGACTGACTTAATTAGCTCTGAACCTTCATTTGCGCTTATGTTTGACATCTCGGTTACCCAGTCATATTCCTGAAGAGCATTTTTTATACCATTTTAGTTACCTTTTACATAATTATATCTAAAATGTTTCTATCCTTGGTGGATTATTTTACCAGCCATATTAAAGATGATGCAGTTGTGATCACTGTTGGCTAGTGGGGCAAAAATCTTTAGATCTGTTATCGCAGAGGCCGCATTTGTTAGGACTAAATCAATAGTATTATTAAACCTTGTTAGTTCCTTCACTAGCTGCTCTAGCCCTGCAGCCAGTGTTTTGTCCAAAAATAAAGACTCCGTTGTAGAATTTGTGGTCAGGTATTGCCATTGTATACCTGGTAGGTTGAAATTGCCTACAATTACTGCATCAGTATCTGAGAACCCAGCAAGTTTTATAACTGTGTCAATTAGGTCCTGATCTTCCTCTAATAATGATGATGATGGAGGGCTATAAAAATTTCTTAGAATATTTTTTTTCCTTTCTTATCCCTTAACTGTATACAGATGCCTTCTAACTATGCTTCATTTTTATGGCTGTGAGTGGAGCCTACAGCCATCTTGCTGCCTGTAGCTGGAAAAATGGAATACAGAGGAACACATTTTTGGAGTTTTCAAGGTATCTTTCCACACCTACAAATCACTATACCGCTTGAAATAAAATACTCCTGTCTTTCTGTTTAGAATAATGGAGACAGAAATCCAAGCTGATTATCAGATACCCATTAGGAGACTGAAACAGCTTGTTAAATACTGGTTGCCTATTAAACTGGAGATTAGTTTACCCCTTTGAAATGCAACAACTTTCACATTTAAATACTTATCATTTAAACATTTTCTTGCTACTAGCTTCAGTTGGGCAGGTATCTTTCAAGAAAGATTCATACTCATGAATGTCATCCTTTCCCAGCAACAAAAGATTTACACTGTTTTTTAACCTCTTAGGACACTATCTGATAAGAACTGTCTCAGACATATGCCAGATCCTCTGTGAACTATATGGGCTAAATATATACCAATCAGTAGGCATTTTGGCTATGCTTTTTGGGAAAAAATATATTGAGCTACAGCAAACACACACACACACACCATCCTCATGGTGGCAGCTAGCCACAACATTCTAAAAATAAATACTGCAATCTAATATGTTATAAAACAATAAAGAAACTTTGTTTATGTCAGTGAATACAGTGAAGTTCAGTTTACAGTATGTTTCCTTTAAATATTTCTCATCCTATATTTTGTATCCTGGATAGCACAGGGGAGATGCAACATCTCATTGTCATAGGGATCTTCATTTTACACATTTTTGTACTGTATTTACTCAGGATGTCCCAGATTAGATGCAGTATCTTGTTTTCAGTGGGGTCATGATTTTAATATTTTTATAATGCATTTATTCAGGGTAGCCTAGTCCAGATGTAAAATATTGTTTTCAGTGTATTCTGATTTTACACAATGCAGCATAATATTGTATAGATGTAGAGCCCCACTGAAAAAAAGATGCCATGTTTTCTGTGAACTATCCAGGCCAAATATATAGCAATCAGCAGGCATAATATAGGAAAACACACTGTAAAAATGTATAATAGGAAGATCACATTGAAACTGCCTTTCAGCAGATCTGCATTATGCAAATTCATTAGAAATAATGGGTAAAAGTATCCCAAAAACTTTCCACAGCCATACCGACTCTGACCAGAGTTTGTTATTGTTGAGCTGGATTTCTGATGATTCTATGGTGGTTTTCACATAAATTCAGACTCCACCCCCTTTTTTATTATTCCTATTTTTATGATATAGGCAGTGTCCTGGGATTTCGTTACACCAGTTCAAGGCTTGGTCTCACCAGGTTTCACTGACTGCTCCTACGTCTATTTGCTGTTGAGATGGAGTGGCTGTGAGTTCACTTAACCAAGTTTAGGCTTCGAGCATTGGTGACCAATATTTTATAACCTTTTACATGATTTGATATTAAGTTACTGTGAGAATGATCCATTGACCCCTTTCTGTCTATTTAAATGAGCAGTTATGTGTAATGAAATGGTCTTTCCTTGCTTAGCAGTGCCTCTACAGCTCAGATGAAGTCCATCCCAACTGTGAAGGACCTGATTATCTACGGAGTTTTCCCAGTGCTTGAGACACCCTATTGATTTCCTTAGAGTGAATTTCCTTAACCATTCATTTAAAACCTTAATTTTATTCTGTTTTGTTTTACTTGCTCTTGGCATAGGAAGTATTTCTGATATACATACTTTGCATCCCTTTTCTTCAAGAGGTTTCACAATAGAGATAAAATATTTCTGAATTTCTTTCACAGTTGCTTTGTTTACGTCATTTGTTCCTATGTGGATTACTACCAGTGGTTTATTCCTGGCATTTTTTAGTATATTATGTGTCATATGCTCAATGTCCCTTATTCTTGCCCCCCTGAAACTTGAGCATGTTCTGTTTTCCTTATCTGAGTCGCATATGTGACCCTCAGTGTATTTCAGGATGGAATCCCTAGGACAAACGCTTGTCTTGTCCCAACTCCTATTTCATTTGTAACCTCCATACTATCATGGGTTTGTGATATTGTTTCCCTCTCTGTTTGGTCTGGGGTAGTTATATTTGCCTCAAGGGGAGTTTGTGTAGCGGAATCCTCAGAGCTGTTGCTCTCTATGTTCTGTGATTCTGGATTCCCCTAACTGCTTCTATAATAATGTCTGTTTTGATACTGGATTCTGTAGTATCTTCCTGGCCTGTTGTGGATAAGGGGGTAAAGCTATTTTAGTGCTATGGTAAATCCCATAGCCCTATGTCCTTTTTTATTCTTGTTTTTTTTTGTTGACTCTGTTTCTGCACCCCTACTGGAGGAATTCTTTCCAGCAGCCACCTAACCTGCTCTCTACCTCCCACTGTGACAGTCTCAGCTACTCACTTCACTCAAACCAACTACACTCCTGATTCTGAACCCCCATGGGGAAGGGCCACCCTATCCTCCCTGGGCACTCTTTCTACACTATAGAATACCAGTCAGAGTGTATGGCATGGGGAGAGTGAGGTGCCCAGCATTGAGAGTGTGGTGCAGGTGGTGGTGCCTTTGCCTATCCTCTCAGGGGAGTTTTTTTTTCATTTTTGCATCCCTCATCCCACCCCCGGGAGTTCGGTCGTGCAATGGCATCTCAGGAAGCCTGCCATAACTCCACCTCTCTACTTTGTGCCCAGACATGTGCACATCCATCAGGCTTCCACCGGGGGCTGCTGTTGCACCAGGCAATCCCATGGTCCCTCCCCAAAAAGAGGAGAACAGTCTACAGTTGCTCAATCCTCCCTGTTACCTGTCAACCCCCGATGACCCGGGCTCATTCCCAAACCCGGGTCACCAGCGTAGCTCGAGGTGTGGAGTCCAGCGCCTCAACCCTCAGCACCACCAGGCCAGCACTATTCTTGTTTTTAGACTGGACAGTGTCCAGTCTGATTCTTATCCATGCTATTCTTCCCTGTCCCTTTTTAAGGATGTCTCACTATGGTTATTTATCATACTGCCCACACATTTATTTATACCCACACCTTTTTCATTGTCATTTTCCTTACATCCTTTTTTGGTTTGTAATACATTTAATCTCTTGTTGTAATGCCAGTATTTGTCTTTTTAGGGTTTGGATTTCCCTGCATTGGTTACATTTAAGGCCTTCAAATCCTGAATACCCTTCTAAGCTAAAATTGTTGCATATGATGCAGGTCATTGCCATTTATCCTGTACTTAATGTTACAAACCCAGCATTAATGTCCATTGTACTTGTTTTATGTGGGTCACTAAATATGGTATAGTTATAGTATAATTTAAGGTATCTTGCCCCTATTACCTCTCAGTTGCTTGCTATGCACTAGTAACCTGTAGGCTTTAATAAATATATCTTTATACAATCTGTTAGTAATTTCCTTGGCAGAGGGTTCTGACCTGTGTCCCTGTCATCCCCAGTGGACACAGCAGACATGCACAGATGCATTTGTCTGTGTGCTGCACCATGTGCTCATCCCGGTCTCTTGGGGTGACCTTTTAAAGCCAGAAAACTGAAAGTTCAATGCTATGGCACTTCCAGTTTCACGGAACACAAATAATCACTCCAACAATGTAAAAGTAATAAAATGCCACCTATATGGCGGGTTTAAGCTCTGTGTGTGCTTAAAAGA
Source organism: Neoceratodus forsteri (assembly GCA_016271365.2). Taxonomy (NCBI): domain Eukaryota; kingdom Metazoa; phylum Chordata; order Ceratodontiformes; family Ceratodontidae; genus Neoceratodus; species Neoceratodus forsteri. Next base: position 564,503,439 of record CM057449.1, on the reverse strand, counting down.
CACAGTCACAACCCCCTAGGTTCCTTTCCACAGACACTTTTACTGTGCTGCTGTGCTGTGGAGGATAGCAGTCCTCCACAGTCCCACAATGCTCCTTTCACCTGGAACTTTTCCTGGATGGAGACACTCTCCTCAGTTGTCTCCCTTAGTTGCCTGGTAACAGGCTTTGTGTATCCCTCTCACCAGAGGGGAACTTTTGTAAATAAAATATGTTTTAAAAAAAATCCTTGTGCAGTGTGTGTACCCTCTCTCCAGAAGGCTGCATGTCAGCTAAATTCTGTATTGAAATGTCCCCTCTTGCTTGGGGAGACCTTTTAAAGCCAGAAAACTGGAAGTTTAGTGCCATGGCACTTCCGGTTTCATGGAACACAAATAATCACACCAATGATGTAAAAGTAATAAAATACCACCTATATGGTGAGTTTGAGCTCTGTGTGTGTTTAAAAGACACAGTCACAACCCCTAAGTTCCTTTCCACTGGCGCTTTTACTGTGCTGCTGTACTGTGGAGGATAGCAGTCCTCCACAATCCCACAATGCTCCCTTCACCTGGTGTTCTTCCTGGATGGAGACACTCTCCTCAGTTGTGTCACTTAGTTGTATGGTAACAGGCTTTGTGTATTCCTCTCACCAGAGGAGTGCTTTTGTAAATAAAATACATTTAAAAAAAAGTCCTTGTTGTGCAGTGCATGCACTCTCTCTCCTGACGGCTGTACTTCAGATAAATTCTGTGCTAAAATGTTCCCACTCACTTGGGGTGATCTTTTAAAGACAGAAAACCAGAAGTTCAGTGCTGTGGCACTGCCGGTTTAACGGCACACAAACAAAATCACACCAATGATGTAAAAGTAATAAAACACCACCTATATGGTGGGTTTGTCCCACCACAGTTTCCTTAGCCTATTCCTCAAAATTCCTATACCTATACCTCAGAAATATGTGTTGATTCTTTACTGTGACAGTGTTGCACTGCAAAGTTATCATAAATCCCTTCAAAGAAAGACAAAGGGAAAATGGTGAGGATACATAAGTGAGTGAGGTGGCCATGAGAACTACTGGTTGTGCTAGAGTAAGGGAGGATGTAAGTAATGAGGAGGATGCATCCCAAATAGGGTGTGGATTGGTTACAAAAGCTGAATTCAGCATAAAATATAAATCAGATGTAGCAACCAAGGGTTCATTAGATGGGGACAGATAAGGGCTTATTGCCAGCAAGATAAATACCAGATGAGGCCTGGCTGCCTAAATGTAATGGGGTATGAATAATGTTCCAGGCACACTTCTGCCTTAGTAGGTGCCTAATTGATTTATTTATACTCTGCTTGCAATCTGCAATGTCTAGTGTGGGGCAGCAGATGTTGGGACTGAGTTTAGATAGTAGGTGAATGGATGATTTCACTTAGAGTGCTAGAGGTACAGAAGAGGAGGTGGAGCTTTGGAGGTTAAGTGGGAGGGACGAGCACGAGGAGCAGATGTCAAACAAGCAAAAATGATGTAAAGGGAGGGGAGAAAATGTGGCTGAAGGTAGAACTTATGGGGGGGCAGCAGCACAGGGAGATTGTTTCCACCATGCCTTTACCCTTTGCCCTTTGACCCATTGAACTAAAATATAGTGACAACCCAGGGTGCAAGGGCAGAGGTGGGTGGGGCAGTCATCATGCTAGCGGTGATGGGAACACACCTCTGTGTCTTCTAAGGCCCGTACCTGTGCTTAGAGAGCTCCTGGGGATTGTCAGCAATTTGTAGACTTGTGAGGGTCTGGAGCTGTAAAGAGACAAGGTAGAGATTTTATAGGGAGGAATTGCCAGAGGAAGGGGGTTGAATATGCAGTCATGAGAAAGCAGAGAGGGGTAGACAGAGAGATTGGGGAGCAACGACTACGTCCCACAAAAACATTAAGAAATTACAGCCTGAAATGCAGTAGTGCTGTGGCTCCAGGTTTCTAAGCCCAATATATAGGTGCAATTCCATGAGGACAATTATACACGCTAAGAGAGACAGATAATTTACAAACTAGGGATAAGAATACTGGAGGAGGACTAGGTATGGGAATGGATGTGCAGGAAGATCAAAAGAGGAATCAAATGCTGGATTGGGGGGTCTGGAAGGGTTATATGGTGAAAAGCAGGGGCAAAAGGAGAAAATGGGGGGACAACTTGAGGAAAAGTGAGAAGAAAGGGGAAGAGGTTATTTAGGGGAGATATGTGCAAATGGAAAAACACCCGAGAGGAATAATAGTTCAAGGGGCCCAAAAGCTCAAAGCATATAAATGCCATATATACAAAAACAAGTTTGTTACGCTCAATAATTCAAGATACTGTAAGTCAATTAAGTAGGTCATCCAGCTCCTGGTTTACTTATTTAACTTGTTTAGCATGAAGTGCCCTTTCCACTAGCAGCTGTGCTAATCCACCAACTGGCATAGAACCAGAGGTATGTCTTCACTGACTTGATGGATCATCACCTCCGCCGGTGGAAAAGGCACTTCAGGCTAAAACATTTTAAATAAGTAAACTAGGAGCTTACATAAGCTGATGGCAACAATATTCTTTGTTGCAGAGATGTTTGCCTGTTCTTAACTGACAGCTTGCTCAATGAATCCACACTGCCTCCTACCACTCCCATTCAATAGTCCCTCTCCAGACAAAGCAGTGAGGAAGCAGGAGTGGTGCTGTCTATTGAGTTTTTGGTTTTTGAGAGAGGGAGACAGGCAGAAAGAGAAACAAGTACGGTTGATCAGATAGTATCCTAAAAGCTAGGAGACCAACAGATACCCCCATTTGGTCATATAGTTGCTGTGGTAGGATAGCAGTGCTATCTCACCTTGGAGCCTACCCTTTAGGATACAGTGCATGGATTCTACAAATGTTGTGGATCCTGTGGATCCTAACAAGAGATCCAGCTCAGATCCTAACTATCTGACCTAGGATCCCTGGATCTGACATAGGATCCAGCACTATCTGACCTCAGATCCCAACTATCTGATCCTAGAGCCCTGGATCTAACCTAGGATCCTTGGATCTTAACTAGGAACCATTGCCATATGACCCTGGATCCTACATCTGTCTTTGGTAGGATTTCTGGTACAGTAGGATCCTACTGTGGGTAGAATACCAGTGCTGTCTGACAGATAGTGATAGGATCCACAAAAGCACTAGCTAAGCAACACTAGAAACAAGCAAAGTACTGTGCTGGGGTCTGTAAATTGAGGGCTGATAGAAAACAGGAATACTTAGCCTCCTGTCCCCGACACAGCTTTTATTTTTTTTTGTTTGTTTTGAGAACAGCAACAGTAACCAATAAAATAAGGGAACACCTAGTGACTTACCACACTACAAGCAGCTCGCCCCCCATGCTGCAGCCCCTCACATGAAGACCCCACTTGAAAAGGACATCAGAGTCTGCCCACTGGAGTCAGCCCAATGAGGCAGCCAGCAGCCAGCCACTCTGCTCCTCTGCAGAATCAAGCAGAACAGAGCAATCCAGTTGGACAAGCAAGGTACCGTAAAACATAAACTTTCTTAACATGGCTTGTTGTGAGGCAGCTAGATGCTTTGAGGTCAGACTAAATCCAATTGTCATAGCAAGGCATGATTCCTGTAAGACTACACCATTACATATATAGACTTACTTAAGGACAATTTGAGACCTGAAGTACTGAGGCTTGTAGACATTGTTGTATTTCCATTTGTTTATCTGTTTTACTCAGCCTGTATCATTTGTTGCTTAAGGTTTATATGGGGATTGTGAACTGTAATTGGCGTGGGGTGCTCATCTCCAGGGGCTGCATTGGAGGGTGGGACATTGCCCCACTTGCAAAACTCTTCTGATCTCAGGGTTCAGCAAGAGGCAGCACCTCCCCACTCTCACTCCCACAGCACCCCACTGGCTTGGGTGGAGAGTGGTGGGGAGGGAAGGAGAATATCACTTTTAGTATCTTCAACCATTATCTCATATCACCGTACATAACTAATACTGATTTTTTGGCCTCTATTAGCTCAGACAGACATTGAATCACCTACTGATATTCTAGTAGGAATGCATTCAGCCTGTAAACCCCTGGACCTATTTTCTGTTCTGAATGGTTTCTGATGCACATCTGTACCATTTTATTGTCTGAAGTTTCTGTTGGCAGTGTCTCAGTTTTTCCAGGGGCAACTTGGGGGACAGGAACTAGACATTAATTCTAGGTAAAAATCAACCCTTTATAAAAGGTATACATTTTTATTCCCACCAGTCTTGCTATAGGCTTCTCAGATCACCACCATCTGGTACATGTTTTTTAGATTAGTAGAATTATAGAAGATTTTCCCAGATTTTCTGTACCAAATCCTATTCTGATAGTCTACAGTTGCAGTCTCCTCACATCAGAACCCCTTTTGATGTAAATAAGCAAGGTTGTATGAGCTTAAAGAGCTCTGTTCTACCATTTTCATCCATGGTTAAATGTTATGTGACGTTATATTCTGGAAGATAATATGGAAGAGTAGCACCCTCTCATGACATACTTCTAATAAGCTAGTGACTTAAATGTTTTGGTTTCCAAATAAAACGCCTACCCAAGAGCATATTTTATCACCAAGAGACCAAAATGAAGCCCCCCCCCACACACACACACACAGTCAGGATTCCTGGGCTGCCTTTATCTCTCTTAAGGTGTGTAACTGTGTGTCTTGTATAAAAGTAATATCCTGCAAGTGGGTTTGCAGAACTGAGAATGCGATTAGTCTCCTTCTTGGATTTTTAATACTATTAACATTAGTTGTTATGCAGTATGAAGTCATTTCCACCCACATGGCTAGGAGTAGGATGAATATAGGAAATATACTTCTCATTTTAACATTAATGTTAGCTGTTGTGCTAGTGTAATGTCCCTTCCATGTAACTGCAGCCCTTCTATATGATTCTAATTTATATGAATTAGGGCCAAAAATAAAAAATCAAAATGCATAAAACCAAACAAAGATTAGGCTGTAGAATACAAAATGAATGCAATGGATTAGATAAATAACATATTGCTATTAAATTAAAGTATATGGGCCAGATATTCAAAACTTTGCCCTGAGGCTAAATTAACACTGCCCGGTGGGCAAACTTAGCCCAGAGCACAAAGCAAGCTATATTCAAAAGGAATAGCCCGGGGTAAACAGCTTCTGAATATAGCATGGGAATGAGGCCGGGCAAACTGGACTGGGAGTGCAGGGCAAACTTAACGCTGGAATAAGACAGCTCTGAATATGGCAACCAGGAAGTGCAAACCACAACAGCAAAACAGTGCACAGCGATGTGAAGGTAGGTAGAGGTGAACTATGTGGCCAGTATTATTGTGCCAACCGTCGTGGACCCAGTACAGCTGCAGGCAGCAAGCGTATGTGAAAATACAGTGCTCAAACTGCAAAATATTCCCGAACTGTTTGTGCAGCCCTAACACATTTGCTGGTTTAGCTGCGAGGCTAAACCGGTTAGCCAGGTGCAAACACATTTGCCCGGCACTAAACTTTGCCATATTCAAAAGTGACATGCAAATGAGCCTACTTACGTAGTCTCTGGGCAAACATCCAGATTATCATCTCATTATGCCCTGATTTGCACGCTGTTTGCGCCGGGCTAATGGTTTAGCCCTGTGCTATACCCGTGCTAACGTGTTAGCGCTGTGCAAACAGCTTGGGGAATATTATACAGTTTTGAACACTACTTCCACATGTGCTGCTGCCTGCAGCTGTACTGGGGCAACACAGCATAGGCACAGATGGTGGTGGTGCTGCATGCAACTGTCACACTGTAGGTCATGCTACAGTGCACAGCAGACACTACAGTAGCAAAGGGGCCAGTAGTGTGTGGACGCAGCAATGCCTATAGTGTGTAGGGCAGTGATGATGACTGCACTATACACAGTGAGAGGTCCAACCTGCAGGTGTTTACTGACAGTGGGCATTACTGTTACACTGCTGTGTGACCCACAGATGCTGCACCTCTGGCATGGGATGCTCACAGTGACATATACATGTCCGGCTTTGTGTGCTGTAGCAGTTGTACAGCTGTGCGGTATATGGCCGGGGAGGCATATATTATCAGAAAGGCACACTGGTGTTGGGGTATGCCCAATACTGGTCCATGTGCATTGCATGATGTGTCCCAGCCTTGCGGCCAAACCTGGTCTTGCGGCACAGCCTGGCCACCTATATACTCATCCATCAACATCCTCTATGCCCACAGTGCTGCATGTGTGTGCTGGCATCTGTTGGTGTCCACATAAGTGTGGTCCACAGGTGTGTGCTGTAAGGCCACAATGCCATGCTGTCCACTGGTGGAAAGGTCACCACTTACTGCCTGGCATGGCTGGGAATGGTGGCAGATGATGGCATCATTGTGATGCCATCAGTTAACAGCACACTTCCTCTATGTTTGACTTTGTCTATGTGTCATATTTATTTGTTAGGGTGGCGCAAAACCTGCACAAAACCCATGCAAACACCGCGCAAAGCCGTAGTGTTATGCACAGCTGATTGCCCAGGGTTAAGACAAGCTTTTCCTGGGCGGTAATGTGCACCGCGCTAAGTGTCATGCTAAGTTGCGCAAAGCCACATTGCACAGCGGTAATCGCTGAATATAGCATTGCACCTGTATTCATGTCAGTTTTCCCCTTGCATACATTATGATTTTGCCCAGCACTAATGCAGTTTGCCTGTGCTGTTTGGCCTTTTGAATATAGCAGACCCGCGTTAATCCCACGCTAAACCTGCGCAAACGGTTTTTGCCTGGTGCAAAGTTTTAAATATCTGGCACTAGGTGTCCAATAAAAACCTTCATTTAAACCATAAATCAGGATTATTGTATTGGAAATTATCAAAATAAAGTAGTAAGCCTCTAATTAATAGTTTTATATCAAAATTTCCCTCCCCATCTATCTCTTTCCACCTTTTCAATCCCCAAAAATCGCAAAGTTGGTAACTGATGTCTTTGTTTAGTAAAAAGCCTTGCTAGGGGAGAAGTAAAATCCTATCTCCTGATATATCCCTTGTGTTCCCCTATCCTGGTTTTCGGTTCTCTGTTAGTTTTTCCAGTGCAAATGTTATCACAGGGTCATTTAATAGCATAAATCAATCCACTTGTCTGGCATATGATGAATTCCTTAATTTCCAAATCCTCCCCTATATATACATTTCTGATCTTTTAAAGTCTGTATGCATTATTGCAATGTATGCATTTCCCACAAGGACAGCTGCCCTTCAAATCTTTGCTTAATGGAAAATAGTTGCCTCTTTCTTTTGGTATTCTATGGTCAGTATGTGAGATCCTATCGTCTATTATTCTTACCTTTTTAGTAACCACCAAAGGATCATTAGAAGAAACTTTTTCCCCATCTTGTGTAGATTTTAACACATGCCAGTGTTTTCTGACCACATTTTTAATGTTATAAAAAACATAACTGAACTTCATGGTGAAAATGATTCTATTAGAGTTTTCCTGCCTATTTTGTCTGATAGGTCTAAGTAAATCCTCTCTGTTTTTACCTTCAGCTTTATAGATGGCTTCCTTTATAGTACACTGCAAACACTATAATTCTTGAAACCTATTTTCTGTTTCTTGGACAACTACTTTATAATTTGAGTCTTGATTGGAATTTCTCTTAACTCTAAGGAATTGATTCCTTTAAATTTTTTGGCCAGCTCAGTGGCCCCAAGTGATGAGCATTCGCTTGGCATGCTGGTGACCTGGGTTCATGCCCTGAGCCCGGATGTCAGGAGTGGAGTCCGGTGGGGAGGGAGTTTTGGGGTCCTATGGATGCTTCCCTCCCTTGGGGGTGGGATGGTCCCAAACCACTTGTTAGGTTTCTCCAGGTGGTGGCTTATGGCTGGTGTTCATGGCAGTGTGAAGCCTTGACATGGCACTGAACGTCCTCCCAGGATGCTGCCACAGTAAAGACCAATACGGGGAGGGGTGGGTGGGAGAAAAGCAGAAAAACAGCCACTTAGCCAGCTGGATGACGGCTGGCCTTCTTCCCGCACGGCAAAGTGTTGTGCTGATCCCTCGCTATGGGTCCGATGTAGAAGGAAGCCTATGGGCAAGTCCCCTCTCCCAGTTCCTCTGCCCCAGGAGGACCCTCCCCCAGTGAAGGGATACCTTGGGTCAACAGGCTCACAGTAATGAGGGTGGAAGGATGGTGATGGGGAACTGGTGACGGGGCCCTAGGCTGCCCGAAGGAGTGGTTGGCCAGGGGCTTAGGAGAGCATAAAACAAAATTGGGGGGTTGGCAGCTATCAGCTTGCAAAATTACATTTCTATCTGTTTCTTTTCTGCATAATTTTGTACATAACTTTCACCTTTTAGCAAAAATGCAGAGGTCCAAAAAAGAAATATATTCCTGATCATGATTTTTCACAAGAAACAAGTGGTCAGTTCTGGTATTCAAATAAGTATAAATGTTCCCCAATTCATTATCTGTACCCTGCCAGATAACAACATGTCCATAGTGCCACCTTGTTGTGAAAAGGGTTATTTTGACGTACTGTACATAGTGTCTTTCAAAATAATCCACATGTAAGTTGTATATGATGGCACCATGCTTGATCCCATGGCTGTTCCCCTTACCTGTACTTAAAAATCGTTTTCAAATCTTAAATAATTTTGTGATGGGCCCAACTCTGTTTGTTGTATTAGAAATTCATTAGGAAGTTTACTTTCATGTCTGCCCCTTAGTAATGCCTCTCTTAGTGATTCACTGCCCAGATCATGGGCGTTGGAGGTGTAGAGATCCTTTACATCCCAAGTTTTCAAAAATACCATTTCTAAGTTTACAGTTTCCTCATGTATTTGATCCAAAATATTGACCTTGTGTGTACTACTATCCCTAAGATAAGATTCTGTGGTTTCTACTAAATTTCTAATATGGTGTTCCACAAAAATAGGCAGTGGTTCCAACACTGAATTAATCATTCATCGATGGTGGTGGCATGTCTCTCTAACTCTCGTTCCTGGAGTGGCTGCTGTTCTGCTCATATCTGCAGTTGTCTTCTGTGATAGAGTCTTCATTTCCCTGCTCCTTCCCAATATTACTCATTGGAGAGGTCTCTTTATGTTGTGTTGTCACTTCTGTAATGTCCTTGAGGGTTGTGGGTATATTCTGCATTGCTGTCCATGATGGGTCTTAAGATCGTTGCTTTTGTGTGCTTGCATCTGCATCCTTATCTCCCTCTGCTGTCCTGTTGTCCCAGTTGCCTGTATGGATGAACCTGGCCTACTGTAGGTGAAGGTTGAGGTGATTCTTGCCAATGAGTTAGATTTTGCACCATGCTTGCAGAGCAATCATGCTTTGCCTAGTACATTGGGTCTGGACTATTGTGGGAAGCCCACAAACAAGTTTTGTAAAAATGTCCTGTGTCCTCATAAAGATTATGTTTTAAGATATTCTTCCACTGTGCACCTCTGTTTCAAACAATACATTATGTTTGTCCCATTTACTCCTTCATCTTTGAAAAGGACAGTCAACTTTTTAAAGCTGTGTTTAGTTAAATGGGCGGCATAGAATGGGATCCATAATGGAAAATGCTGCAGTTCCTAATAATGCTTCCAGAACTGTTTTTCAGGCCCATTGGGGTTTGAAAACATTCATCAAATATCTTATTGCCTGTGGTGTGAATCAGGGCATAAATCTCTGAGGCATTAAACTTTATGCTGCCTTTCAATAAAGTTTGGGCTACAAAGATTATGTCTGGGTATTCTGACATGCTTCCTCTGTATTTTACACAGACTGTATTACGTCATTTTGCTGGGTCTGCTGTCTGTTAAAAACACTCAGAGAAAGCAACCTTGACCCTTATTTTTGTCACCACTGTGATCTTGTTCCTTCAGAGGGCCCTTCGTAATTTGATGACTCAGTTCTAGACCACTCCTCATTATGTGTATGTTCTTGTCCATGTTCCTGGTTGTCTGCCTGTCCCTCCAGCAAGGGTGGTTCCTGTTTTTTTTTCTTCTTTGGTAACTGGGTAAGGCCCACTAGGTACAATGCCTGTTTTCGGGTGCAACCTGGATGCACTGGGTAGGTTATTTGACTTGCTTAGGGTCACACAGTATGCAGTTGGAGGCTGTGGGAATTAAACCTAGGTCTGCTGGATGTACAAAGCTCATTTTTAGCTCAGTACTCTAACTACTAGGCTAATTCATTGTTGGACACATCTGTTTCCTTTTTCCCTGGCCTCTCTTCATCCTGTGGTTGCACTAGATATGGCTATAGTTTACCCTCTTCTTCAATTTGTGCATCTAGTTCTTGTACCTGCTCCTGCTTTGAGTTTGTGAGAGGTGGTTCAGCCATGTCCTCAGGTCCAGGCCCTTGGGAGTAGAATACCCCATTTTATTATTGTTGTGTTTTTCATTGCCCTCTGCTTCCATATGTGAGCCTGGGGTATTCCCCTGTTGAGCCTCGGGAAGAGGGAAACTAATGCTGTCCCCTTGGTTTGAAGTAGTATTTTCTAATCTCCAGGTCATGTATCATTTTAAGGATTTGGTTCAGTGTGAATCTGAATGCAGTAAGAACCTCAACTTTAAAGTCACTTTCAGATGGTGTACCCCCACCCTCCCATACGTGCCTTTATTAAAAAGAAGGAACTGAACCTTATTGCTTAAGGGAGCTGTGATTCCTGAGCTCCAGCCAGTATCATTGCTTTTTTTCATCCAGCCAGCCCTTGTGAGTGTTTCATCGACTGACAGAGTTGATGGGGAAGGTCCAGCTTTGCCCTCTGAGAGTGCCATTTACCACCACTGCAAACTGTGGTCCTGTTGTGATTTGCTTCTTTTCTGTTGACTCTCACCATTTGCTTCTCATCTTTCCTTTCACTGCTGAAAGGTCTTTGTTCTGGCAGCACCGCTGATTGTGGTCTCGGTTTTCAGGCTGTCAGTGTTACTGATGGTGTCTGTCTCCTCAAGTGCCATTTTTGGGTTGGGAACTGCAGCAGATGACTCTCTCTTAGCACAAGCTTTTGCGTTCCTATGTGAATACTTGGTTTCTCCTTCCACTCACAGGTAGGAGGAAAGACTTTTTCTTATGCAACTCTTCATCCCACTGCCTCTCTCCCAAGTATTCCAAAGAAATCCCTGGGTTGACTTCCAAACTGGTGTTTTCCTTTGTGGAGGTATGTGTTGTTTTTTGCTGCAACAGCTCCCCCATCTATTTAGATTCAGTAACAGTGCTAGAGGTTGCCTCCTTAGTACACCGGGGTGGGAGGAAAGTAATCTCCTCTACTTCAGGTACCATCACATCCATCTCTTCTCCAGACTACATCTGTCCAGCAGGAAGCTAGCAGTGCCTATTAACAAAGAGTATGGGATTCCCCTGGAGTCCTGACCAACATTCCCCTTCCCATAAAACCTGTTAATGCACAACCACATCCACTATTCTCCAGCCCCTAGGCACCACCTATGTTGCCAGTGAACAGTCTGCAAGTGGCTCTGCCATCACCTCTGCTGCCTCCTTAAGCATCCTTGAGTGTAAGCCATCAGGTCCCATAGATTTATTTACTTTGCCATTCAAGCTTTTTCCATACTGTTTTCCCTGTTATTTTGCCCATGCTGCTTGAGCACTTGCTCACCGCTGTTTCCCACTTAACCCCACATTATGACAGCATCCCACACTTCTCCCTAGTAAATAATGAATGAAAGTGTTTGTTCAGTATCTTTACTTTCCCTCTGCTCTCCTCCTATCCTTCTTCACTGTTTGTCTCACTATACTCCTTTTAAACTTACACCTAATTTTCGGATGTAACTAAAACGTGCCTTTTCCCCTTGCTTCACTCCCATTGCAAGCCAGAGTTCTGTCTCTACGTTTGACTCTTACTGTCCTGCTGGCTACCTTTGTTGCATCCAGGAACTTCTCCTTATCCTCCACCCTTTGTCTCCCTTTGTACTTCAGAAATGCTCTCCTTTTGGCTCTTACCACCTTCTTTACTTCAGCTGTGAATCGCATTGAGCACCTTGCCTTTTTCCCCTTCTATACCTTTCCAGCTGAGCTTTCTGCTCCCTTTAGCACTGCTTTTTTTAAGTTCTTATCATTTTCCCTCTACCCCTTTTACCTGTCCTATTCTCCTTGTGCTTCTTTCCAACAGTTCCATCATCCTGTCAGTATCTGCCTTTTTATAGTGCCATACCCTTACTGTGTTTTCCCTTTTGGCATCCCTATGTCAGTAGAGCCCTTTCCCCTTGTAGGGCCCTGGACAAGCTGAACTAGGAACACCTCCTGGCATACAGCCACCAGGGGCTGATTTTTAGTACTTGCATGATTGGATTTTTCCAGACCACATTTGGCATATTAAAGTCTCAGAGGATGGTTACCCTATGGAACAGACTAACAGCAGAAACAGTGAATATGAATACACTACCAGCTTTCAAAGTAAGTTCAAACAAATGTGCCACCTCCTAAGTGTCTCCCTCAATTCCTTGTCTTCCTGTTGATCCAAATATGGTTGTCTTTAGACCACCCCAATCCAGATATACTTTCCATTACCTTTCACTACTAGCACCCACAGAGATTCTAATTTTCCTTATTTCCCTAGGCTGTCTAATTAAGTTGCTTCTATCCCCTCTTACATATAGCACTACTAACACCATCCTTTTCTTTGCCCTACCCAAACAATGAGTAAGCTGGTATGGTTATTTCCCATTCACTGTTCAAGGTTGTTCAAGTCTCTGTGATAGCCACCAGGTTGAGGATCCCCTCTGTGATTATCACCTATAATTCTATCATCCTGTCCTTTCTTTTCCCTTTACCCTGGCTGCGGTATATTCCATTGTATTGGTTGATGGGGAGGCCAGCACAGGCCCTTCTTATTTGTGGCATTGGATGTGTTCCTTGCTGGACTGACTCCCTCTCCTCACTAGTTTAAACCAGCAGAGGGTTGTGGTGGATAGGCACTACAGTACTCTGAATGGAGTGGGGCAACCAGTGGCATCCCTGTGGGATCAGTGTTGTGGCCACTGCTGTTCAACATTTTCATTAATGATCTGGAAACTGGTGTTTTCATCAGGCAGCTTAAAGCAACAGTACTAGATAATCAGGATGTGATTAGCAAAATTCAGTTTTTTTGGCTGGAATCATGCAGCCATAGTTTGGGTTTCCATATATGTAAACTTTTTTTTCTTGTGATCTTTAGTTTTTAGATATTTAAAATGTATTTCCATTGTTGTGGAACCACAGTAAATATGACTGCTGCCTAAATTGCAGCTGAACTCCCCCCTCACATCGCATCACATCTTTTGTTTACTTTCGTGGGACCCTGTGCTGCACGTTGCCGATGTCCCTGTGTAGTGCTGCGAGTCATGAGCATGTGCAGTTGGCAGCAGAGGGTTCCAATTCCATAGTGCAGATGGGAGAAATGTAAACAAAGACAAAGAAAAATGGAGCACATTATGGGGTGATAGTAAAGCAAAAACAAGAATGATTACCAGGTAAGTGCTCAACAGAGCACAGGAAACAAACTGTTGCAAAAGATCTGATTTTGTTTTATCGAGTACTGCTGCTTTACATTTACTGATGGTACAAGGTTGGGCAAGGTGGTTACTCCCTTGAGCATGAGGATAAACTTCAGGAGGACTTGAACAAGCCACCACCACCTCTCTCCTATGGCTTACTGATTCCATCCTAACCCCGATGGACAATGGCCAAATCACCTCTGCCATTTTTGATGACCTGGCCAAGGCCTTCAACACTGTCTCACACTCCATTCTCCTTGACTTCCTTCCGGCAGCTGGTCTGTCTCCCTCTGCCACCAGCTGGTTCAAGGCCTACTTTACTGGCCAAACCCAATTAGTTAAGATCTCTGATGTCATATCCCCTTCCCTCCAGATTAGCACTGGCATCCCTCAGGGCTCTGTGCTAGAGCCCCTACTTTTCTCCATCTTCCTAAATGACCTTCCCTCTGTCTGCTCCCCCTCCTCTGCCATACACATGTATGCCAAGATACGGTCCTGTATGCATCTGGTTCATGACCAGCTGAGGTTACAACCAGCTTGCAGCAAGACTGTGACAAGGTTCAGCTCTGGTTTGCTAACCATCAACCTTTCCTCAATGCCAAGAAGACTGTCTCCATGACCTTTAGCACAAGGCAGAGACTCTCTAGGCTTCCCTCCCTGCCCACTTTCCACACCCTTAATAGGACTTTACTTGAGGATACATCCTCCTTCAGGTACCTAGGTGTTTGGTTGGACCAACACCTAAACTTCTCTGGACATATTGACACCATCCAGAAAGAATTGTGCCCCAAGCTTGGTGCCCTGTTCAGGAACCATAGTTGAAGCCCTCCTACGGCTAGGCGTGAACTTATCTAGAAGATTATCCTACCCATTTTCAACTACTGTGATGTAGTCTACGGTGCTGCTCCCAAGTCCTCCCTGGCCAGATTGGATACCATCTTCAATTCCTTCTGACGCTTTGTCCTTGATGCTCCCTCTCACACCCACCACTGTGCTCTTTATCATGCCCTATCCTCCCCCTACAAATAGGCAGCTCTCCCACTGTGCTAAATTCACCTCCAAACACTGGCTGGGAGAACTCCCTTCCTATCTCTCTTCCTTATTTATAACACACCCTTAGATCAACCGACTCCCATGCTCTGTTGGTCACCTGCAGATCCACCCTCATCGGCCAATCTGGTTACTCTCACTGCCTCCCACAAATTTGGAATTCCCTCCCCCCTTAAATTTGTCACTCATACTTCTATTACTCCATCAGCTCTGCCCTCAAAAACTACCTTGCACCTAGCTGTTCCTGCTATGACCATCCCTAATTCCCCAATCTAAGCCCCTGACAAACCCTACCCCCTTTTCAGTACTCACACACTGCCCCTGATGCACCTCCCCCTCCCTCCCCCCTAAATACCAGCACTCCTCCCCTTCCCCCTATTCCTTCCCTCCCCTACAGGCCTACCCTTGCTCTCTTACTGTGATTCTCAATCATCCAAAGGTGTACCAAGGGATTGTCCCTACCCTCTCCCTATACCCACAACCCATCTCTCCCCTCCAATTCTCCTGCCATCCCAGTCCTCTTGCAGGGTTTCTCTGCATCCTGAAGGGCTTGGATTCAGCCTCTCTTTTCTCTCACCTTCACCCTCTCTTCTGGCCTTCCTGAATCCTACTCCTCCTCACTGCCTACAACCTGCTTTCCTCCTGTTGTGCTCTACCTCTGCCTTGTGTAAGCAGGGTTCTCAGCATACTGGAGAGGTCAGGTCCCCGGCAGACCCCTGTCATCCTCCGTTTTCCTTCCCCTCCTCCTTCCATCCTCCTTCCATCTACCCCACTCTGTGCCTACCTGCATATATGCCTCTCCCCCCCCCATTACATAGCCCTAGTTATGGCTAACCCTAATCGCTACTGCATTTGTAGACAATTTGCACTTCTGATATACCTTAGCTAACTTGTACTGTCTATGTTACTCCTCACTAACTTGCCCTAGATCAAACTACTAGAATTCTATTCAGCCATTTTCTAGCTACACAGTTATGTATCACTTAGTGTTTGCCTTTAAATGTTATTTTGTGCTATTGTATCTATCTAGTTCAAAATTGTTAGCATTTTATCTGTCTAGTTCAAAAACTGTTAGAACTCTGCTATTTCATTGCTTCTGTATGGTCTACTCACTTTTATTTGAATGTAATCAATTGTAAATCTTATGTTGTGTACCAAATCTCTGTATATTGTCCTTATGTTCCCTACCCCCCAGGTCACACCGGGAGATGAGCAACCTGTTGCTCAGCGTGCCTTCCTGGTGAAAGAGTTCAATTAATTAATTAATTAATTAATTAATTAAACAAGGTAGGAATTGCTCAGATGCTTGGAATTCCAGATTCAATATTGCCAGATTTAAGTTGCTACACTTGTGGAGGAAAAACTGAGGAAGGACATACACCCTTTGTGGATCCTTTTCTATCACTGAATAAAGTAAATAAAATGGTGGCCATAACAGATATGGGGCTGAGGCATAACAAGCAGTGCAAGATCACTGTCAAGAAAGCTGGAACAATTATGGAATGCATCAAAAGGAGGGTGGCCAGCAAAGTGGTGGACATAATTCTGCCACTTTACAAAGACTTGGTTAGGCCTCACCTTGAGTACTGCATGCCGGTCTCAGCCCCTCTATACAAAATGGACACTGAGACAGTCAAGAGGATGCAATGCAGGGCCACACAAATGATTAGGGGTGTTGAAAGCAAAAGCTACTGTATGAGGTGAGACTGGAGACCCTTAACATGTCTATCCTGGAGAAAAGGATGCTGGTGGTGGGTATAATCTCTGTTTTATGCATACTTTAGGTGTATGGTAATACTTTGTTTCCTTAACTACACTGTAGTTACAGTGTAACTACACTGTAACTGTATTGAAATTTCAATGCAGTTATATGCAACAAATGTGTTTACAGAGTAATTACCCCATTGCATGTAATTAATAATTACCTACCCCTCAGTTACGTTGAAACTAATAAAGTGTGACCATGTATATTAACAAGATCAAATAGCCAGAAAGGTATGATCTTGATGTGCTCCAATAGGATGTGAGGACATCCCCTGAAGTTCTGAGGTGGTAAATTCAGGGGCGAAGTTAGGGATTTCTTATCCCAGAGGATGGTTTATGGAACAGACTAACAGAAGAAACCATGAACATAAACACAGTACCAGCCTTCAAGGTAAGCCCTGAAACTTTCTGCTTACCAAGAGAATCACAGGTTAGCCTAGATACAAGAGTAGAGTGGAGAAGGATCTGTATAAATGAGTAACTTTGCACAGTATACTTATTAATCCTCACTTATGAAACAGGTGCAGGCCTGATGGACTTAAAGTCCCTTCCAACTTAATTCTATTCCTGTGTTACTGCGTTGCTGTGTTACATTACTATGTATACACAGTAGTTTATTCTGTTTTGCTGACCTGGTGGGAAAAGTGAAGCAATGATCATTTTGCATGGGGGAGATTATCCTCAGTTGACCGTCCCCTCAGAAGGCCCAAGTAAGCTGGCATGGTCATGTAAGTGTAGTGAGGAAACTAAGACAATTTAAAATTCCATTCAAGACAATTTAGATTTTACAGTGTTATGATAATCTAGAAATAATTACATTAAGTAAAATTTGACTTATGATAATTTTTCACACCTTGATGTTGGTTGATTAGTGTACGATTCCAGCTCATAAGTGAACTTGTGCCTACAGAGTAGTCCTTCCATATATGTTATTTCTGCTTAAATGGGTCTAGTTCCAGACTTCACTCTGTGAACTTGCATCATATGACATTCTTGAACTGAATCTCTACCTCATACTATCAATTTATTTCTGCTTTATGTAAGTACATTGTTTGTAACAATGCCTTATCTTAAGGCTCACATTGTGCCTGAAAATGGGCAAACTCTTTGCCCAGTGCATGTGTCCAGTTATCAAATAATAATATAAACAAATCTTACCACCAATCGTTAACTTTGTGTATTAGGTGAGTGAGACCCTTATGTCTTCCTAGCCTGTTTGGCCCAACAGCTCCCTTTAAAGAGGCAGTATGATGTCTGACTGACCTGCAGATCAATTTCAGTGAATTCTTCCTGGTTCCAAATACAGTACCATGAAGAACTATTTGTGGAAGGGGAGAAATACGTAAAAAAAGCCAGAGTTACAAATTTCCCAGCAGGTCACCACTGTGATGAGCCTTCCTGTCTTGCTGTATGAAATAAATGCAGTTATGTTTCTAATTTTCACACATTCTCTGTTTTTCCTGTCTGTGGAACATAGCTCCACGCCTGCATTTTTTTTGGCCTTTCAGAAAAATCTACTGATACAAAAACTTCAAATTTTTCAAGCAGAAAAAAATGTTTTTGCACAGTTCTGATGGGGACCTAGTACAGTACAAGCAATTTCTAATATGGAGATTGCAAATGTGTCCTTTTACTGCTGCAAAATGGACTTGTTTTCACTAATGTTCTTTAGAAGCATGCCTCATCAGGTACAATATTTTCAGTCACACATTGCAATTCTAATTCAGTTTCCAGTTTCATCATGGCTATTGCTAGGAAGAATTATCAGTCTGTACATACCGTATATCATTAGGTACTGTCTTAAAACTCTTTTTATACTAGTGTCTCCTCTGTTCTGATAGAAATCACCCTCTGTATTAACAATTAAATCTATAGCACAGAATATGGTCAATCATATCATATTCACTAACTTGAGGGCTTAATTTACAGACAGGTGCAGAACAGTTACTTGTGTTGCATACAGCAGGTGTGTGGGCCATGTCACACATTAGCCTACTGGTAGTGTAATCCACAAAGTCCTGGGGCATGTCTGCAAGGTGTGGAGGGAACCATGGAGGGTTGTGGAATGGCATGGTCATGTACAGTCATGGAGCAGCAACCACCCACAGAATGCCCATTGATCCCACTATATAAGATGCTGTCCTGCTCCCCATGACTAACTCCAGAGAAATTTGTTTTTTATTCTTTTTCCCTCCAGTCATCATACGTTGTGGCCCCATCAGCCAGCACTGCCTTGTTCCCTTCCTGCTGTGCTCCTGTCTAACCAGAGACCTGTTCCCCCATACCACCTGGGACTCACCTGTGAGGTGCTCCCTGGTCAGGACTCCCCCTGGGTGAGGCCACCTTCTGCTCCATGGCAATTGCCCCCTCTCATGCAGCACCAGGCACAGGCAGAGGCTGAGGACAGAGGTGCTCAGATCCGTAAAGCAGGAGCCAGCAGAGGACATGGTGGGCTAGTGAGGCACCTTACTCCCAATGTTTGGGGTTTTTCCTGTTTCTGTAGTTACCACCCCCAAAAGAATGGATGTGCAATGATGTCCAGCATGGGTAGAAGTGTGCTCTCGCACTTGTCCCATGGACTTCCAACGTTGTGTCCCCCCGATCTCTTGTGTGGCTCTGGCTGTGTACAGTATGCCTTTGCATGGTGTCACTGTGGCCAGGGATCCATGACCCACCCCTCTCCAAGAGAGAAGAGCTGTCCATTGGACACTCAGTCCTCTCTCCCCTGGCCAACCCCTGGCGACCTGAGCTCGCTCCAGACCCTGGGTCACTGGCATGGTAAGAGGTAAGGCACCAGTGCTTCAGCCCTCTACACCACTGGGCTGGCTGCAAACTCTAGGGAAATGTCAGGTGTTGATGCACCTACAACACAGCAACACCATATGGGCACCAGCCTGACCACCGCTGCTGCAGCATGGCCTATTGTTCCATATGCCTGGCAGTGGGGGTGGGAGACCATGCCAGATGAACATGGCCACAGACACTCAAAGTCTTGGCAGAAGAGGCCTTCATACTGTCCATCTGAGGTCAGGGCTCACTACGCCACTTTCTACTGTTCAGGGGTACTGAAGGGGATGCCTGCCCACAAGTAGTTGGTATGAATTAGCAAACAGGATGCATAAACACTGAAGGGAACACCCTATAAACCATTGGTGCCCTTAAGCATTAGTGTTGTAACATGCAAGGGTGGTAAAGTAGAAGCTGGCACAGGAGTGATGGGAGTAGCTGGTGATGGGTGGTTGTAGTTCTTAAAATGATCTGCAGCTAATGGAGGTGGGCAGCATAGTGGCTGACACTATCAACCATCAAGGGGTAGGTGGTGATGATGATGGACTGGGCACACTGGATGGTGAGTAAAGGCATGGACTGTACAAGTACAAGGCTGAGCATTGACCCAGACATTTGCTAACCCCAAACTGTACCCTACAATTCATGGCCTGCTGGTCCTAGCCCAGGAGGACAATGGCACCACAGATGAGGACGGGACCCAGGATACTGTTAGGCATGCAGAGCCCCACATACAAGGCCACAAGCCATGTGGTCCTAGGACACACTGTCCAATGACTTCTCACCTTCCCTCCTACAGATTCAAAGCCCAGTATGCTAATGGACACCAAGGAGACCTGAGACACCCAAGACCCAGGGAAGGAGACAATGACAACACAGGTTACACTTAGAGTCTCAGTGACCGGGACCAGAGAACCCCAGACATGTATAGCATCCCTGACATACAGGTGCCACCCCAAAAAGAGCAAGGCAGCTGCTGATGGGAAATGAGAGCCAACATTCTTCAGGTGATGTTACTGTAAGTCCAGTTTTTTTTCAATTAGAAAAACTATTTCAGAAAGACAGTGACTTAACATATAACATTATAAAGCTGGAAGACTATCTAGAGATGGGACAAGCACCCAGAGATCTCAGAATAAATATAATACCTTCCCGTGGTTTGGAAGATTTAGAGTTTAAGGACAAGTGGGTCAAATCAATTCAATTCAGTGCTCTAAGACATTTGGATGATTGTTTATTAAAGCAGAAACCACAAAGTTCGAGACTCTTAGGGAGAAATTAAAAGATGCCAGAACACTTGCCTTGTCCTTTAATGCTAGAACAGAATATAAAGAATGTAATCTGTTGTTACAAAATAATTTACTGAAGTATGAAAAAGAGATTATAGCAAGAAAGCAAAATAAACTAAATAGAGCTACTGAAGACTATGATGAAGGAGATATTTTAAAGTGGGGGAAACAGAGTGCAAGACTGAAAAGAAGAGGGAGAAGTAAAAGCAGAGTTCAAATTGGATCCAATAAACATTAGAAACAAGGACCCAGTGAGAGTCCTAAAGGAAGATCAAGGTGAGGATGATAGTGCAACAATTGATCCTGAAGAGGCTAACAGGAGTTTTTTAGACTGATGAAAAGCATTTCAACAAAGAAAAGAATAACAAGGAGGAGCAAAAGGGGAGGCTCCTAAAGTCAGGAAAGACTGCAGAGATCAGGCGAGA
The DNA here is from genome assembly GCA_016271365.2 of Neoceratodus forsteri. Lineage (NCBI taxonomy): Eukaryota > Metazoa > Chordata > Ceratodontiformes > Ceratodontidae > Neoceratodus > Neoceratodus forsteri. Next base: position 564,482,664 of record CM057449.1, on the reverse strand, counting down.
AGACAATCAGTTACAAGTGATTAATATCTCTGGCCATCCCCATAGCACAGCTCAGAACTCTGTAATACATAAAGGACTTTCATTTATTCCTACAACAAAAGTTAATCATGTCCAAATTATTTTGGATTTAAAGCCATTTTTTTTTTTAGAAAAATCCATCTTACCTTTTTTTTTGTTTTTCTTAATCAGGTTGCCTCCACCGAACAGAGCACAAAGGGTTACGTGAAGGAATAGAACCTGAATACAGGTAAGGACTTGGACTTGCTATTTGAAGCTATTGATAATTTAAACAGAGTTAATCAAGAATGCAACTTTGATTTGGATACAATATATGGGGATTCCTTACAAACGCTATTAGAGGAAGGCAATGACCTTGGAGTTCTCCTGGATGGTCAAGATAATGCAAGTTTTTCGAGATCATGCTATGTGACTGAAAATATAAGTCAACAAAGGAAGATGTGTTTTAAAGGAAAGTCTACATTATGCCCCATGACAAGTAACACTGCAGTTACTGCATATGAAAAGACAGCGATACATCAGATATAGGAACTATTATCACAACTCTCTCCCCCCAAACTATTTAACCTAATAAAAATGTCTGCTTTAAAAGAGTTAACAGATAACAGAATTATTGTGATCAAGCCAGCAGCCAAAGGTGGGAACATTGTGATAATGAATATGCAACAGTACATAAGATAACCATGCCATTGCTAAACAACATAACTAATTATAGGGAATAAACTCTTAAAGGATTGTAGAACACTTGTAATCCAATTGGGCCAAGGATCCGTGGTAGCATGATTCACAGTAGGTAGGTTATGTCAAACAAATCTGATAGATTTTTTGACTCTATAACAAAGGAGGTGGATCGGGGAGGGGCAGTAGATGTTGCTTATTTCGATTCAGCAAGGCCTTCGACACAGTCCCATATAAAAGACTGGTGAACAAGTTGGGTAGCATGGGTATGGGCCACAAAGTGGTAAACTGGATTAGAAACTGGTTAAAAGAAAGGAAGCAGAGGGTGGTGATACATGGTATCCAATCTGAGGAGAGGGGAGTGATCAGTGGGGTACCTCAGGGATCAGTCCTGGGGCCAGGCCTTTTTAATGTCTTCCTTAATGACATTGTAGAAGGGCTAGAGGGGAAGGTTTGCCTGTTCGCAGATGACACAAAGATCTGCAACAGGGTGGACACTCAGATGGAGTGGAGAAAATGAGGAGGGACATAGGAAAGCTGTAAATATGGTCCAAAGAGTGGTAGCTTTGGTTCAATGTGTAGAAGTGCAAAATCATGCACCTGGGACACAGAAACACAGGAGAGAACTACAGGATAGGGGGGAAGGGAGTGGCTTTTGGTCACCAGGGAAGAAAGGGATCTGGGGGTTATCATCTCAGATGATCTAAAGGTGGCCAAGTAGAGTACAAAGGCTGTAGGGAGGGCCAGTGGCATGTTGGGGTGCATAGGAAGGGGTATCACTTGCAGAAGGAGGGAAGTACTGATACCACAATACAAAACACTGGCGAGGTCTCATCTGTAATACTGTGTACAGTTCTGGAGGCCGCATATTTGTAAGGACATAAACAGGATGGAGGCAGTTCAGTGAAGGGAGACAAAAATTGTACGAACTTGCAACAGAAGACACATGAGGAGAGATTGAAACCTCAATATGTATACATTGGAAGAGAAGTGAGAATGAGGAGACGTAATTGAAACCTTTAAGTATCTTCAGGGCATAAACAAGGTGTAAGTGGGCAACATCTCTCAGTATAGGAGAAGTACTAGAATGAGGGGGCATGATATGACTTTGGAAGGGGGAAGGATAAGGGGAAATGTGAGGAAGGTTTTCTTCATTGAGATGGTGGTGGATTCATGGAATAGCCTGCCCCAGGTGGTAGTGGTAGCAAGAACAGTAGGATGATTTAAATATGTATGGCATAGGCACAAAGGAACCCTAGAGGTGGGAAGGAGAGGCTAAAGCCAATGACCAAGTAGGGTTAGCAGCCGTTAATAAAGGTAGGGTATACAGGCAGACTGGATGGGCCTAGCAGTCCTTATCTGCTGTCAATTATTATGTTACTATGAACTGCAGCTTAATCTCATGCAGATATTTAATAAAAAGCTGTATCAGATTCTCACAAATGCTCTATCTAAAGGGGATATCACTGAGGATGAGTTTGAATTTATTTGGAGAGAGTACCTGGACATTTCAGGATTCTATATTTTACCAAAAAGTTACAAGGATGTGAATAATCTTCCAGGAAGATCGATAGTGTCTGGGAATGGTTCTATTTATGAAAATCTGGGACACTTTAATGATTTTGTTCTGCAAAAAAGTGTTACAGATTTGCCATCCTACTTTAAGGACACCACAGACACTTAGAAGAAATTTGACACCTTAATACAGTAGGATAATTGTCGGTTTAGGCATTGACATTGAAGCATTGTACACATCTATCAGGCACAAATGGGATTCAGTCATGCAGATTTTTCTTAGAAAATTACCATAGTGCTGCAGACATACTTATTGATTTTGTAATAGAAGCATTAGAATTTATTATACAATGGCAAGAAAGAAAGCTGGCTTCTGATTGGTCCATCTCAGACTGGACCTGTGATGTTATCCCAGCATAACATCATGGATCTAGTCCCAGCACACGAAAGACCACATCAAATATTAAAGATCAACTGGCACCATCTGGCCAAAAGAACTACATTGCAGAATTAGAATAAGCATCCCCCTAGTAAATCTCATACCAAAAACTAGATTTCTACGTTACTTCATTTTAAAATTATGAGCTATTTTGTAACCTTGATTTCACTACCTGTTCAAAACAGCCTGTATCAGTGAAGAGCTGATGATGATGTCATCTCAGGACCTCACAGTCTAGTACTCCCTGTCAGCAAGCTTATAGGACCTGTTTCTCCAAAGTTGTAAAGATCATGTGCAATGGTTTTCACAAGTAAAACAGGCAGCACCAGTCAGTAAACATTGCTTTAAAAATTGTGTGTGTTTCAGGTTTTTTAACAAAGCTGATAATATTTTGTTTATGTGCCTTTTTTATTGTGGTCCTTTTTTCCAAGGTTGCTGGATGCTGGGTCATAGCACACGGTTATGAGGTTTGCATGCTGTAGGGTTACCACCTGTCCCAATTTTTGCAGGACAGTCCTGATTTGGGCAGCTGTGTCCTGCAAAAAAACATAAAAAATGCTACTTGTCCTGACATTATAGTAGAAACAAATATTTTCTGATTTTCCTCTAAATGTTACAAAAAACTATAATACCTTAACTAAAATACCTTAAAATGATAAGAAACACTAGAAACAGCTAAAAAATGACAACACTTAGTCTTAATTTTGATTCTTTAGAGAAAACAAGTCTGTTGAATTGATGGAGGTTACGTATTGTCCTGCGAAAAATCACGTTTCAGTGAGAAATGTCCCACTTTGGGCTTCTTAAAAGATGGTAACCATATATAAGTTGCTGATGTGGTGAAAGGCTGAGATCATTCACACCTATCATTCAATTAAAGTGATTTCTAAGAAAGGCACTTTAAAACAATTATTCCATCTCCTTGTCAATGGGGGTGGGAGAGGTGATGCTGTTTTGAAAACTTACTAGGAGTTTCTAATTTAGCCAGCACAATGTGTTCTCCCTGTTAGGTTGTTTTGACATACATTCAGGCTCATCTGTGTTCTACTCTAAATTAAAAAGATCATTTTACCAGAGTCAACACTTCTACCCCAGTAGGAATTAACACATATAAGACCCCTATTAAAATGTATTGTAAAGCAGACACTGTCAAACAGCGGTGAAGTTACCAACATTAGAATACTAGCAGTATAGTAACCCCTCACTATAATGAACTAAAAGGGAGCCATAATCTGTATTCGTTATAGTTCCTTATTCATTACAATGAAGGACGCTACTATGCACTACTGTCAACTGGTGCATATGTCACCTGCACACATCAAACACTTCCCATATGCCTTATACACTCCACTGTTACCAAAATAAAGCTAAAATCAAAAAATACCCACATCTTAACTGCTAACTGAGACTCCAAGTTAAAGACAGCACCTGTAACAGCAACATTGGCTCAGAACTTCCACACTCTTTACAAACACGCCCCCCCCCCAATTCACAGATTCATCGCTCCAAATTTCAGTACACAGACTAGTACACTGGGCAATTGTAAAAACCAAAAAGAAACAGAATGACAAAAAGAAAAACCTGACAACAACAACAATAAAACACCTTTCTTCAAATTCCAGATCTTTTTTGATGCTCTTCCTGCTTTCATAATCACTGCCATCTGACTCAGAGATCACAGCTCCAGCTCCACCACATCTGACTTTTTCAGTATGACTCAGAACCTACTGTGCGTAAAATAAATTCAGTCCTGGGTAACGATTTTTTTTTTTTACTTGCTATTTATGCCCCCTTCACCACAGCAGTGACTGACTTTCCTCAGGGACTCCTACGGCACCTTGCTCGCCAGGTCTCCCAGGAGCTGACAGCCCCTCACAAGTCCCCTTGCATTGGCCCTTGGATTACCCCCTGAGTGGGGTGGGAGGCACACCCCTAAGCCTCCCATCATCATCCAAGTTGGATGGACTCATGTGGCTCCTCCCCGGTCCTGTTCTCGTGATGCCAGGGCCCATCTCCAGGCATTGCTGCAAGTCTTTTTCCTGCTTTCTGGTCCTGTCTCCCTGTGGATGTTGGCACACAAGGGAGGGACCAAGGAGATGAGGGCATGCAGAGATGTGCCATCGCTTCAGACCCTCAGCCGATGTCTACTCCTCCCTGTTGTTTCTGCCTTCTCATCTGCACCTCCACCTGTGGTCACCCAGGTGGCAGTATTGCAATGAGGAGTGCAACATACAACAGTTGACACCGCAATAGGCTTCCCCACTGCCCTGATCGCCGAGACCATGCCTGGCTTGACTTTCTGGTCAACTGTTTAAGACTGATCCTAAGTTTATACGTAAAAAAGAAAAAAAATTAGAAAGAAACTGTGAAACTGTGCTCCTAGTTTCTGTGCATCCATGATCCCTGTCATTGAAAATGACGCTGAGGGAGGGTGAGCAAGCAAGTGCATCTCTCAACAGTCAGCACATGGCTCCTGCGATAACGCTCGCTGTTCATGTAACTTTTATTTTCTATTTCTTTTTCTTAAATACATAATCTAAATATACTTCCAACTCACTGGCACAACAGTATGATTCTTGGAAGTCTGCTGACTTTGGTGCCACACTGGCTGCATTCAGTAAGTGGCTCGGGCTGCAGTAAGAAATGGCTGCACTGTTTAAACTCAAAGAGCAGAAAAAAAAATAAAGCCCGCTACCCCACTTCAGTCAAAAAGTGAGCACCTGATTGGTGGGGGGTTAAGCAATGACTCCTGCTGAGAATTGCTAGTTTAAAGTAAACAAGAGAAAGGTTATGCAGCTCAGCACACAGCATCATTCAGGCAGCACCACTACCTAGTGATAAGGACAAGAACTGTGGACATTTTTTCTATAGGTACACATGCACAGAGAAAAATCAAATAAAAAATTAAAAATCTATATTTTTTTCCTTTTTCTTTATTTACAAATGAGCCATTGTATAATAGGAATAATGCACTCCTGGGTGTGTGTCATGCTGGGATAATGTCACTTCTTGGTTGTTGGATGCTCTTGGCCTGTGGCCCTGTGCCCAGCCACCTGAGGCATAATGTTATCCTATCATGACACACACCCTGTCATGCATTATTCCTTTATTTTAAAACACAATGTATTTGAATTCGAGAATCACTATTACTTGCAGGTATGTGGGACAGCGATGGGGGCCTGAATGGCCCTAAGTATTTCCAACTTGTTTCTAGGATGGTGGGAGTTGTTAAGGATTTACAGTCCTATGACTAACCATTTTCACAAGCACATCAAATATTGGTACCGATATACTGATGACTGTAGCTGCATGTGGGAAGGGGATCAGACCAAGATTCTAGAATTTATGGTGTGGTTAAATGTGAATGATTTTAATCTTAAATTCACTTTCTCAGCCAGTAAGGATATGCTAGAATTTTTGGATTTGGAATTTTCTAGAACACCAGAAGAGACAGTTAATATGAGGTGTTTTAGGAAATCCACAGCCACTAACTCCCTACTGAGGGCGTATAGTGCCCACCTTCTAAGCTCAAAGAATCGATTCTTTACAGACAGATGTTAAGGCCGAGAAGGAATTTTACCAATGATAATATGTTTCAGAACAAGCAGCTGAATTAGAACTATGCTTCATAGAAAGGGGGTATGCTAGGGCCCACTTGAAATCAATGAAGGCTAAAGCTTTGACATTGGATAGGCAGATGCTATAGAGTTTGGACTCCACAGTAGCTATGGACAAAGAAAAAAGTAAGGTTAACCCTGCTATGTTTATAATCTAATTCAACAGTCTAGCTGACAGGGTTGGTAACACTGTTCACTGGCACTGGTCAGTATTAACCAGTGACAGACAAGCTAGTGAGGCTGTGGGAGGTAAACCAAGGGTATCTTTCAGTAGGGCAGCAAACGTAGACAAAGTGGCACATAGTCAGTTAACTAAAATTCCCTCAGTAGGTCGTAACAAAACCTGGCTTTCTCAGAGGCTAAAAAGCTTCTTTAAATGCCACAAACGTAATGTGTGCAAGTATGCCATGAACAGCAATCAGTTCAAGCATCCTACAAATAAAAATATCAAAATGGAGGTGAGAGAATGTATCACCTTCGACACACCTTTCATGATGTATGTATTGTGGTGCCCTTGCATCTTAATTTACGTACATCGCACTGTGAGACCTTCAAAACCGAGACTGAAAGAACACATCAGGTCTTTTGAAAACAATAGAACACTCCAGTCGGAGTTCATTTTTATGAGTGTCATAACTCTAACCCTGATTGTATTAAATTTATGGGTATGGAACACGTTGCCATTCTGAAGAAAGGTGGCAACAGAACTAATTAAATACTAGTATGTGAAAGCTTTTGGATCTTCACCCTCAAAAGTGTTACACCACAAGGTCTGAATGACCAATGGGACATCAAGCCATACTTGATAGACAGAATTGTGTATATAGAAACATAGACTTTGACAGCAGATAAGGACCGCTTGGCCCACCTAGTCTGCCCATTTCCCTACCTACAGGAAAAGCTGCAGATCCTAGTTAACCAACAGCCTATTTCTTCCTACCCCCCACAAGAATTGCCTTATGTCTGTCTGATGCATTCTTGAATTCTCCCACAGTTTTAGACCCCACGACCTCCTCAGGAAGGCTGTTCCATGCATCCACCACCCTCTCTGTGAAAAAATACTTCCTCACATTGCCCCTGAGCCACCCCCCATCTTCAATTTGTGTCCACTTGTTCTTGCACATCTCTTTTTCTGAAAGATGCTACCCTCTTGGACTTTGTTGATTCCACGGTACTAAAGTTTCTGTCCTGTCCCCCCCATTCTTTCCTCAAGGGTATACATATTAAGCTCCTTTAGTCTCTCCTCATACGGCTTCTCTTGCAGACCCTGCACCATTTTAGTTGCCCTCCTCTGGACTACCTCTATCCTGTCTATGTCCTTGCGGAGATGGGGTCTCCAGAACTGGACACAGTACTCCAAGTGGGGTCTCACCAACTGTCTGTACAGAGGGATAACAACTTCCTGTTTTCTGCTGCTGATGCCTCTCCCTATACATCCCAGTATACCCCCGGCCCTCCCTACTGCCTTCTCACACTGCTTGCTAACCTTAAGGTCATCTGATATGATTACCCCCAGGTCCCTTTCCTTTTTTGTTGTTACTACCTCCCCACCCATTGTGTATTCTTCCCTGGGTTCTTGTTTCCCAGGTGCATTATTTGCACTTCTTTGCATTGAATCCTGGCTGCCATACTTCTGACCATTCCTCCAACCTTGCCAAGTCCTTTTCATCCTTTCCACACCTCCTTGTGTATCAACCCTGTTACAGATCTTTGTGTCATCTGCAAAAGGCATACTTTCCTCCAGTCCCTCTGCAATGTCACTGATGAAGACATTGAAAAGGACTGGACCAATACTGTAAACTGCAGTACCCACTAGTAACCCCTCTTTCTTCAGAGTGGACTCCATTTACAATTACCTTCTGTGTCCTGTTGTGCAGCCAATGTTTTACCCAGGCTACCACCCTGGGACCCACTCCCAGGCTGGTTAATTTGACTATTAATCTTTTGTGTGGGACTGTGTCAAATGCCTTGCTAAAGTCTAGGTAGACCATGTCCACAACCCCTTCCTCGTCTACTACTTTGGTCACCCAGTCAAAGAAATCAATAAGATTCATCTGACATGACCTTCCCGCTGTGAACCCATGCTGCCTTGGGTCCTGTGCCCCACTTTCCTATAGGTACTCAATAATTCTTTCCTTTAGAAGTGATTCCATCACTTTTCCTACCACAGAGGTCAAACTGACAGGTCTGTAGTTTCCTGCCTCTGTCTTGCTCCCACTTTTGTGAAGGGGAATCACATCTGCCTTCCTCCAGTCCTCAGGTACCACACCATCCTCCCATGATTTGTTAAAAAGGGTAGTCAGTGGTGTCACTGGTTCTCCCCTTAATTCTTTTAGAATTCTGGGGTGAATTCCATCAGGCCCCACTGCTTTGTCCACCTTCAGTTTTAATAGTTCTTTCAGAACGCTTTCTTCTGTGAAAGAACTGAGATCGACCCCACCTATTGTAAGCGTGTGGGTTCAATAACAGACACTAGTCACAAAAATGAAGTGCATAAAAAACGCTGGCATAGCGTTTATCATTTTATTTCCAGAAAAAATAAATAAATAAATAAATAATTATTTACAGAAAAGAAATAGGTTAGCTTTCACCAAAACAAAAGTAAACAAAAACCCAGGCAAGTCTTGCAATCAGACTTCCTGCTCTTCTCAGTATCCAATGCTTTCAAGCTAGTGTGTAGGCATTCACACCTCCATTCCTTCACCTGATCGGAAGATACTGACCAGTCTCCTTCCTCTCCCTATCTGACAAGGTCTTCTGGTGGAGGCCTTATATAGTACTCAAAAGAGGCGGAGTTTGAAATTGGCTCCACCTTCTCTCTGACATCACCTCCATTTGGTTGCTATAAAGGCAGCCATTTCGTGGGCTGCCAACCCTATGAGAAGGGCTTCCCAGATGACTTTACCCAGGTAAGTAAACCATAATAGAGAAAAGAGAAGTAACCTAAATATTAAATATAAAGAATCTAGAATCTTTAACCAAGGGCAACAGATGAGGGACACGCTCCCTAACTTGTTTCCTTGTAAGGTTCTAGATTCTTTAATAAACAGCCAGTTTGATGTTCTAGTGCAAAACCCAAAGGAAAAAAAACAGTTTTTATTTATAAAACACATTGATCTCCTATACTGTAATTCTAGCTAACAGAGTTTTTACTGTGTTTATTTATCAAATATTGGGATTCCCCAATGGCTTCAATTCTCAGCCAACAGCTGTTCATTTTTCAGCCTTTTAACAGAAAGGCAGCACCTTATTTAAACAATTACAGCCCCTCATGAATGAATATAGACACTGCAGGGCTTACTTCTTTATGCCCTCAGTGTCCTTGCATAAATTCAGCTTCTTTTTATTTCCTTGGAGCGAGCACCAGAACAGGACTTCAGAGTTACTTGCTAGGGAATGTAGCACTGCTCCTTAGCAACCTTTTCTTTACTGGTGTAAACCCTCTGCATAGAAAGTGAGGGGGGGGGGGCTCCTTTAGCAATATACTTTTGCTTTGTTTGAATATTCTAATCAAATGCTTTTAAGGGCAATTACTCTTTATTTTAAAGCCCATTACCATAACTACTATCAAGATGTACAAACTAGAATTGGATAACAGGGATAGTAAAGCGTTAAGAATTGCCAGGTTGGCCACCCTGACAAGAAAATTAGTAAAGATAGGAAGTTAGAGGAGTAGACAGGAGAGAGTGAAAATGAAAACAAAAAGGGGGGCATCTTGAATTTCTCTTCTTTTTGAAACTTTTTATTTTCTGCATAACAGGACCCTGTTACATACCTCCCTGCACAAGAAGGCAACATAATAAGCTTTTATTCTGTTGACTGAGACACTTCACCCTTGGAAGGGTTGGAACTTCCACCCACCCACTCTCAGAAGTTCCACCTCAGGGACCCTTAACAAATCGGAACCATTTACCAAACATTAATATGTACATTACAAATATGGTTCCAGTTACCACAATTCCCTGAGGTGTGCATCTAATAGTTTGCAACTATTATTTAACATTTTAGATGTAACATCATCCATTTTCTTTTCCTGAGCCATCGTTATCCGCTCCAAATCTAGATAGGAAATCTGCATTTTTGTGTTGGGATCCTGCCCGATGTTTAACTGAAAACTTGTAAGGTTGCAAAGACAAGTATCACCTCATAATTCTCATATTCTTGTCTTTCATCAGATTAAGCCAACATAAGGGATTGTAGTCAGTTACAATTGTAAATTCATTCCCCCATAGATATTTCATGGCCAGACACTCTTTCTCTATGGTGGAATATCTTTGTTCCCTTTCATGGAGCTTTCTACTTAAAAAAAATGAATAGAATGTTCCCCGTGTTTGTCATATTGGGTAAGAACAGCTCAGATGCCTGTATGAACATCTGTTTGAACCTCGAATAGTTTGGAGAAGTCTGGACTATGTAACACTGGTGCAGAACATAATATCACCTTTATTTTTCTAAAAGTGGCATCACACTCTGCTGTTCACTTCACCTTAGTGGGGCAACAATTCCTTTTTAGATTTGTTAAAGGTGTGGCAATGGTTGAGAAGTCTGGTATAAACCGACTATAGTAACCAGCCAGGCCCAGAAATGAGCGGACATGCTTTTTTGTACTGGGCACTGGACTATTTGCCACAGCTTCAATTTTACTGACTTCTGGTTTGATAGCCCCATTTCCAATAAGAAAACCTAAGTAACGGGTTTCAGTTTTGGCAAGGGCACATTTTGCCGGATTAATCGTTAAGCCAGCATCTTTTAGACTCTGAATAGCTGTACTTAAGTGAACTAAGTGGGTGTCCCAGTCTGGGCTATAGATGACAACTTCATCTAGATAAGTGGCACTATATGCTTTATGGGGTCTTAACACATGATCCATATATCTTTGAAAGGTGGCAGGGGCCCCATGTAGTCCAAATGGCATGGTTGTAAACTGGTATAGCCCAATTGGAGTACAGAATGCTGTTAGTTCCTGTGCTTGGGTTGCCAATGGGATCTGCCAGTACCCCTTTGTGAGGTCAAGTGTACTGATATACTGGGCAGATCCAGTTTGGTCCAACAGATCATCAGTCCTGGGCATGGGGTACCCATCAAACTCTGAGACAGCATTTATGCATCTAAAATCCAAGCATAACCTCACTCCACCTTCTTTCTTACTAACTACTACCAGGGGTGAAGACCATGGACTGCATGATGGTACAATAACTTTGGCTTGCTCCATCCTTTTCATTTCCTCCACTACCTCCTGTCTGACTTTTTCAGGAAGTCTATATGGTTTCTGGTGTATGGGCCTGGTCTGTGACAGTTTAATTTCATGCTCCACACCCTTTGCTCTTCCAGGGGTTTTTGTGAAAGTACTTTTAAAATAATCTAAGAGATTGTCAATCTCTTGACGTTGTGGGGGTGCCAAATCTGGATTAATGTGAATGGGTGTCTCCTCATATGCAACATCCAATTCTGTGTTACCCTGTTCTGGTTGGATGTAGCATACTACTTCAGATTTTGGTTTTTCTTCCCATTTTCTTAACAAGTTGGCATGATAAATTCGTTTTAAGGGTCTATGCCCTGGCATCTCTATTTCATAATTTATAACCCCTGTTTGTCTGACAACTTCATAGGGGTCTTGCCAATGCATTAACAACTTATTCTCAGTCATAGGTAGCAACAATAATACTTTTTCCCAGGCTTGAATTTTTTTTCTTTCAACCCTACATCATATCTTTCTTTCTGAGCCTGTTGTTTATTTTCCACATTCTCATGTGCCAGTGCTGTATATTTCACCAGTCTTTCCCTTGGTGACAGCATATACTCAACAATATTTGTGACCCCAACATTTTTTCCAACCTCCCAGTGTTCTTTCACTACATCTAGGGGCCCTCTGGGGTTGCTCCCATACAACAAGGTAAATGGGGAGAAACCAGTAGTGACTTAGAGGGTACCTCCTATAAGCAAAAGAAGGTGGGAAGAAATTTGTCCCAGTCTCTTCCCTCTTCACGCACAAATTTCTGGAGCATTTTTTTTATGGTTTTATTAAACCGCTCCACTAGTCCGTCTGTCTGGGGATGATATGGGGAAGTTCTAAAGGCTGTAACCCCTAGTAGTCTATACAATTCTTGCAACAGGGCTGATGTAAAATTACTGCCACGGTCTGTTAATATTTCCTGGGGCATTCCCATTCTACTAAAAACTTTGGCCAGTTCTTCAGCCACTCGAAGAGCTGTTACCGTCCTCATTGGGATAGCCTCAGGATACCGGGTGGCATAGTCACAGATTACAAGAATATACTGATTCCCTTTAGAACTTTTAAGTAGGGGTCCCACCACATCCATAGCTACCCGATCAAAGGGGTGGTAACATAAGGGATAGGCTGTAGGGTACTGATCTTTTCTCCCTCCTTGTGCTACTAGCTGGCATTTAGCACAGGCTCTACAATAAGCAGCCACATCCTGATGAATCCCTGGACAACAAAATCTGGACAGGATTCTCTGAATGGTTTTATCCCTCCCTTCATGGCCAGTCATTGGGATGTCATGGGCAAGAAACATCACCTGTTCTCTGTACTTCTGGGGCACCATCAACTGCTTAGTTTCTAAATCATTTTTTTGGTCAACAGATATTCTATATAGTATTTTATTTCTCTGTATGAAATGAGATTGTTCTGGTTGTTTCTCTTTGGACACCTGTGAAAATAAAGGTTTCAAAGAATTATCTGCCATTTGATCTTCATAAATATGGTTACAAGACAACCTTGGTACCATATACTCTGTCCCTTTTTGGTGTTGTTCTTTCCAAGCCTTCTTCTCCCTTCTTCTTTCTTTTCAGGACTTCCTGTCTTTGCCCCCACTTTCAAAATAATCTTCTTCGAAGGGAAAAACAGAGTCTAATTGGGCTTTAGTTTGAGATCTGGTAACCACATTAACAGTCTCCATAAAAGTCTGGTGATTACTCATCAGTGTTGAAAAAGTGGTGAAATATTGTCCAATAATGACAGGTACTGGTAACCGGGGTATTAGACCAACTAGTACTTTACAACAGTCATTATTTATTTTAATATCAAGATGGGCAGTTTTATACTGGTGAATGTCCCTATGCACACATCTGACAGTAGTATCCTGCTGGTTTATGGCACAATCAGGGGCAAGATCAGTTCGCACTAATGTTGCCTGCTCCCAGAATCCAATAATCCCAGGGTTTGTAGGTCTCCAATCCCCACTGTCTCAACATAGCCAAAATTGGCCAGAGCCAAATGAGCAGGCTCTTGTCTTTTATTAGGACAATTCCTCACAACGTGACCCTTCCCAAGGCAACCATGGCATATCAGTTCAGAATATGGAATTCTAGCACCTCTATCCCTACTGTTATACTGTGATTGTCTCTGATTATGAAGATTTTGGGAATAAAAGGGTCTTACCAGTGGTGCAGGTGGTCCTTGGTTACCTGGTTGTCCACTGGGTCTGGTTGCTCTAGCTGCTAGTTAATCCTCAGCTAGCTTAATGGTTTCTTCTGCAGTTTCAGGTTTGTGCTCCTTCACCCATACTTGCACATCAGGAGCCAAAACTTGGATAAATTGTTCGATGGTAATAAGTTCCATAATCTGGTCAATAGACTTTGTGGTGGGTTGTAGCCATTTTATACAGTAATCCATAAGTCTGGCATAGGTCTCCCTTGGCATGTCATAATGGAACATTTTCTGTGACCTAAAGTGCTGACGGTAAGTCTCAGTGCTGATATTATATCTTCTTAAAATCTCTTCCTTTACTTTAGCATAAATGGTAGCATCAGTCACACTTAGTTGACTATATACAAGCTGAGCCCTCCCAGACAAGTAGGGTACCAATCTTGTCACCCACTGATCTTGGGGCCAGTTGCAAGTCTGGGCTATTCGCTCGACAGCCATCACATAAACTTCTATATCATCACTTTCGGTTAATTTAGTCAACTCAATATCTCTTGGCACAGTTTGTTCTACTTGCCTTTGTGACATCTCCTGTATCACCTTCAGGGTGTCAGTCCATTTTTGGTCCTGTCTTCTCCTTTCTTCAGCTTGGAGTCTTTGGTCCTCATCCCTCAGTCGGCGATCTTCGTCCCTCTGGTTCTCCATCTCGATCTGCTGCATGCATAGCCACTTTAACAATTCACTAGGATCATCAGCAGCTGGAGGTACCTGTCGTACTTGTGGCTTTGCTGCTGCAGCTATCACCTCTTCTTCTTCTTCCTCTGTCTTCTTCATTTTGGGTCTGGTTCCAGGGTTTAGCCCAGGCAACAAAGGCTCAACAGTCCTTTCTCTCACTGACCTGGTGAGATGCAATGCACTTTTGTCTGACTGTTCCCCTTCGTGCATCTGTTAGGGTGTTTATGCTGCAACACCCCCTGGTACGCCTCCCAGGCAGCCTCGATGCACCAGGTTGAATCCCACTTCTGACACCAATGTAAGCATGTGGGTTCAATAACAGACACTAGTCACAAAAATGAAGTGCATAAAAAACACTGGCATAGCGTTTATCATTTTATTTCCAGAAAAAAAAAAATTATTTACAGAAAAGAAATAGGTTAGCTTTCACCAAAACAAAAGTAAACAAAAACCCAGGCAAGTCTTGCAATCAGACTTCCTGCTCTTCTCAGTATCCAATGCTTTCAAGCTAATGTGTAGGCATTCACACTTCCATTCCTTCACCTGATCAGAAGATACTGACCAGTCTCCTTCCTCTCCCTATCTGACAAGGTCTTCTGGTGGAGGCCTTATATAGTACTCAAAAGGGGCGGAGTTTGAAATTGGCTCCACCTACTCTCCAACATCACCTCCATTTGGTTGCTATAAAGGCAGCCATTTTGTGGGCTGCCAACCCTATGAAGGAGCTTCCCAGATGACTTCACCCAGGTAAGTAAACCATAATAGAGAAAAGAGAAGTAACCTAAATATTAAATATAAAGAATCTAGAATCTTTAACCAAAGGCAACAGATGAGGGGTGCACTCCATATCTTGTTTCCTTGTAAGGTTCTAGATTCTTTAATAAACAGCCAGTTTGATGTTCTAGTGCACAACCCAAAGAAAAAAAAACAGTTTTTATTTATAAAACACATTGATCTCCTATACTGTAATTCTAACTAACAGAGTTTTTACTGTGTTTATTTATCAAATATTGGAATTCCCCAATGGCTTCAATTCTCAATAACAGCTGTTCATTTTCAACCTTTTAACAGAAGGCAGCACCTTCTTTAAACAATTACAGCCGCTCTTGAATGAATATAGACACTGCAGGGCTTACTTCTTTATGCCCTCGGTGTCCTTGCATAAATCAGCTCCTTTTATTTCCTTGGGCGAGCACCAGAACAGGACTTCAGAGTTACTTGCTAGGGAGTGTAGCACTGCTCCTTAGCAACCTTTTCTTTACTGGTGTAAACCCTCTGCATAGAAAGTGGGGGCTCCTTTAGCAACATACTTTTGCTTTGTCTGAATATTCTAATCAAAAGCTTTTAAGGGCAATTACTCTTTAATTTAAAGCCCATTACCATAACTACTATCAAGATGTACAAACTAGAATTGGATAACAGGGATAGTAAAGCTTTAAGAATTGTCAGGTTGGCCACCCTGACAAGAAAATTAGTATAGATAGAAAGTTAGAGGTAGATGAGGAAGAGTGAAAATGAAAACAGAAAGGGGGGGGCATTTTGAAATCTCTTTCTTTTGAAGCTTTTTTATTTTCGTACAACAGACCATGTTACACCTATCCAGAGTGCTTCTATTAATTGGATTAGGCACCTCCCCCCTCCTCCTCTTTTGTGAATGCTGAGCAGAAGTATTCATTCAGTATCCCTGCTTTTTCCCTGTCCCTCTCTGGCCACCCACTGTCCTTTCTATTCAGCCTCACTATTCCTCCCTTTGTCTTTCTATGCTCTCTGATGTACCTATAAAAGGTTCTATCCCCCTTCTTAACCGAGTTGGCTATCTTTTCCTCAGTTTGGGCCTTTGCTATTCTGACTTCTCTCCCTGCTTCCTTCTGCCTTAACTGATACAGTTCTCTGTCCTGCTCCTTCTGTGCTTCCTAAATGATATATTTTTCTCCCTAACTTTCCCTGCCACCTCTTTTAAGAACCATAATGGCTTTTTCTTTCATTTTGATTTGTTTATTTGCTTCGCACAAAGGCTTGTTGCCTCTGTGATGGCAGTTTTGATGTTTCCCCATTGTTGCTCCACCCTTCCTTCTAGCCTGTTTGCTAGTGCTTTTCTAAGGCTCTCTCCCATCTTGCCAAAGTCAGCTCTCCTGAAGTCCAGTACCCTCACTTTTGTATGGCTTGATTCTGTAGCTGAGTTTATTGTGAACCACACTGTTTGGTGGTCACTTGTTCCCAGATGACTACCCACTTCTAGATCTGAGATCCTCTCACTGTCCCCATTTGAGTAGGAGGTCTAAGATTGCTCCCTCATGAGTGGGTTCCAAAACTAGCTGTCTGAGGCACTACCACCTGTGGGGCATCGAGAATGGCCCTGCTCTTGGATGTGGCTGCAGCAAACGTGCTCCAGTTAACATCTGGCATATTCAGGTCCCCCATCAACAGTATCGCCCCTTTCTCTGCCATCCTAAGGATGCCTTCTATCATATCCTTGTCCATTCCCTCTTCCTGACATGGGGGTCTGTATACAACCCCTGTGTGGATTGTGGTGCCATTTCCAGTCTCTAATGTGACCCACAGTGCCTCCTCTCCTCCCTGTTTACTTTTTTGTTCCATTGCTTTTATCTCTTCCCTTACATAGAGAGCTACTCCTCCCCCTCTTCTACCCTCCCTGTCTCTCCCGTAGGTTGTGTATCCTGGTATGTTAACATCTCAGTTATGGTTCTCTGTGTGCCATGTTTCTGTGACTGCTATGATATCCAGGCATCCCTCTTCCATTAAGGCCACAAGTTCAGGGAGCTTGTTGCCCAGACTAAGGGCATTGGTACTCATTACCCTCCATTTCTTGATGGCCTTACCCCTTTTTTCCCCATCCCTGTCTTTATTGCCTTTGTCATTTTCTCCATTTACTGCTGTCCTTCTCCCTATCAACATCTCTATCTTATTGTTTACCTCACTTACTACCCTGATTTTTTTTTTGGGGGCTAGGACTTCCCTGCTCCTTTCCAGTGTCTCCCCCTTTGGATAGTTTAAACTTGCCAATGAAGCATTTAAATATATCTACTAGAATCCTAGTTTCCCCTCCTAGACAAATGCAGACCATCCTGCATAGAATAAATTCCGCGCACTCCAAACTCCAGGTGGAACCCCCCTTCCAATGAAGCCAAATCCCTGAGCT
This sequence comes from Neoceratodus forsteri, assembly GCA_016271365.2. Classification (NCBI taxonomy): domain Eukaryota; kingdom Metazoa; phylum Chordata; order Ceratodontiformes; family Ceratodontidae; genus Neoceratodus; species Neoceratodus forsteri. The sequence goes on along the minus strand of CM057449.1, from coordinate 564,465,115 downwards.
CTGCACCAGTTTTCCAACCACTGATTGAATTCCATGATGTGGAGCACCCTAGCCTCACCCATGTCATAGACAGGCAGCACCTCCGAGAAGGTTACCATGCATGCTACTTGTCTAAGGCCTTTCCCCAACTCCACAAACTCTTCCTGCAGTGCTCTGATCCCTTTCTCAGCCACGTCATTTGTCCTTAGGTGGACAATGACATCCAGCTCCCTTCCCCATGCAGCTGCTCCAGCGATCCTGAGGATTCGCTCCCTGTCCCTCCAAGCCATGGTGCCAGGCAGGCACCTTACCTCCCTCTCTCCTTCCTCCCCCAGTTCTACCCTCCTAACAATGGAGTTGTTTCCTTCCCCTGTGGTGTCCCATGCCACCCTCCTGTGGGTCTCCTTTGTGGAGGTTCCCAGCATCCTCCTTGGTCTCCACTGTGGGTGCCTCCATAGAGGAACCACACTTTGCCAGAATGGCATATGAATTGTGAAAAGGTACAACTGGAGAGATGCACCTCTATTACACCACCCTTACCCTCCATGAGCCCACTTTGGTCCAACCACTTCTCTTTCTTGGCAACCTCAGAGGCAACAGCAGTAGCCCTGGTGGTCCCTGGGTGGGAGAGGAGGTCCCCCAAATCCTGGCCAACTCAGCCTGGAAATGAGTAGCCTCCTCCCTCAGACCAGAGAGGTATCTGCAGATGGGACAACACCGCATCCTCCAGAATGTCTCCCGGAAGACTGCTGCTCCACAGCTACTGCACTGCACCACTCCATCATGTCTTATTTCTGGACCCTTAACTGTTGTTTGGAATATTTACTCTTTCCTCTGTTTTTTTTTTCTCCCTACTTACTTACTGCCTCTGTGCCCTTTAAGCTCCGGATCTTCCTGTTCTGAGACAAGAAGTTCCTATATTTCTCAGTAGTCTCCTTATTTGCTCAGAGTAAGACCTCCAGCAGCTGGGGGGAAGAGCTACTCTTTTCCTTCTAGGCTGGTGAGTCTTTTGTGGCTCTGTGATCACTCACTTCCTGCTGTCAAACAGGAAGTTCCTGTTATCAGTCAAATCCTGTGCCTATAAAGTAGAACTGGCTTAGGGTTGAGCTGGAGGGGAGGGAGGGAGGGAAGGAGAGGGCAATATAGTCAGTAGAGAAGTATAGTTATAACAGCAGCTCCTTGCTTCTTTGTGTTCCTCTGTCTGTTCTCTAGGGCAGCGTTTTTATCTGGCTTTAACCTGGCTTCCTTCTAGCTAAACCACTCCCCCTACTTCACAGCTCTTTCTACACTTAGTAATTGCACAGACAGCAATTCCCTTCAGCCACCTGAGACAAACACCTAGATAACTGCACAGATAACAATTCAGTTCAGTAAACTCAGACAAACACACGTTTGTTTGTTTTGTTTTGTTTTTACCCTAAATTGAAGGTCCCAGTAGTAGAGTTCTAGTTCTTTAGTCCCAGTAGAGAAGTACAGTTATAACAGCAGCTCCTTCTTGGTGATCTCTGCCTGTTACTACCCCTCTGTGATTTGCTTGTATCTTAGTGGTCACCCAACTTTATACGCATATTTTTTCTTTTTCTCATTTGTCCTTATTTATGTAATTCACATGTGAATTAGAGTTTTTATTATATTAGGACACTGTTTATTTTTTGATTAGAATGGTATGACAGTTTTAATGTCTATTATTTTTGTTTCCTTCTTTTGCAGGTACTCTGCTTTCCCTTCTGTTCTCCTCTGTTATGGAGATTGGTAAATGTTGATCTTAATAGCCAGTGGATCACAGCAGCCTTTCTCCCATTCCGTCTAATTACTTGGTATTTGCTATCTTTTCTGAACAGTAGAACTCTGAATTGCAATAGGCTTAAAATACTGTTGAATGTGAATGAAAGTACATACTAAAGTGCATTAACTGACTGTTCTAAATGCAGTGTTTAAATGAACTTACCATATTTTTCTTTTACATGCAATGTGTTTAACATTACTTGGGTATTTAATTATGCCTGTATTTATTCATGAGCTCACTGTATTTAATCACAACACCCACACCCCCTGCTGAAGAGTTTTCATTCGAAGAGCTGGGGCAAGGAGTGGAGTGTTGATATGTCTGTGCACCTTACTTCTATCTGAATTATGGCATTAAAGCATTCCATACATGAACTGGGAAGTTTGGTGCCTTTTTTTACTTTAGAGTGAAGGTTCACTAAAACTCCACAGTCCCCAGTCAACAAGTGTACACCCCACACCACACAGCATGGGAGTGCAGGGTATACAGGTGGCCAATTCAATGGATGCCATGCACAACACAGCAGAAGCACAGCCGTGATACAAGGCACATGGTGGATAGGGTACCACAAGGGTGACCAGAAATGGACCACCTGGAGGGACCCTCAGTGGCAGTACCACCTGCATGCCATCCACAGAAATACAGAATCATTGAAACATAGAAACTGTCAGGAGATAAGGACCGCTAGGCCCATCCAGTCTGCCCCTAAGCCCCGTACTTGATTGCTGCTTCTGACCCTCCCTCTGCTTTACCTCTATGGTTCCCCTATACCTGTCCCATTCATATTTAAATCCAACCATAGTGCTTGCTCCCACCACCTCTTGTGGCAGATGATTCCATGCATCCACCACCCTCTTTGTGAAGAAAAACTTCGTCACATTCCTTCTTAACCTGCCACCTTCTAATTTCATGTCATGCCCCTTCATTCTTGTATTCCTCCTGTATTGGAAGATGTCTCCCTCCTTCACCTTGTTTATGCCCTTGAGGTACCTGAATGTTTCTATCATGTCCCCTCTCTCCCTCCTCTCCTCCAGCGAGTACAATCACATATATACAGTCACAGAGACAATCTCTGAACAGCATGTATGCTGAGTTCCACGGCTTGGAACAGAAGCACATCTGTCAAGCAAGGGGTTAGGCATGAGCACCTACAGTGCATTGCCCACAGTTCTGGCTGCCTGTGCATGGAGGTTGAGGGCAGGCAAGAGGAGCTAGGTGTCCTTCAGCAGTCTGTTGACAGTGACCTCAACTGTTACACAGGTGTCTCAAAATTACTTCACCTTTTTTCTCAGTCTAAATTTTGATTTTAACAATGTACAAAAGGTGATTTACCTGGTATGCCCCATGATGCTATTTAGCTGGTTAACAAAATTTTAAATAAATGATCTTGAATGGTTTGCCAACAATGGTCCAGTCTGCTGAAAGTGTATTACATTTTCGTAATCTCCTGAGGAGAATGTACCTGATAATGTCAAGGGCTCCTGTTACAATGTTCCATATGTTTTATACAGTGTTCTGTACTCTACACTGTTCACAAAGTCTGCATATTTTTATTATGTCTGTTTTGTATTGTCATTATGTATCAGCTGCAGCCTACACAAAACATTCGCACATTACAGAGTGGGAATACGAAGCCCTGCATGTAGCATTCCCTAGTGTACCAACCATGTATGTCTTACCAAAAATACACAAAGATCCTGTTAATCCATCAGGTAGACCCATCATATCTGGTAAAGAATGGCTTACAGAACCTATTTATATATATGTGGATGTTTTTTTACAGCCTATTGTATAGACTTTACCCTTTTACATCTGGGCCGGGATATTCAAACTGCACCAGGCTGGGGCACAAGCCTGGGTGCAGCGCAACTGGGATGCACCAGAGTGTGGACTGCGTGATATTCAATGGTGCTGCACCATGGCTCAGCACCGTTGAATATGGCACAGTGGCCACCCGCATTGCACATGGTGCAGTGGCACTGCGCCAGTGCAAGTGGCAAGTGAGGAGCAGGGGGATGCGGCAGCGCAACTGCAGTTGTGCTAGGTGCAGGAACTGCGATATTCAGTGGTGAGTATGCAAATGGAGCCATTATGCATGCAAGGTGCAAATGGGGCCATTTGCATGTCATTATGGCGCCATTTGCATGCATGTGCGCTGATCCCCGGCGACTTGTGCTTGGCACCCTGCCAGGCTGCAGCCGTCAGGGACCGATGCCCCCTGCACCTCGGTGGCAAAGTACCCCGACACCCGATCGCGGGCTGTGTAAATGAAAAAGTCCCTGGTGGTCCAGTGGACCTGTTCCCCAGCCCAGTTGCAGGCTATGTAAAAATATAGTTATCCCTGGTGGTCCAGTGGACTGCTCCCAGCCCAGTCATGGGCTATGAAAAATAAATGTCTCCCTGGTGGTCCAGTGGACTGAATCCAGCCCGATCGCGGGCTTTGTAAAGTAAAAGGTATCCCTGGTGGTCCAGTGGACCTGCTGCCAAGCCCGATCGTGGGCATTGTAGAATAAAAAACCTTGGTGGTCAGCAGTACCCCCCCCCACCCGCCCAGTCAGACCCACCACCCGCTCCCCAGTCAGTAGCAGGTGGCAGCTCCCCACCTGCAAGCAGCCCGGCCGCCTGCCGACTGACGCGCATACAGTACGGCTGTAGGCTCATTGATCCACAGAATGGGCCAATGGGATGCAGACCATACTGTATTATGATCCCGATATGTGAATGGATTTCATTCACATATCGATCGTGTAGTGCCAGCACAGCCTGCATGCCCACTGGCCTACGCTAGGACCAATGGGCGTGACAGCCATACGTGTATGCGCTGTTAGTTGGCGGGTGGCCAGGCAGCTTGCGGTAGGGAGCTGCCGCCTGCCACTAACCGAGGGGGGAGGGGTGGCAGGTCTGAGTGGCGGGTGGGGAAGGGGTACTGCTGGACCACCAGGGTTTTTCTTCTACAATGCCCGTGATCAGGCTTGGTGGCGGGTCCACTGGACCACCATGGATACCTTTTACTTTACAAAGCCCACAAGCGGGCTGGATTCAGTCCACTGGACCACCAGGGAGACATTTATTTTTCATAAACCAGTGATCGGGCTGGGAGCAGTCCACTGGACCACCAGGGCATGATTTTATTTCATTATGCCCGCAATCGGGTGAGGAGGTAGGGTCCACTGGATCACCATGGATATTTAACATTTCCAAAGCCTGTGATTGGGCGTGGGGGGGGGCCGATGCTCAGCCTGTGTCTCGGGTGGTCGGGTGGCTACCCACAGCAGGCGGCTGCTGTTTTGCGCCCTGCAACATGGCAGCTCACCTGTGGGTGGCCAGGCCTTGCTCCTGTTTTTTGTCAGTGGATCTTTGCACCCCCCTGTGCAGCGCAAAGTGGGTGTGTGCCTGCATATGTGCCGCACATCCTGGGCTGAATATTGGGATATGCCAAATATGCATGGGCACGCCCCCTGCACTTGGGCCGCATACATTACTGGTGCACCCGGTTGCATCGGATTTGGCGCCAAATTCCCCTTTTGAATATCATCCCGGGGCTCATCAGTGGGTTGCACATGGCACAACACTGTTGCGCCATGTGCTACCCCTTTGTATATCCCAGCCATGGTATTCAATGCAGGTCATTAACCTAGTGGAGGACCTGAATATGGATGAGGAGTGTTTTTTTTGCCACCCTTGATGTCAAATCTCTATATACTAAAGTTCTGCACCAAGGTGGCGTAGATGCATTGACATATTTTTGGGGATCAGAGAAGAGGGTATTCTAAGGTCCCTACACAATATATTGTCAAGCTTGCTGAATTAGTTTTGACTTCCAATGTGTTCATTTGCCTATTATAAATAAATTAAAAGCACAGCATTGGGGGCCACTATGGCCCACAGTTCTGCAAATTTGTATGTCAGAAAATGGGAACCAGAGGTTGTCTCTGATGGCGACATAAATCCATTTTTTGAATATCTGGATTTATGGTGCCATTTTATTGATGACATTCTGATCATATGAAGAGGATCAGAGGAATCTTTTTCAGCATGAAAGTGCAAATCCCCATTTGAAATTTAAAGCAATGAGCAATAAAAATGAAATAACATTTTTAGATTTGAGGATATTTAAGGTTGGGAATGGGAATGTTGTTAACACCCTTTTTTCAAAGTGAACAGACCATAATAGTTTGCTATTGTCTAGCAGTTACCATCCAGGGTATGTCCCTAAAAATGTTATGATGGGACAACTGATTAGAAAATTTTGCAACTGCACTAGGAGGGAGGATTATGTTATTCAGAAACACAAGACAGATAGTGAGATTCAAACAAAGGGGATATTTATTTATTTAAAGGTTTTACCAGGAAGGCATACTGAGCAGACTACTGCTCAATTCTAGATATGCTCTGGGGGGAGGGGGAAAAGGAGTGCAGGCACATAAAACAGATACAAAACAATAAGTTAAGATAAGCATATGTGGTAGGGTGAAGTGCTGCTGGCAAATAAACAAAACAGATGACATTAAACTATAATAACCTGTATGTCCTACACTGTATTACCTGCCTGTATGTGCAAAATTATATGTAACTAACTCTGGGTCGCCCCTGAAAAAGGGACCTACGGGGCCCAGTGGGCTTAACCAGTTAACAAAATTTAATAAATAATAAATAAAAATGCATATATATATATATATATATATATATATAGCAACAGTGCAATTGTTATTGTTAATGTAATCCAGCTATGTTGAGAACTAGGTGTAAATAAGTTTGTGGCCTATACATAGTATTGATTATCATGTGTTGCAATGTACCCCATAGCATTAATCTGTTTATCTCTGCACGAAGTGTTGTACTTGTTTGCTGTAATAGCTTTATTCTGTTCAACTTTTGTATCAACTGCTGTACTCATTTCATGTACAGTATGAGTTATCCTGTATATCCTGTACAAATCTTGTATCAACTGCTGCACTAACAATTGTACTGCTCTTCCAGGGTTGCCCTTGAAAAAGGGACTGTCATGTCTCAGTGGGCTTACCTGGTTACCAAAATTCAATAAATAAATGTAATTAGTCAGGCAGTGTATGCAGTTGATAACATGGACTGATCAGGTACTCTGACCATTAAACCACATACAACAATAGACAAGGGAAATTAGAGAGAATATTGTTTTGTCACAGATTACAGTGTTAGAGCACAACAGTTGAAAGAAATACTAATAAAATATTGGGCTATTCTTTTAACTAATAATAATAATACTTTTATTTATTATGTGCCTTTCAAATATCAAGGCGCAATACAATAAGATAAAATACAGAAATCAATATTATAAAACCAGACAAAAACAGATCAATAAACAGTAAAACCATAAGGGTTTTCCCACAGGAAGGATTTCAAAGCCTGTTTAAAACTCCCCACAGTCGTGCACTCCCTAGTCCGACAGGGTAGAGAATTCCAAAGGGAAGGGGCCGTAAACATAAAAGCATGGGCCCCAGCAGATTTTAAAATCACCCTTGGAATCTCTAGCAACCTCTCGTCAGCTGAGCGGAGTGATCTAACAGGTTGGTAAGGGATCAGGAGTTCTTTCAGGTAATCAGGGCCCAGATCGTGCAGGGCTTTAAAAGTCAGTAATCTGACTTTGAAGGTGATCCGCCACTGAACTGGCAGCCAGTGCAGTTCCCACAACACTGGTGTAATATGGGAAGATCTAGGAGTACCCATCAACACCCAACCTGCGGAATTCTGCACCAGCTGCAAGCGGCGGACATCAACCCCCGGAAGCCCAAAGTAAAGTGAGTTGCAGTAGTCTAGGCGCAAGGTCACCAAGGCATGGATTAAAGTTGGCAGATCACCAGACGGAACAAGGTGCTTGATCCTAGCAATGTTTCTCAGATGGTAGAAAGATTACTTAACCACCGCTGACACCTGGGACCGAAGAGTCAGCCCCATATCTAGTATCACCCCCAGGTCTCTCACCCATTCAGAGACCTGTAGCTTGACATCCCCAAAAAACAGTCCAGACGGGGAACTGGCCCCAGGTCCCCCTATCTGGTGATCCGAATCCAATACCAACACCTCCGTCTTCCCAGAGTTCAACTTCAGCCAGCTGGACCTCATCCAGTCCTGGATTTCATTGAGGCAGCTGTTGAATACTGAGATAGCTCCTTCCTGGTCGGGTGCAAAGGACAGGTATAGCTGGGTATCATCCGCATAACAATGAAACCTCAGCCCATGTCTCCGAGGGAATTCATGTACACCACAAACAACATGGGGGACAATATAGAGCCCTGAGGAACCCCACAAAATTGAGAGATGGGATCAGAGAAAAAAAAAAACTGAAACCACCCTCTGAGTTCTTCCGGTGAGGTATGAAGTGAGCCATCTGAGAACAATCCCAGAAAGCCCACGAATATATCTCAGGCACTCAAGTAGCACCCCATCATCAAAGCTGTCAATGCTGATGACAGATCTAAAAGTACCAAAATGGACCATTTTCTCTGGTCTCTCGCCATCAGGAGATCATTGAGCACCCAAACCAGCGCAGTCTCGGTACTGTGCCTCTTTCGAAAACCTGATTGGAGAGGTTCATAGATGCTATGGATGGTCAAGTGGTTCTCCAACTGGGCCACCACTACTTTCTTGATCACTTTCCCCATAAAGGGGAGGTTCGAGATAGGCCTGTAGTTGGCAAGACAGTCTGGCTCCAAAGAAGCTTTCTTCAACAGGGGTGTCACCACTGCCTCTTTCAAGGAACAGGGATATTCACCCGAGTCAAGGGAGCACCAAACTATCTGTGCTAGAACCAGGAGAATGGACTCCCCACACCCCAAAATTAGGGAAGTAGGGCCTGGATCTAAACTACAGCAGGTAGGGTGCAACCCTTGGACAATCCGCATAACATCCACGATTTCCGGGCGGTCAACGGTACTCCAGGAAAACGAAGGGGTGGTGACCAAGTCCTGACCAATAGCAACCCGCACAGAATGTGTCAAATGGATCTCTGACCTAATTTCAGCCACCTTATCAGCAAAGAACCGAGCAAGCTCATCACACTGTAATTGTGAAAACGCTCTACGGAGCTGTAGACAGGTTGGGTTGCACAATCTGTCCACAGTTCTGAACAGCCGAACTGGTCGGTTCTGAGCAGCAGAAATTTCTCCGGACAGGAACTCTGCCTTCTTACGAGAAATTTCTGACTGACAGAATTGATAGTGTTCTAACAGTCTAAGATGGTTGGCATCCAGGCCAGATTTCTGCCAACAACATTCTAACCTGTGTCTAAGTCACCGCAACTCCCTCAAGGCCCCATCAAACCATGGCGCCCAAGGTCGAAGGAAGAGAGGACGCACACGAACTGGAGCAATAGAATCCAGGGCAGAGGTAATGGCATTATTATAGGCCACAACTAATGCCTCTGGATCACTGCAATGCACAGGGAATTGTGATAGGTCAAGGACTGCAGCAAGGCCATTAGAAGAAATATTCCGCAAAGGGCGGTACTTGACCATCTCCATAGGGGTCGGCCTACAAGGTGGGGTGCCAAAATTGAATCTCACAGTGTAGTGATCGGACCAACCAACTGGTTCCACCCCCACGTTGGAAGCCTTGATCCCCAGGAGGAAGACCAAATCAAGAGAATGGCCACCTTTGTGTGTAGCAGTGGTAACCACCTGTGTTAGGACCAGTGACTCCATTAACTGGAGGAAGTGTTGTCCAAACTGATGATAAATTGAGGTCCTGTATTGATGATGGTCCTCGGATGGTCTTTTGGTGGGCTCACACAATTAGGGATATGGTTGTTCATAATTTTTTACTTGTGAATAAATACTCACTGGTGTGGCAAGTGTAAAAGTTGCCATGATGTTAAGAGTACCAAGAATTTTGTCAATCTGACTAGTGGGAAAATGTATCTGATTAACAACTTTATTTTTGCTGCACTGTGGGGTGGTATACATGTTGAAGTGCTCTTGTGGCTCTTTCTATGTAGGGAGAACAAACAGGGAGTTCTGCACCTGGATTGGTGAACATGTTAGTGCATTAGAAAAAGATGACATGTCATATGCAGTTGTACAGCATGTCACTAAAAACTTCCAAACTACTCCTAAGATTAAATTTGTGGGATTGGAGAGAGTGACTCTTGGTCCTTGGGGTGTGTGGGGTGTGGGGTAATTTGGAAAGAAAGATAGGCCAAAGGGAAAGTTTGTGGATCTTTGCGGTAGGAGCTAGAGTAGGCAAGGGCTTATTGATAATATAGATTTGGCTGCCTTTACATAAATGAGGAGTCGGTATTATCGTTATGTCAGTGTGAAGTTTACAGGTACCACATTGCTTTTTTTTTATCTCTGCAACTTTAAGAACGAGCCTGGTTAGTGACCATAAAAGTCAATATTTGTGTATAATTACTGGTGATCATAAATATCAGCTGGATTAATGTTTTGTTAAAAATGCATATCAACCAGATTTCTGATTATTATGTTCCAAAGGCAAGAATAACCCAAAATCTGGTTGATATGACACTTCATAATAACCTGAAATCCAGTTGATATGACAGTCCTTAAAGAAACAGTGCATTTGAACCTCACTGCGCAGCAGTGCCAGCACTGGACACTGTTGCTGGTACTCACAGTGGTTGTCTGCTCTGCCAACATGAAGAGTCTCCAAATGATATTAGCATTCTAGCGAAAACATTTCTTTTTCTTTCAAACTGCTAGAAATACAGTCTAAACTGCCATACCAGCAATTATAAAAGATAAAGGATAGGTAAGTTTGATGTTATGGATTTTTTTCACACATCCTCGTGTGTGATGACCACATAAACCTCTCGAGCTTCGTTCTTGAGGATTATGGGTCATCACACACCTGGGGTATGTGAAAAAAATCCATGACACACACTTACCTATCCATTATTCTCTATTAAATATTTTCTGTCACTTTAAATTTGTACCAGGTCAGTGACCATGATGATTTTAATTGTTCATCACTATTTTAATTATTTTGTTATGGGTGATGCATTTTAATTGGTTAAGCAACTGTATTTAAGATACTTGTGTAATTCAAATCAGTATCTCTGAAGAAGCACAGCATTTGCCTATGTGAAATGTAAGGGCTGTTTTAATGTTACTAGCCAGTATAAGTGTTTTTTTAGCCTGGCACTGTTTTGAGCATGAGTGTTGTTTCTGAAATAAAAGTTATTTTTTTATACTCAGTTCTTGGTTTGGGTGCTTATATTCATGTTACTGTTCATTATGTATCAGGCATGACTGAAAAATGGCTGTGCCCAGCTAACCTCCTGGTTACAAAAAAAAAATTAAAAAGTGAAATAAAAATGTTGCAGTCCTTAGTTAGATCCCATTCAGCTTCTAATACATGGTGTAACTTTTTAACCTCAATTTAGTGAAGCACATTGTGAGGTCATATACCTCAAACATGCTATAATCCTAATTTCTTTAGCCATAGTTTTTAGAAACATAGGTTGCAGATTTTAAAATTAAAATGGAAAACTGCATAACACAAGTCCTCAAAAAAGGCCTTTGTTCTAGTCAAATTTACATTAAAAATGTTCTTTTTAGTCTGTCTTTTTAACTGATGCTGCTTAAGAATGGCAATTGCACAGCACATACATTCATTTTCTTATGTCTAAAGTAGTCCAGCATTTGTTTTGAATAAGCCAGGGACAACTGAACAAAATGGATTAAGCTGCTTCAAAGAATCTGATTGTGTCTGGTGGCTTTTCATGAATACCTAAAGTCGTGGTTCATCTAAAGCCATGATTAATTGATATTTTGGTTAGTTCAGTTTTGGGCAATATATATGACTGCAGCTAAGATATTGTTGTCTCAGTGTATGCTACGAATATGCTGTAGAAGGTACAAAAGCAGTGACTTACCTGACAGAATTCCTATGGCTGATCCCAGCACGGCATGTATACACAAAATAGGAGAAGACAGGAAAACTGCAAACAAAATAATTCCTCCGCATAAGCAGTCACTGCAAGCAAAGATTTGACCCACACCAATTGGCGCCGCCTTCAATAGCTGTAATGAGTAGCAACACAAAGAAATCATTAACTTATTGAAGCTTAACAACATAGTAATGCAGACTGTTTAACTTGAGGGGTTACCTTCATCATCTGCAGTTAAATCCTAGTTTTACTTCACAGGTAGTTGTTTGAACTGAATAAATAATGGTTCAAGGTTAACAGTTTTGCTGGATGCTGTTAATCAAATTATAAACCACTGATCAGTACAACTAACATAAATTATCTTGGGAGTGCAGCATGTAGGGCTGGGTAAAATGTATCTTCTGCCAGTGAAATTCTGGAAAAATTCCAATTTTGCTTCTGTGAGATTTCGCGAAATTTCCACGAACATTTCATGTTGCCAAAATTGTTATTTTAGTTATTCCCATCTAATTTTAAAAGTGATTGTCCAAATTGCACCACGTTTGGTGTGATGACTTCCATACAGAAGTATGCCAAGTTGCACATTTCTGTCTTTAAGGGTGACCATGTTATAACCCCTCCAAATGAACAGAAATTTTACAATTTTATTTCATAATTATGCAAACTGCAACATTTTAAGCCCCTATAACTTTAAAACTAGAGAACTGAATATCAACAATTTTGTTATGTTCATTGACCCTAAATATTAGGCTTTGAGGCCACCCCTATGGCCCAGCAGCAGAGCATCATGTTGCCAAGCTGACAACTGAGGATCAAAAGTGAGCCCAGAAAGTCACTTCAGAGGGTAGGCCATGGCTGAGATGGCTGCTGTTTGAGCAATAAATATAGTCAGGAAGGGTTCATGGCAGGTTCCACAAAACAGCAATCACTGCAGCTGGGCAGAAACTTGCTTTTGCCACAGGAAAGCTGGGGCAGTGCAAGTTTGACAGAGGTACTGCTCCCACTAGGGAGGAGGAAGGAAAATGTGGTGGAAAACTGAGTAGCCAAGTGAATGATGGCTGGGTTCAGACCTGATGAGGATATATCACTGTGAACAGGGTATGTCTTTGAGAGATGAGCTACTGGCTGAGAAAAATAATATGGGAAAAAAGAGGCTATGTGTGTCAGCTCTCTAAATTTCTTGCTCAGAGTACAGCCAAGTTATATGCAGCCAAGGCTTCCAAAATAACATCAGTAATTAAAGTTGAATTTCATGAGCGTTTGTGAAATTGTGGAATGCTGTGATACTTTTGTTAAAGCCATGTCCATACATTTTTCCCAGTTGTACACTTGAGTTGCCATTGTAGAGGAAGGTAAAGGCTGAGTAAAGCAGCTATAATGTAATATTCACAGGAGGCTTCATAGTAAAAATATAGTGGAGCCAAGTGTCAGGTCATGATCTTGAGTGATGAACCATGAGGAATAGTCATGAGCATCACTCTGCAATAGCCTTTCTTCTGGCAATATACCAGCTAACCACTAGAGCTCACTGACTTAATGACTTGTTGTAGCACATGCATGTGTAGCATTGTTTCTGTACAGTGCCACCTGCTGACTCTTTAACAGCCCTGTGGATAACAATGTCTTTTTTTACTATTTGAAAACAGTGGCACCAAGTGATGCCATGCCTTAGAATTAGTTGTGACTTAGGCCATTGTAACCGAAGTACCTGAATGTCTCTAGTCATGATGGAGCATGATGCTGAGTATCACTGTTGCAGGAGTGTTGGAGGGATATTGTAGGACTATGATGATAGTGCATGTAAGGTGATTTAGTTGTGAAAAGTGCTTTGTAAAAGGTAAATTCCACAAGTGGAATTCTTCTGGCATTACTTGTTATGTGTCCATGACTTTTTGAGTAAATTTTGCCAATTAGTAATTTCTAAGGTATCCACAATACATTTTAACCTACTAAACCATATTTATCCAGCTTAATTAGATTCAAGGGCATATTTATTTTGGTATGCATGCCAAATCTTGAGTGTATATCTGAAATAGCAGCAATGCTATAAACATCCAAATATTTTAAAAATGTCCACACAATTTAATAAATATTTAAACTGTGACATTTTGAATTCCTATAAGTTACAAGTTACGTAACCAACTACCCCTCTATTTAACAGTTTCTAAGATTCTTCCAAGATAGTATGCATATAAATGTTCCATTATCTAGCTCCAAAGGTGGCTATGTTGTAAGCACAGAAATATTTTCAGAAATTTTACATGAATAATAAATTGCTAAATATTGTGCTGCTATACCTTCCCCACCCTAATCCAAATGCCACAGAACTTACAATTGTTTCACACAGTTTGCATGCCAAATTGCAGATCTCTAGCTATAAGACGGACCAAGTTATGACCAATTAAAGATTTTCAGAAAATTCCAAGAAAGTTCATGAAATTTACAGAATTTCTCAAAGATTCTGCAAAATCGGAATTTGCTAATTTTTCCCAGCTCTAACAGTATGCTCTCTTACACAAATCCAAAGAGAAAGGGATTACACACATCATTTGAAAGACCCAACATACAATTAACATTATGAATGTCTTTAATACCCATTAGGTATTCAATGTGAACAGAAAGCTTTCCTTGAAGAACTACTGACATTTCAATCAAAATCTTTTTACAAGGACACCAGTTCCTTACTTTTGTAGGCATAGTCAAATGACCCTGGCTGTTATGCAACTGACAAATTAAGAGAGCACAGATATCGCTGTGTAGTGATGTTATTAAAAATGTCAAAGGAAACTAGTTTAGCACTTATATTACTTAGAATGTTTACTTTTTTATTGGTAGCTTTACTACAGATAAGCAATAAGACACAGAAGAGTGTGGGCTAGGCCAAGATACTCTCCTGCTCAGGCCCTAGTGAGTCCTGTCACCGCAGGTGGAGGGCCTTGTACCCCCAGGAAGGGTGATTATCTCAGCTTCACCCACACCCTCAAGTGCCTCATTGTATATAGGTGAACTGAGAAGCAATTAAAATAAACAAAAGCTAACTTTTTAAATTAAAAACAAGTATTTGCTTTTGTTAAAAGTAACTAGTAAAAAGTAATCCATCACCACATCAATCATCTGTAGTTTCACACATTCAACAGATGGAATGTTTGTTTATTATGTAATGCAGGAATTCAAACTTCTGCCGAATTCTTCCGGTAGAATGTTCACCCCATCACACACAAGAGAAGGTCTTATATGGAGCCACGGTCTCAATTTTATATATGGCACAGTAAGCAGCAGAGACTGCTCTGGATAACTGGTAAGGATAGGAGGTGTATTTTTCATGGCCAACAAAGAAGCACAAGAAATGAAGACTGAATTGTGCTAAATTTTAAACATGTGTTTATGTATATAAGAAGGGGAGCATGAGATGAAAGAATATTTATTTATTTAATTTTAATTATTTAAAGGTGTTTTACTTTTTGGGGTCTTCATGGAGGTTTACAGTGAATAAAGGTAGCAGCCATATTTGTGATTTCAATCAGGGATGAGTGAAGTGGGTCATGAATTCTAAATGTAATTTACCCAAATTCCAAATCCTGCTGGTATTTTTCTCTACTGTGGCATTAAGCTGAGATAAATATATGACTGCCAGCCTGCTTTAGCCAATCAGAAGCAATGAGTTTCCCTACCCATTTATAAAGATCAGTATGTATTAAGTACATTGGCTTGGATAGTGCATTAACTATACTCCGACAGATTTCACTCTAATATAGAGGCTAACTTTGTCTGAGGTATATCTGCTCCAAACCACATTTTCAGGACAGTTTTTACTTATCCAGTGTTCATTACCTAGCTATTCCATTATTGCTAGCACCAGCCACATGGACCAGAAATAAATAAAACTGATTTATAAGAAAATGTTTAATTATATTTAAGTGGTTGTTTTATATTTGGTTTTATGATGATTGTGATGTTTTTATTTGTGTATAGATTGTTCAGGCGCCTTGAGCTTTGGAAGGGCACCTTTTATAAATAAAATGATGATGATGATGATGATAATGATGATTAGTGAGTTGAATTTTCTGGTAAAGTAATAACACAGTGTATGTTGTCCTAGACTGGTGATGATACAGAACAAGACATGTTGCCAAGCAGGTAGGTAGCCCAGGTTAGAGTAGCACTACAGTATAGTCATATAATGTTTTGTAGTTGGATAAAGTAGCATGAAGGAGAAGGAGGAGAAAGAGGAGTGTTTGTTGGGTACGGCTACTGCATGGTGGTACTCAGTTGACTTCAAAAACAAGGTCAATCTGCTATTTTTTTCAGTATCATTTTTTTTATCTCATTTACTGCCAAACTGCTCCCATCTAGCCTCCCCCTTAGCCCCATCACCTGCACTTATCCCAGCCTCCTTGATCTCCAATTACATATGTTCCATCATAGGGCCCTCACGGAGCTCAACATCTCCAACAGGGTCTGGATCTCATTGTGGAGGGGGGAGCCTAGTCAGCAGTGCAGGGCCTGCAGGGTGCTGTAGGTCATCCTGCCAGTCAGCATTTTCTACCAGTTCCCTCACAGGATTGCCAGCATGCAATTACATGGATGCATGTACATGTTGGTGCATGGGCATGTTATCAATCTCGTGAGGTGGCCGCTTCCTGATGTGTGCCTCCACTATGCTAAGACCCAGTTTCTGTCAGGTAGCAAATGAGTAGGGGAGGATGGAATGCCACCTCCCCAAAGAAGGAGCACTGTCTTGTGGGCTGCTTACTATTCTTTTCCTTGGCTGCCCCCAGCAACCTGAGTCCATTCCTGAACCTGGAAACCAGAGCAGTGGGCAAATGTTCTGCTGCTGTGCTAACTAGCCAGCCCAATCATTCTTTTATGGAGTGCTTGGGAAGTCTGCTTGTCAGGAATGAAAATCTGACAGGCATGCATTATGGTGCATGATGATGGTACACACAGTATAGGCCACACGCTAAGACTACTCATCGGGTTATAAAATGGGATACAAAAATTCTATAAAGTGATGGGCTGAAATCAGTCAAAAGAGGTGTCATTATTTTTGAAGGACTGTACAGTTGGAAACTATTGAGGTTTGCTGTGATCATTTACATTAGATATGCATTACCAGGCATGTCTTCACAAGAAAATAATCAAACTTCATAGCCATTTTTTCCAAGCAGCATACAATGTAAGAAAATATGACTCCAGTAACATCTAGTTTAAACTGTGCCCATCCTAAATATCAATCTACCAAAACCCCTATCTGTTAAAAAGATCTACTCATGAAAAAGGAAACATAAAATGTGTCAGCCAGTGTTTTTCTCTTCCTCCCCAGCTGCTCTGCATGTCTTGTACTGCCAGTAATTAAAAAAACTCCAGCAGGTGTTTCTGTCCTTCCCAACCACCCAGCTGCCAAACACCCTTCCAGTCCCACCTGTATTGCTTTGTCTGCTAATACAGTTTTTAATAGGAAGCTGTTGACTGGGATGTACTATACTGGAGCTGGCAGTTCAGGAAGGTTACAAAGACAGACACATGATCATTACAATATAGATGATTGCACACACGTTTTTGTGACATGTCTGAGCTGCTGACTCCAAATAACACTCATTTGAGTTAATGGCTCCCTATTACACCTTTTATAAACAGATAAACACAATAATAAAAGGAAAGGCATTTGGCAGCTAGGTGCTTGGGGAAGAACAAAACAGCAGTATCTGAAGTTTTTTTTTCAATTATGACGACTATAAAACATACAGAGGTGCTGGGGGGTATGGTGCAAGGAGTAGTATGACACATTTTTCTTTGGCAATACAAATGGCTCCTAGCTCCAATATTCAGTTCCCACTGGCACCTTTTGGAGAGTTTGGGCATACAAAATAGAGAGTGACACAACTTTCCTTCCAAAAAAAAAAAACACATGACTACATTTTTAGGAGGAAGGATTTTCCATTTTTAAAACTAATCCAACTGAAGAATATATTTCTTTTAAACAACACATTCTATGGTAAGGGAGAGAGAAGTGGTCCATAGCCAGCTTCACTTCAGCTCTGAGTTGGGGCCTGGACATACAGCTTGGTTTCAATAGTTCAGCAGAACCACTTTGGTTCACAGTGTAGTTTTTGACAATGGGTAATAACACATTACAAGTGTGGGGAGGTGGGAAGCTATGAAATCAGCAATGAATGTAAATTACTGTAGCTTGTAGCAGGTGCTGCTGGTGTGCGTCTGCTGAGGATTACTGTTCCAGGTGTTGTGACCAAGTCTGCAAAACTGTCAAGATGGCCCTGGCACACTGTGAGGTACAGATCAAGTGTGAGCTTCAGTGACAGTTACTACTCATGCCTGACCTCAGGATATACACCCTCCATAGCCTTTTATTCTCTATTTTATGTCATATAAATTACTACAAACATACGAAATTGCCAGCAGATACAAGCCATTCAGTCTATCTAGTCTGCTCAAGTGTGCAGCACTTCAGTCCATTAGACTGCAGCTGCCCCCTCCCTCATATGTCCTCCCCCATCTCCCACCCTCCCAATTTGTACCCTCCACTTGAATCTGTCCCACCCCCTCGTGAAGCCTCCAACAATCTACAGCGATACAACTTCCTCTGGCAGAGTGTTCCACCCTGTCACCACCCTTTCTATGAAATAGTGCCTCCTCAGTTCCCTCTTGAATCTGCTCCCTTCCAACGTCATAGAGTGTCTCCTGGTTTCTCTTCCACCCTTCAGATTGAACATACACCTGGTGTCTACTTTGTTCAAACCCTTGAGGTACTTGAAGGTCTCAATCATATCCCCTCTCTCCCTTCTTTCCTCCAGAGTATACATATTGAGCTCTCTCAGTCTCTCCTCATATGGTCTGTTCCCCAACCCCAGGATAATTTTTGTTGCCCTACGCTGTACCCCCTCCAGTAGTTTGATGTCCTTTTTCAAGTAGGGACACCAGAATTGCATGCAGTACTCTAGGCGTGGTCTCACCAGGGACTTGTACAGGGGCAAGATGACCTCCCCACTCCTAGAAGTAATCCCCTTTGCTATGCACCCTAGCATCCTGTTTGCCTTCACTGCTACCTTCCTACACTGAGCAGAGTGGTTCATCTCCCTGGTTACCAGCACTTCCAGATTCTTCTCCTCCTTGGATTTTGTTAACGGGACACCCTCCAGCCAGTAACTGTGTCCTGGGTTTTTGCCTCCTAAATGCATTACTTTGCACTACTTGGCATTGAAACAAGCTGCCAAGTGTGAGACCATTCCTCCAGTTTTGCCAAATCCTCCTGAGGTACTTTTTCTCCCCCCCCCCATCTACCTCTGTACAAATCTTTGTGTCATCTGCGAAGAGACTGATCTTGCTCTTAATCCCTACTGCAATGTCGGCTATGAAACTGTTATACAGAACCAATCCCAGCACCGAGCCCTGTGGTACACCACTTGTTGCTGTCCTGGGTTCAGATGCCCCCACTACTACCTTCTGCTGTCTACCCTGCAGCCAGTTCTTGACCCATCTGACCAGTTTCCTCCCTGCTCCCAGACTCTTCAACTTGCAGGTCAGCCTACTGTGTGGCACCGAGTCAAAGACCTTGCTGAAATCCAGGTAGAGGACATTCACCTCATAACCCAGTTGTGAAAATCAACCAAGTTCATCTGACAGGATCTACCCGAGACAAACCCATGCTGCTTGCTGTCCTGGAGATTGTTATCCTCAAGAAATTGCACCGGTCTTTCCTTGAGGATTGTCTCCATCTGTTTTCCTACAATTACAGTAAGGCTCACCGGTCTATAATTCCCAGGTTCATCCTTGGGCCCACTTTTGTGGAGCGGTACCACATGTGCTTCCCTCCAGTCCCTGGGCATGCACCCTGGGTTCAGAGAGATATTGAACAGGTCCACCAATGGCCCTGCCAGGACCTCTGCCAACTCTCAGCACCCTGGGGTGGACTCCATCTGGGACAGGTGCTTTGTCCACCTTCAGAGACTTAAGGCCCTCCCTTACCCTTTCCACCATGATTTCCCCATCCATGGTTGCTCGCCCTTCTTCTCTGGTACAGGCCCATCCCTCTCCTTGGTGAAGACTGAACAGAACTATTCATTAAGTACTTCTGCCTGCTCAGCCCCCTTTTCTACCCACCCACTTCCCCTCCTGATCCTAACAATGTGATCCTTGCTCTTCCTCTTCTCTCTAGCTGAAGAAATCCTTTTTTCCTTCTTTGATCCCCTGCGCTAACCTTTGTTCCCTAGCTGCCTTTGCTGCCCTTACCACTTTGCTCACTTCTCTGGATTTCTTCACATATTCTTCTCTGTCCTCTGCCCTGTTGGATCTCTTGTAGATCCAAAATGCATTCCTCTTTTCCCTCACCTTCTCCACAACCTCTCTACTCATCCAACTTAGTTTCTTAGTCCTGGCTTTCTTGCTCTGGCTCTTGACACACGTTTTAGTGGCTTCAGGCAGTTCTACCTTGATGACTGCCCATTTTTGTTCCACGTTCATTTATGAGCAGATGCTTGTCATATGACTTTCCTGTATGTGTACCATCCTGCCAAAGTCTGCCCTTTTGAAGTCCAAGACCCTAGTTTTTGTAGTGGCTTCTTCCCTACCAAGATTGATTGAGAACCACACTGTGCGGTGGTCACTGCTTGCTAGAGGTTCCTCCACCCTTACATCCCTGACCTGTTCACAATCTTCCAGTACCAAGTCTAGTACATTCCTCTTCCTCGCTGGCTCCATTACTCTCTGGGTAAGGAAGCTATCCTGAATGCTTCCAGGAGGATCTGCTCCCTGGTGCAAGTGGTTACTATATGCCAAATCACTACGACTTCTTTTCCAAAGCAACCTCATGTGCAAAGCAAACAGAACTCTGGTCAAAAAAGCAAATATTAAATTGTACTTTTTTATGAGCTTGGAAAAAACAGATTTAAAGTTGGGTGAACTGGTGAAGTTTCATAAAATGGGAAAGGAAATCCCTGAATCCCAATTAGCAAGAGCCTGTGCATGGTGACACTACTACCAATGGAGAAACATTTTTTAATTTTAAAGTATTCCTCACAACATCATTTTAAAAGCACAACAAGACACTTCAGGGTGTTGATAGTATGATGACAACCTCTTCCTCTAGGAGCTTAAGGAACTTGGCCTGTGGCCTTGTGCCTTACTATGCTCTTAGGTAGCTGGTTATCACAGTACTACAAATACCCTGTTATATCATATTACTTACTTATTTCACAGTAGTATGACTGGTTCTTGAATATGGTGCCCTTATCTGGCATAGAGGGCTAGCATTTATAAAAAGTAATTCCCTTGTAGGGTCTGTGGGGATAGTGTGGGCTAAGTGGTCCTTATCTGCCATCAAATTCTGTTTCTATATTTCAAACATATTGTTGGTATGGTGTGGGGAGAAAAGCAGGTTCTGGAGGTGTGACAAGCTGTGAGCAAATGAGGTGCCTTGAAATCAGACTGTAGCCAATGGTGGTTGATCTGGCCAATGATGCAGATTTTAACCAGAAAGCACACCTTTCTTATGAGTTTTGCTACTATACTGAGTGTGCGAGTTTTGCCATTTTGATGATACTGTGTGTCAACACCCGTTGTCTGACCCTATTTCTACCACTGCCACCCCGCTTCCTTTCCCATCTCCCACCCACCTGCTGCCTGAAAATCAACACCTACCCCCACTATCAAAAAAGTAACTCCTCCACCTTCTACCACCCTTTCAGAGCCCAACCACCCTGTCCCCACATGAGTGCAATACTCTTCCACCACATACAGAATTACTGGTGATGGGTGCCCAATCCCACCATCAGCATACCCCATTCCATTCAAACTGTTTAGCAATAACTCTCCACCCATTCCCATCCTTTATGCATCCCACCACCCACCTCCTCGCCTTGATACCCACCTCTGTCTGTTGTCTCACAGATTATCTGTCCCTCAGTGCTGACTCCTCAATATTCCTTGATGTCTTGCTCCTCTGACCACTGACTGCATTGAAATGAATAGGGCTAATTCATTTTCATGGGCCAATAATTTCAATTTTTTTCCTTGTTTTATAATCTTTTAATTATTTTATTCTACTGAGGTCTTTATTAGCCCAAATTATGTTTTATAGAGAAGATAATGCACTCACAGGTAGATGTAATGTCAAATTTTTATTTAATCTCCACCCCAAAATAACATAGTGCTACAAGTACAGGAAAACAGTGTTACAGGCTAAAGCAGACCCAACTTGGTGTTGACAGCTACATCTAACACCCCTGCATATTGACTCACTCTGTGTCTTTTTCAGGGGTGGAGTTAGTGTCCCTAACCACATCCTTTTTTCCTTACAAAATAATGTTTACATTCATATCCAATAAACAACGTTCATATAATTTAAATCAATTTATTTGTTTTTTCATTCAAGTATATTTAATTAAAGGTTGCCCTTGGATACCAATTTCATATACTGCAAGGCTCAAAACCAGCTGTTAATGGAGGCTCCTAAAGTGCTGAAATTGCTGTTATGCCATCATTTAACAAAGGTAGGAGTCCCTAATGCAGTTGTATACAAATGGGGGGGGGGGGTTAGCACCAACCTTACAAACCCTATGTGTGCCAACTTTCAAATCCCCTCAAAATGTGTGTTTGCAGTGTACATCACAGTCCATTGTGAGCAACCATTTTTGGGAGAATTTAAAGTCGACACCCATAGGGTTCAAAAGGGTGGGGCTTAAAAAGACCTTGACAGAAAAAAAGTGGGCAAAAATATAAAAAAACTAAAAAGTATGTAAGGAGACCATTTGATCCCCATCTTGTTGGGAAATTCCTTTTTTTCTGGCTTCTGTCATATCCACTGGACAATAGGAAGCTATAAGGGAAAGATGAAGCACCACTGTTTTGGGCCCCAGTGTGAATTTGTGGGATTCAAGATGCCACTATTCATTCTAACATAAGCCTTTGGTGAGTGAAGTACAATACGCTAACAATTCCAGTGATGAATCTTTCATTAAATCCAAATGTTGCCAGAACTTCATAAAGGAAAGACTAGTCCTCCTTGTTGATAGTATTCTGGGTACTGAGACTCACCAAGAAGGCCCACTATCTCTGTTGCTGAATGGATTGACATGAATGATGTATTTAATGCTCCAAAGCTTGCTGAAACTGAATGAAACCAGTCTGATCTAAGTGTATGATTTAGGGTAGAAGGTGTTTGTTGATATGGCTGTTTATAATTTATATTTCATATTGAGAGTGGATATAGCTCTATATAAACCACATTGGGTTAAATCCCATCTTTCCTTTAGAATGACAGACACCACAGCATAGTTCTATATGAGAGGCAGGGGATCCCTCCCTCAAAATACCATTAAAATTCCTACAGAGAAACAGTCTAAGATTTTTTTCTACACTACAGTATGTGCTTTAAAAAATTCAGAACCATATCCATCAGTTTCTGGGCACTTGTTTACTTTTTGATGGGCTCCACCACCTCCAGTACCATTATTGAGGACTGAAGGAATTCCATCTGAGCAGTTAAAATTTTGAGTAGATTCAGGGCATCAAAGTAGGCTTTCACCTGTTGAGCCCCCATGAAGCCCATTTACATCCCAGCAATATCCAAATGAGGTGAGAGAGGAGTGGGGTATGGTGACTGGTGGGGGCAGTAGTGGTGGAGCCCAGGCTGGGGTTAGGTGTCTAGGGGAAATATGCCTCTTTGCAGATGATCCTAAGATCTGAGGAAGAGCGACCACAGACCAAACACATTTCATACACAGTCACAGTTTTGGGCATCTCCTAGAGTCCCTAGGATACAGTGAGCCATCTACATAGAAACATAGAAACATAGACTTTGATGGCAGATAAGGACCGCTTGGCCCATCTAGTCTGTCCATTTCCCTACCTACAGGATAGGCCGCAGATCCTAGTTAACCAACAGCCTATTTCTTCCTACCCCCCACAAGAATTGCCTTATGTCTGTCCCATGCATTCTTGAATTCTCTCACAGTTTTAGACCCCACAACCTCCTCAGGAAGGCTGTTGCATGCATTCACTACCCTCTCTGTGAAATAATACTTCCTCACATTGCCCCTGAACTGCCCCCCCTCTATCTTTAAATTGTGTCCCCTTGTTCTTGCACATCTCTTTTTCTGAAAGATACTACCCTCTTGGACTTTGTTGATTCCACTGAGGTACTTAAAAGTTTCTATCATGTCCCCCCTCTCCCTTCTTTCCTCAAGGGTATACATATTAAGCTCCTTTAGTCTCTCCTCATATGGCTTCTCTTGCAGACCCTGCACCATTTTAGTTGCCCTCCTCTGGACTGCCTCTATCCTGTCTATGTCCTTGCGGAGATGGGGTCTCCAGAACTGGACACAGTACTCCAGATGGGATCTCACCAACTGTCTGTACAGAGGGATAACAACTTCCTGTTTTCTGCTGCGGGTGCCTCTCCCTATGCATCCCAGTATACCCCCAACCCTCTCTACTGCCTTCTCACATTGCTTGCTAACCTTAAGGTCATCTGATATGCTTATCCTCAGGTCCCTTTCCATTTTTGTTGTTGTTACTTCCTCCCCCCCATTGTGTGTTTTTCCCCTGGGTTCTTGTTTCCCAGGTGTATTATTTTGCACTTCTTCCCACCGAATCCTAGCTGCCATACTTCTGACCATTCCTCCAACCTTGCCAAGTCCCTTCTCATCCTTTCCACACCTCCTTGTGTATCAACCCTGTTGCAGATCTTTGTGTCATCTGCAAAGAGGCATACTTTTCCTTCCAGTCTCTCTGCAATGTCACTTATGAAGACATTAAAAAGGACTGGACCCAATACTGAACCCTGCGTTACCCCACTAGTAACCCCTCTTTCTTCAGAGTGGACTCCATTTACAATTACCTTCTGTGTCCTGTTGTTCATCCAATGTTTTACCCAGGCTACCACCTTGGGACCCACTCCCAGGCTGGTTAATTTGATTATTAATCTTTTGTGTGGGACTGTGTCAAATGCCTTGCTAAAGTCTAGGTAGGCCATGTCCACAGCCCCTTCCTGGTCTATTACTTTGGTCACCCAGTCAAAGAAATCTATCAGATTCGTCTGACATGACCTTCCCGCTCTGAACCCATGCTGCCTTGGGTCCTGTGCCCCACTGGCCTCTAGGTACTCAACTATTCTTTCCTTCAGAAGTGACTCCATCATTTTCCCTACTACAGAGGTCAGACTGACAGGTCTGTAGTTTCCTGCCTCTGTCTTGGTCCTACTTCTGTGAAGGGGAATCACATCCGTCTTCTTCTAGTCCTCGGGTACCACACCATCCTCCCATGATTTATTAAAAAGAGTAACCAGTGGTTTCACTAGTTCCCCCCTTAATTCTTTTAGAATTCTGGGGTGAATACCATCAGGCCCCATTGCTTTGTCCACCTTCAGTTTTAGGAGTTCTTGCAGAACCCTTTCTTCTGTGAAAGGACTGGCATCGACCCCCCTATCAAGAGTGCTTCTGTTAATTGGATTAGGCACTTCCCCCTCCTCTTTTGTGAATACTGAGCAGAAATATTCATTCAGTATCCCTGCTTTTTCACCGTCCCCCTCTGCCCACCCACCGTTCATTCTACACAGTTCATCTTGTCCTCTCTCTTTCTCCATCTCTGTATGGGACACTTTATTCTGAGATACATCCACCGGGACTCTAGACTAAGGCATCCTATCTACACATATTCATCCCATTCACCGGTAACATATACAGTAGTACTACCAAGGTCCATACCCATATAAAAGGACATAGTGCTACAGTGTTATAGCTACTGTACTCATCCTCTGGTACATATATGAGGGCTGCTGCTACTCTCTTCTGGGATGCCTAAAACTGTGTGGTTGTGACTCCCCAGGCTTCCTCACACCTTACCCTCAGCTCCAGTTTATAAAGGAAAACTTTCTTGAACATCACCATGCACAGTCACATACCAGACAGGCCACACTTGGCACACATGTGAGGCCTTCTTCTCAAGGGTTCAACAATAACTAGATTGGTAAAGGACTTCTCCTTGACTCCCCTGTGAGTCTGTCATATGGCCTAGGATGGTTTACTCTTATGCCTTCAGTCCTGGAGTGGGCAATCTCGAAGCCTGGGCAAATCCCTTGAGGGAAGACTCACAATCTCTTTTGCATTCTCACACTCTTGACTGCGAGACCAATTGACCTCAGAACTCTCCTTCCCTCTATCTGTTTCAAGACTTCTGCTTTTTCTGCATCTCTGTTTTTCTCTCTTACCTCTCTCTCACTCTTTTTCTTGGGCACTCAGTCTTTCTAGATCTTATCTTTCTCTTGCTCTCCTTGTTCTGTCTTATTGTCTCTGATCAGGAGCACCTCTTCCCTTAGGGGGGAGTTGTTGCTCTTTCTCTCTGCATCAGTGTCTGCACATTCTGAGCTAAGGGCTCAGAACTAACTACTGTACAACAGCTTAAATTCATGCCCTTTATATTTAGTGCTCTGAGCACACCCCTCATGTTCACACCATTTTATTTTATATACTGAAGCTTCTCCGTTTCATAGGAAGTGGGAAAGGCAAGCAGCTTCCCAGCATTTGTGTTGCCATAGGCACAGGTGCAAGCATGCACAGTGATTCAGCAAGCTGAGTCTGTTTTTTTCCAGGACTCTGGTACTTGTTTCACCTAGTTAACCCTTCATAACCAGGACTCAAAACAGAAGGGGGATGAGAGACTGGCTACATCTATATTTGTCTTATATCAGAATCTTGTTTTATTATGATTCTTTTTTATGTTGGCGCGCTTGCACAGCCAACATCTTGTGACAGTGGGGATTTGGAGGCGTGGTCACTGTTGGGCGGATGCAGGGCACGCACCAGTAGGTGCGTCCCACATTCCCCAATCAGCCAGCAGCAGGGGCCAACACCCTGCCTGGCTAATGAGGCCAAGAGATCTATCAAAAGGTCCCTGCAATGAGAGCGAAGTTCTCATGCAGCGTGACCACAGCACACCTCTCCATCCATGCAGGCAACATGGCAGCAGTGACTGCCGCTGTTGTCTGTCAGCACCCCCTTCCTTTATTGTGTGCCGATGAGGGTGCCCAATCCCCGTTGGCATCATGTAACACCCCCCCCTTTTTTGATTGCCGAGGGGGTGCCCAATCTCCCTCAGCATCATGCACCCCCCCAACAGTTTCTCTTTGCCGGAGGGGGTGCACAATCCTCGTCGGCATGTATCCCTCCCTCCCCTTGAATATTGCGACAGGGGAGCCCACTCCCCATTGGCATAATGTGGTCTGCCTTCCATTTTCATAGCCAAGGGGGTGCCCAATCCCCCTCAGCTCCTGCAGTTCCCCCCCTTTCCTTGTTTGCCGATGGGGGTGCCCAATACCCCATCGGCTTAAGCACCCACCCACCTACACACAGGTGGCATACTGGGAGCCCACCCCAGCGTGCCAAAGCACCTATTAAAAATGAAAACGCTCCACCGAAGTCTTTTATTTTTTTTTCCCCTGTAAAGAAGGAAACGGTCCCTCAGAGCTCTCCCAGGCCCCCCTCCCACAACCTGCACCCACCCACTGCACCCTGCCTCCCCACACCCCCTCACCCCATACTTACCTCCGGAGTCCGGAGCGATGATCTTCAGTGGACCGGGAACACGTCTGCACTCTTCAAAGCCGACCGCAAACTGAGAAAATGCCGGTAAGCTGTAAAATGGAATGAATAGGGTTTTTTCAACTTTGCTGCATATCTCGGGCATTTTTTGAATTTTGGCACCAAATTTTCAATATGGGGTTTTTGGGACCCCTCCTCATGAATTATATCACTGTCATGGCGTTAATTGGCCTCAAAGGTCATTTCGCAGTCACTGCATGGAATCACCTTTTGGGACCAGTTAATGAAACAACAGTACCAGTGTTCATGAGGTGGCCTCTCAAAAAGCCTATGTTGCAAATTTGTGGAGCAAAAAAAATGACTGTTCTACGAGCGCACGTTGCGCAGTTGCTATGCAGACTTGTAACTTCATGAATTCACAATATTTTCACGCCAGATTTTCAACATTGTCATTTTTGTACACCTCCTTGTGAATAGTGCAGCTGTCATTTTCCACATCCTGCCCAAAATGTGTTTCCGCACTTCTGGTGTACAATAGCGCGGTCGCTGTGGGAAATCAGTGTTTGGGCCAGATTATGAAAATGACAGTGATACAGTTCAGGAGCAGAGGTCCTAAAATGCCTATGATGAAAATTTGGTGATGATACTCCATAAAATGACTGTGTTCCGAGCGTGCGTTGGCAGATTGCACGCACGCTTGTGACATCATACATTTGTAATATTTTCACCTGGCTTTTCACCATTGTCATTTTTCCACACCTCTTAATGAACAGTACAGCTGTCATTTCACATATCCTGCCCAAAATGTGTTTTCGCACTTCTGGTGCAGAATAGAGCGGTCGCTGTGTGAAATCACTTTTTGGGACAGTTTGAAGAAATAACAGTGACACTGTACATGAGCAGAGGTGCTAAAATGCCTATGTTGAAAATTTGGTGCTGAACGCCCATAAAATGACTGTGTTCCAAATGTGCATTGCACATTTCCCACTCACCCTTGTAACTTCGCAAATTTGCTATATTTACATACCACATTTTCAACACTGCCATTTTTTTACACCTCCTTATGAACTGTACAGCTGTCATTTTTCACATCCTGCCCAAAATGTTTTCCCGCACTGCACTACCAAAGCCAATGCCAGCACTACAACATTCGGCATTGACAAATGCTTGTTTATATGTATTATAACACAATATTTTTCACTGAATACAATATCCCATCCCCATCCCAATAGAAGTATATGGAAAATAATCCCTTTTAAAAGGATGATGTTTGACACAAATTAAAAGTTATCAAAGAACCATTGAGTGTGTGCACCCTTATTCGAATTTAGATAGCATCACTGTGAGGGGGTTCACACTGACATTTTGTGGACTTGCTGAATGATTTGTCAGAACCCAAACTGCAGTGTGGTTGCAACGTTAAATGCCAAATCAAATGTAGAACTGAATAATTATCCTATTTAGCTGCTTTTGGAATGTTTCCAAGTCCCCACTGGTGAACTGGCCTTAGTGGGGCTCAGCATGTAGTAACACTGTAGTGCACTGACTTTTAATAGTGTGGTGAATCTGCCACTGCCCTTCCAAGGGATCCATTGTTTCTACCATATGCTCAGCAGTACAGCAGAAGCATGAGGGTCTTGTATGGTTAGCTCCATCAGCCTCTGGTGGAACTGAGGTTTTACTAGGCCCTGGTACTGGCTCACAGTGGAGGTTCCTAGTTCTGGCACTGGCTGGCCTCACAAGAAGATAGAATTCCATGTAGTACATAGGTTCTCTGAGGTTGTGGTGCTAGTTGTTCTTGCAGGTGGATGAAATGCCACATTTAATGCAAGTTTCATAAAGCTGTGGTGCTGGTATGCCACATAGAATGCAGATTGTCGGAGTCTGTGTTGTTGGCTGCTTTTTCATGCTGGCTGGCTTTGCATTTTATTCTAGGTTTTCCATGACCATGCCCCTGGGTTCCTCAGCTATATTTGCTTTTCAAGCTGTTGGGCTCTCCAGTATTGTCTAGCTGCTATTTAAAGCAACCCTGATTTTTATTCAGTTCAGAAAAACTGCGGTCTTTGAAGTAGACTTTGTCATTGCTACTGTTGGGTGGGTAATTCGAGGCTTACATCATCATTATGCCCTTATGTGGCACCTAGGCATGACATCAGTGACATTGTGATATAATTCCCTGTAAATTTCTAATTTATTTACTTTTATTTTATTTAGTTTTTGTTAACCGGGTAAGTGCGCTAGCCATAGCAATGATTATTTTCAGGCACGACTCGGGAGGATACAAAACAATGATACAAGAAAGGCATGCCAAATACAGGTACAATAAAAGTCATTTACAACAGTTTAAGAAAATCAGAGAAAATAGTTCATTATAGATCATTTAAAAACTTTGATTATATAAATGTTATGTTAGAGTTGGAAGAGTACAATTGGGAAAGGTTAGTGCTAGTCCCCCCTGTTGATAACGCTTGGGTAATGTTTCATGAAGATTTTTTGACAATTTGCAACAGGCATGCTCCTTCTAAAATTAGGAAGCTAAAGTTTAATAATGCTTCCTGGTACAATTCTTATTTATTTAAAGTTAAGAAATAGCAAGATAGGGCATGGACGGTAGCTAAATTTACAAAAGATTATACAGATTGGGCAAAGTATAAACAATTGAGGAATCATTATAATTATGAACTTTAGAAAGTTAAACATGATTACTTTAATAGGGAATTAACAACTAACTTGACTAGTAATACGAGGAAATTTTGGAAAGTTCTAAAAAAGGCCAAGGGAGAACAACAATGAGATTATCTGGAAATATTTGAGATTGGGAAGGTGGAAATTCCATTAGGCCCACAGGTTGTGGATAGCTTTAACGACTATTTTACAACCATGGGCACAGTGGCCTTATCACAAGGTGTAACCAATTTCTTCTCACCAAATGTTTTCAATAGGAGGCAGTATAGCGCAATGGTCTAAGGCTCTGAGCTGCAAATCTGCTGACATCCAGCAGACCAGACCTGGGTTTGAATCCCATAGCTTCCACTTGCATACTGTGTGACCCTGAGCAAGTCACTTAACCTCCTTGTGCTCCCAGGTCGCTCCTGTAAAAAAGCTTCCAGCTTAGTGTGCTATACCTGGTTAAACAACTAAATAAAAAAAAAAAAGTCATAGAAGCTGAATTTGAAAGGGGTAAGGAGTTTGATTTGGAAGCTGTATCATCATCAGATATACAAAATGCATTACTCAGAATAAATATTAAGAAAACAAGGGGTTTATATGAGATTCCCAATATTCTTTTGAAATATGCTGCTCCTGTTATTTTGTACCCCTTGACCAGCATCTTTAACATGTCACTTACATGTGGGGAAATTCCTGAAATGTGGAAATTGGCTAGAGTAATTCCCGTTTTTAAAAATGGCTCTAGAGTTTTGTTAGAGAATTATAGGCCTATTTCATTACTACCAATAGTGGCTAAAGTGTTTGAAAAGATGGTAGCTAAATAACTTCAGACATATTTAGAAAAAGGAAGGTTGATTAATAAATTTCAGTCTGGTTTTAGACCTATGCATGGTACAACTTCTGACTTGCTAAAAGTTACTGGGGATATTGTGGGTGCTCTGGACAGGGGGGATGTCAGTGGGGGCAATTTTTATTGATCTGTCCAAGGCATTCAATACCTTGGACCACGACATCCTCCTGTCCAGACTACCTGCTTTGGGTATTTCTACTAATGTAGTTAGGTGGTTTGATGCATATCTATCTGGAAGGAAACAAATGGTATCGATAAATGGATGGGCATCTGGACTTAGGGTAATTATCTCTGGAGTGCCCCAAGGATCCATTTTGGTCCAATATTATTTAATTTGTACATGAATGATTTTCTTTTAACCAATTCTGATGTACAATGTCATTTACATGCAGATGACACCATTATTTATGTGGAAGATTCATAGAAACTGCAAATAGAATCTATTCTCCAAAGTGCATTTGATGAGCTTCAGTCATTTTATAGCGAATCTAAATTTGTTCTGAACTCAAAAAAATCTCAGGCTATACTGTTCTCTAAAGAGAATAGTGTAACCTATTCTGAGTTAGGTTGGAGTATAGTAACCAAAGATAAAATTGTTCTTGAGCAAGTGCAATGTTATAGATACTTAGGAATGTACCTGGATAGATCACTGGGATGGACTTCCCACATAGAATTTATAGCTAAGAAAGTTAGTAGATGTTTGGGTGCACTATACAGAATTAAAAATGGTATGGATTAAAGGGTAAGGAAGCATGTAGCTACAACCACATTGAAACCTTTTTTGGATTATGGAGATATTGTTTAGATAGGGGCAACCTCAACCCAGTTAGCTAAAATAGAAGTTCTTTTTAATAAAATAGCAAGGCTTGTTTTGAATGTACCTAAGAGAACCCATAGAAGTGAGCTATATCAGTCTTTGAATTGGATGTATCCAAAAGATAGAAGGTCTTTCCATGCTTTGATCTACATGGTTAACTCAGTTAGGGGTAAAGTACCCGAATTTATTATCAATGAACTCCAAGTTAGGACAATTAGAGGAGGCCTACACTCTGCGGAGGGTATGGAATATGAATTGCCCAGTAGAAGGACAGATTTAGAAAGAGCACATTTTTTTCATCTAGGTCCCAATTTATGGAACTCATTGCCAACTTATCTTAGACCACTTAGTTCTAGCCCCTGTATAGGAGAAATAAAAAGATGGTTCAAAATTGAAGCAGACAGAAGGTTTATTGTTGATCCACCTTGAACATTATGTATTAAATATGATGATAGTTTGTACCTGTACATATATGAATGAATGTGTCCTGTATCGTCTACGTAGATTATTTATATAGATGTTAAATAGTTAATTGTAACTTAATATTGTTGTGGTGTTAGTTTATACTGTATGTATATTTATGTATGTAATTTGTGTTGTAAATCTTTTTATTATGATGTCTATATGAATGTTTGTATTAAGGACCTCGCTGGAAATGAGCTTGTCTCAGTTGAGTTTCCTATTCTCTTGCTTGTCAATTGAATAACATTTTTACTACTACTACTACTACTACAAGCAGGTGTTAGCTAACATGGAGTGGTACACAAATACAGGTTCAACAAAAATCATTTACAACAGTTTACAAGCAGGTTGAAAAAAAATAACTAACCTGGAGCCATACAATAACTAAATTCTCACCACAGTTTGCTTTGAGGAGGAAAACGACACAACAGAATAACCATTTTCAGTACTAATAAGAGAATTGCGCAGTTAACTTGGGGGGGATAATAGAAGAAGAGAAGTGCAGAGCATATAGAGAGGCAGATCAGAAAGGAGGGATACGGCTCGGATGATTAGAGCTAGAGAGGTTTAAAACATGAGCATTTGTGGGAAGTTTCAGGATAAGTAAGTAACCCTTTTTTGAAAGACACATGGGATGTTGATTGGTGCAAGGTTAGTGGAAGGGAGTTCCAGTATTTGGGGGCATGGCAGGCAAAAGCACTAACACCTTTTGTGGTGCTGTGTCTGGGGGTGAACACAGGTGCCTGTTCAGTGGAACGCAATACATAGCAAGGAGTAAGGTTTTGGAAAAGGCCTGCCATGGATTTAGGTGTTTGTAAATGGGCCATATTGTCAATGATAGAACCATAAACACGCAGCCTTCATTCAGTGGGAGGAAGCCAACCCAGTTCAGAATAGAGAAGACAGTGGTGTTTCAGCCGATGTGAGAAGGAGGCATAATGACAGATGTTGTTATAAGTAACATCCCATTTCCTAAGAGTTCATTTGCATGCAGTGGCAAATGTTGTGGCACCATAGGTAAGCTATGGTAGGAGTATGCCATTGGCAATGGCAAGCCTTGCAGAAGGAGTGAGCATATAGCTGGTTCGGTAGGCTATACCAAGTTTGCCATGTACCAGTTTGCAAGTCAGATTGATGTGTGAGTCAAAACTTAATGGTGGATCAAGGGTAATGCCCAGATATTTAAATGAAGTTACTACCCCAACTGCAGAGCCATTTAAGGAGGTGATTTTAAATTTTGGATGGGCCTGCCTGAGCTTCGCATTTGATCCAAAGAGCATAGCTTGGGTTTTAGATTCATTTAATACAAGTTTATGGTTTAAAAGCCACTTTTGTATTAGTTGGAAGTCAAGAGAGAGTCATTTGTTTATACCATCAATGCTTTTTGCAGTAGTATACAACACAATGTCATCCACATATAGCAGGAAGGCTGTCCCATTGAGGTCAACGGAGATGTGATTTATGAAGAGAGAGAAAAATAAGGGCCCAAGGATGGAGCCTTGTGGACACCAATATTTATTGTGTTTTTTTCCGAGAGGGTAGAGTTGTATTTGACAATTTGAGACCTATCAGTTAGGTAGTTCCTGAACCATCTAACAACGTTAGCTGAGAAACCTAGTGATGCCAGGGTGGCCAGAAGGATGGAGTGATCAACTCGATCAAATGCCTTAGTCATGTCAATGAAAACTGCACTGGTGAGGAGACCAGAGTCCATTGCCATTTGAGTATCTGACGTGAATTTGAGGAGGGCAGTAGTGGTGCTATGGCTTTTACGAAACCCATGCTGGGCATTGGTGAGTAGGTCATGCTTCTGTAAGAAGTCAATTGTCTGGGCAGCTACAAGCTTCTTAAGAATCATATTTAGGACAGACAGGATGGCAATGGGCCTATAGTTTGCGGGATCTCTACGATCTCCTTTTTTAAAAACAGGAGTAATCCTAGCAGTTTTTCATATGTCAGGGATGTGTCCCTGGCACAGGGAGAGCATGAAAATCCTGATTAGGGTGGCAGCGATAAAAGGGGCTGCAATCTTTAGAAGCCAGGGCTCTAGATTGTCCTAGCCAGCTGCTGAGCTGTCCAAGATATGGTTCAGCAATCTAAGCACTTCACTTTATGTGAATGATTTGAAAAAGAACTGAGGACCATTTGCAATAGGCTGTGTGGATACAATCGGTTGGGCAGGAAAAGAGGAGGTGTAGTTGGTTAAGTCCAAGAATTTATTGTTAGAAAAGTTTGCAATGGTTCTAGGGTTATTACCATGTACCCCATCAAGTGACATGTCATTAGGAGTGGATGCCAGATTAGAACCAAGAAAGAATTTAATGTGTGACCAAATTTTTTGGGGTCACCATAGGAGTTGGTCAGTAGGTCTTTGCAGTATGAGCTCTTGGCTTTTTTGATGTCCTTTTTGCATTCATTTTGTAGAGCCCTATACTTATTAAGGTTGGAGGCTAGCCCTGACTTTTTATAATGAAGCCAACTTTTGTCCCTTAGCTTAAGCTTAGCTAGTAGGTCAGCTTTCAACCATTGGGTTTGTCTATTTTGTACCCGACAGTTTACGGTTTTGAAGTGTTTATCCTGGAGCACTAGGAAGTGTTTCAAGAGCAGGTCCAGGGCAGTCTGTGCATCATCAGATAAGAGAATGGGGGATCAATCAGTCAAGGAAATGTCATGCAGGAAAGATTGAGAGTCAAAATTTGCATGGTTACGGAAAGTAATGAAGCAAGGTCCTGACTGGGTAGGCTTGCCTTTGCCCCATATACAGTACATTGGGAAGTGATCAGTGATGGCATCTGGTAGTACTCCAGAGGTGATTACATTTTTAGGACTATTAGTCATTACCTAGTCTAGTAGCATGTTGGAGCGAAGGGCATTTCTGGTAGGTTCACCTATAAGCTGGTGCAGGTTAAAACTCTGCAACTTGGTCATTACTGTGGTTTTGTTTCTGTCCAGCCAATTTATGTTCAGGTCCCCAAGTATGATGACCTAATTTCTTCCAAAAAGGCATGCGATTTGTTCCAGTAACTCATCCAGCCCTACTTGCCCATTTATAGGGGGATTGTAGACACATATGATGTGAAGTGTTTTGGTAACAAGAGTGAGCAGGGCATGAAGTGCCTCACAGTGGGGTAGGGCAGTTGCCTGTACTGCAGAGACATTAAGGTGATCTTTAAAGTAGACAGCTGTTCCACCCCCTCTTTTGTGTGCAGCCCTGTCAAGTCTCAGAAAGTTATAATGGGGAAGGAGGCATAGAGAATCAGGTATGGAAGGTTTTAGCCATGTCTCAGTTAGGCATATAATATCAGGCTTGTATGGGGTGGTCCAAGATTCAAGCTCAGCAAGATTGTGAGCAAGGCTCTTGATATTGTGATGTGCTATGATAAGGCCTTTGGTGTTGGTAATAGTGTCAGGTAGAACATTGGTTGGTAATGGATTGAATTGAACATCGCCGGAGAGCAGGATAGCTAGCAGGATAAAGTACCAGAGCTTGCGATGCAAGAATGAACTACGGGCATATAGGTGTAGATGGCATTTCTTATGTACATGGGCAACCAAGTGGCTCCAGATCCTGTTTAGTAGCACCGGGGAGGGGTCATGGCAGGGAGTAGGAAGTACCAGGAGATTAGAGTAGTAGTAATCCTGGTAGGTGAAGTGGGGGGGGTTGCTTTATTTTGGAGTACCTCAGGCAAGGACAAGAGGAGTAGTGGTAATGTGATCATAAGATACAGTAGCATCGTTGTGGTAATTTTTGGTAGTATTATAGTGGGGCTCTGACTAACAGATCGCAGTCCAAGGAGGTTGAGAGTTAGCCCAAAAAAGGTAAAATTAGTAGGGTATCTGGCCAAAAATTCACAAAAAAGTGATGTAGCTAGGTAAGTGGGGGATCATGAAGAGTACTAGGTGAGATGGTAGTTACACTGACCTAGCAAGAATACTGACAGAAGGAAGACTTGTGAGAGAAAACAGGCAGTTCAAGCAGCCTAGGTAATTTTAGGCAGTAAGTAAGTGTATCAGGCCAGAAACTGTAGTACAAAAGAAGCAGTTTGGGGTCACTTTCACCTCGGCTCAGGATAGTTTGTAGAGAAGCCAATGAGAGGAGGTGGGGGGCCGTGAGGGAGGAGCTACAGCCTATTTAATGGAGGCCTGGGATGGGGAGGGGGGTGAGACAAAAACCCTCATGGTAGAGTTAGCTGAGTTAGCTGACAGCATAGAAATCAGCCCTGAAACAGTCACAAAGAAAAGCGCTGCACTGTTAGCCCACAAAGCCAAAGGAAAAAGGTGCACCAATCAGCAGGGCTGTCCTCATCCAGAGGACCAATCAGTAATCAGCACGGAGTAGCCACATCAATCAGGAGAGAGCCCCAGTGGAGAACCAAGGTAGCGAGTGGCAGTGGCAAGCACCTGTGTGGCAATCTAGGCTAGGGGACCAGGCAGGCAGTCAGGAGTCGATCCAGAGCTTGGGTTTGCGGTTGGTGGGCGGTGGCCGGTGAGATGGCTGTTCAGCACCGCCTCAGGTTGAGGGGGCACTGCTCCAGTGGTGACTGCCTGAGGACAAAAGGAGATAGAAAATATATCAGATGAGGAGCTGTAATCAGAGCAGTCTGGGAATCGGGGGGCAGGGGGCCGGCGGCAGACCGTCAGCAGGGGGTGGAGCTGATCCTGGTCAAAACAAAAGGACAGTAGTTTAAGATAGATGTTGGTTGGGTTCCAGGAGACAAAGAAAGGAGTTAGGTAATTTACAGCAGCAGGGGGCCAGAGGCCAGGAGTGGTGGAGAGGGGGGGATAGGGAAAGCAGTTGGACTTCACAGATAGGAAGAGATCTTGAGTAGTACAAAATGTGTGTGAATTTAGAGAGAGGTAGGAGCTGGCAGTTTAGAGGAAGTTGAAGGCAGATAGGTTTGCAACATAGAGACAGACTGAGAAAGGATAACAATTTAAGCAAATAAAGCACTTTTAGAAGCAAAGATGATCAGACAAAAAACAGGCTAGCAATGTAGCAGTACATTTTCTTATGTCATTAAACACAATAGCAAGTACATAAAAAAACTTTGTGATAGAGTTAGCTGAGTTAGCTGACAGCATAGAAATCAGCCCTGAAACAGTCACAAAGAAAAGCGCTGCACTGTTAGCCCACAAAGCCGAAGGAAAAAGGCGCACCAATCAGCAGGGCAGGCCAGCAGACCAATCAGTAATCAGCATGGAGTAGCCGCACCAATTGGGAGAGAGCACCAGTGGAGAATGAAGGTAGTGAGTAGCAGCAGCAAGTACCTGTGTGGCAATCCGGGCTAGGGGACCAGGCAGGTGGTCAGGAGTTGCTCCAGATCTCGGGTGTGCGGCGGCCGGTGAGACCGCCATTCATCACCGCCTCAGGTTGTGGGGGCACCGCTCCTGTGGTGACTGCCTGTGTGGTAATCTGGGCTAGGGGACCAGGCAAGTGGTCAGGAGTCGATCTAGATCTCAGGTGTGCAGCGAGTGGGCTACGGCTGGCGAGACGGCCGTTCGGCACCACCTCAGGTTGTGGGGGGCGCCGCTCTGGTGGTGACTGCCTGTGTGGCAATCTGGGCTAGGGGACCAGGCAGGTGGTCAGGAGTCGATCCAGATCTCGGGTTTGCGGTGGGTGGGCTGCGGCCAGCGAGACAGCCGTTCGGCACCACCTCAGGTTGTGGGGGCACCACTCCAGTGGTGACTGCCTGCCTATATGTCAGCAGGTGGGGTGTGCCAACAGAGTAAGTGAAATATACAGAATCCCATTTTATAACATGATCTTGTTTTATGAAGAATATCAATATTTTTTGATTTCCTTTTTATACCAGCTCCTGCTACCTCCTACCTTCATCCTATGTCAGTCTGCATTCCTGCTTATTCTACTAGCCTCACTGGTTCTGTACATCCAACCCCAGTCCAGAGCTGCTTAGTGCACCCTACTCCATGTGAAAGCCCCCTTACCTGGCAGGCTTCAGAAAAACAAGCGTGATCACCTTGAATCTACATATCTGGGGCACTCTGAGTAGGTTTTGGGGATGCAAACCTAGGGTATGTGACATGGAGAGTCCAGTGATGTCATTCATCAGTTGGGGCAATTTTCTCCATTATGTCCCACCCTCAACCTAATCACTGATGATGCCGATGATGCCTCACCTGACCTGAAGGGTAGATATTGTGTGGTTATTCATGGAATCCAGGGAAGCCCTATATCTTGTAGGAGGTACTGTTACAGTGCAGTTGCTTCTTCTCCCCTTATGTATGATAGCACTGATTCCACAGTACTCCACAGACTCTGCCAGCCGAGAGCATGGATTGGCTTTGCAATTTAAACCCAGGCGGCTCACATGGGAGCTTGCTGTACTGTGCCAGCTCCATCATGCAGAAAAACAAACCATTTAACATTAATGAAATGTATACTAGACTATTGGTTTGCAAAAAAGCATCTCATTCTACATTAAACATATGATCAAGACTATTCATGGATCTCCCACAATTTAGTTTTCAGTACTGGCACCACTATCCTCAGTTACTCTACATTATCTGCTCTACTGCCCCATCTAAGATCTTGGGTGCTGTAATCCCTTTAATATTCTATGTGGAGTTGTATGTTAAGAGCAGAGCAGACAGTGCAGGTGGCTTTGTAATACTGTTGCTGAATCCCAAATGAAAGAAGACATGATTATTTTCTACTTTTATTGATCATACAAATGAGTGAGATAGATGTTTGAATCTGTAAATTTCATTGCGTATCAGTGGCTCAGCAGGTTGCACACTCACCTCTGAGGCTGGAAGATCGAAAGATTGTGGTTTCTAATCCCACACCAGACACTTGGGGTAAATCCCAATACAGACACTGTAGTGCATCATGAGGGGAATGCTGCACTCCTGAGGTGCTATCTTTCAGATGAGACAGTACATCAAAGTCCCTTCTGCCTGTTCTGGTGGTTGTTCAGGTGGACATTAAAAGAATAGGGGAATGTTTTATTGATAAACATAAACATCACAAAAAAAAATCACAGTATACAAACATCCAAGAAATTCAACCAATAAAAATAATGTGACACATGAGTGCTAGGCTGACCAGAAGCTCCAACAGTCAAATCTTTAGTGAACCTAGATGCCACACTGCATTGGCATAATGTGTGCTCTCCTACCGTGCACTCCACTGGATGAATGCTCTACCACCTGCAGTCTCTGGAGTAGCAACTATTGGTGCCTTCAAGCATAAATTTCATCAGCACCTCACTGCTAAGGACAACTGTGACTGCTTCATTTAACTTTTGGTGCATACAAGTGAAGTCTTCATCAGCACCTCATTATCAAGGACACCTGTGACTGCATTCACTTACCCCCTCCATAGTAATCACCTGCTGCACATAGATGCAACTCTTGACCCAGGGGGCACCTCCCACCCTCAGTACTTCACTAATCCCCACCCTGCCCCTGCCTATCCCCTCCCACATCTCATGGCACACCACTCCCTCTCCCCAGTCTCCCTCCATTCCTCCACTATGTCACCTTTGTCTGTTATCTTCTCTGTGTCTATCTTCTCCAAGGTGTTCAAACTCATGGATGCAGGCATACGTTGTACAGTGCCTCAGTAGTGTCTACTTGTGTGAACCTTTCTGTAACTTACTGTACCATCTCTGTAAATGTATAAATTGTTGTTCTCTGCTATGTTTTGTTCAACTGACGTGGAACCTACAAAAGAGCATTCACTCACAGGTGTTATCCAAGAACTCAATAAATAAATAAAAAAATAAATGAATAAATAAATAAATAAAAATAAGATCAGATAAAGGAACACCCAAATTAGCCCACCACCCTACAAATCTTTATTTATACTTAAAAAAACAAACAAAAAAAACCTCCATCAAACATTCACTTGTGCCCTAGGATGAAATAGACACTCTTTCTTATATACCTCTCTAACAGCATTTGCAATAATAATGCATAATTGTGGATGACCCAAATATTTCTGTTGTAAAACAGACTGTACTCTTGCCTGCCATAAATAATATTTTATACAGGCAAAAAAGACCTGTAAAGTACTGCCATTATATCTGCTAGAGAGTTGAAACACATCCCCCAAAATCAATTGTTCATAAGTAAACCATAATAACCAGGTCATCTTCCATTTGCTAGGCACCACTATCTCGAATCCTGAGGCATATGAACATATAAATAAAAAATGCTCCATAGTTTCCACTACTGCAGCACAATCTGGATAAGTATACTCCCTTTCATTCACTGATTTATGCATTTGATTGCCCTTAACATTTAATCTACCATAGGATCCCAACCATACGATATCCCACATTTTAGTAGGAAATCTTGGGTTCATTAGCTGGGTGCACACTAACTTTATCTTCAAAAGCCTACAATGTTTATACTCTTGTTCCATTATCCCCTCCAGTGCCATAATTTTAACATATAATAATGTTTTAGGAACAGTAATTAAATCCTGTTTAGTAATATTCAAATTCCTTAATTTTAATACAGTAAACTTAAAAAAAAACGTAACCATCTCCGTTTACCTATACTGGGTGGAGCAATCTCCTGAGACTTCAAATAGTCTCTGTACACCATATTAAACCATGTTTGGGTCAGTCCCCATACTGATGAAAGACTCAATTTAAAAGAAACAGACCAAAATAATGAATGAAAAAAACTACCGGATGTATCATCCCCAAACCCCCTTGTTACTTAGGTAAATAGGTAAACACTCTTCTGATCAGATTCAAATGGCAGCCCCAAATCATTTGAAAGAATAAACTATACAGATGGGTTTTGAGATTTAAAGGCAGAGGAACACCATACCCACATACAATAATAGTGGAAGAAAAAACTGTTTCACTATATGAACTCTCTTCAATTTAAACAACAGCCTCCCCTTCCATCTCTGGACCTTCCGATTTACCAGTTTCAAACTATCCAGCCAGTTCAGAGTAGCATCATCCTCAGACACAAATTGGAGACCTAAAATCTTACTGGGCCCGGATTCAATGGGGATACCAGCGAGCTGAGAATCTGAAACAATCTGGGGTCCCAAAAGCAATCCTTTACTTTTTTCCTTATTCAGTAAAGCTCCAGAAACCATTGAATACTGGGCCAACATATCCATTATATGATATACACTCTCCTTATTTCTGACAAACACACAGACATCATCAGCATAGGCAATAATTTTAGCCATCTCACCCTCTCCCGTACCACTCAGCCCATGAATGTCAGGATTAACTGTCACTTTTCTTAACAAAGGATCCAATGGAAATACATGCAGTAAGAGGCTCAACGGACACCCTTGATGCACTCCAGAGAGAACAGACACTGCCTTCCCTTCCATCCCTCTTAATAGAGGAGCCACCCAAGCAGTTTGATATACCATCTTGATCTAAGAAATGAATTTATCTGCTATATTATTAGATTGTAAAACTTTAAACAAAAAAATGATTCACCCTATCAAATGCCCTGCTCTGATCTAAGGTGAGCAAAAATCCCAGAATCTCATTATGTTTACAATATGCAAAAATATCCCAAACCTAAATTATCGTGAACTGACCTGCCAGGTAGAGAACAAGCTTGAACTGGATGTATCAAAATAGGGGCCTCCTTCTTGAGTTGTCTCTGCAAAATAGTCAAAATTGTATAATCTGAATTCAAAAGACATATAAGTCTCCAGTTCCCTAGGCACCTTCTAGCTCCTGATTTATATAACAAAATTAACCAACCCCACTGAAAAAATCTAAAGGGACATACATTTGTGTAATTAAATCAAAATTAAAAACACGCATTAAACAATAGCTGAACACATCAATAAATGTTTTATATAACTCATATGGGATCCCATCCCTTCCTGGTGAAAACTCCCAATTTCACATCCTGAATTACCCTATAAACTTCCTACTGCTGTATCGGGCTAACTAATTCATGCACCTCCTGCATACGCAGCTGAGGAACCTGAATGCCTGATCAATAATTCTCAACAATAAACTGTACCACATCTGAGAAAGTAAACAATGTTTTGAAATACCCATCCATTTCACCTAAA
This sequence comes from Neoceratodus forsteri, assembly GCA_016271365.2. Lineage (NCBI taxonomy): Eukaryota > Metazoa > Chordata > Ceratodontiformes > Ceratodontidae > Neoceratodus > Neoceratodus forsteri. The sequence continues at coordinate 564,423,078 of CM057449.1, read as the reverse complement.
ATCCCTACACCTTCAGAAATAACCTTACCAGAATCTGACAGGAGACTAGTAATCAGGGAATCATAGCTTCTATCTTTACAAATAACACAGGGATCTATATGATATACAGCATTTTCTGTATGCCAATGGACATTGCTGCATCCAGTGTTGTAGACCTAGCATACTGAAATCATTGTATGTCTGATTTTACTTTCTGAATAAGGGCATACACATCCTTATTACCAGACTACAATGCAGAATATAATCGATAAAGTTGATCCCTTAATTACAAATAATGAAAAAATCAGATCTCACCTTCTGTTTACTATATGAAACCAACCAGCTTTTGACCTCCCCTTTTAAATTCCTCCACCATTTCCCTAAATCATCATATAATGGTAAAACTGAAACGTTAGCAATAAAGATATTCAAAAGAGCCAATTCTATCCGTTTATAAGGCAGAGCGGAAACATCTTTCTCCACCTCCCTGGAGCAGATATCACGGTGGGTTCAATATTTGCTACTTATTTAACCATAAGATGATCTGAAAACTCCACTGGGATAGTTTCTGTGGCATGAATTTGCAGTGTTTTTGAAACCAACAAATAATCAACTAAACTAGTGAGTGTGCCCCTTACATAAGTAAACTTACACCCAGAATTATAAGCACAGTAACACAAGTCATCAATAAACAAAAATGCTTTAAATGCATATGAATCACAATAAACTTTCTTGCCCCTCCCACATCTACAGTATCTGAAACATTCAAAGTGATATTAAAGTCCCCACCCATATATACCATTCTGGTAGTGACTAAATGCGGCTGTAAAATAGAGAACAAATCTACCCTATCAGCTTTCGACTGTGGTCCATAAACAGAAACAAACCTACTATACTAGGAACCTGATGCCACATTCCATCCACAATAAGAATCCTTCCCTGGATCAAATCCACCAATTTCTGAAAAATAAACCCCACATCTGAAAATAATATACCCACCCCATCCACCCTATCCAACCCAAATGACCAATAAGACAGTCCCCACATCCAATTATTACGAAAAGTATACAGCATAGAACTTGAATCCATCCATGTCTCTTGGAGGAAAATCAAATCCACAGTGGACTCTGACAACCAGGAGAATAAAGCCACCATCTTAGCAACATTTTTTTTATGCTGCAAGTATTAAAAGTAGCAATAACCTTCCTAGTCATTTAGCCATACGTATTTGTAATTCTGGATTCTTCAATCATGTTATTGTCCTCTTTTTCTTCTTTTCCTTTTTGTCCTGTGTACTCAGATTTTCATCCACATCCTGTATGTCATGCATAGACAAAGCATCCAACATCATTTCAGCATCCTTGATATTACCAGGGTCCCCCTGTTGTAGAACATCAAATGGATTATGGACATCCAAATCTACTGGTGGCAGGGATGTTTTAGTAAGTCTTGCACTTCTTCTCCTAGTAGCAGGAGCTGACCAAGTACTGGGGGGCAAGTGTGGGCATAACATCTGCCAAAATGTTGGGATCTGTTATGTGAGCCACATTACTTTCTGGTCGAGAGACCACTTTCCCTCTCTCTTCTAAAGGAACATCCAGGGAAGGGTCAGAAGGTTCAGTCTCACAAGGGGGGAACGGGGCACTGTCAGGCTGCTGGCATGTTTCAACTGTGGCCTGCAGCATATGTGGGATGGTGGCATGTTGGACCTTTTTGATTAAGTCATCTGGATCCAAAGTATGACATTTATTATGGGCTATCCAGGGGAAATCATTATAAATGTGGCCAGACTCATCACAAAGATTACAACGGAAATGATACTGTGAGCTGATGTGATCAAATTCCCCACAAATACCACACTTCAATCGATTGCAAATATTGGATAAATGTGTATGGGAACCACATTTATAGCAGGCCTTGGGTTGGTCTGCATAAAAACAGACCCCCCCCATCTCGACCCAAGAAAAAACTATTTGGAATGTGGACAATCCCATCTGAAGTTTTCATCAATTTCACTTTAAATTTCCAGCCACCCATCCACAGGTATTCTGAATCAATGGGTGCACCGAGAACTCACAACGCTGCTACAGCTGAACGTGATCATTTTTACCAAGGGTTTAGTCAGGGGAATGGCAAGAAAAGGGGCCCAAAGAGGGGAAAATTTAACTTGATTATATAACATCCAGAATCACTCCAAACCACTAAGATGTTGAAAGCTCATATCAAATACATCCTCCCCAGAAATATGGATTAATGCAAATATTTCCGAGGCCATGAACCACATATTTTCTTTAAGATGTAATTTCCCCACATAAATCCTATCAGGATGGACCTCTAAACCACCTTTATAGCACAAACGTACAGAATTTCACCCAGGCAATGGCTCTGTTCATGTAAACATATCTGAAAACCTAGTTCTGTGCACCTGGAGGGGAGAGGGGGGTGCCACTCCCTGGATTCTCGCCACTGACCCCAGCAGTTACACCCGCATAAGAGCTGTGGGCCTGTTTTTGTACCAAAGTTTCCACCACAGGAACATCACCTTGTGCCTACCTAGAGCTAGAGCATTCCACTTTCCCTTGTCCCATCATATTGTCAGCATCCCCAGTCATTTCCAGAACAGTGTCTACCAGAACAGCTGCTCCTACCTCCTTTACTTGAGCAGTCTCTGTAGTAATGTCAATGTTAGAAACATCAGTAGAAATTACCTGCTGCACCTCTGTACAGTCAGACTGAGCTTCTGACACCTGAGCCCTTTATGCCACACTTTCCATCACTGCTGAATCACCTGAAATAATCTGAGGATCCGGGACCCACATCCCAGTATCAGACAATTTCCACCCTGTGTCCCTTAAAGCTGCTTCCTTAGTCAACTTCTCTTTATGTTTCTGCACTCTCTTCTCTGGTGATACAACTTTAAAAGCTGCTTTAATTTGCTCTGCCACAGTTAGCCGCACATCTGTCTGAAGCCCGGCTGCAGTACCTGAACCAGGCAATTCCTCCTCTGGCCACAGATTGTCGGACATCTCCTGAGGTTGCTGCATTGGCATTGGTTGATGCCATTTTTCCAAAATCACGCATGTACAGGAATCTTGCAGTGAAACGCTATGCAGCCTTTTATGGAGCCCAGCTTTTTTCTTCTGATACTGTTTCTCATCTTCCACCAACATTTGGAGTAAGACCGTGCATCTCTGTTCTATCTCCTGCTCCAGCTGTGCTGCTTCAGCCACTACCTCCGTGTCAGCCAAATCCAAAGAATCACCCTCCGTATCATCTGAAGGAATACTCTCCTACACATCCTCCTGCTGCACTATAATAATCTCACCTTCTTCTTCTTCTTTTTCTTTTTCAAAGGAAACACATTCCAAATCCTCATCCTCTTTAGAAATACAGGTTGGACCAGAGGACAAGGCCCCAGTCTGTTGCTCCTCCGTTAAACTCTCCACCTCTGGGACCTCTATCACAGAAGTGGAAAACAGTTCCCCCTTCCGTGAGTAGGGAAATTTTGTGGGGGTAGAAGGGTGGTAGAATTCAGGACAGAAAAAAACATCCTATAACTTTCCTTTAGCTAACAAAACTGTCAACATCAACTGCATTGTTCCTTTATAGGTCAAACCCAGTCCAAAGTTCCTGTCTACACATCAGTCTTCCTTATAACTCTTGTTTAAGAATCCAGTATAGATATACAGCACAGCCATGAATCCTGTACTTTAGCTGTCGAAAGGGACTTTTTGTCCAGGTCATATACTTGTTGAATGAAGCTATGAACATTTTCCAGAATGACTTCTGGGGGGGACACATTGTTGTTGAAGCACCCACTTGCATCTTGCTTGCCAAATATAGTATTTCAAAATGGCAAAAATTACTTGCAGAGTGTCTCTGTTAAAGCATAACAGTTTGTTGAATAAATAGACAAAATTAACTCGGGATAGGTTAAAGTGGTTAGTTGGCTCAGTCTCCATCTGTTTGTTGCCAAAGACCAGAATTTTTTCAATGTAGTCACATTCCAAAAATAGGTGATCTTGAATTTCCGTGAGTTGGGGCATTTTTTATTAAAAGTCAATACAAAATATATACAGTCATAATACAAAACATAAATAATACAAAACATAATAAACAAAAACATAACCGTACTGTCATAAACTCTCTCCAGCAATGCTCCTGCCCTCTAGTTCCCTACTCAGCTTTACATAAAGAAAAAAACACTCTACCCTAAATTACCTCAAAAAACCCTGATGGACTTACATCACACATACTTAAATCAGTTAAACAAATATACTTTTCATCTATTGATACTTCCATGCTTATTTAAAGCATTCTATTAAGTATATGTCCAAATGCCTGTCTGATACCTGAATTCATCCTTTCCCTTGCTCCCCCATCCTCTTTTCGCACTTTACCATATCATCATCCATCTCTCAATCCTTCATGATAATCTATTCCCAACCCCTTTTTTCCAAATTACTATCAGACCCCATAATCACAAAATCAGATGATGTAACCCTTTTCACGTGTTGTTTACCTTTTGGCCTGAGTATTTCAATACATCTCCATTATACACTTCTATAGATGCAGCCTCAATCAATTTACTGATAGATATATACATCATGTGTTGTTGCTGGATAACATATTTGCACCGAGCTTGCTAGAGATAAAATTTAATACCAGCAGATACTACCTCCAAGGTACTTCTATCATAGAAGGCACATCTACTAGTATATTGCCCTAATACCAGTTGTTCATATGACAATCTACATAACCATGGTAATTGCCATATTTGTGCTAAAAAGACCAATAACTGTGATGAAAACTGAAGGCTGAATAAAAAATGCTGCATTGTTTCTTCTGGTGCCAAACACTACGTGTACAGACACCCTCTATCTTCTATGGCTTTATATTTTAAATTTCCCCTTACATTTAATCGGCCATGCATACATAGCCACAAGTTATCCCACATCTGTAAGGATATCCTGATATTATTTAACTGTGATATTGCTTCCTTAATGTGGATTGGGGTATACAATGAAAATTCTGGGTAAGTTGGGCCTATTCTACTCATAATTACTTCATACAACTGTTTCCCTGATAGGCTGATAAGCTTCTGTTTTATTACCTGCCACAAACATAATTTTCTGAGTGATGGTTTCATAAAGCCAGGAACTTTCATTCTTGGTAGTAGTTTAATCGGGACTTCCTGCCAATTTTGCATATACCCTTTTAAAAGCATGTGTGACCATCCCGCCGCCTCTCTCTCGGTTCTCTCCTCTACTACCAACCTCGTTATATTGCTTCTCATAAATATAACATGAAAAAACACCAGTGGATTCAGCATTCCCACCCCTCCATTGGTTCTAGATAGATAAGTATACTCTCTCTTGATTGGGTTTAGTCTATTACTCCATAATAACCTAAAAAAATCCCATATAGCTTAGCATCTAGACCAAAGAGAATTGGAAATACACCCCATGCAATAAAAGAGGTACTAAAAATTGCTTCATAACTAGTATTCTTTTATATTTAGACATTACCCAGTTTTTTTCCATTTTTCTACCTTCCAGTCACATCTCTGTAAAGCGATTATCCAATTCTTTTACATCATGTCCCAGGGACCAAAATATAAACCCAAAATGTTTATCAGGCTCTCAGATATTGTAACACCCTCCACCTGCGTTCTACCTGTTGGTGTTCCTAATTCAATTCCCACACTCTTGTTTACATTTAACCTGGCTCCTGACATCCTCCCATAGGTGCTTAATTCCTGTAGTGCCTCAAGTTACACTATTTGGAGAGGAAACAAATAAACATAAATCATCTGCATGAGTTGAAATTTTTAGAATCGTATTCAGATCTGGAGATGGTAATCCCTGTATTAATTGAGTCCCGACTATGTGTCTGATACATATAACAAATGCCATTGTATACAGTGAGGGGCTAAGAGGGCAGCCCTGCTGTACCCCCACCTGTACCTGCAGAGGCTATCCCAACACCCATTTAATCGTTGGTCTAACTGAAGTCTGAGGATATAAAGCTTGTATAGTAAGTCTCATAATCTTGGGTATCTGATATTGTCTGAGTACCTCAAATAAAAATGTGTGCGAGACCCTATCAAAGGTCTTGCTCTGATCAAATGATATCAACAACCCCCCAATTATTCAACTGGCACCCCATCACAATGTCTCTAATTAATCTTAAATTATCTCTTATGTTATGTTCTGGTACTCCACAAGTTTGTGCCGGGTGTATTAAATCTGGTAAATGTACTTGTATTCTATTGTGTATGAGTTTGCACAAAATTTTCCAGTCTGTATTTAATAAACGGATTGGTCTCTAATTCTGTATTAAGGACCACTCTCAAGATTTAAAAATAAATTTTAAGACCCCCCCCTGTGAAAAACTCTCCTCCGAAATCTGCTGCTCCCATATTTCTTTAAATACTGATAACAGGGGTTCTACTATATTCTCTAAACAGGACAAATAAAATTCTAATGGCAACCCATCTAACCCTGGAGTAACTTTTTGTCTCATCCCTTTAATCACTGTCACTACTTCCTCTCTATTAATTGCCCCCCCTAGATGATGTAGTGTTCCTTCCTGAATCTGTGGGCAATACTGTGCAATGTATGCTTTCATTAGACCTGCGTTTAGTAAATGGGACGGGGCTGATGATTCTGTATATTCTCTGATTACTCATTCCAGCTGTTGTGTAGATGACATGTATACTCCATGCTTAGCCTTTAATCCTACGATACTGGAATTTTCCCATCTAACTTTAAAAATCTCTCATGGATCCTCCACTGGATTCTTTTGGGTTCCAAATTGCAGTGTAGCCACTAAGGAGGCTGCTCTATCGTATTGTACTTGCTTCATTTGACTTTTGATTTGTGTTATCTGAGGACTACAGTCCATTGTGGAGGTGTTAGCTATGGAATAAAAATGCTGTAAATGTTGTCTCAGGGATAAATACTTCAGAAATTTATCATTATTCTGCTTTCTCCCTCTGTGTATCATCTATTTCTTAATCTCTATCTTAGTATCCTTCCACCATTCCCCTATTGCATCATATAAACATCTCACAGTATGCCGTGCATGTAATATATCCTTAACCCCTTTCTGTATACTCTGCTCCTTTAATATCAATATGCTCAATTTCCATACACTCCTTGGAGGTCATTCTGTACCCTGAAGGTTAACCTTTATGCGTAACATGGAGTGGTCAGACCACTCTACATGAAGTACCTTCACCTCCAGTACCTGCATGTCCAGTTGCACAAACCAAAAATCAATCCTGGTTGCCAACCGCCCTTGAACGTTTTTTTCAATAAATTCGCATTAAACATTTTTGATGCATCCACCATATTGATAACCTCCAAACAAGCAGCTAAAGCATGTGTGTCGCAGTAAACTTTCTTATTTCTTGCCTCCCACTCCAAAATATCAAATGAACAGTTAAAATCTCCCCCAGATACACTTGTCTATTTGTCACCAGGTATGGCTGGAAAGTCCAAAATAATTCTACCCTCTCTGCTTTCCCTTGTGGCCCATAAACTACAATAAATCTACATGCTGCATCTTGCAACATCCCATCTAATATAAATAATTGCCCTGGGCTAAGATCTATTAGTTTATGTACATAAAAGGATATCCCTTTAAACAAGATCCCCACCCCCTCAGCCCTATCCGGACCAAATTACCAGTATGAAGGACCCCATGGCCAATTATTCTTACAGTGATTAACTACGGCTACCAAATTAATCCATGTTTCCTGCAAGAAAAACACATGCACAGGCTGTTGCTGAAGGTATGAAAAAAAAACACTTTTCTTCATCCCCCATTTAAAATACTGCTAACATTAGCCATAGCTAAAGCCAAAGAGCCCGTAGTCATTTTGTTTGTGGATAATGGACTAATCAGAGTTAATGAGTTTTTTTCCTCTTTTTTTTTCTTCTTTTGCCCTTCCCTCTGGCTCAATGGAAGCAGTGAGTGCAAAGACTCCTCTGAACCTGATCCTTCTGACCCCGAATCTCCCCATTCCATGTGTTTTGCCAGGGTTTCAAATTTGTTGCTACAAGTTAGATGTACTTTTACTGCTGCCTTAAGCCTGGTACTGCTTTGGGTCCCAATCTGTGTCCATGATTGTTGTGGTGGAGATGGAGACCACCTCATTTCCCCTGTTCTGTCATCCTATCCATTGTTTGATGTTCCATAGGCAAGTCTGAGTTCTGAGGTTGTGGAGTGATTCCATCTGCCACCTGGTTTTGTAATTCTCTTGGGCTACCAAAAACTTCTGTCTCCACATTTGAACCTCGTTTCCCCATCTCCATACTCTGCTCCGGAGGATGAGGCTGGGTCTCAGGGTTAGTGAGGCCAGTTGTAGTATTATCTTCTGTATTTCTGCTGCCATGCTCCGGGTTCGGGAATTAGTGTTCAGGTATATCTGGATGGTCCTCTGATTTCCTCTGTGCTCTTCATATCAGTATATCCTGGTTTACCCAGTCATCTCTATTCTGGGCTGCCCACGGGCATTTGTGAAACACATGCCCTCTAACTCACAAAGATTGCATTGTGCCACATTCTTGCAGGCCGTGCTGATGTGATCACATTCCTTGCATAGTGTACAGTGCAATTTGTCACAGGAACTTTCCAGGTGGGTCCTGTCTCCACATCTGTGGCAGGCCTTAGGCTTTTTGGAGTAAAAGCATACCCCATGATCTCTGCCAATAAAAAAACTATTTGGTAGATGCTCTATGTTGTTTTCATGTTGCCTTAGTTAAATTTTAAAATGCCAGCCACCAGTCCAGAAAGATTCTGAACCAATGATGAGTTTGGGGCCCCCAACACATCACAACACTTTAGTAACCAATGATGTATATCTCCAATGTGGATACTTTCTGTTCAGAACATAATAGTCACGGTTTTAATCATTGGTTTGGTTAGTGGTATTACCATAAAGGGTTTCCAAATCGGTGAGAATGTTTGCTGGTTGTACTGTGTCCAAAACTTATCCAAGCCCTGTGCTGTATGAAAACTCACATTGAAATGCTCCTCTTCAGAAATATGGAGCGAGGCATGAACTTCAGCTGGTACAAAGCATAGTGCTCCTTTAATCAATGTTCTTCCCATGTACTCATGATCAGGGTATACCTCCAGCCCTCCTTTATACCTAATCCTTACTGCATGTCTTCTAGGGATTGGGGGGGATTTATCAAATAGGTCAGAAAACCTTGATGCTCATGGGGGTGGTCAAACATTGTCACCTTCCTCATGTTCTTGTGAAGCATTTTGGTTTTTGTCTCTTGGGCCTTTACCTGCATCATCTCCCTGATTTGGTTGTGTGGGAGGCACCTCACTCTCAATGTTGTCCCTGCCTCCATCCCTCATCTTCCTGGTGCTCGTTTGTCCTCTCCTGTTCTGTTCCGTTCCGTTATTTATTTGAGTCCCAGAGTTAGCTTCTGCAGTACTCTGATTGGGGCCTAGCATTCTGTTTTGTCTCAGAACACCAACAGCCTCTTTTTGGGGTTCCATCCTAGCCATGCTCTCCTTATTTCCCTGATCAATCTCTGTCTCTTCTATTCCTGATACATTAACTGGACTAGCAGGGCCATATGAACTCTGCTCCTTTGCCATCTCACTTTGAGTTGTCCCCTCTTGTTCTTTTCTTGCAGCTTGTCCCCACACTGTCCTGACCCGTTGCTTGTTTCCTTGAACCCAATCTGTTCATCCCCTTCATGCATCTTCACTGCTTCTGAATCTGTAAAATCAAAATATGGGTCAGCCACCCACTTACCCAATTCCTTCTGATGCCATCCGGCATTCATTAGAGTCACTTCGGGGGTCCAGCTATCAGCAGTCACCTCAGGGAATGCTACTGCAAGTGCTTCCTTTACTCACTCTCATGCCGTTTACTTTGTAGTCCCCTCTCTCTTCAATTTAGGGGCCTCCGGTTTCAATATTCTGATTTTTGCCTTCCATTTTTGCTTTTTCGTTATTGTTCGCATCTTAATCTGTCAGCGAGATTGAGTCCCGCTCCTTAATGTTACATTGGGACCTAATTCCCTCATTGCTGTCTCTTCTAGTGGCATATTCACATCTTGAAAATCCTCCAGTGCTGTATCCATGTCAGAGCCATCCTCAGAACCTCTAGGCTCTGTAGATATCTGTGCAATCTGTAATACATCCATCTCAGTTGCTTCCCTCAGAACATTCACAACTTGGGTCCCTTCAGTAGACTCTACTGCTGGGGGGAGCTGCTCTCCCTTCTGCACCATCACCTCCTTCTCCAAGACTCCAGGATCCTCCATTTTGGAAATGGTCCAACAGCGCCCTCTTCCTCAGAGTAGGGGAGTTTGAGAAAAAATCAAAATCAATACATAAGGATTGAAACACAAAATGAAAAGAAACAGTTACAGTGCTAGAAACAGACAAAAAAAGACCAGATAATCAAACAAATCATTCATGTGATAAGAACATCAGAATTAGTAATCCACAGTAGATTTCTCCAATGCGCATCCAGCTGATGCCTGGGATGCAGACTACACTCCTTCCTATAAATCTTTCTCAATTTATTGGTAATATTCTGTAAGGTAACCTCAATAGGCATATCTCACTGTTGTAACAAAATTCCACAACGTGCAGTCCAGATATACCATTTAGTCACTAAACAAACAATATTCAAAGTGCTGTTATGGAACTTATGCAATTGACTGTCCTAAATCCCACACATAAGTTATTCAACAGTCATAGAGGAAAATAATGGGGTGGACCAATATTCTGCTAAAGCAACCCAAAAAAAGCATATAAAGGTACAAGTAAAAAATAGATGAGTAATAGTTTCCTCTTGTTGCACACAATCCTGTCTAATATAATACCTTTCTGATAGTTGCTTATATTTCAAGTATTTCAAGTTACTTTTGACATTAAGCTTCCCATGACAATTAAGCCAATGAAAATCCCACCTATGAACTGGGATTCGATTATCCGTCAATAAAGCTAACTGCACCGCCTGTAAATGTAAAGGCCTATGAGGAAATGTCACCAATTCTGTAAAACATGCACCAATAATATTACTATAAAGCTGTTTCCTACTGAGGCCAATCACCATTTGACTAGTAACATGCCACAGACGCAGTTTAAGGAATATCTCCCTTTAAAATTGTGGAAGGATAAGATTGTTTTTCAAAATCTTAACTCGAGATCCCTCCCAGTCAGAAAACCTTGGTAAGACTGTAGCATAAAAATATGGAACCCATATCCGATCCTGATTGACTAACAATGGTCTAATATTTGCATAAAAAAACAAGCAGAAAAAAACCCACTAGAGGATTAGTCATATTTAAACCCTCAGAATGACAAGACAGATCCAATACATTCTTTTTTATAGGGTTAAGTCTGTTACCCCAAACTGCATGAAAAAACCAACTATACAAAGAAGCTTCCAGCTGTTTGGGAGGAGGGCAAACCTTACAAATATACAAAAACTGGGGCAACAATTTCGTTCTTATCAAAAGAAAACGTTTTTTCTTACTTAATTTCCAACTATTCCATTTTGACACCATAACATTCCCTATCTCTAACTGTGGTGTCCAGTTCAAAACAACCAAATCCCCAGTATCCCAGCACAAACCCAAAATCTTAGTAGTTTTTGGGGATATAGTAATACCTAATAATTCACTCTTATCAGGTTTATGCACACCTAGCATGATACTCTGACTTTTAGCATTATTCAAACTAGCTCCAGATACCGCTGAATAAGCTGTAAAAATTCCTAATGCAGTCCCTAAAGAAGCCTCATCTGGTAATACGAGACAAAGATCATCAGCATAAGCCAAACATTTGTGCGGACTCAATAAAGCATCAAGTTGCAGTGACATGATACCTGCATGGGCATTGAATTTTCTTAATAAGGGATCAATATAAAACACATAAACGAGTGTGCTAAGCAGACAGCCTTGCCATACACCTCGTTTTACAGGTATGATCAGACCCTAAAAGACATTAACTATTGGGACTGCTGATGTAGAGTCATACAAAATTTGTATCCACTTAATAAAAGACTGAGGAACATTATAACAATAAAGCACCTCCCATAAGTATGCATGACCCACTGAATCAAAAGCTTTGCACTGATCCAGAGGGCATAAAAAACCTGTGATATACAAACTATTAGTTCTACGGACAATTTCTCTAAGAAGTAGCAAATGGTCAAGAATACTTGCATATTTTATAGAAGAAGCCTGATCAGGACTGATTACCCAAGTCGCAATACGCAATAATCTAGCATTCAATATTTTTGACAAAAGTTTAAAATCAGTATTCAACAAACAAATAGGTCTCCAATTTGTCAATAATTTGCCTATCTCCTGATTTATAAATATATACAAGAGAACCATGTGCCAATGAAAAAGACAAAGTAGTCTTCAGCTTGTAAGTAAAAACATGTGCCAATTCAACCGACAAAGTAGAAACAAGAAGTTTATATACTTCAGACGTTAGGCCATCCAAGCCAGGAGATTTATTCACGGGAAGTGACTTAACTGCTACTAAAACTTCATCTGAGCTAATATTTTTTTTTTATTTAGTTGTTTAACCAGGTATAGCACACTAAGCTGAAAGCTTTTTTACAGGAGCGACCTGGGAGCAAAAGGAGGTTAAGTGACTTGCTCAGGGTCACACAGTATGCAAGTGGAAGCTGTGGGATTCAAACCCAGGTCTGGTCTGCTAGATGTCACCAAATTTTCAGCTCAGAGCCTTAGACCACTGCGCTATACTGCCTCCTCTACTGCCTCTAATATCAGTTAACACTTCATAAGGTAATGTATCAGGGTAGGATGGAAAGTCAAGATCCTGAAAAAAATCATGAATATGATTACAAACTACAGATTTATCTGAAAAAAAAGGAAGTAGCATAATCAGTAACTAGTGAGGTAAGCTTATCTGAATTTAATGACGTGGAACCTTTGTAAAAGAGCCTTGGCTCAAAGGTATTTGCAATCCTAGAACAAATAAATAAATGGTGCAGTTGTCCAAGATGATCCCGTAAGCCAGCTATGTGTCTAGACCGTATTCTTTGCTGACTGGAATCAAACAGACAAATTAGCGCCATATTTCCTTTTGAACTAAAAGTTTGCTGAAAGTTCAAGACTTCCATCCTTTTTTGATGATATTTAGATAATGTGGTCTTTAAGCATGAAATTTGGTCCTGATAATTATGGTTCGAAATATGTGAGAGAGGAATTAATGATTGTAACTGTTTTCTCATGTGTAAGTATTGTAAATATTAAGAATCCCTATCCTGTTTACTCAAACTCTTTAATAATAAGACAAGTTCCCTCTTAACATCCTCCGACCACTGTGTTGGGGAATCATATAAGAAATACACCATTTTTTTACAAAAAAAAAAAAACTGAATCTGCCAACAGCACTGTTCTTGCATCAATAGTGAGGAATTACATTTCCAGGTACCCCTGCCAATTAAAACCTCTGCCCCAACTTCTAATGTGAGCAAAGAGTGATCTGAAAATTCTACAGTGATAACAACAGTCTGTATAATTTGCAAATGTCGTGAGGTGAAGAAGAAATCAATACTAGTCGACTGGAGACCTTTCTGAACAGTGGGAACTACCATATTAAAATAAAAGTTAAAAATCATCTATTAAATCTGCCTTATGCAAGACAGCATTCAAACAATTCGAGTCACAATACATTTTCAATGTTTTCGTATTATGTCCCTTATCTCTTTTACTTAAACCACAGTTGAAATCACCCCCCCAAATAACTGCTTGAGCCGTATGCAAATATAGATGAATCAATTGAAAGAGAGATACTCTATCAGCTTTAGACTGCGTTGCATAAATGTTAATTAAGTGAAATAATTTCCCCCGAAAACATATAACCAATAATAATGCCCTGCCAGGTACCAAATCCAACAACTTGATGCACTTAAAGTCAATGCTATGAAATAATATTCCTACTCCAGAACATTGGTCTGTCCCCAGGGACCAGTATGATGTGCCTGCATGCCAAGCAACCATGGCACGTTGAATTTCCGACAACGTGTGCAAGTGGGTATCTTGTAAAATATAAACACCTGGTTGTTGCAAATGCAAGGCTGAAAAAACTATTCGCTCTTCCATAGACTCTTTATGCTATTAACATTAATCGAGTTGATACAGAAGGACATTTAAGAAGAAAAGTAACAGAGAATCCTGGAAATTAGGAGTCATCGTTTCTTTGCAACACAACTACTAGTACCTAATCTGGCTTTATATTTAACATTTGGCCATCATGGTCTACCTGGAGGCACAACAGGTTGATGGACAGAAGGCTCCTCTTCAATACCTGAGATGACATCACCCACAGAAACCCAGGAGGAAGAATCAGAAACTGCCTCTGAATTACTATCTTCGCGTGGGAGATTCTGGTATCTCTTATGTAGAGGTATCACCTGTGTTTTAGCAAGTTTGGAGGCTGGAATGGCTTTAGCTGATCTTTTCCTAGCTAAAACACCCATCCAGGAATTTTGTTTCATGGGGGGACCATGACTTCCATAACCACCGCCTCCGGATCCAGACCAGGTTCAGCCTCAGGCACAGCAGACTGAGGTTGGTCTGAAGGAACAGGAGGATCAAGGGGGGTGGGGGTTCGATAGAAATGGACTGTTCTACAAGAGGTTCAGAAAGGGAATCTACATTGGATTCCCGGGAAACTACTTGGGGGGGGCGCACCACCCTTGGTTGCTGTCGCTGGGCTATAGCAACCAGCAATCTCTGTTCCTCACTATCTGCACCTGGATCAGTGTTATGAGCTGCTCATAAGCAACTCTGATAAGAGTGCCCCTTGTCGTCACACAAACTACAAACCAGCTCATTTAGACACTGTGCACTAACATGCCCCAATTCGTTACATAAGGAACATCTCACTTTGTCACAGATACTACTAATATGACCTTCAGACCCACACTTATAACAGGCTTTAGGCTGTTCTGCATAAAATGAAAAAAAACCTATCCCTCCCAAGGAAGAAAGAGTTTGGCAAATGCTGTAGGCCATCCTCTATTGTTTTTAGCATTATCTTGAATCTCCAACCACCAGTCCAATACTGTTCACCATCAAAAATCGCAGTAGGCGCTTCGAGAATAGTACAGCGTTGGCTAATCCAATAAGTCAGATCTTTGATGCTGACACATTCGTTCCAAAAAAGAACAGTAATGTGCTTAATGGCTGGTTTAGTTAGAGGTTTAGCCTCAAAAGGCATCCATAAAGGAGTATGCTTGAGTGCATTATATTTCTTCCAAAACCTTTCCAGACTACTAGAGGTTTTAAAACTGATATCATATGTGTGCTACCCAGACACATGAATAAGGGCATAGATTTCAGTTGTAAAAAATCTCAGAGAGTCTTTTAAGAGGGTTTTTCCAACATAAACTCGGTCAGGGACAGTATCTAATCCCCCTTTGTACAGCAACTGAACCGCATTGTGACGTTTAACAGGAGCTACAGGCAAATGAAACAATGAGGCAAAGGATTTAAGTGCACCATCCGGTTTCAAGGTATTCAATGGAGCATCAAGTTTTTGTCCATTGGAAAGAGGCAGTATAGGCTGCTGCAATAGAGCAGGATCTCATGGGGAGTGCAACATAGACACAGGTTGTGGTACAACATCGTTCGAGTGTTGATCAAGCAAAGGAATGTGTATTGGGGACGTACCTGAAATCCATTGTACCCCATCAGACAATTTCCCCCAACCCACAGCAGAAAGGGCAGCATCTACTGACCAGGCATTTGAATGAGCAGGAGGCAGCCAGAGCTCAGATTCTGCATTCATAGGCCGCACGTCTGAATCAACACATCGGGTGGTTCCTGCTGACACAGTAGCCAAACTCTGTGATGCCGTCGCGTCTGTCTCAGGAAGCAGTGAAATGTCAGGTGCTGTCAAACTTAAAGAATCATCAGTGGCATTGTCAAAAATAACTGGAGTAGGGCTAATACAAGGAGTTGGGTTGTTTGAAGGAACTGTCAGTAAGTCACTCTGTAGACATTCTGCAGCCAAAATATTCTCCTCCATCCATGCAATCTTACGAGTTTCTTGAGCCATGCTACATGTAGTGTCAGGTACAGACCGTTTAACCAAGAGAGCCTCTTGTTGTGCTATGATATCCAGCAGCTGCCTCTTTTGACATTCCAATTTTAAAAACTCATCGCCATACACATCTTGTGCCGTTTTCTTTATAAGAACACTGCCATCAACCATTTCCAAAGTCAGGCCTCCTACCTGCTATGTTCCAAAGATTTGGGAAGCAGGAGGTGGAACGATCCCTCCTGCTTCCTCCATGTCCATCTCCTTCACCAGGTCCACACCAACTGCCGCCATGATGGACAGCAACAGCGCCCCCTACCACAGAGTAGGGGAATTTTTTATTACAACTGAAGAGCAAACCATACATACAATAGTGATTACAGCGTACAAATAATAATATAAAACAAGAATAAACAGAAATAAGTATTACAGCATACACCAAAAGGTAACAGTGATCTAATAACAAAAAAAAACACAAATGCCAACTCCCCCCTCAAGGAGTAACAAAATACTTCAGTAAAGAAATAGATAAGATAGTGTTACTGCACACAAATCATAAACAAGAGCAGATAATAAACAAAAAATAAGTATTTACAGTAGATTTGCAGCAGAAAATCAGTAGTATTAATAGCCCATTAGAGCCAGAATTAACTAAATACCCCCCTAAAGCACAGAGGAATCTAATTAAGAGCAGAACTAGCATTATTTACAAAAGCTTTATACATCACCAAAAATCATACCCAAAGAGGGTCCAATCCTCTCTTCAGGTAGTTACTCTTGACCCAGACCTGATACAGGAGCTTTAGGGACATACCACAATAACCCTTACCCTGTATCAAGCCAGGTCATTTTCCTCCACCATAGTTTATATAGTTCAGGATGCACTTTTTCCCTTTCCTGTAGTTTCCAACCAAGTACTGTTTTCTGAATGTTAGAGACAACCTGATACTCAGAGAGTAATTGCTGCCTAAGTGTTATATTACACTGAGCCTGCCACAGCTGGAAACCAATATGACCCATTAAGAGACGAATAGTAACCACATAATAAATAACCCAGGAGCCCGGAAGGACCCCTTCCACCCAAATCTCCGATGAAGAACCCTGAAAAGGGTTCAGCGGCCACACAGCATGAAAATGGGACCAAAATGAAACAACAAAAGGACAATCCATAAAAAAATGTTGCATTGTTTCCACCACCCCCATACAAGTTTCTTCCCTAGGGCAAAACCTCTCTGAGAGTTCTTTATGTCTCATGTTACCCTTCACCCCCAATCTTTTATGAAGACAAAGCCATAAAAAATCCCACATGTGCCTAGAAACTCTCTTACTTACTAATAATTGTAACTTAGAACGTTGCTCAGAAATAGGTATATCATGAAACCAGGTATCTACAAAAAAGAAATCTTGTAATACAGTACAGTAAAATTGTTGTCGTGATTGGAAAAGAAGGGATTTCTTAACTACATGCCAGGTTTTTAATTTCTGAAACATCATTTTGAAATGACTAGCTAAAGTACATAGCCTAACCTGACGAGCCAGAAAGGAATCAGGAACCCAATGCCTGAGAAGGGAATCTATACTATCAGCCACCCACGGGGACCAGATCTTAACAACCCCTCTAAGTAATGGAACTAAATTATAAAAAATAAAAATGTTATGCATAAACACTACCAGATTTAACATTCCCAAACCCCTTTCACTAATAGGTAAATAGGTAACATCCCTCCTCACTGGATTCAATCTACTGCCCCATAAACAAAGAAAAAACACACCATAAAGTGATGATTCCAAAGAAGGGGGAGGGGGAAAACCACAGCTATAAACAAAAAATATGGCAACAAAAAAGTCTTAATGAGATAAATTTGTTTGGCTTTGGACATTCGGCCTTTATTCCAGAGCATCACTCTATTACGAGCCTCCAATAATTGCCTATCCCAATTGTACCTTTGGGCATCCATGCCCCCAAAATAAACCCCAAGAACCCTCCTATACCCAGGTTCAATAGGCATGTCCTAAATCGATGCCACATCAGTGGCCCCATATCCTAAAGGCGATATCCCACTTTTAGGTTTATTGATGGAGGAACCAGACATGTCAGAGAAGGATTGTAACAACAACTGTGCTGAAACAGCAGAAGACCTATCTGATAAAACTAAAACTAAATCATCCGCATATGCTATTGAGACTATCTGCGGATCCATACAACCAACTGACAGCCCAATAATAGCCTCTGTACTATTTAAGGCATGCAAAAGGGGACCCAAGGAGAGCACATAAAGCAAGGGGCTAAGCGGACACCCCTGCCTAACTCCCTTATGCACCTCAATTTCCCATCCCAACCAGCCATTTATGCTTGGTAGTAGAGTGATGCCCTTATAACAAGTTTGTAACCAGCTCACAAACTGTAAGGGAAACCCATACCTCCGCAAGGTCTCCCAAAGATAAAGATATTCCACCTGGTCAAAAGCTTTGGCCTGATCTAAACAAACCAGATGCCCAAATATTTTCTCAGATGCTCCTTTAGAAACAAGCTCCCTAAGTAGAATTAGTGCATCCTGAACTCTCCTATGAGGTACACCACTGAACTGTGATGGATGTAATAAGGAACCTAAAACCCCCCGGAATCGAATACAAAAGATTTTCATCAGAATCTTATCATCTGTATTTTAAAGAGACAAAGGTCTCCAATTAACTAGGTCACCATGATCCCCCTTATTTTTATAAAGCAAGAGTAACACACCCTGTAACATGCTCGTAGGAAGAGTCCCAGCCTGCAACCCAGCATTCAATACTTGACATAGGTCATTACCCAAAACTTCCCACACAATTTTATAAACTTCATGAGGTAACCCATCAGACCCAGGAGTAATACCTGACTTTAAAGACCAAATAACAGTCTTTAACTCTTCCATTGTAATGGGTTGTACCAAATTAACCTGCTCATCAGGAGACAAGACAGGGACTGGTCTGCTAGCAAACCAATCACAAATAGAATCTTCTGAAAGCAATCTACTCCTAAAGGAGGCAGAAGCATAAGTATGTATAGTTTCTAAAATACCATTAGTTGTTGTGACACACCCACCTTCTGTAGTATTTAAATACAGCATGCCCCGAGAGTTTTTAACAAGTTTTAGAGCTTCAAAGGGTAAAGTGTCCTTTTTTTTTACCACAAACCCCAAATTTCTGCTTCCTCTCCATATCCTGCAAAACCTGAGACTGTAATCTAGCCAACTCCACTTTCAACCCCTTAATTTGATCCAGGCAGTCAGATCCCAGATGCTGGCCAAAGGTAGACAAAAAGTGAAGCCGGCCTCTGAGATAACGAAGCCCATCATGCTGCAACCTCCCATTTAAGTGACCTACAGCTTTAAAGTAGATTCTTACTTCACTTTTGGTATCCTCCCACCAAGTATTTAAATCATCATATAAGAACAAAACAGACTGCCTTGCTAAAAAAAGGGAATGTAGCCCACCAGCCACATAAGGGATATCTAATAATACAGTGTTTAATTTCCAAATACCCAGCCCCCTTTGGACCTCTGGTACATCACATAAGACCAATCTAAGAAGTTTGTGATCTAACGTAGCTACCATGATAAAGATTGGGATTGCACAACAACCCCAGGAGAAAGGAAAATAATCAATTCGGGAGGCCCTGGATCCACAAAAATAGGTATTCCCAAACCCAGCAGTGGTAGGCCCAAAAGCATCAATCAGGCCAGTATCTACAAGAAGTTGCGACAAACTAGCCTCATCACAATACACCTTTTTCCTACTCATAGGAGAAACCAGGGAGGGTAATGAACAGTTAAAGTCCCCACCAAGAATAATTAAAGAAGAGGTGCATAAAAAGGGGTAAAGAGATTTAAAAAGAGACACCCTATCAAATTTAGATTGTGGTGCATAAACATTTATCAACCACAAAGGCAGAGAACCCCACTTAATATCTAAAACTAAGGTTCTGCCTGCCAGGATTTCTATATGATGAATCACCTTAATGTGAGACAGAAAAAAACAAATCCCAAACCCACTACACAAATCCCCTCGATGACCAAAAACAATCCCCCCACATCCAACCAGTAGTTGCAGCCTCCAACTCCTCCGAAGAGTGCAACCGAATATCCTGAAGGAAAACACAATCCAAATTTTCATGTAAAAAATGAGAATAAGTGTTGTGACGCTTAACAGGAGTTTTAATGCTGTTTGCATTCAAGGTTGCCACTTGAAAGTGAAAGGGAGCCATGAAATGCATTAGGGATAAATTCACTTTACCTTATTAGATGCCCTTGTTATCCTACCACTTTTGCAGTCTTGAGGCTGAGGGACTGAATGGCCTTCATCAGGTTCTGGAGGCTCAAGCAGTGGTGGGGGTGCAGAAGGCTGAACCATTTCTGGGACCACCTCTGGATCCTCCACCAAAACTTCAAAATTATTAGGGTCAGCTGTAGAAAAAGTTGAAATAGGTGCAGCGGGTTTTTTACCCAACTTACCTTTCCCTTTAACAGACTTTCCTTTCTTTCCACTAACCATAATAAAACCATCACCCGAGGGGCCTAAACCAGATGGCAAAGGAGCAAGGCTAGTAGCCCCCCCCCCAATTTCCAGCTCAGATACCACAGAAGCCCCAACTGCTGATAAACCTATGTTATCAGGAACCAAGTCAGGCTCCTCAATTGAGGTTGTCTCAGCGAAGGGGGGTAACAGTCACAAAGGTACTGGGAGCCAACCTTCCCCCAGCAGAAAGGCCAAGCCGTACATCCACCCGGATATAATGATCCTGAACCCCAAAATCTGCTTTGGCTGTATTTTTAGTGGCCAAAGGGCAAGATTCAAAAGTGTGACCCACCACATCGCAAAGATTACATTTAGATGATTGAAAGCAATGGGCACTAGGGTGACCGGTCTCCCCACAATAAGAGCATTTAAGCACTTCACACGAGGTGCTTATGTGAGTCTGAGACCCACATTTAAAACAGACTCTGGGTTGTCCAGGGTAGAAAAGGAACCCCTTATCTCTACCCAGGAAAAAACAATTGGGAAGATGTAATAAATCAGAATCAGTGGAATGGAGTTTTACCCTAAATTTCCAACCCCCATTCCAAAAACCATCTGCATCCAGGATAGGAACAGGATTCCCTTGGATATCACATTTTTCAGACAACCAATTGACAATATCTACAATGTTAACCCCTTCATTTCTGAACAGGATCGTAATGACTCTAAAGGGCTGTTTTGAAAGAGGCAACACAATAAAGTCTGACCATAAAGGATTAGTCTTCAAATTTAAATAGCAGCTCCAGAATAGTTCCAAAAGTGCAGGAGTACAGAAACTGATATCAAAAATAAACTCCCCAGGAACATGTATCAAAGCGTAAACTTCAGAAGGGGAAAACCCCATGCTACGTTTCAACAGTGTCTTCCTGACATAAAACCTGTCAGGGGGGGTTATCTCTGGGATCCACATAGCGCAAATGGATGGCGTTACACCTTTTAGCCAGTTCTAGAGGTTGCCGAAAATGACTAGCATAGGATGGCTTATCAATAGGTTCTGGAGCTGGCCCCTGTATTTCAAAGGTAGAAGTCTCATCTTCAGCCACCCCTTCCAATAATTCCGCTAAGGGAAGGCCAGAATCAGAAGCAGCCTGAGGGATAGGGGAAGCTGGAAAGCCAGTACCCAAAACAACAGAAGGTGGAACTGTTATAGTCACTGTACTTATCTGGACATCCTCCTGAAGAGCCGAAGCTCCTTCATCCGGCTTCCATGTTGCTCCCGATATTGGAATCCAGCCTGCCCCTCGCAGCGCTCTCTCCGGAGACCATGATGCATCCACAAGGTCCCCCTAAGCCTGGGAAGTCGAACTCCCACTCGCAACAGGCCTCTCAGCAGCTGAATGGAGCTTGCTGGGCCCCACTGCCTCAGAAGCACTCAATGAACCTGACAGTCTCTTCCGCTTCCTGTCGTCCTCCACTGCAAGCTTCTGATGCTCCTGCACCAACAGATCACCGACTTGAAGAAGTTCCTCTTCCAAACATCGCTGTTTCTCGGCCAAACTTAGACCCATTATGACAGAAGTTTCCAATGGACCGCTGAATCGGGTGATGTGCTGGCCACCTAGCGGGTGCATCCCAGCCGCCACTTCAGCGGATCCATTCGGAGTAGATACAGCAGGTATAAAAAGGCTCTGGGCTATCGCAGCCCCTTGCAAAGATCCTTCCTCCTCCATGGCTTGGAACAGAGTGACTGTTTCCCACAGCGACAGGGTCCCCCTACTGGAAAAGAGTAGGGGAATTTCCCCGGTGTCCTGACCAAATTTTCCCCATTCACTAAAAATACCACCAACAGCTTAATCTGGTTCAATTTCAGTTGGTTGCCA
The DNA here is from genome assembly GCA_016271365.2 of Neoceratodus forsteri. NCBI lineage: Eukaryota > Metazoa > Chordata > Ceratodontiformes > Ceratodontidae > Neoceratodus > Neoceratodus forsteri. Next base: position 564,400,654 of record CM057449.1, on the reverse strand, counting down.
TCTGTATCCCCCCCCCCCGGTCACCCCTGAAAAAGGGACTTCTAGTCTCAGTGGGCCTACCTTCTCAACAAAATTCAATAAATTCATTTTTCCATCATTTTGGAAAAGTGTTAAAGGGGATGGAAAGCATTGCGGCAGTCACTATTCATATTTGCTTCTCCCTTGTTCTCTCCCTGTATGTGTTGTAATGGACAAGTTGTGGCTGTGCACAATTAATAATTTTGTTGTAGTGCCAGATGATTTAAGGGTGAGCCATCAACCTTGCTACAGCATGCCAATGTCCTGTAAATGTATTTCTTTTTTTCTTTATTTATTTAAATGTTTCATCAGTAAAGACATACTGAGAAGACATGCTCATTTCCAGATGCGTCCTGTGGGAGGGGGTAAAGGGATACATAGCAAGTACAGCAGCAAAAGTTAAAATACAATGCATTGTGGTAAATAGAATACAAACTTATACAGAAGAAACAAAATAGATAACAATACATTTCAATAAACTACAACAATAATAAGAAAGGTTCTAGGAGAGTAAATAAAAATCAAAAACAAACAGTATAAAAAAATAGGAATCGATACTAAACTGCAAATGAGTGCAGAGGCAATTATGGCAAAATGTGCATGATTAATGCACTTTGCAATGTACAACAGACAATTTAAGGGCTAATCATAAACTTTTCTACTCATTACTAGGGATCCCTTTTTTAACAAAAAATAAAATCTTCTGACCAGGGTAGTATTTCAGACTTTAGACTTTTCTTTGATATTATTCATCTGATCTAGTTCTTAACCACAAGGGGATAATGTTGTTATCTACCCATTGCATGAATAAACCTCTGAACCACAGGTAGGATACACAAGGAAACATGTTCAAACCAAAAATATTTAATCTTGACAGCTGGTCTGGTGGCACTGAGGGTTGAAGCGCTGGATGCCACACCTTGCGCCAAGCCAGCGACCTGGATTTGGGAGTGGACATGGGTCGCTGGTGGGTCAGCTGGGGAGAGATTGGCTTGAGCATCCCATGACAGCTCGCACACTTGCCTGACTCCAAGCAGAGGCTCGGAGTATTGCAAGCCCCAATTGTAGGGGTTGGGTGGCCGTTATACAGCATGGACATTGGCACCTTGTGCCTTAACGTCAAGGGTCGCATGCTGTAGGGGAATAAGAACAGGGAAAAACCCCTTCTGACTTAAGGAAGATGGGCTTCCTGGTGCATGCCTCCAATGTGCCCCGGTTGCTGGATTACCTCCTTGGCCCGATGAAAGGAAGGATGTCGGGGTATTGAGGCCCCACCTTGTCCCCACTCAGGGGGAAAACCGCAGCTCCATGGGGGATTGAGAGGTAAGTCTTGGTGAGTGAGAAACAGGAGGATGACTCCTTGGATGCCCTGAAGGGTCGGAGTTGGCAGGCAGTAGGGGGGAAAAGAGTAATTTAAAAATATATATATATATCTAATCTTAAAAAAAAAAATAGCAAATCAGCAGCAGATATACTTTGAATAATCTGAATGGGCATATTTATAGCTTCATGACCACAGTGTCATATTTAAGCACTTATAATTTCAATATTACTATTAAAAATGTTAAGAATAGGCTGGCCCATCGGCACAGCAGTTGGATTTCCACTTGTGATGCTGGCAACCTGGGTTCAGGAGTGGACCTGGGTCATCGGAGGGCCGTCCGGGGGAGAGAAGGATTGAGTGCCCCATGACTGCTGTCCTTCTCCAGAGGGGAGGGTGGGTGAGTGTTCAGCACTGTGGGGACACCAAGCGGAGGCTGAGTAGCACCTCAAGCACTGATGCCTAGCAAGCTCGGGGACGGGGTGGACGCTGGTCATCATTGCACATCCCCGCCCCCACCTATAGGGGGAAAACAGATGCCAAACAGCCAGGATGATGCCTGCCCCTCTGCTCTAATGAGCTCCCAGGCCAGCACTTGGACCTATACCATTGTCTGCAGCACTTGGAGCGGTGCCACATCCCCACCCTAAAGGGTAATCCAGGGGGTATCCAGGAGTGAGAGCTAATGTGGGAGTGGGAGCAGAGGGGGCCATGACCTGGGCAGATCGTTTAATGGCTAGGTGACAGGAAAGAGGTAGAATAAAATAAAAAAAAGGAAATGTTAAGAATAGATGGGATAGCTTAATTCAGACAAGTAAGAACAGTGCATTCCTCCCTCCAGATAAGCAATGATATAAACACAAACCTTTGAGTATTTTCCCACCATACTGGATGTACTCCCCAGAGCTTGGATTATCATGCAGTAGCTATTAGGAGTCTGGCATTCAGCTTATATCAGGTAGGAACTGCTGAGATAATCTCAGTCAGGTTTATTACCTTAGGATACTCAGCTAATTTTGTGATTCCAGTTATTATGAGTGGTCCACTTATTGATGTGCAATGAAATATGTGTTTAAAGCTTCCTGAAAAGTCTGCAGTTTTCTCCAAGCATTGCCCCATTGTATAAAGTCCACTCAGTCACCTCTTTTGGCTAGTAAGACTGCTAAACAGTCAGATCATTTGCTGTCATGGGTCACAGTTTCTGTCAACTATGGCTGTCTTCTGTTGGGTGGAGATGTGCAAGGCTGGCAAACTTCACTTTGTAAATTAATTCACACAGTTTGCCAGATTAGTGAAATGGGATGTTATGAAGTCTTTGTTAGGCAAAGTAGCACTTTTTCAAGTGATATCACTCAAATTCATTGGTGAAGTTTCTACTTTGTCATGACCTTACCTGACTGTGCCTGAAAAAGTGCCATTTCCTCAGGAAAACTCATTGTGAAGTGGGGAAACAGGCAATTTGTGTAGTTATTCACAAAGGCAAATTCTGAAGTTTCACTGGAACTATGCCACATTATAAAACTTTGTAACACCGGTACTGTTGGGTATCTGTCACTCCTACATCTCAAGAAAAAACTAAAATATGCAGGTTTTTTTTAATTTTTTTTTTACTTTTTTTAGAATAACTGGCAAAATGCATATGGTTAATTGACTGGCAGTCTGTGACCAGGTATCATTGTTGGCTGTGGACTTGTGCTGCTAAAGTGAATCCCCTACAACAGATTTTTGGATGGACCGCTTTCTGGAATGGCCTTAAGCTTCAACTCATAGGCAATCTTACACAGTTTAAAACACCCAAGTTTAACACTGTTGGCCATCTTTGCTGTCATTTTCCAAAGTCAGTTCTTCTCCATTTCTAATGTACAGCTTCTGGACCTAGAGACTGCACCTTTATTAATTGCAGCACCACTTTACAGCTGTCCCTGTTCATTTTGCCAGTCTTTCTCTCATTATGAATCTGGCTGGGCATATATACTTTAGACTATTGCAAGAGTCATTCTGTAGCCTTCTCTCACCATATTGTTGTCTAACTCAAGATGTCTTCTTGAAAAAAAAATCTGGTCTGCAGAGTTGTGTTCTAGCCAATAGTATAAAAATACTATAGTGCTTCTCTATCTATTAGTAAGACAGAAAGTAATTTTATGACCCCGTCACTATGGTCACTGAGCTTCAAAATAATTTTTAAGGTGAATCTGACTTTTTTTCTAGAATGGAAACTTACAGAGTTTCAAAGAAAGACTCTTAGAGGGACAATGGGATTTTGTTTTCTTTCACTCTGAAGGCTATACTTTCAATGTCCTTTGTCATTCTGCCTCCCTGCTCTTTAACACCACCTCTGTACCCAGTCTTCATTGGCACCTTTTCAGGGGCTCCAACCAAACACATCATTAGCTGCACTTCGTCAATGACTTCTTACACTAATACCGCTTTTTTTTTTTTGCAGAAGTTACTACCTCAATGTAATTTAGCACATTAAAGTGCTGATCCATTTTCATCAATGTATCACCCCATGCAAGTAATCGTATCAGTATCAGATGTCTCTAATTGCACCTGATGATTGATACTGTATTATGGTTACTATTGTGGTACAGAAGCAGATGAAGACAAAGGAGTAAACTGTGACTGATCCACCCTCACTACTCAGTGGTAAGCTTGAATTTTAGCCTATTCTCTCATTTAGATATGTATTCTGTTTTAATACATGTTTTTATTTCTACTGTCAGTTATATCTTGAGGTAATGTATTCCATAGTCTCATACCCTTTGGGATGAAGAGAACTTATTCTAAATAAGTGTATTGTGTATTTATTATCAGTGGAGGGTACATTTGAGATCAGCCAGAGTAGCACATTTAGGGGCCATATTATAAGGACTGCATCTAGCCTTGTAGATTGGGGGAGGGGTACTAATTGTGTGGCCTGGGAACTCAGCTAGTTGATAATTGACCTTCCACAGCCAATTGAGTGCCACCAGGAAGGGAGCAGGTTCTACATAAAAGCAACCAGTACCATCATGTCCCATATGTTTTTGTCCAGTGAGTGGAACAGCGAAGGAGCAGAACAGGTGACTAGTGCTATAGGCATTGGCAGGTGTCAGCAGAAGGAAGCAGAGAAGTAGATAACTCTGCCTGTCAACTAAGGCAAGGCACCTTTTCACTACTGTGTAACAGTCACTGCTGAGAAGGGCAGAAAGTCAAAGGTAGGCCATAACTGGGAACAGAAGCAACATCAATCTAGGGTAGAACTATAAGAAGATTTAAACAAGGGACAGGGGACGAAAAAGGTAAAACTAGAAACACCCTATCAGAGGTAATGGTACAAGAATATTTCCAGGTAACACAGGGAGAATAGAAGTTGAGAATACAGGGAATGGTGCAGTGCAGTGGCTGTGGGGTGGCAATTTTCAGAGCAACATTCAGGAGACTGTGGTGCTGCCACATTTACACACATCTCTCTGGGTTGAGGGAGGAGGTCACTAGACTCCAAGCTGAGGTAGCTAGGAGTTGAAGGGCATCTTCCCCCACCCAGGGGTCACTAGGTCTGACACCGTTACCTCAGAAGATGCCAGGGAGGAGAAGCAGCTGAAGTGCGGTGGGCTCTGGAAGGGTCGGGGTGGTGGGACAGAGGCACATTTTGTAATTGGTACCACTGAATAATTCCTACTCTGCCCCAGTGGGGCAGGACTGCTGGGAAGAGGCACCCATGGTACTGACCAGGGAGGATGTGGGGGCACTCCATAGTGCAGACCCTAAGGATGGTGGTAGTGGACCCCAAAGGAGGAGGAGGAACATTTTCTGGTGGGGGACTTGATTGTGAGGGGGATAAATTTGGGAATAGGAGAAAGGGGAGAGAGGCAGGTTAGGTGCCTACCCAGCCAGTGCCACATCCCAGAGGTATGGGAAGCAGATCCTAAGGATCGCTAGGGCAGGACAACATGAGGGAGAGCCAGATGTCATTGTCCACCTGGGGACTAATGACCTTGCTAGGGATGGGGTTGGAATAGTGCAGGGGGAGTTTAAGGAACTGAGGTAGGTTCTTAGGGAGCTCTCTCAGAGGCTTTGCTGAGATGCTACCTGTTTATGGCAGGGGACAGGAGAGGGATCTTCACATGTGAAGCTTCAGCTCATGACTGAAGAAATTGTGCAGAGATGAAAGGTTCGGCAACACTGGGGACTGGGGACCCACCTGAGAGGATAAGGGCCTATACAGTGGTGATGGACTGCATCTATCCGAGAGGGGAACCACAGTCCTTAGTGGATGGTTTAAATGTTACTCTGATGAACATTTAAACTAGCCAAGGTTGGTGGTCGAAGGAATCAGGGAGTCAGGAACTGACCCCCCCAACAGGTTGAAATAGAAAGTAAAGAGAACTTAAGGGGCATGAAATACCCCAGGGTGCACATTAATAAAGGAAGCAGGGTGGCAGAGATAAAGAAGAAAACTTACAGTAGGCAGCAAGGAGAAGAGGAAGGGTAAGGTAATAAAAAAAAGCAAATGCAGGGAATAAGGGAAGGGAGAAAGAAACAGAGTAAAGATGCAGGGAGTGGTGCAGTGCAGTGGGTGTGGTGCAGCAGTTTTCAGAAGAACATTCTGGGTGCTGTGGTGCTGCCCCATAGGCAAGCACCTCTCTGGGCTGAGGGCAGAGCTGGCCATTCCCTGGGCTGAGATGGCAGAAGTACTGGAGACCTTCATCCCCACCCAGAGGCCATTGTGTCACGAGCTAATGCCACAACAACTGCCCAAGCAGACAGCAGGATGGACTATGGTGGGTTTGGGGGGGCATAGAGACACATCCCCCATCCAGTCCAGCTTAAGAACTCTTACACTGTCTTGGAGGAGTGGGAGAGTCCTGTAAGGGAACCCAAGGTTGAGACCAGGAAGAATGTGAGGGTCCTCCAGAAGGAAGACCCAGTAGTGGGAGGAAGAGGACCCCAGAGGAAGAAAAAGTTACTCCTGATGGGGTACTTGATTGTCCAGGGAACAGATCTGGGCAAGGACAGCTGGGAGGAAATGGAGATTAAGTGCCTCCCAGGAGGCACAGCTCAAAGGGAGGGTGAGCAGATCCAGAAGATCACTAAGGCAGTGGCAAAGAGACAGGGGATGGAGGTCATTGACCACCTGGGAATGAACGACCTATCCAAGGACAGGGCATACATGGAGCAGGTGAAGGACGATTACAGAGAGCTGGGAGGGCAGCTGGGGAAGGTAGCAAGCTCTATGACATTCTTGGAGGTGCTGTTGGTCCACAGCTGGGGGATAGGAATCTCCGGATCAGAACCTTCAACATATGGTTGAAGGGATGGCACAGTGAGAAGGGCTATGGCATCACTGGGGACTGGGGAAATGATATGGCCCTGTACTTGAGTGCCTGCTGCATCTGTCCAGGAAGGGGAAAGCAGTCCTAAATGAATGGTTTAATTGCTTCATTGCTGAGTGTTTAAACTAGCTGGGGGTGGGAATGGGACAAGGGACACTCTAACAGCCCACCCCCCCCCAAGATAGGAAAGCCAGAAATGAGAAGCAGGAAGGCAAGATGCTCACAGTAACACCTAAATCAGTCATAGGGGGAAAGGAAGAAGTTGGAAGGATGCATAATAAGGACATCTGGGGGGAGGGAAAGAAGCACAAGAGCAGAGGCATGAGTAGAGCACAGGTAGGCAGCAGAACATGGAAGACCATGGCTACAAATGCTCACAGCCTGGGGAATAAAATCCCAGACCTGGAGGCATCGTTAGTGGAGGCTGATCTGGATATAGCAGCAATAACAGAGATTTGGTACACTGCAAATCATGATTGGGATGTTAATGTACCAGGGTATGATCTATTCAGGAGGGATAGGGGGAGTAAAAGGTGGGGGCAGCCATGTGTGACAGGGAGGGTATAAAGGCAACAGAGGTACTAGGTAGACAGGGAGAGGCCAAGGCACTGTGGGTCACCCAGGAGCCAGGCACTGGCACAGCAATCCACACAGGGTGATCTACAGGCGGAGGTGGATAGGGAACTAGAGGATCACATTCACAAGATAGCAGCATAAAGTGAGGCATTACTGCTGAGTGATTTCAGTATCCCAGACATGGATTGGACCATCCCAGCAGCTGCTTCAACCAGGAGCTGAGACATCCTGGATTTCCTACATGGGACAGGCCTCAGACAGCTAGTGACTGATTCCACCAGGGAGAGGGTGACTGTGGACCTAGTACTGTTCAGTGGGGACAGAATCACAGATATCCCAGGTAGAAGGTCAACTGGGATCCAGCGACCACCACATAGTGCGGTTCAGCATAGGGACAGAGACACTGTCTAGTCACACGAAGGCAAAGGTTTTAGATTTTAGGAGGGTGGATTTTGCTAAGATGGGGAGTTGTATTAAAGAGGCCCTGGCAAGGAGGGAGACAGGAGGGGGGAGATGAGGAGCAATGGGAACACCTCAAGGGAGATGTAGACAAGGTGATGAACTAGTGCATCAAGATGGTAAGCAAAGACAAGATAAGGAAGAAACCACTATGGTTCTCGAGGGATGTGGCATACAAGTCAAGGACCAAGAGGGCGGGTTTCAGGAAATATAAGGAGACTCAAAGCGAGGAAGACAGGAAGATGTACCTAAGGAATCTCAAGGAAGCGTGAAATGCTGTAAGGAGTGCAAAGACATAGACAGAGGAAATATCAGTGCAGATGATTAAGAAAGGGGACAAGACGTTCTATAGGTATATCAGTGAAAGAAGAAAAGTCAGGAGAGTTTGTTAGGCTCAAAGGGGATACAGGGGAGTGTAAGGAGGGTGACCTGGAAAAGGCAGAAATACTGAACAAATACTTTTGTTCGGTATTCACTGAAGAGAGGGAGGGTCATGGACAACAGCTGGGTAACAGGCACGAAGGGAGTGGAGAGGTAAACACAAGTCCATTCACAGTGAAGAGAGTCCTGGAGGAGCTCACAAAACTGGAGGTGGACAAAGCAATGGGGCCAGATGACATACACCCAAGGATATTAAGAGAGCTGCGAAGAGAGCTAGTGGTACTGCTGGCAGCCATGTTCACTGAATCACTCGACACAGGAGTGGTTCCAGAGGACTGGAAGACAGCACATGTAGTCCCTCTATACAAAAGTGGTAGTAGGAGGCAGGGAACTATAGGCCAGTTAGCCTCACCTCAGTAGTGGGGAAGATCATGGAAGCATTACTTAAGGAAAAAGTAGTGGCACACTTGGAATCCAACATGGATTCACAGCAGGAAGGTTGTGTCAGACAAGTTTGATAGATTGTTTTGACAGGGTGACAAAGGAAGTACACTGTGCTACATAAAAGGCTGGTTAACAAGATGGGAAGTCTGTGCATGGGCCACAAGATGATAAATTGGGTTAGGAACTGACTAACAGACAGGAAGCAGATGGTGGTGGTAAATGTGATCCAATCCAGGGAGAGTGAGGAAACCAGTGGGGTACCTCAGGGATCAGTCCTTGGGAGAGTCCTGTTTAATGTCTTCATTAGTAACATTGCACTAGGGCTGGAGGGAAAGGTCTGCCTGTTTGCAGAAGACATCAAGATCTGCAACAGTCTGGATACTCTAGAAGGGGTGGAGAGAATGAGAAGGGACCTGGGGAAGCATGAAGAATGATATGAGGTGTGACAACTGAGGTTCAATTCAAAGAAGTGCAAAATAATGCACCTAGGATGAAGGAACCCTGGGTGGAGTTACAGGATGGGGGGAGAATTTCAATGATCACCAAGGAAGAGAGGGACCTGGGGGTTATCATTTCAGATGACCTAAAGGTGTCTAAGCAGTGTACAAATGCTGCAGGGAGGGCCAGTGGCATGCTGGAGTGCATAGGCAGAGGTAACACTAGCAGAAGGAGGGAGGTGGGGAGGCCATTCTATAAAAAATGCTATTGAGGCCTCACTTAGAGTACTGTGTGCAGGTCTGGAGGTCGCACCTTCGTAAGGACATTGACAGGATGGAGGTGGTCCAGAGAAGGGCGACAAAGATGGTACAGGGCTTGCACCAGAAAACATATGAGAAGAGATTAAAGTATCTTAATATGTACTCGCTGGAGCAGAGGAGGGATGGGGGACATCATTGAAATATTCAAGTACCTTAGGGGCATAAACAATGTGCAAGGGGGAGAAATATTCCAATATAAGAGGAGTACAAGAACGAGGAGGCATGATATGAAATTGGAAGGTGGCAGAGTGATGGAAAATGTGAGGAAGTGTTTCTTCACAGAGAGGGTGGTGGTCACATGGAATAGTCTGCCACAGGAGGTAGTGGGAACAAGCACAGTGGAGGGATTTAAACATGCCTGGGACAGGCATAAGGGTACCTTAGAGGTGGGAAGGAGGGGTGAAAAGCCAGTGACCAGGTATGGCCGGAGGCCACAGATTAGTGTAGGGCTTATGGGCAGACTCGATGGGCCTAGCAGTCCTTATCTGCCAACAATTTCTATGTTTTTATATTTCTAAAGAGGGAAAGGAATAGGAGCATTAAGAAGGGGTGACAGAGACATGGTAAAACAGAAAAAAGGGCGACAACAATCAGAGTGGACACAAAACTCTGGAAGGCCATGTGTGCAAATGCTAGAACTTCAGGAAATAAGATTCCAGGCCTAGAGGCCATCATGGCAGAGGCCAGCCTGGATATTGTGGCCTTTAATGAGTCATGGTGCACTGAAAAAACATGACTGGGACGTAGCCTTACCAGGCTATACTCTGTTCAGGAAGAAATCGGGTGGGAAGGAAATATGTTGGGGGGTGCTTTTTGTGAGGGAAAGCAAAAATGTGATGGAGCTTCAAAGAATATAGGGAAGGCAGAGGTACTGTGGGTCACCTTGGAGATGGGGAATGGAGCCACTTTTCACACTGGAGTGATTTACAGACCTCCAGCCAAGGGGGTGAGATTAGATAAGGTACTGGTGGAAGCCTTTGGCAAGATAGCAGACAAGTGGGAGGTACTGCTGGTGGGGGACTTCAACCTGCCAGATGTAGATTGGAGCCTCCCAGCAGTGGTTTCAGCTAGAAGCAGGGACATCCTGGACTCTCTGCAGGGGGTGTTCCTCAGGTAACTAATCAGTGAATCCACTTTTGATGGGGCAATACTGGGCCTGGTACTCACTAACAGGGACAGTGTTGCAGACGTCAGCATGGGAGGTTTGAGGACCAGTGATCACCATATGGTGTAGTTCAATAGAAGGATGGCTACATAATTGAATCACATGAGAGTGAGAGTCCTAGGCTTCAGAAGGGCAGATTTTATAAAGATGGGTAAGTGCCTCAGGGATGACCTGGAGGGTGGGTGGGTGGGTGGGTGGGGGAACAGTGAGTAAAAATAAAATGGAGCATAGCAAAGGCAACAAACCTCTGTGTCAAACAAGTAAGCAAAAGCAAGAGGAAAAGAGACCACTATGGTTCTCGAAAGAGGTGGCTGAAGAGGTAAAGGTAGCATTCTAAAGGTATAAGGAGATGGGAGAGGGATAGGAGGCCAGGGAAAGGAGGAAGCAGGGAAGGCGTAAGAGTTCAAAGGCAAACTTGAAGAGACAATAGCCCTGGAGTTAATAGGGACAAGATATTTTTCAGGTATGTAAGGAAAAGAGAAGACCAAGAATGGGATTGTAAGGTTAAAAAGGAAGTGTGGGGGGACTGTACAAAGGGGGACCAAGAAGAGGCAGACATGCTGAACAAATACTTTTGTTCAGTGTTCACAGAGGAAGGAAAAGTGGAGGGGCCACAAAAAAATAACAGAAACTTTGGAGGCATGGGAGTGGACATTAGTCCTTTTTGGTGGCAAGAATCTTGAAGGGATTTGCTAATCCTGAAGGTGGACAAAGCAATGGGGCCAGATAGGGTACATCCAAGGATATTGCGGGAGCTCAGGGAAATACTGGCTGCACCTTTCCACAGTTTCATTTAACAGCTTACTGAAAATAGGAGTGGTTCTGGAGGATTGGAGGAGGGCTGATGTCCTGCTACACAAAGGTGGTAGCAGGGAGGAGGCTGGTAATTATAGAGCAGTCAGCCTGACATCGTGGTGGGAAAGTTAATGGAATCACTATTGAAGGAAAGGATTGTTGAATATCTTGAATCTTGGGTTACAAGACCTGAGGCAGCATGGTTTCATGGGTGGGGACATGTCAATAGAATCTGATAGATTTATTTGACTGGGTGACAAAGGATTTAGATCAGAGTGGAGTGGTGGACGTGGCCTACCTAGATTTCAGTAAAGCTTTCGACACTGTTCCACATAGAAGACTAGTAAGCAAGGTGGGTAGCTTAGGAGTGGATCCAAATGTGGTAAACTGGATAAGAAATTGGTAAGAAAATAGGTGACAGAAGGTAGTGGTAAACAGAGTTCACTCTAAGGAAGAGAGGGTGAGCAGCAGAGCACCTCAGGGATCAGTTCTGGGACCTGTCCTCTTTAATGCCTTTATAAGTAACACTGTAGAGGAGCTGGAAGAGAAGGTCTGCCCTCTTTGCAGATGACACTAAAATCTGCAATAGTGTGGACACTCCGGGGGTGGGGGGGTTGGAAAGTATGAGCTGAGACCTGAGAAAACTAGAGGAGTGGCTAAGGGTATGGCAGCTGGTTCTGAATGCAAATAAAAGTGCAAAATAGTGCATATAGGGCACAGAAACCCAGTGGTGGAGTACAAAATTAGTGCAGTGGTATTAATGACCACCAAGCATGAACGAGACTTTGGGGTAATCATATCAGATGATCTAAAGGTGGCCAGACAGTGCAACAAGGCAGTAGGGAGGGCTTAGTTGGATGCTAGGGTGGATAGGGAGGGGTCTCACCAGCAGAAAGAGGGGGTGTTGTTGTGTCTCTATAAATTGCTGGTAAGTCCCCCCCTAGAGTAGTGTGTCCTTTTCTGGAGACCACATCTCTTGAAGAACATAGACAGAGTGAAGGTGGTCCAGAGGAGGGCAAAGAAAATGGTGCAGGGTCTGTATCAAAAGCCCTATGAGTAGAGACTAAAGGACTTCAATATGTACACCCTGGAACAGAGAAGGGAGAGGGGGGCATATGCTAGGGACCTGTAAATGCTTCACAGGGGTTAATAAGGTACAGGAGGGAAGCACTTTTTAGAAGAAAAGGTGCTGAAGAACAAGGGGACATGCTGTGAAGCTGGAGGAAGATAGATTCAGGAAAGATGTGAGGAAGTAATTCTTCACAGAAAGGGTGGTGGATTTCTAGAACATCCTTCCTGCAGAGATGGAGGCAGGGGCAAAAACAGTGATGGAGTTCAAGACTGCAAGGGACAGGCACTAGGCAATCATAGTGGAAAGGAATGCAGGATGGATAAAGAGCTGTAGATCAAGTGTGGTGTACAGTAATAATGGGTAGCATGTGAGGTGGGTGCCTGAAAGACGGCGCCATTCGAAATGGCAGCGATGTGGGAGAAAGGTGAGGGGCAGGTAGGGTGACCAGATGTGGGGTTGTGGGCGCCTAACAACAGAGATAATAAGCTATATGCAGTGTGGAAGGCACAGTCTGGGAGGGTTGAGGGATGTAGGGGTGGCATTGCAGTCGACTGCAGAGCTGCGCCATAGCATCGAGGGTTAGCCTCCACTTGCGGTGTGTGAGGTTCTGGTTTCTAGTCTGGGTCCCGCACTACTGCATTTTGTCGCCCAGCCCAAAACTTGTATTTATTTTGCTTTTGCACCCCCGACATGCACCTCCCTAGAGTTGAGAATCTTTAAGTAGGGGTCTTGAGAGGTGTTTGGGGCACAAGCAAAAGTATTTAAATCAGCACCATTCTGTGCACCGAGGATGTCAGGTGGCAAAATTGTTTTCCCACCCTGACGTCGCGATAATGCGAGTCACGTTCAGCACTCGCGATCATCACATAGAACTGTAATAATGTATGTAAGGAACAATGGGCAAACTGGATGGGCCAAGTAGTCCTTATCTGCCATCAAATTCTACATTTCTATGCACGTGTAACTGGGTCACTGTGTATCTCACAGTTACTACTCCTGCCTGGTAGGCTCAAACCAGGTTGAAGAGCCTGGGCTCTGGTTCTGGTGGAAAAGAGGGTTTCATTCCCAGATATAAAGTAAATAGCATGGTGCCTCCACCCAGCAGACATTATAGTGGGCCTGATGTTTGTAGGGTACAACCCCCTGGGATGCTGTACCTACCCACCTCCCCTCGCGGTCACCCAACACATGGATTACCATAAACCAAAACAGTATTTTGCAATGCATGCAACTAATGGCTATAGCTAATAATATGCTCACTAATAATGTTTTCACAGGACAGTTATTAAAAGGTTATTTATTTACACAGTAGTAGGGATAGTAAAAGGGAACAAGGGGTGCAAAGGATAAGCAACTTTCAGAAATTTAGAACAGAAAGCAATCACTTGGTCTGTAAAACAGAGCAGGTACATTACCCACTTCCCACCAGCATATGCAGCCGTATGATTTGATAACCCACCCAAGCTAGAAACATTACCCACTCCCTGACTGGTACCAGTCTCCACCTAGTGTCTAACATGGGAGCTCCCTCAGTCCCTTTACCTGTAACTCAGTCTCTTTATCCAGTATCTGGGTACCCAGTTGGAGCAGTTGCAGGCTGAATGTGGAGCAGCAGGTTGGCTGGTGTTGGTGCACTTTGTAATCAAACAATTTAAATTCAAACCCCTTTTTGATGGTAGCAGGACAACTATTTGTGGAAACTTTGCAATCTCTAGCCCAGTGGCCAAGCCCTGGGGTGAAATGGGGTCAGGAAAGGGGGATTCCCTGCCTGATTCCCATACCCAAGGGCTCCACAAATAGTGGGCAGGTCTCGGGATCTTCCTCGGTGACCCATTCAAGCCGAGCAGTGTTATGCAATGCCAGATCAATTAGAAACAAGATGGCCATTATAGCTGATCTTGCTGGAACATCTGATCTGGCATGCATCACCGAGATCTGGTTGGATGAAAATGCAGGCCCTGTTCTGGCATCTGCTGCTCCACTCGGGTTCTCGGTGATACATCGCCCAAGGTTGGATCATAGCGGTGGGGGTGTAGCCATTATGTTTAAAACAGAACTGGGCCTTGTGGATGTGCCAGAGGGGTGCACTCATTCCTTTGAGTATGTCTTGGGAGCAGATGTAGGGTTCAGGATACTCTTCTTCTACTGTCCACCGGTGATAGGGGAGAATTCCTGAAGGAGTTTGCAGACTTCATTGTCGATGTGGCCTTGGAGTTGCCCAGATTGGTAATTCTGGGTGACTTCAATGCCTGGGTTGACGATGAACTCTCGCAGTTTGGAAATAATCTCCTCCAGCTTATGACTATGCTGGGCCTTACACAGGTGGTTACCTCTGCTACCCATATTGGAGGTCACTCTCTGGATCTTGTGTTCCTCCTGGGGATGGAGACCATGGATCTGGGGGTGGAACCAGTTGGTTGGTCTGACCATCACACCATAAGGTTCAGTTTCAGGACACCCCCTAGTAGGCCTGCCCCTATGGAGATGGTCCAGTAACGCCCTTTGAGGGGAGTTACCCCAGAAGGCCTATTTACAGTACTAGACCTATGGGTTTATTGAGTGAATGCATGAGTCTAGATGGTCTTGTACTGGCTTATAATAAGGTGGTGGGAGATGCTCTACACTCAATAGCACCTGTTCATGTTTGCCCACTCACTCTGCGCCCAAGGACCCCATGGTTTGATGGGTCCTTGAAGGAGCTGAGGAGGGTGGGCCAAAGTCTAGAGAGAGTGTGGCGGAAATCCTGCCTTGATGCTTACAGGCTTAGATTGATGGAACATTATAAGATCTACCAATCAGCAATAACCCCTTAAGAAGGTATAATTCCTGACCAGAGAGATTGCTGCTGCGCAAAATCGACCAGCTCAGCTCTTTTGGACTGTGGACAAACTGTGCAAGCCAGTCTGTCTTCAGTCTGGAAGAGGTTTTTCACAAATGAAATGTGATGAGCTTGCTCGATTTTTTGCAGATAAGGTTGCCAGCATCAGGACAGAGATTGGCCCATCTCCCTCTGTGAGGGATTGCGGAGATTGGCGGGAGGTTGCGTACACCCGGTCTGTCTGGTCTGACTTCAGCCAGATAGAATTCTCGGACATTGTGAGGATTGTTCAGACTTTGTGACCAACCAGCTGTAGTTTGGATCCGGGCCCCTATGCCACTATTGGTACGTTGTGTAGATGTTATCTGCCCGATCCTTGCTGAAATTGTCTGGTGTTCCTTTGAAAAGGGGTTTTTCCTTGATACCCTCAAGGAGGCAGTCATTCGACCACTCCTTAAAAAACCTTCATTGGATCCAGACTGTCTAGCAAACTACAGACCTGTCTCTAATCTACCCTTTGTGGATAAGGTTATTGAAAAGGTGGTTGCGTTGAAGCTGGATGACCATCTTACAACTCACAATGTTCTGGATGCTCTCCAGTCTGGGTTTAGGAAAAGACATAGCACTGAGATGGTCCTTGTTCGGGTGTTAAATGATCTCCTGATTGCGAGAGATTGAAAGGCTCATACTATCTTAGTACTTCTTGATCTCTCGGTGGCATTTGACACTGTAGACCATGTTTTGCTTTTGGAGTGCCTGTGGCATTTCTGTGGATTGTCTGCCACAGTTTTAAGTTGGTTTCGATATTTCCTCACAGGCAGGTTACAGAGGGTTGTCACTGGAATGTATTCCTCTGATGCCCTCTCCCTGACCTGCGGGGTGCTGCAGGGCTCCATATTGGCACCCATGTTGTTTTCAGTGTACATGCTGCCATTGGGAGATATCAATAGGAAGTACAGTTTGGGTTTTCACAGCTGTGCAGATGATACCCAACTGTATATGTCCTTTCTACCCGGACAGGATGATGCGGTCTCAGTGCTTAACAACTATTTAACCGAGATCAGAGATTGGATGAGCTCTAGCTGGCTGAGATTAAATCCAGACAAGACTGAGGTGTTGGTTGTGGACCCAGGTCATCCGGCAGTGGGTCTTGGGTCTGGGCTTCCTTCTGGTCTATGGATTGATGGTGTCCAGCTCATGACCTCAGATTGGGTGCATAACCTGGGTGTTATTTTCGATAGTGGTTTGATTTTGAAATCTCAAGTCTCTGCTGTCATTAAATCTTCCTTTTACCATCTAAGGAATATCATCCAAGTAAAACACCTGGTTCCTCCGGTTGACCTCCCCTATATTGGTCCATGCCTTCATAACCACCTGCCTTGATTACTGTAATGCCTTCTACCTAGGGCTTCCTGGGGTTGATATCTGCTGCTTGCAGCTGGTACAGAACGTGGCCAGGCTTTTGACTGGTACGTTTAGGACCAGTCATATTACACCTGTGCTGCACGAACTGCACTGGCTGCCTGTACAGTGGCGGATCGCCTTTAAGGTCAGCTTGCTGACCTACAAAGCCCTACATGAGCAGGGACCCCTATATCTGCAAGAGCTCCTGATTCCCTACTGCCCCCACTGTTCACTCCGATCTGCAGACGAGGGATTGCTGGAGACTCCCAGAGTTTGTTTGAAAACATCTGGGGCACGTGGCCTTTTCTTATGCTGCACCTACCCTGTGGCATTCTCTACCTCATCGGTTAAGAGAATGCCCGCCCATCATGAGTTTTAAAACTGATTTTAAGATTTATTTGTTTTATCAAGTTTTTTCTTTATGATTTGAACCTTTATTACTGTTTATATTGGATTTTACTATAAGGCGCCTTCATAATTTTGAAAGGTACTCAAGAAATAAATTTTACTTACTTACAGTGATGTCCCCCCAGATGCCGGGCAGGTCCTGTGTTTACTCTCAGTTCTGTAGATTCAAAGGGTCTGAACAACAGTTCTCTAATTCTGTGGCTCAGGGGTGCTTTGAACAATGTTGCAGCTGATTCAGCTGCAGCAGGCTCTTTGCAGTTTTTCACCTTCTGACAGGTCATGGTCTCTTGCAGCTTGGACCTTTTCTGCAGCTCATGCAGCTTTAACAGGATGGATACCTCTTCACTTCTCTTGCAGCTGGACACCTTCTCTTTTATGGCATCACGGTGACTGGATCAGACCAGTACTGGGGACCTGGGCCACATGCCTCACATAGAAACATAGAAGCTGTCAGCAGAAAAGGACCTACCGTCCCACCTAGTCTGCCCCAATGTCCCTACCTACTTTGCTGCCATAGACTTTATTTGATCTCTGGCCTTACCACCTCCCCTTGCATGTATTCCATGCATGTTTGAAACCTGTTACCAAACCTCACCCCACCCATCCAGTCATCTAAACCCTCAGGGGAAATGATGGCTAACACCTGACTGTGACACTACTTGGCTGATTCCAAAGACTATCCTCTGAAGGCAGCAACTCTTTTTTTCTGTAACTCAGGAACTCAAACTCTAGATGTCTTCAGCTACACTGCCAGTTGTCAGCTGTGGAACTCACTCAGCTGGGACATAGTCTTGATCTTTTCCACCAGGTTTTAGCAGGAAACAGTCTCTCAGCTTCAGACTGAAATACTCAGGCATGAAAAGGAAATGGCCTTCATCTCATTGACTTTTCAGCTATTGGAAAATGGCTCAGATGGCTTTTGTCTTTTCGCTAACTGTTCAACTACTGGAAAATATCTCAGACTTCCCCTGGCTATTGGCTGTGCAAGCCCCAGGTAGGCCTCAAAACTTTTCTCGGAAATCACAGCAGAGCTTCCTCTCCCTCTGGGAACTCCCAGACAACTGCCTTGACATTGGTCCACAAAACAACACTTTCATTCTGGTCAACAACTCCTTCCAGATAATGAAAGGTAACTCAGTGCACCTCCTGGGCTGGTGGCGGTGCAAGTCTCCCAGGTAGGCCTTCTTCATCTTTTGGGAGCAAGGGCGAGAGCCCCCATCCCTCAGGAGGGGCTCCAGAAGAACTGACTCAAACTGAATCTGCCTTCTCAGTTTCAGGAGATCATGGCAGTATCCCATTGGTCAAACAGGCTGTCCAGCGATAAAAATTATTATGCATTAAGCAGCAAGCTCACTCAGCACCTGATTGGTTGCCTGTACTGGTGCCAAACATTGTCCTTGCCTCATCCCGGAAGTCCTGTTGTTAAGTTCTCTAGAACTTCTGGCTTCCTATTGGTTATGGTGCATGTCACAGGTGGCAAATATGGTTGTTGACAGTTTTATTTAGAGTCACAACTTATCAATCAATTTTATAGGCAGACATCATCATTTTAAATTTAACTACCCTCAGCAATTAGTAGAGGCCCCTCTACCCTGGTGTCCAGTGGTAGAATGAGTCTTGCAAAGGGTTCCCCCTACCTGTCACAAGCACTTTAGCACTATCCCCATAGGCGACAGGTAAAGTCATTCATTCATAGCAGCCTCGGCTGCTCTTAAAGACATAGCACTCCATTTATTTATTTTTATTTTTTATTTAGTTTTTGTTGACCAGGTAAGTGCACTAGACAAATCCTGCCTATTTTCAGGTATGACCCGGGGGAGGGGGATACAGATGAATTCCAACTGACCTTGAACCAGATTAAGCTGTTTGTGGTATTTTTAGTGAATGAGGGAAATTTGGCCAGGACACCGGGGAAATTCCCCTACTCTTTTCGATAAGTGCCATGGGATCTTGAACATCCACCTTAACTACCACCAATCCAGGCAGATGGGACCTCGGTTTAACATCTCATCTGAAAGATTGATATAGTGCTTAAGAGTGCTTTCTCTAAAGTTTTAATTTACCCCCTTCTTAGGTGCCTCCAGACACCCTTTACCATTTCTTATGTCTACAGGGGCTGGGGCACACAAAGAGAGCTGGCAGGAGCTGCTGGAGTGGCTTTTATCCACTAAGCACTGCAGCGCTATAACAGAATGTGAGCTGACTTGCCATCTCACACATATGAGCAGTATCCAGCTGGAATACGTGTACACCGAGTTGTGCAGTGATCAGTGAATTGCTGACCAGGCACTTTCACTATTACTTCACTTCTCTGGTCCCCCACTTAGTTTCTGACATCAGGGGCTGGCACGAGCATTTAGGGACACCCTGCAGGAATGGGACTGGTGGGAGCAGCAGCCAGTGAGATTGTCAAGTAAGCCCCACCCATTGGGGTAGTCACATATGTAACTTTAATTTCTAAATTTTAAACCACTTTTGTCTAAACCTTGCTCATGATGAAATTGATTAAATCACCTACAGGGCAATATGGAATGACAGCTACAAACAGAGCTGGTTTTAAAGACAAAACAAGACATACAATACACTGAAAAAACAGGAGACAATAAAATATAAAATGGGTATGATGCGACATTTTGTATTCATATATGGAAAATATTTTTAAAGCTGGTAGTTTGCAAATTAATGACTGAAAGTCTTACTGGAGAAAAACTTTTAGTGGGGTAGGAAGCAGAGAGTTCTGCTTTAAACTACATCACAACCCTGAAATTAGTCCAAAACCAGACTGGCAGTATAGCAGTTCAGTAGTTCACTGATGCTTACCTTGCTAATACTAATGTAGTGTAGTGGCATGGAACAGCTTAATAAGAAAATGGTTGACAGGGATAAAGAGGGAAATGAGAATATTTAATAGACTTAAGAAGCAAGGAACATTTGAGATTGAGAAGAGGCCATTTGGCCCATCAGTGCTCATTCTTTATTTGTATGCTTGGCTTCACACAACTACATCATTTTTGTATTCCCTGAGCATTTCTGCCACTGCAACCTCTCCTGGTAAAGTATTCTATATATGCAGTGTTCTTTCTGTGACAAAAATGTTTCCTGACCTCTGTCCTGAACTTAGTTTTTAAGGTTCCATCTAGTGCTGCTCTCCAAGCTAAGTTTAAAATACCAGTCTACTGTTGGTTGACCTTGTTTGTACCACTTAGGATTTTATAAATTCAGTGAGATACTCCATTGCTCATCTTATTTCCACAGCTAGAAATATCTACCACTTTTAACCTGTTTCTGGAATTCATGTCCTTTAGTACAAGGCTTAATGTTGTGACTCTTCTTTTTCCTTTGTGGCAGTGTAGTGCTACTGTAGATTTTATAGCTGCACTGGGCATAGCCATGCAGACATTTTGCAAGCACAGTAGAGTAAAAGGGAACCTACTGGGTACCAGATGGACTTGTAAATAGTGGAGGTGAGTGGCAATCACTGTGCATCCACCGCACTATTTAGTCTGCCAATCGCTGGTGGAACATGGCACTGGCTGCTGTGTCCAAGATGGCTACCAGAGTTCTCTGTGCATGTGCAATGACTTGTGCATGCGCACTGAACTCTGGTGGCATGGTGTCACAGTCCACCATGTCCAAGATGGCTACTGGAGCCCAGAAAGCATGCACGAGTCATCACGCATGTGCAAGTAACTGCAGCGGCCATCTTGGACATGATAGACTGTGCTGCCATGCTGTTGGAGTTTAGTGTGCATGTGCAAGTCATTGTGCATGTAAAGAGAACTCCGGTGGCCATCTTAGACATGGTGGCCAGTAGCATGTTCTACAGCTGACCTCGGCTGCAGCCATACTTGCTCCGGCCAGAGTTTGTTGATATAATAAGTTGTCCAGGAGTAGAGATAGTACAGTACTTTAGATGGGTGTCTAAACAGCTTTATATAACCATGGCATGATGTCCTTGGACTTGTATTCTACACAATGCACCAAACATTCAGTTTGTAATTTTAATTTCCTCCCACACTAAAAAGATACATAAAGGAAGGGGCACACTATGACATCATGGTAATTTTCAAAGAATTAATGCTCCATTATAGCCAAAAACATTTTTTTTCTTGTACCATTTATACTCACATATAAGCCAAATTTTTTTGACCCAAAATGAAGCGTTATATCATATTCTTCGACTTATAAGCGAGTCATTCAGTAGAAATGGTAAAAGTGGTTCTTCAGTTTTGGTTACTGGTAATTGGTACAGTAACACGATAAAAAACCTGTCCCCCAATTTGGGTGCTTACGTTTGGCCCTTTAGCTCCAGTTTGCTCCCCTCCTATGGTGCCTACAAATGCCAGCTATTTTTCTCTGTGTGCCCCAGTCTTGCTGTGCTCTTGGTGCCCAAAGAAAAGCCCCAGTGTAATTTTAGTCCTTCGGGGCTCCAAAAATCAAAACAGCGATCTTGTGCTCTGTAAATGCACACCAGTGAAGTGGGGAATCACACAGGTGCAATGTGGCGCCTTTGAAGTTGCAACCGCTCAGTTTGCGGTTGAACAAAATAGAGTTCAGTGGTCCCTGCTTGCTAAGAGGGACCCAGTGACCTTAGCAATGGCCACGATAGCCCATTATTTCAAATAAATGGAGAGATCCGCAAAGTGGTTATGATCGGAGCTCATAAATATTAATGAGCCAGGGCCCCGGTCATCATGCTTCTGCACTCAGGGAAACTGTTTCAGCGACTGCCGAAAAAAGAAATACCAGTAATAATAAAGTAAAACAAATAATAACAGTAACTGTTTAAATGTGTAACAGGAACAAACATTTGAAGGGTGAAAGTTAAGTACCGTATATACTCACGTATGGTGATCATTGTGGTGACTGGAAATTAATTCAGCTTTTGTGCACATTTTGGTTTATAAAGAGTTATGCACTGGCTTATATGCGAGTCAGTGTTGTTTGTAAAATCAGCTGATTGAATCGGGAGGGGGTCGGCATATACCCGAGTCGGCTTATACGTGAGTATATATGGTATCTAATATTATTTCAACCACTGAAAAGTAAATTACACTTCTTAACATTGAATGTCATTTGTCATGTCCTATCACTTGCAGAACAGATCCGAATCCCTTTCACTTCATCTTGTTGCATCTACTGGAAACAATCTCTAAAACTAGAGATCACAAGGAGACAAAAAAGGTAGCACTCACCACTCCCCTCAATGTGTGGATAGTTGCTTGCAGTCTCTAAAACAAAGGCAACCCTGTACCATGATTGTTGGCACAAAACATCTTCACTGTTTATTAATAGACTGCAGACATACAGGTAGCTGAACAGAGTGCAAATAAACAGAGCATGTTATTTTCTATCTAACGTTCCATGGATCCAAAACAAGCACTTCATCACAGATTGTGTGCTGTTTTAGAAGGCATGTTTTAAAGACATAATTTACAGAAAGCTGCACTGATCAAATTTCATACAGATGGGTAGAATACTGTATCTAACTGCACTACCTACCCTGGAGTGACTCAAAAGAGAAATAAAGTGTGCTGTCATTTAAAACCTATTTGAGCACATTGGAACAGTTAGGAAGTGAAATATGAACTATGCCATAGCACACCACATTTACAGCTAATTAGACAAGAGTGGTCACAGCTTAAGATTTGCTGGCAATCAAAAACTGAGATGGAACTCATGTGGAAGAGGGCTGGAAAACCATACTTAGCAAATGGGAGAACATCCATATATATATATATATATATATATATATATATAGTATGGGATACATGATGGGCATGAGTGTGATATGGCAAATATTGTCACTCCTGTAGAGTGAGCACTGGATATTTCACAAGTGCTGAATCCAGAGCTCATGATGCAGGAGTGACAATATTTGCCATAGCACATGATCTGCACATCATGTATTCAACTAATACAATAGGGCTAGGAGTTTCAGAAGTATTGTTATGTTGTCTTGTGTTCTGTTCCTGTTTATGTGTTTGCTCATTCTGTGTGTGAGTTTTTCTAAATGGACTGACAGTGTTATAAACTCTGGGAAACAGATGAGTGTGTTTTGCAATGCTAAATGAGTTAGTTTTAGGTAGGAGTGAGAAAGACTATTTTGTGAAACTGTATTCTTTAGAAGTCTGGCTGCAGTCAAGCTGAGAGTATCGCGGTAATGATAATGGGCTGAAAGACTCAGGAACAGCTGAGATTTTTTAGTGGTAATTGAGTTAGCAGTGGGCAGCAGTGAGGAACAGAGTGCTCTGAGAAGCTGTGCTCTTTAGAATTCTGGCTGCAGTCAAGCTGAGAGTAACACAATAATTGTAATGGGCTGAGAGTCAGAGTTTGAGGAAAAAGTGAGAGTGTTTTCAGTGGTAATTTTGTTAGCTGCAGGCAGCAGTGAGGAACAGAGAGTTCTGTGAAGCTGTGCTCTTTAGAATTCTGGCTGCATTCAAGCTGAGAGTATGACAGTAATTGTAATGGGCTGAGAGTCAGAGTTTGAGGAACAAGTGAGAGTGTTTTCAGTGGTAATTGAGTTAGCTGCAGGCAGCAGTGAGGAACAGACTGCTCTGTGAAGCTGTGCTCTTTAGAATTCTGACTGCAGTCAAGCTGAGAGTATCACAGTAATGAGCTGGAAGTTAGAGTGGGGAATAGGTGTGAGTGTTTTGTAATGCTACCTGAGTTAGCTGTAGGCAGCAGTGAAACCTCTCATGCAGTTCTGCATTTGTGTCTATGGTAACAGCACAGGTGTTTCTTGCATGCTGAGGGGAAAGCTGCCTAGAGGGATGATATCAGTTACCTTTGTGTGACCTTTGTGTGTAAATGGATGATATCACAATAGAGCACAGGGTACAAATATCACACTGCAGTGGATGATACACTGTTTTATCTCACTCATTTATCACTCACCCCATTGTATAAATATATATATATATATATTTATATATATATATATATATATGTGTGTGTGTGATTTTGTATTTTCTTGAAACTTGGCTTCCCAGCCAAATGCCCTTTGGGGTAACCCTTGCCTCAGTGTTTATGCACAGAGGTTCTTTGTCTTTTAAATAGTTTTTTATTTTAATGGGTTCACCACAATATATCCCAGGCACACTGCCTTAGGGGTAGCTGGTCTATTCCACTGGAGTGTCAAACAGACAAGGCATACTGATGAGTCCTGGTAGGACGAAACACGTGTCTATGTCTTCTGTTAGCACCCTTTGCAAACTGTGTGAGAGGCCTTTCGGCACCATGCAATTCTGCTTAAAGTTGGACCAGCATAACATTCTGTGGTGATTTGCATATGTAGCCCATGATGCTTTGCATTGTGGGGGCATGTGTGATTTTGCATTTTCTTGAAACTTGGCTTCCCAGCCAAATGCCCTTTGGGGTAACTCTTGCCTCAGTGTTTATGCACAGAGGTTCTTTGTCTTTTAAATAGTTTTTTATTTCAATGGGTTCACCACAATATATCCCAGGCACACTGCCTTAGGGGTAGCTGGTCTATTCCACTGGGGTGTCAAACAGACAAGGCATACTGATGAGTCCTGGTAGGATGAAAACATGTCTATGTCTTCTGTTAGCACCCTTGCAAACTGTGTGAGAGGCTCGGCACCATGCAATTGCTTAAAGTTGGACCAGTATAACATTCTGTGGTGATTTGCATATGTAGCCCATGATGCTTTGCATTGTGGGGGCATGTGTGATTTTGTATTTTATGTCTGTGTGTGTGTGTGTATATATATATATATATATATATATATATATATATATATATATATAAAACCTAGGTGCACCTAATGTGCAGATTTGAATGGTAAACTAGAAATTGTTTCCTTTCTCAAATATTTGATGTGTTTACCTGTTTACCTTGCACATAATCCTGTTTTTAGTCAGATGGGATGGAATAGAATGTGCTCTACAACTTCCATCTTCTCGCTAAAAAGGACCCATAACAAGCTATGGTGATGCAGCTGACAAATAGCTTTCTCCTTTTCCTTTTGAACTATCTTTATTGTACCAAGGTTATTCTCCATTTTTTTTATATACAAAGTGCATGGTAGATTTTTGACTGCCTCTCTCCACCTCTTATATTTATACTTTTTGGCATATATCTTTTATGATTCCTTGAATATCCTGACTCAAAAAGAGCATCACATCTGATAAAGTGTCATATGAATTTCCCTGGTGAACATTTGGTTTATTTTGCCCATTTTGTAATTTACACTGCATTGCATTAATTTTGTTTTGATCTACTATTGATTTAGTGATAATGCTCATGGTATATTGTTATCTAGCTATCTATTGATTAGAATACATCCAGTTGATAGTCTTTGCATAAAATGCAGTAATGTTTTGTTATTGCAGATAGAAATCACAGCAAACTTTGTTTTACTTTTGAGTTACTCCAGGTTTGGTAGCACAGTGAGGTCATTCTGCTCACCCATAAAAAGTTGGGTCAGTACAGCTTTAAATCATGCCTGTAAAAGAAGACTTTTGATGAAATGCATGATTTGAACGCTCCCCACCTGCCAAAAAAACCCAATACATTAGATTGGGAGTGACATGCTCTGCTTGTTTGTACCATGTTCAGCCACCTTTATGTTTGCACTCTTATAATAAAATATTGATGCTTTGTTGTACCAATATTAGTGATGTACAGTATAATGCCTTCATTTAAGAGACTGCTGGTGAATAACTGAACACTGAGGGGAGTGGTGAGTGCTACTAATGTTTGTTTCTTTGTAATTTCAAGTTTACACTGGTGGGGACCTCACAACACCTGGAAGTGGCTGTGGTTGTAACTACTCCAAATATTTTTGCTCCATTGGCATATTAATGAAGCTTGTATTTTGTCTCCTGATCAATGCCACTTATATGAATCTCAGTAGAGTAGGAGTCAAGAAAGTGAATTACATAAAGATATTCAGTGATCATAGTAGGCAGCCCCATGAACATAGGAGATGTCAGAAGGCAAGTTGCGGTCAAGGCCAAGAAGAAGAGCAAGGTCCTAGGGAGACAATGCACTGGTGAAACCAGAGTGAGGAAAGAGATGGAGAAGACTGAGTTGAATTTAAGAAAGCTCTTCTAGTCCAAAAGGTGGAGCTCAGTCTTATACAAATTGCATTACAGTAACTGAAAACCAGGTCTTTCTTTCTTTCTTTCTTTCTTTCTTTCTTTCTTTCTTTCTTTCTTTCCTTCCTTCCTTCCTTCTCGTTTCACCGAGACATGCTGGACTGGTAACAGCTCGAGTCCAGATGCATTTTGGGGGGGATGGGGAAAAAGAGTATACAATACAGGATGTGCAAGTGAAAATACATAATGTAAGGTGCTGTAGTAATACAAAATAAAATAAAAAAGTGCAATAAATAAAAGTAACTACATAACAATGGGCAGTCTCAATTTGCAGGCAGATAGTCAGGACAACACAAAAAGATGACTATAAATGCATTTTAGGTTCAAGTGCTATACAGTACTGGGAGCTACCAACTAATAGCAGATTACCACCACCTAGAATAGCAAGGTGCAAGAGGTATCAAAGCCAGTGTAGAAAGAAGGTTCAGGAGCTAGCTGATTCTAGTCACAGTTTAGCCTGGATGGGTAGGAAATTACTCACTACGGAGGGGGACAAAAGGGGACTTCAACAACACAGGGAGGAGGGAGCACAATGGTCGCAGATCAGGGAAAGTTGCAGGAGGGGGTTATAAAGTCACAAAGAAGGGATTTGAGGGAGGATAAGGTTGAATCTGAGCAAATAGATATGGGAAAGAGAACCAGAGTTTAAGAAAATGATATAAGAGAGTAGCTTGACATATGGATGTTTTCCTGAAGGGGAGAGAGAGGGAATGGGAAGCAGTGTTCTAGAGGGGGTAGGAGTAAAGAAGGGGGAACAAGAAGGGCAGAAAGGTAAGGGAGGGAGCCAAACCAGAACTTGGAGGTGGAGGTGGCAGAGAGGGTGAGGCTTTTGGCATCCAGGGAAGGGAGGATGAGGGTGAAGTAGAGAAAGAGCAGTGGTGTGTATGAGGGGGGCAGTCCAAGGCAAAACAGCAGAAAGATGGAAAAAGGAATACCAGTCTGGCCAAGACGGACATGTGACTGGTGCTGTAGACAATGTCACTGTAATCAAAGATAGGGAGGATTATCTTCATGATTAGCTCCCAGCAGGCAGAGAAAGGCATACTAGCTTTGTTTCTATAGAGCACACCCAGTTTGTGGTGAAGCTTGCTGTTGATAGCATCAATGTATGCTGAGAAGTCAAGCTACCGGTCCAACTAGACACCAAGGTAGTTAAAGGAGGAGACATGCTCAATCCCAATACCATCAAGGGTGTGGAAGGAGGGAAGAGGAGACTGCAAGGCGAACCTCTTCCAGGAGTGAAAAGTTATGGAGACAATTTTTTTTTTACTTTGAAGGAAAGAAGACTGGAACAGAAACAATGCTGAACATTGTCAAAGTCATGCTGGAGATGGACAGTAAGGTCAGCAGAAGAGGAGCCAGAGGAAAACAGCATGGTGTTATCTGTGTACATGTGGTTTGATGCAGAGGAATTGATGGAAGGGAGGTCATTTAAGAATATGGAGATGAGTATGGGGCCCAGGACTGAACCTTGGGGAATGCCTGAGCAGACAATAAGTGGGGGAAAGGATGGAGACAATAAGGACAGCTCATGACATGTCCTCTAGGTAGGAGCAGAACCAGCTGACTGAAGAGGAGAGACCCCCTGCCTTAAGCTTGTCCAGGAGAAGGGGGTGTAACACAGTGCTGAATTCTTTGGCCAAGTCAACAAAGATTGCAGAGGATAACCGGCCCTGGTACGAACATATGAACATATGAAATTTGTCAGCAGATAAAGGCCTAGAGGTCTATCAAGTCTGCTTGAATGTGCGGCTAGCACTCCTTATTCTTCAACCCCTCCCTCCCACCCTTCCTCTCTTGACCCTCCCCTTTGCCCTGTACCAGCCTTTTTAAGCTGGTACATACTAGACAGGATGGAGTCAGTGGGCCAGAGGAGGGAGGTAGATGTGTAGTGGGGCTTGCTAGGCTGGAAAGGAGTGAAAAAGGAGGAGAATGAGTTGAAGAAAGGGGTGAGTTGTCAGAGGACAAGATATTCCTGGAGCTTGGCCAGAATGGGGAGGAGAACAATGGAACAAAAGCTTCCAGAAGAAGAGGGATCACACCCTTTGGAAGTGGGATGACAGTATCCCATTTGTAGGCATCAGTGACAGAGGCAAAAAAAGGGGAGGTTAAGGATGAGGGAGAGTACTAGGAAATGTAATGACTGGTGCAGAAAGGTGCAGAAGCTTGGGATCAAGGTCATCTGGGCTTATACACTTGTGGGGATTTAGAGCTAAAAGGGCCTTAAGAGAGACAGAGGGAGTGGTAGGAGAAACATAATAAGGAATGTGAGCAAAGAGGGGAAGAGTGAGGATGAGGAGAGGGAGAGAGGGAAGGAGGCAGAGGGCACTGGTGGTGAAGAAGGAGGTGAAAGAAGAAGCAATGACAGCAGGGTCAGTTATGTGGGTGTTGCTAACCTTGAGGACAAGAGAGGAGGAGGAGGAGTGGATTGGGAGAAGAGGGAGTGGATAATTTTCCAGAACTCAGAGGGGCGATTAAGCCTGTTCTAGAGAGTGGATGCAAAATACTCATATTTCACATGTCCAGTGGTTTTGATGCAGGCATTGTGAAGGGTCTGGTAATATAACAGGGTGGCATGGGAACCAGTTATCTCATAACACTGCCAGGCTAGATCACAAACTTGAAGGCAAACCAGCAGTTCAGCAGAGATTCTGGAAAGGTGGTAATCCTGGACTCTAGTTTTTCTGGGGTGGGGGATGGTGGTCCCTGACATCCATAAATTTGGTATGGAGAATTAGAGGGCCAAGGTGATGTTGGTGGCTGTAGTGATGTGGGACCAGTTGGTGGCTGACAGGTCAGCAAATGGGGGAGGATAAATTCAGCAACCTAAAGAACCACAGGAAGATGATTGTAGGAGGAACTTTAGGGCATTGGTCCTTGCACGTGCAGTAGATGATATGGTGGTCACTTATGGCATCTGGGAGGATACCTGCATCCATATTACGGTGGGTTTGAGAAGACAGTACCCAGTCAAGAAGAGTATGGTTCAAGAATTTATGATAAAGATAGGTGGGGTCTGAAATTAACTGGGATAGCTGGAGGGATTTAATATTTTGATTAAGTTTATGTACAGATGGGTAGACACAATTAGTGTTAAAATTCCCAAGAATCAACAACTCACCAGATGAGGCATGGGAGCAGATGGAGGAAAGAAGTTCAGAGACTGAAGCAGAGGACAGGCCAAGACAGCAGTAAATTTGTGTTATAAAAAGAGGGACTGTGAAGGGAAGAGTGAGTTCTTTTTACTAAGGTTTTTATGCTCCTGGGATGGACTGGGCAGCTTGTTCAGCCCTGTCCTCATGTGCCATCTGTCACTGGGTGTGGGAATTCAGGATAACACAAACAGGCAGACAAGACTTGGGTGCATAAAAAATGCCCGAAAGCGTTTGTCATTTTGTTGACTCAGGCAATTTCCTCATTTAAAATAAGCAAAATACAGAAAGCAAAATGAAAATGAGGTTAGTAATCCTCAACACAGCATGGCTTTGCTTCAGCCTCTCTTCAGGAACTCAGACAGTGCTTGTTCAAGCACACCCAGAAGGTCTTATACCTTCCACAACCAATATCCAACTGACCACCCTATCTACTGTATACAACTAGTCCCTAGTGGTGGGCTTAAATACATTTCTAAGAGTGACATCACAGTCAGGTGACTAGTTAATTTTATTTTTGCATTTGCCCAACTCCCACAGCTTCAGAGGAGGCCTCATACATCCTCCTACTCCGTCCACCAGGGCATTTCTCCAGGCAGCCCCTGCCCTGGCTTCATCTTGCTCAGGGGTAAGGGGTGTATGGATTTTTTCCCCTTTTTCTCCCTCGCCCCTTAGGACGCTGGTGCAGAGGAGGTACGTCCAGGCAGATGACATGTAGATGCACACCATTGCCAAGCGCCTACAGCATCCTCCCATCCCTGGCTCCAAAGAACTGCTGTTGCCCCTGAAAGCCTGTGCTTCCACCAGCCCTGGGAGCATTGGGTGTTCAGGGCAGCCCTGGTAACCCACTCCAGGAGGAGGAGAGCATCCATTGGGACACTCAATCCTCTGTCCCCTTGCCAACCCCCAGCAACCTGAATCCATTCCCTAACCCGGGTTGCCGGCATAGCATGAGGTGTGGAGTCCAGCGCCTCAATCCTCAGCACCACCAGGCTGGCACAGGTGACTAGTTAATTTGACTGTTACCTTGGATTTCCTCTCTATTATTTTACTGGTTTGCTTTTCCCTCAGTCTATCTGCAGTTGTTAATATGTTGCACCATGCCTGATAACATTCTTTACACATTTCTGCATTCACAAACCTGGTAGCTCTTAATTAGGTTTGATGTGCTCATTATGGGGTTAAGCCCCTCCCTCTGTTAGTGACATCACACTGCTCCTTTCCTTTATAAGCAGTCAGTTTGGGGGCTGCCAGCCTTATACCAGTGCCCTATACAGCATCACAGGTAAATGAACCCTTTTATATCATATAAAACAGCCTTAAAGCATTGTATAGCCCTGCTGCGGTTGCTGGGTTGGCTAGCGAAGGGAGAAGAGGAGCAGGCCCTCATTCTCCCATTCCCCTTGTCTTCCCAGAAGCTATATTGTTACTATATGTCCCTTTATATTGCTACCATATAGTAGTACTCCATAAGCCTACCCTTTAAGATTGCTTCCATTACCTTACATACTATCAAGTGTAAAGCTTATTCTTGTTACATCTATCTCTACTGTCTCTGGTTTTTAAATATAAGTACAGCATTTGCAAGCTTCTTTTGAGACATTATGAGCTGGATAATACTACTCTTTAGAATGGCCCATTAGATTTATGGCTGCAGACTAGTCTATAAGAAGGATTTTCAAAGTGGTTCCATCATGGATCTGCCCACCCCATTGCCAAAGCAGCCTTCAGGTTGCACTTTTAGACCATCTATTAGCTGATCTAACAGTGTCAGCTAGTCGAACTCAGTTGAGCCTGGAATTCTGACACTTGAAGCAAAGTATTGACACTTGGGTCATTATTTTTAATGCAAGCTGCCTCAAATCACATCAATTATGGCAAACTGTCTGCAGCATTTGAAAATAGCTGCAGGCTGCACCAACAGATCTTTTCTGATACAGACCCAGGCAGATCTCGCTCCTGCATGGTGTTGGAGCCGATGAAAATCCTGCCTTATACCTTTAGGTACTAGGAATTTACTTTATGGTACATTACAAGTGGTTTCATTCTCTGTATTGGAATGAAGGCTCAGATATTGTTAGGCTGAATGTAGATCTGTGTGAGTCTCTCAAAGTTCAAATTGGAAATGTTCTATATGTGTGTTACAGTTCAGCTAGGTTCAGTTATTCAAAGGGTTAAAAAAGGAAATAGTTAAGTCATAGCATTGTGCATTAAATTAGCATTTTTTTCACTGTTTGCAAACACTGCCTCAATAATGATTCAGTGTGCCAGACTTTGTGACTGATTTGCATGCTGGCAGTAGAGGACTGTGTATTGATAAAGTGTAGCAGTAGGCAATGCTGTTACAGAAGCAGTGAATGCTCCTTTTATTAAATGCAAAATATCTGACCATGGTTTAAAAAAAATATGTCAATGGCTTTCACATTTTATTTTTTTTGAATGCTGGGCAAGGTTTGTTTTAAATGGAGACACATTACATAATTTGTCATTCCCAAATTCCCAATACACTGCAGAAATAGTTATAGAAATGTAATCACTTCATTATTAATTGGAGGACATTGCTAGTTTTTGAAGTAAACAAGCCTGTGAGGATTGTTGCTGGGCCTTCCAAAAACCAGCCCATTACTGCAATCTCATCATACCACAAGGTAGACTGCTAATTGTTTCAAAAATGATGCCTATGTGACAGGTTGACAGCATATTGCTGGCTGGGAGAGGGACAAAAAACAGACACAGCAGCCCACAGGGATGGCCACCAGTGGTTCCAGAAATGTTGCCAGTGTTTCATGTTGCAGCATGTTGCTGGCTAGATGAATATGACTGGCATAGCAGTTCACAGGGCAGGCCATCAATGGTTCAACAAAACATGTAGTCTATGTAGAGCACAAACAACCCCACCAACCCCCCACAAAGAAAACTCTGAATAACGTCCACAGGGAGAGAAAGTGAAATTGACAGTAAAGTTATTAACTTGGCCTTGAAACTGAGCCTGAATTTCATGGAGGAGGAGCTGGAAAACTGGACTGCATGTGATAATGATGTGGATGGGCGTGCACAGCTCAGTGAAGATTCTGATTGTGGACTATAGTAGGGAAAATCAGTAGCCAAGACTGAATTGAGCAATGACAAAGAACTAGAGGCAGCTCCTGTTCCAACACACAGCCAAACAGAGGCATGCTTTAAAATATTTATAACATTCATAAAATCTTAAACAGGTCAAGTAGCATTAGCCTTTTTTTGACCTGCACCAGATCTATAGCTCTATTGAAAAGCAGTGTGCAGAAGATAATTATCTAGTGCCCCTTTGAAGTGGTTTAAGGTCCTTCATGACACCACTGAACTTGGTAGTGAATTGCACTGGGATACCACACTCTGAGAGAACCAAACCCCTCTCTGTTTCTTTCTATAGAGGTAATCTTTCAGTAACATATGGTGCCCCCTAATTGTTTTTGTGTGTGGTCTTATGCATAACCCTGTACATTCCCATATATATTGGCTATCAAATGCTTTATAGAGAAGGCACATGTCCCCCTGGAGTCTCTTATAATGGAATGAGAAAAACCCCAAATCGCGGAGTTTTTCCTCATAGGTGTTATCTTTGAGATTTGCCCCTTTGTTGCCCTCCGCTAGACCCCATCAGTTCTCCTTAGATCAGTTTTTAGATGTGATGTCCAGAACTGGCAACAGTACTCCAGGTGTGGCCACACCAGAGACACAAACAGCAACATCACCACTTCTCTGTCCCTGCTCCTGATGTTCTTCATAAAGGAAGCCAGTATACCATGTCCAGTTTTAGCTTTGCTGGAATAGTGGTTGGTAAAGCTCAAGTTGTTATTAATTAGGACTCCCAAGTCCTTCTCAGATTTGGTGTTTGGATTTCTGTTCCATTAATATAATAAGTAAAATTAGGATTTCTCCTCCAAATTGCCATAACTTGCACTTGTCCAAGTTTTCTCGGTGGCTTTGAAAGAAGTGTTGGTGAGACCCCTCCTGAAGAAACAATCTCTCATCCCAGACATCCTGGCGAATTACTGTCCTATCTCCAACCTGCCACTTTTGAGCAAGGTTGTTGACAAACTTTGGGCACAACAGCTCGAAGATCTCCTTGTGTCCTTTGATGTCTACAAGCCATTCTAGTCGGGTTTTTAGGCCAGACACAGCATGGAAACAGCAATAGTTAGGGTGCATAATGATCTGCTCAGGGCAAGAGACAGAAGAGATAATTCAATTTTTGCTTTCCTCAATCTCTCCTCAGCCTTTGACACTGTGGATCACTTTGTGAAAGATTCTATGTAATCTGAAAGCTCAAGCACCTATTTTCTATTTTAACATCTATGTTGGTCCAATAAAAGGTATCAAGTCATCTCTTTTTTTCTGGCTCTTTTGGCAATCTTTTGGCACTTCTTGAAAAGCAAAGAGGTGATGCACATGCCCAGAGTCACAGCTTTGCTTTTCAAACCTCCATTTTAATGTGCTAGACCACTTGTTTTCACATGGATGTAACATTTCCAAGTTCAGTTAACTGTCTACTTAACAATGTATTTATGTAATGTATTTATCTGGTATTATTTCAAAAATACATAATAGGTTGAAGGAAGAAAGAACCTGACCTTTCAGAAGGTAATTGACTGAGAACAGTAAATCTGAAGCCCACTGTTTATTCATTGGCACCATGAAAATAGAACATTGATGACTTTCTCATTATGTGGTGCCAATGTATCTCCTCCTCATAATGTTCTGTCAATCTACCTGCTCTGTGACTTGGAAGGCCCTATATTTGATAAAGTACTGAGTAATTTGGTCTTCTCATTCACTGGAGCCTGGGCTTTTTTTCACTGTTTGCAGTTTATTAGTATGATGGTTTTGTTATGAGCAGTTATGAAATTCATATTCGATTCATTGAGATTTAAGTCTGGATTACAAATCAGGGCAAGATTTTCAAGCCATCTGCATTTACAATGTATGATGTTCCACACAAAAATAGTTAAATACCTTTACGGCAGAAAATATGGCTATACAGAGTCTCATAGAGCATTGACTGGCTGTATTTTGTCTGGTGACGATGTCCCTACAAATATGTGGCAGGCATTTCTGTCTGCAAAAGTATTTATTTACTTGGTCTTGTTTTTATTTCATCTTGCTCTTGTTCTATCAGGCCAGGACCTGCCAATGTCCCAGGACCAACATCTCTTATATGTCAATGGCATCCAAGACTTGCCCATCCACCCGTGGTGGGATCTTCAGGTGTGGTAGGATCACATTCACAGCAGGGGACCTGATAGTACCAGATCCATTATCCAGTGACCTTGCATATTTAACAGTACCTCCTGTCTAGGCACATCAGCATCAGCATACTGTACCTATGCACATAGATGTTGCAGTTCATAGTTTAACCCATGTTGATTCTTATAAATACAGAACTTGGGGATCTGGGTTGATTCCCAGTGTAAATGGGATATGCCAATGGACTCTCTAATTTAGAAGTTAACTAAGAAATTAGGACATTTGTAAAAACATTGAAATTGTATTCCATTAGATATGAGATTACAAACAGTGAACTCTGTGGTAATTACCCTTTTTGATTATGGGGTTGTTGTATATGGGGGTGTGTCTGGGAGTGTGCTGTGCAAACTGGATATAGTATATAATAAGTTTATGCAGTACCTCCTGGATGCCCCATGGGGCATGCACCGTTATGCACTTAGAGCTTTAAACTGGATCAAATTAACAGAGCATCAAAATCTCCATGTGACCCATTTAATACATTAATGTTATCTTAAAAAGTTGCCTGTTTATTTACTAGAGATGGTAAGGGTAAGGGATGTAAAAAAAGGCTTATGTGCTGTAGGGGCTATTGAATACATGGTATCAGACATAAAAACAGTGAAAGGTAATTCCAATTTATATCTGCATGAGTCCTAAATTATAGAATGATTTACCAGGTCATTTGAGATCACAAACAGGAACTATATCCTGAAGTTCCATAAAAACATGGATTGTAAACATTGCTGAGCTACCAAAAGCTTGTTGTGACTAAGTTGCTTTAATTTATTGTGTTATTATTGTACTTAATCTTGTACTATCTGTATGTTTGTAATTAGTATTTTTAAAATGTGAAACGCTTTGTACCTCGGGACCCCATTTTAAATAAGCCTTGCCTCAACTGGGATATCCTTTTCTGAAACTTCAGAGTAAACTTTTACTACTAGTACTACTAGTTCCCTCCCTCCACACACACCATGGTGCTGCAGAGTCTACTGAGACCTTGCATATATGCAGCATCCTGCTGTGGAGGAGGAACATTCATTTTATTTTTGTTTCTTTATTTGTAATTAGTGACCAGGAATGGCATGCTGTGCTGTGATGACTTGTTTCCTGGTGTGTCCTAGGGGGGAAGGGGTGTTACATGGCTACATGATTACATGGTATTTACAATAGGAATATTGGTCATGATGACACCAGGGTAGCTCCATTACTGTTCATCTACAAGCGCCTGGTAACTCTCTGAGACTGCAGAACTGGAACAAGAAATTGGATAATTTAATGCAATATTGTAGGACATATATAGAGAATACTAGATGGGCAACCATGGAGAACCAGGGTGCTCTGACACAGAGGGGCTCTGATTCTCAGTGATCTCAAGAGCAAAGCTTGAGTGGTCCTAGGGAATCTGAGCCCTTGTGGCAGAACACTCTGGTTCTGCATTGGGTTGCCCCTACATTATTTTCTATAGTGTATAGTACTTGAAAAATAGTTTAAAAGCTTCTATTTTTAAAGTTTAACTGCTTAGTTTTGGTTCATGTTACTGGCTGGTTGCTAGGTTCACTGGTTGTTGCTAGGGAACCAAACCAGTGTACATCGCTAGCACGTCTTTCAATTGGCTGTGAGCTTCATGTGGGAGGTACTTCAAAAAAACAAAAGCATGGTGGCCATATTCGCACTAATCGAGAAACTTGATCTAATTAAAATAAAAACATCTGGTTGATCCTGTGGTGTTTATTTTTCTTTTTTATATTAAAGCTAATTTGTCTACTTATCTGGTTGATCCTGCCTGTTTGGTGCTTGTCCAGGAGGGTTACCTGAGCTGTGTGATGGGACTCTATATCTGGTTGATCCTGCAGTTTGCGATGAGTGTAGTTCATATGTTGAGATCTTAAATTACTAGAATGCTGTTCTGCATGTACAGGCTGAGCAGCATTCTATGATTTTTTTTTTATCTGTGAAGAACAGCTTTTAAGCACAGATAAAAAACAAACAAGAACAACGTTCCACCACACATTATAATATTGTTTTTTGGCCTTTATTTATCACTGTCTCTGATTTCTGTTTTTCTTTTTGTACTGAGTGGATTAAATATCCTGGATGTATGGTTTGATGCAAATTTGTGTTATGTTTCTATCCTATTTTTTTCTAATAAAAGTTCACCTACTCTTCTTGGATATGTCCCAGGGGAACCCAAGAAGGATCAGCTGCAGGAGCATCCCACAGCCACTCCTCCACCCACAAAAAAAACAGAACAAGCAGGGCTCAGTAAACAAGGTGCAGGAGGGACTTGGAGAAAGGGTTACTGCAGTTTGGTCCCTATAGCCAGCATTACTCCACAGCTGGAGCTGCCAACACTGCATGGGGAGTTGTTGGAGTTCATCTGTGCTACAGTATCTCCCCCTCCAGATGATTGCTGGCTGCTGAGGAGGTTCAGTTGTATGAAAAGCTCAGGGTCTGAAAATACCCAGTCAGAGATCAACAAACAAGAAGCAGCAGGAACTCTGAGGCAGGGTTGACAGTCGTGTGACCTGGCATCTAGATGGTTCATCTCTGTGGCTGGAGCCTCCGCCACTGGGCATACAGTGGCGGATCCAGGAATTTATAGAAAGGGGGTGCACTTTGCCTGGAAGACTAAACCTCAGTAGAGGTTTCTGGGGGCATGCTATCCAGGAAATGTTGAACATTTAATGTGTAAAATGATGCATTTTGGTGCATTTTAGGCCCAGTTTCAATACATAACACCATACAAAAAAAAAAACACTTTGTGTTGCTAGAAGATGCTTTTCACAATGAAACAGCTACTGCATAAATTGCTTGTGTTGGCTGACTCACTCCAGCAGGTCAGACTTTGTTGTCTTGATTCACTTCTTAAAATAGTTTCATTCAACCCCCCCCCACGAGTTTTCCCTCTTGCATGGAGACAGGTGCAAACAGTAGCCCTCTAGAGAACTGAGAACTGACACAAGAAGCCACCTTCCATCCTGTCACAGAACGCTGCCTGGATATTCCTTATACTGTAGTATGGTTGAGAGGTAATGTGACCCCCTGCCAATCTGCTTAGATGCCATTAATGTGATATATATTTTTTTTAATTAAAATTGGTATTTAGGATTAGAACTCAGCTCAACAATGAAAAAAAAAACAACACACACACAAATGCGCTTGGTGACCTCGTTGTGTCCTGAAAATTGTATTAGTGTCCAATGAGCACTCTTTGCTGGCGATCCATACTGCTCAATCTTGTGTTACTAAACTATGGGAATGAGTCTGGGCTGTCACTTGAAATGTGGGACATGGGCATGGCCCTCCTACTGACACAACAAACATGCAAGTTACTTCAGATTCAGGACATAAAGCACCCAGTATGATCATTTGTGCAAATATTATGATTTAGGAAAATTAGAATATCGTGAATTTCTACTTTAACAAACGGGCACACAGAGTGACACCCCCTTGGACTAAGGCAGAATGATATATTTAGTTGTTATGTCTATTTTTGTTTTTGAACCCTTATCCAACTCCCCAAAGTCTCTTGCTAACAACTTTCAGGAACCTTCATTCCCACTATAGCATTTTAAGAATAAACAGTGCAGGGCCCCAGAGATTTAAAATAAAAAAGCACTCAGCAGCTCAGCACTGCAGCCTGACCCTTCACTGCAGACACTGGTGACCTAGCCGAGACTTGGCAGCTGAGTCTCAACTAGATCACTGGTGTCTGCAAGGAAGGACATTTCTTATATGCTCAACTTTGCAAAGCTCTCTTACAGGTTCACAAGACAACTAACTTCATCTTTCCTTCCTAGTCTCTTGGATGTAACCCACTGGCTGTAACACAGAGCTCGCAAACACTACTTTTGGTGTTAGTTTTCCACCACCCCCACTATTGCTCTATTTTTTTCACTGCAGGTTTTGCAATATGCAGTGTACTTTCAACTTCAGCATGCTGGAGTGCTCAGGAGTAAAACCGAACCAGCAGTACTGGGCCAAATGAACCTACTTCTGAAGCCTTATCGTCTTCCCAACAAAGCAGCATCCATGATGAGGTCAGAACGGTGGTCATCTGGGTCAGAAAAATTACAGTGCCACTATAACTAAAAATGGTTCTTCCCACTGCTTCATCTCTACGGCAACCACACCATGTGCCAACGCTTGCCTGCTCTTCTGCTCCTTAGCTCTTAAATGAGCCACGCTGCAGTTTCAAACTGAGCTGCAGTTTGCAGCTCATGAAAGGGGGTGGTGAGTGCACTCACGCCGAGGCATGGATCCACCACTGGCACATGCAGCATTCCTGGGGGTAGGGTACGAAACCTCTCTGTAGATGAATTTCTTCAGTGGCCGTCCATGGTACAGATACATGAGCCATCTGTGAGAGGCCTCAGGAAACACATTTCTCAACTAATTTTTTAGACTTCCAGTGCCTGGAGGTAGTTTGTATTAGTAATACTTCTTCTTGTATCTTGTCAAGGAAATGTTCTTAAACTACTTGCTACTATTCTGCACTTGAGCATTGCCATGATGTTTACCCTGTACATCTTTTATCCTTGATGTGATTCCTTCACAGAAGTCAGTCCAAAATAGTCTAGACACCAAAATACTTTTCTGTCTCCAGCTGAAATTAAGACTACAACCTGTGGTTCACATCAGTCATTAAAATGTATCACATATTCTCTCTGGCAACCTTTCCTTTACTGTCCCAATACTGTCTCAAATATGTAACAGCATCTTAAGTGTAAGAATACCAAGTTATCTTCTGCTACTTTTCCTAGTAGCAGGTAATGTATGTTGGACAGAACTCTGGCACTAGAAATGTTATTACTACTCATGATGATGGCATTTAGAGCACTAAACATGGACTCAAAATTGTAAATCTTAACATTCACATTATCATACCTATACTACCAGAACTTGAATTCTAGCAGGCTCTTTCATTTGCCTAGTGTAGGTGTGGTGTAGATGAGGCTGAATTGCTTGATTGTTGGTGCTTGCTCTTATTGTACTTACTCCTGTTTTAATGCACTTTATTCCACTTTACTGTAACTATGAATGGTGTCAATTCTTTGCAATTGCACTTAACTGTGTACTGTGTCTATTCTATGTATTTGTTCCCTTTTCTGTTCCACTGGGTCACACCTGGCAATGAGCCTTGGCTCAGTGTGCCTTTCTTAATCACCAATTTTTAAGTAAATAAATAAATAAATATGATCCTGACATAACTGAGAGCACAGAAAATGGTTAAAGCCTTTTGTCTCCAATGTGATGTGCTGAAGTAATAGTTATGATTTGATTCAAAGAGGCAAAGGCAGTGAAATACAGAGTGTGGGAATTATGATTTACTACAAGGACCCTTAGCACTTGCAGAAATAAACAATCTTCTCCTCTAGAAAAACTGGTAGTGAATGGCTAATAGCCAAATTATGCCAGGGTGATGTAAAAACAACCCAACAATAAATAGAAAATAAATAAACAAACTATAAGCAAAAACAACAACAAAACAATATGTTTCTTTTACAGCCCTGCTCAATTTTTGTTGGCTGGTCTTTCACATTTAGTCAACTGTTTATGTCACTTGTCTTCCTTGAGACACTAAATCTTTATTGGCAATTTTAATTTGAACTAGGGTTCCAATAAGCAATATAGACCGCTCACCATTATGTTATATTTTTGTTATATTTTCTTCCCTCTTGTCCCCTACCACCCCCTCCCCTGATGCTTCTGGAAACAAGCTGCTATTCAGTTCAGTACATCTTTCCTGGTAAAACCTTTGAACTAACTAGCTAACTAACTAACTGCAACTTAGCATTAAAACAATTACATTTAAGTCAGTATGTATTTGTTATAAGAACAACTTTATTAAGTTTCAGGGATACATACAGAAAAGTCCTTACAACAGAACCTAAAAGGTGCACAATTGAACAAGATGAAATAAACATTATGATAAAAGTTACTATACGAATAATGACATAAAAATATTATTAAGCCTAGAAACGTACAAAAAGAGCTCAATTCAAACCTCTAGAAAAAACTAAGTTTCACATTTTGAATTCCATGGGACATTGCATAAAGTATAAAACTAATAATTCATATTATGAATAAAAAAGGGGGGCAGAAAAGATCTGGGAAAAGGGGGGGTCAGGGGGACCTGCATCTGTATAGCACAAGACAAAATGCATCTATAAAGCAGAAGCCATTCTTACAGAACAAATGCTGGGTTGGCACTAAGTTTATAAAGGACCCATCTCCTCCAGGTCTCGTCGGAAGGCAGACAGGTGGTCCAAATAAAAATAAGTGCAACGCTCATGCCTATAAATGGTTTCAACCAGTTCTTCCCAGTGACTTACCTGAGGGGAGCAAGGCCAAAGCCAGAGATGCAGAATCACTTTTTTTGCAAATGATAATAATAGTTTAAACTGCCTTCCTTTAACTGGGAAGTTACCTGTAGGGATATGTAATAAAACCAGCAGAGGTAACATTAAAGATTTGAAGTAAAATCTGGGAAATTCCTGACCAAAAAGAGACCAGACTTGGGCTTAATTAAAAGATATTGGCTTGGTCTGCAGCAAGCTCTGCACATTGCCTCCAGCAAGATCCTGCAGCAGGGCCTTCATATGGGACAGAGGAGGTCGGAGTTTTAAAAATCCGCATTCTGCACTTTCATGTGAACTCCTTAAGGTAAGGGGCCATCGATAATTTATATGTAGGCAATACATATCACTCCCATTGAGTAAATTTTCAGTTTACATGAAGATCTGCCATCCAGCGTTAAAAGACTGAAAAGGTAGAGTTGATTCAAAAAGAACTTAGGGCTGAGTAAAAGGCCCCTATCAGGTGTTCCAATAGCTCCCCAATCTGACAGGATATAAACAAAACTAACAAAGGTGACCTGGAGCCAGAAACAAGTTGGGGCCAATGCTGAGATGACCGAAGGAAGACCGAGCTGCAAATACCAGTAGTGATCCACTAGGAGAAGATTGCATATTGCCCGAAGTTCCTCAAAGGAACAAAGTCCTTTAGGGCCAAACAATTGGTGGATATGCTGAAGACCCAGCCGAGCCCAATGATAGAGAAAGTAATCTGAAAAATTGATAAAAATAGAAGAATTCAAAGCTAACATACATATAAGAATAAAATCATCATTCAAAACCCGAGTATGGGTCGTTTGCCAAGCTAACAGGATTTCCCGCATAAATGAAAAAAAGTTTGACAAAGGATAGAACTGCAGGGGTTGAGAATAAAGCCTAAATTTAATGATGTGGAAGTCTTTTAAGACAAACTTGATGTCCTTCCAGTAGACCTTGAAAGAGGTAGATGTCCAGAGGTATACTATCCATAATTGGCAGGTGACAGCATAGCACTAAAGGTCAGGTAGATTGAAACCACCACAAGCAACTGGTAGAGTTAACAGAGCCACTTGAAGATAAGGTTTTTCACCTTGCTAGAGAAAATTCAGAAGCATCTGCCACCAGTCCTTGAAGTAACACTCGGGAGGAAGAGTTTGTAGAAGAAACAAAATACAAGGCAAGACATTGGTGCGAATTACCTCTACCCACTGAAGAAAGGACAACATAAGAGAAGACCAATGGGCAAGGTCCCAGACAAGAGTGGCTCATAGTGGTTTATAACTGAGCAGAACAAGGAGGTCTAAGTTTTGGTGGATCATAACCCCAAGGTACCGAAGGCAATTCCTGTCCCAACGGACAAGATAACATTCTCAGATGATATTAGGGGGAGAATAATTATAGGCCAAAACTTCCATCTTATCTTTATTGAGATGAAAGCCTGCTAATTCCTCAAAGGTAGTCAAAATATTCAGGACAGCCAAAAGAGAAGTTGGATCAGTAAGAGTCAAAAGGATATCATCTTCGAATAGGGCTATTTTATATTCCCTACTGCCCCACTGATATCCCTTGAATGTCTGGTGACAGACATATGTGAGAGGCTAGGGGCTCAATGTAAAGAGCAAATAGTAAGGGTGAAAGTGGACACCCTTGGTGGGTTAGGGTTAAGCCCCTCTTAGCCCCCCTCTTCACAGCATCATTTGCATATCGGGCATACGCTTGTTACGCCATAACCTCACCCCATCACATGTGTAAAGAAGCAGAGGTGTAGGAGAATGGGTGAGAGTTAGGACTGACAACCCTAATGCACACCCCAATGCCGGTTGAGGTATGGGGTAGGGGGCTATGGGGCTTTCAACCCTAACACCGAATTTCCTTGCTTTTTTTTGGTGTGGAACAACCCTAACTAATGCATTAAATGGAGTTTTTTGCTTCTAATTTCCCTTTTTGAGAATGATAATGAGAAATAGTGAATGTAATGTGGCGGCGGGAGCGCGAGATCTTGTCACATAGTAACATTGTGCCCGCAAATGCAAATACTAATGCGCATGGTGACGCAAAGCGAAACAGAAAGAGAAACAGTAGTGTAGACAGAAATGTTAAAAACAATACAAAAGCAAGCGCAAATGAAAACGCAAAGGGTAATTCACATGGTGGCATAGATGTGAACGGTAAGTGAAACAGGAACGGAACCGCAAGTGAAAATGGTAATGGTAACAGTAATGTAAGTGCACAGGCTGTTTTTTCCCAAAAGTTGCATAAAGAAAAACAGTGAGTACAAATAATGTGTGCATAATAATGGTTCTCGGAGCAGAAAATGAGGAGTTGGAATACTAAATTGCTTGTATCCCAGGAACCGCATGACGTAGAAAAAAATGTAAAAGTCATATGATTTATGACTTTCCTGGTTAGTTTTGCACTGAGCCCCCAGTAGGGGATTAAGCATTTTTCTGATGAAAAGTCCATATCTCGCACCGTTTCCGAGATACGGGCCCTGAAAGGTGCGGCGAATGCCGTAATGTTATCCTATGAGGGAAAAAAAGAGAAGTTCAGAGTGCCATAACTTTGGCTCCCTGTAATATTTTTTCACCAAACCATGAAAAGGCACATCTGTGGGATGTTGGCTGTGTTCCCCTCCAAATTTCAGCCCAAAAGACCAAACCGTTATTTTGCAGCAGGGCGCCAAAGGATTCCTGTAAGGCGTCGGACCCCGTAATGTTATCCTATGGGAAAAAGCATCAAGTTTGGAGTGCTGTAAGTTTGCCACCATGTAATATTTTTTCAACAAAATACTGAAAGGCACATCTGTGAGATGTCGGCTGCATTCCCTCCAAATTTCAGGCCAAAACACCAAACCGTTCTTTTGCAGCAGGGTGCCAAAGAATTGCTGTCATTTTCCCACAGCCTAGAAAAGCACTGTCGAAGTTGGGAAAACTTTTGCAAATTCATTTGACAGTGTCACAAGCGCAACAGTACTTTGCGAAAGTACTTTTTCCAGAAACTGAAATATATTTCTGGGGTGTTTTACCCCAAAATAAAGACATGGCTAGCATCCTCAGGGTCCGACTAGGTGGCTACAAAAATAATTAGGTTGCTAGAGGGTCCCAATTTTAAGTGCCAAACATTTTTCTGATTGCTAACTGAAAACAAAATGGTGGAACTGCGACAGTAAATGGGCCATTTGCGAAAGTAAAAACTGCATTTGCGACACTGTCGAACTTTTTGTTAACTTTTCCCATTGACTTATAATGGGAACTTGTTTTTTGAATAACTTTTGAACCATTTAATATTTTTTCACGAAATCTTCAAAAGGCACATTGAGGGCCCCAGCTGCACTTCCCAGAAGATTTTGGACCTTTTGCACAAACCATGTGACCTGTAGAAACAACAGTAAAATTCCAGAAAAGTGTAAACGCATGCGCAGATCATGCTTAATAACTCTGCAGCTGTATATGCAACCAGTACGAAACTTAGTAGATCCCAAGGTGTATGGGTCTTGATCATGTATTCCA
Organism: Neoceratodus forsteri; assembly: GCA_016271365.2. Taxonomy (NCBI): domain Eukaryota; kingdom Metazoa; phylum Chordata; order Ceratodontiformes; family Ceratodontidae; genus Neoceratodus; species Neoceratodus forsteri. Next base: position 564,356,333 of record CM057449.1, on the reverse strand, counting down.
AATTTCAGGCAAATCTGATAAATGGCTGCAAAGTTATTAAGGTGCAAAATTTGGGGTTTAACATGTAAATGGCTCCTCAACCTAACTATAGAGGCACTACCGTGCCACTAAATATACCCCTCCTCCACACTATCAGCACCCCAACCCCTCAGAACATAGTATTACACTGGGGAAACCTAACTCCCCAGTGTCATGATCATGTTCCGCTGTGAACTTTTTTAATATATCTTTTTTCCTACCCTTACCCAACCCTCCCTGTGAGCACCCCCTCCCACAAAACATAACAGTGACACTGGTGGTGCCCAATCCCCCAGTGTCACAATTGTGTTCCACAACAACCTTTCTTTTTAATATATATTTTTTGGCCCCTTCACAACCTTTCCTCTCAGCACCCACCACCCCACATCCCCCCCAGAAACATAACAGTGACACTAGGGGTGCTCAATCCCCCAGTGCCATGATCAGGAATCCTCGGTTGTGATTTTTTATTCCACCTGTAAAAAGAAAACCGTTCATTGATGTATTTTTTGACCATTCCTGACTCCCCACCTGACCTTCCCACTCAGCACTCAGCACCCTGCAACCCCCCAAGCCCTTACTTACCCATCATGGGTCCAATGCCTTAATCCTGTCTGGAACACAGACACATCTTCACTCTTCAAAGCTGGACTGCAAACTGAAGAAACAGGTATGCGGTTCAATGTATTGCGATGTGGTTTGAACTTAATGGCATAAATGGGGTATTTTGCATATTGTTGAATCAGATTTTCAACATGCCTTTTTTTGGGTCCTGCCTCATGAACAATTGCACTGACATTAGACAAATCTGTCCTGAATGGTGATTTTGAGGTCCCTGTGCATAATTACCTTTCAGGCAAGAGTTTAAAATGTTCTCTGCCCTTGTTCATAAGAAGGCTATGTTGAAAATTTGGTGTAAAAATATTAAAAAAACACAATAATGAGCCTACATTGAAATTTGCAAATGCAGGCTCATAACTTTGGTAATTTTCAATATTTTTCCCCCAAATTTACAACATAGCCATATTTTTTACAGCACCTCATGAATGTGAAAACTGTCATTTTTCAAATCCTGGCCAAAATGTTTTGTCTTTTGCATCCCGAAAGGTGATTTTGTGGTCCCTGTGCAAAATCACCTTTTCGGCAGGAGTTGAACATTTTCTCTGCCCTTATTCATGAGGTGGGGTGATAAGAAGGCTATGTTGAAAATCTGGTGTAAAAATATTAAAAACCAATAAAGTCATGATCCTATGTGTAATTTTGTGAATGCAGGCTCAGGACTTTGGTAATTTTCAATATTTTTACCCAAGCTTTATAACATAGACATATCTTTACAGCACCTCATGAAAATGACAGCTGTCATTTTTCAAATCCTGTCCAGAATGTTTTTTTACATCCTAAAATGTGATTTTGCAGTCCTTGTACAACATCACCTTTTGGACAGGAATAGAACATTTTCTCTGACCTTATTTATGAGGTGGAGCCAAAAGAAGACTATGTTTCAAATTTGGTGTAAAAATATAAAAAAAAAAAGTCATGAGGCTATGTTGAATTTTGCAAATGCAGGCTCATAACTTTGGTAATATTCATTATTTTTACTGCAGATTTTTGACATAGCCATTTCTTTATAGCCCCTCACGAATGTGACAGCTGTGATTTTTTAACTCCTGCCCAAAATGTGTTTTTGCATCCTGAAAGTTCATTACACAGTTCCTGCACAAAATTAGCTTTAGGCCAGGAGTTGAACATTTTCTCTGCCCTTCTTCATGAGGCAGGGCCATAACAAGGCTATGTTGAAAACTTGGTGTAAAAATATTACAAAACAACAAATGTATGAGCATACATCACATTTTGGTAATGCAGGCTCGTAGCTTTGGTAATTTTCAATATTTTACCCAAAATTCCTTGGCAGCAGCCCTCTTGGCTCTGGCCAGAGTTTATTTCTTCTTGCTAGAATTCTCTTTCAGGGATTTCTCAGGGGTGAATGAAAATTAGCTCATATTGACTAGTTCTAGGATTTTGCTGATGTTGATGTTGCTGTTGGCCATTGTCCAGAATAAGTATTTTCCTTAGACACAATGGTATGTGAAAGGTAGGACTAACAAATGGATAAAGAAGTAGGTCCTCATACTTGCAAAACAAAGGGACAGTGTATGGAAGAAATTTAAATGTAGCCCTCAACACTCAGATTGGCTTGAATATAAAAAAAACTGAGGAACCTCTGTCAGGGTAAAACAAGAAAACTAAAATCTAAGTATTTTCAGTCTCAGAAATCCTGTCATCTGGAGAATCCCCCCCAAAATCTGCACAGTGGTCAGTTGCTTGATTGGTCCTGGTTCCAAGCAGAAGGTATATTAATTGCAAGTTGAAGATTCTGCTATGAATGTTTCAGAATTGATGGAAAATGCTTTTGATGAAAGATTTATGGATCTATCTGATTACTGTATATAAAAAAAACCTTCCCAAGTAATGGAATAGCTTGTTCTGATCCTACTGTGGCTTACCAGAATACTGGTCATAATCTTTTTTACTTTAAGTCAGTTACTCATCATGAAACTGATAAAATATAATTCATTTGCTCCAAATAAGAGTGCTGCTGAAGATGGCCTCAGCTCTACATTTCTTAGACTGATTGCTGATTCTGTTCCCTATCTGCTGATATTAATCTTTTATGGTTCATTAATAACTCAGCCACTGTTTCAGATTGGAGTCAACAAGAATTACTCCAGTAGATAAGGGAGGTAATTTAAAAGCCATTTCTAATTACAATCACATATCTATCCTTCATCCACTGAGTAAATTATTAGAGAATTTTATTTTACTCAGATAAATGGTTATTTTAACATATGCAGTTTGCTGGTTAGTGAACAACAATGATTTGGAAAAGGTTAAGGTTCCACCAATGCCCTGGTCAGGTTCACTGACCATTTCAGCATGGAAATGGTTGGGGCTTGCTCACTGCTGCAGCATTTGTGGACCTGACAGAGGCATTTTAGCAGGTTTACCTTAATCTCTTATTAAGGTCCCTGATAAATCTGGGCATGTCTAGTAGTGCCTCAACCCAAGGTTCAAAGCTAGTCATCAAATCATACTTCACAAGTCTGTTTAGGCAATGGACTATTCATGTCTTACTTTGTACTGGATGGGGTTCCTGAAGGTTCAGTCCTTGAACTCATCTATTTTTTTATCAACTCACTACCCTATTTTTGCAATCATGTTTATTCACTCACAGTATGCATGCTGATGAATCTGTTATCTATTTTAGTGCAAATTCAATTACCTGTATCTCTTCAACTCTGAATGTAAATTTTCCATGTATGCTATGCAGATTGCTTGAAAAAAAAAAGACTAGTTTGAAGTGCTAAGAAAATTACTAGTTTTAACTACCAAGAAAACCAAAAGTCTTCTAAGTAAGTCTCCTCACATTTTTGACATATTGTAGACCAGAATGGTAGTCAGAATGAGCAAGTCCCAACTTTTTGATCTCTTGGTCTGTACCTTGACCAAAGTGGAACCTTTAGTGAAACCATATCCTTCATTTCCAAAATAATCTCTCAGAAGCTAGGAGTGGTATACAGGCTGAAACATTGTCTAACTAAAGGAACCAGACTAAGGATTACTAAAGGAATCTAGCTTCTGGTAAGGACTTACAGCTCCTAAATTTACTTCACTGCCTCAAACACTGAGCCAAACTGTCTTGGTACAGTTTATAATTGTATCTGTTGCTTTGTCCCCTTAGCTGACCCTATATATCATCACTGTGATTTATATTCTACACTAGGCAGATTCTCCCCTCAGGCCCAAAGATCTTTTATTTTGGGTTGTTTGATTGATAGGGCCTTCAAATCACACAATAAGTCTCCACTGACTTACTTTTTATTGCTAAATTTTAATGGATGGAGTTAGAGAGCAAATGAATTAAACTTACTGTCAGTCATCAAATCTCTTACTGCTCCTAGACAATCAGCCTTTATGTTTTTGCCACAATATTCTGGAATATTTTATGGGTTTCACTATATATGGCCCCCAAACATCTTGTATATAGAATCACTTATAGAAATTTTTACAGGAAGAATCAGGGTATGCTTTAGTAAAATGTTTGAAACTTCATCATTTGTAATGATATCTTGATATTTTCACTTGTTGTTCTTTTATATTCTGTGCAATTTGTGAATTGCCACTTGACATGGGTTGTTCCTGAAAATGGGCAGACTGCTCAGTGTTCTTAGCCAATTAACAAAAACAAACAAACAAAAAAACCTAAACTGCACTCAAGGGTAGACAGAGTATTCTCACTGAACAGATGAAAGGGAGGAACTCAATGGACCAATGGTCTTCTTCATGCCTTAAATAGGTATGTATGCATGCATGTATGAATGATGGTACACTATGCACATGTGGCCATGTGCACTAATATGCATGGAAAATGCCAGTAGGGTGCTTAACAAGCTGTGCAATTGCATGCCATGTAGCTAGCCCCTGCAGGATACCTGGGGCTAGATGGCACAACCCCTTGATAGCCTGAGGCATGTCTGTATAGTTTCACACAGGGGAGGGATGGACATGGGCCAGACCAGGGCTTCAGTTGAAAGCCCTGACTGGCTCCAGAGTGGATCTCCTGCTTCATGGGTGCAGGCAATCATGGGAAATGGTGGCCTATGTATGAACTGCCATGTCCCTTGTGGATTACCACAAAAGTATTGATTTCATTAAATGGTGCCCGAGAGCCAACAATCACTCCCACCTCTCTATGGCATGGAGGGAGGCCAGGGTCCATTGCTGTGGGATGCCATGCCTGTGTGAGATCCATTTGGGGTCTGCACAGCCATTATGGCAACCCTCTGAGTGGTGTAATGGAAAGCCTGCACCCAACACTGGACTGGTGGAGCATAAAAGGAATTGTGCAGGCTGCACTGTGCTGGCCTTCAGTGGGCATGCCCACTATCAACCTCCTGCCAGTACTGGCCATGCAATTGCATGGGATCTTCTGTGGCTGGCCCAATGCATGGGTATGGAGTGGGCATAGGATGCTTGTGCATCTGTGGGAGCCCATTGGGCAACTGGGATGTGCATATTCCAGTCCTACTCACTGTGTATCAAGGTGTGTAGGGCTAGGATTGCTTCGTTCATAGATTCCACTATGCATACATTTAACCACCCATGTTCAAGCCATTCCTTGCAAACCTAACACCATGTGTTATAGTATGTCTATGTAATTGCTTTGTAATAATATTATTTAACATAATATGTAAAAGCTAAAGCATGGTGCTAGGTTAGCAAGTCATGGTGTGAACATGGGTCACAAGTCTTTGAACTCTAATTTTAGATTTTCCAGATTTGTTCAACTCTTTCCACAACACTTAAGTTTACTTCATCACAGTTTATATTATACTGGCACTATATCGTAACTGTAATTAGGGTTGGGTATGCACTTTACTATTGAAATGTGATTATTTGTCATTTATAGCATGGCAATATTTTGACCTAGAGTCCTGAACATTAGCATGCACAGCCTTTATGGAAGAATCTTGATCTGCTCCTTAAATTAAATGAAATTTTGTTCAGTAGTATTTAAATTGGGGGGGGGGGGGGGCAAATATTTAAACTATCAGTTTTCAAAGTTGTTTTGCCTTCAATAACTACAAAATAGCTGAGATCTATAACCTGAGGCTTTGAGATTTGTTAAATCCTAAATCAAAGGTGTTATTTTTGGTATTTTATTAACAAACTAGTTACTAATGTAAGACATCTTTATTTCAAATTCTGCTGGCCATGCATGTGCAAAACCTTTGTAGTGTGGATTTCCTAAGCTGTTTTACTCACCTGTAGTCACACAGCTTAAACCATGAAAAATAAGTAAGAACAATAAGCATTTACTTTATATACTGTAGTGCTTTTCATACACATTGTATCTGAAACTGTCTTACAAGCAATAAGAGACTGGTAGTGAAGTGACTGTAAACATTTAGTGGCAGCCATTTCACACATCTGCACTCCACACTGTCTTGGATAGGTGGCTGAATAGTCTTATGGAAAAGGGAATGTGAGACAGGGCACTGGGAAAGTCCCCTACTCTTACAGAAAGTGCCTTATGTTTTTCTACATTCACCTGGACACCCACCAGGATGGCAGCAGAGATTGGCAGAAGGAACCTCGGTTAAAGATCTCATACAAAGGATGGCACACACTAATAGGTTAACATACCTCTTGTACTGTACTTGGATGCCAGCATTTATGATATGATCCTAAGTCTGAGCATGACACTAGAACCCAAGACATTCTAGTACATAGGCAGAAGTGCTACAACTGATAATTTATTTATTTATTTGAAAAGTTTCACCAGGAAAGTACGCTAAGCAGCAATTGCTCATTTCCAGTTGCATCCTAGGGGATGGGGAAGGGGGTAACAAGCAAGTAAAACAAATACAGCAAAAATCAACAATGCAGGCAGACAAATACAGAGAGCATATAGGTAAGCAATAATGCCTGACAGGGTGGGCATTACTGGGAAATACCGGACCGCCCAGGGGCGTAATGAGGCCCAACGCCTCAGGCGGAGGGCCTTATAGCCCCTGGAAGGTCTGGTATTTCCCAATAATGCCCATCCTGGAGGGTATTATTGCACTTAGAAAATGGCCCATAAGTTATATTTTTTTAATAAATTAAAAAGTTTTAAAAGTGTAATAAATGTTTTTTAAAAAAAGAGTAATATACATTTCTCTTGTGAAGTAGTTCCTGTATTGTGCTGTCCTTGTCAGTAGAGGGCGCTTGTATTTAGTAGATGCTATTTTGCTGACTGAATAGTTGCCCTGTGGGTTTATGGGAGTTGTAGTCATATGAGAAAAATTGGGAAGGGATGCAGGGCTACAGTTGGGAGCATCAACAAACTTGGGACTGAGAAGGGTATTTCTGGTTGTTGGGAGAATGGTAGTAATGTGAAATTATGTGTATCTCATCTGTACTGAAACCACTTGGCAGCGATGGAGTGTGGCATGTAAAAGTGGAGAAAAGAAAAAGTATTGGGCCTTTAAGAGAGGATGCAGCAGGTAAGGAAATGTAACCAAGAGGGTGGGGATTATCGGGCTGTTACATGATCAGGAGAGTGGAACTGAGGGATAGAGGTAGACTTGGCTTGTTTGGGCTCCCGAGACATGTGGGCTGCTTGTGGATTTCGTGAAGAACTACAGGCGCCAGCTCTTAAACTAGCGGGAGCCGTGAGTACTTGTGTCCAGTTTTAAAAGTGTGCTGTGGCTTAAAAAGTTTTAGAAAATGACAGCTGAATGTATGGTTTGGCTCTATTACAAGGTGTCGGGAGGTGAATTCTCCCTCGAGGGGGAAGGTGTTTGTCCATGTCATTTGTTCCGTCTGCGAGTGGTAAAAAATGGCGGCCACTTTGTTTTGATTTTTGTGCACAGATATGATTTCTGTTTGTGAATTCAGTGGGCACTAGTTTTTAACAGGGCATCTATTGAAAAATAAATGGCCAGTTGTGGAGTGTTGTTAGCCAATCAGCTCCCAGGAATTTTCTCGGCCATTTTCTAAATAACAGTAATTCACATCATTTTAGTACAATATGACACATTTGTAAGTGTAAACAAATTGTTGGGGAGTTTGTATAGGACAACAGAGGATAGTGGGGGGATAGCGGAGTGTGGAAAGGAAGGGAGGATTAACAGCAGTTGCAAGTGGAGGAGAAGAAATTTCATAGGAGGGAGAAGAGGACAAGTGGAGAGGTGGCGTGGTGGTTGGGGTGAGGAATGCCACAGTTTAGGGAAACTGTGAGAAAATGCAGCCTGGCCAGCACCAGAGGATCTAGAAGGGACAGCTAGGATCCTCGAGTCATAGATTCAGAGGGAGTGGGGTGGGTGGGAGAAAAAGACAACAGGAGAGGTAGCAGGGGAGAGAGCTGAACCAGAATTTAGATAAGAAACTGGCACAGTGGGAGAAGCATCTGTCATCAAGAGAGGGGAAAGAAAGAAATTGACAGAGAGCACAGTGGTGGGTGCAAGGAGGTCAGTTGAGGGTGACCCTACAGAAGGAATGGAAGAGAGTGTCCAGTCTGGCTAGGGAGCTCTTGGGAGTGACACTGTAGACTACATCACCATAGCTGGAAACTGGTAGGATCATTTTCTGAACCAGGGCATGACGAACAGGCAGTGGAATGCATGCATGATTTTTGTACAGGGCACCTAGTTTGGAGTGCAGTTTTTTGAGTACAGCATCCACATGTCCAGAAAAGTTGAGGTGATGGTCAAGTCATACCCCAAGGTATCTAAAGGTGGCAGTGTCCTCCAGTGTAGTCACATCTAGGATGTGGAAAGAGGGAAAGGAGGGGAGCCAAGAGAGTCCCTGCTTTGTGCCAAAGGTCATGGATATGGTCTTCTTGGCATTCAGGAATAATTACTTTGTGCATAACTAGAGTGGAACCTTGTCAAAGTCACACTGTAGTCTGGACACCACATCAGGAGGAGAGGGATCAAAGGTATACCAGATGGTATTCTCTGCATACATGTGGACAGAGGTGGTGGAGCAGACAGTAGGAAGGTCATTGAGGAAGACAGAGAACATAAGATTGCCTAGAACAGATATCTGGGGACTCCTGTGTTGATTGAGGGGGGGAGAAGAGTCAGCAATCCAAACAGATTGATTCCTTCCCACTAGGTAGGCAGGGAACCCATTTGTGGCAGTGTTTGAGCATCCAGCTGCAGAGAGTTTGGTTAGAAGGAGGAGAGGGGATGGGATATAGTGTTGAAGGCCTTAGTGAGGTCAACAAAGATGGGAGAGGTGATGTGGCCATGGTTCATCCCTGCAAGGATGGAGTCAGTGAGCCTGATGAGGGAGGTGGTAGTGGAGCGGTGCTTTCTGAATCCAGACTGGAAAGGACTGAGAAGCAGGAGGAGTCATGGTAGGAGGACAGTTGGGATAACACCACATGTTTCTGGAGCTTAGCAAGGATGGAGAGAAGCAATATAGGCCAGTAGTTACCTGGAGTAGATGGGTCACCACCTTTAGGGAGGGGTAGGACAATGGCATGCTTCCAGGCAGCCAGGACAGAGGCAAGTGAGAAGGAGAGAGTCAAGAGAGAGGCAAGAGGGGAGGAGATAGCAGGAGCAGACAGAAAAAGCAGATTGGAGTCTAGACCATCAGGGGAGTTACCCTTGAAAGGGTTTAGGGCAAGGAGAGCCTTCAGAGTGGAAGAGGGGGATACAGTGGAGAAGGAAAAAGAGGAGGACTGGAGAGTTGAATCAGATGAGGAGGAGATTGGGGAAGGGAGGGAAGAATGGGGGAGGGAAGAGAGAAGGGTGGAAGCATAGGAAGTAAAGTAAGTATTGAACTCTGTGGCCACTGCTAGGGGCCTGACACTGTAGAGTCATCAGCTCAGAGAACAGGAACAGGGGGCTGGGTTCAAGGGGAGAAAAGGTCATGAAGTACCTTCTAGAATTTGGAAGGATGGTTTATATTTGTCTAGAAGGTAGTTTGGAAGTACTCAGCTCAAGCAAGCCTGACTGCTCTAGTGCATGAATTACCTAGTGTACGGTACCATTGATAGTCCACAGGGGACCCAGAGATTTTGTATGCCTTCCAGACCAGGCCACAAGCATGTAAGCATGCCAATAGTTCAGGGGTGATCCTGGGGTGGTGGTTTTCATGCACCCTCATGCACCTAAGAGGTAGCATAATGATTCCAGATGGTGAGGAATTTTGCTTTTTTTTAAAAATTCAAAGTTTATTTAGTTTTGTATTTCTCCAGACAGAACATGATACATAAATGGTTACATTGAGAATATGAATATCGGGTAGGTACAAAAAGGAAAATTAGTAAATAGGATTTAAATTAACAAACCTGTTCTCTCTATCCCCCCTTCCCCTATAAACAAACCCAAAAAATTAACTACTACCCCGCACCCCTCCTCCCTCCTCTTCTTTGGTGCTATATAAAAGGTATTACTTTTTCCTTTCCATCCCTGAATGTTGAGATCAGCAAACATAGATTGTATTCAGTACTGTTTTGTAAAATTTCCCACTGTGAAGACTGGTTATCTAATGGAGAGTATAGTACAGGTACTCTTCCTATTTTAGTGTATACAAGACTTGCAAGGTTTCCCATCATTTCTTAAACAATCCCATTTGAGACTGGCCATCATTTTTTCCATTCATAGGTTATGAAGGAGTTCCTGCAACCATTCAGAGTACGAGGGTTGAAGTGAATCCTTCCAGTGTTTTAGTACAACTTTTTTAACCGACATTGCAATTAAAGTAATGTGGAAATTTCTAATCATTGTTGGAAAACCTGTAAAATCACCTAATATGCATACTTCGGGTGTAAAGTAATCTTGTAGGCCCAGTAAGGGATCCATCCTATTTTTGATAAGGTCCCAGAGTGGTGCTATCTTAGGGCATTCCCAAAACACATGAAGTAGGGAACCATTATCCCTCTGACATCTATTACATGCCAGAGTCTCAGCTCTTCCCATTTTATGCATTTTGGCTGGGGTGAGATACATATCATTCAGGATTTGCATTTGCATTAGCCGGAGTCTATCTTACATAATTAATTTATGGCAAGATTCCCAGATTTTTTGCCCTTTGGAGTTGATGTTTGGATACAGGTTGTTCCAATATGTTGCAATACCACCTACTTTAGGGAAGACCAGTAGGTAAAGGAGAGCAAAAATCGAGAAGACAGCATGAGGAGCAGCAGCCAGCATTATCCCTGTTGAGATCCACTCATTATATTCCTCCGAAGGAGGTGAATTTCGTTAAATTTTATTAACATATGGTGAATTTGATATAGTTGAATTGCCCACTTATTGGAGAGGCTGAAAGAAGTTATAAGGCTAGCAATAGGCAGCCATTCTTGTTTGGGAATACAGAAGTCCCTTAGCCTGCACTTTTTTAATGGGGGTATCCGGTTTTCGGATAGTTTTCCCTCCTATTTTAAAATTGGGACTTTGAAAGATAGGTTGGGAAAGATCTTGTGAGTTGTTGTAACATAAAGTTGTGCAAAGTTGATTGTGTATATATACAGATTGTCCCAGAGGACTGTTTCGTAAACGGGTAGGAAGACTTTTATATTTCAAGTAGAGCAGAGCAGATGGGTCTATTCCTGGTGCTATCATTGATTCCTTTTCTATGGTTGTCCAGGATGAAGTATAAGTCTGTGAGTCTTGTGAGTTCGGGGATGGTGACCATCGGAGATATTTGCCTAAGTGGCTCGCCCAGTAATGTAGAGTAAAGTGAGGAAGTTTTAATCCACTGAGACACTTTTGGGTAGCCAACTTATGGAGTTTTCCCCTTCCATAGGAAATCAGACATAGTGCTATGGATAGTTTGGAACCATGATTTGGGAGCCAAATATTCAGGAGGTTAAGGGGGTAAAAAATACATGGAAGAATATTCATTTTTACAATATTCACCTGACCCCATAATGTTAGTGGAAGACTCTGCCAGTGCTTTAGATCCTGCTGAATGGATTTGTGTAAGTCCTCCAGGTTCAGCTTCTGCATTTGGGATTCACTCGATGACAGGTGTATTCCTAAATATTTTATTGTTTTGGGGGCCCATCTTAAGCCCAATTCCATTACATCTGACTTCAGTACTTTTGGATTAAGGGGAAAAACAAGTGACTTTTTAGCATTGAGCTTGTAATTAGAAAGGGAACTATATTTCTGGACTACGTCTAGTAGGGTCTGTATAGAGGGTTTAATTTGGGTACTATGTAACAAAATGTAATCTTCATAAGCTGCTATTTTTGTATTAGTGGAGCCTAATTGTATACCATTTATACCCAGGGATGTCTGGATGGCCATTATAAGGGGCTCTAAATACAAATTAAATTGATGGGGAGATAGGGGGCATCCTTGGCATGTTACGGCCTCCAATAGGAAGCTAGAGGATAAAGTGCCATTACAAAAGACTTTTGTGGTAAGGGTGGAATATAAAACTTTCAACCAAGTTATAAATTGCGTGAGAAAGAGGAATCTGTACAGGGTTCGAAACAAAAATTGCCAATCGACCTTATCAAAAGCTTTTTCCGCATCTAGGAAAATCAGAGCCATTGCCTGTGGGAGTCTTTGGATGCAGAGAAGATGTGAGAAAGTCATTGGAGATGGTCAACTGAGGACCTACCCTTCATAAAACCTACCTGGTCAGGGGAAATGAGGTCTGGAAGAACTTTTTCCACTCTTTGTGCAAGTAATTTAGTTAGAATTTTAAGGTCTGTATTCAGAAGGGAAATCGGCCGGTAATTAGAAATCTGGGAGGGGTCCCTATTAGGTTTTGGGAGGACTATAATTGTTGCATCTAAAATGTTGGGATCTATTTTCCCTTTGGATAGCATAGAGGAAAAGATTTTAAGTAACCAGGGAGCTAGTTAGGGAAAAATGTTTTGTAAAAATTAGAGGAGAACCCATCCGGGCCTGGAACTTTGTCTGCTGGTAAATTTTTAATCACTTGAATTATGTCATTTTCCGTGAAAGGTTCCAGCAGACTTTCTATTTGATTCGAGTTTAAAGTTGGGAGCAGCAGGTCCTCCAAAAACTGATCGACAGTTTGTTGAGAGGGGCGATTAGGCATACGAGCATATAGCTTTTTGTAATAGCTCTGAAAAGCTCTGTTGATGTCTTTAGCCTGAGTGATTGGTGGGTCGGGAGGGTTGCCTTGTAGAGCAGTAATACATTTTGAAGCTTCCATTTTTTTTAGATGAAGAGCCAGGAGTTTACCTGCTTTCTCACCATGTTCAGTGTAGGTTGCCTTAGTTTTTAAAATAGCCCATTCCACTTTTTCCATAAGTAATTCTAGTATCTATTTTGAAGTTTGACAAGGGTTTCTCTGTTGGGGTCTGGAGTAGCACCAGACAGCTGTCTTTCAGCTTTTCTAATTTGGCCTATAAGAAAGTTAATTTCTCAAGTCTCCGTGTGTTTTTTGTTGGCTGCCTATTTAATAAATTCCCCTCTTAGATAACACTTCAATGCTCCCCATTCCAAAGGTGGGGAGGAAGTTGTGTCCAAATTCTCTTTTTTGAAAAATGTTAAAGCAATCAGTATCTTGTCAGTAACTGCTTTATTTTTTAGCAGTTGATTATTAAATCTCCATTGTTTGTCCGTACCCCAATTTAAAGAAAGTGAGAGTGTGCATGTCACCATGGAGTGATCCGAATCCATTCCTGGTTCAATTCTACTGTCCATCAGCCCTTGTATAAAGGATTTGTTGAGCCAAAAATAATCAAGATGCGAGGTTGAGCTATGACCATTGAATGGAAAGTATATTCCCTTAATGTCCTCCATGGGTCACATAGACTCATGTAATCTATCAGATCCCTCCAAGATCTTTGCACAGAGGAGAGGCCATGAGTTTTAAAGCCAGATGTTTTATCGAGATTGGGATCAAATTGGACATTCCAATCCCCACCCAGGAGTATTGGTATGTGCAGAAAGGGCATTCGCACTGAGAGAAGTTCCATAAAGAATGCAGGTGAATCTATGTTGGGACTGTAGATACTGCCTATAAGAATTTAGAATGTGAGAATTGTGCCAATCACTAGTACATATCTACCATGCTTGTCTCTAATACATTGGTCACATCTAAAGGGAAAGGCCCCGGTGAACAGAATAGCTGTTCCTTTACTATTCTGGGAATTACCCGCTGCAAAGACCTGTCTGACCTACTGTCTCTTCAAAAGGGTCTCCTCTGACTGTAATAGATGAGTTTCTTGTAATAATAATACTTCACCTCTTATATTGTTTAAATGTTTGAGTAAACGCATATGTTTAGAAGGATGCCTTGCACCTTTAACATTCCATGTACAACATTTAAAGATCTGTGTCATATTTCTTTATAAGTACAGTGAGTTGCTTTAACCAGCTACCATTCACGGTTTCAACACTAATTTGGCACCAATTCCCTCTAAAGAGAAACATTGTTCCATATTTATCTTCAATAAGTCTCCTACAATGCCCTACCCAACCCTCATTGCTCCTTTTAAACACCCTGGCCCAGATATTCAAAAGCGTTGCACATGGCGCAACAGTGTTGTGCCATGTGCAACCCACTGATCTGCCCCAGTGCGATATTCAAAAGGGAAAAGTGCACAGCACAAATCCCGAAGTGCCGGAGCGCATCAGTAATGTATGCAGGTGCAGGTAGCGGGGGTGTGCCCATGCATACACTGCACAGCCTGATAGTCAGCCCGGGATGTGCAGAGCCATGCATGTGCAACCCCTACCTGTGCCAGCACAATGTTGATCCAAAAAAAAAGGAACAACTGATGTCCACCAACAGGTGAGCTGCCACATTGCAGGGTGTAACACAGCAGCTGCCACCTGTGGGTAGCCACCTGAGTTCCAGCTGTACCTGGCGGCACCCCCCCATGCCCGATCGTGGGCATTTGTAAAAAAAAAGATTAATGCCCAATATCCCTGGTGGTCCAGTGGATTGCTATCTGCCCGATCGCGGGCATTTGTAAAGAAAATAAGACTTCGTCCAATATCCCTGGTGGTCTAGTGGACCACTATCTGCCTGATCGTGGGCATTTGTAAAAAAAAAAAATATTCCAATATCCCTGGTGGTCCAGTGGTACCCCCACACCTGCCCACTGAACCCCACCACCCCGCTCTCCCCCGGTCAGCCGGCGGGTGGCAGCACCCCACCCATGGTGTCAGTCGGCGGGTGGCGGGGCGGCAGGAATGGTGGGTGCTGCCACTCGCCAGCTGACCGGGGGGAGTGGGGCAGTGGGGCTCAGTGGGCGGGTGGAGGGGTACCACTAGACCACCAGGGATATTGGAATTATTTTTTTTTTTACAAATGTCTGCGATCGAGCAGGTAGCGGTCCACTGGACCACCAGGGATATTGGACAAAGTCTTATTTGTTTTACAAATGCCCATGATCGGGTAGATAGCGGTCCACTGGACCACCAGGGATATTGGACAAAGTCTTATTTTTTATATACTGTAGATGCCCGCGATAGGGCAGACAGCAGTTCACTGGACCACCAGAGATATAGGACATGTTTTTTATTTACAAATGCCCGCAATTGGGCAGACAGTGGTCCACCAGACCACCAGGGATATTGGACATATTCTTTTATTTATACAAATGCCCATGATTGAGCTGTGGAGCACATTGCCATCTGCAGGGGGCATCGGTCCCTGACGGCTGCTGCCTGGCATGGTGCCAGATGCAAGTTGTCTGGAATCGGCGCACCTGCATGCAAATGGGGCCATAATGACATGCAAATGGCCCCATGTGTGCCTTGCATACATTATGGCCCCATTTGCATGTTAACTTTTGAATATCACGGTTGCTGTGCAAGGCGCAATGGAACTTGTGCTAGCGTATCCCCATGCTTCACTCTGGCCACTTGGGCTGGCGCAGTGCCACTGCGCCATGCACACTGTGGGTGGCCAGGGTGCGATATTCAACGCTGCTGAGCCATGGTGCGGCTCCATTGAATATCGCCCAGTCCACACCCCTGTGCAGCCAAGCTGAGCTGTGCCCAAGCTTGCACCACAGCCTGGCACAGTTTGAATATCTGGGCCCTTCCCTTTAATACAAAATGACTTTCGGTAAAACTTTAAACCCCACCAAAAAGTCCAGTCAACCATTTGTTTTCTGTATCCTAAATTACTATTATAAAAGCTGAGACTTGAATAACCCACCCCACCATTATACTGGCCTGTGGTGAACAGCAAACTGTTGACCCTCCCACAACCCTGCCCACCCGACCCTCATATTGTATATCTATATATCTTCCCAAACTAAGTAAAATAAACAATCTGACTGTTTTCCAGAAATTTGAACCTGGGATTTGTTAAAATTCACAAAATCCCTTAAGTATACCAATATACCTAAGTAAATATAATGTAATGTTTCAACAATAGTAATAATCCTAGCTTTGAAATGAAATGACTCCTTCTTCTACCTGAAAAACAAAATGTGCCACATTTAAATTATGGAATCAAAATCTCCGTCCTTATATAAATTCAGAGTGTTTTGACAGGAGAGATTCTGTCTCCCTCTACGGGCTAACACACCCCTAATCAACATCTAACAGTTAAATTCTGAAATATATGAGCTGCAGGGTTACACAATAGTAAAGAAAGGGAGCACTGAACTCTGAGAGGGGCTTGTCTCCTCTTTTGTGCCAGTAAAGAGTCTAGACCGGGTCTAGGGTAATGTGTCCTTATGGACTCAAAGCGCATGATAGTCAGCAGAAAAATTAAAGTGTAATTTTTTGAGACGTTAATAATAAATGGCGAAATGAGCAAGTCATAGTAGTTTTCCTATAAATCAGCAATGAAGTCTAGGCATCACCTTAATGTAGTATGTCAGAGACACTTACAAACATGGAGCTACCAAATATAAAGTTTGTTTATTTTAGTACATTACCATTCTGGTAGCTCTTCTATGCTGGCAAAGAGTTTGACTTCCTGATGCTCAGTATCTTATCTGTAGAACCCGAACAGTCTTTTTATGCTTTTACAAACAGATTTAATTCCTCTTCAACCCCCGAGTAAGTTCAGTGGTCTGCAAATAGTGCGGGATATTTTATTTTCATGTGGGCTATCTCTGGGTTGATTTCCTCAAAAGATGACCAGACACCATCCAATTGCACTTGTAATTTGGCGGGGCACAGCATATGGAATTGTATGCCTGCTGCCAGGCATTTTGAGGCAATAGGATGGAACAGAGCATGATGTTGATGAACCGTTGCAGGGAGATCTTGTGCAAATCGAATCTTCTTCCCTTCCCAAAGTACTTCTTGCACTTCTCATAATTTTTGAAGGACATGCTGTTTCTCTAAGAAATTGAGGAATCAGCAAATCAATGGTCTAGGTGGAGCATTAGAGGAAGGCATGGGCCTCAATGCCCGATGTGTCCTTTCCAGGGTATATGTAGGCCCAAAAGGAGAAAACCCTGCCAGCTTAATAAACAGCCTTTGCATAAATAAGATAGCATCCCAGTTTTCCTCCCTCTCAGGTATACCTAACACGACCACATTGTTCCTTCTGCTTCTCCCCTCAATATCTTCTATCTTGTTCTCTAATTTTTGGATTATTTGTTGATTGGAAGTTATAGAATTGTTCATTTTATCAAACTGCTTCTCCAGTGAGAAAATGTGGGCTTCGCAATCTGTGGTTCATTTATTCATTTCTTCTAAAGCCTCAGATATTGATTTCACTTCTGCAACCAGAGAGCAGACCTCCTCTTGAAAAGGTTGAAACTTGAAGAGAAAATGATCATGGGTGAGAAAGTTAGAATCAGCGCTTGTTGTGGGGAGATTTGAGGTAGTGGGTGGACGGCCTGCAGGAGTAGGTTGCGCTCGCTGTTTCTTCAGTTGTTTCTTTGGTGTGGCTGGCGGGGTGTGTTTGGGCACCACCTGCTGCATTTCCACATCCATATCCTGATTTTTTTCCATGGAATGAAGTTGGGACCATTGATCTATAACTGTGAGTCACTAAGAATGGTTTTTGGTGAGGTTTAAGCCTTAATTTATGGAATTTGTTGGCCAGGAGAGCGGAGCCGGGGTGAAGTGTATCCTATACAGCCAACTGCATTACGTGACTCTGGAATTTTGCTTTGAAATAGTCTAAGGCTTGGTTAATGGAGGTGGCAGTGGGGATGGGAGGCCAATCCATGTTTGATAAGTCCTCTAGAAGAGGCGCAAGTTCCAGGGATTTTCACGATTGGGTCAGGAAGAGCCTGGGGATGTTGATACAGTGGGTTTTATGTACTAGGTAGATAAGGGGGTGACCACTGCAACTATTTGGTGTGGGTGAGAGATAAGAGCCAGTCAATGAGTGAATGGTTTTGTGATTTAGTACTTAACCAGGTAAGATCATTTATTTACTGGGACACATTTAGGGAAAAGATGTTGCTATGGATTTTAGAGCATGAAGAGGACAGCTAATTCAAACTAAGGCCACCCATGATGTACAGTTCACCTGAGGAGGCATGGGACAAAAGGGTGGCCAGAAGGTCAGTGATGGTGGAGTGGAAACTTTGCCTGTTATGAATATAAGAGTGTCATTGCTCTTGAAAGAACAAACAAACATGGGGACAAAATATAGACATTTCAGAATTAATGTGATCCATAAAAAATGGAATTACACCTTAAAACACTGAGAAGCTAATTGAGAGATCTGCTTATAACAACCTTAGAATTACCTATTGAAACCCTCCCTTTTGAAACTAAAGTTTTCAGAATCCCTCTCAACCAAGGGAAAAAAAAAATCTGAAGAATAATTCAAAAATCCACAATAAAAATAGAATTTAAGGACAGGAAAACAAAGAACCAATATCAGAAATTATTCAGTAACCATAATAAAGTTTTGTATTATTATTTGAGTTTGATATGGATAGATAAAAAGTAAGTCAGAAAGCCAGGGAGAATGGAGCTGTTAAGTTTCAGGGGACTAAATTCCACTTATTCTCTGATATTAGCCAAATGTTTTGACATGCTACAGGGGTTGGGGATCTGGGTGGGGTGGGGGTCACTGGACTACCAGGGAAAATAAATGTGTTTACATCCTAGGGGACTTGGGGATTAGGCTGGGGGGCCACTAGACTACCAGGGGTAGAATTCAAATTACTTCAGATTACTTTGACTTACTACAGAATGGGAGCGCTGCATTACTGCATGCTTTTTGCAGGCAGTATTTACAGTCGTGCTACAGGTGGCGCAAAACCTATTGTGCAGCTCTATTATTTTGAATATGCTGGTGTGCCGGTATTCATGGCCACTCCGCTCACTCCCTCCCTCCCCTGAATACATTTACTTTTAGCATCGCTGCTACCACACAGTGCCAACACTAAAAGGGCTTCTGAATATTGCAGCTTGGCACAAATTTGGTGCTATTACAGCACAATGGATTTGCATCAGGTGCAAAGCTTTGAGTATCTGGCCCCTGCTCTTTAATCTTGTTGGAAAGACCTTTTCTTTTTCAATTTTGAACATTTTAATGAATTTTTACATGCATGTAATTTGAAACAAAGGAGCAAGCAAGAAAGAATTCTTTGAGTCAGCTATTGTTCAGTTCACCCTTGCCCTTGCACAAAGCAAACATATTGGCATGATAGTGGATTTTTAGAAGTGTGTCACTGTTGGTCCATTACAGAGCAGTCTGCAAAGGGTTCAACAGTGTTAGACCAATCATTAGCCAGGCGGATCATGATACTGTTCTGGTCTTGCTGGGTGGAAACTTAGTGTAGTTCAATTGAAAGAGCTGCCTGAATCATAGGTGGCTCTTTCTATTGATCTGCATAACACTGCCCAGCAAGTACAGTAGAGCTAATCTGCATCATGATCAGCCTGCTGTGGTTCCCTGCAACATAAAACCAGTTCCTCCCACCCTCTTCCAACAGTGTTGATCTCTCCCTCTCTCTCACTCTGTGTTTCACTTCCCCATGGTCACTATTACACTGTTGATCTATCCTTCTCTCTGACTTTACCTTTTGCTTTGTCTCCTTACTGCTCTTTGTCAGTATCTCACTCCTGTAGCCCATCCCATCAGTTTCAGCTACAAGCTCCCTCCCAGCATTCACAACCCACCTGCCTAAACTTTTGTCTTCCATGTCTTTATTGAAAGCAAAACACAAATCAGGAACACAAACAGGAATCTGTGCTCCAGCTGCTCATCCCAGGTTATTTTTAAGTAATAACTCCTCTTTTTTTGCATTTTTTTTTACAATTTATTTACCCAGGCTAGCCAAGTAGAGATGCAATATCTTGTTTTCAGAGGTGTCCTGTTTTTTTCTGTTTTCAGTGGTGTCCTGGTTTTTATCCATTTTTTTAGAACTGAGTGGACTAAAGCACTAAGAGGGTGGAGTGACTTACTCAGGATCACATAGCAAACGTGGTATTCCGAAGGTGGGATTTGAACCTGCGTCACCTGGTTGCCAAGCTTGGACTCAAGTGGCTAGACCACAAAGACACTTCGCATACAGTAGAGTGTGCCAACAACAAAAAAAAACTGGCACTGCTCAATACTGACAGTGAAAAAGTTTTATTAAATACATAGAAACATAGACTGACGGCAGATAAGGACCACTTGGCCCACCTAGTCTGCCCATTTCCCTACCTAATGGATAAGCTACATATTCTAGTAATACTATACTAATACTGAAGAGTGTGGACAGCCTTTCCTCCTTAGAGCTTATGCTTTTGTTTCTGTTCAGTGTCTTGTTGTATGTGATATTCAATACTAACTGAAGTTTTTGATCCCTGAAGCAGTGTTTATTTGTTGTCAGGTTTTCTAAACAGAAGCTCCCAAGTAAAATCAGAACTGTATCCCATGTGATCTGTAGGCATTGAATCTCTCTCTCTCTCCAGTAACAGCATTTCTGAGTGTCCAGTGTTGAATTGATTACTTTCTTTATCTACTGGGGAAAAGCAAACAGCATGGAAGGGGTCCATTTCACAAAGGTGACAGTAGTTTGAAGTTAAAGAGAAGGAATCGCACATTGATTGATATCCAGTAGAAACATCATTTGATGCAGTTTTTCAGTGAAAGCATGCTACTGGATATTGATCATGTGTTTGATCTGCTTGTTGTGTGCAGAGGCAGAATCACAATCTCAGAACTGCAGAAAGCAGTAACACCATCAGAATCATGCAGTTCCCTTGTAACTCAACTGCAGATTTGAAATCACCCCCATGGCATTTTTTAAAATATGAAGTAACAGGACCCACTTGCCTTCCTTTCACATCTTGCAACCAGATTTGACTCTGAAATGTGGAATGCTGTCACTCAAACTGTGGGGCAGTGAGGTACACTGGCCCTCATAAAATGTACAACATATCCTCAAATATGGAGATCTTTGTTTATTTTTTTATTTGCTGTAAATACCACTCACCCCACTGGTTTTCAGTGTGTGACACTGGGGAGCCACCCCTGGTGCTGCCAAACATAACACTGACACTAGGGTACCCAGTACCCAGTGTTGGTACCTGAAATGAAGAAACCTGTCCCTCATAGTCATTTTTATTTTTTTACACCCTGTAAAAGAGAAAACCATTCATCAATGTCTGTTGCTGCTGCTGGCTCACCACCGCTGTTACCTTCCCACTCAACATCCACCACCTCACATCCCCCTACCTCTTACTTACCTACCAGGGGTCCAATGCCGTAATCCTCTCTGGACTAGAGACACACCTTCACACTTCAATGCCAGACTGGGAACTGAGACAATCAGATATGCAGTTCAATGTATTTCAAAGTGTTTTGGACTTGTTCTCATAACTTGGCCATTTTTAATTTTGCTTTCCCCAAATTTTTAACATACCTTTTTGAGACACCACATCATGAACAAGGACAGCAAAATTATTCAAATCTGTCCTGAAAGGTGATTTCATGGTCACTGTGCAAAATCACCTTTCAGGCAGGATTTGAAAATGTTCTCCATCCTTGTTCATGAGGTAGGGTCCTAAGAAGGCTATGTTGAACAATTTGAGTCAAAGTATTAAAAAAAACAACAATGAAGTTATGAGTGTACATTACATTTTTTCAATGTGTGTTCGTAACTTTGATAATTTTCAATATTTTGACCCCAAATTCTCAGCATAGCCATTTTATCACACCACCTCATGGACGTGACAGCTGTCAGTTTTCAAATCCTGGCCAAAATGTGTTTTTGCACTTTTGTCACAAAATTACCCTTTGGGCAGGACTTGAAACTTTTCTCCACCCTTGTTCATGAGGTGGGGTCATTAAGAAGGCTATGCTGGAAATTTGGAGTAAAAAATATAAAAATACAAAGTTATAAGCATACATTAAAAATGTTCAACGCAACTTGTAACTTTGGTAATTTTCAATGTTTTGACCCCAAATTTTCAGCATGGTTATTGTTTCACACTGTAACATGAATGTGGCAGCTGTCATTTTAAAAATCCTGGCCAACATGTGTTTTTGCACTTGTGGTGTGAAATGACATTTCAGCCAGTATTTTATAAGTGACAGCTGTCATGTTCAGAATGAGGGTCATAAAAAGACTATATTGAACATTTGGGATCAAAATGTGAAAAAAAAAACTAATTTATGAAGAAATGTTGAATTGTTCCAACAGTTACTCATAACTTTATTTTTGATTATTTTGGCCCTCAGTCTTCAATGTATCTGTTGTATTACCCCACCTCCTGAATATCACAGGTGTCATTTTTCAAATCCCCTTTGAAACATTTTTGCAATTGCACTGGGAAATCACATTTTGGATGGGATTTAAAAAAAGTTCCACCTGTTTTGATCATAATGTCTGGTCATAAAAAGACTGTTGGAAATCTGAGGTCAAACTGTAGAAGCCCACTGAAAATTAGATATTGCCTCTCATATGGCCTATCCTGGGCAAATACAATCTGAAAATATTTTCAATGGGCCTATGCAACCAGAGTAGTGTAATGCTTGTGCAACTGTGATAACTGTTTGACCATTCACACTCTCTATTCCATGGGGAATTACCACCCTCTAGGGGTACCAAAGGTAAGGAACCCTTGAAGAGGGTTCCACCCTTAGAGGTGCATGGGAAGATTCCCTTGACTAAAGGTACCTTAGGAAGGAGCCCTAAACAGAACACTAAGCAGTAAATGATGACTACACGGTTGAGAAGCAGATTGACAGCAACAAGATGGCTTGATCAAACAAAAATGAGATGCACAGGTTGTCAGGATACCACTGATAAAATGGATTCCACTGATGACATCAGGGGGCTTACTAAGGCAAGAGGGAATGGTGAGTAGGGATATATTCCATCTCCATCCAATAGCAGAAACCTACCTAAGTAAACTAGGGAATATACTGTACACAACTAACTACATATTATGACTTTTGGCATGGAGGAGAGAAAACACTTTTTAAGAAGAGGGAACCTCTGGGGATCCAAGGCCTAGGTCACCTTCCATCCAGGCTGGGGTAGTTTATTTAGTGATGGCTCTGCTGCTTAAATTCAGAAACCCAATTAAGGGGAGGAAATATTCTAGTTTTGGTGGAAAGGTAATGGCCAAGGTTGGCATGCCTTCAATTTATAAATGGGAGCATTTTCTTTTGAATGAGAGCATGAATCAACTTTGAATGCTAGATAGGAGGAGCCCAGATGAAGCCAGCAGCCATAGATTAGGTAGCAGATTATTGATGAGAAGGCTGGGTGAGCCATCAGCTGTAGATATTGACAAGGAGGCTGGGCAAAGCCAGAGGCTGTAGATATTGATGAGGAGGCAGGTATACAGTGATGTAGGAGAGGTTAGCATAGTGTGGTGCAATTGGGATCAGCATAATTCCAGGATTGAAATGGGGATGAATACATTGCATGACATAATCTTTCAGAATGCTAGGAAAGGAATAGCATACTGACTTGTCTTCTTGCTTTGAAAGTTCAGGGAGGTCAGTTTATAGCAAGAGTTGAAGTAAAGTAAATGGTACATGATGAGCAGATTTATTAAGTCCAGTAATCAGGAGCTGCAATTGTCTTCCTGAATATTCAGTTAATGAAGGAGATAATGAAGCAGAAGAGGCAGCTAGGAAAGCAATTTCATAGTCATGAGGAAAGGAAAACTCCTGGAGTCGAGATAAAGTATTTGTAAAGACAAAATCTCTATGTACAGTAGTAGCCACATACATGGCCAGATAGTTTCAGATATTTTGCAGAATTTCTAAGGAGCTTCTCTCTGCTGCCCCTTCTGTGAAAATGCAGAAAGCTGGAGATTTCTCTAGAAAAATCACAGATATTTCAGGAAATATCTGGCCATGTCTTTGGCTGTGACTGTAGGTACAAAATGAGTTGAACATAAAGAGGTAATGGAGTGTAGCTGGTATGAATTTGAAGATCTCCATGTAGATGAGCAAGAAATGAGTGCTGGATTTTCCATCTAGAAGGCTACAAGCAACAGAGGCTGGAGGAGAATGACACTTCCTTGTATGGAAGAAGTCAGAGTCTTAACATGAATGCTCACATCTCTGGAGGACTAAGAAGGAACATGCCTCTGGTCAAGACTGCTAGGATGGTATGATAGGGAGACAGAGGTTGCAGCAATTAATTAGGCTACACATCATTGTGAAAGGAGAATAATAGCAGCAAAAAGAGATGGAAACACTTGCTCAGATGGCTCATAGTATGGCATTTCTGCTTTGAGTGGATATCATGGAGACAATTCACAAAGCAGATTTTCAAGAAGGCTCAAGTAGGCAAGAACCAGAATGGATTGAGTAGAGCCAAGTAGAAGACTTCTGAGGGGTTTCTGTGAAGACTGTTTTCAAATAGGCAGTATATGGACTGGGGCAGAGACTCCCATTTCAGTACAGATGAGTAGAAGATGTCCGAGGGGCTTCCCTGAAGATTGTCTTTAAGTAGGCAGGTATACAAAATTAGGTAGACACTACTGTTTTGAGTAGATATGAATAGAAGATGTCTGAGGGGCTTCCCTGATGACCACCTTCAAGTAGGCAGGTATGCAAAGTGAGGCAGAGACTTCTGGGATAAGTAGAAAACATCTGAGGGGCTTCCCTGAAGACTGTCTTCAAGTAGGCAAGTATATGAAGTAAGACAGATGCTCCTATGTCGAGCAGAAGATGTCCAAGAGGCTTCCCTGAAGAATGTCTTCGAGTAAGCAAGTATCTGAAGTGAGGTAGAGAAAATTTTTTCAAGTAGATACAAATAGAAGATATCTGAGGGGCTTCCCTGAAGACCATCTCTTAAGTAGGCAAGTGTATGAAGTGAGGCAGAGACTCCTGTTGTTGAGTGGAAGACAACCGAAGGGCTTCCTGAAGACTGTCTTTGAGTAGGCAAGTAGATTAAGTGCATCAGAGACTCCCATTCTGATGGACAGAAGACATCTGTCAATGCCTGACCACATAAAATTAGGAGAGATCAGTACTGGTGATAAAATGACCTCATGATAACAGTTCACAGGATACCATCTGGAATAGAAAATGCCATAGGTGATGGTCAGGCTGGAATTCCATTAAGGTAGAACCAGATGCAGAAGACAGGAGAATAATCAAGATAATCTAGTTATGCAGTATGATTATAGTCTGCAGAAAGGAATTGTTGACCAGAAACAATAAAGTATACTTAAAGTGGTCCCCTGGTACTGACAGTGTTCCTTTAAGAACCAAGTCCATGGAAGGAGTAGGGCTCATAGAAATAATCTGCAGTCAGTTTTATGAAGTAAGTAGAATTTGTGTATAAATGTCGCTGAATCTGGTTTGAGCCATTTATGTATTGTTGCCAAAGGCAAGCAAGTTAGGTCAGATGAGAGGCTGTGGCACATAGTAGTAGTACAAGAAGGAAGCAAGTTAGGCCTGCTGGTTGATTAGAGGCTGTGACACATATTAGTACAATGAGCAAATCATAGTGAATGCATTGGAGAAGCTCGCAGAGCATATAATCGTAATGCTGCTACTGTTAAAGTGAGGTCCCAGAATCCTGAGTGGCAGGAAGCTTGTGAAGTAGAAAACAATGTTGGTCAGGCTCTGCAGGGAGCATTTCAGGAGATGGTGGAGCAGTAGGATCATGATCTTCATCTGGAAGAGTCATCCTCCCAATTCATGAGTTACACTAACAAGAAGATTGTTGGTAGAAGCACTAATTAGCAGTCTGAGTTGCTAAACAGGTGAGATCCATGGACTGCAGCTAAAACAAACCCAAGGACAACTTCTATACTGGCTGAGTAAACTCTGCTGATGAGGTCTGTAGAATGAGAAAAAAATAAAACTGTAGTACAGCCACATTACGCTGCTAGACCTGGGCGAGGTAGAAGGTTGCAGTGGGAGCCAATGCTCAGAGGTTTGACAGTAGTAGCAGCTAGTGGAAAACCAACCAACCAAGTCCATTACAGAAACCAAATTAATGGTGACATAGAAGGCAGGTGTTTAGATAGTGAGAGATTATAATGGGTAGTCCATTAATGTACTGACTCATTACTGGCGTGTTGATTATGTAACCGGGATGTTGTCACAGACTTCGTCAGCTACCTTGATTTCTTGTCTGGCAGTTTTTTTCAGCTCCAGCGGTTTCACAGCACAGTGCTTCTTGGGTGCACCTGAGTGTTGTCCTTTCTCCACTGAGCCAAGACCTGGAGTTTGTTATATTTATTGTCAGGGGTGTTGGGGGAAGAGCCCCCTGAAATATTGCACTGTGCTTCTTCTTGTCATGTGGCACCATGGCTCCTGGGAGCAGATTGTCAGGGCACCATAGGTGCTTTCGACACATTGCTTGTGCAACATTTTACATTGCTGACTTCCATGTTGCTGTGACATAGGTGAACCCTCTAATGCCAGTGATTGAGATCTAGCATAATTGAATCGATTAGATTTAGCAGATGATTGCTATGGTTTCAGCATCAATAGCAAATTGATATGATAGGCATGAATAGCTTAAATGCTATTAAGGCAGAATTAGGTTATTGAATGGTAATAAGTATTTGCAATGCAATAATGAAATGCCTGAATTTCTTGAGAGTCACGTAGGCTGTGAGGTAAATGTAGTTATGCCTGGATAGCTGAAAAGCCATGTAGGCAAGGAGCAACAAATGAGCAGAGTGATTCATATAACTTATGTAAAGCATGCTCCTGTTACCTGGAGCCAGGATGCACCACTGAGACACCACAGTCCCATGCCATAGGAATAACAGGGAGCCATAAGCAGAACCCCATGAGACCAGGCAGCTAATGTAATAGCTGAAAGTTTCAGTTTAGCAATGCAGCATTTGTCTGAGGGGAGCTAGCACTGAGTGAATTAAGAGCAGAGCTGTAGAACAGTGAGTAGCAGCTGCTGAGCAGTATGAACCTGGACCAGGTGCAAAAAATTAAGGTAGAAGCACAGAAGACAGCAGGGAAACAGCAATGTGAGTTGAAGCATACAATAACAATTGCAGGAAACTGAGGAACACTAGGCAGGGAAGCAGGAGCCTGAGCTGCAGCACACAGGCTTGCAAACTCTAGTGAGTAAATGGGAGCCTGAGAGCACAGGCACAGGGCAGCTTAAGGGAAGGAAACAACAATACTGTATGTAACCTGAAGCACAAATAAGCAATGTATACACAGGGCACTAGAAAACTAGAAAAGCCCAAAAGAAATAAAGAAAGCAAGTGTAAGTACAGGAGCAGGAAGGAAACAAGTGCACAAGGAAACATATAACAGCCAGAGGCAAAGACATACTCACCAAAAGCAGGAGAAACACAATGTGCAGAAATCCAGCACAAACCAGGCAGAGCCCATGCACAAGCTATGCTGGGGAAGCCCCAGCACACCCCAAAGGAGGGGGAAGGCAGACTGACAGAGCCTCTGGCTGGCAAGGAAAAAATGCATCAGATGGAAGCTGGGATAAACTGCTCATTATACAGTGGTTGTTACAGATAAGTTGTCTGGTACCCCGTTATGATGCTGTAGGTGTGGTAGCAGTTGAGGTAGTGGTATGCGGCATGGAGTATGCTGTAATCTGAATACATTTTTTTTTTTATGAATGCTGAAATGTGCCAGGTGGCGCTGTTACATGTAAATTGAACTTCTATTTTTATCTTTGCCAGCAGGTGTCTCCCTCACCTATAAATTATCTGTGTCTCTCTCTCCCTTTTCTGCATACTGGCTGACATAAGTAAAGGAATATTGTGCAGTATATGTATAGAGGGTTTTATTTTTACATTTATTTGTGAAAGTGGTTTACTTTTAGCATTGCTAGTTTAACATGCTTGACTTTCCATGAAAATCAACAGTTAAGGGAAGAAAGTGCAGGAGTTATCAATCTTGCTTTATGTGATGCCAAGTTGATTTTACAGTGCAGGAAAAAGCCATTACCCCTGACAACAATAAAGTGCTTAATCTAATGATTGATTTTGGTAACCTAGAAAGAATTTGCATTGCTATGGAAGAAAATTGACAGAAATTCCAGGCAATCTTATTTATTTATTCTGCCCAGTGTTTATGCAGACTTATTGAAGTTAAGCCAACTTCCACTTCTGGGGAAAATATATGCTGACTTGAATAAACAGACTCTCTTACAGTACTGTTAACACTGAAGGAGAGGATGAACATCATACAAACAAAGATTCATCTATTATTCCTCTTTCAAGCTCTACCAATGGGGTAAAGAAGAATGTCTTCCACAAATTAGAATGCAAAATAAGAAAATGTATATAGTAGAAAAAAACAAACATATGTTCTGTGGCCAGCTGAGGTCATGAGCAGAGAGCAGTGCTGGTCGCAGCATGTGATAGTGACATATTGTATATTATCCCTCATCAAACTATTCAGGCTACTATCACCCCTGCCAATCCCCACACAGTCTACCCCCTATTCATGACTGCCAGATGAACACACAGAAAAACACAGTCATACTCCCCCCCATGTGCTGTCTAGGAGCCTGCACTTTATATATATAGTACACACTCCCTGATAGGGCATTATGCATTTGACTGAGGTGGTGAACAGAGGGCAGTGCCAGTTGCAGCATTGGGGTGGAAACGGGGGGAATGCTGGGTGGGTGGCAGTGCCTGACAGGGGTGGGAGGGTGGGGCCACTAGATCATCAGTTTAACACACCTGAACTGATTTACCCTTATACCTACTCCCACATCATGCATCAACTTGCTGTTCTGTCTTTTTGGGATCCCCAGTGACCTGTAGTGGTCAAAGACTTCTCCAGGCAGCCCAGTGGTACAGAGGGTTGAGCACTGGATGCCACACCTTGAGGCACACCGGTGACCTGGGTTCGGGAACAAACCTGGATCACCGGAGTTCAGCATGGGGGGGCAGAGCTGGATGGAGCTGCTGGCAGGCAACTCTCCTCTCCAGGGGTGGTGGAGTGGCATCCCTTGCCCAATGGCTGCCCCCTGGTGGAGGCCAGGAGTCGGCACAGGCAGGGTGCATGGCACTAGGCCAAAATGGGGTGGGTGGAAGAGGGTTGTTACCGGGGCTGTATGGTGCATGCGTGCCTCCATGCACATGCATCCTTCTCCTGGGGCCCTCAGGAGAAAAATGGAGGAGAAAAATACAGGCAGCAGGATGATAACTGACTCTCCACAGGCTCCACACCCAGGCTGGGTGTAAAGTAAGCACCAGTAACTCCGGGTGATGGGGCTGGAGGAATCGATTGGATGGGGGCTGTCTGGGGGGCACTGAAATAAGAATAACAAAAAAAAAGACTTCTCCAAGGAAGAGATGGGGCTGGGAACAAGAAAAGCTGGTGGAGCAGTCCCGGGGTACAGTGTATGAAGGTGCTGATGTTAAATTGCACGTGAGTCAACAAACTAAAATCCCCAGCTTAATACAGTAAAACAATCCTCACTCCTAAATCCTAATAATTGAACCAATACAAAACAAATACCTTTGCTACCCTCAATCAACTCCTTTAACCTAGAGATGGGCAAAGTTGACAAAGTTTGCCTCAAGAAGTAATTTGTGATGTTCACAGAACTAGCAAAGTGAGAATTTGTGAAATTCTCACTTTGCAATGTACAAATTGTAGGTGAAGTGGCTGAAATTCACCCATAAAACAGCGAATTTACCCATTTTGTGGTGAAACATTGTGAATCTTGGCAAAGCTGAAGTTGTCTCTCATTGAATAATGCTCATATCAAATGTATTTTCAATCAGGATTGTGCCAAATTTTGCAGATTTTAACTTTAGCACCGAACAATTGAGAAAGCATAGTGACCATAGTCATGCAGACGACTGATTGACATCTGAGCGTGTCTAATACTACCTTCTTATTGGTGCAGACAGTCTTTGTCATTTCAGGGATGACATTTTGTAATTTACACTTGTCACTGTGGGTATCTTCAGTCTTTTAACAGTAACTGATGCATGCCAGTGATCTGCAAATCCACTCCTTTCAAATTGAGTTTTAATGAAGTCTCTCATTGAATAATGTTTAAATCAGATATTTTTTCATTCATAGTGTACATAGTTATTCAGAGGACTGATTGACATGCGGGGGTGTCTAGTACTGCTTTCTCATTGGTGCAGTCATTGACATTTCAGGAATGATAGTTTGTAAGTTACATTTTCTGTCATCTACAAGGACTTATATTTAAATGTATGGTAAACAGAATACAGTCTTTAGAATACAGGTACGAATGGATATCAAGAAGTTTGAAATGATACTGTGGCCATCTGATATGGTGTGCCAGAGAGCCCCATATTTTGCTATCTCTTTTCTTACAATTTAAAGTTTTAACACTTTTATATAGAATTTTACACTGTACTGGCAGATAGGAAAGCCAGTCATGCCCCCAGCTCCAATGTGGTCTTTCACAACTGCACAATCCATCTCCTCCACAATGCTCAATCTTGTGCCTATTCATGAGGTGTATCTTAATCACAGTCACAATCATAAGTGCAAGCTGTGGCTCTAAGTTAAAATTTATAGCTGTTTTATGCTTGCTAGGAGATATGCCCTCCATTGCCTTTCTCCAACACAAATTAACAAACAGTCCAGTGCAGCTGTATTACAGACTGTAGCCATAGCAGTTCAAGTCCCACCAGGGTGCGCTTCAGCCCAATTCAGCCTTTGCATCCTTCACATCTCATCAAGTCGATGCATCCCTCCTCTGCCGCGTTGTATGATTTTGAAGTAACTAATCTGTGGAAGAGGTGTGGGTCACCAGGAATGCTTCCCAATGATTATCAGCCTCTCACAGCTAAAATTCATATTTAACAACAATACTGTAAACTGCCATCTCGGTCACCTGAAGGAATGACTGCTGCACAATTCTACATTGAAAAAGGACACTTCTCACTACTACCCACAATCCCAGTTGTGGTTGGGACATTTTAGCCAATATGGAAACCCTGGTGTGAGTGCTTAGTGTGGTGATCCTTAAATTAAACAATCATGAAATGTGGCATAGTGAGAGGAAACACCACCACACTGCCACAGCCTTTGAACAGTACTGATAACCAGAGTGTGGCATCTGACCTGTCACTTGTTGTTCAAAAGTTATGAATCTCTATAATTATTTCAGACACTAAAATGTATTTATTCAAGGGGACACTTCTGCAGGCATTGCAAGCAGTGACAAGCAGAGGATTAATATATAGAGGTTCTGCCAAAAGCTAGCCATTTCAGAATCCCCAGCCCCCACAAAAAAAAGTAACAATTAATATACACACCACCTGCTGGTGCACCTATACAAACAGTGGAGAAAGAACAATCCTGGCACTTGAGGACTTCAGTTGAGTTTCTGTCTCCACCTCATGGATTAACCATGAATTACACTATAAGGCTAGCTATACCGCACCACAGAATTACAATACCGAGCCACACTGAGTGGTATAACGCAGTACCATGACACTTCTCTATAACTACCACTATAGCTCAGGAAGTGGGGGTGGCTGGTTGCTCACCTAATTGAACTACAGTCATAGCCTTTTGGTAAAAGGCACAGGGTCATGTCACCGTACACAAAAACAGCACAGCAATGTACCATGCTGTAAATACAGTGGATACATTGCCTGCACTGGAACAGAATGCCAACAGAAAAGTCGACACACAATGTAACAAATTTCTTTGTTTTCTGCAGGGGACTCCTCCCCCCAACCCCCCTCTATTACTATAATCGACTCAGGGTGGGGTCAACATGGGGATATGGAGAAACACCGGCGGGGGGAAAAAAATAAAATAAAACGCACAATGCAGTCTGCAAATACCTGGGACTTGGATTCAAGCCCCAGTCCACAGATGCATAGCTTCTCTGCACTGCCTCAGCTCATCCCTCTGAACCACAGTGGCTGCTCAGCGGACCACCTCCCCTCAGAGGTCTTGACCTCTGTGTCACTCCTCCCCACCAGCCATGCATGACAGGGTACAAAACCGCATGTAACATTTGTGTCTTGTGGAATTTTCTATTATGTTATGCTAGTGCACCACACTGCTTGTGGCACAGTTTTGATTTCACTGTTAAGCCTACAACAAATTGACCCAGTACCCAATAAAAGCAGGACATCACTGAAAATGAGATACTGCATCTCATCTGGTCTCTCCCAGGCAAATATCAAATAAAAATGTGTAAAAGCAGGACCCCAGTGCAGCAGACCCCACACTGAACTGTGCTTCTATGCTGGGGAAAATACACTGTAAAAGCTGGACCCCACTGAAAATGTAACTTGCTTTTCAACTGGGCTGTCCTGGGTAAATACATTAGAAAAATGGTTAAAAGAATGGCCCCATTGAAAACAAAACATTGCATCTTGGCTGTGCTATCCTGGATAAATACAGAGTAAACACTGGAAAAAGCAGGAGCCCACTGGAAATATGATAGCATCTGATCTATGTTATCCTGGGTAAATAGAGTATAACAACTTGTTAAAGCAGGACCCCACTGAAAACTAGATATTGCATCTCACTTGAGTTATCTTGGGTAAATATATTGCAAAACTGTGTAAAAATAGGACCCTAAAACAGAACCTTACTGAAAAGGAGATGTTGCATCTAAAATGATCTCTCCTAGAAAAATACAATATGAAAGCAGGACCACACTAAAAATGAGATATTGCATCTCACCTCTACTATCCTGGATAAATGCAGGATAAAACTGTATAAAATCAGGACCCCATTGTAAATGGCATATTACATCTCATCTGGTCTATCTTGGGTAAATATATAGACCAATGTCCTCAAATAAAGCTAAAAATGATATCTTAAGTCAGGACATGTCATATTTGATTTTTACAACAGGTGTTCAGGTGGATTTATGATAGAAATGGTAAAAACCTACAAAAGAAAACATAGGCAATGTAAAGTACTTAGACTACTGTACATTCAATCAAAAATACATGACATCTTGCATTTTACTCTTTTGTTGAAAATGTTTTACCAGAAAAAACCTAACAAGCCAAAAAACTCATTTCCAGTGGTGTCTTGGGGGAACATATATGAAACTGGTCACTGAGCATGCTCAGAAATGTATCTTCACATGTGAGAAAAAATTTCTGAGCATGCTCAATTTGGTCACAATGAGTGAGCTAAATTTTTGAGCATGCTTAGTAACCAACTTCATTCATCTTGTTGATGTTGTCCAAGATAACGTGTTTATCTTGGCAAAATTATTTTCACACCTGTTGTATAAATAGTAGAAATCCGTGCAAGCTACACCCAGCAATGTAAGTGGCAAACATTCAGCATTGACAACCACTTGTTATAAAAGCTAGGAATAGTAGGGATTGCTTAAGGGGAGAGTGAAATGTTCTGAACATGATTAAGGGCACATGATGAATGAAAATTAAGATGGATACTACACAGTTTCTAGTTAAATAATGTATAGTATTACCAAAATTCAGTAATGTAAAAAACATATCTTTTGTTGTTTTTTTTAAATCTGTAATGTACATTTATGTAACAATACAAAAAAATAGTATTGATACAGTCTGTCAATACAAAATATAATACTGACACTATGCGTTTGCCATTTTGTGGCTGTGTCACTACTAAAAAATGTATTGATAATATACTGAAAATGAAGTTTCAAATAGTATTGATTCATATAGAACAGTATCAAGACAGAAAACAATATCAAGAGAGAGAGAGTTCTTATTGATTGGACTCCAAGCTTTCATTTTCAAAAATATTGTTTCTATCCCCAATAGTTCCAAAGTCAGACCTTACAAAAGATAATTTCTTTAAAATGTGATACATTGGAACTGTCTGGGCTAGAAACTGAATTTTATTTAAAAAAAAGTCTGAAGTCTGAGTACTTGATTTATTTATGTAGGATATTGCTACAGCTACCATATGTTGATAAACAAAAACATACAGTATAATGGGATAATACATTTTTAAAGTCCTGTTATATTTGACGATAAATTGACATGTACAGACATTTAGTGACACATGAGAACTGCATTGTTAGGATCTTATCATGCTGATTGGACTTCAAGCTTAATTTAAGTTTCCACAACTTGCAATTCAAATGTTACAGGTTTTGAAACATAATTTAAAACATTATAACATACAGAAACAGACAAACAAACAAAAAACATGGAAGATTGTCAGCAGAAAATGATCGGTGGTCCATTGAGTCTGTCCATGTTATAGTACCTCATCACCCTACCAAATGTCATGGTGGGTTGTCACACTCTGCCCCCATTCTTCAGTCACCCCCGTGTGGGTACTCTCCCTTGGGACAATGTGTCCTCTTGCTCTGTCTCATATTAACATCCATTTAGGGTACTGTACTGTACCTACCCCACCACTTCTGCTAGTAGTCTGTTCCTGATTTCAACACCCTGTCCATGAAGAAGAGTTCCCTCAAATCCAGCTTTAATTTACCCCCACATCAACCTTCAACTGTGTCTTCTTGTGACTGAGTCACTATTTCTAATCAATATGCTTTCACTATTTACCCTGTTTATACCCCTTATAAATTTTAAAAGTAAATGTTTCTATCATATCCCCATCTTGTGTCTGGCTTCCGGAGAGTACAAATCCAGGAAGACAAGCCATTCTTCATAGGATCTGCCTTGCAGACCCTGGACTATCTTACTAACACTTCTCTGTACTCATTGCAGCCTGTCTGTGTCCTTACTCAGTGGTGGGCTTCAGAACTGGATGCAGCATTCCAGGTGAGGACTCACCAGCAATCTGCAGAGAAATAGTATCACTACACTTTTTCTGTTATCAAAACCCACCTGATACACCCAAGCTTTCTCAATATCTTACTGTATGTCTTGTTACATTGGTTGGATTGCTTGGCTTATGTTGACCCTCAGATCACTCTCCTCTGTTGTAATGGCCGGCCTAACCCTTCCCATCCAATATTCTGTACATGGGTTATTTTTCCCCTAGGTGCATCACCTTACACTTCTTGACATTAAATCTCAGCTGCCAGATGTCTGACTTTCTTTCCAGGTCTTTCTTGAAGTTACATTACCTCTTCTATGCTGTCTACTATGTCACATAGCTGAATGTCGTCTGTGAAGAGATATCACTTGCTCAAGATACCCTCCCCTATGTCACTAATGAACATTTTGAATAGTAGAGGTCCCAGGACTGATCACTGTGGCACCCTGCTTGTGACACCCATCACCGATTTGGCCCCATTCACTACTACCCTCTGTCGCCTCCCTCCTAGTCAGTTCCCTACCCATTTCTACTCCTGAGTGCTCCAGTTTTTTTCAGGAGTCCCCTGTGTGTTACTGCCTTTAAGACTTTGCTGAAGTCAAAGTAGAGCAAATCTACCTATGCCCACCATCTAATGCCCCAGTGACCCAGTCAAAAAAACAGTATCAGATTAGTCTGGTATTACCTCTTGGACACAAACCCATACTGGTTGTCATCCTGCAATCCATTATCCTATATGTAGGCCACCAGACCTTCCATGACAATGGTTAACATCAGCTTGCATACCATGGAAGTAAGATTGACTTACCTGTAGTTTTCTGGGCCCTCCCTGCTCCCCCTTCATGAAGTGGGACATCCACTAACCTTTAATCCTTGGCAGTACTCCAGACTCCAGTGAGTCATTAAAAAGCTGGGTCAAGGGTTTCACCTCTTATCGGGCTACTTTTCCCAGTACTCTAGGTTGCAGGCCATCTGGGCCCAGTGCTTTATCCACTTCATCTGCCTCCAGCCCTTTTCTAATCTTTCAGCCATGATCACTACTACATTCCCTATTTCCAGCACACCCCAAGTGGTTGCATTGACCCTGCTCTCCAAAAGAGGCCCAACTTTTTCAACTGTGAATACTGACAAGAAATAATTGGATAGTATATTTGCCTTTTGCTGCCATCTTCTACTATTCTCTCTCCTTCTGATAACCTGACAACCCCTCCCCATTGTCTTCCATTTCTTCTGAATATACCTGAAAAATTATTTTTGTCATTTCTTCACACTATCAGCAATCTTCAGCTCCGTATCTGTGTTTGCCATCCTAACCCCCACCCTTGCCGCTCTAAGCCTGGTCTAATATTCCTGCCATTATTCCTTCCCCCCATTACCCTTCCACCTTCTGATGGCATGTTTTTTCACCCTCACTGCCTCCTTCACATCCTTTCAGAATCAGATAGTCTTTTTGCGTTTGTTTCTTTCGGTGACTTTCCTTGCATAAGAGTTTGTGGCCTTCAAAATTGGCCCCTTGATCTTTCTCCTCCTTTTCTCAAAGTATCATTAAAGATTATTTTGGGAATAGTTGGGAGAGACTAGTGATTGCTCTATTTAAAGAATAAGCCCATTCTTTTCTAGCTTTTTTGCCTTATCTAATGCTTTTAGGTAATTGCTACACCTCCTTTTTTTGTTAATTAGTGTTAAAAATATAACATACTATGTATAAGTTAGCTTGTGATGCTCACAACAATTTGTTTCAGTTGAAAATGGCCAGTGCTGTGTTTGTTAGCATACCTACTATTATATTAATTTGAATCTATCTTTATTTCCTGGAAGAACTCTTGACAGATGGAATTAGCTAATATCAGTTGCAACAGGCATTGCTTTGAGTCACATTAAAATGGATTTGTTACAAAGATTTCTTATTCTTCTTTCTCTTTTGAGAAATATTTATGTTGTAATAGTTGTTTAATTGAATCCAAACAATGAAAAAGTTAAAAAAGTAATAATACTATTAGCTCTGTTTACTATAGGTAATGGAGTTTTGAAATCACTGCTTCCTTACAACAGGAATCCCTTTGTATAGGGCTTATGTTCACCCACATAATAACAAAAAGAAATACCAGCACACTTCAAAGCTCTGCAAAGTGAAACATTTATTCAGCTTGGTACACAATACATCATGAACATAACCCATACCCTGGTGCTTTGAAGCTCACTGCCTCTTCATCAGGGGCAAGGTCTTGCAAGCTGGGTTAGTGATGTGCCATAAATACTAAAGGTCAGATGACAATTGCTTCTGGAGACTAGATTGACAGCTGTTAGGGATCTGCCACCATCACTGTAGACTAGTGCAGAAAAGAACATTGACTCAGTGCAGTCTCATAAAAAGGGAGTTTAAGCCTTATCATGGTAAGTGACTGGGAAGAGTAATGTGTCCCAGGTGTTCCTATCATATTTTTGAAGAAAAATGTATTAGTGCTATGCCAAGAATGTGAAAAGAAGATCTATTGATAATAAACAGAATGTGATTCAAGTGAAAACCTATGTAAAGGCAAATGCAAAACACAATTATGAGTGTATCTCAAGCATGAAAGAACAAAATGATAAGCATTGTGATATAAAACCCTAACTTTACTCAAAACAGTTTCAGGAGCTGAGGAGAACACTGGGAGCCCATACTCAATAGCTGACTGAATGAACCAAAATTTCCTTGGATTCAAAGGAAAAGGAGTCCTTAATCCTGTAAAACAAACCAAGTCTAACACTGACTGCTTTAATTAAAAAATCAATATGAGTATCAAATAATAAAGACATATGAAAATAAAATCCCAGGTACTTAAAAAAATCTATAATTTCAGTTGCATTGTCATGTTCATCCTTAATTACAAAGGAGGAAGAAATAGAGTATAACTTTTATTTATTAAAAAAGAAATCACTGATTCTGACTTTGATGCATTAGATAAAAGTCCATTCATTTTCAACCACCTGAGAACTAAAACAAAATAATTTTGCAATGTAGAAATCAAAGAATTTGCTTGACTTCCCCATGAAAATAAAACAATATCATCTGCATGAAAAAGAACTTGTGATGAAAAATCTCCAAAAGATAAATCACCTAACAAAATAAAGACTGCAGGGCCGAGAATGAGTTAGAGTAATTTCCATAGCAACAGCATGGGCATCAATAGGAAATCAGTAGTCTAACGGGGGAGCTGAGTGCACCTAGAAATGGCCATGTAAACTTCAGTGGTCATAAAATCTTTCAACATGTGAGCAACTCCCAGTTTATAGTATTAGAGTATCATACTATATACAGACAAAATACAGGCCAGGGCTTTTAAAGTTTGTCTGCCACCAGCTCAGAGGATGAGGTTACTATTGTTCTCCATAAATATGTCTAACTTATTTTTAAAGTCATGCAGGGAACCACTATCTACCACCTTGCTTGGTAATCTGTTCCCAAGTTTCAACCACCCTCTGGGTTAATCAGTACCCTCTCTTTCCTGTTCTGTATTAGAGGTGGGCGAAGTGGCCAAAATTCACTCTGTGAAGCAATTCACGGAGTAGTGGTGACTCCGCAAAGTATTCCACAACATGAAGCGGAGTACTTTGTATCATAATGAGGAATGTGAAGTCATTGATTTTAATGTACTTCACATTACTCCACCATCCCCCAACCACTTCTGTGCCAACTTTAAGGAAAGTGCATTGAAATCAATGTACTTCATATCACTTCACCTTGTTATTGCGCTGCAAGGCGAATTTTGTAGTGATTCATGGCATTGCAGGTCACATGTGCTCTAGATTGTTCTGCACAGCCTCAGTTCTGTGTAGTGTGTGCATGTAGTGGTAGTTGGAGACAGTCTGCTATCAGAGCTCTGTGATTCAAACCCTATAAATGCTGTTAAAAAAGCCTTTTTGAGCCATTTTGTTTGCTCAAAACATAGTACATTGATTGTAGGAAACCCTCCTGTGCTCATATCATCAAGTGTTTATTGTTTGTGTGTGTATTTTGAATGTTAATTTTGAACATTCAATCTGTGTACTGACAGACACTTGAAGTGTGCTTTGGAGGAGGAGTGTATCTGTGTGGTGTAGGTAGATTAACTGAGAGAAAAAGGGAGTCTTTGTGTTTTGGTTATATTTTTGCTGTATAACTGTGTTAATGTACACACAGACCTGGATATTCAGACTGCACCAGGCTGTGGCACAAGCCTCGGTGCAGCGCAACTTGGCTGTGCAGGGGCGTTGACTGGGCGATATTCAAAGGAGCTGCACCATGGGACAGCATCGTTGAATATCGCACCCTGGTCACCCGCAGTGCGCATGGCGCAGTGGCACTGCGCCAGTGCAAGTGGCCGGAGTGGAGCAGGAGGATGCATTAGCGCAAGTTCTGTTGTGCTATGTGCAACAACCGCGATATTCAAAAGTGCACATGCAAATGGGGCCATAATGTATGCAAGGTGCAAATGGGGCCATTTGCATGTCATTATGGCCCCATTTGCATGCAGGTGCACCGATCCCCGGTGACTTGCACCTGGCACCCTGCCAGGCAGCAGCCATTGGGGACTGAAGCTCCCTGCACAGCGCGGCAATGTGCCCCTCTGCTCGATCATGGGCATATGTAGATTCAATTAATTGTCCAATATCCCTGGTGGTCCAGTGGACCGCTTACAGCCTGATCATGGGCATCTGTGTAAAAATATATGTACAATATCCCTGGTGGTCCAGTGGACCACTTGCAGCCCGATCACGGGCACCTGTGTAAAAACATATGTCCAATATCCCTGGTGGTCCAGTGGACTGCTCGCAGCCCAATCAAGGGCTTCAGTATGAAATAATACGCCCTATATCCCTGGTGGTCCAGTGGACCACTCGCAGCCCGATCGCGGGCATATGTAATAATAAGGAGAACTCCACGGTGCCCCCCTCCCCACCCACCTACTGAGCCCCACCGCCCCGCTCCCCCCGGTCAGCAGCGGGTGGCAGCATCCCACCCACCTGCCGCCCTGCTGCCCGCCGACTGACAGTGTACGGTAGGGTTGTACGCCCATTGGTCCACAGTGTGAGCCAATGGGTGTACAGCCCGTACCGTACTACACAGTCCAGATATGTGAATGGATTCATTCACATATCTGGACTGTGTAGTACGGTACAGGCTGCACGCCCATTGGCTCACGCTGGGACTACATGGGTGTACAGCCCTATCAGTACACTGTCAGTCAGCAGGCGGTGGGGGGCAGGCGGATGGGTGCTGCCACCCGCTGCTGACCGGGGCGGGTGGTGGGGCCTCAGTGGGTGAGTGGGGAGGGGGTACCGTGGAGCCTCCTTATTATTACATATGCCCACGATCGTCGCGAGCGTCCACTGGACCACCAGGGATATAGGACGATATTTCATACCGAAGCCCGATCGCTGCGAATGGTCCACTGACCACTCAGGGATGGCTGGACATAATTACATGGATGCCCGCGACAGCCTGTAAGCGTCCACTGACCACCAGGATATTGGACTTATATTTTTACACAGATGCCCGTGGTTGGGCATGGGGGTGCCGCCATGAAGGTGCAGCCAGAGCTCAGGTGGCCACCCACAGGTGGCAGCTGCCATGTTGTGCCTTGCAATATGGCAGCTCACCTGTGGGTGGCCAGCTGTTGTTCCTTTTTTTTTTGGCTCACCTGTGTGCAGCAGAAGTAGAGGTTGCGCATGCATAGACTCAGCACATCCCAGGCTGAATAACAGGATATGCGGAGTATGCATGGGCACGCCCCCCCCACCTGTGCCGCATACATTACTGATGCAGTCCGGTGCATCGGGATTTGTGCCAGGCACAATCCGCATTTGAATATCGCAACGGGGCACATCAGTGGGTTGCGCAACCCTTCTGAATATCCAGGCCACAGTATTATTTTCAGTAATTCTTGACATGTTTTGCTGATTTTTGGTGCAGCAGTGCATAATTTCAGTATGTTGAAAATATTTGGTTATATTACTGAAGTTTTCAATTTGCCATGCATTTCTTGTAATGTGCATCTGTGAAAGTGTTTGCAACATGTGCCATCAAATCACAGAGTAATTGCAGCAATGTGAACCTGCTATCCACTGCAGCTGCATGATTTTGTACTGCTTTGTGGATTGTGGTATCTTGGTTTTGGACTATTACTGCAGTGCACTCCCCAAGCTGGCAAAAGGTATTCTTTTTCATATTGGATTGTGACTTGTGAGCAGCCATGGTTAAGGTGTTGTTGTGACTTTGTGTCTGCATCTCTTCTTGATTGCACAGTGCAATCTTAATCTGTCTGTGCCTTTGCATCTGTTTAGTGCCCAGTATCTATCTGCAAGCCACAGTTGTTTTTTTTTTGGCTTCACATCCACCTGGCCAGACTGAAGGTTCTGAAATCTAAATTTGTTTACAATTTTCTTGGTGATCCCCCAAAATGCCTGCAAAGAGATGTGCAAGCATAGCTGTTTCTGGCCATGGCACTGCTGCCAGTGGCAAGATTGTCAGTGGGTATGGTAGTACACAGAAGTGAATAGCTGATGTGAGTAAAGGGATTTCTCCATCAATGTTTTTTACAGTGCAATCTGTAGATTCACTCATAGTTGGAGGAGATGATGTTGTCCCAGCTGGTGGTGTTAGTACAGTTTCTGCTGGCATGAGTATTGCTGCCTCAAGTTCCACTTCTGACCAGTTAGCTGTTTCAAAAATATAGTTGAGTCCAAAGCTGTGACTGACAGTGTAGATGATGTCGTATTACCCATTAAAATCCCCATGGTAGATGAACATGATTCTGATCATGATGATGATAACTCACAATGACACATTTCTTTCACCATGGTTGGGGTCATGCCTTTGCCATCCAATGATTCAAAGTGTGGTGCAAAAATATTGGGAGGTGATGATGATGATGTTGCTGTGGTTGCAACATGCAGTCCACATGACAACATCGAAGCAGAAAATGTGGATGCAGATGATGTTGATGAATATGATGATGATGTCAGTGAACCCTGTTGGGAACCAGAGGAAAAGAAAGTCAAGGTGGCTGTGTCTGGGTCTGTTGGCGTTAAATCCTTCCTCCTCAAAAAGGTTGTGATTTAGCAGTTCCAGTTGATGATGATGATGAACAGGAAATAATTATAGGTAGTCATGGTAGTCAGTTAGAGTCCAAGTGTGCCCAGCCTGAAAAATCATGTAGCACCCCATTTCAGGGGTTAAAAAAATTGGGTCCAATAGGGAGCATCAGGGACATGTTAAAAGTAAGGGATCACAGTCCCTTGTTTGGAATTTTTTTGTAATTTTTTTGTCCAAGATGCAAATGACGAGTCAGTTGCAATCTGCCAGCTTTGCCATGCACGTGTGAGTTGAGGTAAAAAGGGGAGTCATCTGGGCATGGGGGATTGGCATACAGATCTTAAGAACAGGCACATGGCACTGTAGACCCAGCACCAGATGGCAGCTAATGCCATAGTGGGGCGTTCACCCTCATCATCAACCTTACTGAGCATGTTATCCCCTTCCATGAGTGTAAGATCAAGTAGGAATGTCTTCAGTAGCAATGAAATAACAGCAGAGGATTACTACAGGCATGATGAGGGTGAGGATAATGATTTTGAAATCTTGTCACATGGTGGTCAGAGTAGCAGTGGTGATGGTCAATGCAGTATGTCTAGTGCAAGTGATATTTCAACCCCTGTATGTAAAACAGGGAAAATAACTTCATTTGTGGATTTGTCACCTGTGCAGCCCTTTTCATCACATGTCCACACCCCAGCCCCGGCCATTCTCAGGGCAGAGCTATTTGTCGCACCCCATGCAAAATGTGTAAGTCAGCCCATTTTGGAGAGTTTTTGCCCATAACCTGAAGTACCCACCCAATCATGCAGTGTCACGTGAACTTAATGCTGCTGTAGCTGAAATGCTGGCAATTGATCTTTTGCCCTTCTCCTTCTTGGAGAATTCTGGATTCCGGCAGTTTGTGGTATGTGCCTGTCCACAATGGAAAGTCCCATCCAGGACATACTTTTCCATCCATGCTGTCCCTGAGTTATACCATACTGTGGCCGACTCTGTAAGACATGCCCTTCTACATTCCTCCTCTCCATTCATCCATTTAAGAATGGATATGTGGACAAGTGGCAAAACAGTGAGGAGTTCATTCTTGTGTATAACTGCACATTAGGCGCAGGTGCCGGGGGTTGTTTGTGCTGGTGGTAGTGTAACTAATCAGTGTAGTAAGGCAGACTGTCATGGTAGCAATCTTTCAGGAATTCGACAGCATGCAACGCTAGCAATGTGCAGTGTGACCTGTTCACACACTGGTGAAAAATGCTGAACTTACTACTGATTGAAATTGATGAGTTGCTGAACCCTCTGTCCATGAAAGTTGGATTTATAGCAAGTGACAATGGGTCAAATGTGGTTAAATGCATCATGAATCATGGCTTTGTTTGGGTTCCATGCATGGCCCACTGTTTAAATCTTGTGGTCCAGGAGGTTCTGCAGCACCCTGATATAAAGGAAATGTTGACAGTTGCACGCCGTATCTGTTCTCACTTTTCATGCTCTGCAAAGGCCCGTGACCAACTTCAGCAGCTGCAGACCCAAAACACCCTCCCACAGCACCGCCTAAGCTGGAAGTTGTCACCTGGTAGAACTCCACTTTATACATGGCAGAGAGGTTGTATGAACAATACAAAGTCATCTCAGAATATCTTGTCATGCACACTAGCTGTGACACTCCTGGAGCCTCTATGTCTCTCATGACTGAACAGTGGAGCCTCATGGACTCTGTAATAACAATTCTGAGGCCTTTTGAACACATCACACAGGCAGTGAGTGGCGAGTCTGCCTCAATCAGTCAATCAATTCCAATGCTGCAGATGCTGAGGCAGACATTGCTGAATCTACAGCACAACCTTGATGGTTCCTGAGACTGTGCTAGCAGTGTGTTGCTGAAACACATAATGACACTATTTGACCAAAATCAGCACATCTTGAGCATTCAGCACAGTGACCCATGATACAAACGTTGAATTGCCTCACTACTGGAGGGAGGGCCTGAACAGG
This sequence comes from Neoceratodus forsteri, assembly GCA_016271365.2. Classification (NCBI taxonomy): domain Eukaryota; kingdom Metazoa; phylum Chordata; order Ceratodontiformes; family Ceratodontidae; genus Neoceratodus; species Neoceratodus forsteri. Next base: position 564,312,724 of record CM057449.1, on the reverse strand, counting down.
TGAAAAATGCTAGTGGGCAACTGGTGCGCTTAGTTCATGGGGTACAGAAGTCACGTGCCAAGGTCAGCAAACGTCAGCAGCATAACCAGGCTGAAAGTCAGTTTGGAGTAGTATCAAGCATATCCTGTAAGGCAGCTTCAGTTTCAGGTGGTCTGTCATCAAACTGGTTGTCATTAACCCACTTTGGGGTGCTTTATCCTAAGTCAGGATTTGTGACATAAATGAATCCGGAGAACAGGATGATGAGTCAGCCACTGGACTTTGTGCAGCACAGCGAATGGTTGACTCATATTTGGCTGAAAATGGGCATCTGTCAGTAACTGATGATCATCTTTTATACTGCAGTGGAAAGGTCAGTGAATGGCCAGAACTGACCTCAGTGGCACTGAAGTACCTAACGTGCCCACCCTCCAGTGTAAGTGTCTAGAAGGTATTCAGTTCTGTCGGTGCAATATTTTGGGATCATCATACAAACCTCTCTCCTTCAAATGTCAGCTTGCTGACATTCATAAAAATGAATCAGGGGCACATATCAGCTTGAACTGCGACCTCTGTATTTGTACCCTGGCATGGTCACGGTTGTGCTTATGATGGAGAAACGGACCGTCCTGGTGGCACTGGCAGCATGAAATGGCCTACCAGTGAGGTAGATGATGACATGATGGAGAAAGAATCCCCTAATGGGCACAATTCAGTCATTGATGACTGCGAGGGCAGCTTTCTGTATGATGATGATGAGGTTGATGTTGGTAGGTTTTAAGTGTCGTGGTTAAAAGGCTGTCACATTTTTCTATGGTACATGTTTTGTTTTTCATAAAGTTAAATCAGTGTCCCACTCAGAATGAATCAAATGCTATATGTCATACTGGCAATGTGGCACAAATAAATTCACAGTCCTTCTATTTTACCTTCCATGCCCCTGTATAACTTCTGATTAGATATAATGTGTCCTGCTGTCATTAGCAAACACAGTTAGCCTGATGTTAGACACAACTGTCCATTTGTAGTACTAGGTATTAGCCACTTAAAACCTGCAGATTCAAGATATTTGCCTCATGACTGAGAGTGAAATACTGTAACACAATACACACCATATCCCACCCGCCACCCACCCGTGTGATCTGGCAGTGATAGGGAACATGCTGCAGGCTGCAGCTGTTCCCATGACCATCACCAGAAAACCACTGTCAGCCAAAGCCACAAGATAGTGAGAGGGAATGTCATCATGTGTCCCCATGACCACCACCAGAAAACCACTGTCAGCCAAAGCCACCAGATAGTGAGAGGGAATGTCTACATCATGTGCCCATGACCACCACCAGTACGCCAATATTTTCCATCCTGTGCCCTGCCCATGCCATGGCAGACGGAGTCGGAGAGGAGACCACATCCATCAGCCACAGCCGCAAGGCTACTTGTTATTAATACTTTAAAGTGAGTATGCGTACTAATGTTTCATACTATGGAATTTCCTTGAGCTGTGTTATGTTTCCTGTTGTTTTTCTGAGATGCAGTGGGAAAACACATACTGTCAACTTATTTTCTTTTTTTATAGGTTAACAGTTTCAAACACTCTGCTGGAGGACTATGGCACTGTAGCACTGTCTACAACCACTTACAGGATATCCATTTCCAGTAAATATGTAAGTTTTATTTCATTAGTTCTTTTTTGTTGTTCATTTTTTTCAAAAGAGTGCAAATCATATAAAGTAGGTGACATGTATGTCACATAATATATTTGTCATGCACATCAGACACTGTATTGCTGCAGCAGCCATGGCAGTGTTGAACAAAGTTTTATCCAGGTAGTGACGTGACAAGATGTCCTTTACAATGGAACTTGAGTTAAGACATAGGGACAGTGTATAAGTTACACATACTAAATTTGTGATTGTGATGATTTGGTCTTCATGTGGCTTATTTAGACAGCTTGCTATCTGTTACTCTGGATATATGACAGGATGGAACAGCCACACTTTAAACAGAATGTGTTGCTGCAATCAAGTACTAATAATTTCTTCTTTATCTGTTTTTTGCAGGAAACATTCTGATGCTGTGTTCTGTCATTGGTGCTTTCCCCAAATAACAAGTTCAACATCACACCCCTGGCTGGGAGACACGCAACAAGTAGTATGAATCCATGACCATCATTACTGGGCTGGAGGATGCAGAGAAAACCTGTGAAGAATTAACAAAAAAAATAAACCATTAATGAACTTGCTTCCAAATGCCCCCCCACCAAAAAAAATAAATACTTACCTTAACTGGCTTGACAGTATTCCAACTCCAAAATTCCTCATCAAGCACAGAAATGCGCACCCCAAGTGCAACTATATGACCTGTGATACAAAACAAAGCAATGATTACATGTATATATATAGAAAAAAACATTTAAGGTCATATTCTTTGGAAAACAATGATGGTGCCAGGCAGGGACATTAACTTACCAAGGGTAGTATTAGTGTACACACAGATGGCATCCTTCCTGCTGGGGTCAGTGCAGCAGACTTTGGGCATCCAACAGCATTATCACATCATCATGGAAAGTTAACTCAATGGTTGGATTATCCTTCTAGCACATCATTTGGCAAGACACTATGCATCAGCCCAGTCAGGTCAAAAAGCATTACATGAAATTCCAAAAGCAGCAGCAGGGGACTTACTTCTTATTGGAGTGTGTGCATGCATGACTGAGTGCGCCATTAATTAATGGAGACTTTTCATTCCATTTTATGCTCTCATTTCTCTTCATCTGTAGTGGTGAATTTTTTGGACATAAGATAGCAGTATTTTGGGGATGCACATTAATTCTGGAGAATGTGTGGCAGCACTGCATGCATGACTGAGTGCACCATTAATTAATTCCCGTCCTTGTTATAGTACAACTTAATAATGTCTCTTTCCAAAAATAAATTATTTTATTGGTCTCAGTAATGTTTTATTTCTGTCTTGCTGTGTACATGTGTGGAAAACCAGGAGTGAGCAGTGTAATAATCTGCTAAACAGCATGTGTGCAGTGCACTGTCAGGTGCACATACTGTCCACTGTCCAGCCCCCTGAAAACATATATGATAGCTGACTTGTTCCACTGTTGATGGTATAAAGAATAAAGAATATATATAACATATATTTTATTTGTACCATCATCAACAGTGGACCAACTCATACTATATGTTTTGAGAGGGCTCGGTGGGCAGTCTGCACCTCACAGTGCACACATGCAGTTTAGCAGAGCATAGCACTGCTCACTACTGCTTTTCAACAAACCCGACAGAAATAAAACATTGCTGAGGCATCAAAAATATTTCATGGCAAACAGAAAATTTTAAGTAGGAAAATAACAGGTCCAATAGCATGCTGTGCTAACACTGGGGCCGGGTGCTGGTGGAGAGCAGCTAGCTGCAAAACTGCCACTGCCAGACTAAACCAGAAAGCCAGCACTCAAGATGAATGAATGCAAATAAAAAAATGTTCACTGCTACTGTGAATTTCTTGATGAAAAAACAAGACACACAAAAATGACCCTGCACTTCAACACTTAGGCCTTCATTATGGGGCCACCAAGAGAAGGCCTAACCACCAAAATGCAAGAGTTATTTCTGTGCCTTGTTTTGCCATCATTACATTTGCACTAGCCGACTGTGAACATTTTTTGTGGGAATGTATTTGTCTGGACTCAAGTAGTGGTGGGTTTCTGGTTTAGTCTATCACTTTTGCAGCTCACTGTTCATCTCCACCAGCACCCAACCCCAGTGTTAGCACAGCGTGCTACTGGACCTGTTATATTCCTACTTAATTATGTCTGTTTAACATTAAATATTTTTGGTGTCTCAGCAATATTTCATTTCTGTTGGGTTTGTTGAAAAGCAGGAATGAGCAGTGCAATGATCTGCTAAACAGCATGTGTGCACTGTGAGGTGCACACTGCTCACTGAGTCCTCTGTAAACATATTATATGAGTTGGTCCACTGTTGATGATGGTACAAATAAAACATACGCTTTATATTCTTAGCTTTATTCTTTATACCAACAACAGTGGAACAAGTCATCATATATGTTTTCAGGTGGCTGGACAGTGTTTGCACATGACAGTGCACTGAACACATGCTGTTTAGCAGATTATTGCACTGCTCAACACTCCATGACAGAAAGGAAACATTACTGAGGCACCAATAATATTTCATGGTAAACAGACATGGTTAAGTAGGAATATAACAGGGCTGCCAGAAGCATGCTGCACTAACACTGTGGATGGGTGCTGATACAGAGTAGCTAGCTCCAAAAGTGCAAGGCAAACCCACAAAACTACCACTCTATAGGAATACAAGCCAAGAAAAATTGTTCAATGCTAATGCAACTTTACTGATGGCAAAACAAGGCACACACAAATACCCACTGTGCTTCAGCGCTTAGGCCTTCATTAGGGGGCACAATAATGAAGGCCCAACCACCAAAGTGCAAGGGCCATTACTGTGTGCTTCTTTTGCCATAAACACATTTGTACTAGTGAACATATTTTACTGGCATTTATTCATGTGGAGTTATGGCTTTCTGGTTTTGTTAAGTTGGAATATAATGAGGGAAAGGACAACTCTTTTACTTAATTTTATTTCAGCTGTTTTTGGGCATGGTTATTGCCATTTTTGGGAGCTAAACAAGGTTATGCAAAAGAAAAACAGAACACACACTTGATATTTTTACACACATAATGGCACACAATGGGGAGGTAGACAAACAACAACAAAAATGGAGAGTGACCTGTGTCAGATTACCTGAAGGTATACAAGACAAATGCCAGAAGAAACTAGGGAGGGATGGAGGATGGGGGACAGGGTATACTGGGATGTATTGGGAGCCATCACATCAAAATAAAGTCAAAAAAGGGCTGTGCAAAGGAGGGGAACCAACTAAATGATGAAGGGTATGCACCAGAATGAAGCCAGGTGAAGAATACACTAAAGGACATTACATACAAACACGAGGAAAGGAGGAGCATGATAGAAACTATCAAGTACAGAAATGGACTCAACAACAGGGTAGCTGCATCCAGAACCAAAGATGTGCATGAAGAAGGGACCAAAATTTCAAGATAGAGGGGGAGGCAACATCAGGAAATATTTTTTTCACACGGAGGGTGGTGGTGGTGAGTGCAAGGACAACCTAAAAAACTAATATTCAGTGTTGTGATGGGACAGCAGCCATTGAAGCAGCCCCATAATCTGAAGTTGGTGCCCCTCGATGCAATCCAACTGCTACTCAACATTGTCCAGCCAGTGGTTTGAAGGGTCCATTTCACTCCACAGCAGGCCCAAGTAGGCCTGTGTGGCAGGCAGTAGGAGAGGGTTGCCATCCTCAGCAAGAAGTGCTGCAGGTGTGGTGGTGGAGAAGTAGGTTCTGCAATGGCCCTCCCCCGCTTCACACCATGTGCAGGTGGATGCCGTTCTGCCCCCTCTTCCACAGCAGGGCCAGCAGGTGCATTGCTGGCCTGTTCGGTGACCTTAGCCTGCCACTCTAGGCAGTGGTGATTATACATATGGGTGCGCTGACCCCCTGTGCCAAGGTGACTTTCTCGGGCGCCATGGTGCACCTCAACACCACACAAATTGCACCTTACTACACTGCTGTCCCCAGGCAGTGCCGTAAAATAATCCCACACTAAGGAGGCATGGGGAGGACCAGGCACAGGTGGGGGGGACCCAGATGGTATAGGAGCCAAGGGCTGCAGCTGTACAGTTGGGACTGGGGGTGCAGAAACCTGCTGCTGCAACTGCTGCTGTGGCTCCTCCTTCTCCCTCACTTCCTGCTGCTGCTGCTGAGCCACTGGCACAGAGGTCATAGCAGGTGCTGCTGGCACTGGGAGGGCACTGGTTGGTGCTACAGGAGGTGGTGCTTCCATGGCACCAACTCCAGTATATATTGCTTTGGTGGGGGACACTCATGATGGTGCTCCAGTCCAGATGAAGCCAGCCACCACATGTGCGCATGCCCACTCGATCGCCGTCACGTCGATGAACCGCCCCGTGTCCCTCACCCTCCATTGTGGGCTCTCTCCCTCTCCACAACAACACACACACACACACAGACACACAAAAACAATTAACAATAAATAAATACTAAACAGAAATACTGCACAAACACAAAGTCAGAAAACAAACACTCAAAAATAAGCACCTAGAGCAAAAAAACTAAAAGATTTAGTGTTTTTCAAACAGATTTTCCTCTCTCACTCTAACCAACACTCCTCTTTCTCCTAATGCAAGGTGAAAGTGAAACTCCCTTTCAAGCATGAGTCACTTCCTGATGGCCTGCCTGAAGCACGTGACTTACACTGTGTGAGCCATGTGATGTGTGTGGGCTGCAAATGACTTCTCACTCCACCTTAAAGAGAACTAAGGGGAAGTGAACAAAGCAAAGTCATAGCTACAATTTGAAGTGGTGAAGTGGGGGTTTAAAATGTGCACTTTGCATAGTGGAATGACAATGTTAAGTGCCCACTTCATGGGTGAAATTTTACTTTGCTGCAACTCTGTTCTGTATAAGTCCCCCTTTGCTGATATTTGTGGCCTATTAACTTTGTATCACCTTCTTTCTTGTGAATGCATAAATAGTCAGATAGACCTCTATCCCTGATTGCTTTATATACAAGGATTATGCTCCTTCCCTCTAGTAAGAATAACTTAATTTCTTTCAATCTGTTCTGATTATCCATCCCTCTGATGTCATACATCATCCTGGTTGCCCTCCACTGGACTGCATGCAGTCTAATCACATCTGCCTTTTTATACAGACACCAGAACTGAACATTGAATTACATGTAGGGCCTCACTAAAGATTTAAACAGTGGCACCATCACTTTTCTGTCCTTAGAAACATAAACAAAATGACAGCAGGAGACCAATGGTCCATCTTGTCTTGCTCTTGTGTTCCGGAGACCTACTCAGATCCCAATACTTAACCCCCTTCTGCTTCATGTCTCCTACTGCTTCCATTGCTTTTGATCATGCTTTAGCCCTGTTCCACCCAGCTCGAATAATGTCATGGTCTTTGCTTCCACCACCTCAGCTGGCAGTCTATTCCGTGGCTCTATGACTCTTTCTGTAAAATAGTGTTTCCTAAGCTCCTTCTTGAAGCCCCCCTTCCTCAACTTCCACTTGTGCTCTCTAGTGCTGGAGTCAGTGACTCTGTTAAAAAGGTCAGAGGATAGCACCTTATTTATACCTTTCAGGAACTTGCTTGTTTCTATCATGTCTCCCCTCTCTCTCCTTGCCTCCCGTGAGAACATATTCAATGCTTCCAGATATTCCTCATACGAGTGCCCTTGAATGCTCTGAATCATATTGGTGGCCCTTCTCTGGACAGCCTCCAACCTGTTTTTATCCTTTTTCAGGTGTGGAATCCAGAACTGGACACAGTACTCCAGATGGAGCCTTACCAGGGACCTGTAGAGCGGTAGTATTACCTCCTGTCCCCTGTTGTCAAATTCCCCTCCTTATGCACCCTAGCATTTTGTTGGCCTTGCTGCAAGCTGTGTTGCATTGTCTTTAAGGGTGTTGCTTATGATGATACCTAGGTCCCTTTCTTCCTGCGAGGCACTGAGCTGGACCCCATTGAGCCAGTACTTTGCCCTTGGGGTCCCTTTACCAAATGCATCACCTTGCATTTTTTTGCTTTGAACCTCAACTGTCAGATGTTAGACCATCTTCCCAGACTGTGTAGAACTTTTTCATAGTATCATAGGTAGTATACGAATTCAGTAGGCAAGGTTGCCTTTTATGAACTCGCTTCCATTATTAATAGTGGAAATCAAATTTTTTTGTCACCCATATATATGTCCAGTCATTTCTTAAAAATGTTCATTATTTCACTCTCCATTACAGCCTTTGGTAAATCATTCCATGTAGTTATAATTCTTTGGGTGTACCATTTGCATCTTTTATTGGTTTTGTTATGGCCTCCTTTTAATTTCCTATCATGAGTTCTGGTAATTTTGTTCAAGTTATTCATAATTAAACCGATGGTTTCCAGCATTGACTTATCTTTTATTGCTTTATATGTTAAGCATAAATCTCCCCTTACTCTCCTATATTGCATGGAGTAAAGGCCCAGTTTTGTAAATCTTGTATTGTAGTCCAACCTAATCACAGAAAAAAATATTTTTATAGCTTTTCATTGAACTTTCTCTATTAGTATTTTCTGTCTGACTAGTTCAGGGGCACATAACGATGAAGAGTATCCTAGATGTGGTCTTATAAGGCTAGAATAAAGGGGGACCAGGACCTCTGGACTTCTACTTTTAATATTGTTTAGGATACAGCTCAAAATTTGATTTCCCTTTTTTACAATATTTTCGGTGTGCATATCAGATCTTAAATTGTTTGAAAAGGTGACTCCCAGGTCTTTTTGTTTTCAGTTGTTTGTAAGATGATGTTATTTAATTTTTAACTGTAACATTGTTTTTTTCCCAGATGCAACACATTACATTTTAATTCATTAAAAGACAGTTTGTTGTCCTTTGCTCAGTTCTCAAGATGAGGTGCCTGCCACCTTGCTGGTGGTATCATAGTGCAGAAAGTGTTGGCTACTCCTTGCTACATGGTTCCTTGTGCACACATTCACTTTGGCTGCTGTATTGCTGTGCATAGAGTTTCACTTTGCTCAAGATGAGTAAGTTTTTTTGGTTTTTTCTAATGCTGATGTATGGTCAGTTACTGTTATGTGTAAGTCCCCCTTTGCTGATATTTGTGGCCTCTTAACTTTGAGGAAGCATCATGGATATTAATATATTGAAAGGACAGAGCCCTGTGGAACTCCACTTGTAACCCAACCCCATTGAGATAAGTGACCCTTTAAAGAGACTTTATTTTCACTCTGAAAGCCATAATTTGACCCAGATTACAATCAGGGGATGGATATTTAAATGTATCATCTGTTCAATTAATATTTTATGTGTCACCGACTCAAAAGCCTTCGAAAAGTCAAGAAAAATCACATCAACTGATAACCCTTTATCCAAAGCTTCACTCACCGGCTCAAAAAAATTAAGATTTGTGAAACATGATCTATCTTGGGAATACCCATGTTGTGTTGTGTTATGTCAATATGTCCTAATTCTGCTAGATGCGTTGTTATTCTTTCTTTCAGTAATGTTTCCATTAATTTACAGATTACTGCTATTAGGCTTATAGGCCTACAGTTTGTGACACTATTTTTGCTACCACTTTTATGTAGTGGAGTAACTGTAGCCTGATTCCATATTGGAAGAGTTGTACACTCATTAAGTGAGGCATTAAACAAAGTAGACAGAGGGCCTGATATATGTTGAGCAACTTCCTTAATGAATTTTGGAGGAATCCCATCAGGGCCTGTGGAACTATTAGATTTAATGGAGCTAATGACATCCAGAACCTCTTTTGTATTAAATTGATTAACTATATTAGTTACCTCAGTAGAGATAGTTGGCATAGAGTCTTTGCTTCAGACCAGGAACATTGCGGGACACTATATCGTGGATGAAATGAAAGCAACCTATACACCACTGCCGGCAATGCTGCTGGTACAAAACAATGCAGGATTTTACAGTGCTGGCCAGCAAACCACCACATACAAATCCCAACTGGTACAGTAGGGCAGTGAGCACCAGCACCTGTGCACAGCATGTGGGAGCACAAAGAGGGAGGACAACAGGGGCCAAGCACCAGCAGGATGTGCATAGCACAGGACTCCCACCATGGGTGCCTTCAGGCAGAGATGCCTACATGGGGAATGACCCCTACATGGGCCGGGATGATGTGGCCACAGGGCAATGGGGTATGGTGGTGGATAGGCAGACTGTGGCCAGCAGTGAGACCACCATGCCACATGATAGTAGCCACATGATGTGGGACCCAGACTGACATGCACACTCTGCACTGCCCATGACAGTGCAGGGTGCCAATGCATGGATGTGACTGACAGGGCCACTGGCATGGAGGAAGGGGGAATGATGCAGGTGACCATGGTCCCTGTCCTGCCCCATGTGTGGGCAGTAGGTGGTATTCCTCTCCGTGGCTCCAGGATGGTACCTTGCAGCACACTGTGCACTGGGGTGGGTGTACCTGTTTGTGCCTGCCACCTTGCTGGTGGTATCATGGTGTGGAAAATGTTGGCTACTCCTTGCTACATGGTTCCTTGTGCACACATTCACTTTGGCTGCTGTATTGCTGTGCACAGAGTTTCACTTTGCAGCATTGTTGCTGGGCTTTATTGTGTCCACCGTGATGTTTTTGTTTGTGATGTTACTTCCGCATTCTTTTTCCCACATTATTTTGTCTGTGAGGTTCCTGGCCTGAAGTGAGTCTTTAGGGCCATAAACACTGATGAAATATTTGTTCAATTCAGTGGCTATTTCCACCTCATCAAGTATCAATCCATTTGAGGTTTGCAGGGGGCCAATTGTTGGATTATTTTTATTTATAGATCCAATATAGTTATAATTTTTTTTTTATCTTCAACAGAAGTTGCAAGTTTTACCTCTAACTGTTTTTTTGCTTTTCTAATTAGGCTTTTGTTTTTGTTCACAGATTTTTTTATAAGCTGCCCAATTACTTGCTGACGGTTGTTTTTTTATATTTTTTATACAATTTCTGATTTTTGTTCAGGTTACGTTTAATACATTTGTTCCATCAAATTGGCGCTCTCCTATTATTGTTATATTTAGTCAGTTTTCCAATCCCAGTCTTTAAGGAATGCATTATTTAACCTATAATCTGCTTTAAAGAAATCTTTAATTTGAGTTTGACCATGAGTATCCAACTTTTGATTAATATTTATTTCAATATGGATCATGTTATGATCATTATTAGCTAGAGGATGTGTCACATATACTTTATTTATTTCTTGCTCAGAATTTGTAAGGAATAAATCTAAAATATTCTGATCTCTAGTTGGAACTTTAATTAATTGCTCCATATTATATATGGTCATCAAGTCAATAAATCTATTATCTAGACTAGATGATCCCTTCCATGTTTCCCAATTGATATTTGGGAAGTTAAAATCTCCCATTAGAATATAATCACCCTCAATTTCCATAGATTTGATGTTATTCATGAACATGTTATTCTCATTGCTATCTAAATTTGGTGACCTACATCTTAGGCCTATTGTTATGCTGTGTTTGTTGGGAAGTACAATGTTAGCCCATAATAATTAATTTTTCTGAGACAGCATCAGGGGCCAGATATTCAAAACTTTCCTCCTGGGCTAAATTAGCACTGCCTGGTGGGCAGACTTAGCCTGGAGCAAAAAGCAAGCTATACTCAAAAGGAATAGCCCAGTGCAAAACCAGCTGAATATAGAAACATAGAAACATAGACTTTGACGGCAGATAAGGACCGCTTGGCCCACCTAGTCTGCCCATTTCCTTACCTAGATGATAAGCTGCAGATCCTATTTAACCAATAGCCTATTAATTCCTACCCCCCCCACAAAAATTGCCTTATGTCTGTCCCATGCATTCTTGAATTCTCCCACAGTTTTAGACCCCACAACCTCATCAGGAAGGCTGTTCCACGTGTCCACCACCCTCTCTGTGTACTTCCTCACATTGCCCCTGAGCTGTCCCCCCTCTATCTTCAAATTGTGTCCCCTTGTTCTTGCACATCTTTTTTTCTGAAAGATGCTACCCTCTTGGACTTTGTTGATTCCACTGTATCCCACAATATAGCAGCAAGCAAAGGAAGCCAGGCAAACAGGGCCATGAGTGCAGGGCAGAAATAGCCTGGGATTAAGACAACTAAATATAGAAACAGGGAAGTGCACACTGCAACTGCATCACATTAGGCCCTGGAGCAAGCCAGTGTTGCAGGTGGAGAACATTGTGTGTGATTGCACAGAGATGTCTCACATCTACTGCAAACAACATTGTAAGCCACACACAGCAGAACTGTGCTATGCTGGAGTGTTGTTTGCCTGGGACTAACCCGATAGCACAGTGCTAACACAATAGCCTGGTGCAAACTGGTTAGCCCGGGTCAAACATGAGCTATATTCAGAGCTCCCATGCAAATGAGCCTACTTAGGTGATCTGTGGCAAACAGGTACATTTTCATCTCATTATGTGCTGCTTAGCATACATTACCATGCAGTTGCCTGGTGCTACTGCATGGAGAACACAGCTCCACCTTTTAGTCAGAATGGAAGTACAGGCTGGATGCTGCAGGCCAAGACATGCCTGCTGCATCCCCTGTTGGTCAGAATGGACTACAGAGCAATATAGCCATATATATATATATATATATATATATATATATATATATTCATTACAAAAAAACTTTGTTAATGCATCAGCTAGGTTTAAACTGACAAAAGTGAGGAAATGAGATATTATGAGATGAGATATTAGGATAGAGCCCCATCTCCCCCAACACTCCATCCCCTGTCCTCCACAGATTGACAGATGGCAGGGTGTGCCCAGGGGGTCAGGAGGCCTAACTCTCACTCCATTCTCTTTTACTGTAGCATGTTAACCTGTTTACACATGGAATGGGGTGAGAGTTGGGCCTTGCAATCCCGTGGCACAGCCCGACATCTGTCGGTCTGTGGAGGATGGGGGGATGGGGTAGTGGGGGTTAGGGGCTCTACCCTCACATCTTATTTCCCCACTTTTGTCAGTTTAACCCTAAATAATGCATTAACAAAGTTTTTTGCAATGCATATCAATTATATATAAATCATGTGACCAGCCAGGTGGTGCTGAGGGCTGAGGCACTGGACACCTTACCTCACACCATGCCACACCGGTGACCCATGTTCAGGAATGGGCATGGGCAGACGGAGGATGGGATGGGTGGAGTGGGATTGAGCATCTGAGGGACTGCTCTCCCTCTCCAGAAGGGGGGACTTCAGTGGTCAGTGTGCATCTGGCCCCTAATGGAGGCTGGAAGGCAGTGCACTGATGCTGCAAAGAAGGGGCTGAGATGGGGCAGGCACCCAGAGGAGCTTGTGAGGACGTGTGTGTGCTCCCTCCACTGGTGTCATTACACACCCTTCACTCATAAGGGGTGCAAATGAGAAAAATGGTCCTGCCAGTCGATCAGGATGAAGCAGCCACTCACTGCAGGCCCCGACCTTGAACAGCACTCCCGGAACTGGATCCCGGTAGAGTTGAGTTGAGCTAGCGGGGCACCTCACCGTACCACCCCACCATGGGGGGTAATCCATGGGGGAAGAGTGGAAGTTGCCTGATGTTGGGGTACAGTGCTGGATGGGTGGCTGGAGATGGGTGCCGACACCACCCCAGTCTGCACCCATCTCCAGCCAACAGGAAGAAATAGATCAAAATGTACATATATATATATATCTATATCTATAGATATATATATATATATATATATATATATATATATATATATATAAAACTATATGCATATGTGTGTGTGTGTATATATATATACAAACACCAAATTTCCTCACTTTGTCGCTGTGGAACAAACCCTAACTGATGCATTAATGAATATGCATATAGGGATATGCAGGGGGGACCTGTGTGATATATGATTTATGCACATGAGTGCTGTTTGACCTTAGGTAACCTCACGAGTGGCGTGTAAGCCACGAGTGAGGTGACCAAGGGCAAACAGCACAAGTGTGCATAAATCATATATCACACAAGGTCCCCCCTGCATATTTCATTTATGCAATAGGGAAGGATCTCATGTGTCTGTGTAGTTTTAAAAATTTTTTTTTTAATAAAAAAATATGGAAATCTTTGTGGGTTTATTTTGTGCTTTGCCAGGTTGATGTGCCATCCTCTGTGGTTTGTTACAGTTGATTGGCTAATAGTATGGCTTGACAGTTTAAAAAAAAATGGCGGCTGAGTTTAGCGAGCACTGATGGTATGAATAGAGGAAAACATTGGGTGAGTTTAGTGAGTGCTCGCCGACAGGAAAGTAGTCGCTGTCATGAAGTTTTTATTTTTTAAAGGCATTTCTGTAGGACAGGTGGAAATTTGGACTACAGTGGACTACAACGAGTGGCGTCAGGAAGAAGAGGTGACCGAGCTGACGGACTCATACTGTCAATGTGAGTGAGCGAGTGGGTGAGAAAGAAAAAAACAACTGCGGTTTTGGAGAGACAGAATTTTAATTTCATATTAGCAGGTTAGCAGTTCTGTTGCTTTTGGGTGATGAATGCAGGGGAGAAATTTAAAAAGAGCTGTGGTTTGTGTATTAGGCAGTTCTTTAGAAAGTCAGGGGCTGAGGCAGTGTGGGATGCAGTTAGGAAGGAGACAGTGGCAAGAAGAGTGCGAGTGGCACATACTGCTTCGTGGTGTGTGATTATACCATTTTTTTTGATGTGAGGAACGAATTTAGATGGATGATGCTGGGGAGAGATTTAAAAAAAATTAGAAAACAGGTTTCGGAACTAGATGAGTAACTGTGGATGGGGAAAGATTTGTAGACAGCAGTACTCACTGTGTGTGAGAAATTGAAAGTGTGTTAAACTAGGAAGTAGTCCAGCACTGTATGTATAAATGGTCACTGTATGTATAAATTTACTTATACATACAGTGACTCAGATAAATGCATTTATCACACTGAATATATGCCCACTCCTATTGCATATATATATATATATATATATATATATATAATGTGAAGATTGGGCACCCTCTAGTGTGTGGTGCTGATAAACTCTAGTGTGTGGTGCTGATAAGATGGGGAAGTGGACTGAGTAAAAAAATGCAGGCAATCAAGGTGACTCTAATACAAAGTATACGCATCTTTAGTGGAACCCAGACAAAGCAGAAGAGAAAAACAAATCAGTGCATTGGCTAAGATTTGAACCCAGGCTACCCAGAATTCTGTTCAAATAATAAATCAGCAATACTCAAATATTGTGCTGTCATTATACTCATGCTTCTAACAGCGAGCAGCCCATTCCCCTTAAAACTTACTAAGCTATATGCACTCATTACCGAACTACATGCTCTTAAAGACTAGACCAGCTAGTTAACCATGCTGTCAGGTGGTGCACTTGATGTGTCTTGACTTTACAAGCAAAAGGTCAGGGCTTTGATCTCTAGATGAGTGCACTTCTATACTGCCTTATCAAGGACACTCAAGAATTATGCAGTCACTATTATCATGGTTTCACCATGCCCTTTCTGTTTTCACATGCTATACTGTTTATACTACAACCCCAACAATTACTAAAAAAAGAAAGAAGAGGCCTCTTGATAGGGTCTGCAAAATAGTGCAGAGGTTAAAGCACTGAGTTATGAACCAAAATACCTCATAGTCCTAGGTCTGAATCCCACAACCACCAGATGTACATTCCTCCCTGAACCAGCAACTGCATGTGTCAGAGCATCTGATTTTGTCACATAGTCAGCATGCAAGCCCCGCCTCCAATCTCACTCCATGTAAGCCCCGACTCCAATATAGCCTATGTACAGTAGCAGCCACAGACACTGCCAGCTATTTCCCCAAATTTCTGTGATATTTCCAGAAATATCTGATGCTTTTTGCATTTCCACAGTAGGGGCAGCAGAGAGAAACTCTTCAGAACTTTCGCGAAATATCTGGAAATAACTGGCAATGTCTGTGGCTACCACTGTAAGCCCCGCCTCCAATATCAACCCATGTAAGTCCTGCTTCCAATCTAACCCCATGTAAGCCCTGCCTCCAATATCACCCAATGTAAGCCCCACCTTCAATATCACCACATGTAAGCCCCGCCTCCAATATCAACCCATGTAAGCCCCACCTCCAATATCAACCCATGTAATTCCTGAATCCAATCTCACCCCATGTAAGCACTGCCTCCAATATCACCCAATATAAGCCCAGCCTCCTTTATGACCCAATGTAAGCTCCATCTCCAATATCACCACATGTAAGCCTCGCCTCCAATATCAACATATGAAACCCCGCTTCCAATATCACCCCATAGGGTGGTATTAGACCCCACCTCATGAACAATGCTACTGCCATCTCATTACTCAATCCAGAATGGTGATTTCACGGTCGCTACACAGAATTAATTTTTGGGTTGTGAAATCACCTTTTAGAACTGATTAATGAAATTACAATCCTGGTCTTGATGAGGGGAGGTCTGAAGAAGCAAATGTTGGACATTTGGTGCAAATAAATCCAAAAATGGCCATGTTACAAGCATGTGTTGAGCAGTTTCTACGCATGCTCGTAATTTCACCAATTTTTAATATTTTCACTCCAGATTTTCAACATTGCCATTTTTTCACACCTCCTCATGAACAGTATAGCTGCCATTTCTCACATCCTGCTGGAAGTGTGTTTCCACACCTCTGCTGCAGAATGGCGTGTCACCGTGCGAAATCAGCTGTCAGGATGGAGTAACAAAATCACAGTGCTCAAAAGCTCATGTTGAAAATTTGGTTAAGAAATTCCAAAAAATTACCAGGTTATGAGTGTGCATTGTGCAGTTTCTACATATGCTCATAACTTCACCAGTTTTCCATATTTTCCCTCCTAGTTTTCAACATTACCCTTTTTCACAGCTCCTCATTAACATTATACAGCTGTCATTTTTACATCCTGCCCAAAACATGATTTTGTACCTGTGGCACAGAATGGCATATTTGCTGTGCAAACTCAACTTTTGGGACAGATTAATGAAATGGCAGTGACATTGTTCATGATGTGGGGTCATCAAAATACCATGTTGAAAATTGGGTGGAAAGAATTCTAAAAATGACCGAGTTACATGTGTCTGTTGAATTGTGGCCTCTAACTTGAAAACTATACAAAATAGAGGTTTTGTCGAATCATCGAGTGTGGAGGTCTCGCTGTCATCATTACAATGACATTTGAATTGTGTTTGTAGCTGCTATGATTGCTGAGATATTGGCATGTTAGTGGCACATTTCCTTGCCCTATATGGCTGAAGTACAGCTTCGTACTTGTATTTGTGAGGGGCTGCACAGAGCCCGGAGGGGCCACACTCTCATAGATGCATATAGTTATGCAGAAATGAGTAGCTTGGTGGGAGCGCAGAGTCTGCCAACCCATGCTCTTTACTAGTTATATTGCACTTTTTCAAAAAGTAAGGAAATTCATTACAAAAAAACATTGTTAATGTATCAGCTAGGGTTAAAGTGACAAAAATGAGGAAATGAGATATTGGTATAGAGCCCCATCCCCCCAAGACCCCATCCCCTGTCCTCCACAGACTAACAGATAGTGAGGTGTGCCCAGGGGGTTGGAAGGCCTTACTCTCACCCCATTCTCTTTGACTGTAGCATGTCAACCTGTTTACACATGGAATGGGGTGAGAGTTGGTCCTCATGATCCTGTGGCATACCCTGGCATCTGTCGGTCTGTGGAGGATGGGGGATGGTGTAGTGGGTGGTTAGAGGCTATACCCTCACATCTCATTTCCCCATTTTTTATCGGTTTAACCCTAACTGATGCATTAACAATGTTTTTTGCAATGAATATCAATTACATATAAATCGTGTGACTGGCCAGGTGGTGCTGTGGGCTGAGGCACTGGACGACTTACCTCGTGCCACGCTGATGAGCTGTGTTCGGGAACGGGCATGGGCAGTTGGAGGATTGCTGGGGTGGAGAGGGATTGAGCATCTGAGGGACTCCTCTCCCTCTCCCTCTCCAGGAGGGGGGAACCTCCAGTGGTCAGTGTGCTTCTGGCCCCTAATGGAGGCTGGGAGGCAGTGTGCTGATGCTGCAAAGAAGGAGCTGAGATGGGGCAGGCACCCAGAGGAGCTTGTGTAGATGTGCGTGCACTCCTCCATTGGTGTCATTGCACACCCCTCACACGTAAGGGGTGCAAATGAGAAAAATGGCCCTGCCAGTTGATCAGGATGAAGCAGCCACCGGGCGCAGGCCCCAACCTTGAACAGTGCTCCCCAAACTAGATCCTGGTAGAGTTGAGTTCAGCTAGCAGGGTGCCTCACTGTGCCACCCCACCATGGGGGGGTAATCCATTGGGGAAGAGTGGAAGCTGCCTGATGTCTGGGGGTACAATGCTGGATGGGTGGCTGGGGATGGGTGCTGACACCACCCCCAGTCTGCACCCATCTCCAGCCACCAGGGAAGAAATAGATCAAAATTTTTACATATATATATTAGAGGCAAAAAAATCTATTTAATGCATTAGTTAGGGTTGTCACAGTGACAAAAGAGAAAAATTCAGGTTACGTTGAAAGTTTCTTTGACTTTCATCCACACTCCCCAACTGGCATCGGGGTGTGTGGGGTTGTCGGCCCCAATCACCCCATCAGATGTGTGAAGAAGCAGAAGTATAGGAGAATGGGATGAGAGTTGGGACCAACAACCCCAACTGCATCCTGATGCCGGTTGGGTGTGGACGGGGTCAAGGGGGCTTTAACCACCGAATTTCCTTGCTTTTGTCGCCAGAAACAAACCTAACTAATGCATTAAATGGAGATTCTTGCCTCTAATTTCCCTTCTTTGAGAATGATAATGAGAAATAGTGAATGTATTGGGAGAAGGGAGCTGGAGCCCTTCAGGCTCCAGGCTCCACTATGTAGTCAGGGGAGGGCCCCACGTGATGTCTTGTCACATAGTAACACGGTGCCCGCAAACACAAATGGTAATGTGCATGGTGATGCAAAGCAAAACAGAAAGATGAACAGTTCTGTAGACACAAATGGTTAAAATAATGCAAACACAAGTGCAAATGAAAATGCAAAGGCTAATGCACATGGTGCCATAGAAGGGAACAGTAAGTGAAACAGGTACAGAACCGCAAGCGGAAGTGGTAAGGGTAACAGTAATGTAAGCACACAGGCTGGTTTTCCCCAAAAGCTGCATAGAGAAAGACACTGAGTACAAAGAATGTATGCATAATAATGGGTCTCGGAGCAGAAAATTTGGAGTAGGAATACTAAATTGCATATATCTCAGGAACCGTACGACGTAGAAAAAAAGATGTAAAAGTCATATGATGTATGACTTTCCTGGCTAGTTTTGTACTTTGCCCCCATTAGGGGGATAAGCATTTTTCAGCCGAAAAGTCCGTATCTTGCACCGTTTCCGAGATACGGGCCCTGAAATGCTCGACAAATGCCGTAATGTTATCCTATGGGAAACAAAGAGAAGTTCGGAGTGCAATAACTTTGGCTCCCTGTAATATTGTTTCACCAAACCACTGAAAGGCACATCTGTGGGATGTTGTCTTTGTTCCCTCCAAATTTCAGCCCAAAAGACCGAACTGTTATTTTGCAGCAGGGCGGCAAATTATTCCCGTAATGTGGCAGACACCGTAATGTTATCCTACGGGAAAAAGTGTCAACTTTGTAGTGCCGTAACTTTGCCACCCTGTCATATTTTTTTCACCGAAACACTGAAAGGCACATCTGTGAGATGTTGACTGCATTCCCTCCAAATCTCAGCCCAAAACACCAAACTGTTCTTTTGCAGCAGGGTGGCAAAGAATTACTGTCATTTTGCCATAGCCTGGAAAAGTAGTGTCGCAATTTGCGAAAGCTTTCGCAAAAATTTGCAACGCTTTTGTGAGTGCGACACTACTTTGCAAAAGTACTTTTTCCAGAAACTTGGAAAACATATTTCTAGGGTGTTTAACCTCAAAATAAAGACATGCCTAGCATCCGCAGGGTCTGACTAAGTAAACACAAAATAATTGTGTTGCTAGAGGGTCCGAAATTTAAATGCCAAGCATTTTTCTGATCACCAACTGAAAACAAAATGGTGGATTTGTGAAAGTAAAAGGGCCATTTGCAAAAGTAAAAACTGTATTTGCGAAAGTGTTGAACTTTTTGTCAACTTTTCCCATTGACTTATAATGGGAAACTGTTTTTTGAATAACTTTTGAACCGTTTAATATTTTTTCACGAAATCTTCAAAAGACACATCAGGGACCCTGGCCACACATTCCCTGAAGATTTCAGACTAGTCGCGCAAACCATGCAACCTGTAGAGACGACTAAAGAATTGCCAAAAGCGTGAACGCTGCAGTAGACGCTTTAATAACTCCAGGCCGTGACATCGAACAGTACGAAATTGACAGATCCCAAGATGTATGGTTCTTGATCGTAGTGTGTATTCCATATTTCAGGCAAATCTGTTGAACAGTTGAAAAGTTATTAAGGTGCAAAATTTTGGTTTAATATGTAAATGGTCTCAACCTAACTATGGTAGTACTACTGATGCTACATTATATATATATATATATATATATATATATATATATATATATAGTGAAGATTGGACACCCTCTAGTGTGTGGTGCTGATAAACTGCAGATGGGGAAGTGGATTGATTAAAAAAATGCAGGCAATCAAGGTGACTCTAATACAAAGTATATGCATCTTTAGTGGAAATCAGAGAAACAGAAGAGATAAAAACAAATATGTGCATTGGCTAGGATTTGAACCCAGGCTACCCAGAATTACGTTCAAATAATAAATGAGCATAGAAATATAGAAACACAGAACATAGAAACATAGAATTTGACAGCAGATAAGGACTGCTTGACCCACCTAGTCTGCCCATGTCCCTACCTGATGGATAAGCTGCAGATTCTAGTTAATCAACAGCTTACTTCCTCCTACCCCCCACTAGAATTGCCTTATGTCTGTCCCATGCATTCTTGAATTCTCCCACTGTTCCTGACTCCACAACCTCCTCAGGAAGGCTGTTCCATGCATCCACTACCCTCTCTGTGAAAAAAACTTTCTAACATTACCTCTGAGCTGTCCCCCCTCTATCTTCCAATTGTGCCCCTTTGTTCTTGCACATCTCTTCTTCTGAAAGATGCTACCCTCTTGTACTTTGTTAATTCCCTTGAAGTACTTGAAAGTTTCTATCATGCCCCCCCTCCTTTCCTCTAGAGTATATATATTAAGCTGCTTTAATCTCTCCTTGTATGTCTTCTGGTGCAGACCCTGCACCATTTTGGTTGCCATCCTCTGAACAGCCTCCACTCTGTCTATGTCTTTGCTGAGATGGGGTCTCCAGAATTGAATGCAGTACTCCAGATGAGGTCTTACCAACTGTCTGTACAGAGGGATAACAACTTCCTGTTTTCCACTGTTGATGACTCTCCCTATGCATTCCAGTATCCCCCCAGCCCTCCTTACTGCCTTCTCACATTGCTTGCCCACCTTTAGGTCATCTGACATAATTACTCCTAGGACTCTTTCAATTTTTGTTGCTGTTATTAACCCACCCCTCATTGTGTACTCTTCCCCTGGGTTTTTGTTTCCCAGATGCATTACCTTGCTCTTCTTTGCATTGAATCTGAGCTGCCATATATTTGACCATTCCTCCAACCTTGCCAAGTCCCTTTTTATCCTTTCCACCCCTCCTTGTGTAATACTCAAATATTATGCTGTCATTATACTCATGCTTCTAACAGCAAGCAGCCCATTCCCTTTAAAACTTACTATGCTATATGCACTTATTACCGAACTTCACGCTCTTAAAGACTAGACCAGCTAGTTAACCATGCTCTCAGGTGGTGCACTGGATGTGTCTTGGCTTTACAAGCAAAAGGTCAGGGCTTTAGTCTCTAGATGAGTGTACTTCTAAACTGCCTTATCAAGGACACTCAAGAATTATGCAGTCACTATTATCATGGTTTCACCATGCCCTTCCTGTTTTCACATGCTATACTGTTTATACTACGACCCCGACATTTAATAAAAAAAAAATGTAAAAAGTGGCCTCTTGATAGGGTCTGCAAAATAGCGCAGAGGTTAAAGTACTGAGTTATGAACCAAAAGACCTCATAGTCTTAGGTTTGAATCCCACAACCACCGGATGTACATTGCTCCCTGAACCAGCAACTGCATGTGTCAGAGCATCTGATTTTGCCACATAGTCAGAATGCAAGCCCCGCCTCCAATACCACCCCATGTAAGCTCTGCCTCCAATATAACCAATGTAAGCCCCAACTCCAATATCAACCCATGTAAGTCCTGCCTCCAGTGTCTACCCATGTAATTCTTGCCTCCAATCTCACCCCATGTAAGCACTGCCTCCAATATCACCCAGTGTGAGCTCCGCCTCCAATATCACCACATGTAAGCCCCACCTCCAATATCAACCCATGTAACTCCATGTCCAATATCACCCTATCTTAGCCATAGGGTGGTATTGTACTCCACCTCATGAACAAAGCTACCGTCATCTCGTTACTCAATCCAGATTGGTGATTTCATGGTCGCTGCACGGAATCAACTTTCGGGACGTAAAATCACATTTCAGAACTGATTAACAAAATACAGTCTTGGTCTTGATGAGGGGAGATCCCAAGAAGCTAGTGTTGATAATCTGGTGCACAAAATTCCATAAATGGCTGTGTTACAAGCATGCGTTGCGCAGTTTCTATGCATGCTTGTAACTTCGCCAGTTTTTAATATTTTCACTCCAGATTTTTAACATTGCCATTTTGTCACACCTCCTCATGAACAGTATAGATGTCATTTCTTACATCCTGCTGGAAGTGTGTTTTGACACCTCTTCTGCAGAATGGCACATCACTGTGTGAAATCAACTTTCCGGATGGATTAACAAAATCACAGTGCCAGTGCTCATGAAGGGATTTCCCAAAAAGCTGATGTTGAAAATTTGTTTAAAAAATTCCAAAAAATGACCAGGTTATGAGCGTGTGTTTTGCAGTCTCTACGCTCGCTCAAAACTTTACTAGTTTTCCATATTTTCCCTCCTGGTTTTCAAAATTACCCTTTTCCATACCTCCTCATCAACATTATACAGCTGTCATTTTTTACATCCTGTCCAAAACATGATTTTGCACCTGTGGCACAGAATGGTGCGTTCACTGTACAAACTCAACTTTTGGGACAGATTAATGAAATGGCAGTGACATTGTTCATGATGTGGGGTCCTCAAAATACCATGTTGAAAATTGGGTGGAAAGAATTCTAAAAATGCCCGAGTTACATGCGTCCATTGAATTGTGACCACCGTGGCACCTCTAACTCGAAAACTATGGCTACTGTATGGCTCTGTACTTGTATTTGTGAGGGGCAGTGCAGAGCCTGAAGTTCCCTTCACTCCCACAGATGTATATAGTTACGCAGAAATGAGCAGCTTGGTGGGAATGCAGAGTCCACCAACACATGCTCTTTACTAGTTGTATTACACTTTTTCAAAAAGTAAGGAAATTCATTACAAAAAAAAACTTTGTTAATGCATCAGCTAGGGTTAAACTGACAAAAGTGAGGAAATGAGATATTAGGATAGAGCCCCATCCTGTCCAACACCCCATCCCCTCCTCCACAGATCGACAGATAGCAGAGTGTGCCCAGGGGATCGGGAGGCCTAACTCTCACCCCATTCTCTTTTACTGTAGCATGTCAACCTGTTTACACATGGAATGGGGTGAGAGTTGGGCCTCGTGATCCCATGGCATACACCGGCATCTGTTGGACTGTGGAGGATGGGGGCTAGGGTAATGGGGGATTAGGGGCTTTACCCTTACATCTCATTTTCCCACTTTTGTCAGTTTAACCCTAACTGATGCATTAACAACATTTTTTGCAATGAATATCAATTATATATAAATTGTGTGACTGGCCAGGTGGTGCTGAGGGCTGAGGCACTGGACGCCTTACCTCACGCCATGCTGGTGAACTGTGTTCAGGAACTGGCATGGGCAACCAGAGGATGGCAGGAGTGGAGAGGGATCAAGCATCTTAGGGACTGCTCTACCTCTCTGGGAGGGGGACTGCAGTGGTTGGCGTGCTTCTGGCCCCTAATGAAAGCTGGGGGGCAGTGCACTGATGCTGCAAAGAAGGGGCTGAAATGGGGCAGGCACCCAGAGGAGCTTGTGAGGATGTGTGTGCACTCCCTCCACTGGTGTCATTGCACACCCTTCACATGTAAGGGGTGCAAATAAGAAAAATGGTCCTGCCAGTCGATCAGGATTAAGCAGCCACACACCACAGGCCCTGACCTTGAACGGCACTCCCCAAACTGGATCCTGGTAGAGTTGTTTTGAGCTAGCGGGGCACCTCACCATGCCACCTGCCATAGGGGGTAATCCATAGGGGAAGAGTGGAAGCTACCTCATGTTGGGCAATGATGCTGGATGGGTGCTGACACCATCCCCAGTCTGCACCCATCTCCAACCACCAGGGAAGAAAGAGATCAAAATATATATATATGTATATTAGAGGCAAAAAACTCCATTTAATGCATTAGTTAGGGTTGTTACACAGCGAAAAAAGCGAGGAAATTCGGTGTTAGGGTTGAAAACCCTAACTCCGAATTCACCCCCCCCAGCACCACACACACACAGACTCACACACACACATGCAAGTACGGGGGAGGACCAAGGCAACACGACCAGTGACAGACAACCAGCAGCAGGTGACAGAAATAACAAACAATTGTCTAAATGTACTACAAGACATCCCCACCCACCTGACCAGGTACTGCATGCTCAGTGGAGATCAACAGCAAAACTGAGGCCATGTACACCAAATGTACACATCCCTGATTGCAGCTGCACACAACGTACCACACTTAGTAGTTGCATGGCCTTACCTACCGATGCCCCACACCACACCACACGTGGTGGGCCACCTAAGCAATAGAGTTGAGCAAAACCAAGGAGTTGTACAGGTATAATATCTCTGATTATAACAAGGGTTTGAGAAATGCAGCTTTCTGATTGGCTGTAAACATTCTAACAGCCTTGTGTTTAGTTTTTATTAACATACATGTAGAGCCTAACCATATGATGAACATGGTTTAATGTTGTTTAAAAAAACAGTTTCATTATGATAGCAATAAGCCACTCCCAGGTATTATGTTAATGGTCAGTTTATCACTGTCTAGCGACATGTGGCACTCAGCTACGTCTCATTCAACATTAAACCCCTAGAGGGTGATTAACAGACCATTTAACATAACCGTTGGTCATGCCTTATTGCTTAATTACCTTCATGTGTAGCTACTTTTCCTCTGCTAGGCACTGCAGGAGTTTTGCAACACAATGTCCCACCCAGTTACACCATCCACTGTCTAGTTACTGGAGAATGGCTGCGAATATGAACTCATGAAGATGAACAGTGTAACTTGATCATTACAGTCATGGAAACCTTAGTGTGATTATAACTGACAGAGTCAGTGATAGAGAATAACCCCTGCTGTCCTAGTACACTTATCCCATTGTGAGTTAAATCAATACTAAAAGACATTCTATTTATATCTACACTATACCTACTTGATTCCTGTTGTAGCACAATTAACATAGTTATCACTTTGATAGCATCAGTGACAGAATTGTGGCAAACCCAAACACTAGGCATACAGCTTGAGTATGAAACAACTGTTAAAAAAATTAGGCTGTGTCCATAAGTGGCGTAGATCACTCATTGCAACAATAGTAAATGTATCACTATTTCAATAAGTTAGTCATCACAGATGCAATGACATTGTCTTTATCAGGTACAACATACTCAGTAAGTGCCTACAGGAAAATCTATCCTATAGACATCTCCGATACAGCTACGTCATTATTGGCTCAGTAGTGCTATGATATTTAGAAGTTGCTTGGCCTGATCCATGCAATTACACTGTTTCTTACAAAGAATACTTACTGCATCTTTAGTATTCAAACACACTGGAGGTATATGTATGTACACCAGCAGTACACCTTCATCAGTAAGAATGCATCTGATACTGACAGGATGAATTTCACAGCGTTGAACAGGCAATGCTTTTCCATAAGTTTACATCAGCCTCTCTATCTTGAGTAAACAGTTGCAGTAAATGTACTACTATGTAAAATCACATACTAAATGCAACACTACTTTTATCTTAAGCATGGCTGTGTCTTGTAGTTAATTTATATAGTTCTCTTAATTAATGTATACTCACTAGTGTTAAAACCTTTGTACAACTGTGATCATGCACCTTCAGCATTTATATTGACTAACGGCACAGTACCAGTTGTGGTGTGGTGTGGGGCATCAGTAGATAAGGCCATGCAACTACTAAGTGTGGTACGTTGTGTGCAGCTGCAATCAGGGATGTGTACGTTTGGTGTACATGGCCTCAGTTTTGCTGTTGATCTCCACTGAGCATGCAGTACCTGGTCAGGTGGGTGGGGATGTCTTGTAGTACATTTAGACAATTGTTTGTTATTTCTGTCACCTGCTGCTGGTTGGCTGTCATTGGTCGTGTTGCCTTGGTCCTCCCCCATACTTGGATATGTGTGTGTGTATGTCTGTGTGTGTGTGGTGCTGGGGGGGGTGAATTCGGAGTTAGGGTTTTCAACCCTAACACCAAATTTCCTCGCTTTTGCTGCTGTGGAACAACCTTAACTGATGCATTAAACAGAGTTTTTTGCCTCTAATTTCCCTTCTTTTTGAGAATGATAATGAGAAATAGTGAATGCAATGCGGCGGCGGGAGCGCGGGGCCCAACGGGATGTCTTGTCACATAGTAACATTGTGCCCACAAATGCAAATGTAATGCACATGGTGACGCAAAGTGAAACAGAAAGAGAAATAGTACTGTAGACAGAAATGTTAAAAACAATGCAAACGCAACCGCAAATGAAAACGCAAAGAGTAACGCACATGGTGGCGTAAACGTGAACGGTAAGTGAAAAGGGTACGGAACTGCAAGCGGAAATGGTAATGGTAACAGTAATGTAAGTGCACAGGCTGGTTTTCCCCAAAAGCTGTGTAGAGAAAGACAGTGAGTACAAAGAATGTAAGCAAAATAATGACTCTCGGAACACAAAAATGAGGACTTGGAATAGTAAATTGCTTATATCTCAGTAACCGTATGACACAGAAAAAAAATGTAAAAGTCATATGAATTATCAGTTTCCTGGCTAGTTAGAGTTTTTTGACAAAAAGTCCGTATCTCGCACCGTTTTCGAGATACGGGCCCTGAAAGGCGCGGCAAACGCCGTAATGTTATCCTATGTGAAAAAAACAGCAGTTCGGAGTGCCATAACTTTGCCCTCCTGTAATATTTTTTCACCAAACCACTGAAAGACACATCTGTGGGATGTTGGCTGTGTTCCCTGCAAATTTCAGCCCAAAAGACCAAACTGTTATTTTGCAGCAGGGCGCCAAACGATTGCTGCAATGCGTCGTATGCCGTAATGTTATCCTATGGGAAAAAATGTCAACTTTGGAGTACCGTAACTTTGCCGCCATGTAATATTTTTCAACAAAACACTGAAGGGCACATCTTTCAGATGTCAGCTGCGTTCCCTCCATATTTCAGCCCAAAACTCCAAACCGTTCTTTTGCAGCAGGATGCCAAAGAATTACTGTTATTTTGGGCATAGTGTCGCAAAGTAGTGTAGTGATTTGCGAAAACTTTTGCAAAAATTTGCAACACTTTCGTGAGTGCGACACTACTTTATGAAAGTACTTTTTCCAGAAATCTGAAAACATATTTCTGGAGTGTTTTACCCCAAAATAAAGACATGGCTAGCATCCTCAGGGCCCGACAAGGTGAATACAAAAATAATTAGGTTGCTAGAGGGTCTCAATTTTAAATGCCAAGCATTTTTCTGATCACTAACTGAAAACAAAATGGCAGATTTGTGACAGTAAAAGGGCCATTGGCGACAGTAAAAATGCATTTGCGAAAGTGTTGAACTTTTTGTTAACTTTTCCCATTGACTTACAATGGGAACTTGTTTTTTGAATAACTTTTGAACCGTTTAATATTTTTTCACAAAATCTTCAAAAGGCACATTGGGGACCCCAGCTGCACATTCCCTGAAGATTTTGGGCCGGTCACGCAAACTGTGCGACCTGTAGGCACGACCATAGAATTCCAGAAAAAGCGTAAATGCACTCGCAGATCATGCTTAATAACTCTGCAGCTGTGTATCCAATCAGTATGAAACTTGGCAAATCCCAAGGCATATGGGTTTTGATCAAGTATTCCAAATTTCAGGCAAATCCATCAAATGGTTGCAAAGTTATTAAGGTGTAAAATTTTGGGTTTAACATGTAAATGGCTCCTCAAGCCTAACTATGGTAGCACTACAGTGCTACCATAATTCTATGCAAAACTTCATTAATGCATCAGTTAGAGTTATTCTACAGTGACAAAAGTGAGGAAATTGACA
This sequence comes from Neoceratodus forsteri, assembly GCA_016271365.2. NCBI lineage: Eukaryota > Metazoa > Chordata > Ceratodontiformes > Ceratodontidae > Neoceratodus > Neoceratodus forsteri. The sequence goes on along the minus strand of CM057449.1, from coordinate 564,284,626 downwards.
TTAGGGTTCCCACCTCTTGCACCCCACCCCAACCCACCTTACCCCCACTCAACAGGCATCAGGGGTGTGCATTGGGGTATTTTGAGGACCCCACTTCATGAACAATGTCACTGCCATTTCATTAATCTGCCCCAAAAGTTGAGTTTGTACAGCGAATGCGCCATTTCAAGCCACCACCACAAGCAAAACGCTGTCCGCAGAATGTAAACTGTGCCATGCCATATCTCTGCCCAAAAAAAATTTCTGACACATAAACACTGTAATTAACATTCACAGGACATTCTGTAAATACCCTCCAAATTTCAAGTAAAAAGACCAAACCGTTTCCGAGATATTCAATGTCAAAGATTAGTAAAATTTCCCTATCTATTCCATTATAAAAAATCTGGCCATCTTGTCCCTATTTTGCAATCAAAGATTGCAATCAAAGAATCTCACGATCAAGGAATTTGCAGGCTCGCGATCAATGAATTTGCAGACTCATGAACAAAGAATTAAAAGCTTATAAATCAAAAAATTGAAGGAATTGTGGCAAACCACCACCATGGTTTGACAGAACGAAGCCCCTTAGTAAAACCCAACCTCATTTTACTTGCTAGGGTACCCCTCGGCTGATAAAATTAATGTTTTAATCTGGCCATCTCATCCCTTGCTCGGATGCATGATCGTGATCAAAGAATCTCATGATCAAAGAATTTGTAGGCTCGTGATCAAAGATTGTTAGGGAGCCGCGAATTAAGATTTTAAAAGCTTATAACTCTATTTTTGACCAATTTTGATGAAACCAAAGGCATGGCTCGATAAATTGGAGCCCCCTGAGTAAAACCCATCTAAGTTTTACTTCAGAAATGATCCCGAGCTGAGATATTTGTGTTTTTCCGATCGGAAATTAAAAAACAAGATGGCGGACCTCACGATCAAAGAATTTTGAACATTCTCAAGGACAAAGATTCTTGGACTGCGAGGCTGCAAATTCTTTGATCACCAGGCAGGATGAGATGGCCAGAACCCCATTCTTTGTTCTCAAAACATATATATAAATTTTCCCATTCACTTGTAATGGGAACTTAAAAGTGGCATAACTTTGGAATGCCTTAATATTTTTTCACCAAACAAAAAGCAGCATGTTACACCACCAACGATCTTTCAAATGAGCCATCTCACATAGCAACATGCTACAGAACAGCCGTGCAGGGCCACATCCCAAATCCCAAAAGCTGCCTCCAAAAATGGATAATTTTGCATTTTTCAGTGTTTTTGTACACAAAGACCGCAAGTCTGACTGAAACACAATTTGGCAAGTCAAGAGATCTACCATACCCCACCAAGTATTCCAAATTTTAGGCAAATCCATTAAGTGTGCCCAAAGTTATTAGCGCCCAAACTTTTGACTTTAGTATGTAAGTGACCGCTGAACCCTAACTATGGTGGCGCGACCGCGCCACTATAATACATATATATATTATTGTAGCACGGTAGTGCTACCATAGTTAGGGTTGAGTACCCCTTTTAAGGTTAAATCGTGAAACTTTGTACCTTAATAACTTTACCACCATTCAATAGATTTGCCTGGCATTTGGCAGGCATAGGGCATAACCACAGATCTTGGGATCTGGCAACTTTTGTACCAGTCGGATATAGGGCTGCAGAGTTATTAAGCAACATTCATGCATGCAACTACGTTTTTTTTGCGTATTCTGTGCTCGTGCCTACAGGTCACACGGTTTATGCGACTGGTCCAAAAACTACAAGGAATGTATGGCCAGGGTCCCCGATGTGCTTTTTGAAGATTTTGTGAAAAAATATTAAACGGTTCAAAAGTTATTCAAAAAAACAAGTTCCCACTATAAGTCAATGGGAAAAGTTAACACAAAGTTCAAAAGTGTCGCAAATGCACTTTTTAGTGTCACAAATGGCCCTAGTAGTGTCGCAAATCCACCATTTTGGTTTCAGTTACTGATCACAGAAATGCTTGGCATTTAAAATTGGGACCATCTAGGGACATAATTCTTTTTGTGTTTACCTATCCAAGCCCTGAGGATGCTAGCCATGTCTTTATTTTGGGGTTAAAGACCCCAGAAATATGTTTTTCAAATTTCTGGGAAAAGGAGATTTGCAAAGTAGTGTCACACATGCAACACTTTCGCAAATTTTTGCAAAAAGTATCACAAATCACGACACTACTTTTCTAGACTATGGCCAAAATTACAGGAATTCTTTGCCACCTGCTGCACAAAACGGTGGTCTTTTGGGTTGAAATTTGGAGGAAGGCAGGTAACATCTCACAGATGTGCCTTTTGTGGTTTGTGACAAATATTGCATGGATGCAAACTACGATCCTCAGTTGAGTTTTTCCCATAGACTAACACTGGTGGTGTCCGCGCCTTTGGGCTCATATCTCGGAAATGGTGCAGATACAGAATTTTTGTTGTGATAATGCGAGCCCTGTGGCTGCACATTCAGTGAAAACCTAGCCAGGAAAGTCATGACTCATGAAATTTTTTTTTCTACATCATATGGTTACTGAGATATTACCATTTTAGTATTACAACTGCTCGTTTTCTGCTGCGATGGCCCATTATTATGCATACATTCTTTGTTTTTACTGTGTTTCTCAGCAGAGCTTTTGGGGAAAAATATGGTGTGTGCTCCAGTTACTGTTACATGTGGGTTTTACACTTGTGTTTCCATTAGCGTTCCCGTGTACGACACCATATGCGATACCCTTTGCATTTCCATTTGCGTTTGCGTTACTGTTGCCATTTGTGTCTCCACTACTGTTTGTGTTTGTCTTTCGCTTAGTGACACCGTACACATTACCATTTCTGTTGGCGGCCGCCCTTCTGTATTTGTTTGTTTTTCATTTTGCGTCATCGTTGTTCTTACCATTATGATTTGCATTTCCAATTGTGTTCCTGTGCCCATGAGCGTTACGGTTTGCATTTCCATACGCGCTTATGTTTGCGTTTGCATTTCTGTTTTCTTTGGCATTATTGGTGCTGTTACCATTACCATTTGTGTTTACAATTGCGGTACAGTCACCGTGCATGTTAAGGTATGTGTTTCGGTATGCTTTTGTGTTTGCGTTTCTGTTTCGGTTTCCTTTCATGTTATTGTTGCTGTTACAGTTATCATTTGCATTTACAATATTCGTACCATGACCATGCATGTTATCAATTGCATTTCCATATGTGTTTGCATCTCCATTTGCGTCACTGTTCACTTTCGCATCACTTTGCACCTGTGTTTCTATTAACGCTTGCTTTACAATTTACGATTGTGTCACCATGTATGTAACCATTACCGCTTGTGTTTGCGTTGCTGTTACCGATACTGTGTCACAAAAAATCACTTGGTGGGAGCTTTCCATTCACTATTTATAGTCCTCATTCTCAGGGTTGTTCCACAGCGACAAAAGTGAGGAAATTTGGTGTTAGGGTTGAAAACCCACCTTGCACCCCCTTAGCCCACATCCCCAACCGGTATCGGGGTGTGCATAGGGGACATCGGTCCTAACTCTCACCCCATTCTCCTATGCCTCAGCTTGTTCATGCATGTAATGGGGTGAGAGTTAGATGACGACCCCAACGCACACCCCGATGCTGGTTGAAGTGGCTGAGGGGTGCAAGGGGGTCTAATCTAACACCGAATCTCCCACTTTTGTCACTGTGGAACAACCCTAACTGATGCATTAAATGGAGTTTTGCTCTAATATATATATATATATATCTATATCTATATATATGTATATATATATATATATATATATATATATATATATATATATATATATATACATTATATAAAACATGAGTATTGGGCACCTCGTATGTGTGGTGCCAATAAACTGCAATGGGGAAGTGGATTGATTAAAAACATGCAGGTAATCAAGGTGACTCTAATACAAAGTATACACATCTTTAGTGGAACCCAGAGAAACAGAAGAGATAAAAACAAATCAGTGCATTGACTAAGATATGAACCCAGGCTACCCAGAATTCTGTTCAAATAATAAATGATCATTACTCAAATATTGTGCTGTCATTATACTTGTGCTTCTAACAGTAAGCAGTCCATTCCCCTTAAAACTTACTATGCTATATGCACATATTACTGAACTACATGTTCTTAAAGACTAGACCAGCTAGTTAACCATGCTCTCAGGTGGTGCACTGGATATGGCTTGGCTTTACAAGCAAAAGGCCAGGGCTTTGAGCTCTAGATGAGTGCATTTCTATACTGCCTTATCAAGGACACTCAAGAATTATGCAGTCACTATTATCATGGTTTCACCATGTCATTCTATTTTCACTTGCTATACTGTATATCCTACAACCCCAAAAATTACTAAAAAAAAAAGTGGCCTCTTGATAGGGTCTGCAAAATAGCGCAGAGGTTAAAGCACTGAGTTACGAACCAAAAGACCTCATAGTCCTAGGTTTGAGTCACACAACCACCAGATGTACATTGCTCACAGAACCAGCAACTGCATGTGTCAGAGCATCTGATTTTGCCACATAATAAGCATGCAAGCCCTGCCTCCAATATCACCACATGTAAGCTCCACCTCCAATCTCACTCCATGTAAGCCCTGCCTCCAATTTAACCCATGTAAGCCCCGCCTCCAATATCAACTCATGTAAGTCCTACCTCCAATCTCACCCCATGTAAGCCCTGCCTCCAATATCACCCAATGTAAGCCCCACCTCCAATATCACCACATGTAAGCCCTGCCTCTAATATCAACCCATGTAATTCCTGCTACCAATCTCACCCCATGTAAGCACTGCCTCCAATATCACCCAATATAAGCCCTGCCTCCAATATCACCCAATGTAAGCTCCACCTCCAATATCACCACATGTAAGCCCCACCTCCAATATCACCACATGTAAGCCCTGCCTAAAATATCAACCCATGTAATTCCTGCTACCAATTTCACCCCATGTAAGCACTGCCTCCAATATCACCCAATATAAGCCCTGCCTCCAATATCACCCAATGTAAGCTCCGCCTCCAATATCACCACATGTAAGCCCCACCTCCAATATCAACCCATGTAACCCCACGTCCAATATCACCATATGTTAGCCATATGGTGGTATTGGACCTCATCTCATGAACAATGCTACTGTTATTTCGTTACTCAATCCAGAAAGGTGATTTCACGGTCGCTGCATGGAATCAACTTATGGGAAGTAAAATCACCTTTCAGAACTGATTAATGAAATTTCAATCCTGGTCTTGATGAGAGGAGGTCCGAAGAAGTCAGTGTTGGACATTTGGTGCAAAAAATTCCAAAAATGGGCGTCTTACAAGCATGTGTTGAGCAGTTTCTACGCATGCTCGTAACTTCGCCAATTTCTAATATTTTCACTCCAGATTTTCAACATTGCCATTTTTTCAAACCTCCTCATGAACAGCATAGCTGTCATTTCTCACATCCTGCTGAAAGTGTGTTTTTGCACCTCTGATGCAGAATGGCACGTCACTGTGCAAAATCAACTTTTGGGATGGATTAACAAAATCACAGTGCCAGTGTTCATGAAGGGATTTCCCAAAAAGCTGATGTTGAAAATTTGGTTAAAAAATTCCCAAACAATGAACAGGTTAGGAGCATGCATTGTGCAGTTTCTACGCATGCTCATAACATCACCATTTTTTCATATTTTCCCTCCTGCTTTTCAACATTACCCTTTTCCACACCATCCTCATTAACATTGTACAGCTGTCATTTTTTACATCCTGCCCAAAACATGATTTTGCACCTGTGGCACAGAATGGCACATTCACTGTACAAGCTCAACTTTTGGGACAGATTAATGAAATGACAGTGACATTGTTCATGACGTGGGGTCCTCAAAATACCATGTTGAAAATTGGGTGGAAACAATTCTAAAAATGCCCTAGTTTCATGTGTCTGTTGAATTGTGACCACCGTGGCACCTCTAACTCAAAAACTGTGCAAAATAGAGGTTTCATCGACCTGTCAGGTATGGAGGTCTTACTGTTATCATTACAATGAGATTTGAATTGTTTTTGTAGCTGCTATGGTTGCTGAGATATTAGTACGTTAGTGGCACAGTTCCTTGCTCTATATGGTTGCTGTACGACTCCGTACTTGTATTTGTGAGGGGCAGCTCAGAGCCTGGAGGGCCCACACTCCCACAGATGCATATAGTTATGCAGAAATTAGCAGCTTGGTGGGAGCGCAGAGTCCACCAACACATGCTCTTTACTAGTTATATTACACTTTTCAAAGTAGAAATTCATTACAAAAAAAAACATTGTTAATGCATCAGCTAGGGTTAAACTGACAAAGTGAGGAAATGAGATATTAGGATAGAGCCCCATCCTGCCCAACACCCCATCCCCCATCCTCCACAGACCGACAGATAGCAGAGTGTGCCCAGGGGGGGTCAGGAGGCCTAACTCTCACCCCATTCTCTTTTACTGTAGCATGTCAACCTGTTTACACATGGAATGGGGTGAGAGTTGGGCCTTGCAATCCTGTGGCATACCCCGGCATTTATCAGTCTGTGGAGGATGTGGGATGGGGTAGTGGGGGGTTAGGGGCTCTACTCTCACATCTCATTTCCCCACTTTTGTCGGTTTAACCCTAACTGATGCATTAACAACATTTTTTGCAATGAATATCAATTATATATAAATCATGTGGGTGGCCAGGTGGTGCTGAGGGCTGAGGCACTGGACACCTTTCCACGTGCCACGCTGGTAACCCGTGTCTGGGAATGGGCATGGGCAGCTGGAGGATGGCATGGGTGGAGAGGGATCGAGCATCTGAGGGACTGCTCTCCCTCTCTGGAAGGGGGGACTCCAGTGGTTGACGTGCTTCTGGCCCCTAATAGAGGCTGGGGGGCACTGCGCTGATGCTGCAAGGAAGGGGCTGAGATGGGGCAGGCACCCAGAGCAGCTGTTGTGGATGTGCATGTGCTCCCTCCACTGGGGTCATTGCACACCCCTCACACATAAGGGGTGCAAATGACAAAAATGGTTCTGCCAGTCAATCAGGATGAAGCAGCCACCCGCCGCAGGCCCCGACCTGAATGACGCTCCCCGAACTGGATCCTGGTAGAGTTGAGCTGAGCTAGCAGAGCACCTGACTGTGCCTGCCTGCCATGGGGGTAATCCATGGGGGAAGAGTGGAAGCTGTGTGATGTCAGGTTATGGTGCTGAATAGGTGGCTGGAGGTGGGTACCGACACCACCCCCAGTCTGCACCCATCTCCAGCCACCAGGGAAGAAATAGATCAGAAATATATATATATATATATATATATATATATATATATGATGAAGATTGGGCACCCTGTAGTGTGTGGTGCCAATATACTGCAGATGGGGAACTGGATTGATTAAAAAAATGCAGGCAATCAAGGTGACTCTAATACAAAGTATACTCATCTTTATTGAACCCAGAGAAACAGAAGAGATAAAAACAAATCAGTGCATTGGCTAAGATTTGAACCCAGGCTACCCAGAATTCTGTTCAAATAATAAATGAGCAATACTCAAATATTGTGCTGTCATTATACTCATGCTTCTAACAGCAAGCAGCCCATTCCCCTTAAAACTTACTGTACTATATGCACTTATTACTGAACTACATGCTCTTAAAGACTAGACCAGTTAGGTAACCATGCTCTCAGGTGGTGCACTGGATATGTCTTGGCTTTACAAGCCAAAGGTCAGGGCTTTGATCTCTAGGTGAGTGCACTTCTATACTACCTTATCAAGGACACTCAAGAATTATGCAGTCACTATTATCATGGTTTCACCATGCGCTTCCTGTTTTCACTTGCTATACTGTTTATATTACAGTACGACCCCAACAACTACTAAGAAAAAAAAAAAGGTGGCCTCTTGATAGGGTCTGCACAATAGCACAGAGGTTAAAGCACTGTGTTATGAATCAAAAGACCTCATAGTCCTAGGTCTGAATCCCACAACCACCAGATGTACATTGCTCCCTGAACCAGCAACTGCATGTGTCAGAGCATCTGATTTTGCCACCTAGTAAGCATGCAAGCCCCGCCTCCAATATCACCCCATGTAAGCTCCTCCTCCAATCTCACTTCATGTAAGCCCCACCTCCAATATAACCCATGTAAGCCCCACTTCCTATATCAACCCATGTAAGTCCTGCCCCCAATCTCACCCCATGTATGCGCTGCCTCCAATATCACCCAATGTAAACCCCATCTCCAATATTACCACATGTAAGCCCCGCCTCTATTATCAAGCCATGTAAGCCCCACCTCCAGTATCAACCCATGCAATTCCTGCCTCCAATATCACCCAAGACAAGCCCCACCTCTAATATCACCCAATGTTAGGCATAGGGTGGTATTGGACCCCACCTCATGAACAATGCTACTGTCATCTCGTTACTCAATCCAGAATGGTGATTTCATGGTCGCTACATGGAATCAACTTTTGGGACATAAAATCACATTTCAGAACTGATTAACAAAATTACAATCCTGGTCTTGATGAGGGGAGGTTCCAAGAAGCCAATGTTGAACATCTGGTGCAAAAAATTCAAAAAATGGCCGTGTTATAAGCATGCGTTCTGCAGTTTCTACACATGCTCATAACTTTTCCAATTTTTTATATTTTTACTCCAAATTTTCAACATTCCTATTTTTTCACACCTCCTCATGAGCAGTATTGCTGTCATTTCTCACATACTGCTGGAAGTGTGTTTTCACACCTCTGCTGCAGAATGGCGCGTCACTGTGCGAAATCAACTTTCAGGATAGATTAACAAAATCACACTGCCAGTGTTCATGAAGGGATTTCCCAAAAAGCTCATGTTGAAAATTTGGTAAAAAAAGTCCAAAAAAATGACCAGGTTATGAGCGTGTGTTGCGCAGTTTCTACGCATGCTCATAACTTCCCCAGTTTTCCAGATTTTCAACATTACCCTTTTCTGCACCACCTCATTAACATTATACAGCTGTCATTTTTTACATCTTGCCCAAAACATGATTTTGCACCTGTGGCTCAGAATGGCACATTCGCTGTACGAACTCAACTTTTGGGACAGATTAATGAATTTGTAAACTTTGTAAGATGCAAAACACCACTTCTGTATGGTGTACTGCTTTAACTAAACAAAGATTCTAAGCATTTTATCCTGGATAAGGGATAGCCAATAATTCTGAAAGAGCACCTTATTTTATGCACTTATTTAACTAGTTCCTATAGTCTTTGAGCTGGGACTCCTGTAATTAGTCATGAGACTTCTGGGTCCCAGCTACAAATATGCTCGCACAGTGAGTGAAGCTTCACCTGAGTGCTTTCCTTCCAAGACTGCTTGAAAGGCAGAGTAGAGAACCTTACCAGAGCAAGGGAAAAGGATTAAGACTTCTTTTGGCTAAGCAGATTTACTGTGTGGTGTTGTTTTTAATTTTTACTCACAGGGATTGCTACTGTTTGTTGCTAACATTTCATTGCTTTATTTTTCTCTGTAGCAAAGTGTTTCTTACAGCGTATATCTCTCTGAAATTATTACAGGTGGTGCTTTACAGGTTTTACAGTTTTATCTAACATTAGGATAAGCTTTCAGGGTTAATGCATTTGTTGTTGACTGATTGTTTCTGCTCTTACCTCCTTGTTCTTTTGTCCGTGGTTCTTCTTTTTTGGCAGGGGAAGGGCCCAGCCAACCACCCCACACTACACTCCTTTTATAGGGTTCCACAGTTGTGACATTTCCTGTGGCAGAGCAGGAAGGGGCGGATCAGTGGGGCATCCACAAGATGAGCTCATTTACAGGGGCACTAGTAATTTAACTTCTTATAACAAGTTAAACAAAAACAAAACAAAATCAAACCATTACTTGCATTTTTTTCCTTCTAATTACTCTGACTAGGTTATAAACCCAGCAACTTATCTGGAATGGATATCATTAACTACAGGTACTGTGGAACAATTTTCAGAAGGACAGTCTTACAGGATTTAGGACACTGTCCTACATGCTGGGCCATTGGTGATCTTAGGGCTCAGCTCCGGGCAGCATGGGCAGAGATTGCACTCCTCAAATTTCATATTCAAGAGGAAATACATTATAAGAACCACCCACCATTTCCCCAGCATCCCACAGAAAAACCTCGATCGCAGAGGGTAGTTGGACCAGGAGGTTGGCAGATGGTTAGGAGGGGCCAATCGGTCTCTGAAATCAAACAAAGAGGCAGAAGACACTGCAGAGCAAGACACTGCGGCACAGGAGCTAGCACAACAAAACTCACCCAAATCAGGAACCAAAACAAAAAAAGCAAAAAGGAAATCCAAAAAACTTCTGATCATAGGAGACTCCATGATTCGGGGAGATGATACCCATCTCCAGCCAGGGGTAATGGTCAGATGTCTCCCAGGTACATCAGCATGGAGAGACACTGACCGCATTGCTAAAATTGTTCACAAAGCAGGAGAAAACATTGATGTCCTAGTACACATAGGGACTAATGATCTCACCAGCCGGTCAGTTGTGGAGACCAAGGAACACCTGACCATGCTGGGTGACAAACTATCATCCATTTCATCTGGCATCTCCTTCTCTGAGATCCTGCCAGTCTGGGAGAGGGGAGATGGATGGAAGGTCAGAGATGGGGAGATAGGGGAGCTAAACATGTGGCTCAAGGGCTGGTGCCAGGAAAAAGGACACAGATTTGTAGGGAACTGGCAACAGTTCTGGGAGTGAAAGTTCTTTAAATTTGATGGACTGCATCTGACTAAGGAGGGAGTCAGTGCATTGGGGCAGAAGTTTGATGTCTTTGCAGAATATTTAAACTAGCAAATGGGAAGAGGGGTGCAGCACCCCATACGTCGAATGGGAAGAACACCCTCCCCTCAGCTAGTGGTCAAACAGGGATTCAGCATGTTTGCAGTTCATTTGCATCACCAGGTAAGAAAAAAGGTTTGTCCCCCACACGATGCACAGGGTAATGCCAAACCTCACCCAACAACCAACACACTGAAATCTGGCCAATGGAAAATCATGTACACAATGCTCACAGCCTGGGAAATAAGATCCCAGACCTGCAGGCAATAATGTCAGAGGCTAAACTGGACATAGTAGCAATTAGTGAGACATGGTTTACCAGTAACCACACTTGCGTAGACTTCAGTACCTGACTAGTATTGTTCAGAAGAGACCGAGTGCAAAAAGGGGAGGAGTGGCTCTGTATGTCAATGAAAATATCAAAGCTACAGAAATTCAGAATACACATAAGAAGCCAGAAGAACTGTGGGTCACCCTGGAAACAGGAAATGGGACAGCCATAAGAACTGGGGTTGTCTACAGGCCCCCAGACCAGGGGCAGGACATAGACACATTACTGTTAGAAGATATACAAAACATGACAGCTAAAGGGGAGGTTCTGATAATGGGAGACTTCAACATGCCGAATACAGATTGGTCAATAGCAGCAGGAACATCTGCCAGAACTAGACACAAAGTAGATTCCCTGCAGGGGGAGGGCCTCAAACAACTGGTACAACAACCCACAAGAGACAGGGCTATCCTAGATCTAGTACTGACTAACAGGGAAGGGATCACAGATCTCCAGGTAGAAGGTCACCTGGGGCCAGTGACCATCACATGGTATGGTTCAATTTGGCTACTACATCTAAATCATCCCATTCCAAGGCAAACATATGGGACTTCAGAGGAGCTGACTTTGATAAGATGGCCAACAGAGTTAAGCTAGCCCTGGCAAAAGAAACACAGGTGAGGGGTACAGGCAAAGTGGGCAAGCATTAAGGATGCAATACTTGAAGCAACATCCCATTGTGTTAGACAGAAAAGGAAGTGCAAAAGAAGAAGGAAACCACTTTGGTTCTCAAATACAGTAGCAGAAAGGTCAGAGCCAAAGGCTGGCCTTCAGGAAATATAAGGGAACACAGTGGGATGAAGATAGGAGGCATACCAAACTTCCTAAGGGAAGCAGGAAGGCAGTAAGGCAGGCAAAGTCCCAAACTGAAGAAACACTAGCACGAACAGTAAAAGAAGGTGACAAGACTTTCTATAGATACATTAGTGAAAGGAGAAAGTCCAGAGGGGGTATTGCTAAGCTTAATAGAGAAAAGGGAGCATGTGAGGAGGAGGACCATGTAAAAGCATCTATCCTAAATAGATACTTTTGCTCAGTATTTACTGAAGAGAAGGTAGGGCAGGGCCCACAGCTCAGCACCATGGACACAGGGAGAGGGAGGTGAGCACTACTCCCTTCACAAAAGAAAGGGTCATACAAGAGCTTGCTAAGCTCAGGGTGGATAAGGCAATGGGACCTGATGGCGTACATCCCAGGGTACTCAAGGAGCTAAAGGTGGAACTAGCAGAGCCATTAGCAGAACTGTTTAGTGAGTCTCTGAGCACAAGAGAGGTCCCAGAAGACTGGAGAAGGGCTCATGTGATCCCGCTCCACAAGAGTGGTAGCAGGGAGGAGGCAGAGAACTACAGATCAGTCAGTCTTACCTCAGTAGTGGGCAAGATTATGGAGGCACTCCTTAAGGAAAGGATAGTGCAACACCTGGAATCCATAGGGGCACAGGATCCAAGACAGCATGGGTTTACAAAAGGAAGGTTCTGTCAAACTAATTTCATAGATTTCTTTGACTGGGTAACCAGAGTGGTGGACCAAGGGGGAGCAGTTGATGTCACCTACCTTGACTTCAGCAAAGCTTTTGACACTGTTCCATATAGAAGATTGATAAATAAGCTGGGTAGGCTCGGGGTGGGTCAGACGTTGGTCAACTGGGTGGCAAACTGATTGATGGGCAGAAAACAGAGAGTGGTGGTAAATGGTATACAGTCAGAAGAGATGCAAGTCACAAGTGTGGTACCTCAGGGATCAGTCCTGGGGCCAGTCCTCTTCAACATCTTCATTAGTGACCTTGCAGATGGACTAGAGGGTAAGGCTTGTCTGTTTGCAGATGACACCAAGATCTGCAACAGAGTAGATGATCCAGATGGGGTGGGCAGAATGAGAAGAGATCTGGATAAACTAGCAAAATGGTCAGAAGAGTGGCAACTGAGAATGTACCAGAAGTGCAAGATCATGCACATGGGGAAGAGAACCTGAAGCCACCTATAGGCTGGAGGGGAGTTGCTAGCAGTCACAAAGGGAAGAAAAGACTTGGGCATCATCATCACTGATGACCTGAAATCATCCAAGCAGACCTCTAAAGCAGTAGGTAAGGCTGGGGGGTGTTAGGGTGTATTAGTAGGGGTATCACAAGTCGTAAGAGGGAGGTAATAATCCCTCTTTACAAGACACTGGTTAGGCCCCATCTGGAGTACTGCATGCAGTATTGGAAGCCACACCTTCACAAGGACATTAACCAAATTGAGGCAGTCCAGAGAAGGGCAACCAAAATGGTTCAGGGACTGCATCAGAAGATATATGAGGACAGATTAACAGAGCTCAATATGTATACCCTTGAGCAAAGGAGGGAGAGAGGTGATATGATCGAGGCATTCAAACACCTTAAGGGCATGAACAAGGTGAAGGAGTCTAACATGTTTAAATATAAGAAAAATAGCAGGACAAGAGGACATGGCATGAGATTAGAGGGGGGCAGATTAAGGGGGAATGTGAGGAAATTCTTTTTCACAGAAAGGGTGGTGGATGTGTGGCATGGCCTACCTCAAGAAGTGGTGGCTATGAATACAGTGCAGGGCTTCAAACAGGCATGGGATAGGCATAAGGGAGCAATACAAATGAGTATGACTAGATAGGCCACTGACAGAGCAAAGGCTGATGGCACATTTATAAGGTAGAAAAAGAAATGGGCAGACTGGATGGGCCTTGCGGTCCTTATCTGCCGTCAACTTCTATGTTTCTATGTTTCTATGTTGTTTGCAAGGACGGAGCTGTTAGCAGAGATTAACCTGTGGGATGGCCAAAAGCCGTGAGACAGGCTCCAATCTTCTGCTCTGCAGCTTCTGGGCTGCAAGCTTCTGCTCTGAGCTCTTAATTAATATCGTTTTATTTTGTTGCCTTCCACTGCTTGATTTGGTGGACTAATACAGTGCTCTGAGCACATATGTAAACTTTGTACTATACAAAACGCCACTTCTGTATTGTGTACTGCTTTATCTAAATAAAGATTCTGAGCATTTTAGCCTGGATAAGGGCTAGCCAATAATTCTGAAAGAGCACCTTATTTACTGCACTAATTTAACTAGCTCCTATAGTCTTTGCAGCTGGGACTCATGTAATTAGTCACGAGACTTCAGGGTCCCAGCTACAAATATGCTCGCACAGTGAGCGGAGCGAGCATGTGCGGACGAGCACGCGGTTCTGCGTGTGAAGAAGTGCACTGAGACACACATGCCTGTCGAGCATGTCCAGCGTTGTCAAGCATTGTCCAGCAATAACAGAGGGCTCTACATCATGAACAAGAATAAGGCAGGTATCTGTGACACAATTACTATATATCTACACAGCCTACAAAGTGTGTATAAAACAGTTAGTGGTATATCCCCCTTAAAGATGGAGTTAATACAAATGGAAACCTTCAACCTCACACTCAGCTCTGGTCATTGCATTACAATTTGCAAGAAATACAATTGTGCTGCAAGAGGTACCTATAATAAACAATGTATCTGTAAATGTAGAGTGTTCATACTGTGTTGAAATTAAAAGCTTAAAAAACTGAACAAACTTAAAGTGGTAAAAGACATAAGCGAATTAGAATATTTTGTTGATGACATGGTTAGGAATATTTCAGTACCTATTAATAATACTACAAATCAACTAACTAAGTCAGCAAAAAATCTTCCAGATTAAAAAATCACAAAGTACAAAAGTCCAGATGCTCTTTTAGATTCTGTGGCAACAGGAATTCACCGTTCCCCTAGTCCACCTTTAATTAATTCAACGGTTGCAACAGATTTGCTCCCAACTCCAAAAAGATCAAGAGAAACAACTGATGACCCAGATGCAGATGTAGGTTGGGAGTCAGTCCCTAAACTGAAATATAAAAAAGGGTAGAAGAGCAGAATTAATTTGTTCAGCCCAACCTGAACTAACAACCAAACATAATTCTGTAACTCAAAGGTCTCTCATTTCTAATAACAGATACGAGCCCTTAGCAACAGTTCACTAAAAGCCCTGCCAAAAATATCCAGTATTAGCACGTAATTTGGGAACTATTGTAACAGGTGACTCAATTATAAAATATATTGATTCGCGTTTATGTAGTACTGAGTCTAATCAAATAATGGTTCACTGTTTTCCTGGTGCTAAAGTTGAAGATATTTCTGATAGAATTGACTCATTAATAACAGAATCTTCAAATGTTATTCCACATATAGGATCAAATAATGCAGGTTTCTTTCACAAAAAATACATCTGTAGTGATATATTAGAGTTAGGAAAATGTTTAAAACAGAAAGGCTGTAAAGTCTATATTTCCAGTATTCTTCCAATACCTAATGCAAGACAGGAAAAAAATTGTACAATTGAACGCATTAATACTAGACTTGGAAATTGGTGCTTAAATAAATCAGTTCCATTCATTAATCATTGGGATGGTTTCAACAGAAACTTTAAAGTATATGCAAAGGATGGACTTCATTTAAACAAATTAGGAATTTATGAACTGCGTAAACATTTTCAAACTGCTCTTCCTTCGGTTCAGTTAAACTGGTAAATATGGGGGAAACCATACATTCTAATTTCTCTTCAATAACAAAGAACTCTCAGTCTATTTCAGATAAAGAATTATAATTTCAGCTAATTAACGCACATAGTTTATGCAATAAGTTTGGTGATTTACTAATTAGAATAAAGAATAAAGCTCTAGATATTGTAGGTGTTACTGAAACTTGGTGGCCAACTGAAATGACCTGGGAAAAGTCAATCCCCGGCTATAATCTTGTTTATAGAAGCAGACCTAATAAAAAAAGGAGGTGGAATTGCAGTATTTATTAAATCGACTATTAATGTTTGGAATATCTCTGATAAAATTAAATTAGACGACTCTATCGAATCCCTATGGGTAAATATAAAAAGTCCTTTGGGAAAGAAGTTTTCCTTAGGTTTATGTCACAGAGCACCAAACTCAGACAAATTAATATTTAAAGGGATCTGTGATGAGATATCAGCAGCCTCAGATTTAGGAAATATTATTTTCATGGGGGACCTAAACATAGGGGACATTAACTGGACTAATAAGTCAGCTATTTCAAACACATCAAAACATTTTCTCTATATATGTGAAGAATTAAATCTGATGCAATGTGTAACCACCCCTACATGTGGTAACAATATCTGGGATATTGTTCTAGTTAGTAATGATTTGGATATTCTAAACTGTTCTGTCACTGCACCATTAGGAAATAGCAAACATAATTCAGTTACATTTAGTTTAAAATTCAATTATTTTATATCAAATAAAATTACTGAGATATTTGCTGTCCGCAAAGCCAATATCGATGCTATCAAAACACACCTAAACAGTATCGATTGGCATACCCTGCTGAACTTTAATGACATTGAATCGATGTGGCAAACTTTTAAACTTACTCTCATTGATACAGCGAATAAATATATTCCCAAAATTAAAAAAAGTAGGAATAGCTTTAATCCAAAGTGGTTTTCTAAACAATTAAAAGCATGGTGAAGAAAAAGAATAAGTTGTTTAAAAAAGTTTCAAAAAATAAAACTGAAAGAAATAAGATGGCATTCAAGTCAGAAATGGTGCAAAAAAGAGATCAAAAAAGCTAAATTAAAAACTGAAACATACATAGCTACCCAAGCCAACAAAGGGAACAATACAATTTTGTTTAATTACATCAATTCAATTAAAAAAACAAGAACCACATGTAGGCCCATTAATAATTAATAATGACTCTATATCTGACCCTAGCAAAATGGCAAAGTTGTTTAACCAAGAATTTTGTAAAGCTTTCTGTACATTTCCCAATAACACTAAATTTGATTTTCCAGTAGAAAACTGTATTGATATTTCTATTGAAACTATTGGAAAAAAAAAACTGAATGACATAAAAAGAGGTTCTTCCCCTGGTCCTGACAATATAACAGGAGACATTCTTTTCATTATGAAACATTATATTGGTTTACCATTAAAATTAATATTTGATAAAAGTCTTAATACGGGTATTGTTCTGTTGGACTGGAAAACAACCAATGTCATTCCATTACATAAAAAGAAAGGAAGTAAAAACATGTTAGATTGCCATCCTATAAGTCTGACACCAATTATTTGCAAAATATTAGAAAGAATTATTAAAGGCAACTTGTCAGAACAACTGTCAGTACTGGATTCTAGCCAACATGGCTTTGTAAAAGGTTGTTCTTGTACAACCAATCATATACGTTTTTATGATTACATTAGTATGAATTTGGAAAAAAGTGCCTTGCGATGTCATTCTGTTGGACTTTAGCAAAGCGTTTGATTCTCCTCCCCATTGGGCACTAATACACAAATTACAACTATGTAACATAAATCCTTTGTACTCTCGCTGGATAGCAAATTGGTTGGACAATAGAAGTCAAAGAGTAATAATTGATGGCAACAAATCATCATGGATAAAGGTAGAAAGTGGTGTACCTCAGGGATCAGTATTGGCAACAGTTATTTTTCAAATATTTATCTCAGATTTGTCAAAAAATATTCAAAGTCAAATTGTTAAATATGCAGATGACTGCAAGATTGCTAATATCTGCAGGAATGAAGAAGACACAGAAATAATTCAGAAGGATCTTAACTTGTTAGAAGCTTGGTTTATTAAATGGAATCTTAAATTTAACACAACAAAATGTTCTGTTTTTCATTTTGGTAAACACAACAAAAAATACAATACTTTCTCTATAATAACAATTCTAGAGAAAAATAATGAAAAAGATCTTGGTGTTATTGTTGACATAGATCTTAGATTTGACTTACACATTATGCAAAATATTTCTAAAGCAAACTGTATATGGTGGGCAATTAAACATAATTTTACAACTAGAGATCCCTCGATTCTTTTATACTTATATCGAGCCTACGTTAGACCTCACTTTGATTTTGCATCTCAATTATGGAATCCTTATAACAAAGTAGATATAGACACATTAGAGAGGGTTCAACGTAGGATAACAAAATCATTCCTTAATTACAAATCTCTCTCTTACAATGAAAGAATTGTTGCTTTGAATCTTATGTCCTTGGAACAGAGGCAACTTAGGGGAGACCTACTGTTTGTAAGAGAAATAATTATGGATGCACGTTTAATGAACGGTTGTGGTCTGGAATTTAAACAAATAGCAATCAACACTCATGGTCATCCACTTCAGCTTATGAAGAAAAAATGTAATACAAAAAGAAGAGCCCATTTATTTTCTCATTGAATAACTGGAATATGGAATAAACTACCCCTATCTGTGGTTATAGCAGAAAGTAAATCCACCTATAAAAAAAGATTGGAAATTTTTCTCCAATGTGGAAATACTAAATGATTTCTTGAGTTGTATGTATAATTGAGAGTTCTATGGGCTAGTTGCCTTTCACTCCTTTTTTTCATCCTTAGTATGATCCTTAGTATGAAACGGCAGTGACATTGTTCGTGATGTGGGGTCCTAAAAATACCATGTTGAAAACTGGGTGGAAATAATTCTAAAAATGCCCGAGT
Organism: Neoceratodus forsteri; assembly: GCA_016271365.2. Classification (NCBI taxonomy): domain Eukaryota; kingdom Metazoa; phylum Chordata; order Ceratodontiformes; family Ceratodontidae; genus Neoceratodus; species Neoceratodus forsteri. The sequence goes on along the minus strand of CM057449.1, from coordinate 564,265,960 downwards.
TACATGTGTCGTTGAATTGTGGCCACTGTGGCACCTCTAACTCGAAAACTATGCAAAATAGAGATTTCATCGTGCGTGGAGGTCTCACTATCATCATTACAATGACATTTTTGTAGCTGCTACAGTTGCTGAGATATTCTCACATTAGTGGCACTGTTCCTTGCCCTATATGGCTGCTGTACAGCTCCATACTTGTATTTGTGAGGGGCAGCGCAGAGCCCAGAGGGCTCACACTCCCACAGATGCATATAGTTATGCAGAAATGAGCAGCTTGGTGGGAGTGCAGAGTCCACCAACACATGCTCTTTACTAGTTATATTACACTTTTTCAAAAAGTAAGGAAATTCATTACAAAAAAAAACATTGTTAATGCATCAGCTAGGGTTAAACTGACAAAAGTGAGGAAATGAGATACTAGGATAGAGCCCCATCCCCCAACACCCCATCCCCCATCCTACAAAGACTGACAGATGGCGGGATGTGTACAGGGGATGAGAGTTGGGCCTTGTGATCCTGTGGCATACCATGGCATCTGTTGGTCTATGAAGGATAGGGGAATGGGGTAGTGGGGGGTTTAGGGGCTCTATCCTCACATCTCATTTCCCCACTTTTGTCAGTTTAACCATAACTCATGCATTAACAAAGTTTTTTGAAGTGAATATCAATTATATATAAATCGTGTGACTGACCAGGTGGTGCTGAGGCACTGGATGCCTTACCTCGTGCCACGCCAGTGACCCATGTTTGGGAACGAGCATGGGCAGCTGGAGGATGGCAGGGGTGGAGAAGAATCGAGCATCCAAGGGACTGCTTCTCCCTCTTGGGGAGGGGGGACTCCAGTGGTCGGCGTGCTTCTGGCCCCTAATGGAGGCTGGGGGCACTGCACTGATGCTGCAAAGAAGGGGCTGAGATGGGGCAGGCACCCAGAGGAGCTTGTGTGAATGTGTGTGTGCTCCCTCCATTGGGGGTCATTGCACACCCCTTACACATAAGGGGTGCAAATGAGAAAAATGGTCCTGCCAGTTGATCAGGATGAAGCAGTCACCTACTACAGGCCTCAACCTTGAACAGCACTCCCCAAACTGGAACCTGGTAGAGTTGAGTTGAGCTAGTGGGGCACCTCACTGTGCCACCCTGCCATGAGGAGCAATCAATGGGGGAAGAGTGAAAGCTACCTGATATCGGGTATGGTGCTGGATGAGTGGCTGGAGATGGGTGGTGACACCACCTCCGTCTGCACCCATCTCCAGCCACCAGGAAGAAATAGATCAAATATATATATATATATATATATATATATATATATATATATATAACATGAAGATTGGGCACCCTCTAGTGTGTGGTGCCAATAAACTGCAGATGGGGAAGTGGATTGATTAAAAAAATGCAGGCAATCAAGGTGACTCTAATACAAAGTATATGCATCTTTAGTGCTATCATTATACTCATGCTTCTAACAGCAAGCAGCACATTCACCTTAAAACTTACTATGCTATATGCACTTATTACCAAACTACATGCTCTTAAAGACTAGACCAGCTACTGTAGTTAACCATGCTCTCAGGTGGTGCACTGGATGTGTCTTGGCTTTACAAGCAAAAGGTCAGGGCTTTGATCTCTAGATCAGTGCATTTCTATACTGTCTTATCAAGGACACTCAAGAATTATGCAGTCACTATTATCATGGTTTCACCATGCCCTTCCTGTTTTCACCTGCTATTCTGTTTATATTTCGACCCAACAATTACTAAGAAAAAAAAAGGTGGCCTCTTGGTAGGGTCTGCATAATAGCGCAGAGGTTAAATGAACCAAAAGACCTCAAAGTCCTAGGTCTGAATCCCACAACCACCAGATGTACATTGCTCCCTGAACCAGCAACTGCATGTGTCAGAGCATTTGATTTTGCCACATAGTCAGCATGCAAGCCTCGCCTCCAGTATCACCCCATGTAAGCTCCACCTCCAATCTCACTCCATGTAAGCCCTGCCAACAATATAACCCATATAAGCCCCACCTCGAATATCAACCCATGTAAGTCCTGCATCCAATCTCACTCCATGTAAGCCCTGCCTCCAATATCACCCAATGAAAGCTCCACCTCCAATATTATCACATGTAAGCCCCACCTCTAATATCAACCCATGTAAGCCTCGCCTCCAATATCAACCCATGTAATTTCTGCCTCCAATCTCACCCCATGTAAGCACTGCCTCCAATATCACCCAAGATAAGCCCCACCTCAAATATCACCCAATGTTAGGCATAGGGTGGTATTGGACCCCACCTCATGAACAATGCTACTGTCATCTCGTTACTCAATCCAGAATGTTGATTTCACGGTTGCTGCATGGAATCAACTTTTGGGATGTAAAATCACCTTGCTGTACTGATTGATGAAATTACAATCCTGGTCTTGATGAGGGGAGGTCCCAACAAGCCAGTGTTGAACACTTGGTGCAAAAAATTGCAAAAATGGCTGTGTTACAAGCATGCAGTTTCTACGCATGCTTGTAACTTCGCCAATTTTTAATATTTTCACTCCAGATTTTCAACATTGCCATTATTTAAACCTCCTCATGAACAGTATAGCTGTCATTTCTCACATCCTGCTGGAAGTGTGTTTCCACACCTCTGCTGTAGAATGGCGCATCACTGTGCGAAATCAACTTTCAGGATGGATTAATAAAATCACTGTGCCAATGTTCATGAAGGGATTTCCCAAAAAGCTGATGTTGAAAATTTGATTAAAAATTCCAAAAAAATGACCAGGTTATGAGCGTGCCTTGCACAGTTTCTACGCACGCTCATAATTTCACCAGTTTTCCATATTTTCCCTCCTGCTTTTCAACATTACCCTTTTCCACACCTCCTCATTAACATTATACAGCTGTCATTTTTTACATCCTGCCCAAGACATGATTTTGCACCTGTGGCACAGAATGGTGTATTCGCTGTAAGAACTCAACTTTTATGACAGATTAATGAAATGGCAGTGACATTGTTCATGACGTGGGGTCCTCAAAATACCATGTTGAAAATTGGATGAAAATAATTCTAAAATTGCCTGAGTTTCATGTGTCTGTTGAATTGTGGCCACCATGGCACCTCTAACTTGAAAACTATGTGAAATAGAGGTTTCGTCAACCTCGACACGCGTGGAGATCTCGCTGCCATCATTACAATGACATTTGAATTGTTTTTGTTGCTGCTACGGTTGCTGAGATATTGACACATTAGTGGTATGGTTCCTTGCCCTATATGGCTGCTGTACGGCTCCGTACTTCTATTTGTGATGGGCGGCACAGAGCTCAGAGTGCCCACACTCCCACAGATGCATATAGTAATGCAGAAATGAGCAGCTTGGTGGGAGCGCAGAGTCCACCAACACATGCTCTTTACTAGTTATATTACACTTTTTCAAAAAGTAAGGAAATTCATTACAAAGAAAATATTGTTAATGCATCAGCTAGGGTTAAACTGACAAAAGTGAGGGAATGAGATATTAGGATAGAGCCCCATTCCACCCAACACCCCATTCCCCATCCTCCATAGACCAACAGATGGCATGGTGTGCACTGGGGGTCAGGAGGCCTAACTCTCACCCCATTCTCTTTTACTGTAGCATGTCAACCTATTTACACATGGAATGGGGTGAGAGTTGGGCCTTGCGATCCCGTGGCATACCCCGGCATCTGTCGATCTGTGGAGGATGGGAGGATGGGGTAGTGGGGGGTTAGGGGCTCTACGCTCACATCTCATTTTCCCACTTTTGTTGGTTTAACCCAAACTGATGGATTAACAAAGTTTTCTGTAATGAATATCAATTATATATAAATTGTGTGACCAGCCAGGTGGTACTGAGGGCTGAGGCACTGGATGCCTTACATTGCGCCACGCTGGTGACCCGTGTTTGGGAACGGGCATTGGCAGCTGGAGGATGGCAGGGGTAGAGAGGGATCGAGCAACTGAGGGACTGTTCTCCCTCTCTGGGAGGGGGGACTCCAGTGGTCAGCGTACTTCTGGCCCCCAATGGAGGCTGGGTGGCACTGTGCTGATGCTGCAAAGAAGAGGCTGAGATGGGGCAGGCACCCAGAGGAGCTTTTGTGGATGTGTGTGTGCTCCCTCCACTGGAGTCATTGCACACCCTTCACATGCAAGGGGTGCAGATGAGAAAAATCATCCTGCCAGTCGATCAGGATGAAGCAGCCATCCAACGCAGGCCCCAACCATGAACGGTGCTCCCCAAACTGGATCCTGGTAGAGTTGAGTTGAACTAGTGGGGTGCCTCACTGTGCCACCCCACCATGGGGAGTAATCCATGGGGGAAGAATGGAAGCTGCCTGATGTCAGGGTATGGTGCTGGATGGGTGGCTGGATGTGGGTGCCGGAACCACCTCCAGTCTGCACCCATCTCCAGCCACCAAGGAAGAAATAGATCAACTATATATATATATATATGTATATATATATCGTGAAGATTGGGCACCCTGTAGTGTGTGGTGGCAATAAACAGCAGATGGGGAAGTGAATTGATTAAAAAAATGCAGACAATCAAGGTGACTCTTATATAAAGTATACACATCTTTAGTGAACCCAGACACACAGAAGAGATAAAAACAAATCAGTGCATTGGCTAAGATTTGAACCCAGGCTACCCAGAATTCTGTTCAAATAATAAATGAGCAGTACTCAAATATTGTGATGTCATTATACTTATGCTTCTAAAAGCAAGCAGCCCATTCCCCTTAAAACTTACTGTGCTATATGCACTTATTACCAAACTACATGCTCTTAAAGACTAGACCAGCTAGTTAACCATGCTGTCATGTGGTGCACTGGATATGTCTTGACTTTACAAGCCAAAGGTCAGGGCTTTGATCTGTAGATGAGTGCACTTCTATATTGCCTTATCAAGGACACGCAAGAATTATGTAGTCACTATTATCATGGTTTCACCATGCCCTTCCTGTTTTCACTTGCTATACTGTTTATATTATGACCCCAACAATTACTAAGAAAAAAATAAGATGGTCTCCTGATAGGGTCTGCAAAATAGAGCAGAGGTTAAAGCACTGAGTTACAAACTAAAAGGCCTCATAGTCCTAGGTCTGAATCCCACAACCACCAGATGTACATTGCTCCCTGAACCAGCAACTGCATGTGTTAGAGCATCTGATTTTGCCACATAGTCAGCATGCAAGCCCCACCTCCAATATCACCCATTGAATCTCCGCCTCCAATCTCACTCCATGTAAGCATCGCATCCAATATAACCCATGTAAGCCCCACCTCCAATATCACCCAATGTAAGTCCTGCCTCCAATCTCACCCCATGTAAGCACTTCCTCCAATATCACCCAAGATAAGCCCCACCTCCAATATCACCCAATGTTAGGCATGGAGTGGTATTGGACCCACCTCATGAACAATGCTATTGTCATCTCGTTACTCAATCCAGAATGGTGATTTCACGGTCGCGGCACAGTATCAACTTTTGAGACATAAAATCACCTTTCTGAACTGATTAATGAAATTACAATTCTGGTCTTGATGAGGTGAGGTCCCAAGAAGTCAATTTTGAACATTTGGTGCAAAAAAATCCAAAAATGGCCATGTTACAAGCATGCATTGCACAGTTTCTACGCATGTTCGTAACTTCGCCAATTTTTTATATTTTCACTCCAGATTTTCAACATTGCCATTTTGTCACACCTCCTCATGAACAGTATAGCTATCATTTCTCACATCCTGCTGGAAGTGTGTTTCCACAATCCTGCCGCAGAATGGTGCGTCACTGGATGGATTAACAAAATCACAGTGCCAGTGTTCATGAATGGATTTCCCAAAAAGCTAATGTTGAAAATTTGGTTAAAAAATTCCCCCAAAAATTATCAGGTTAGGAGCATGCATTGTGCAGTTTCTATGCACACTCATAACTTCACTAGTTTTCCATATTTTTCCTCCTGCTTTTCAACATTACTCTTTTCCACACCTCCTCATTAACATTATAAAGCTGTCATTTTTTACATCCTGCCCAAAACATGATTTTGCACCTGTGGCGCAGAATGGCACATTCGCTGTACAAACTCAACTTTTGGGACAGATTAAAGAGTCCACCAACACATGCTCTTTACTAGTTATATTACACTTTTTCAAAAAATAAGGAAATTCATAAAAAAAAACTTTGTTAATGCATCAGCTAGGGTTAAACTGACAAAAGTGAGGAAATAAGATATTAAGATAGAGCCCCCTCCCCCCAACACCCCATCCCCCATCCTCCACAGACTGACAGATGGCGGGGTGTGCACAGGGTGGAAGTTTTATCCTCACCCCATTCTCTTTTACTGTAGCATGTCAACCTGTTTACACATGGAATGGGGTGAGAGTTGGGCCTCGTGATCCCATGGCATACACTGGCATCTGTTGGACTGTGGAGGATGGGGGATAGGGTAGTGGGGAATTAGGGGCTTTACCCTTACATCTCATTTTCTCACTTTTGTCAGTTTAACCCTAACTGATGCATTACCAAAGTTTTTTGCAATGAATATCAATTATATATAAATCATGTGACTAGCCAGGTGATTCTGAGTCACTGGACACATACGAACTTAACTTTTGGGACAGATTAATGAAATGGCAGTGAGATTGCTCATGACGTGGGGTCCTCAAAATACCATGTTGAAAATTGTGTGGAAAGAATTCTAAAAATGCCTGAGTTACATGTGTCCGTTGAATTGTGGCCACCGTGGTGCCTCTAACTTGAAAACTATGCAAAATAGGGGTTTCATTGACTTGTGGCACGTGGAGGTCTCACTGTCATCATTATAATGACATTTGAATTGTTTTTGTAGCTGCTATGGTTGCTGAGATATTGGCATATTAGTGGTACGGTTCCTTGCCCTATATGGCTGGTGTACAGCTCCTTACTTGTATTTGTGAGGGGCAGTGCAGAGCCCAGAGGGCCCACACTCCGACAAGTGCATATAGTTATGCAGAAATGAGCAGCCTGGTGGGAGCGCAGAGTCCACCAACACATGCTCTTTACTGGTTATATTACACTTTTTCAAAAAGTAAGGAAATTGTTTCACCAACTGTATTAGTTCACCTGGCATCCCAGTCTGTTGTCCGCCTTGTTCAAGATGTAGTAAAAGCATATCAGATAGAGGTACCAATTCATCTGAGTCATCACTGATACGGTATTGTTTAACATAAATGGAAAATTTGCTGGGCATGTGGGCCTATGTTGTTATGAGCAAATAAGAAGTAGGTGCTAATTCATGGTTTTGCTACTCATATTATGGTGCTATGTAGAAATGGGCAAGTTGGTGAGAACATGGGGCTATGCCGTCATGCAGTAATGGACAAGTTGGTGTACCATAGCAAGTAAGAGGGCACCACACTCTGACTATTACATGAGATGTACTTCTTATATCATACTGTTATGCAGAAATGGGTAATTTTGGGAAGTTGATGCAAGTGGATTGGACCTACACCTCCAGTGTTCTCACCAAGTCATTTCTTTGTATATTTTTATCATGGTGATATGCAAAACTCAAGAATTTGGTGGGAGGATTGGGTTATGCTGCTTTGTTAAAATAGGCAAGTTGCTGAGACTTTGTTCCCAGTAATTTGTCTGTCTTAGCAGTTATGTTAAAGTGTTACACAGAAACAGGCAAGTGGGTGGAGTTATGGGTATGCTGTTATGCAAAAATGGCAAAGTTCATGGTAGCATGGTGTCATGCTCTTATATAAAAATTGACAAGTTACTATGGCTTAAGTACCATGTCCTTAACAATACATGTATTTAGGTATTTGTTTTATTGTGTTATCCACAAATTGACAAGTAGACAGACACATCACACTGTCCTGTTATGGACAAAAAGCCAAGTTGGTGATACCATGTGGCTATAGTCCTATGCAGTAATGAGCAGCTTAGTGGAGGTGTGCAGTATGCTGTTATGCAGAAACACCGACATTAGTAGTAGCACAGTGCAATGGTTTTATACACAAATTGCTAAGTTAGTAACACAGCAGTAGACCAAAGTCTCTAGTCTGCCAACAATACATGTGCATTACTATCAGTAATATGCTGTTATGTAGAAGGCTGTGCACATATAGGAGACTGGAATAACAGGAGAAGTGATACAGTTGGTGAAACATGATGATGGATGCCTTTTGTGGAATGTTTAAGAAGTTGTATGTTAGTTCTGTTGCATTATGGTGTCTGTCTGTGATTGGTTGTCTTGCCTTGTACTGCCCCCCATAGTTGTGTGTTCTGTGTGTGTGTATCTATGTCTATGCGTGTGTGTGTGTGTGTGTCAGATGGGCTGGGGGGGGAAGCCGAAGTTAGGGTTGAAAAGCATAACGTTGAATTTCCTCACTTTTGTCGCTGTAAAAACCCTAACTGTTGCATTAATGCAGTTTTTGCAAAGAATATATATATATATATATATATATTCATGGCAAAAAACTCTGTTTAATGCACCAGTTAGGAGCTGGTCCAGTGACAACCAAGAGAATTCAATGTTAGAGTTCCACCACCGCCCCCACCAACAGGCATCGGGTTATGTTGGGGTCGTTAGTCCAACTCTCACCCCATCCCATGTGCAAACAAGCTGAGGTGGTGTACAGGAGAATGGGGTCAGAATTATAACTGATGACCCCAACGCACACCCTGATGCCTGTTGGTGGGGGCGGGTGGTGTAAGGGGTAGGAACCCTAACATCAAATTTCCTTACTTTTATCACTGTGGAACAACCCTAACTGATGCATTAAATGGAGTTTTTTGCCATGAATTTTCCTTCTTTTTGAGAAAATGCACTATAAATAGTGAAGTAATGGCAATGCAAATGCACGCACAAACGCTAATGCACATGGTGATGCAAACGTAAATGATAATGTAAACAGTAATACAAACACAAGTGCTAATGTTAATGAAAACAGAAATGCAAGCACATACAGAAATGCAAACTGTAATGCACATGAGCACGGTCACGTAATTGGAAATACAGACAGTTATGGTAACAGCAACGATGACACCAAAGGAAACACAAACAGAAATATAAACGCAAATGGAAGCACGTACACAAATGTAAATGGAAATGCACACGGTGATGCAAAAGGAAATGCAAACAAAAACAGTAATGGAAACACAAATGTTAATAGTTACACAATGCAAGCGCAAATGAAAATGCAAAGGGTAACACACACGGTGGCATAGACGGGAACGGTAACACAAACGGAAACGCAAATGCAAGAGCGTATGGATACACAAATGGTAATACACACGGTCACGGTACCGCAATAGGAAATGCAAACGCTAACAGTAATAGCAACGGTGACGCCAAAGGAAATGTAAACACAAATGGATGAGCATACACAAATACAAATGGTAATGCACACGGTGATGCAAAACGAAATGCAAACAAAACCAGTAATGGAAACACAAATGTTAACAGTAATGCAAATGCAAGCACAAACAAAAACGCAAAGGGTAATGCACACGGCGACGTAGACGGGAACGATAACGCAAATGGAAATGCAAGCATGAATGGAAATGCAACTGGTAACACGCACGGTCACAGTACCGCAATAGGAAATGCAAATGCTAACGGTAACAGCAATGATGATGGCAAAGGAAAAGCAAATGCAAACGGAAGCGACGTACGCAAATGCAAATGGCATTGCACATGGTGATGCAAAATGAACCACAGACAGAAACAGTAATGGAAATGCAAATGGTAACAGTAACGCAAACGCAAGAGCAAGACAAAGGGAGGGATAGTGAGACTGAAGGGGGAGGATGGGAGCTGCGTGGAGGATGACAACAGTAAAGCTGACATATTGAACAGGTATTTATGCTCAGTCTTTACTAAGGAAGAGGGGGGTAATGGGTCTGAAGGGAGTACAAGGGATGAGAATGGTGCAGAAATGGACACAAGTCCCTTTACACGAAAGGGTCCTGAAGGAACTGGAAGAATAAGAGTTGATAGTGCAATGGGCCAGATGGGGTAACCCCAGGTCCTTAAAGAACTAAGAGAGGTGGTGGCTGAACCTCTGGCTATCCTGTTTAGCCAATCACTGGAAACAGGGAGGTACCCAAAGACTGGAGGACAGCAGATGTAGTCCCTTTATACAAAAGTGGGAACAAAGAGGAAGCATGGAACTACAGACCAGTCAGCCTCACCTCGGTAGTGGGAAAGATCATGGAAGCACTACTGAAGGAGATTGGTGGAACATCTGGTTGTCAATGGACTACAGGACCCAAGGCAGCATGGTTCACCAGGGAGGTCATGTCAGACCAACCTCATTGAATTTTTGACTGGGTGACTAGGGAGGTGGATCAGGGAGGGCAGTGGACATGGCCTATCTGGACTTCAGCAAGGCCTTTGACACTGTGCCACATAGAGACTATTACACAAACTGGGAATATGGGTGTGGGCAGGACAGTAGTGTGGTGGGTAGGTAACTGGCTGGGTGGCAGGACACAGAGGGTGGTGGTAAATGGCTGTCACTCCACAGAGGGAAGAGTGACCAGTGGGGTACCACAGGGATCAGTGCTGGGACCGGTCCTATTCAACATCTTCATCAGTGACATTGCGCAGGATCTAGAAGGCAGAATTTCACTGTTCGCTGATGACACAAAGCTCTGTAACAAAGTAGACACACCAGAGGGTGTAGACAGAATGAGAAGGGACCTGCAGAAACTTGAAGAATGGTCAGGGGTTTGGCAGTTGAAATTCAATGCAAAGAAGTGCAAGATAATGCATATGGGGCACAAAAACCCTGGCACAATATATCAGTTGGGGGTGAGGATATGGCATGCACCAAGCAGGAAAGGGATCTTGGGGTTGTCATCTCTGATGACCTCAAGGTAGGGAAACAGTGTGACAAGGCATCAGGTAAAGCAAATAGGGATGCTGGGATGTATAGGGGGCATCACCAGCAGGAAAAGGGAGGTCATAATTCCGCTATACAAGACACTAGTGAGGCCCCACCTGGAGTACAGTGTACAGTTCTGGAGACCATACCTACGTAAGGACATAGACAGGGTAGAGAAGGTTCAGAGGAGGGCAACAAAGATGGTGCATGGATTGCATCACAAGTCCTATGAAGACAGGTTGAAGGAACTGAACATGTACTCCCTGGAGGAGAGGAGGGAGAGAAGGGATATGATAGAGACATACAGGTATCTTACAGGGAGGAGCAGGGTGCAGGAAAACACTATTTTTAAGTGAAAAAGATGTTTCAGGACTAGAGGGCATGGGATGAAGTTGGAGGGAGGATGATTCAGAGGAAACATGAGAAAGAATTTCTTCACAGAACGGGTGGTGGACAAGTGGAACACCCTGCCAGAGGAAGTGGTGGGGCTGAAACAATCACGGGATTTAAGAATGCATGGGATAGACATAAAGGAATTCTAGAGGTCAGGGATAAGGGGAAATATACTTCTATGAAAACAAACTGAACTTACAAGCTCAAATGGGCAGACTGGGTGGGCCATAGGCCCTTATCTGCCGACACTGTCTATGTATCTATGTAGCAAACAAAAAGGCAAAGGGTAACGCACACAGTGGCGTAGACGGGAATGCTAACGCAAACGGTTATGGAAATGCAAGTGGGAACACTAACTGTGACAGTAACAAAAGCGCACACCCTTTTTTTCACCAACAGCTGCATAGAGAAACACAGTGAATACAAGGAATGTATGCATAATAATGGGCCTCGGAGCAGAAAATGACCACTTGGAATACTAAATTGCTTATATCTCAGGAACCATACGACATAGAAAAAAATTTAAATTTCCTGTGACTTTCCTGGCTAGTTCTGTGCTTAGCTCCTGCTAAGCATTTTTCAGACGAAAAGTCCATATCTCGAAGCATTTCCGAGATATGGGCCTCGAAAGGCGCGGCGGAAGCCACAATGTTAGTCTATGGGAAAAAGTATCAACTTCAGAGCACCGTAACTTTCCATCAGTGCAATATTTTATCACCAAACCACCAAAAGGTACATCTGTGGGATGTTGGCTTTCTTCCCTGCAAATGTCAGCCCAAAAGACCAAACCATTGTTTTGCAGCAGGGTGGCAAAGAATTCCTGTTATTTTGGGCATAGTGTCGCAAAACAGTGTCACAAATCACAACATTTTAGCAAATGAAATCACAAAAGTGTTGTGAGTGCGACACTACTTTTTATAAAAATTTCAAAAATATATTCCTGGGGTGTTTAACCCCCCAAAAAAGACATGCCTAGCATCCTCAGGGTCCGACTAGGTGAACACAAAAAGAATGGTGTCCCTAGATTTTGTGACAAGGTACCTTTGTAAATGAACCTATGGCTCAAAGGTTTTCCAAACTGCTGTTTAAATAAATAAATAAATAAAAATAGATGGTCCCAAATTTAAATGCCAAGCATTTCTGTGACCACTAACTGAAAAAAAAATAGCTGACTCACGACACTACAGGGGTCATTTGCGACACTAAAAACTGCATTTGCAACACTGTTGAACTTTTTGTTAACTTTTTCCATTGACTATAATGGGAAACTTGTTTTTTGAATAACCTTTGAACCATTTAATATTTTTTCACAAAATCTTCAAAAGGCACATGGGGGACCCTGGCCGCATGTTTCCTGAAGTTTTCAGACCGGTCGTGCAAACCGTGCGACCTCTAGGTGCAAGCAAAGATTGCACAAAAAAGCATAAATGCACTATGGAATGCCGCTTTATAACTCCACAACCGTATATCCAACTGTTACAAAACATGGCAGATCCTGATATCTATGGTACCGCTCTGTGCCTGCCAAATTTCAGGCAAATCCGTCACACGGTGGCGAAGCTATTAAGATGCAAAATTTCACACTTTAACCTTAAATGGGGTACTCAACCCTAACTATAGTGGCACTGTTGCACCACTATATTATACACTCACACACACATATTTATATATATATATATATATATATATATATATATATAGACACACACATATATATATGTGTATGTGTATATATAGGTATATATCTATAGATATATATCTACACTGACTGAGTCCAAACATGCCCTGGAGGACAGCCCCCATAACTCTCCAGTGTTCCTCATTATGAGGGATGGCCCTCATTTGGCCCCTTACAACTGCTCTGTCCCTCATCCGTCCCTCATGGAAAAGGTGCTGCCCACACAGTGAACATGCTGTAAATCAGACCATAAAGCAGAAACACTGAATTGTGAAATGCTACATCCGAAATATATTCTGTACAGGTGCACACTATGGTGTACAAAGTGGTCTGGGCTTTTATCCACATGTTTGAAGATATGTCCCTCATGTTGAGGGTCTGTGTCCCTCATTGTCCCTCAGTGTGAGTGTTCAAACAGGTCCATGTCCCACATTGCAGTGTCAAAAGGTTGAGAGATATGAGCTCTCTCATCATGGTCCCCAACCCCCGGTAGTCCCGAAATCCACTTTAAATCCTGGCAGTCTAGTGATCCCCCCACCCCCTAGCATGAATCCCAACCCACGGTAGCCCCAAAATCCACTGTAAACCTGGTGGTCTGGTGGTCCCCCCACCCAGCAGTGAAATGCCTGTTACACCTGTAAACAGCATATATACGGAGCCAGTGACTAGCTCAGCCCTCCTCTCACCACCATGACCGGCCGCCAACTGCGGTATGCACGAGCGCTACTGCAATGAATGAGCATGCTATGGCTTACATAACCAGCCCCCATATGTCTGCTACTTCTAAATGCTCCTGAATCATTGACAGTTTGCTTCTGACTACTTCCCTCATCTTGTCAAAATTAGCTCCTCTAAAGTTTAAAACCTCTGCCTTGGATTGAGATTTTTTTACCCCTAAGTCTAACTCAAACCACACAGAGTTGTGGTCAATGTTGGGCAGAGGGTCCCCAACTTCTTTAACACTTACTACCTCTGAATTAGTGAGCACCACATCCAGGATGGTATTCCACCTAGACAGGGCATTTACTAGTGTAAGTAGACAGTTTTGTAAGGCATCAACCACCTTTTCACTTCTAGTAGAGCCTGCCACTGGGACAATTCAGTTAACCTCTGATATCCCCAAGAAGCTCCTCGTCCTTGCCCTTAGCTTGCCCCAGTGACCAGTATACCACACCTATGTAGATCCTCTCCCACATTGCTGAGCTGAGTTGCAGCCACAGGGATTCCACACCCTCCTTTTTGATGCTATCTACTGAGATGGCATTTATCCCATCCCTTACATATAATTCTACCCCTTTCCCTGCCCTACCTTCTATCCTCTCTGAATAGGGAATAGCCCAGGATCAGAAGGTTCCAGCCATTTTTCTCTGAGGCTCAAGTGTCTGTGATGGCTACCAGGTCCACTCAGAAATCTGCTATCATTGCCTGCTGGTCATTTGTTTTGTTTCACAGGCTCCTGGTGTTGATACACACCCCTTTCCCTTGTTGGGTACCCCTGCTTTTATTAGTTACTTTTTGTTTTGCCCTTTGACCTGCAGTTGCATAGCCCTCTGTCTGGTTCCTGGTAGTCTCCATCTATTCCCCCTGTGTTTTTGTAGATCGTGGAAGAGAAATTCCTGCTTGTGGGGGAGTGATGACTAAGTTTCTATCAATAGTGCAATTTCTGATAGGTTCCCTAGTGTTAGACTCCCCCTCACCTAGTTTAAATGGTCAAGATGGATGCTGATTTTTTGCCAAAGCACATGCACTCTTTTCTTTGTTAGGTGAAGTCCATCAAACCTGAAGAGCTTCCCCTCCCAGAAGGTCCCCCATGAGCCTATGATTTGATATCCTTTTTCTCAACACCATCCTTGTAACCAAGCATTAAATTCCTCAATCTCCTTATTCCTGATATTGTCTTTGCAATCTCCTTTGCCACATACTGGGAGGATCTCTGAGAATTTCAGGGAAGTTGTTCAAGCCACTAACTGCTCCCCCAGCTTAATGAAATTTTGTTTGGCTTCTTCCATCATCCAGGCTGACAGGTTGTTAGTACCAAGATGAATCAGAACATTGGTTCCTTTCTCTGCTTTGTCTACCAACCTACCAATGTGTTCAGTGTCACTCTGTGCTGATGCTCCAGGGAGGCATTTAACCATCATCTTAGGTTGCATACCTTTACTTCTATTGGACTCAACTCCCCTGATCATTGAGTCTCCCAGAACAAGAATATGCTTACACCTAGAACCACCACATATTTCCTTGCCACCTCTGGGTGCTGTCTCTCTGCTCCATCTAGTTCCCTCAACCAGCTTGAGGTCTCCTTCTCGATGAGTCATGATCCTTCATCTTCTCCACAGGTGAAAAACATTTTTTCATTGGAATGGTATTGGTTTGAACAGGTCCTGTGTGGTCCATCCTTACTCACAAATTCTTTCTTATATGGGATAGTAGTCTATTTCCCATTTTAGTAACATTATCACACTGGGCATCATTCTTTAAATTATTAGAAACCAACATCCCCCGATCCCTTTCATGCTCACTTTCCCTCAGAGTTTTGCCTAGACATTAAACAGTTTAGGGCCCAACACTGACTCCCGCGGTACCCCACTGGTCACCTCTCCCCAGTCTGAAATGTATCCATTTACCCCAACCCTCTACCTCCTTTCTTGTAGCCAACTGGCTATGCACCTTACTCTACTGATTTCCTTTCCTATTTCTTTTAGTTTATTAATTAGCTCTATGTGTGGCAAGGTGTCAAATGCCTTACTAAAGTCCAGCATTTGTTTGTTTTAGTTATTTAAACTGGAGAGTCCATGGGACAAAAACCCTTTTACATGGTCGGCCAGTATACATAAACAATGCTTACATAAACATTAACAGGATGAAAAACAAGAAAACTCATACATAATTTCTAGGCTACCTTAACAAACTTACACGCTTCATTCAGACTGAACATTTACACTCACTTTCCTCATATAAATAGCTTTTTAACTTTGTCTTAAAAGTCATAACTGTATTATCGAAACATTCAAAAATAGATTTCCAGAGTTAAAAAAGAATGGAAGTGTATATATAAAAAATACATTTTGCCTGCAGATGTCATCATCCTAGGAATGGAAAAATGGGAAACAATTTCTATTGGATAATCTAGTAGAGAATGTACTATGATGTTTAGTAAATATTGAGGCTAGGAGGGGAGGGACCTTATTCAGATTCACTTTTTTTGTAAGTAGACCAAGCTGCAGCTTATAGCGATAATGAAGTGGCAGTAAATCAGCTGCTCTTAGAAGACTACCATGATGTGTCCTTGCTGGCATCTGGGTAGAAAATCTAGCAATTAGATTTAATAGTACCCTAACATTAGACAAAAGTCCCTCCCTGGCTGAATGATAAAATAGTAATCCATAATCTACTAATGGTATTAGGAAGCTTTGTGCCAACATCTTCCTAGTGGAAGGAACCAAGAGCAGATTAAGTTGATAGAGTGCACCCAGTCTTTGGTGTGTGACTTTAGTCATGTTGATGATAAGGGGCTCAAATGTCAATCACTCATCAATTATAAGGCCTAGATACTTAAATTGTTGTACCTGCTCTATTTCCACCCCCAGTGCTGTAACCAAAGATACGGTAATATTTTTCTTTACTCTACTCTTGGTTTTATAAAAAATCATAGACTTAGTTTTTTCATCTTTTAATACAAGTCTGTTCCTAGTAAACCAGTCATGAACATCTAAGAAGTTATATGATAGGTTTTCCTGTACTCTTTTGAGATCAGCTGCACTCATGAGGATCACTGCGTCATCTGCAAGTTAATGCAAACCAAAGGGAGGGTATTCAAAAAAAGACTGAAAAGAAGAGGACCTAGAATTGACCCTTGAGGCACACTCAGTGTAACTGAAGCATGAAGTGAATACTGACCATGGCTTTTTGTCATCTGAGAACAAAGACTCAAATAGCTCCTGAACCATCCAACAACATCCTCAGAAAATCCTAGGCCACCTAATGATACCAATAATAGACCATGATCAACCAGGTCAATGGCCCCGGTGAGGTCCACAAATACTGCTCCTGTAAGATGGCCTTTATCCAGTGCCATCTGAACCGAGACCATAAACACCACCAAGGCCAGCGTGGTACTGTGGCCTGGTCTAAAACCTTGTTGATTTGGTGTAAGAATGTTCTGTTTTGAGAGACACTCAAACATTTAGTAGAAAAGTATTCTTTCTAATACTTTTGATAAAGGAGCCAAGAAAGATATAGGTCTAAAAGTTTCAACATAAGTAACATCCCCAGATTTAAATATTGGGACTTCTATGGAATCCTTCCAAATGGTAGGAAAAGTAGAGGAACAGACATAAAGTAAAAATAATAGATACAGGAAAACACAGAATGTCCACAGTTATCCTCATGAACCATAGTCAATCTCACCCTGGCCAAGTGAGGGCTGAGGATCCATTTCTGTAGATATCCCAGGACATCGGCTGGTTGAAGTAATCTAAAATAAAACCTTGGTGTAAATGAACTCATACCAGTAAAAGTGAGAGCAGCTATATCTACTTTACCTGCAGGAGCATATTTAAAAAAGACAGAGAAAAAATTATTGAATTCTTCAGCAATCAGAGCTGGATCACATATCAATCCAGCTGAAGTACTGAGACGCTGTGGGATCTTTTTTTTTTTAAACTCAGTTTTATTGAATAAAATGTTGTGTATATTACATCCACAATCAGGATACTTAACATATACAGTGAGAATGTTCAAGTTATATAAAATAGACCATAGCAATCATGTGGTAAAAATGTTACTCATTCAGTTAATTATTCCTAATAATGTACTAACTGCTGCCATTCTAATTACATGTTCATTTGCATCAGTTGATGCTACCAAGCCTGGGCATTTGTGAAGCAAGTATTTTGACATCTTCAAGGTTTCTATTGCAAAGACTTGCTCGAATAAACCATACCATTTAGTCACCCTTCTTGTCTTGGGTCCTTATTTCTAGCTAAAATTGTATAATATAACAGTAATTAGTGAGCAACTTGACTGTCTGGCATCCCTGTGTCATGGAGTATAGGTTGATCCCTTGTTAATTTACTCACCACCTAGGGTAGGGAATCCAAAGTCAAATCAACTTTTTGTAGGGGATAACATAGGCCAGCTAAGCCCAATCAGCCTAATCTATTACTGTAGAGGTGCCGCATCCCATCCTCTGGGATGTTCACACACACCCTCTCCACTGCCTTCACTGCAGCTCAGGAAGCAAAGAATGAAGCCTCCTCCTCTTCTCCCTGGAGCCTCGAGTCATATTTCTTCCAGGCTTCCCACAGCTCCCTGAATTTTTCTGAGGTGAGACACAGGGTAGCCGTGATGCACTTCATGGAATGTATCTCCCTCACCTTGGCTAGTCATTCCCCAAGGGTGGGTGACTCCTCATTCAACCAGTGAGTGGTAATACCCTTCATAGTCACCAGGCAGAAAGTTCTTACCCAGTAAATCATATATCAGCTTCCATGTTTCAATTGTATTCTTGCCCTCAAATTCCATCTGTCTTTCAATGAAATAATTTCTTTTCAGGCTCCTGACTAATGATTTACAGTTATTTCTTGATGTTTTATAGGCTATAAGCTTATCCTGGCTAGGTGATTTCATGTAAGATTTCCATCTCTCGTCATGCTCCCTCAACTTCTCCAAAGATCAGGGGTGACCCACCTACGTCACTCACCCCTGATTCTAAATCTTTTACATGGAATGAGCCTATCACATACATTATTAAAGGTAGAACAGAAGATGGACAAAGCTGTGTTCATGTCTGTTGACTGCTCTACAGCTATCCAGTTGGCAGTGACCATTGCATGCCGAAATATCTCCATTTGTTTGGGTGAGTGTGCATCGCCAGAAATATAGAACGGTGATATACACTCACAGCAACTCCAAATGCGGTGATAGGACTGCAACATATGCGGGGGCTGTGCGGGGAGGTGTAAAACTTAAAAAACTAAAACAATCGGCCCTGACTCAAAAAGCGACACCCTCCCCAGAACTGAACCCAGCACCTTTCCAATCCCAGTCAGCCACCCTCACCACCATGCCACATGGCCAGCTCGGCAGCCGACTGCCACACTACCTGCCATATACCCTTCATCCCCTTCTGCCCCTTGTGAGGTGTGGTCCCCCCCCACACAATGTGTATAGTTCCTGTCACCTTCCTTTGCCCACTGTGGTATCATGTTGCTACCCTGCCAAGTAGCCCAGAACACAGGTGCCGTGATTGAGTCTCCATTTTTGCAGTCATTCAGTTGTGGTTGCTGTGTTCATAGGATATTGTGCATGTTTAAAGTACGCCACTGTATGGACTGTCACCACCTCCTGGGGCAGGCTATTCCATGCATCCACCACCCTTTCTGTAAAAAAGAACTTCCTGGCATTTCTCCTTATGCGGCCACCCCTCAGTCTCATATTGTGTCCTCTTGTCCTGGAACTACTATTAATCTGGAATATGTTGTCCCTTTCCACCTTGTTAATGTCCTAGAGGTACTTGAATGTTTTTATCATGTCACCTCTCTCCCTCCTTTGTTCCAGTGTGTACAAACTGAGGTTCCTCACTCTCTCCTCATAAGGCCTGTGATGTAATCCCTTTACCATTTTAGTCACCCTCCTCTGCACCGTTTCTATTTTGTCAATGTCCTTTTGAAGGTGTGGTCTCTAGAACTGTACACAGTATTCAAGGTGAGGTCTCACCAATGTCTTGTACAGTGGAACTATTACCTTCCTCCTTTGACCTGTGACTCCCCTTCCAATACACCCCATCATCCCACTGGCCTTTCCCACCGCCTTTGCCATCTGCCTAGCAGAGAGGGTGGTGGACGCATGGAACAGCCTTCCTGAGGAGGCTGTGGGGTCTATAACTGTGGAAGAATTCAAGAATGCATGGGACAGACATAAGGTAATTTTTGTGGGGGGGTAGGAAGAAATAGGCTGTTGGTTAACTAGAATCTGCAGCTTATCCTGTAGGTAGGTAGGGAAATGGGCAGACTAGACAGGCCAAGTGGTCCTTATCTGCCATCAAAGTCTATGTTTCTATGCTTCTATGTTTCTATGTCAAAGTCTATGTTTCTATGTTTCTAAGTTTCTAGCAGCCTTCAAGTCATCTGTGATTATGACCCCCAAGTCCCTCTCCTCCTTAGTTACTGCCAGCAGCATCCCAAACCTCTAGCTTGTCCCAGGGTTCCTGCTCCCCACATGTATGATTTTGATTTTCTTTGTGTTAAACCTCAGCTGCCATGCCCCAGACCATCCCTAGACCATCTCTCCAACAGTTCCAGGTCTTTTCTTATCGTTTCCACTTCCTTCAGAGTATCCACCTTGTTGCAGATCTTGGTGTCATCCACAAACAGGCAAACCTTTCCCTCTAGCCCATCTGCAATGTGACTGATGAAGACATTGAAGAGGACTGGACCCAGAACTGACCCCTGAGGTACCCCACTGGTCACCTCTCTTTCATATGACTGGGTTCCATTCACCATTAGCCTCTGTTTTCTGTCCCTTAACCAGTTTCCAATCCAGTTCACCACCTTGTGTCCCAACCCCAGGCTGCCTAGCTTGTTGACCAGTCTCCTATGTGGTACCGTATCAAAGGCTTTGCTGAAACTAAGGTAGGCAATATCTACTGCCCTCCCCCACCAGATCTACTGCTTTTGTCACCCAGTAAAAGAAATCTATCAGATTATTTTGACAGGATCATCCTGCAGAGAACCCATGTTGCCTGGAATCCACCAGTCCATTTGCTTCCAGGTGTTCCACTATTCTTTCCTTAAGGAGTGCCTCCATTATCTTTCCGATCACAGAGGTTAGACTAACTGGCCTGTAGTTCCTCGCTTCTTCTTTACTACCACTGTTGTGAAGAGGGACAATGTTTGCCCTTCTCCAGTCCTCTGGGACCACTCCAGTGTCTAAGGACTCAATGAACAGGGCTGCAAGAGGAGTTGCAGTTCAGTCCTCAGTTCCTTTAGGACCCTGGGATGTATGCCATCTGGACCCATGGCTGTTTCCACCTTTAGCTTTGCCAGTTCTTCTAGGACCCTCTCCTCTGTGAATGGAATAGTGTTTACCTCCTTATCATTGGCTCCTTTGAAGTCCAGCTGTGGGACCTGCACATCCCCTTCCACAGTGAAGACTGAACAGAAATATTCATTCAGGATTGCTGCTTTTTTCCATCTCCCTCCACTATCTCCCCCTTGCCTCTATAAGCTTTGCTGCTCCCCCCTTTGCCTCCCTTCTCTTGCTAATGTACCTGAAGAATGTCTTATCTCCTTTTTTAACTGATTGAGCTATTCTCTCCTCCATTTGTGCTTTTATGCTTCTCACTGCTTTTCCCACTTCTTTCAGACACTTCTGGTACATGTTCTTGTCCTCATCCCTTTGTGTTTCCTTATACTTCCTGAAGGTTAGCCTCTTGGCCCTTTCTTTTTCTGCCACCCCCCTGAGAATCAAAGTAGTTTTCTTCTCCTTTTACTCTTGTCTATCGATCTAACACATTGTTTTGTTACCTCCGCTATAGCTTCCTTGATATGTGTGTGTGTGTGCCCATTTTTCCTCAAAGTCCCTGACTATCCCCTTCTTTTCCAGGGTTTCTTTTAGCTGTAGACCTTTACTGGTAAAGTCTGCCCTTCTGAAGTCTAAGACTCTTGCCTTTGTATGGATTAACTGGATCCCAGTGTCTACTTTGAACCACACCATATTGTGGTCGCTGGACCACAACTGGTCTTCCTTCCTAAGATCTGCTACCCTGTCCCCATTGGTCAGCACCAGATCCAGGATTGTCTGGTCCCTGGTAGGTTCCTGAACCAGTTGCTTAAGGCCAGCACCCTCAAGGGAGTCCATGAAGTCCTGTGTCCTAGCTGAGTCCCCTGCTGGGTTGGACCAGTCTACCTCTGGCATGTAAAAGTTTCCCATTAACTGTACCTCCCCCTTTGCTGCCATTTTATGCATGTTTTCTAGCAGCTGCTTGTCAATTTCCTTGGCCTGAACTGGGGGTCTGTAAATGACCCCTGTGCGAATGGCTGTTCCACTGCCTCGCTCAAGGGTGACCTAAACTTCTTCCGTTTGCTCATGCCTGTTTTGAATGTCAGTTGCCTTTATGCACTCTTTGACATAGAGGGCAATCCCTCCCCCCTTTTACCCTCCCTATCTTTTCTGAACAGGGCATAACCTGGTACACTTATGTCCCAGCTGTGGTTGCTATGTTTCAATTATCACCACTATGTCCAGATCAGCCTCTGTCATTGCAGCCACCAGGTCTGCAATTGTGTCCCCCAGACTGTGGGCATTTGTGTGCATGACCATCCTTGAAATGCTGCATCTTTTTTTCCCTCCTTGTGTTTTATCCCTTGTTTCATCCTATATTTCCTGAAGTTTTCTAAGTGGTGCTTCTTTTATATTACCTTACTGGGTGCTTGTGGTCCAGGTCCTTTTATTAGTGGGGATAATGCTATATCCTGAATGCAATCTATCCTGCCCTTTGGCACCTGTGCATCTGCCCCCAGGTTGACATCCTGGTCTTGCTTGATGTGTGCACTACTCTGTGGGGGTGGGCTGGCTGAATCTCCCTGCTTCTGACAGCCCCCCAGTGGCTAGTTTAAATGCTTTCTCAGGAAGCATGTAAACCTCTCATTGAGGACAGACGTACCCTCCTCAGAAGGATGCAGGCCATCTCTTCTGTAAAGGCATGCATCATCCCAGGGGGTGCCCCAGTCCCCAATATCGCCAAAGTTGTTTTCCCTGCACAAGTCTTTCAACCACTTGTTAAAGGTTTTGATGCATTTGTTTCTTTCCCCCCTCTTTCCCCTGACTGGTAGCACCTCTGAGAATGTAACAGAGCTTGCTACCCCCTGGCTCCTACCCAGATCCCTAAAATTCTCTGAAACCTTCTCCATACTTGCTCTTTCTTTGGCTAGGTCATTTGTCCCCAGATGGACAATGACATCCAGCCACCCTCTCCTAGCCATGCCCTTTGTGATCCTTTGGATCCTATCCCCCTTCCTCAGAGCTGTGCCTCCTGGGAGACACATAATCTCCCTCTCCCTACTGATGCCTGATCCTATCACCATACCCCAAACTATTGAGTCCCCCACTAGGAAAAGCTTCTGTTTCCCCTGGGATTATCTTGCCCCGCCCCTGTACCCCCCTTCTGGTGGGTCTGCCAGTCACCCCTGGTCACAACCTTGGATTCCCTTTTAGGGCTTTCCCTCTCCTTGAGAACATCATATTTGTCTTTAGTTGTACCAGGTGGGGGTGTGTGCTTGCACTCCACCTTTCCCAACCTCCCTGAGCCCACCATAGTTCATCCAGACCTCTGTCTGAGTACCCGCTCTAGCAGTGGCTGGTGGTATGGGTGTCCATGGGTGGGGGAAAAGATCCCTAATACTTCTGCCAACTGTGCTTGAAGCCTGGCAACTTTCTCCCTCAGCGCAGGGAGGTTCCTGCAGATAGGGCAGCATCACAGCTTCCAGAACGTCTCCCTGAAGACTGCTGCTCCACAACCACTGCACTGCACTGCACCACTCTGCGTGTCATCCTGTGGACTTCTACAGTGTCCCTGAATACTCACTAAGTTTTCCTTTAAGTCTTTAGTCCCTTTTCTTTTTCCCACTTTCTTTCTTCTCTTTGTCTGTCTGCCCCACCTGTTCTGATAAACAGTAGGTGGGTGTAATCCCTACCAATGAAGTAGCAGGAAGCTGCATGACAGAGGTGCCTATAAAAGTAACCTGAGCCCTGGGATGGGTGGGTTGAGAGGTGGGGGTGGGCCCTATTGTGCTGCCTACCGAAAAACAATGAACTTGGTGTGGAGTTTTTCCACAGCACAGTTAAGCCTGTAGAAATATGAATCACAAAATCAACTGTAGTAAACAAATTCAGCAACTACTGCTAGGTGAAAGAACACACAAGAATTTAACCACAGTTACTTGAAACGTGATCCTAGCTGAGGTTAGAAGCACAGAAACTTCTAGAAGGTTACTAGCAACAGAAAGCCCAAGCAGCCTGAGCTAAGCAACTTCGGAAACTGCTACTAGGTGAGAGAACACACAGGTATTTAAATGCAATTACCTTCAAATTGATCCTAGCTGAGGTGTGAAGCACAGAAACTTTCAGAAGGTTACAAGCAATGTCTAAAGAAATATAAATCACAAACCCACAACATAAATCACAAAATCTACTGTATTAAACACATTTAGCAAGTACTGCTAGGTGAAAGAACACACAAGAATTTAATTACAGTTACCTGGAAAGTGATCCTAGCTGAGGTTAGAAACACAGAAACTTCCAGAAGGTTACTAACAACAGAAAGCCCAAGCAGCCTGAGCCAAGCAACTTCAAAAGAAACTTACATATCCTCCACTCCCATGCTCCCAACTACCTTTGTGGCATTCCTCTTCTGTAACTCTATTCCTCCCAGTCCTACAAATTCCACCCAAAACACCCCAGCACACATATGAGGTGTATCACATGCCTTAAAAAATCTCTTCTTAAAGAAAGCCTACAATACCATCAGCTTCAGCACTGCCCACTTCACCGAAGCCATGATTAGTCTCAGTCCCCACTTCTGAGTCCCAAATACCAAAAATCTACTGCAGATTCACTTACCAGGCACATCTGAACTTCAAGTGTCTCCTGATAGTGGCAACATCATCACTGGGAGAAAAATGGAAAAACTATTGCCATGAGTCAGCGCAGTGGTGTTGACTGACATATGAGAACTGCGAGGACAGGAAATGGAAAACACACCACAGATCGTGGTCAGCACAGTGAAGCAAGGGATATTAGCGGAGGTCAAAAGAACATCAGGGAATTAAAACATTTAAAATGGGGGTTGGGCTGACTACAAGGAACAAAAAGACAGAGTGAGGGAGAGGCTGACTGTAACAAACAAAGAGAGAGAGAGAGAACAGAGCTACACTAACATGGCAGCAGCACCACATACTGGACAAAGTGAATAATAAGCACCATTATTTTTAGGAAGTGTTCCTACCTTTTCAAAAAAATGGCAGAAAAAATGCAGTTTTAATAAACTTTTTAATACTTTTTCTTTTTTTAAAACAAGCAGTTGTATAATAGGAATGATGCACTCCAGGGTGTTTGTCGTGCTGGGATAATGTCACTTCTTGGGTGTTGAGTGCATTCGGCCTGTGGTCTCGTGCCCAACCACCTGAGATATGACATTATCTCAGCATGACATACACCCTGTCATGCATTATTTCCTTATTTTTACCTTGTGGAAACATCGTTAATTAAGCAATTCTGAAGAAGATTGTGCTTCTGCTGGTAAAGGCAGAGGAGCTCAGCACATTTGGGGTAGTGATGAAAATACTTAGTGATGCCCTATGCAGTGTTAAGGGTTTGTTATAACTGTGTATGTGTCTCAGGCATGTGACTCACCACTAGATACAGTGCTTCCTACAGTAAAGTTGCGCGGTAGCACGGTATACTGAGCATTGCGCAATTGCGGTACCCATTGAATAACATGTATACTGCTACTGCACAACTTGTGCGGTAGCGTGGTACTGATCAACTTTACTTTAGCAAGCACTGTACAATGTGTAGCAAAAAAGGGTGCATGGGAGAGATAACCACCATTTATCACCTTCAGCATGTTATTGCCACTGTTTATCATAAAGATTCTCACCTTCAGATTGTTAGGGTATATCCAGATGTGTTGCAGTGATTGGGTGAACCACATAATGTTTTTCCCACTGTGCTTCCCCTCCATGACTGGCCCATTAAGTAAGACAGTTTCTCTATTGTTGTACCTCTGTGAGACAGTCTGTTGCAATATAACTCTTGAAAGTACTGGTGGCAGGCATAGGTAGTAAAAGAATGGTGGTGGAGTTTGATATGGTCACAATCCAATTGGCAGTAAGACTTAAGAAGCTTTTGTTTGAACTACTGTTTCAGATATCATTAGTGAAATGCACCTCCTCCTTCTCCTTGAAATACTAGGAAAAACATACCTGGAAAATGTGAAGTATAATGAAATGTTGTTTTTGAGCTTTACTTCATGCAAGTCTTTGAAAGATGATGTCTTCCATGATAAAGACTAGCTGAAGATCAAGGGCCATCATCTTCCAAATGTGTTGTCATTCAGATGAGACTTGGGTGAGTAGGTGACATCTTAGCATGCATAGGTAATGACACAGGCAATGCAGTTTGTTTGGCTGATCGTGGCTGGAGTGGTACTTTTGAAGTAGCATCAGTACCTGAAGATGCATCAGTTGGCAACTGCGTCTGCCATGGTAGCTGCATTACTTAAGCAAACCATATAAGCCTACTGCTTCTCATACCTGACTGTCTTTATTGCTGCTGCTGACTTGTCTGACCAGCGTGGGGATTAGGAATAGATGATGCTAGGAAGATGTCACATTCTCATTTTAAATGATCAGCCAGAACACTGGTTCACGATATTCAAACAAACTGACCTGATTGATCTTTCTACCACACTGACTGCAGCATGCTTTCAGTGGATTTGTGATGTCATCTGTAGAATACTCCCAAAATGCAAAAGAACTCTTTTTTTGCATTACATAAGTGGACTTCTTGGGGGACTTTGAGAAGAACTGAGTGGTGAATATGGGGGGGGGGGATTCACAAAACAAACTGAAGGTGCAAAACCTTCCCTAAGTCCCCAAAAGTTCCATAGCTGCGAAAAAATACACTACGGACTGTAGAATAAAGTGCAGCTGCGAAAGTTCCTGAGGGAAAAAAGTCATTGATGAGTATGGCACATCCCTTTAAAGGCTATTCTCTGCCATTTTTTTCCATACTTGGGGAAAATATGTTGCACACATGAGAGTGAGGCATAAAACTCCCTGACAATTGAAACACAATTATAGTGGAGGTCAGGCACAAGTAATAGCAAACCAGTGGGTGCCTATCAGTGTCAGTTGTTACAGCAACACTAGCACACATTGTCACTGAATGACTACAAACAACAACCACCAGATCCAGTGCAGCCCATGAAGGAGCCCCACAGGCAGTAGAGACTGAACAGCCTACAATGAGTGCTACTGCAGCAGGCAACAGAAACACTCCAGGGAGAGACATGACCATCAGTTACAGACAGCCACTGTGGTGTATGGTTTTGCTGGTGCTAGTGGTACTGCAGTAGTCCCAGTTGAGGGAATGGTTGCTGTTCTCTCTGTGGGTACTTTCAGCTACATCCATGGCAAGACTGTCAAGGTCTGCTGCTCCAGCTAATGTGGATCACTGTGGTTGTGCCTCCTAAGCCTTTTCCACAGCTGCTGATCTGCAGTTGCGGATTTTCAGCTCTTATGGAATTTCCGCAGCTGCTGAATTTCCCCAACTGTGGGGATTTTTTGTGATTTCTGCAGGTGCATAATTTTTCTTTCAGAATATCCCACACCAGTGTTTCCACAGTGCTGCAGGCCTTTTTCCCACAGCTGCAGGATTTTTGGCTGTCTTTGTGAATCCTTCCCAAGATGCTTTAATTTTTCCCAGCACTGTAGTATGTATTTATTTATTGATTAATTAATTGAATAATTAATTTATTTTAAAAGTTATACCAGGAAGGACATACTGAGCTGGTATCAGCTGGCTTCCAACTGTGTCCTAGTGGCAGAGGTAATAGGAGACACATACATAAAGTACAAAGTTCACAAATGCAATAATATGTAAATAAATATAACAAAATGAGAAATTACAGATAATGGTTCTGAGCAGGAATTACATAAAACAATAAACTGCAGAGGAAGAATAAGGCAAGGCAAGGCAATTTTATTTATATGGCACCATTCCCAAAGGCTCTGTGTGCCTTACAATAAGAACAACAAATAAAAAAAACACTTAAAATAAATATAAATTAAATAATATTGCACAGAAAATTACCCAGCAATGCCAGGTCTAAAACTCTGTAAATAAATTAGTTTTTAAACGTGGTCAAAGAAGGTGCACCTTTTACTTCCTAGGGGAGGGCATTCCAAAGGATTGGGCAGCAATGCCAAACACCCTATCTCCTGAGGACATAGGTCAAGATCTAAGTATTTGTAAGGGGTTTGCCTCTGCTGATTGGTGGGGGCAACCAGGTGCAAAAAAAAGCAGGAGATCTTTCAGATAGCCTGGACCCAGACCATGCAGGGTCCTGTAAGCTGCCAAGCAGACCATGAAGCTGATGCACCACTGCACTGACAACCAGTGCATGACATGGTGAACTGATGTGATATGCTTAAACTGAGAGGTCCCAGCAATTAGCTGGACTGATGCATTCTGGACCAACTGTAAGTGACACACCAGCTTCATGGAAAACCCAACGTATAGAGCATTACAATAATCTAATCTTGACAGATGTAACTGGAGCATGCACCAAAGTCACCAGGTCAGCCAGTTCCAGAAAGGGTCTGATATGGGAGATGTAATGGAGGTGCTAAAAGCCACTGTGAACAATAACTGACACCTGAGATTTTAAAGTCAGCTTGGAGTCTACAATGACCTTTAGATTCCTAACCCTATCTATGGCTCCATGTGGTATGCTATCCAAAGAAGGAAGGTCAATGCTAACACTCATCGCCATACCAGCCTGATCCTACTCCACCAATAACATCTCCATCTTCAATGGATTCAGTCTGAGCCAGCTGGCCACCATCCAATACTGAATTTTCCTAAAGCACTGAATCTGTTTCAAGACAGAAATATCACCATCAGGGGCACAGGACACATACAGTTGGGTATCATCTCATGCTGGGATTTTCTCGGCCGATGTTAGCGACCATTGTATTATTGCTGCCATAAAGGCAGCCTCCAAACTGCCATCTTCAGCCAGGTTCTCTATCAAAAGATCAAAATGGAACTTCGACCCGCTTGCATATATCAGTGAACTGTATGCCTCCATGCTTTGGCAGGGCTTCTATTTAGCCAAATCAGTAGAATCAGCATACGCCATTTTCCATGAAATTGTATTCATTGCCTTCAACACCCATGCACCCCTGGTCAAAACCCACGTGAAGGCCAGGAAGTGCCGTTGATTCACTGCTGAGCTCAAGACGGCACTATTAAAAAGGGGCAAGCTCTGGAAAATAGCTCACAAATCCAATAAAACAGAAGACTGGTATCTCTTCAGATCAACCAGAAACTCCTGCACTAAGCTGATCAGAGAGGCCAAGGCCAATTTCTATCGTGCTGAACTCGGCTCTGCCTCTAATTGCCCTACCAAATTTTGGCCCACGATAAAAGAACTATCTGGTCATACTACAGGTAACACGCTCCCCACAAAAATTATTTTGGACAATGTAACTATCAGCAACAAAAAAGAGATATTACAAGCCTTCAATGATCATTTTGCCACTGCTGGTCTAGCATTTGATAATTTGCCTGCATGTAGCCTGCGTTCTCAGCCTACTATGCAACCTCTGGTCTCTAATTCCACTAAAGCAATCTTTTCCTTCTCCCCTACCTCCCTAAAAGAGGTTGAAGATCTTCTACTCCAGCTGGATTCCAGAAAAAGTTCAGGCACTGACACCTTTGATCCGTACTACCTAAAGATAGCCTACCATGTCTTGGCTATACCTATTATGCATTTTTTCAATCTATCTCTTTCACAAGGGACCATCCCTCACATGTGGAAAACCGCACACATTATTCTGTTATTCAAATCTGGTGATCCCTCTGATCTAAATAATTATAGACCAATATCCTCCCCATTTTATCAAAACTATTGGAAAAGATTGTGAATGCCCAATTGAGATCTTTCATAGATAATACAAATCTGCTAAACCCCATGCAGTCTGGCTTCAGATCTAAACATAGTATTATCACAGCCCTGGCCAAGGTGATAAATGACTGGCAACATGATCTAGAGAACAAAAAATTTGTGCCATTTTTTAGACCTAAGCAAGACATTCGACACTGTCGATCACAGCCTACTCCTATCCTCACTAAAGAAAACTGGCCTCGACCCAACCTCCCTGCATTGGTTTGATGACTACCTCATGAACAGACACCAGCAGGTCAAGGCTGAAGGTGAACTTTCTATTGCCAATCCATTAAAACGAGGTGTCCCACAGGGCTTCATTCTGGGGCCACTTCTATTTACTATCTACATAAACAATATAGACACTACCACCAAAGAGGCAAAAATCCATCTGATTGCAGATGACACAGTGATTTACCTGAGCCGCACAATGCCTAAAACTGCCTGCAGAGACCTACAGGCCGACTTCAACCTACTGCAACACCAGCTAATAGAAAAAAAAGCTATTGCTTAATGCCAAAAAAATGAAAGCGATGCTTTTTTCTTCTGTTAATAATGTGTCATACCCTGCTGTTGTTGGTACCATCCCTCCCATCTCCACTCTTTTAGGGGAAAATTTGGAATTTGTACCAAAATTCAAATATCTGGGGGTCTGGCTTGATCACAAACTTTCCTTTGTGGATCATCTGGAGGATCTGTTAAAGAAACTGAGGCAGAGACTTGGTCTTTTTTTCAGGATTAACTGTCTACTAACTACAGAGGCTAAGAAGCAGCTTATCCAGTCCACTTTCCTCTCCTTAATTGACTATGCTGGCTTTATCTACAGTCAAAGTGATTCCTCTTACCTTGGTAAACTGGACATACTATATCACAGAGCCCTGCGCTTCATTACTGGTTTCCCCTTCTCCACCCACCACTGCCTCTTATATGCAGCTGTGGGATGGACCTCCTTACAGTATAGATGCAACAGGAATATGGCCTATTGGACATACAGTGCTATTATTGGTAAACTTCCACAGTATATTGCTGATTGTCTGCCTCCCAGTGTGCCTGGAACTTATCCTCTAAGAAGTTGTTCCCTGCTCTCTCTAAAAGTGCCCAGGGCTGCATTGCGCTTTGGGAGAACTGCCACAGGTTTTGTACTGCCATCATTTTGGAATGAGCTTCAGAAATCTCTGAAATTAAAGTCTCCTGTCAGTCTTGCTGTATTCAAGACTTTGTATGCAAAATATATCACAGACGCCTGTAATTGCTTCAAACGACCATAGTTCACTCATGCCTACTCCTCTCATACCCCCTATTCCACTCTTCACTTCACGCAACTTGCTCCTGCTTCTCTTACCAACCTAACATCCTCAGACCTCCCTTAAATACCTGCACACCTGCTTATCCCCCAGCCTGTCAATCTAAACCTCCCGGTCACATTATCCTAACCTCAAACCCCTTCCCCTCATCAGCCATCTCCTTACACCGCCTGTCTTTGTCGTGATATATATGTTTGGAAACTGCCAATGTATTACCTTTCTTCTGTAGCACTCCCCCTAGCCTCTTCTACTTTTGTCTAAAACATGCCTTTTCCTCTTCATGCATACTACCCATGTATATATCACCTGAATTCAGTATTATTCATTATGTGATAGATACAGTATGTGATGCAGGTTCTCCTGCACTGTTGTATACTTTCATTTTCTGTTAAATTAATTGTATATAATTTGTATAGTTATTTGACCTTGTGTAATGCAGGTCCACCTTACAAATGAGCTTGCTCAATGGTGTCCGCCTGGATAAATAAAGATTTTGATTGATTGATCATCAGTGTAGCAATGAAAATCCAAATCATAACATCTAATGATCTCCCCCAATGGCAGCATGTATACTACAAACAACAGGGCAGCCAAACACGACCTCTAAGGCACACCACAACAGAGTACAGCACTGCTGGAAATGAAAGAGCCAAATGCCATCTGCTGCACCCTGCTGGATAAGTGGGACTCAAACCACCACAACACTGTACCTGTGAGTTTTACATAGTGCCTCAGATGAGCCAATGGTACTCCATGGGCCACCATGTCAAAAGCCAAAGACAGGTCAAGCAGGACAAGGAGGTAACAATGCCTACTATTTCTCACCACATTGACTAAGGCCATGTCTGTACTATGATATGGCCGGAAACTGGACAGTAAAGGCTCATAGATGTATATTTCTCAGGTGTTCTTCCAGGTGCACTGCTAGCACCTTCTCAGTCAACTTCCTGCAAAGGGGAAGTTCAATACAGGCCTGCAGTTTGAGAGATCATCAGGGTCCAAAAATTGTATCTTAAGGTGGTGCCTCACAACTGACCTTTTCAAGGCACAGGGAAAAATCCCCTCCTTATATGAACACCAAGCAATCTCCACAAAAAGTTCTGTAAAAGAAGACAGTTTTGCCCAGGATCCAATAAACAGTAGGTGGGGCACAGACCAGAAACTACCCAGATTACATAATCTGCCAACACTAGTTCAAACTCCACTCATATGGATGGAGTGTCACTGCCCATCATCAAGTGGACAGTGCTGGCCAATAACAGGCCACTTGGAGATATCCTATCATGAACAGAAGGCACTTTTTTCAGAAAGAATCCATTGAACTCATCACATTTATCTGTTGAAAAGTCTCTGCAGAACTGCAAACAGTCTAAATTTAATAACCAGTTCACAGTGTTGAAGAGCTGGACTGCTCAGTTCTTCATAGCAGAAATCACCTGTGACAAAAACACTGACATTTTCAGAGTGCTTGCCTGCTGGTACTCATCACAAGGAGCACGCAGCACAAATTGTTCCTCTGTCAGCAATGGTCTAACCTCTGTCCCTTTGTCATCAACCTCATCAGTTCACTATCAAACCATGGTGACCTGTGGTGGGAAACTGAGGGGTGGACATGAAGAAGTGCTAGAGAGTCAAATGCCATCATAAGAACCATA
Source organism: Neoceratodus forsteri (assembly GCA_016271365.2). NCBI lineage: Eukaryota > Metazoa > Chordata > Ceratodontiformes > Ceratodontidae > Neoceratodus > Neoceratodus forsteri. The sequence continues at coordinate 564,233,311 of CM057449.1, read as the reverse complement.
TTATAGCCCTCTATGGCTACCTCAACTCCCATCATGCAAGCTGTCTCCATGCTGGAGATGTCCACCACTGACAGGTTGCTCCGAGGCTCCAGATTATGAACAGGGCTGTAGTTCACAATCTCTACTGGGGTGGTTAAATGGGGAACCCTACATAGAAACTGCACAGCATGATGATCCAACCAAATGACTGGATCATGCTTGACCTTGCTAATTTTAAGACCCAATGAGAAAACCAAGTCCAATGCATGGCCATACTGATGGGTGCTGTTAGGAACAGCCTATAGGAAGGCTAGTTAAGATCTCAACTGGAGGAACTTCATTCCAAACAGAGAAGTTTTGTCATCAACCCAAGCACTAAGGTCACCCAGAACAAGATGTCTAGGTGACTCCACCACCAGGCTGGCCATGAAACTCTCTTGTTCCTGCAATAACTCACTTCCATACCCTGGAGGCAGATTTATGAGAATGATCTTGTAACTTCTACCCAATCCACCTTTCACTGCTATGCATTCAAATGACCTGGTCACTCTCATGGGGTACACTGTCAGTTCCAATGTGGGTCTAAAACAGATGATTACTCTTCCACCACTATTTTCCCACCTAGGACAATGCACCATGGATTAACCCAACAAAATTGGACTCCTTGAGCACAGGGCCCAAGTCATCTCCCAACCAGGTCTCTGTGATACAAACCAGATCTGCCAGGGAATCAACAATGAAAGCCTCCACCACAGTAGTTTTATTTCTTAGAGCTCTGGTGTTACAAAGAACTGTCTGAAAGGGAGGAGCTGAGTCAGCTGGTCCATCAGCTACATGTTGACCAGAAATCTCAGGAGCTTGGTGAATGGGAACCAGGCAAATGGGACCCTTTACCTGGCAAGGATTACTTCCCAGGTGCCTCCTAGACTCAACAATCCTGATCCTACCCACCTGTTCACCCTTGAAGTTAGACTACATTTTGAGCAAATGTCCTAGGAGGCCATGCCCAGCTGTTAGATCACCTTTCCTCCTCTCCTGCCCACACCATAAATCAGAGAAAAGTGGTCTAAAGGAACAAAGGAGACCCACCCTTTCAACGAGAGCCTCTGGTGTCCAGGGAATGGAGGTAAAGAATGGAATAGCCACTCCTAACAGGGACCAGAAAGGTTGGGAACATGAACTAACAGAGAGGCCAAGCTTAAGCCTGACAGCCCATAGCTACAGAGTCACAGGCACCACATAACCCCACAAGAGCTGTCTTTTTGGAGTATAGTTGGAACTGACCCAACCCCATAAGCAAGCCCCCACCTGGCTAACCCAGCCAGCTTGTCCAGATGTTGAGTTTAATCCATGGACACAAACTGAAGTTCAAAGAAAGTACAGTACCAAATTTTGAAATGGACGCCAGCACATCTCCAAGCTCTACAGATGACTCTCTGCATAGCAGTTAGGGAGATCCCAGCCTGAGTGAGTAGTCAGTAATCCAAAAATGTTAAAATAATCCAAGAAATTAAACGGAAAAACTTGAAATGAAAAAAAAGACATACCCTATCAGGCAGTACTTAACAAATGTGATTTAGTGTGCATATACTGTATGTTGAACAAGTATGGTAGAATGTCCACAGGACTGCAAATGAGCAACGGTCCCCAACACATCCCAAAAGTGCCAACACATCAAAACAAAGTGAATAGTCTAATCAGTAATACAAATATGACCAGGCAGTGCTGAAGAAATGTGCAATTAGCAAATGTGCTGTAGCATAGTGTATATTATACAATGGCAAGAAAAAATCCTGGTCTCTGATTGGTCAGTCTTGAGCTGGACCCGTGATGTTATCCCAGTACAACATCACGGGCTTAGTCTCAGCCTCACTGTGAACCTGTAGATGATTTTTTGCTTTTATTATGTGCTGATGATGTGCTTGATTGTTTCACCTTCTTTTAAAAAACAAAAATATTTTTGTACACAAAAACATCTTTAAAATGATTTTTTTTATTCTGTATAGCAATGAGCCACTGTATAATAGCAATAATGCCCTCCAGGGTGTGTGTCGTTTGGGATAACGTCCTGCCTCAGTTATTGGACCACTCGGCCTGCAGCCACGTGCCCAACCACCTGAGGTGTGATGTTATCCCATCATGACACACACCCTGTAGGGCATTATTGTTTTACTATAGCATTCCCATTCTATGAAATCCTCCTGAACAGCCAGGCAGATTCAGCACGTGAAACAACAGTCACAAATTTGGCATGTGGAGTGATGATGCTGATTCTAGTTACAAGATAACAAACCTGACTAAGAACTGCCTCACTGACTTGCAAATTTCACTAGAATTATGGACCAAAACTGCTCTAATCCTGCTCTAAAAACTAATAAGGTGCTGATTTTGCACCTTTTTGGTGATGAAACAAAGATTTATTACCTGAGCTCCTTCAGCACCAATCAGATGAACCAGCCAGTGTGGCAGCCATCTTTTCACAAAGAGGGAGATAAGAATAAGAACACTATGCAGTCAGGAACAAATCAACAATAAGAGGGATGGGGGTTGTGGCAGAAAACTGTAGGAGAGGAGTTATACTAGTGACAGTGTAGGTTGGAGGGCAGTGGCCAAAAGTCCAAAACCCAGTTGCAGGAGCAACTGCAGGTGTGTGTAGTAAAATCACAGAGGAGAGATTTCAGAGCATGAAGGGAAGGAGCAAAACAAATGGATGGGGGAGACCCAAATTGTATGGCAGTGGAATAAGAAGGCAGCTTGACCAACAGAGAATTTCATAGGTGAGAGAGCAAGAGAGTGAGAGATAGAGTTGCAAAGGGAATTCAAAGTAGTAGTAGGGGAAGAGAGGAGTGAAACAAGATAAGAAAGGAAGGAGCCAAACTAAAATTTGGAGATAAAGCACAGTGGGAAAGATACCTGGCACCAAGGGAGGGAGGGAAAGGGAGGTATAACTACAACAGTGGTGAGTGTGCAGGGGTCTGTTGAGGGCAAATTGATAGAAGGAGTGAAAGAGGGGGGTCCAGTTTGGCTGAGGTAGGCTTGGGAGCAGCACTATAAACAATGACGCTATAGTCAAAAAAGGGGAGGGTCATCTTAAGAGGATCTCTCTTCAGGCAGGAAATGAGATATTCTTCTTATTCCTGTAAAGCCCACCAAGCTTGTGGTGGAGCTTCTTGTGGATTGCATCCACATGACCAGAGAAATCAAGATGATCATCCAGCAAGACCCTGGTGTACGGGGAGAGGGGTGAGTCCAGCAAGCTTCCACCTGATGCCAGAAGTCATAGACACTGTTTTCTTGGTGTTGAGAGACAACTTGTGTTCACGGAACCAGTGCTGGATGTTGTTAAAGTCCTATTGAAGCTGGACCATGAGATGAAGAACAAAGGGGCCAGAGATAAAGAAGGCCATGTCATCTACATACATGTGAATGGACACAAAGGAACAGGCATTGGAGAGGTCATTTAGAAAAATGGAGAACAATAATTGGGCCAAGGACAGACCCTTGAGGGATGCCTGAGCAAATTGGGATTCTGTGGAGAGGAAGCCTACTGTACAATATGGACAGCTTGTTACCTGCCATCTGGGTAGGAGTGGAACCACTCAGCTTAGCAGGCAGAGAGTCCAACTGCCTTAAGCTTATCCAAGAGAAATATGTGTGCAACAGTTTTGAAGGCTCTTGCCAAGTCAACAAACATGCTGGAGGTGACTAGGCCCTGATCCATGCCACAGTGGATAGAATCAGGAGTTTGGGGCCATGACCATTGAAGCTCCCACTCTTGTGGGGGTTTAGAGCCAAGAGGACCTTAAGAGAAGGCATGATGTAGTAAGGCTTAAAAGAATAAGCCCTTTAAAAGACACGACAGAGTTATCAGTAATACAACTGCCATGGCCTTCATTGGTGACGCTGTCAGTGACAGTACTTTTGAAACTGGAGTTGTCAGTACCAACAAAAGTTATTGTGCCCCAGTACCACTAGTAAGCTAAGTATTTTTTTTGGGGGGGTGGAAGATGAAATATAGCCATCTAATAAAAAGGACTGTTGCTGTCCTAGAAAACACAGGAACCACACATACACTGGAATGAGTAGGTGTTGCATGGGGGCAGTAACTCTGAACAGAAGAAACCCCAAAAAGGTATACTGAGTGGTAAATGATAAATAAATGAAACCTAGCCTGAATATATAAAACTGAAGTGAACTAAAGTCTTCATTTTTATTTGCTTTTTGGGTATTTTAATTTTTAATCACTGAGTGCACCTTTTTCATATTTCTCCTATTTCCGCTCTATTCTTCATGCTAAAAATGACACACGAATATTTACTACAGCCATGAGCATAATGAATCATTTTGTTGCTGATCAACAGTGTCTCTGTTTCCAAATGAAAAACTATAAATCTCTAGATACCATTACTGCCACCCAAGTACCACTTTTATTACTGCCACCATGATCACTTCATGGTGTAGAATGATTGGACTTTGATGAATCATTCAGTATTATCACATCCCAAAACCCCATAAGCTCCTGGGATCTTCAAAAGATAAAAGGAATGGTGGGCTGCACCTGGGACTGCCGTGCCTTGCATGTAGGAAACATAATTTGTGTGAAAAGAGTTGTTTGCTGGCAATTGCTGTTGTGTTTGTGGAGGGGAGGCTGGAGTTACAAGCTGTGCACCTTTCGAATAAAATGAAGCACTTTATTTGACTAACATCATTTGTTTGTGGAATTATTCTCCAGCCTGCAATAACCTGAAGTGTGGTCAAAGTACAATGTGAGTAGCCGGTGCTGGCAAACAACTCTTTTCACACAACCTTCAAAAGGTACAACAGACAACTGAGAGCAGAAATAACTATCCTTGTCCAGATGTTTGCCAAGAAATAATCCTGCAAAACTGAAGACCTGACTGATACCAGTGGTTCTAGATATCATCCCATGTTGTCGTAAGTGACAAAAATGTTTGGTGATCACCTGCACAAGCATTTTGAAATGCTTTCCCTTTAGGTCTTCACCATGAGTACACTGCTTAATAGGAATTATATCTTTCCACTGGAAGGTTTACAATCATTAAACAGAAACTGGCAACAAATGTAAAGGCAAAATAAAAGCAAGAATTTAGCAGGATACTGTCATATTTGAGATGGGTCCTTTACTGTCACAGTCAAATGGAACAAGTGTCTTAGCAGCAGGCAGCAGCAAAGAAACTAGAGTTACTGGAGAGGAATTAGCTGAGTTGGTATACCTGCTTCCAGCATGTCATTAGCTGCTGCTGCTACTGAGTGGACTAAGACCGATTTTTATTTTATTTATTTATGTAGGATTTGTGCACACCAGGATAGCATCATTTTTTGGAAAAGTTATTGTACCACCGTTCAAAGGTCATGAAATGTGATTGTACCATTCTGTGGTACAACAGCATTCTGAAACCTCTAGAGACTGTATAAGACAGTTTAATTCTGAACCTGAAAGAACTGCCATGTGCACATTTCACATAATACTATACACTATAAAAATACAGGATGAGCAACTTTATGCATAATCAGTGTGTTCTGCCACCTTGAGGTTCTGATTCCTACAGCTTTGCTCTCGAGGTCAGAGGGAATCAGAACCCCTCTGTGGCAGAACACACTGGCTGTGCATAGTTGCCCATAGTATTCTCTATATATTAATTACACTGAATCAGATTTAATTGGTGGTGTTTCAAAGTTCCATTAAAAATCATTGTTGGATCAGGACTGTGAGTTAGTACAACATGCACATATAATCATATAAAGTCATCTTAAGGAAGATGGTAGAGGAAAGAAGATGTGGAGTGTATGTGTGGGGGGTGGGGTAGGAGACAGGCCAGGACAGAAAAAGGAACTCGGTATTTGGAGGTGCTGTTACTTGTGGCTGCAACTGAGAAAGCTTTTTTCAACTTTTTTTTTTTTATTAATACTGGATATATAATATATATGTCTTTCACTTGAGATCTTACCTGGTAGATTAGGATATTTCTAGTCAGTACGTAACATACAGTAGATAAGCAGGATACAGCCCATTCACATGCTCTAAGAGGACAGCTGACCATTTGTATTCCCTCCTTGCATCTGGTGTGAGAGCAGTCCTAGAAGCAGTTCCTTATATAAAGTGGATGTACAGTGATGTGAGCGAGTTTTATTGAGCATCTCAAATTGAGCAACTCAATAAAACCGCTTGTACAAAGGGCAAGTGGTAAATAACAGCTATGATGGCTGTAGAGTAAGTGTACCAGTGAGCTACACTCGCTACAGCAGGATATGGGGATTTGTTCGGCCAAGACCTGCTGAGCTGGCCATTTGGTGTAGTGGCTTGAGCCACTGCCCCTGAGCTGGTGGATCTGGGTTTGGATCTCGGTCAGCTCTTCAGGACAATTATTTATTTTTGTGTTTGTAACTTTCTTCTGAGTCTGCGCCCCCTCTCTGGAGTTGATTATATCAGTTTTGGGGGGTGCAGGGGGCTTAAAATACTTATTTCGGTTGCTGTTGTTGAGAGAATAAGCAACCGTTGCTGTTTGCGACGTCGGTGTAATGTTAGTCACTCTTGTGATGTCGGGCACTTTTGTGTTTGGTGTTTGTGACTGGTGCAGTTAAAAACTCACCTGTTATCACATAAAACCTATAATGTGCAGTGATGGGTGAGCCTATTGAATCCAAGCACAGATCTACAGTGCACACTCTCCTAAAGGTAGTTGTGATTTTACAGAAAGCAATTGGAATATCTGTCTGTAGATCCTGCATGCATATTCAAGGGCTGGCAGGAGGGTTTGCTTGGAAGTAATTGATGGATGTTAAGGCTAAGGCAACTTCTGTTTCAGTAACTTAGCCAAGATTTGGATGGGAGCTCCTAACTCTTCTGGTGATGTGTTTATCATAGGAGAGCTGTAGATCAAGCCAAAAGCCCAGGTATTTGAATTGTTGGACATTTTCAAACAGTGTATCATTTGAGGTTGACATGTGCAGTGTATTTGAAGAATGGGGTTTACACTGAAGCACAAGACCTTGGTTTTGAAACTGTTGAGAAACAGGTTTTATGATCGGTTTTAAGATTTTAGGACATAAACCAGTGTTTATGTATTTATTTATTTTCTTTTGGTGGGTGCACTAGGCATGGGAATGCCTATTTTCAGGAACAACCTGGGAAAAAACAAGTAGACAATACATAAGCTCACCATGTGACACAACACATGAAATAGGTAATAAAGTGGGAGGGTGTCAGAACAACCAACATTAGAGGTTGAGCAAAATACAGTTTAGAACAAGGTCAGGGTGCAAGCAGTACAACATTAGACAAGGTTAATAAAGTAGAGACAAGTGCAAAACAAATGAAATACTGAGTACAAAAAAAATGGATGTATATGACCCCTTTAAGAAATTGGATGAATTACGTGATCGTGTTTGACGTTGCAAAGTCAAGAGTGTCCTAAAACTGATATCTGGTCAGTTTTAGGTAGGCATTGTGACAATACCATCTGCTTGCTATTATTTGTATTATAATTTTGTTATGAATGTATGTTTTGTATGGCAGTCCTGCTTAGGAAACAAGCCAAGCAGCAGAGCCTCATGGGACATTGGATTTTGAAAAGAAAAAAAATGGTCTGGCCTTGCTTGCTGTCACAGCTAGCTTGTAAAAGCTGACTTCCTGGGACTATAACAAAATCAAGGTCATCAACCAACCGCTGTTTTGAACCCAGGCAGCTTGTCGTAAAATATTGCTTTTTACAGCATATCAGGAGCGAAGCATTTTCTGATAGATACCTGTGAAAATTCGCCCAGCTATGAGAGGTGTTCTTATGATGTTTGCCGAGAGATCAAAGGGGAATGATGTTATAATCTATGCTCTGATGAAGAAATAGACTGTCTTGTTATAATTAAAATGTTTTCTGTATTTGCTGATTCTAAATGTAATCTGACCTGTTTGTCTATATAGGTGCATGTAACAAATTAAGTGTGCAGAACTGAATGTGACCTCACACTAGCATCTCAGAGCTGTGACATCACAAGGAGTGTGGGACTTTAACTGATATTGACAAGGTGGCTGAAGGGACTGAGACACTCTTGTTCTGAACTTTGAAAGAACACTTTTTTCTGGACTTTCTAAAGGACCACTCCTGCCAAGACTGGTAATTCAAGGGTAAATTATTTACCAACTGAACAGTGGGGTTGAAGTAGCTAAATCAGTTACAAGACACTTTGATTTGTTATTGACTTTTTTTTCTGACTGTAACTTTAATGTATATATGTTCTGTGTTTGTTTTACTATTTGTAATTTTAGTAAACCTTGTTTTTCCTTAAACCTGCCTGAGACATTTTTTCATTTTGATTGTGAATGGTGGAACAGTATTGATAATTCTGACATAACTGTTAAGTTGCCTAGTGTGTCACCATATGCAGCCAATGCTAACAAGGATCTGTGTAAAGATCCAGCAAGGTCCAAAAAATATCAGTGCCTCAATTGGGTCAGAAGGAAGTTGTGAACCAGGTTGGTTGTATGCCCACTGGGTCAAATACTGTGCTGCATTTCCCTGAAGCGAGTGTGATATTTGGACCTGTTACCTGGGTGTGCTAGCTAAAAAGGGTTCATAAGCGACCCCAGGACTCGAGACTGGTAGTTTGCTTGGACCCAAAACAAAAAGGGGAGTGTCCCTGTTTGTCCCCTGTTCATGAATCACACTTAAAGGTTAGACACTGTGGTAGCAGAGGGCCTGACCCCAGGAGTGAGTTTGTGACAGGCATCACCAATAGCCACTGTCTCAAGGAAATCCTTTCTTTTAGGGCTGGCACAGGAGAAATTTGCAGGTATTCAGTAGTGATAGAAGTAAGCTTGCTGCACTGCTTTGTTGTGTTTCTGCTTCCCACCCGACAGTGCTATCGTGGGGAGGGAATGGGAGTAGCACAGAATGGATTCTCTGAGCGACTCACTTGTGAAATGAAACAGATTTTTCCTGTGCTCCCTGACTCAGATACAGTTTCTGAGAGGGAAGGAGGAGTGAAGAGACAAGCGGCTCCCAGCCTCAAAAGAAAGGATTTCCTTAAATCAGTGGCTATTGGTGATGCTGAGTCCCATGGGACATTACTGGTAAACTATGGAGTTTAACTGGGAACAGTGGAGAGAGTTGGTTTTTAGTAATCCATATGGTGATCGGAAAAGGATGATGGGGGGGGGCAGGGCACTGCTCTGGACAAATAAACTAATAAATAATTACTGTTTTTTCCAAAATCCATATAGCAGTTGGGCAGGGATGGGGCTATGAGACTTTCCAAATAACAAGACAATTTTAATCTGGTTTCCCTTCCTTATAGAAGTGCAGAGTAGCATCACCATATACTGTTATAGCAAATGAGTCCTGTGTGTGAAAACTGCAGCTAACTGAAAGTTGTATTGGGAGTCTGTGATGTGGACATTTCAAAGCTTGCCATGTGCTGGCTCCTGATACCGAAATACTCACTGTCAAGACAATGGTCAGTTTAAAATGATGAGCGCATAAATAAATTAGCATTCTAAACATTTCATAAACAAAAAATGACACAGAAATGCCACTGTCTGTTATTCATCATTTATTTACCAGTTTATAACAGCATGCAATTGTTTCCTATCTCCTTTAAAAATTCAGATCACTGTCTGCCCCCTACTATTTTCACCTCCACCACTTCCACTGGTGCTCTATTGCAGGCATTCACCACTCTTTTAGTGAAAAGGTACTTCCTCACATCCATACTTAATTCCCCCCCAACACATGCACTTTCATTGCATGCCCTCTGGGTCTGCTGCTATTCATCACTTGAAAGAGACTCTGCTCCTGCACCCTGTCCACCCCCGTTAAGTACTTGTAGATCACTGTCATGTCCCCTTTCACCCTCCTGTCTTCCAAGCTGTACGTGTTGCGTTCTCTCAGTCTCTCCTCTTAGGGCTTTTGGTGCAACCCTTGCACCAGTTTAGTTGCCCTACTCTAGACTGCCACCACCATGTCAATGTGATTTCTGAGGTGCGGCCTCTGGAACTGGATGACATAATGGGGTCTCACCAGCAAGCGATATACTGGCGATACCACCTCTCTCTTTCTACTGGAGATACCTCTCTTTATGCATCCCAGAATCCCACTTGCCCTACCAACTGCTTCGTCACATTGCCCTGCCACTATGAGGTCATCAAATATGATAACCTCATGGTCCCTTTCCTGATTTTTGGCTGACAGTAACTCTCTCACATCCTATACTCACTTCTTGGGTTCCTATGCCTTAGGCACATGATTTTGCACTTTTTGGCATTGTACACTAACTGCCATGCTCCTGACCACTCATTGAGTTTCCCAAGATCCCTACATATTTCTTCCAACCCTTCCTTACTGTTCGCTCCCTATTACAGATCTTGATATCATCTGCAAGAAGGCATAGCTTCCCTTTCAGTTCATCGGCAATATCACTTAGGAAGACATTGAAGAGGACCGCCTTCAGTACTGAGCTCTGTGGCACCTCACTAGTCACTCTCCCATCATTAGCGTGAGTGCCGTTAATCACCACCCTCTGCTGTCTATCTGTTAACGAGTTTCTTTTTTTTCCATAGGTAATTTGTACATTTATCATTTTTCTCCCCAGTCCCTGAGTCCTCACATCCCTGACGTGATGCACGCATATGGAGACACGCGCACGTCACACCCTAGGGGATGCCCCATCCTACTTGTTTCTCCATTGCCACCTATGCCTGTCACCGGACCTCCATCCAGTGACGGTAGGACTATGGGTGGGTGACCCACCCACTGGAAGAGGACAGCCAATGCTCGACCCTGCTCCCCTCCTGTGCTGGCACCCCAACAACCTGAGGTCATTCCCGCACCCAGGTCACTGGCATAGCGTGAGGTAAGATGTCCAGTGCCTCACCCCTAAGTGCCACCAGGCTGGCCCATTAACCAGTTTCTAACCCAATTCACCACTTTGGAGCCCACTCCCAGACTGCTCAATTTCTTAAACAGTTTCCTTTGTGGCACAGTGTTGAAGGCCTTCCTAAGGACCAGACAGGCTTTATCCACTGCACTCCACTGATCTATTTTACTGGTCACCCAATCATATAACTCAGTCAGATTTGTCTGGCATGACCACCCCCAGTGAATCCATGCAGCCTTTAGTCTTGCAGTCTAATGGATTCAATATACTCTACTAATCATTTCTTTAACAGTTTTTCCATTCATTTCTCCTCTGCTGAGGTGAGGCTGTCCTATAGTTATTAACCTTTTATCTGCAGCTTCTCATCTAGTCCTCCAGAACCATGCCTGATTCTAGTGAGCTGTTCAGCATGCCATCAGCGGGGCAGTCAGCACCTCTCTGTTATCGTTTAGTACCCTTGGGTGTATTTTGACTGGTCCCATAGCCTTGTCCACCTTCAGAGCTGCAAGTATCTTCAGGACTCCTTCTTCTGAAAATGGACTTGAGTCCACGTTCCCTCCCCCTTTGTTTCTGCTAGTCACTGGTGGTCCGACCCACCCCTCCACTGTGAAGACTGAGCAGAAGTGCCTGTTCAGGATGTCTAATCCTCTTCTGCCCAGTTTCCCTCTGCCATCCTCCTCATACTCACTATCCATCCCCTTGATTTTCTCTTCTTGCTTATGTACCTAAAGAATGTATTATCCCCATTGGTTACTCCTTTGGACATCCTTTCCTCTGTCTGCACCTTTGCTCCCCTCACTGCCCTACCTGCTTTCCTCTGTTTTACCTAGTACACCTCCTTGTCTTCCTCTCTCTGTGTTTCTGTATACCTCCTGAATGGCATCCTTTTTCACTTCATCACCATGGCCACTTCCCTATAGTATCATAACAGTTTATTTTTCCTTTTACTCATTTCCTTGATGCAGAGGCTGATTGCCTTAATTATGCTTTTCCTTATTTTTCTCCATTTTTCCTCTACCCCTACCCAATAGGCAGTTTCTAAGGCAGTCTTCTATTTCCTTAAAATCCACCTCCTAAAGTCCAGGACCTTTACCCTCATATGGGTTGCCTCTACCCCTGTATTAATGTTAAACCACACTGTACAGTGATCACTGGTACCTAAGGGATTGCCCACTATAATGTCTGCAATGCTGTCCACATTTTGAAGAACCAGGTCCAGCACTGCCTGATCCTTATGGGTTCACTGACTAGCTACCTGATAAAGACCACTTGTAGGGAGTAAGGAATGGCCCTGCTCCTTGCTGAAGCTGCAGCTGGAACACTCCAATCTATATCTGTCAGACTGAAGTCAACAACTAGCAGCACTACCTTCTTATTTGCAATACTGATGATGTCCTCCCCAAGTGCCTTATCCAGCACCTCACTCTTTGTTGGAGGTCTGTATACCACACGCCAATGATTCCCTGTGTATAGACTCTTCTGGGGTCACAGTCCCTCTCCTTTGAGCACATCCTTCAATTTTCACATAATGAGATCAAGTCAGTCCAAAGACATAAAGAATTGTCTCAAAGGGCAAACCTGCCATGCCACCATTTGAACCGAAATACTTTTCCTCTCCAACCACCCATTTACAAAGGGTGTTACAGCTGCTGTGCTATACAGCAGCCTTAACCATGATATATATGACTCTGGGAGTTCATAATGAGTAAGAACCTGAAATAAACAAGCATGGTATACATGATCAAAGCCCGTCTCATGATCGAGTGTCAGGAGAAGGCCCTTGATCACACCTTCATTCCCCCTTTCCACCACTACTCTAAAGAGGTAGATTATCTTGTATTTGCCACCCTGGTATCAAGCAGGCCTGAGAGTTAACTGTAACGCTACTCTTATTAAGTGAGTACCCAATATTTTTAGAAGACTTCTTAGGTCAGAATTCAGGAGACTTATTGCTCTCCAATCTGAAATCTTGGATATATCCTTTCTTAAAAATATAAATCATTACCTCTTGTTTCATACTAGCACCCATGTCCTTGTTATGAAGTATATAATTAAAAACCTCAGACAAGACATCTGAAATGTCTTTTATATGTAATTTATAGAGCTCTTCCAGGAGTCCATCAGATCTTGTGACTGAGCCAGAAGTCAGGGAAGCTATAGCTTTCCAGATTTCTACCACTGTTACATTTTCCTCTAGATTTTGACAAAAAAACAGATCCAAACTTGAGACAATAATGTCCTGTACAAAATTAATTGAATTATAGGTCACTGGTGACTGAGTGCCAAACATTCTGTTGACATGTCTGCAGATATATTTTAACAATTCATTAGTTGGGTCACACATAGGATCCTTCCTGATCCTCCAGCTGCGAGAAGAGTTTTGAACTTTATAGTTCTCGATAGGACTCACTTGGTGTTTCTTACTTCTGGTATTGTGGTTTTGTTCTATTGATAGTGATGTCATTCTATGATATTATAAGGTGAACATATGAGCATTAACTTTTTTCTTTGTGTGCAGAGTAATACAAATTCTCTAAAATTGGTGGTGTCAGTGTAAATATTCTATATATTTTAATTGCTTCATTTTCTTTTCCTGGTAGAAAGAGTTCAGGTCTGACTTAAAATCCTCCCATCATTGTATCAGCATGTCATTCATAATCACTATAGATGTTTTAGACCTTACCAAATCTTTCAGATGTCTTCATACATCCTCTAGAAGGGAAATACTAAGTTTCCAGATATCTGACCCTGTATGCTGCTGTACCAGAGATCCTATCTTAAGATTTACCATTTTATGATCAGTAGTTCCTATGGGCAAAACTTCTGTCATAGCCAGATCCAGCCAAAGTGAGATGAACCAAAAATCAATTCTCATGTATAGTATCCTCTTAAAAAAATGTATGTTCCCTTATTGCCATGGACTTACAGGCAGCATCACAGAGGCCTGCAATTTTGTTAATTTGATGCAAATGACACATCACTAAAGATTTTAACAGTGTCTTAGTCCTCGTATCTGAGGGAGCCAATCCACAATTTTAGCCCCTCCTAACAATACCCCTTTTGCAGTGTGTAAATATGGTTGAATTGATTTAAAGAGCCACTGACACCTCAAGAAGAACTTTGAAAAACATAATGTTTGGACATGAAATAGTTTACATTTCTCATCAGCTCTGTATTTCTTATCCCCATTACTTATTACTGAGGTCATTTGGTTCAAAAACAGGATAGTTGTTTCTTAAGGGTTTATCAGCTCCTACTGCTTTTTCCCAACCTGATGTCATAATACTCTGCTTGAGACATCACAGTTGTACCCATGACAACAGACTGTGATGTCACAACAGGGTATTATGATTTCAACTAGGGAGTAATCCACAGGGGCTGATGAACTCTAAGGGATAAAGATCTTGTTTTTTGTCGGAATTTTTTCAGCAATAAATATTGGAGAGGAGAATGCTATAGAACATACTGTATATGAAATACAAGCTGAACTGTGTTCAGCTAATATGTTTTTCAAAGTTTTTCCCAAAGGCATTAGCTGCTCTTTAATGATCTTAATTTTTTAGTGTTGGTCTGAGCATATGACTTGTTGAACAGTATTTTCAAGGGGGACTGCTATGTGTGGGTATAATAGTTTCAATATTTTCTGGGAAATATTATCTGGTCCAGCTGAGTAGGAATGTTTTAGGTTATATATTTTTTCCTTAATATCCTCTTTGTGACCTCGAAACTTGAGTCCATGTCTCTCGGTAATTCTCCCACAAATGCAAGCCCATGAGTAAAAGCAGACCCAAAATAGGTATTAAAGCTGCTTGCCAAGACCTCTGGTTCGGTGACTAACTGATCTCCAACTTTTATTGAACTCAGTCCTGAGTTTGATTTCTTTAAGGAGTTTATGTATTCATAAAACTCTTTCACATTATCCTTTCTTGCGAAGGTGGCTATCCTTGGTTCCATTCTTTGCTTACTCTTTCTAATCTTACTTTTACATTGCCTCTGTAAGTCTTGATATTTTTTCCATACCTGTATGGAGCCCATGATTTTAAACTTAATGGAAATTTTATGTTTTCTCCTGATTAACTTCTTTATTGAACTGGAAAGCCATTTAGGTTTCTTCACGCCATTGTTATTAATCTTTGTCTTCCCTATACGCTTGTCACGTATACTGAAGATACGCCACTTGATGGTGTCCCACATCTCTGGGGCATTTTTTCCCTTCAGTATTTTAAGCCAGTTTATTTGCTCCATGTCCTTTGAAATCCCTGCTACATCAGCAGTGCCAAATTTGTAAATATTGCGGCTCCCCTTTGTTACTGGATATGTTTCCTGTAACATGAAATGTACACTGCTGTGGTCACTATTCCCAAGAGGCACCCCTACTAAACATTTATTGAGGTGTAGGTTGCTTGAGGCTTGAACAATATCTAGTATATTTTCCCCTCTTGTCAGATGGTTCACATACTGAGTGAGTCCTGGCTGTTTTACCATATCAAGAAAAGTTTGACTCTGGTTATTACTAGCCTGCATATTATGCCAGTCACTGTGCCCATAGTTAAAGTCTCCAACTAACAATAACTTGCCAATCCCATAGGCCTTTTCAGTTCATTCATCAGCTGTATGGTGGTATCACTACTGGATTCCGGTGGTCTATAGCACACCCCAATAATGACCTTATGCCTATCAACAGTATTAATTCTCATCCAAATAGACTATGTTGTGCTCCTGTCTTCTTTTATTAGATCTGAAATATCAGATGACTTTATTTAATTTGATATATAAACTGCTACTCCCCCACTCTTTTTTTCACACCTGTCTCGGTGATGCAAAGTGTATCCTGGAATATCTCTATCCATTCCTCCTCTCCTGTCCACCAGGTTTCATTGAGAAAGACCATATCTATGTTATTTTGTGCATTTAGCACAGCTAAGAGTTCCTCCTTCTTATTTTTGTAACTTCTAATATTTGCAAAGTAGCAACACCACCCATCCTTGTCCCTAAGTCTTACCCCATACTTATTACTCCTATCTCTGGAGGATCCAACATAAATGTACTCTTCTTTATATTCTCCCCCCCCATACTTAGTTTAAATATACCAATGTCGCCTCATTAATTTTGTTAACCATCAACTGGAACCCTGCGGTGCTTAGATGCAGACCGTCCTTGGTGTAGAGGAGTTTATTCTTAAAAAAAAAAAGCTTCCCAAGTATTAATAAATAAAAAAACTTTTCTGCTTGGCATCTATTTTGGAGTCAAACATTGATTTTTTGGATAGTGTTGTTTTTCTCCTGATTAACATTTAACCTAGGTAGGATACCAGAGACAACTGGGATTTGTCCCTTTGCAGTAATTACATCACATATTTCCATAGTATCATTCACAATGTCCTCCTCATGTTCCCTACCCACATTATTTGTCCCAACATGTAGCACTATTATTTGTGTGTTTGATGCCTTATTAATTACTTTTGGCAATCTGTCCCTTATATCGTGACTTCGAGCCCCAGGCAAACATGTCACCATTTTGTTTTCATTGTCCCCCTGACATATAAACTTGTCTGTATTTCTTAAGATTGAGTCCCCTATCACTAATAATTGCTTATTTCTTTTATTAACAGATATGTCCTGAGATACCTCATCCGTCTGAGTCAGAACAGTAAATCTATTAGTGAGCTCTATATCTGTAGTGCCAAATGCCCTTCTGCTTTTTTTAAGCGGGCCCCCCTTATGGTAGCCCACTCAGGGGTCTTTACATCTTTCATGATGCTCTCTTCTTGCCATGTAGGTGTGGCTTTTTTGAGACTTGGGACTGCTGGGGGTGCTTCTATGCCTATATCAAATGCAACTCTCCTTAAAGTATTTAGTTTTGCCTGAAGACTCCCCACCTCCATGCATCTGCTACAGATATGTCATGTTTTGGACTCCTAGTTACCTCTTCATACATACAACATTGACAGCACCTGGATAGTGAACCTTCCTTGTAAAGCTTCTCTAATAAGTCAGTAGTATCCCTAGAGTGTGCCATACTTGTCACCACTAACAGTTCCTGTGGTTGTCCCATAATTGTTAGGTACAAATGAGATTACTTACAGATTTGCTGTGATAGTGTTTTGGTCCTTTCCCCTGCCAGACACATGCAAAAATGCATGTGTCTCTGTGCTTGTCTCTGCACGTGCTAACCGCACTTGAGCTCGCTGCACTCACTGGAAGTGCTGAAATTTATGCAGCTGTGACCCGGAAGTCCAGAGCCAGGTCACTTGACCAGTCCTCACCTGAAAACAGAAGGCAGCTTATGTCAATAATATCACACTTCTCTGTGTGCTCCCATTATCAACAGTAACAATTCTTCCCTACTATAAAGTTAGTTCCTAAGGTGCAGTCTATACAGTTCCATTGCAGCCCTTATGGGGCTTGTGCTCCTGTCTGCCTACTTCCTTGTTTGACCAGTTGCCTAACAACTCCACTAGTACCTTCGATTAGGATTCGTTCAAAAGATAGAGGTTTTGTTGTTTAAAGTTTTTAAAATCACTCTCTGGCTGCCTGTGTGGGTTCTCTGTCATGCAGCTTTTGGCTGTCACACAGTGTCTGTCACACAAGCACACGCCACAGCATGCTGTGCTCACTCGGACCACTGAAATTTATGCAGCCATGACCTGAAAATACAGAGCCGGGTCACATGACCAGTCCTCACCTGAAAATTGCAGGAAACTTATATCAATAATATCCCTTTTCTCTGTCTGCTTCCATTGCCAACAGTAACAATTCTTCCCTACTATAAAGCCAGTTCTAAGGTGCAGCCTATACAGTCTATATAGCTCCCTAGTAGCCCTTACAGGGTTTGTGCTTCTGTTTGCCCACTTCCTTGTTTGACCAGTTGCCTAGCAATCCCACTAGATCTCTGATTAGGATTTATTCAAGAGATATAAGTTTTGTTGTTTAAAGTTTTTTAAATCGTTCTCTGGCCACCCATTTGGGTTCTCTGTCACACAGCTTTTGACTGTTGCACAGTATTCACCACACAAGCACACACCACAGCTACTTTCTTTCTATTGTCTTCTTTCTGTCATTGTAGAATTAAAACATTTCCCCTTGAAAAGGCCTATATACATTAGGCAAAATGTTGGGTGAATTCAATAAATTTGAAAAAATCCAGGAGAAAGGTATTGTTCATCTGGCTTTATTAGAGAGGCACAGACTCACATATTTCCATTTATCTTTGAGCTATATAAGATCTTCAAAAAAGGTGCACCTCATACCATTTGCCATTACCAAGCTTATACTTGCAGTTTCATTAGAGGACCCCCATAGAAGGCTAGGAGTTTAACTTTGGAAGTTAGCAATCTTTTACATTTGATAAAATTGTAAGGGATTTTTTCCTAAGAGAACATTACTGTAACATCTGTAGCATTGTTGTGTAAAAACTGAAGTGACCAGACAGGGTATGCATGTATTTGAGAGATATAGTTTAAAATGTGCAGACTGCACTATATTTTACATCATTTACAAATGAAGAGTGACAAAAATTAATGCAAAATATGAGGGATGAGCTAGAACTCAGTGCCCATATGGGAGAAATAGCTAAAAATATAACTTAAAAAAATAGAAAATGTAAGATTCAAAGACTGTAGACTTGAATGGCATGGCTTGACTTTAATACAATGGGCCCGGTTTTCAAAGGGTGATGTAGGGCTTGAATCATGTCCTGCATCAAACCTTTTTTTGGTGCAGCTGCGCCATATACCTTTGCCACAACTGAACCCAATTCTGGTACATTGGGGCACATTTGTGACACTTTATCCAATTTATGGCAGCTTGTGCCAAATATTTGGTGTAAGCCCCATAAAAAGGGTACCCTGGCTTGCCACAAGTTAGACCAGAAAAAGTTGGTCTATCTTGTGGCAATTGGTGCACAAGATAGAAAATCCCAATCGACTGCCAGGAGAATGCCACAAGCTCCATGCACCATATGTTTGGCACACCAGGGCTTGTGGCATTCTTGGCCCATTTAAAATCAGGCCCAATATCTGGAACAATAACAAAATCTCTCATAGGTTAAAAATCCATATAGAACCTAATACAGGTATACATGCTCAAAAATCGATCAAATGGGATGGTATCAGGAGTAAGGTGAGCTGTGACTTCATGGCAACTTTTATTTTTCCTCCCCATCCCCTGGTTAACACTCCTTTCCACCGGCACTCTCAGCCCCAGTACCCCATGTCTTGCCCTCTGTGGCAGTGTGGTGGGGAGTCCCTTAACCCACCAGGATCAGATCCAGATCACTTCCAGCCATGTGTGTGCCTGCAGCACAGCACACATCATTAGGGTGCCACATGGCCAAATTACCCCCCCCGAGGTCCACTTCTGCCCCCCTGGAGTTGGAATGTTTAGAAAGGGGGGGCATGGGGGGTGCAGACAATGGGACTTGGCACAAACAGAGGGGGCCGTGACATTGGGACTTGGCACCCTAATGAACGGGCATGTCACAAGTGGTGCCTTACATGCCAGGAACCGATCCAGATTCCAGGAGGTGCCTAAGTCATCAGGTGCAGGGCCATGGAGGCCGACAATCATCCTGCATGCCTAGAGACATTTTTACATTTTCTCCCTGGGAGACATGATGTGTGCTTGATGTCAAGGCACACAAGCCGACATCTACAACATCTCCCCCACCTTCTAGGCTCGGGCAGCCTTTCTTCTGGCTTCCACCAGAGGCCAGTCAAACTCTGACCTCTTCCTCACCCCCCACAGGAGGAGGAGGAGGAGGAGGAGGAGGAGAGAGTGGTCTTTCGGACGCTCAATCCTCCTGCCCTGGCTGGCCTTCCAACACCTTGGGCATGCTTCCGAACCTGGGTCATCTGTGTTGCAAGCAGTAGCACTTCCTCTGTGCCAATGGGCCGGTGACTTCATGGCAGCTTTAGTAGAAACCATTATTGAAGAATGTCAAAAATTAGAGGCAGAGATTAAACTTGAACAAAAAGCACTGAAATTAAAACTGGAGGACATAGACTTTATAAACAATCTGGAAGCCATCAAGAAAAAAGTAGCAGAATTTGAAGAAAACAATCAAACAGAGCAAAAGTAAAAAAATTCAACAGCGATACAATAGATTATAGAGGCAACAGAGTACAAGCTTATAAAAAATGTGAATGTAAACCAAAAAGAAATCAGCAAACTACTGAAAGTGAAACAGAAAGTGATTCTAGCCACATGAGGGATCCCCCAAAGAACATATACAAAGAAGCAACAGTATTTGTTCGACAAGGCAAACCCAACACAGGTAGAACAGCACAAAATAGTGGAACAAGAACCCAGGTATGACCTATGGAGTCATCCACCACATATGTCACAAGAACAGGATGGAAACTGAGAGCAGGTAACCCGGGCAGTAGGAGGAACAGGGGTTCAGATCCATAGGCTCAGAAACCACAAATGGGTAGGAGGGTGGGCAAGAATCTTCCACCCCCCCAAATAATGCCTATTTTCAATATAAGTCAGAGATCTGAAAATTAACAGATTGTGAAATTAAAGCGTTGAATAATGGCCTTACATTTGCACCTACCCAAGCTGTTAACCTTTTGGAACATAAGGCTGACCTTCAGCATTTTATCAGGACCCTGTGGCTCAAATGTGCTTTTTCAAATACACAAGAATAACCTAGAATAAATCTTAATTGCAGAAGAGCTTTAAATATCAAACCCACCTTTAATCCAGCCCCAGGTAAGAGTGCTCTGGTTGAGACATGTTAAAATTGTAGAGGATGGCATCATGAAATTATTTTAGAATCAGAATAATGTTTACCCTAATCATGATAATTTAAATAAAGAGGAGAGGGTTGCCCTCAAGAAACTAAATCAGGATAAAAGCATCATAGTGAAATCTGCGGACAAGGTGGGAGGGATGGAATTAAATATACAGTATTGATGGGTGATCCCATGAGAGACCTAGTGCAAACTATAAAAGAAATGTTAGATGAATATGCATGAGATGTCTAAAGGAACTAGAGGTGGGCATCCTGAAAAAAAATGTCTAGGGGTGCTCACCTTTTCTAGACACATAGAAACATGGAATCTGACAACAGATAAGGGCTGCTTGGCCCACCCAGCCTGCCCAGTTTTTCTACCTTCATTTTTGCATTGACCCACTTGATCTATGGCGCTGTCTCTTCCCCCCTTCCTTACCCCTACAAGTCCCTTGTGCCATCCCAGGCATTTTTGAACCCCATCACTGTTTCTGCCCCCACTACTTCAACTAGAAGTCTGTTCCAGGAATCCACCACTCTTTCTGTGAAGAAATACTTCCTCACATCTCTCCTGTATCTACCCCCTTCCAGCTTCATAGCATGTCCCCTTGTTCTAGAGCACCTTTTTGTTTTGAAATATGCTACTATCCTGTACCTTAATAAGCCCCATGATATTTAAAGGTCTCAATTATATCCCCTGTACCTCCTCTCCACCAGTGTGTACATTTTGAGCTCCTTTAGCCACTCCTTGTATGGCTTTTGATGCAGACCCTGCACCATTTTGGTAGTAAAGCTACAAATTGGACAATCAGGCTCACTCACCAAACAAGTTTATCAGAGTATATATTTATTAAATACATTTAACTTCCAGTGTTACAAGCCAACATCTTCGTGATATCCCTGAAATTTTGGCTTGCAACACTGAAAGTTAAATGTATTTAATAAATACAGTACATTTTTGATAAACTTGTTTGGTGAGTGAGCCCAATTGTCCAATTTGTAGCTTGGTCAGTTGGCCTAGATTGGACAGTCACTCCTCAACTCATCACATTATTATCTGAGGTGGGCTGTGCTGGATCCCTGGGGAACCATTTTGGTAGCCCACATATGGACTGCCTCCACTCTATGTTCTTCCTAAGTTGTGGTCTCCAGAACTGAAGAAGGTGGGGTCTTACTATGCAATCTGTATAGGGGCAGCACCACCTCCCTTTTTCACCGGTGATACCATTCTTGTGTACCCCAGCATCCCACTAGCCCTCATGATTGCTCTTTCACACTGTCTGGCCACCTTTAGGTCATCTGATATGATTACTCACAGTTCTCTTTCCTGCTTGGTCATTGTTAGTACCACTCAACCCATTTTGTACTCTGACCCCGGTTTCTATGGCCTAAGTGCATTATTACTTTTTACTTATTACTCCATTCTAATGTGAAAAATGAGCAGTCACCCCCTCCTTCTTTAACTGTACAATCCATCCTTTAGTCTTCCTTTTCTTGCTAACATACCCCAAAAATATGTTGGCCCCATTTGATACCCCCCTGAACTCTTCCTTCCTCAGTTTGTGTGTTTCCTATCCTATCTATGGAGAATGCAGAGAGTTGTGTCAGGGATTTTTTCCTCTGACCCTTTCCCTCTGCATTGTGGTGTCCCCCAGGGTTCGGTGCTCTCCCCCATGTTGTTTGCAGTGTATATGCTGCCCCTCGGAGACATTGTAAGAAGGTATGGGCTGAGGTTTCACTGCTATGCTGATGATACCCAGCTCTACCTGTCTTTTGCCCCCGACCAGGTTAGTGCTGTCTCGGTATTTAATAGCTGCCTCACTGAAATCCAGGACTGGATGAATGTGAGCTGGTTAAAGTTGAACGCCAGTAAGACTGAGGTTTTGGTCGTGGATCCGGGGCATGGGACAGGTGGGTTGAGGTCCGGTCAGCCCTCTGGCATATTGCTGGGGAGGGGATCTGATCCTTTCCTCCGAACGGGTGCGTAACCTGGGAGTGGTACTTGACGACGGGCTGACTCTTCATCATCAGGTGTCAGCAGTTGTTAAGTCCGCATTTTACCATCTTAGGAACATCGCCAGGGTGAAACACCTTGTTCCATCCAGCGACTTACCCATATTGGTCCATGCTTTCGTGACATCCTGCCTTGACTATTGCAACTCCCTTTACTTGGGGCTTCCTGGGGTTGATATCCGCCACTTGCAGCTACTGCAGAACGCTGCTGCAAGGTTAATGATGGGGGTGACTAGAAGGACACATATCACCCCTGTGCTGCGCGATCTGCACTGGCTGCCTATACAGTGGTGGATCACCTTTAAAGTTTGTTTGTTTGTTTAAAATTTATTTTTATACAGGTTAATCTGATTGGGGGGGAATCCCCATTTACAACAGATACCTGTGGCATTTGCAATAGACAAACAATACAAAAAATAGAACAAAATACAAAATCACGTTTACCTAAAAACAATTACAACAGTAGGTCTTTTGACCTTCAAAGCCCTGCACGGACTTGGCCCTGACTACTTGAAAGAGCTTCTTGTCCCTTACCGCCCCATGCGACAGCTCCGGTCAGCTGACGAGGGGTTGCTTGAGGTTCTGAGGGTTATAATAAAGTCTTCTGGGACTAGAGCTTTTGGGTCTGTGGCCCCTACCCTCTGGAACTCTCTGCCTCGCCGGCTCAGAGAATGCGCGACCGTGGAAATATTTAAGCGGGATTTCAAAACTTTTTTATGGAATAAGGCTCTTATGGATTGATGCTGTTTTGAATTGTTGATTTTATATGTATACTTTATTTTACGATTTATATGTAAAGCGCCTTGGTATTTGAAAGGCGCTAAATAAATAAAGTTATTATTATTATTATTATTATCCTTAATGCATTGCCTGCTTCCCTCTATTTTCCGAGATGCACTTCCCTATTCTGCTCTCTCTGGGTCTCTTTATACCTGCTAAATACTGCTCTTTTAGCCTCTTATCTTTTCTGCCACCTCTTTCAAAAACCAAAGTGGTCTCCTCTTCCTTCTGCTTTTACTTACTTGCTTGTACAAAGGTTTTTTTGCTTTCACTATGCCCTCTTTTAGTATGTCCCACTGTTCCTCTATATAAACATAGACTTTGATGACAGATAAGGACCGCTTGGCCCACCCAGTCTGCCCATTTCTTTACCTATTGGATAAGCTGCAGATCGTAGTTAACCAACAGCCTATTTCCTCCTACCTCCCACTAGGATTGCCTTATGTCTGCCCCATGCATTCTTAAATTACCTGATTGTTTTTGACTCCACTAACTCCTCAGGAAGGCTGTTCCATGCATCCACCAAACTTTCTGTGAAAAAATACTTCCTCATGTTGTCCTAAACTGCTCTCCCATCTTCAGATTGTGCCCCCTTGTTCTTGCACATCTTTTTTCTGAAAGATGCTACCCTCTTGTACTTTGTTGATTCCCTTGAGGTACTTGAAAGTTTCTATCATGTCCTCCCCCCCTTTCCTCTAGGGTATACATATGCACCTTTAGTCTTTCTTCATATGGCTTCTGGTGCAGACCCTGCACCATTTTAGTTGCCCTCCACTGGACTGCCTCCATTTTGTCTATGTCCTTGTGGCAATAGGGTCTCCAGAACTGCACACAGTACTCCAGATGGGGTCTCACCACCTGTCTCTGCAGAGGAATAACAACCTCCTGTGTTCTACTGGTGATGCCTCTCCCTATGCATCCTAGTATCACCCCAGTCCCCTTTACTGCCTTCTTACATTGCTTGCCTACCCTTAGGTCATCTGATATGACTACCCCCAGGTCCCTTTCCATTTTTGTTGTTGTTAGTAACCCTCCTCCCCATTGTGTACTCTTGCCCTGGATTTTTGTTTCCCAGGTGCATTACTTTGCACTTCTTTGCACTGAATCTAAGCTGCCATGCTTTTGACCATTCCTCCAACTTTGCCAAGTCCCTTCTCATCCTTTCCACCCCCCCTTGTGTATCTACCCTGCTGCAGATCTTTGTGTCATCTAAAAAGAGGCATACTGTAAAACTGTTAATTTATATGGATATCTATTCTCGCTATATTCGCGCTACTTCTTCATGCACGAACAATCATTTGCAGCAAAATAAAACTTAAGCGGTATTTTATATATTCACAGTAAAGATCCAGGATGAGGATGGATCTTTGCTCGACAGGTAGATCATTATTTTTTATTACTGATGAAATGTATGGAATCAAAATGGCATCAATATACTGCAGCATTGTGTCAGTATTTGCCCAGTGGCTGTCGGAATGAGTTATGTGCCATTCTGCAGAAAACTCAAAGGTGGGATGGCTATGGTTGATTTTGCCCTGGTATATCACTGGGGGGGCAGGTACTCTCCTGCCAGAGTACATCCCAGCAACATAGAGACCTGACGCTTGTCTCCCAGGCCAGTTACCTCAACCTGCTTTGCTCCCACTGTCTTCATTGTCCACTGGAAGCATGGGACAAGACTGACACCAGTTTCATCAATATTGATGAGTTTTGCAGGAATTAGCTCCTTTATACTGGCAGTGCTGATGCATTTTAGGAAGGTCTCCTTCAATTGTGGAAAATCAATGGGTGTTTTTCTACCAGATTTGGTGCTCTTCCTCTTGCAAAACCCAAGTCTATTAAGGAATTGCCAAGCCCACTGCCTAGAAAATAAAAGTGGGCCACCATTCTCAAACAGCATTTTGAAATTATGGGCTTTCACAACACCCACTGCAACTGCGACAACAATGCGGGCATTGACAACTGCCCCCTCAGCTCTCAAGCTTTTAATTATCATTTTTAGCTCTGTTTCCATATCCTCCATCAAGAGTGTAGGACGACCTCTGAGTTTGGTGGGCAATACTGAGGGAAGAAGGGATGGATCAAGAACTGTTTTTAGTTTGTCAATGTAGTCTTTCTTAAATTTACCTATAGTGCTTTCATTAATGGGGTTGTTGTACTTGCCCTGATAATGCCTAACTGCATTCATAACCCCATAAGTGGCTGCTTTTTTCCCTAGCTCAAACCATACCTCAGGAGAGTAAGTAATGTACTCTGTTCTTCTTCGCTTTACTGGGGGTGTTGCATTTTGAATTTCTTTTACAACGCTGTCCGCAGTTTTATACGACATCCCAGCACAGTCACTAAGTGTGTCTGCCATTAATTCCTCCAGCACTGAGCAGTCACACTTCTGAGGTCTGCTCCGTTGTAACCACTGAATCAGTGACATTGCAAAAATCACTGCAGCAAAACGGTAAAAAATGGTATCGTTAGGTAGGTAGGCTAAAGAAAGCACAGCAAAGTAAGCAGCAACCAAAACAACACTACACTAGGAGCAGAACTGAACCAACACCGTAACCACTCCCACTGCATGTTATAAAGGAATGTCATCGGAATGTTAATCCTGGGAGAGGTGGCTAATTGAAAGCATACAAGGGTTACTGGAGGTTGATGCATGATTTCTATTTGGTGCTCAAATTTACAGGAATGTCTACCCGTGAAATTTGCTTTGCGTTTCATTTAACAATTTTACAGTACTTTTCCTTCCAGCCCCTCTGCAATGTCACGTATAAAGACATTAAAGAGGACCAGTCCCAGTACTGAACCTTTTGGTGCCCTGCTAGTAACGCCCCTTTCCTCAGAGTGGACTCCATTTAGTATTACCCTCTGTGTCCTATTGTCCAGCCAATTTTTTACCCAGGCTACCACCCTGACACCCACTCCCAGGCTGGCTAACTTGTTTATTAAACTTTTGTGCGGGACTGGGTCAAATGCCTTGCTAAAGTCTAGGTAGGCCATGCCTACAGCCCCTCCCTGGTCTGCTACTTTAGTCACCCAGTTAAAGAAATGTATTAGATTCATCTGACATGACCTTCCCGTTGTGAATCCATGCTGCCTTGGGTCCCGTGTCCCGCTGACCTCTAGGTACACAACAATTATTTCTTTTGGAATTGATTCCATCATTTTTTCTACCACTGAGGTCAAACTAACAGGTCTGTAGTTTCCTGCCTCTGCTTTGCTCCTACTTTTGTGAAAGGGAATCACATCTGCCCCCCTCCTCCAGTCCTCAGGTACCACACCATCCTCCCATGATTTGTTAAAAAGGGTAGTCAGTGATGTCACTAGTTCTCCCCTTAGTTTTTTCAGAATTCTGGGGTGAATCCCATCAGGCCCCATTGCTTTTTCCACCCTAAATTTTAGGAGTTCTTTCAGGACCCTTTCTTCTGTGAATGGAGTGGTATTGACCCCCATATCAAGAAAGCTTCTATTGTTTGGTTTAGGTACCTACCTCTCCTCTTCTTTTGTGAATTCTGAACAAAAGTATTCATTCAGTATTTCTGCCTTTTCACTGTCACTCTCTGCCCACCCTTTATTAAGCCTCTCTATCTCTCCCTTGTTCATTCTTCGCTCCCTAATGTACCTATAAAAGTATTCCTCCCCCTTCTTAACTGAGTTGGTAATCTTTTCCTCGGTTTGGGCCTTTGCTTTTCTGACTGCCTTCCCTGCTTAATTCTGCTTTAACTGATAAGTTCTCTGTCCTGCTCCTTCTGTAATTCCTTATACTTTCTGAATGCTTTATTTTTCTCCCTAACCTTCCCCTCCACCTCTTTTGAGAACCATAGTGTTTTTTTTCCTTCATTTTGTTTTATTTGCTTCACACAAAGGCTTGTTGCCTCTGTGATGGCAGTTTTGATTTTTCCCCATTGTTCCTCCACCCCTCCTTCCTAACCATTTGCTAGTGCATTCCTTAGGCACTCTCCCATTTTGCCAAAGTCAGCCCTCCTAAAGTCAAGAACCCTCACTTTTGTATGGCTTGACTCTACAGCTGTGTTTATCATGAACCACACTGTTTGGTGGTCACTTGTTCCCAGCTTGTTACTCACTTTTAAATCTGAGATTCTCTCTCCCTCCCCATTTGAGAGTACCAGGTCTAAGACTGCTTCCTCCCAAGTGGGTTCCAACAATATCCGTCTAAGGCACACCATTTGTAGGGCATCAAGAATGACCCTGCTCTTGGATGTGGCTTCAGCAAATGTGCTCCAGTTAACATCTGGCAGATTCAGGTCTCCCATCAACAATATCTTCCTTTTCTGCCATTCTAAGGATGCCTTCTATCACTTCCTTGTCAATTTCCTCTCCCTGAGACAGGGGTCTGTATACAACTCCTGTGCAGACTGTGGTGTCATTTCCTGTCTTCAAGGTGATCCACAGTGCCTTTTCTCCTCCCTGTTTACCCTTTAGTTCCATTGCTTTAATCCCTTCCCTTATGTAGATAGTACTACTCCTCTTCCTCTTTTACCCTCCCTGTCCCTCCTGTAGATTGTGTACCATGGTATGTTCACATCCCAGTCATGGTTCTCTGTGTACCATGTTTCTGTGACTGCCACAATATCCAGGTGTCCCTCTTCCATCAAATATCCAGGTGTCCCTCTTCCATCAAGGCCACTAGTTCATGAAGCTTGTTATCTGGACTACGGGCATTGGTACTCATCACTCTCCATTTTTTGATGGCCTTACCCCTTTTAGCCCCTTCCTGTTTTTACTTCCTTTGCCTTTTTCTTCATGTACCCCTACCAGCTGCAGTTTCAGCTAGAAGCCACCAGGTAATCTCCCCCTGCCAGGTCATTCCTAAGGCATTCATCCATCTTTATAAAATCTGCCCTTCTGAAGTCTAGGACTCTTGCCATTGTGTGGTTGGATTCCACAGCTGTTCTTATATTGAACCACACTGTTTGAGGATCACCACATCCCAGATGGCTTCCCACCTTGACATCTGCAATACCGTCCCTGTTGGTAAGCACCAGGTCCAGTACTGCCCCATCTAGAGTGGCTTCACTGACTAGTTGCCTGAGGAATGCCCCCTACAGGGAGTCCAGGATGTCCCTGCTTTTTGCTGAAGCTGCAGCTGGTTGACTCCAATCTATATTGTCAGATTGAAGTCCCCCACCAGCAACACCTTCCCCTTTTTAGCCATTTTGCCAGCTGATTCTAACATTTCCTTATCTAGCTCCTCCCCCTGTGCTGGAGGCCTGTAGATCACACCTGTCTGAATAATGGCTCCATTACCCAATTCAAGGGTGATCCACAGCATCTCTGTCCCCCAAATTCCCTGTATTTCTGTTGCTTTTGTGCTTTCCTTCACAAAAAGAACCACTCCCCCCTTTCCATCCTACCCTGCCCCTCCTGATCATTGTGTAGCCAGGCATGACCATGTCCCAGTCATGGTTGACAGTCCAGCATGACTCAGTAATGGCTACAATATCTAGGTCATCTTCTACCATGATGGCCTCTATGTCTGGGGTCTTATTTTCCACACTTATAGCATTAGCACACATGGCCTTTCAGATTATGTTAACTCTCTGCTTGTTGTTTACCAGTTTTTCCTTTTTTTGGACTGCTTTACCCCCACCTCCTTTGCTAACCCCCCACTACAACTTGATCAACTCTTGCCCCTCAGGATTCCTCTACATATTATCTTAACCTGTGGGTGGGGCAGCATCTTCTTCCCCTTCTTCCACCACCCCTCTCAGCTAGTTTAAATGCTCATCAAAGTAATATTTAAACAATCCTTTGAGAACTGAGCTTTCCCTCCTGGATGGATGCAGACCATTACCACTGTATATGCTCTTATCCTTCCAGGTGAGCCTCCAGTCCACAGTATAGCCATACCCCTCCACTCTGCACCAGTCCTTTAACCATGAGTTGAAGGCATTGGTGCAGAACTCCCACACCTTCCTCTTCTCATACACAGGCAGCACCTCTGCAAAAGCTATACAGTGTGCTACCAAAGACTCCTTCCCAGCTCCCTAAATGCCCCCCTGTGCTATTCCAGCCACATCCCTATCCATGCCATTTGTCCCTTGCATCAAGCAGGTAAGCAAAAGTAAAAGAAAGAGACCACTATGGTTCTCAAAAGAGGCAGCAGAAAAGATAAAACCTAAAAAGGTAGCATTCAGAAGTCATAAGGAGACCCAGACAGGAGGATAGGGAAGTGTATCTGGGAAAACAGATGGAGGCAGGCAAAGCATTAAGGAGCTCAGAGCCACAAACTGAGGAAAGAATAGCTCAGGGGTATCAAATGGGGACAAGACTATTTCAAAGTATGGTAGCAAGAAAAGGAAGGCTAAGGGAGGGATTGCCTGGTTAAAGAAGGAGGAGGAGGGTGACTGTATGGAGGGGATCAAGACAAAGCAAACATCTTGAACAGATACATTTTCTCAGTTTTACACAGTAGAAGGTGAGGGGGAGGGACCTCTAAAAGGTTCCAGGAGCATTGATGGGAGGGAGGTGGACCCCAGTCCATTTTATGAGGAGGAAGTACAGAAGCCACTAGCAAATCTAAAGGTGGACAAAGCTATGAGACCAGACAGGGTACATCCAAGGGGGTTGAGGGAGTTCAGGGAGGTACTAGCTGCACCTCTGACAGATCTATTCAGCAGATCTCTGGAGACCAGCATAGTCCCAGGGGACTGGAGAAGGGCAGAGGTGCTGTAGTTCCACTTCACAAAAGTAGAAGCAGGGAGGAAGAGGAGGGAAACTATAGATCCATTTGCCTGACATCAGTAGTGGGTAAGTCAATGGAAACACTGCTAAAGGAAAGGATTGTGGAATATCCGGTATCCAACTGATTATAGGAACCAAGGCAGCATGGTTTCATATGGGGAAGGTTATGTCAAACACATCTAATAGATTTCTTTGACTGTGTGACCAAGGAGTTGGATCAGGGAGGGTCAGTAGACTTGGCCTTTCTGGACTTCAACAAGGCTTTTGATGCTGTTCCTCATAGGAGACTGGTTAACAATTTGGGGAACTTGGGCAGTGGTTATTAAGATGGTAACCTAGATAAAAAAATGGTTAGGGGATAGGACAGAGAGGGTAGTGGTAAATAGAGTTTGCTGTGAGGAAGGGAAGATGTCCAGCGAGGTACCTCAGGGATCTGTACTGGGACCAGTACTCTTCAATGTCTGTATAAGTGACATAGTGGAGGAATTGGAGGGAAAGGTCTCCCCTTTGTGGATGACTCCAAGATCTGCAACAAAATGTGGACACTCCGGGGGTGTGTGTGGAAAGGATGGGTTAGGGATCAAAAAAGTGGTGTCTGCCCTGGATATGCTGAGAGAGCTATGTCCCTTTTAAAACTGGCAGGCTCTTCTAGCTTCACTCCATGTTGATTCAGTCATCCACCTGATTGGCAGAAATCACTCCCTGGAACAGAACAGGAGCTGGGCTTGCAGGCTCCAAACAGTTGCCTTCCTGGAGGGAGCGGTCGCCGTATCTGAAGTTTGCGCCCCTTCCTGTTGCTCTCTCTGGTGGCATCTGCCCCGGAAATGCTGAGAGAGATATGCCCCTTTTAAAACCAGTGGGCTGTCCTAGCACTGCCCCCTGCCAATTCAGCTGTCTGCATAATTTGTGTAAATCACCCCCTGGAACAGAACAGGAGCCAAACTTGCAGGCTCCAAATAGTTGCTGTCCTAAGTGGAAGGGAGGAAGCAGTCACTGTATCAGAAGATAACTCCCCTCCATGTTGCTTTCTCTGGAGGCATCTGTCCTGGAAATGCCGAGGGAGTTGTGCCTCTTTTAAAACCAGCAGGCTCTGCTAGCTGTAGCCCCTGCCAATTCAGCCATCCACCTGATTGGTGCACCACTCCCCTCCCAGAACAGAAGAGGAGACAAGCTAGCAGGCTCCAAACAGTTGTTCTCATGATGGGAGGGAGCATTCACTGTTTTAGAAGATCCTGCCCTTACCTGTTGTTCTCTCCCGTGGCATCTGCCCTGTAAACACTGAGAGAGTTGTGTCCTTTTAAAAGCATTTGGCTCTCCTAGATCCACACCCTTTTGATTTAGCCATCTGCCTGACTGGTGAAAATCACCCCTTGGAATAGAACAGGAGCCAAGCTTGCAGGCTTCAAACAGTTGCCATCTTCAGTGGAAGGGAGGGAGTGATCACTGTATCAGATCACTCCCCTTCCTGTTGCTCTCTCCAGCAATGTCTGCCCCTATTGTATTCCAGAAATTCATAAGAATGTTAAAGATCCACCTGGGAGACTGATTCTGTTGGGTAACTATTCAATTTTTGAGCCCATGACTTCTTATATAAATTTTCACTTGCAATCTCTCGTTGAGAACATAATCACTACGTATGAGATTTTCAGGACATGATTAAAAAACTAGAAAATTTAACAAGAGCCAGGGATAAAAGAGGGGTGTTTTTGGTCATGTGTGATATATCTGAATTCTATACTTCAGTCCTGCACAGGGAAGGTGTGGTCAGTATGGAAACAATTTTAGACACCAGACCAGAGGGCACTAGACCCAAAACCCCGTTAATATAAAAATGAGTGCAATTTGTACTTCAAAACATTTTTTTGAATTTTATGGAGTATACTATGAGCAGGCATTTGGTAGTACCATGTGCGGCAGTGCACCTTATATCATTTGCCATTAACCAAGTTTATACTTCCATGTTCTTTTATGGTGGACTCCCTGCTCTGTTTGGCTGGACTTTACGGGGCAGTTCAGCAGATGTCCCTTCATTTTCCTGAGTGTCAGTCTCTGCTGTATTTGTAGCATTGGCATTCTGAGCAATGTCAATATTGACTGTATTTTCAGTTTGTCCAGTCTGCCTTGTGTTATAATTTTCAGCCATTGAAACCTGTGAGTCAGTTTGAGCAGTGCTATCCTGCTTGCCCCCGTGACTTAATGGGGTAGAAACCTCTGCCATGTTTAATTCAGCATGACAGTCTGAGCCACTCCCTCCAAATAGCTGTGCTTCAGTGAGCTCAGCAATTGTGTTTGAAAGATCATCTATTTCATGCCTTTTATCCCCTCCTCCTGCCACCACAGGTATTGGCCTACTGTAGAGTTTTCCTTGCTCAAGGTTGGGGTGCTAGTAAATGAGAAGGGTGCCAATGTGTCAGCCTGCTGTTTCATAGAAGATGTGGTAGTAACCATAGCAGCAGAAGTAGCAGCCATTCTTTTCTGTGTGTACCTGACATGTGCCTATACCATGTTCTGATTTCCTGGCTGTGGCATGGTGAGGGGTGAGGGGTACCTCTAATACTGAGGATACAACTACCGTGGAACCTTTGAATAAAATTGGTACTCGGAAAAAGGGCATGCATCGAGAATATTTATAGAAAAGAACTGTGTAATTGTACTCACCTGATGATCTCTGTCCAAATCCTTCGGTGCCACTTTGTGCTGCGAATTAAGTCTTTCCTCTGTAATCTGTTGCTTATCTGTGAAGAATCTTTCTCTGAGTGCTGAAATCAGTACTGCAGTGGATTCCTCAGGTTGCTTTGGAATCAAACCTCCATCAGTGGGGTTTTCATATATCCGGTATTCAATAAGCCCTCTTCCACACTCAGCTTAGAGAGTGGAGGATCAAACTTGCTTCCCTTGCCACTGCTGGCATTCCTTCATCCTCTTGCCCAGTACGGAAAGACATAAGTACGGAAAGAACTAGCTGTATATTCACCACTGAAGATAAATACTAAGCATTTTGAAAAGTTTTCTCATTTTATTATGAAACATATAGGTCAAACAAATGCTGTGTTAATGGGTGATTTTAATGCTGCTTGGGGGTGCCCAAGAGGTTGGGTCTTGGAAAACTCAGTGAGATGTCTGAATCTGTTACAAATTATTGACTTACCCACAAGGAAAGGGAAAATAACTAGTAGTGGGAAAATACTGGATTTATGTTCTGTTTCACCAGAAATGGTAATAACAAACAAGGGTGTTGGGAGGCCAAATTTGGGGGATCATAACGTAGTAAGGTGTACAATAAATCTAGAACTAAGAAAAGTACCAGTAACTAAAACATCTGTTGAATATAAAATAAATTATGCTCAATATAACAAACAGTTGTTTTGTGAGTACTTACAGAGACAACCATGGCATAGAGTTTTTCTAATTCCCGACCTGAATTTAGCTGTTCAGGAATTTACAATTATGTTTAATGAGGCATGTGATATGTTTGTGCCATGGAAAAAAGTTAATCAAAAACAGAATCATCTACCCTGGGTGACCGTAACATAAGAAAATTAATTAGATCAAAAAACCGACTGTGGAAAAAAGCAAATAAATCTTTAAGATCCGATGTATGGGAAAATTTAAAAGGTAAGGAATAGAGTGGTTCAGGAAGTAAGGAATTCTAAGGCCTCTTATTATAAACAGAGAATTAAAGAAGCAAAAGATCCTAGGAACTATTGGTCACTGATAAAAAATTTAGCAAATCCTGTTAAAAATCAAGTGAAATAAAATTAAAACATAATGGGAAAATCTTAGATGCTGATAATGTTGCAGAGCATTTAAATAATTATTTATTGAGCTCCCAGATTTAAACTTAGGAATTGAAACTCATTTGGAAAAAGTTCAGTTTGAGGACCAAAAAACTGATCCTGAAAATTGTAAGGAATATCAGTCCCCAAAGTTTCGTTTTAAAATAGTGACCACATCTGAAGTATGTAAATTAATAAGAAATCTAAACATAAATAAAGCTTGTGGCCCTGACAAAATAGAAAATAGATTATTAAAAGAAGCTGCCCAAGTGATATCCCCAGTACTAAGGGATCTTTTTAACTGGAGCCTAAGGGAGGGATTATATCCCGTATTATGGAAGAAGGCCAAAATAATTCCAATTCATAAGGGTGGGGGATTTATTGGACACTTCAAATTATCGCCCAATAGCATTATTGTCAACAATCTCCAAAATGTTGGAGAGGATTGTCTATGGACAACTAACAACATATTTGGAAAAACACCAAAAAATTGCCCCTTTTCAGTCAGGCTTCAGACAGGGCAGGTCCACGGCTACTGCACTCACCAATTTTCTGGACCTAGTTGCCACCCCTCTGGCGGAGGGGAGATCGGTGGGTGCAGTATACGTGGACCTATCAAAGGTGTTTGATCTAGTAAATCATCGTGTCTTGATTGAGAAATTGAGACGCCTGGGAGTGGATGATGAACCATGTGGTTGGTTTAGATCATATGTAGAAGATAGAACTCAGTCTGTAATGGTGAACGGATACAGCTCTAACTTGGGTACGGTCACTAGGGGGGTACTCCAGGGGTCAATCCTGGGCCCCCTTCTGTTTTTAGTATACTTGAACAACTTACCAAGAGTAATTAAAAATTCACAAATTAGATTGTACGAGGACGATACTGTCTTGATTGCATCCGGTTAAAATGTGGGTGAACTGGAACAAAAATTGCAGGGTGATTTCTTAAACATGCAAAAATATTTTACAAAATTTGGATTATTGATTAACAATAAAAAAAACAGATTATGTACTTTGGGTCAGAGAAGAAGGATAGTGCAGGCACAAACCTGATAATTAAGACACAGGATGGGAAAATATTAGAGCAAACCCAGTATTACAAATATCTGGGGGTCATAATCGACCAGGAATTGAATTTTGAACAACATGTGACTGAACTTATAAAAAAAAACAATTCAAAACTAGGGGTTATGAGACGCATATCAAATTGTTTAACAAGGGAAATGCGACTGAGTATAGTAAACCAACTACTTCTCCCTGTGATTGATTATGGTAGCCATATCTATAGACACACCTCAAAAAAACAAGTACATAACCTGGATGTTTTATATAATAAACTAGCTAGATTTGTGTTAAAATGTGACTTTGGTACCCATCATTGTGATATGTATTCAAGGTTGGGATGGAACTCATTAGAACAGAGGGCAGAGGTTTTTTGGTTAACACAAATAAAAGGTTTACATAAGAATAATCTACAAAATCACCTATTGTACAATTTAAAAAAAATGGAACATGGACTAAATTTACGAAAGTCTGGAGCGAGAGTTTATATTACTCCAAAAATTAAAAATAGATATAGTACAATGACTTTTCAGTATAAAGTTTCAAAAAGTTGGAACAGGCTCCCCGTCCCACTTAGGGACACAAACCTCTCATTATCAGAATATAAGACTGCAGTGAAACAAGAGCTGCGTTTTAAATGTTTGTGTAACAGGTGAAGTTTGATTGCTATGAATATATGATGTTTGGTTGTTTAGAACAAATGAAATGACTGTATGTACCTAATTGTATGATAATTGTATCTATATGTTGTGTATTTGTTTATTGTGTTTATTTATTTTGTACTAAACAGGGATGCCTTGTAAATAGGGATTCTCGAATCCCTAATGGCATAATTTTCTGTATAAATAAAATTTTACTACTACTACTATCTAAGCTGCTGCCTCTAAGCTGATCAGCATGACAGCCTCTCACATATGTCAGTTTTCCACTGACAAGTTAAGTCTCATGTCACATCGCAACTGGGCTGAGTTGTGTAGTGGCTCCAGACATCAACGGCAACATGTTTAGCCAGCATCATTCTTTCCCCAGAGATCAGATTTAGCAGGAGTCTTCTTTTCTCCTGCAATTCATTGTTAAACTTATTGTTGCTGAGCTGTGGCCTCCTTGTGGGTCTATTACCAATTTCTGATGTTCATATTGACAAGGAATAGCATTCTGCTGAACTGTCTCCATCTCTGCCACACTCTTAAAATTTTCAACTTCAGTGACAGATACTGTACCTTTTGATTTGCCTCCTCCTTACTCATGGTTGAGAAGAAGTCTCCTGTACCTGGGCCATCATACCGTCCTCGTCAGTGAGCACCCCCATCCTCTAACAGGAATTCAGCAATGTCCCATTCAGCAAAAGTATAGGGAATTTCCCTGGTGCCGTGGCCAACATTCTAACATCAATAAAACAGGTCCATGTAATCCCCCTTCCCCAGGATGTTACTACCCCCCCATTGTGTAATCTTCCCCTGGGTTTTTGTTTCCCAGGTGCATTACTTTGCACTTCTTTGCATTGAATCCAAGCTGCCATACTTCTGACCATTCCTCCAACCTTGCCATGTCCCTCCTCATTCTTTCCACACCTCCTTGTATATCAACCCTGTTGCAGATCTTTGTGTCATCTGCAAAGAGGCATATTTTTCCTTCCAGTCCCTCTGCAAGGTCACTTACAAAGACATTAAAAAAGGACTGTACCCAGTACTGAACCCTATGGTACCCCACTAGTAACCCCTTTTTCTTCAGAGTGGACTCCATTTACAATTACCTTCTGTGTCCTGTTGTTCAGCCAATGTTTTACCCAGGCTACCACCCTGGGACCCACTCCAAAGCTGGTTAATTTGATTACAAATCTTTTGTGTGGGACTGTGTCAAATGCTTTGCTAAAGTCTAGGTAGGCCATGTCCACAGCCCCTCTCTGGTCTACTATTTTGGTCACCCAGTCAAAGAAATCTATCAGATTCGTCTGACATGACCTCCCGCTGTGAACCCATGCTGCCTTGGGTCCTGTGCCCCACTGGCCTCTAGGTACTCAACAATTCTTTCCTTCAGAAGTGATTCCATCACTTTCCCTACCACAGAGGTCAAACTGACAGGTCTGTAGTTTCCTGCCTCTGTCTTGTTCCCCACTTTTGTAGGGGAATCACATCAGCCTTCTTCCAGTCCTCGGGTACCCACCATCCTCCATGATTTGTTATAAAGGGTAGTCAGTGGTGTCACTAGTTCTCTGTTAATTCTTTTTAGAATTCTGGGGTGAATCCCATCTGGCCCCATTGCTTTGTCCACCTTCAGTTTTAGGAGTTCTTTCAGAACCCTTTCTTCTGTGAAAGATGGGATCAACCCCTCTCAGAGTACTTCTGTTAATTGGATTAGGCACCTCCCCCACTTCCTCTTTTGTGAATACTGAACAGAAGTATTCATTCAGTATCCCTGCTTTTTCACTGTCACTCTCTGCCCACCCACCATCCATTCTATTTAGCCTCACTAACCCTTCCTTTGTCTTTCTACGCTCCCTGATATACCTATAAAAGGTTTTATCCCCCTTCTTAACCGAGTTGGCTATTTTTTCCTCAGTTTGTGCCTTTGCTATTCTGACTACCCTCCCTGCTTCCTTCAGCCTTAACTGGTACAATTCTCTGTCCTGCTCCTTCTGTGTTTCCTTATACTTCCTAAATGCTATCTTTTTCTCTCTAACCTTGACCACCACTTCTTTTGAGAACCATGGTGGCTTTTTCTTTCATTTTGATTTGTTTGTTTGCTTCACACAAAGGTTTGTTGCTTTTGTGATGGCAGTTTTGATATTTCCCCATTGTTGATCCACCCCTCCTTCTAGCCTGTTTGCTAGTGCTTTTCTAAGGCACTCTCCCATCTTGCCAAAGTCAGCCCTCCTGAAGTCCAGAACCCTCACTTTTGTATGGCTTGACTCTGTAGCTGAGTTTATCATGAACCACCCTGTTTAGTGGTCACTTGTTCCCAAATGGCTACCCACTTCTAGATCTGAGATCCTCTCATTGTCCCTATTTGAGAGT
The DNA here is from genome assembly GCA_016271365.2 of Neoceratodus forsteri. NCBI lineage: Eukaryota > Metazoa > Chordata > Ceratodontiformes > Ceratodontidae > Neoceratodus > Neoceratodus forsteri. The sequence goes on along the minus strand of CM057449.1, from coordinate 564,195,360 downwards.
ATGAGATCTAAGATTGCTCCCTCACAAGTAGGTTCCAAAACTAGCTGTCTGAGGCATGCCACCTGAAGGGCATCAAGAATGGCCCTGCTTTTGGATGTGGCTGCAGCAAAGGTGCTCCAGTTAACATCTGGCATATTAAGATCCCCCATCAACAGTATCTCCCCTTTCTCTGCCATCCTAAGTATGCCTTCTATCATATCCTTGTCCATTCCCTCCCCCTGACATGGGGGTCTGTATACAACCCCTGTGTGGATTGTGGTGCCATTTCCAGTCTCTAAGGTGACCCACAGTGCCTCCTCTCCTCCCTGTTTACTCTTTTGTTCAGTTGCTTTTATCCCTTCCTTTACATAGAGAGCTACCCCCTCTTCTGCCCTCCCTGTATCTCCTGTAGGTTGTGTACCCTGATATGTTAACATCCCAGTCATGGTTCTCTGTGTACCATGTGTCTGTGACTGCTACGATATCCAGGCATCCCTCTTTCATCAAGGCCACCAGTTCAGGGAGCTTGTTGCCCAGACTATGGGCATTGGTATTCATTACCCTCCATTTCTTGAAGGCCTTACCCTTTTGCCCCATCCCTGTCCCATTCGCGTTTGTCACTTTCTCCATTTACCCTCATGCCTCCTATTGACATCTTTGTGTTGGTGTCTACCTCACTTAGTACCCTGATTTTTGGGGGCTAGGTTTCCTGCTCCTTTCCAGTGCCTCCCCTTGGCTAGTTTAAATGCTTGCCAATGAGGCATTTAAACCTATCACCTAGGATCCTGGTTCCCCTCCTGGACAGATGCAGACCATAACGCCAGTATAGGCCTGCATCTGTCCAAGTGACCCAGTCCCCAATGAAGCCAAATCCATGAGCTTTGCACGGGTGTTTCAATCACTGATTGAATCCCATGGTGTGGAGCACCCTAGCCTCATCAGTGCCATAGACAGGCAGCACCTCTGAGAAGGTTACCGTGTGTGCTATTTGTCTAAGGCCCCTTCCCATCTCCACAAATGCTTCTTGCACTGCTCTGATCCCTTTCTTAGCCAGGTCATTTGTCCCTAGGTGGACAATGACATTCAGCTCCCTCCCCTGTGCAGCTGCTCCTGTGATCCTGAGGATTCGCTCCCTGTCCCTCCAAGCCATGGCACCAGGCAGGCACCTTACCTCCCTCTCCCCTTCCTCCCCTAGTTCTACCTTCCTAACAATGGAGTCCACCACCAGGAGTTGTTTCCTTCCCCTGTGGGGTCCCATGCCACCCTCCTGTGGGTCTTCTTTGTGGAGTTTTCCAACATCCTCCTTGGTCTCCACTGTGGGTGCCTCCATAGAGGAACCACACTTTTCCAGAATGGCATAGAAATTGTGGAGAGGTACAACTGGAGGGATGCACCTCTGTTCCACCACCCTCACCCTCCCTGAGCCCACTGTGGTCCAACCGCTCCTCTTTCTTTGCAACCTCTGAGGTAACGGCAGTGACTCTGGTGGTCCCTGGGTGGGAGAGGAAGTCCCACAAAGCCTGGCCAACTCAGCCTGGAGATGAGCAACCTCCTCCCTCAACCCAGAGAGGTGCCTGTAGATGGGACAACACTGCATCCTCCAGAACGTCTTCCGGAAGACTGCTGCTTCACAGCCACTGCACTGCACCACTCCCATCATGTCTTTTTTCTGGCCCCCTAACTGTTGTTTGGAATACTTACTCTTTCCTCTGTTTGTTTGTTTTCTTTTTTTTTCTTTTTTCTTCCCCTACTTACTTACTGCCTCTGTGCCCTTTTAGCTCCTGATCTTCCTGTTCTAAGACAAGAAGTTCCTATACTTCTCAGTAGTCTCCTTACTTGCTCAGAGTCAGACCTCCAGCAGCTGGGGGGGGACGGAGAGGTACTCCTGCCCTTCAAGGAGGGTGATTCTTTGGTGGCTCTGTGATCACTCACTTCCTGCTCCCAAACAGGAAGTTCCTGTTGTCAGTTAAATCCTGTGCCTATAAAAGTAGAACTGGTTTAGGGTGGGGGGTGGAGGGGATAGAAGGAGGGCAATATAGTCCCAGTAGAGAAGTTTTAGTTATACCAATAGCTCCTTCCTCCTGGTGTTCTGTCTGTTCTCTGGCAGAAGCTATCTAGGGCAGTGCTTAAATCTGGTTTTAACCTGGCTCCTTCTAGCTAAGCAACTCCCCCTACTTTGCAAATATTTCTACACTTAGTTAATTCACAGATAACAATTCCCTTCTGACGCCTGTGACAAGCACCTAGATAAGTACACAGATAACAGATAACAATTTACTTCAACTACCTCTGACAAACACATTAACTCTTTTTTCTACCCTAAATTGAAGGTCCCAGTACAAGATTTCTAGTTCTTAGTCCCAGTAGAGAAGTTTTAGTTATACCAGTAGCTCCTTCCTCCTGGTGTTCTGTCTGTTCTGTTATATCCCTGGTGGTCAAGCAATCCACTGCTCCTGTACAACTGTAAACCCCCCATCCCACCCACACAGGCCCCTCTACCACCACCCTGCTCACCCTCATTTTCTGTTGCAGATACCCCCTCATATCCTTTCAACAGTGACTGGTACAACCCCTCTGCTCACCAATTCAGGCAGCCTCTATCTATCTGAGGGAGCAATCATGCACCTACTTTAGAAACAGCAGTGCACAATTGCTCCCTGTCATTCAGATGTTGGTCAGCCAAGGTGGTGAATGTAGGGGTTGTGTCAGTTACTGCTATTTGGGGGGCTATGGGGGGGGTCTGGAACAGTGAGTGTGGGGCCCAGGCAGTAGAGGGGCCTAAGGGGGGAGGATGGGTGGGTGTACAGTTCTATGTGGGCAGGGGACTGCTGGACTACTAGAGGTATATTTCATAGTACATGGGCAGTTGATCAGGGGGGCAGGAAACCACTGGACCACTAGGTTAATGCTACTTGACATACAAGCAGGCAGTTGGGAGGAGGACCTCAAGACTACCAGGGTAATATTACTTGCCATAGGAGTGGGTGATCATGGGAGGAACTGCTGGAATACCAGGGTAATACTACTTGACACAGAGGTTGGTGACTGGTGGGTGGGGGACCACTGGTCCACCAGAGACCTGGTTGTAGGCAGCAATGACAGGCACTGTGGGGGGGGGGGTTACAAACTTAGTTTGCTCCTGACCTGTAATGAGACCTTAATGAGATGCAAAGGACCCCATAGCACCTTTCTAGTCATATGGAGTCATTTGCATATCAATCAATCACTCAATCAATCAATCTTTATTTTACCAGGTGAAACACCATTGAGAAGGACTCATTTACAAGGTGGACCTGGGTAGGTACACATAGAACAATACATAAACAGAACAACAGTAAGTCATAAAATAGAACAGAACATAAATACACAGCACATATTCAGCAAGCAGTAACAAGCAGTAAAAGGTTAGCAAATATTTACAACAAGAATATGATGCAATATATACAGGTATCTACAACTACTAATCTATATAATACTAAGCTAGCTATGCTATGTCTAACACACACACACAAAAATAGATCATAATATAACCCTGAAAGTTTGATTGAAGAAGTTTAGAAGTGTTGGTGATACTAAAGGTGAAAGGTCAAGGAGAATGAGCAGCAACAGATACATTTAAGGCCCACTGGGAGTTAAGGGAAGCAATTACATATCTCATAAAAGGAGCATTGAAATAGAGTTTTAATAGCGGTCAATTTGAAAGGGAAGGAGAGCTTCAGTGTTTTTTTGGAGACTGTTCCATAGGACGGGAAGAAAATAACTTATAGAGGATTTACTGAAGTGTGTTCTGACTCGGGATGCAGAGAGAGAGATGTACGAAAGACTTCTCAAGGAGTAACTTCCAGCAGAACATGTAGTCAGACAGCCCAAATTGTACTATGGGAGCTTGTTAATAAGTGCTCTATATGTCCATGTGGCTGCGTTTTTATGTCTTCTAAAGCTGAGAGACTTCCATCCTGGGATGGAATAGAGGGAGCAGTGATGGGTAGAATACGGAGCTCCAGTAATAAATCATAGCCCTCTATGCTAGAGGGTGTCAAGCATATAGAGATACGGGTACAGCAGATTACCCTAGAGGAGCAATCACCATTTGCAGGCTCTATCTCTTAGATTACTGCTACAACCCCCATAGTACCCTATGGCCACATACCTCCCATGACCCATAGAGGGCTGTGGTTTGAGGGTGCAACCAGGATGGTGCCTGACTGGTATATGGAGCATGAGATTAGTGCTTGAAATGTGCTTAGCATGTTTCAATATACCTGTGGTTTGCCCAAAGGCACTAATTTGCTCCTGGAGCAAACATTTAGCAGACCCAATCCAAGGTCTTCGAATACCCTGCCATTTACTACAAACTATGATTTGTGTGTGAGTGCATCTTTGCACTCAACTGTCTGTTAGTAACATTGCTTTGTTCTCTGATTTTTTTTTTAATGGTGCTATTCAATTTCCATTAAACTGTTATACTTACAAGATGCATAAGCTTTTCTCAGTGAGTTACTGGATGCAGCACCAAGCCTTGCAAAAACTGTTGCCTAAAATTTGCAACTCAGTTTTGCATTTCATCAATACAGAACTTAAAAACATAGAAACATAGGATGTGACAGCAGATAAGGACCGCTTGACCCACCCAGTCTGCCCATTTTTCCCTAACTACGTTATCACTGCAGACACTACTTGATCTATGGCTCTTCCCCCCACCTTCCATTCCACTATGATTCCCTTGTGCCTATCCCATGCATTCTTGAACCCCACAACTGTTTTCATCCCCCAGCTGGGAGGCTGTTCCAGGAATCACTCTTTCTATGAAGAAGTACCTTTTCACATCTATTCTAAATCTTACTGTCTCCAGTTTCATAGCATGCCCCCTTGTTCTTGGACACCTTTTCTCTAACATATCTCCCCTTTCCCTCCTGTCTTCCAGGGTGTACACATTGAAGTCCTTCAGTCAGTCCTCTTAGGACTTTTGATGCAGACCCTGTGCCATTTAGTTATCCCATCTGGACCACCTCCTGTGGATGTGGTCTCCAGAACTGGACACAGTATTCTAAGTGTGGTCTTACCAGCAATCTATACAGAGGCAATACAACTTCCCTCATTCTGCTGGTGATACCCCTCTCTATGCACCCCAGCATCCCACTAGCCCACCTGACTGCCTTGTCATACTGCTTGGCCACCTTTAGGCTATCAGATATAACTACTTCTGGTCTCTTTCCTCCTAAGTAGTCATCAATACCACTCCAGCAGTTTTGTGCTCTGTCCTCCAAGTGTATTATTTTGCACTTTTTGACATTGAAACCCAACTGTCATACTCTTGACCACTCCTCTAGTTTTCTCAGGTCTCTTCTCATCCTTTCCATCCCCCTGGATTGTCCACCCTATTGCAGATTTTGGTGTCATCTGAAAAGAGGCAGACCTCCCCTTTCAGCTCATCTGTAATATCACATATGAAGAGATTAAAGAGGATCAGTCCCAGCACTGATCCCTGAGGCATGCTGTTGGTCACCCTCCCTTCCTTAGAGTGAACTCTGTTTACCACCTCCATCACTTGTCTCATACCCAATTTCTTATCTTGTTTACCACATTTGGACCCACACTATACTACCCAGCTTGCTTACTAGTCTCCTATGTGAAATGGTATAGAACGCCTTACTGAAATCTAGGTAGGCCACATCCACTACTCCATTCTGATCTAATTCCTTTGTCACTCAGTCAAAGAAAACTATCAGATTTGTTTGACATGACCTCCACAATGTAAACCCAAGGTACCAGTGATCTTGTAATCCACTGGATTCAAGGTATCCCACAACTCTTTCCTTCAGGAATGATTCCATTAACTTTCCCATCACTGATCTTAGGCTGACTGGCCTATAATTGCCAGCCTCTTTCCTGCTATCACTTTTGTGAAGTGAGACTACATCTGTCCTCCTCCAAACCTCCATAACAACTCCTGTTTCTAGTGAGCTGTTAAATCAGCATGTCAGAGGTGGAGCCAGTACCTCCCTGAGCTCTCTGAGTACCACTTGATGCACCCCGACTGCACCCATTGCTTTGTCCACCTTCAGATTAGTGAGTCCCTTCAGGAGTCTGTGCCCAAAAAGGACTAGTGTCTACTTCCCAACCTCTAAAACTTCTGTTACTTTTTTGTGGACCTCCCCTTCCTCTTCCTCTGTGAACACCGAACAAAAGTATTTTTTCAAGATGTCTGCCTTTTCCTGCCCCCCTGCACAGTCCCCCATTCACTTTTTAACCTTACAATCCCACCACTTATCTTCCTCTTTTCACTTACAGTACATACCTAAAAATGTCTTGTCCCTTTTCATTACCTCCTGGGTTATTCTCTCTTCAGTCTGTGCCTTCGTGCTCCTAACTGCTTTTCCTGCTTTCCTCTGTTTCCCTGATACACCTCCCCTTTCTCCTCTTTCTGCATCTCCTTATAACTTCTGAATGCTACGCTTTTAGGCTTATCCTTTTCAGCCACCTCTTTCTAGAATCACAGCAGTCTCTTTTCCCTTTTGCTGCTTGCAACTTTAGGTGTATCCCTGTTGAGTTGCAAAAGTATTTTTAAAAAGTTGCTCTTGAGCTGGTGAAGTATTAAAAAAAAAAGAATGTGAGTTATTCATATATTGCTTTCTTTAAATCAGCAGTACCTGATAGTTGCTATTTAGTTTTTTCAGCAATACTGTTTTTCTAGTAAAAATATCAAGATAGTCATTTTTATGTTTGCTTGCGTGCATGCACAAGTAACATTTTGTGGCATCTTGTGGTAGTAGCAGGTTTCAGAGGTGTGACAGTGTTGTGGTCAATGCCGCCACTGCTTTTTTGGGCTCATCTGTTTGGCACCAATGAATGAGCATGCCGTCTATGACAGCAGTTGTGAAGCATGCTACCAACTTGAAAGAAATTCACCGTTGCAATCAGGGACCCCATCATTGCAGGGCATATTGAAAGAAATTTGCCACCGCAATCAGGGAACACCCCATCATTGCAGGGCATAGGCACCAATATGCCTGGCACGCTATGACACAAAAACTGTTTTCATACAAAAAAAAAAAATGAAACATCAGCAGCAGTGATACAGTGGAGTCTTGGAAGCACTGCAGACAGAGTGCTCTAGGATTCTGGGGAGAGGGAGGGCGAGGCCTTGCTCAGCTGCTCGAGTGCTGTGGGGCAGCTTAAAAACTGATGACGCTTCATGATGTGAATGCCAAGCGAACCTGACTGAGACATGTATCAGTCTTTCCCAATCAGGTCTGCTGGGGTACATCAAGAGGCATGGCTATAAGGGATGGTGTGATTAAAAGCCCCTCAAACAGAAGGCCATTTCCACTTTGTTCTTGTTCACTTCTGCCGCGTGAGTAGTTAGACTGCTGTTGTGGCTGAATCAGAGTATTGGACTGGAGCTGGAGAGGGAGTGCAGCCACCAACCAAGAAATTCAAGCAGCCATGCCAGCATGGACGGTGCTGAGAGCTGGGAAGTAGCGGAGAAGTGAAGAAAAATTGTTCTGAGCAGCTGCGGGAGTCTAAGATCCGAACAGAGCTTTGCCAGTGCCCTGCATGCCCAGCTGATGGATGACCAACCAGTTGGAGTGGGACCTAAGCTGCAGGCAGCAACTTAGCAAAACAGCCAAGTACCCAGCTGATCCATAGAAGAGAGTGAGCCAGGGGAGTCATGCTGCATCTACTAGTACTCTGGGCTGCCTGAAGCAAGAACTGAAGACCGTCCCGAGAGATAGGACTTGCAGTTACTCACGCAGCAGAAACTTGTAGGTAAGGAGATCTCTGCTCAGCCTTAGCTCCACAACTTGCTCCTTCCAGTCCTGTTACCTGTAATCAGTGCCAGTGGTGGTCAGTGGTACTCCTAAGTCCAGTCCTAGGCTAGCTAGTAGCATCACAGCACCCGCAACTGATACCAGCAAGCAAATATTCGGCATTGACAAATGCTTTTTTGCTTACTGTTGTATTTTCGTGTCTGTCTCACACTCTTTCAGTACCTACACAAGCTTTAATCCCATTATCTGCTAGAATGACCTGTCTATCTCTTAAGTAGGGAGGGAAGGAGGGAAATACATTTGGTTTTAGGTAGTGCCTATCATACACACTGTGTCTCTAAGTGCTTTACAAGGCAAAAACAGTTGCATCAGTAAAAAGGTGAATACAGGGAGGTTAAGTAAGGTAGAAGGATTAAGAATAAAAGAGAGAGAGAGAGAGGAAGTTCAGTGCAGAGACTTGTTTAAGGTCACACAGTGAATAAGCAACTCCGGTGAGAGTCAAACCTGGGTCTAAGGTAACAGCTCTAAATTCTAACCACACAGCTGCACTGCCTGTCACCCTCCACCTGACCCGTTCCTGCACCGCCCAGATTAACCCCTCCCTGTGGGATAACTGGCGCAGGTGAGACTAGTTTCAGCAGTCCAGTTTGGTGGTAGGGACTTGGAGATGTACAGTAGAAGGCTTTATTCGACATTTGGATATGGGAGAGTAAGGTGACATCATCCAATCAAGCTCCACCCTTTCTCCATTGTTCTATTTCCCACCTTCACAGGGCGTGGCCTATCACTGGCCCTCTGGCTCCTAACAGCAGCTTGGCCTTGACTTGCATGCAGTAAATAATATTCTTATATGAGCTGGAAGAAGACCAATGGCCCATCAAGTCCATCAGGGCTGGCAGCGTAGCCAGCCTTAGAGGTTAGAACAATGAGCTGTGAACAAGTTTGGTACATCCAGTAGACCTGGGTTTGATTTCCACTTCTACTTGCATACGGTGTGACCCTGAGCAAGTCATTTAACCACCCTGTGCTTCTGGGGTAAGCTGGAAATGAGTTTCAGCTCAGTGTGTCTTCCTGGACAAAGCTGTAAAATAAAAAATAAATTAAAAATACGGAAGTCCATTCCACTTCCATCCTAACAGTTGTATCCTTTGTTATTGTTTCTCTTGAGGAACTCATTCCATTTATGCTGAAAGTGTTCTAGAATCAATGCACAACACATGTCACTGGCAGGTATACTATTGGGCTATGCATTCCTGGCCACATAGCTCATTTTATAATGCATAGGCTGGAACATGTTGCCCTTCCTGAGAGAAGGTTGTGTCCTGCTGGGATGCTTCATCTGTGCTGGCCTGCCTGTGGTGGAAGTTTTTTTTTCCATGATATTTTCCTAGTGTGTCACCTGTTCCCCTGTGGGACCTCCCTCCACTCATCATAAGGGCTATTGGGTGTCCGGCACCTGAAGAGTAGGTACCACTAGCCCTGGGAGGCTCTACCTGAGTCCCTGGATGTGTCCCTGTCTAGCCACGGCCTCCATTTCTCAAGGGTCTTTCTCTAGGGTGATGTTTAGCTTTGGGCTATGTCCCTTATGAAGCTATAATGATAGGAGAGGAGTAGGGGCCCAAGGTCTTGGTTCTCCTTGGGTGGCCAATGGGCTGGGCAGTTTATTTTTTTTAATTTATTGTTTATGCCCTCTTCACTGTAGTGGTGCCCCCTTCTGGTGAGTACCACACAGCCCTGTACCCAACCATCCCTAGTTCTTACCTCTTTCCAACCTCCCTGACATACCCCTGAAGTAGAGCTTACCTGGCTGGCCACGCCAGGGCAGGTGTTGGCCCTCCTACATGAGGACGAGCTGTGCAAGGTGGTCGGTCAGGCTAGGATCTGAGTGTGCCACATGGGGAGGGGACTTTTGTTTGCTGCTCCCAGACACTGAGGACATTTGCGCACTAGGGAATCCAAGTGTATACACATGCAAAACTTCATAGCATAGATTTTAGATGGTGTTCTCCCCTCCCTCTGCAATACTACTCCACTGCACAACCACCTATAGTGACTCAGGTGGCAATAGTATAATGAAAACAGTGATCCTCCCTCTCCAGAGGAGAAGAACATCCTTTGAGATGCTGGATCCTTCTCCCCCTCCAGCCAGCCCCAATAACCTGGGCTTATTCCCAAATCCAGATCATCTGCATCATGAGTAGTAGCTCTGCTGCTGTGCTGATGAACCGGCTCTGGGTGATTCATCTTTAAGGGAAGGGCCCCCTTTTTCTTCTCACTGGTCTTGTCAAGGAGGATATAGAACCATGCGCTTGTAGCCTCCCATCCTACAAGCACTTCTAACTGCACTTCCATTGGTGCTCACCCTGCTTGTACTAATGTAGCAGGAGTTACTAGGTCCTTCTCTTCCCTAGAAAAGAAGAGTACCCATTGGGGCATTTGCTCCTATTCCTGCTGTCCATCTTGGTGTCCTAGGCTTGGGACATGAACTGAGGTTACCAGCACTTCCAGATTTGTGTTTTTTTCAGACATTGAGGAAGAAGGGTCCATCAAAAGTTAGGAAAGTTCCCTGACATTCAAATAAGGATAAAGATCTGAGGTGATGGAGAGAGGAAATTCTTTAGCAACCCTCATTAAAGGGCTTTTAGACTGACATAATTGAAATTCCTCATCATAAAACTTTATTTATATCCAGGTACATACAATTAGGTACCAAGTCATATTCTGAACAGTAGACCTGTACTATACAAGGACAAGTAAAAAATATAATACATAAAAGTTACAAATAACATACAGTACAATGGTTTTCAAATGAAAGATCTCATTTATTGCAGTTGCATGGATAAGTGAGTAATTTTCTGAGAGCAGTCTGAAACTGATGTACTGAGTGCTTTCCTCAGAAATCTACCAGAATTTGTTTTTCAGTTTTTTTCCACAGTTGCCCATAGGCCAGTGTTTCCATATTTGGTCTTAGTTCATGGACATGGTAGACTCTATGAACTGTTTGCCTGAGGAAATTCTCTCAGGGTTTCTTGTGATCCAGTTGTCATAGCCCAAAAATATTTTGCTGGCCTCAGACCAGTTCTGGTTTTAACTCTTGCTTATGAGGAATCTGGCAGTGCATCCAAAGTTTTAGCAAAAGCAATACTCATGGAAATTGCAACCTCAGCGTAACAGTCTGATACAAAATCAAAAGAAAATTGGCTGCCCAGGTAGTCCATTGGGGCAGGCAGCCAGGTTTCAGGAGTGAACTCAAGTTGCCACATTAGGAGGCAGGTCATCATGGGGCAGGCTGCCATGCAGCAGACTGCCTTGGTTGGGTTGGGTCAATGGTGCGCTCCGGCACCATAGTGACCTCTGTGCCTGTATCAGGGAACTTCCTACTCTTGCAGAGCCCTAGTGTGTGAATGCAAGGTCATTGGATGGTGTCTCTGACATGGGGGTAAGAGGAAAGGACTTCTAAAGAGTAGGAAAAGAACATATCTATTTATATGATGGTTTTGGCCTCTGGACTCCCCTGGGTCCTTGCACCTACCAGCACTGGATGCTTGCCCACATAGCAAAGACTGCCTTGGGTGGTGAGGATGCCGCTCCCCATGGAGCCCCTGCGATATCATCATCCTGTTAGACATAGCTGGTATTTGGCTACTGGCTGGGCAGGGTTACTGGCCACAAGGAGTTCCCCCCACGCACACCACTGCTGCCATCGCAGAGCTGAATGCAGTTGTCTTGGTCCTGGTCAGAAAGTAATTGCTCAATCCATAAGTAGACTTGTTTCCAACTGTAACAGCCTCAGCCAGCCAGATCGTTTCATGTCAGCATTCAGTTAGGCTGGTGCAGCCACCAAAGTACTAATCCTCCTGACCTGCATTGAGGTGTGTGCTAGAAAAAATTGGATTTGGCCTACCTGCACAAAACTATGGGTAACCCAGCAGAGTCACTGCTCCAGTTCAGTGTCTGGAGGATGGCTAATCCAGGGATTGGTGCAGGTAGGCCACCTCCCCAGACTCAGTTACAAGAGGACTGATGCCTGGACAGGCTTTTTCTGACTCCTGCTGCTGTCTGCTATTGCACAGGATTTTAATTTTCCTGTATCAAGTAATTTACTGACCATCTGGGACTGGGATATTTGTGTCGGCAACAGCATGGGGGTGTGCTCTTTGGGCTACTGGGCTGGCACCCCAATAGTCACCTTTAGCCAATGCCAAGTGATCAGAACTGGGCAACAGGTGCAGTGGTACAAGAGAATAAGGCCACAAGAGGTGAAGGACTGGCAGGCAGAAACTGACGCAGTGGTGGGCCGGGGGTGGGAGGTAGAACATCCAACTCCCTCTGTATTTGAGTGAACTGTGGAGTGGCAATTTTGGCAAATGGGCACCCTGATGATCAGTGTGACAAGTGTTAGATTTATGACATAGCCTTGACTGGAACCTGGCTGTCCAGCAGACCAGCAGCAGCACAGCAGCACTCAGAGTAAGGGGGGCAGAATTAGGACAGAGGAAGGAGAACTTTATGGGTACCTAACCTATTGCTTCACCGGGGGTGGGAGGGGGGTTATATGTTTGCACTGCAGTTACTGTAGATGCAGAATTTGTATTGGATTCTGATTTCGCATCCAACTCTTTTTTCAGGATCTGGATTTTCGGCCTTCAGTACTGAAAAGCTGAATTTCAGAAAAAAAAAGCCTGAAGCTCAATGACTCTGATTTCGTCAGATAGATTCCAAGCAACCATTCTTAGAGGAAATTATTTTTCCTTCCCTCTGGCCTAAGGGGCATAGGGATGGAGACAGGGGTACTTCTTGATCAGAGTAGCAGTTAGGGCAGTAAGTGAGATACAGCAGTGCTTGTAGGCTTATTTTGAGGTTTCTGTTAACCTGGTCCTTGAATCAAGAGAAGGAAAAAAGAGGAGAGGAACTTCATCTGCCAGTTCGTCCACACCAGTGTGTTTCATCTTCACCCACCCACATCAGTTCAGGCCAGAACCATCTGTGCTGCACAGCAATATTCACCAAACGATCAAAACAGTTGTTTGTTATATGATCTCCTAAATATGTTGTTAAACAGTTTTCTGGCATGGAGGTTAGATTACTGTTTTATAACAAATTCATATACTAGGTCTGGTTGAAAGCTAAGTTTCTCTTAACAATTAGTTCAAGACACTAAGATATTTGTGTTTTGCATATTCTCTATGTTCTATTTGTCTGTAGTATTCCTGTATTTTTTTTGCCGTTAAACTTTTTATTAAACTTTTTTGTTTATACAACATGAACATGATGTGCAGTGACTAGAAGTTTTCAATACCAACCATATCTGTAATTTTAAGTATTTTTTAAAATTAAGTCAGTATGCTTGACATTACACAGCCCCTTTTGGGGCATGTACATAGCTGGATTACTAAATGGACTGCATCATTATGTTTGCTTGCACGCGCAGCACACAAGAAACATATTGAGATAGCAGAGCATTGCAGAGGTGTGGCAGTATTGTGGCCAATGCAGCGGAAGCTTAATTGGGCATTTACCTCGGCCACCAATTAATGCTGAAGCTGCTGATGACAGCAGTTTCAGAGTGAGAACTGCACTTGAAAGAAATCTGCTACTGCAATCAGGGGCATTTTCATCACTGCAGTGGCAGTACCCCACCTTCTAACCAGGCACACAGTAGGACAACAAATGTAAATGTTAGCTCCCTCCCACTGCTGCTACACAACTCACACCCTTCGTTCTCCATCCCCTGCTGACATTGGGGTGTTCAATCCCCATTTCTGCATGTACTGTATCCCCCTCTCCTCCCATTAATGTGATACACTGGGAGCCCACCCCAGTGTGCCAAAAAATACTTCTTTGATGTTTCCCACAGTGGCATACCCACTCCTGGTGTCGGATGCACTGCCCTCGATGCCCCTGTGTTCTCAGCTGACCTCAGGGTGCCCAGTCCCTGGGTCAGCATTGATTCCCCCAGTACTCTGGCATATGGGAGTCCACCCCAGTGTGCTGCAATCTGTTTTGTTACTATTTCACCTGTAAAAAATCAGCCTTTTTAAACCTGAAAAAAGAAAACAGTCCTCATCATTCCTACCTGCACCCTCCCCCAACCCACCCTCCCTCTGTGCACCCCACCTCCCACACCTCTCTCACCCATACTTACCCTGGAGGTCAGGAGCAATGATCTTCTGTGAATCAGGGACACATCTGCGCTCCTCAAAGACCAACCAGGAAGTGAAGAAATAACGGTAAGCCCTATAATGGCAGTCAATGAGGGGTTTTCAACTTGGGTTGATATCTCAGCCAGTTTTTGAGTTTTGGTCCCAAATTTTCAACATGGGGTTCTTGGGACCCCACCTCGAGAACACTGGTACTGTCATTTCATTTCTTGGTCTCAAAAGGTGATTTTGCTGTTGCTTCGTGGAATCACCTTTCAGGATCAATTAACAAAATGACGGTGCCACTGTTCATGAGGTGGAGGTCCTTAAAGGCCCTCGTTGTAATGTAGTGAAAACTACAAAAATGACTGGCAAGTACTAGCGCCCATTATGCAATTTCTACTCACTCTCATAACTTCATCAATTTTTGTATTTTAACTCCAAATTTTCAACATTGCCATTTTTTCACACCCTGTTATGAATAGTACAGCAATCATTTTTCGCTTCCTTCCTGAAATGTGTTTTTGCACCTGTGGCACACAATGGTGCAGCCGCTGTGCGAAATCAACTTTTGGGACAGATTAACAAAATCATAGTGCTACTGTTAATGAGGGGAGGTCCCAAAAAGCCTATGTTTAAAATCTGGTGAAAACATTCCAAAAAATGACTGCGTTATGAGCGTGCATTACACAGTTTTTACGCACACTCATAACTTTGCCACTTTTTCATATTTTCACTCCAGATTTTCAACATTACTATTTCTTCATACCTCCTCATGAACAGTATAGCTGTCATTTTTCACATCCTGCCCAAAATGTGTTTTCATGCCTGTGGTGCTGAATGGCACACTTGCTGTACGAAATCAACTTTTGGGACTGAGTAATGAAATGATGCTGCCACTGTTCATGAGGTGGGGTCCCAAAAAGTCCATGTTGAAAATTTGTAGCAAAAATACCAACAAATGCCCAGGGCATTAAGATTTCCAACTGTAACGCCCATCCTGTACAGACTAACAGGTGTTGGAGGTGTGACTTGGGGTTGTTGTCTTTAATGCTCACTCCATTCCACCCCCAACCCCACCCTGCAGCCACTAACAGGCATCAAGGTGTGCCTTCGGGTCTTCAGCCCTAATGTTCACCCCATTCTCCTATACTGCACCAATCTCAGCTTATTTCCTTATGGAATGGGGTGAGCATTAGGGCCAAAACCTCAAAGCACACTTCAACACCTGTCAGTGGGGTGAGGTGGATCGGCGTGAGTGTTATGGCTGACCTAAAGGCATACCCCCAACACCTGTCAGTCTCTGCAGGGTGGTGGGTGGGGCTGGTGTTACTTCAAAACTCCACTGCCATTCTTATTATGCACCTGTCTAACTCCTGCACTACCAATGCTATACCAGAAAGCAAACATTCGGCATTGACGAATGCTTGTTTATTGTTCTTCTTCATTCCTGACCCTAGATATGGGATTTTGAAGTTTCTGAAAGTCTTCATTCTCGTGCCATGTCTGTCACAAAAAAAATAAATATCTTGGCACAGAGCTGTGCTGTTTACTATCAGAAACATGTGAAAACGTGATCTTAATACATCCATATTAATAATCTAGCTGGCACATTCAACAGGTGGCTTCAACGAAAGAGATTTTTAAAAATTCTGAGTGGCAACCGTCTTTAATGACATGAGTTGTTAGTTGCAAAATTAGCTATTAAATCTGGTTTAGAAATATCTAAGAAAACTAAAGATACACTGAGGATGACTCTTAAGATCTCAGAAATACATTTCACAAAAAAGTTGACATTTTTTGCTGACTAACAAATACTGCTTTAAAAAACAGTGCAAACCCAAATTATTTCTTGACAACTTAATGCAAATGATACTGTTGTCTTTATACTGTATATATATCAAGAGCAATCAGACAGAAACTGCATAGCGTTCAGGTGCCACTGACACACAGACTAGACCTCAGAAAATAAAATTGAGGCACTCAACCAGCAAAAAAGCCATCACAGGTGGAGTATAATTGAACACACTTTATTAGCCAAGGGAAACATTAACATAGCTGCTCCAAAGGATCTTATCAATGCCTGACACATTTCACACAAACTGTGATTTATCAAAGGCCTTTGATAAATCACAGTTTGTCAGAAATGTGTCAGGCATTGATTTGATCTTTTTGCGCAGCTTTTTTAAAGATCAATTCTGTACTATAACAATTAGCTTAAAAATACTAGATGCATTTATTTATTTGGATTGTGTTGACCGGGTGGGCCCGCTGAGACTAGAAGCCCCTTTTTCAGGGGCAACCCAAGTTTAGTTACGTACAACAATCAATGCAAGAATCAACTACAATAAATCAGTAGGGCAATTCAAGGAAAGGTTTCCACAGCATTAACAGTAAAAAAAAATAGGACAGTTTACAATAAAGGGCAACAACAAACAGGTGGCAGTAATTCAGGATAAACAATGGTTATAACTGCAACAACAGTTAAAATAAGCAGAAGCATTTGACAAGAATGAAGGAGTGTTTGTGACAGAAATGTTTAGCTGTCACGGAGAGGCTACTAAGGATCCTCGGCCTGGACAAGTACACAGATAGGTAGGCTCGGGGTTGGTCAGAAGTTGGTCAACTGGGTGGCAAACTGGTTGACTGGCAGAAAACAGAGAGTGGTGGTAAATGGTATACAGTCAGAAGAGATGCAAGTCACAAGTGGGGTACCTCAGGGATCAGTCCTGGGGCCAGTCCTATTCAACATCTTCATTAGTGACCTAGCAGATGGACTAGAGGGTAAGGCTTGTCTGTTTGCAGATGACACCAAGATCTGCAACAGAGTAGATGATCCAGATGGGGTGGGCAGAATGAGAAGAGATCTGGATAAACTAGCAGAATGGTCAGAAGAGTGGCAACTGGGATTTAATGCAAGAAGTGCAAAATCATGCACATAGGGAAGAGAAACCCAAGCCACTTATAGGCTGGGAGGGAGTTGCTAGCAGTCACAAAGGAAGAAAGAGACTTGGGCATCATCATCACTGATGACCTGAAATCATCCAAGCAGACCTCTAAAGCAGTAGGTAAGGCTAGGGGGTGTTAGGGTGTATTAGTAGGGGTATCACAAGTCGTAAGAGGGAGGTAATAATCCCTCTGTACAAAGACATTGGTTAGGCCCCATCTGGAGTACTGCTGCAGTATTGGAGGCCACACCTTCACAAGGACATTAACCAAATTGAGGCAGTCCAGAGAAGGGCAACAAAATGGTGCAGGGACTGCATCAGAAGACATATGAGGACAGATTAACGGAGCTCAATATGTATACCCTTGAGCAAAGGAGGAGAGAGGTGATATGATCGAGACATTTAAACACCTTAAGGGCATAAACAAGGTGAAAGAGTCTAACATGTTTAAATATAAGAAAAATAGCAGGACAAGAGGACACAGCATGAGATTAGAGGGAGGCCGATTAAGGGGGAATGTGAGGAAATTCTTTTTCACAGAAAGGGTGGTAGATGCATGGAATGGCTTACCACAAGAAGTAGTGGCTATGAATACAGTGCAGGGCTTCAAACAGGCATGGGATAGGCATAAGGGAGCAATACAAATGACTATGAATAGATAGGTCACTGACATCGCAAAGGCCGATGGCACATTTATAAGGTAGAAAAAGAAATGGGCAGACTGGATGGGCCTTGCGGTCCTTATCTGCCGTCAACTTCTATGATAATACCTCAGAAGTAGGTCTCTGAGGGAAGATTTAAAGGACCTGAAGTTAGGGCAGGCTTGTGTACTGAGCGGTTCATTGTTCCATAGTCTAGGGACCACAAAAGCAAAGGACCTTATGCCAGCAGACGCTGTAGATTTCAGGATCAAGAGAAGTGAGTGGGAGGAGGATTGAAGGGTTTAGCTGGGTTGTCTTAGAGTCAAGAGAGATGTAAGGTAGGTGGGTGTGTGTGTGTCTGGGGGGTAGGGAATGCACAATTTTGTGAGCCAGGCTGAGGCTTACAAATAATATCCTTTTTTCTGGGGCAGTTTAGTATGGTGAGAGACTTGCAGTGATGTTCCCTTTTTCTAGCAGCTACTGCAAAGTGAGTGCATGATAGTAAAGGGATTTTAGTTCACTGAGCTCACCCTCTTTGAGAGAAGAGAAGACAGGGGCACCATACATGATGGTTTATAATACGATGCTGTTTGCTAAGGATACCCTAGCTTCTGTTGAAAGGTAAGGATTCATCTGTTAAAGAAGTCCCAGCTTTTGGATAAAAGTTGTGCTTGCTCTATCAACATGAGGCCTGAGTGAGAGCTCCTAGTCCAGGATGACACCCATGTACTTGAGTGAGGTTACTGTCTCAATGGGGTCAACTCCTAGGAAGGTGATTTTTAATAGATTGCTCCTATCTGTTCCTAAACAATGAGGGCCAAAAAGGATGGACTTGTTTTTTTTTTAATGTATAGCAGCAGGTTGTTTGCCTTAAAGATCAATGGCAGCCATTTTACACATTGTGAAAAAAAAAGCCTGAATTCAGGTCCCAGTGTTATAAGTAGTGTTTCCTGAAAGTTACATGCTATTTAGTTTTGTGGTTTTCCTTAAATCAGCATTTAATAACCTGTTCTGCACTAACTGAAAACAGGCTGTTTCTGGCCCTCTGACTGAGCTTGAGAGAGAGATGACATCATATGGGACTAGGCTACAGCGTCAGCAGTGTAAGTACCTGCTTGACTGATGAGCTGTTAACTTCTCAATTAGAACAATCTGTGAGGTAATTGTTTGCTGTCCAGGGTTTTTACAAACTCAGTCTCTGGAGTTTGTTTAGATGAATTAGCTGAAAATCCACACTTTGTTCTTCTAAAGAGCTGATCATTTGACTTTCAGTGCCGAATTCAAGTGACAGGCATTTGAGAAATCAGCTTATCTGCATCACAGCTGCTGCCAGTTCTTTCTCATTAAAACTCTGTTTTGTTTAGCTATATAACAATGGGTTGTTTATTTAATGAATATAAAATAAATCTAAAGTGTGTTAATTCATACAAGTAGTTTGATGTAAATAGGTACATGGAAGAACAATTTTTCTTCCTCTCAGATTGACAAACAGTTGCCTTCCACACTCTCCTATTTCAGGCACATGTACACTGTGAACTCACAAATTTCAGTTCTTTGATGGTTTCTGTGTGAAAATACATAATATATAACTAGAAACAGTGTATAGCATCTTGATGCCCCTTGTCTCCTGCACCATAGTTGAGCCAACTGCACTCTGATGCCCTGTCCTCTGCCCTCACAAGCCCTCTGTCTCTTGCCCCACATTCAAGGCCACTGCACCCTGCTGCCCACTGTCTTCTCCCACACAGTTGGGGTTGCTGCACCCTGTTGCCCACCATCAGCCTGAACAGTCAGGGCTCCTGCACCATGCTTCTCCATGCCAGAACAGTTGGGGTTGTTGCAACCTTCTATCCACTGTCCCCCAAACCAACAGTTGGGGGACATTGCACCCTGTTGCCCCTTGTTCCTGTCTCTGCAGTCAGGGCTGCTAAGCTCTGCTACACCCTAAGGTCCATTGTATTTTGCCTCTGCAATTGGGGCTGCTGCACTATGCTGCCCCATGCCACCAGAGGTGGGGCTTTTGCCTCACCCTGCTATCCACATCCAATGTCCCAAATGAGCTGGGCTGCTGCACCATGAGCACCCTATCCCACAGTTGGGGGGGTTGCTGTACCCTGATGCCCCCTGTGTCCTGCCCCACAGTCAAGACTTCTGCTCCATGCTGTCCACAGTCCCCTACTACTATAGCCAGAGCTATTGCACCCTGCCCCGGACTACTCAGGCAGGGCTGCTGTAGCCTGCTGTGCCTAGAGACCCTTGCCTCTCCAGTTAGGGCTGGTACACCATGTTGCCACTTGCCACAAGGGTTAGGGCATTTGCTGCCCACTGTCCTCTGCCACCATTGTTGTGCCAGTTCCACCCAGTTGTGGCCACTGCATCCTGTCCCACAGCTTGGGCTGCTGTACCCTAATGCCACCCTTGTCTCCTGACAAAACAGTTGGGACTTCTGCACCCTAATGCCCTCTGTCCTTCACCCCCATAATACAAAGTGAAAAAAAAATGATTTTTTTTTTCTTTTGTGCAGTGCAGCAAACAAATCTGACTTTGGTGACAGGGGGCAGTATGGTGCAGCAACCCTAACTGCAGAGTCATGGGGCTGTGGAGGAATTGGGTTGTAGGGTGCAAGAGGGTACATCAGCCCTGACTGTGTAGACAGGAACAGGGTGCAGCAACTCTGGCTATGGGGGCAGATGACAGACCACAACATGGTGAAGAAGCCTTGATTGTGGGGCAGAACATGGGGGTGGTGGTGTAGCAGGGCACAGCAGCCCTGACTGTGGGATGGGATGTACATGGTGCAGCTGCCCTGTCTGTTTGGGAAAATGCATGTAGGTAGCAGGATGCAGTAAAAGCCCTACCTCTGGTGGTAGGGGCATCATGGTGCAGCAGCCCCAAATGTGGAAGCAGGGGGCATGGGATTCTAGGGTACAGAAGTGCACAGCAGCCCAGACTATGGTGATAGGAATGGGGGAACACAGTGCAGTGCCGCTGATTGATGGGATGGGGGAACAAAGGGCCACAGTAGGGTGCAGTAACCTCAACTGTTCAGGCAGGGGACAGCAGGGTGCTGAGGCACTGATTGCATAGGCAGGTCATGGGGCAACAGGGTGCAGCAGCCCTGGCTGTATGGGACAAGAGAGTGGATAGCAGGGTACAGCATCCTCGAATTTGGGGCAGGAGACAGGGTGCATGTGGGGCAAGTGACATGGGGTAGCAGAGTACTGCTGCCTCAACTGTAGGTAAGAGATGAGGGCATCAGGATGCCATGTAGTGTTTCTAGTTATACATATGCATGATGTATTTTAACTCATAAACCATCAAAGAACTGAAATTTGCAAGTTCAATAGTACACGTGCCTGAAATAGCAGAGGGTGGCAGGCACCTATCTGTCAATCTGAAAGGAAAATAATGTTCTTACATGAACCTATTTATTGAGACTACATTAAAAGACAAATATCTTGTGTGAACTAACAAACTTTTGACTTATTTTTTATCCAGTAAATAAACAACCCAGTGTAACCCCTTTGTTACCCGGGGTTACTAGAATCCCAGTAAGACCTAGTGGTAGGCAGGGAAGGCAGCTTGTGAAACTCCAGTTAAATGGGTTTCACACTGTCTCACTCTGTCCTCAGTCACAGCTGAGACTTGAGAGATGACATCATAATAGAACTGTTGCAGCTGCATGAGCCACATTTGGAATCTTCAGCTCAGAGTAAGTTTAGAACCTTGGGAATTCAAAGGGAGTCTTCAGTTTGTCCTTAAGCAAACAAGAAGGACAACAGTAGTTGTCTGTTTACCCCCCTCCCTCTGGGGAAGGGTAAGGAAACGTTATTTGTGGGTTCCAGGGGCAATCCCCTTCTCCCACCTTGGGAAGAAAGCTGCCTGTTTTAATTTAAGTTCAGTCTGTTCATGTATAACAGCAAAGGTTAGTTTTTCGCCTGGGGCACCTGCAACGAATGGGTGAGTGTTTAGCCCCATTGGAAGGGGCAAACAACTTATTTTCTTCAGTTGGATTTCAAGCATTGGGGACTGCTATTTGGGAGGACTATGTCAACTAGGACAAACAAATAGAGCAGTCATCTGTTTAAAGTGTTAATGGATTTAAAGTTCATTGTAGAGGGGGTGCTTCAGGTCATCCACCGTCAATCTACATTTTAAAGTCTAAGTTCTGTGTGTCCAGAGAAATGGCCGGTATGGGCTGTGGGAGCTGGAGGTGGAAACCCCCATCTTTAGTAACCAGGTCCCCTCTCTGGATTTCTTCTGTGTTTTGCTACTTGCCTCATAAGCTTGGCCAGTGATGGGGTGGGTACCCAGGCGTAGGCCACAACTCGAAAATCTCTCTAGGAGTCACAGACTCTAAGTGGTGTGGGGAGCCACAGGATGGGAAAATTACTCCTTGTTGGATGGGAGTCTCCTTGTTGGATGGGAGTTTCGAATTGGAAGTATGAAAAGAAAATCTCTCTAGGAGTCACAGACTTCAAGTGGTGTGGGGGAGCCACAGTTTGGGAGCCTCCTTGTTTGATGGGATGTCTTTCCAAGTAGAGTTTGGGTTCATTCGCCAAGTGGACCGTCAGTCAAGTGGCCGGCAGGGGAGCCAGGCCAGTCAGGCTGTGTATCCAATGTGCACGCAAAGTCCGGGCTGAGTGCCTGGTGGGTCCAAAGCCAGACAACTGTTGTATTGTGTTCATTCCTCAAATGGACCGCTGTGTTTAACCTCTAATCTGCATTACAGTTATGTAACCCTGTGGGGGACCATGCAGTGCTTTGTTTATGTTCAGTGAGTTAATAAATAAAGCCACACTGAAAAATCCCATTTCTGGTTCTGGACATTACAGTTATTGCTTCCTGTAGTTGGATTTACTTGGATGCCCCTGTGTAGAGTAGCCAAACCTAGGTCTCTTGTGCCAGGTAACCTCATCCTTCCAGAACCTGTAGATACCATATGTATATCCATGTTACAAAAAATGGACATATGGGTTACACCAGTGTTATAGCTA
Source organism: Neoceratodus forsteri (assembly GCA_016271365.2). Lineage (NCBI taxonomy): Eukaryota > Metazoa > Chordata > Ceratodontiformes > Ceratodontidae > Neoceratodus > Neoceratodus forsteri. Next base: position 564,172,883 of record CM057449.1, on the reverse strand, counting down.
GAGTAACATACAGAGTTTTGATCAGAAAGAACTGGCAGCAGGTGTGATACAGATAAGCTGATTTCTCAAATACATACCACTTCAATTCAGCAATGAAACTCAAATGATTAGCTCTATAGAAGAACAAAATGTGAATTTTCAGCTAATTCATCTTAACAAACACAAAAGACTGAGGGCAGGATTCTCAAAGCGTTTTGGGATTAAGTCCCACCCTGCAACCGCAGTTGTGCTTTGAAATTGTGCAGCTGCAGAGTGGCCGATCCACAGCTGCAGCAGTTGCAGAGGGCATTACGGTGGGTTCCACTGGCTGTGTAGCAACCTCCCGCAGCTGTGGTGCTGTCCCTGGTAACAGCACCACAAGCTGCTGTAATCTGTGGAGCCGGTCGTATTCCGGCTCCACCTTAGTCAATACCCGCAGCTGCGAGCGACCTGCAGATTCGCAAGTGGCAACCCACTAGCACCAAGGTTTTCCCGCAACTGCGGGACCTTCCCCAATGTTTGTGAATCCTGCCCTGAGTTTGTAAAAGCCCTGGACAGCAAACAATTACCTCACAGATTGTTTTAATTGGGAAGTTAACAGCTCATCAGTCAAGCAGGTACTTACACTGCTCTGACGCTGTAGCCTAGTCCCATATGATGTCATCTCTCTCCCAGTCTCAGTCAGAGGGACAGAAACAGCCTGACTGTTTTCAGTTAGTGCAGAACAGGTTATTAAATGCTGACTTAAGGAAAACCACAACACTAAATAGCATATAACTTTCAGGAAACACTACTTATAACACTGGGACCTGAATTCAGGCATTTTTTTTACAATGTGTAAAATGGTTGCTATCGATCTTTAAGCTATGATTTCAATAGAATAAAGTCAGTTTTGAGGTCATTCTCAATTGAGATGATGTTGGAGTGGCTTTTGTAGAGCACCACGTCGTCAGCATAGAGAATGACCCTAGCATTCCACTTTGCTGTAAGTCATTTATGAAAAGTGAAAACAGTAGGGGGCGGAGAATGGAGCCCTAGGGACCCCATCTGTGAGTAGAGGCACCCTCTCCATTTTAACAACTGCTTATGGCCCACTAGGTAACTAGTGAACCAAGAGCAGGACAGGTTATCAAACTCAAGGTTTTTGAGCTTGAGGAGGAGCAACTTATGTTTTTTGAGTTTGAGGAGGAGCAACTTGTGATCGACCAAGTCAAAAGCCTTAGTCAAGTCTATGAAAACTGCTCCAGTTGCTCTTTCTGACTTGAGGGCATCAAATATGTCAGTTGTCAATCAGACTAGGGTAGTGTTGATCCCATGGTTCTTGTGAAAGCCATGTTGGACTGCAGCTGCCAGAGAGTGTACTTCAACTTACTCCTGGACCTGATTGAAGATCAAACTCTCTGGAATTTTAGATAGGGTACATAGTATGGAGATGGGAGGGTAGTTTTCAACAGGTTCCTTAGCACCAGCTTTGTGAATGGGGACTAAATGGGCAACCTCCAGTCACTTGGAAGCTCACCATGCAGTGGGGACATATTGAATAGAGTGGTTATGGGGGCAGCGAGGATGCTGGCCCCAAGTCTGAGCAGTCTGGGCTCTAATTTGTCATGGCCTGTGAATCCATCTCCCCTGATTCTCTGGAGTTGAAGTAATACTTCCCAGCAAGAGAAGAGCCTAAAATGGAACTCAGGCAGTGTAGTGAATGGAAGTTAAGGGGAACAGTGGCAGGGCTGGAGGATGTAACCTGGGAGGAATCTTCAAACTGGAGCAGATCTGTGAAGAACTTATTAAAAGCCTCACCTGCAAGAGCAGGGTCTTTCGCAGAGTTAGTACTGTACAGTACATCATGGGGGGGCAGCTTTGCCTTTGAGGAGAGTATTAATCTGTGATCAAAATTGCTTTGGGTTTTGCAGGTTGGAGAACTGCAGTTTCTTAACATACAAGGCCATTGCCATCCTGAGACTGGACTTGCAGCGGTTTCATAATGCCATATATTTTTCCCAGATTTACACCAATTATCTTTTAACTTTATTGTTTCATAGGTATTTATTTTACTTTCTCTTGCAGTTGATCTACGAAATATTGTAGATAATGCAGCACTTATTTCACTGAGTCTTTGAAAATGTATCTGACTCTCCCCTGCCAACCAAACACTTGCTGCTTGTAACATCACAGTCTGTTGTCTTGGTAAGCACTATGATGTCATAAACAAAGGCACTGTGAGGTTAATAGGGGAAAGGCACATTTTTTCATACAGACTTTTTAGATAGACAACCAAGATGTGCTGTAAACCTTTGAGAGGAACAACAAACATGGAAAAATGTATTCTGTAGTAAATTGTAACAGCTGAAACATCCTATTTATGAAAGCACATGCTGAAGTGCAGAGTTGCTCTTTGATTCTTACCTCGACTAATAAATTGTGTTCAAGTACACCCCATCTGCAACAGCTTTTTTGGTGGAGGGTGTGGTGAATTGGCCACTGCTGTCATATGTCTCTATAATTTTCTTTATGTTTAATTTCCAAAAATGCCACGACGTAAGGTTCAGCTTATAAGGGTGTCATGGGAAAAGGACAGAAAAACTACAGCCTGGGTCTCTGTTTGGGTTCAGCTGGAGATTCATGTGTAAAACAAAGGGGATTAATTAGCTTAGCAAGGCTGGAAGAAAATTCATTTGTGTTTGAATAGCTCAAAAGTTGAGCCCAGGTCCTGGAGTCGAGACATCTGAAGTTCTTTTGTGTGCCTCAAGACCAGGGTCTTGTCAGACAAAGGAGAACCATTCCAGAATTTAAAGAGCTCATATTTATGTAAAATGATGAGTTAATCTCATTATATATTTTACCACCCAGGGAGTGAGTGCAAAGTGCAAAACCCATTTCTGATATTTGTTTTACTTTTTTTAAACTTTGGGGAATTTGGCAAAGAGCGAGAGAGACCCATGCAGGCCTAGAGCTGAACATCTGAATCTTAAAGTTTTAAGAGACAGGACAATCAGGAGGAAGGCTGGACTGACCTCACAGACCCTATAAAAACTGCTGTGAAGAGAAAAAAATTGTCATTTTGTTGAACATTTGGCAGTTGCCTATGTGTTGAGTCTAATACATGTAAAGGAATTGCTGTGTGTGTGTGTGTGTGTGTGTGTGTGTGTGTGTGTGTAAAGATTTTCTACACATGAGAAGGGACTGGCTAGCTACTTCAAAGAGACCTGAATCTTTTGCAACAGATTTTCAGATCAGTACAGAAAAGTCCTGTTCTACTGCGAAAGTAGATCAGAGAACAAAAATTACCTTGCCTTTTAGAAATTTTCATCTGAACTTGGAAAAGAAGATTTTTCAACAAACTTGCTCCTTGCTTATCTTGGACACTGAACACCACAGGTAGACTTTATTATAATTCTAACAGTGTAGGTTTTTCTGTTTAATCCACTTTATTTGAGAATTATTATCTGTAACTCAATGCTTAAATTTCTTGTAGAATATTATAATGCTTTTCTTTATTTAGGTAAACTTTTATCATACTTTTATCAACAACTCTGCTTGGGCCTATTGCTGTGTGTGTTATTTTGGGATAAGAGGTTTTGTTCAGACTGTGCCTCACTACTCTAGGGCCAAAATGCTCTCAAAGAAACAAAATAAATAGACTGCTCGCTACGATACTGAATATTAAAAAAGGTTTCTTGGATAGAAGGAGAGGAATCTATCCTGAATATCTCCTTCTTGACAGTCAAAGTCACAGGGTTCATTGGGGAGGGGGGTCCTTTTGGGAGTATGGGATCTGGCTGTGCCTAGGAATGAGCTCATGACACAGAGTGCACAATTTTATTTTTTGAAGTATTTACTGTATATGTATGCAGTCTTTTTTATCAATAGTGTGAAATTTCAATATCCCGTAAATATAGCGAGCCAAATTTAGTGACTCAATATGGGTGACGTAAAAATAGCGAATGTGAAGTTGGCTTTGTGGTCTTAATAGCGCATAGCAAGTACAGTGCTTTCCTTGCATAGGTAGTACTTATTCAGCAGACTGTAAAGGGCATTGTTCATCAGGCCAGTTCCAAACTGGCCATCTGATGTAGTGGGTACAGTCACCACCCTGTGTGTGGCAAACCCGGGTTTGGGACTGGCTGGGGGTGATTTTTTTGTGTGTTTTTTTTAATGTGCAACTTTTTTTCTTCCTGAATTCCCATTTCCCCTACCATCCCAACTTTGTTCCCCTCCCACCTGCAGGTTCCCCCTTGTCCCCTCCTGAGTTTTTCCCTGTCCCCATTCACCCCCCCCCAGTGATGGCTATATTATGCAGTAGTAGTAGTAGTAGTAAAAAGTTTATTTCTGATATCAGAAAGAGGATAACCAATTTAGCAGCAGCTAATTTATAATGGGGTCCTACTGTACAAAAATATCAGTTTCATTCTTAAAAATACTATATATACATACAACTGAGTTCATACATAAACAAAAACAACAATTTGCAATATATGCAAATCTCTCACATACAACTTTTTGGAGACAGTTCCACCCTTACAAGCCAAGATCTTAATACATTCCAAGATGTTTTGTTAGTATATGACCTCAAGTGCCCTGGCAATGAGTTCCACAGTTTTGGGCCCTCTTATACATAGCAGTGTTGGCCCCTCATTGCTCTTATAAATGGTACCCTAAATTTTATTTCCCCTGCAGATCACAATCCCTCCTTAACATTCCACTCCTCCAAAAACTCTATTAGATATCCTGGTGCTTTTTTAAAATAGCAGAGAAGAGTCAAACACTGTGCATGCAAATTTCACTGTTCCATCAAGGATATCCAATTTAAGGTCTTATAAAGAGTGTAAAGATGCATATTCCAGGGTGCAGCCAAGACAAAACGTGCATATCTATTGTAAATAACATCAAGCCTTCCTAAGATGCCTCTAGCAGCCCCATTATACACAACATCACCATGATCAATATGAGGAGTTATCATCAAATTTACAATCTTTAACTTGGCATCAAATGAAAGGCAGTCTCTATGCTTGTACAATACCCCCAACTTCTTATTCAATTTTTGTATCAAATTGTCAATATGGAATGCCCAATTACAATGGGGGTCCATCCAGACTCCCAAATATTTGTAACAATCCACAGGGGCCAGACTACATCCACCCAATGTTTTTATATCTAAATCCAAAGATACTTTTTTATTTGAAAATAATATTACCTGTGACTTTAAGACCAACCCATGTTCTGAAAAATATGTTTGCAATATATTAAATTGTTTTTGTAATTTTCCTGTATGTACCCCACAGATTTTCCTTCAAGATACAATATTGTATAATCAGCATACAAATGGTGTCACAGTGTACTAAGAGGAATTTTTCTTTTTTACTTTCCTACTTTGAATAGGTGCAAAAGTGTCACATACAGACATAAATTCACAGCAAAAATAGGACCAAGCACTATCTATATCGGGAATCAGAGTCAGTCTATTCCAGTTTCTAGATTCCAAATCACCCATAAAGGATGTATAGTCCAGATTCTGAAACTTACGATCAAATTTTACTTGGGAAACACCCAGTTGCTTGTCTGTTTTCCTAACACAGAAGGTTATCTGATGGTCACTAAAAGTGTCTGGTAACACCCCAGCTACTGAATATTTAATAGGATCAGAAGTGAACATCAGATCCAAAATAATGGAAGAGTTGGGAGTTTTAGCATTCAGTCTTGTAGCTGTAGTAATTAACTGAGACAATCCCAATGTTGTCTTAAAATCCATTAATTTGCTGGTAGGTGGTACCCTAGCCCAGTCAGTATTCATATCCCCCACAACCATGAGCTCATGGCTCTCTCTATAGGGAGACATGAAATCTTGGAGAACAAGAAACTGTTGATCATCACCCTTTTGGGGGAAGGTAACAACCCACCAGCAATAATGGTCTACAGTACGGAATTTTTATCTCCAAAACTACTTTTTCCATGCCTGGTGTACTGACACAATTCAGATGTTTAATTTACAATGCTGTAATACTACAGATCAAAACTCCCCCTCCTCCTTTCCCATGATCATGCCTCCATATTTGATAACCAGATATCTGAATCTCTTCATCTTGTACTTCTTTGCTTAACCAAAATTCGGTTATTATTATGACATCTGGTTCATATTCCAGAATCCACTCTTGAATCATATCAAATTTTGGGACAATACTTCTAGCATTCAGCTGAACAAACGAAAGCTTACTGCTTTTTAAAATATCAGCTGTATATATATTCTAATCACATGGCCCTGGATTTAAATGGATGTCACCTGACATTAATAAACTTAAAATTATAAGTATTCTCAATTTTGCAGCCATTCCATACTGTTTTGTAAGATATTTTTGCATCATAAGGCAAAAATAATATTTATAATTTGCCTCACAATCCAATTTCCATTTACCTATTAAAGCAGCCAGTTTACAAAAAATTGAACATTGTATTTGGACTAACAGCTGGACAATTGGTCTTGTTTTTGTCCCCAGAAAATTTAAAGGCAGAGTTAAAGTATCCCCATGTAATATAGTAGATGTTTTTCCCAAACTAACCCCAGTCATGTTTCAATGCTTAGGGCATGTAAGGGTACAAAACATAAACCATACTATCACCAGAGAGAAAATATATTTTTTACCCATAATGTATGATATATATTCAAGCTGAAACCTGATAAAACTCTCGTATATAGGATTTATGAAATAAATTTAGATTTTCTAAAATAGCTACCTACAGCACCATATGATTTCCCTTAAAATGTACAGCAGGTAAATAAAAAAAAAAACAATTATTAGTGCCACTAAACTTTTATATGTTTTCTTAAAGCAATATTATCCAATCCCTTTGAGCAACATGTATCAATTTCACAAGTTGTTTCTACAAATTTAAAGCACTAAATACTACACAAATTTTTAAAATATGATAGATTTTATAACCTCCAGTGCTTTAAATGTCCTTTACGCTCACCAGACAAGTAATACTCCCCAACATATGTTTCTTTTTTCTTTCTGCCAAGTGGTGCTCATGCCACAGCACTCGTGCTGTGAGCAGCGTGGCTCTTTTATAACAAGCTGCCCCCCCCCCGTGATGTGGGTTCTCTCCTCCCTTCTCTTGAACACAATAGTCAGGCTCCAGTTACTGGGAGCAGGGAAGATAGCTGGTATTTATGGGGGGAGCACTGGTACAAGAGAGCAGCACAGCACTGTCTGGATTCCCCAAGCAACAGGTGGAACATGCAAGGGGAACTTAGTACATTGAACAGATGCAGGCAGTTCATTGATATTGCAAATTTCAGCATACCTGATCTATGAGCAGTGTGGCTCTTTTATAACAAGCTGCCCCTCCTTCTCCATGACGTGGGTTCCCTCCTCCCTTCCCTCGAACACAATAGTCAGGCTCTGGTTACCGGGATCAGGGAAGATAGCTGGTATTTATGGGGGGGGGCACTGGCACAAGAGAGCAGCACAGCACTGTCTGGATTTCCCAAGCAACAGGTGGAACATGCAAGGGGAAATTAGTATGCTGAACAGATGCAGGCAGTTCATTGATATTGTCATTTTACAATTGGGGAGTGCGGGGGCAAAGCGACCCACACAAGAAGTATCTTTAGAGCCCCCTGCACAGAATGTAAGTGCCGCACACTGCTTTTTGCAGTCACTGTACTGTTCATCACCATTTTTGTTTTCGCCAATGCGCAGTCATGATTTTTTGTCTGATTTGTAGGTTCTATTATCACAGAACTGACGTGTTGGATCTTTCCCTATATCCACATCCAAATATATTTTTGTATGACGGTATGTTACAATAAGTTTAATGTATTGCTGTAAAAACAGAGCTGGTTTTAAAAAACATATTTAAAAAGAGATTTTTTTTAACTTTTCCTGAATTTTGGTAGTATTGTACCTTATTTTATTAAGAATGGTGTCATTTTCAACCTACTATACATTTATTTTAAGCTCTTAATTGGTTTGCAGACATCTCATGCTTTCTATGAGTAACTCTTATTCTTACTTACTTACTTCCATTGGCTTATTACTATTCAACCACTGCAATGTCTTTCTAGAATTTCCCCATTTCTTAATACACAGACTGATCACTTTCCTAGCAATCAAATATTTTTAAATTTTTTCTTTGCCATAGATTTATATCCTCCCAGCCAGATGCCCCAGAACAGGCTTATCTCAGTGACCTTCCAACCTCAACACTCCTCTGTTTCCTGCTCCATAATCCACACTAGCTTACCCTCCTCCATAGAGTCTTCAGGGAGGCTCTTCTACCTGTTGATTCACAATGTGATCTGGAAGCAGTAGAGAGGCTGTGTGATCTGAAAGTGCTGAATTCATAACACAGGGGTCAAAATGCTTCTCATCAACATTTGCTTGCCCTTAACGCTAGGCATCACTCCCACAACTCCTAGTGCCCCACAAGCTCATTGTTGGCTACACAGTGCATCCCCCTGTGAAGGAGTCAGATCTCCGGGCTTCTACCAGGGGTCTCTGTTGTGGCTGAGAGTGTCACCGACAATCCCCATGTTGGGATGCTCAGTCTATGGTAGTACTCCCTCCCAGACAGCTGCCCAATCACCAGTGAACTGGGTCTGCTCCCCAACATGGGTCACCTTCAGACAGCCCTTTAAAGATATTCTTAACCAATTAATAGCTTGTTATCGAACATACAGTACACAGAAAGAATCATTCTCTCTCTACTTCTAGGGGGTTTTGTGCTCCCAGTTGATGACCTTTATGCAATAGTATACTTCAACAGTGATTGCCATTACAGTCACAAGAGCAATAAATAAAGTGTAATTCTCACCATGATAAAATCCAGATCCGTCCATGTGATGTTGGATGGTTCTGTGACAGGCTGAATATCAACCAGAGGAAAGTGTGCATTGTGCTTTCCTGTAGCAGCCATGTATAGAATAAGCATGGTGTTGAATGGGAAAACTGACACTGGAAGATCCCATATCCTTAACAGTGATGACAAACCAATTGAAACGAAGGTGCTGAAAGAAACCATTTACAGCATGTGTTTATTAAATTATGATTTAGAATAGAGAAAAATCATCAAACGTATTAAGCAACTCAGCATAAACATGATATGTTGTACCATTTTTTCATCACTGCTATACTGAATAAATGTTAAAACTGAGAAAGATATTTTCTGGAGATTATCAAATGCAAATGTTAAGAAGGCAATCTTTGTAAAGGTAGTAATTTATTACTGTACACATAAGAATATTCATAGGGCCCAAAATACCATTTGTTCATTTCAGTACATAAGTAGATCTGACACATTTTTATCATGGTCCCCTCCAATTCACTCCCCCCCCCAATTCCTCTTTTCTCCACCCACAATGATGGGGCATTCATAGTTGCATCCTTCTTCCAGCTGAGAGACTGGGTGTGTAGCTGCCTTTATAGCCAGTGTCACTCCTTAATTACCCAAAAGGTGTGAGCAAATGTTTGGTAGCCTGCACTCTCCTGCCCTGAGAACTGAGTGCTGCACCTCTGCAACATGTATGGCTGACATCCATGCCCACTGTGGCATTCTGGGAATTGCATGCAGACTAGTGGTGTGTGAAGTTCTAAAGATTCTGTCTGCATATTAATTTGTGAAAAAGAGCAACTTTATAAATTTATTTTGCAGTTGCACACTGCCACTGAATAGTGATGCCAACTTCGTGAAGTCTGAGAAGTGAAACTTCAGCACCTCAGTGTATACCATGTGACTTGCCCCTGTTAGGTCACATGGTACAATGAAACAAATGTAAAGGCATTTGTGATGTGTGTTCAGTACAGTCTTTAGAGTTAATGAAGAAGTGAGATCTGCTGTCTTATATTCCCTGGAAATAACAGAGATTTATCTTTAAAATCACAGTTTTTCAATAAAGTCACCTTGACATTCTTAGTCTCTAGACAGTTGTGAAGTTCTGTGGAGTTCTTATTTTTATGTTTGCCTTTTCACTTGTGCAAAGCAAATATGTTGGTATGATAGTGGATTTTGAGAGGTGTGTCACTGTCAGTCCAATGCAGGACCATCTGCAATGGGATCAACAGTATCAGACCACTCATCAACTAGGCTGACCATGACACTCTTCTGGTCTTGCTGGGCGAAAACTTGTAGCTAAAAGAAAAAAGTCACCTGAATCATTTTTTGATCTGCATAACACTGCGTAGCAAGCAGAGCTGATCAGTGTCATGACCTGCCCATCCCCCCGGTGCTGGCTAATTCCCCCACCCCAACTGTTGTAAATGGTTGACACTGGGGAACCCACTCCTGGTGTTGCCAAAAATAACACCGACACTGGGGTGCCCAATCCGACTCTCCGATACAATCTGACTCTTCCACTCTGCACCCACCAGCCCACAACGCCCCATCCCATTACTTACCTACCGGGGGTCCAACACCATAATCCTCTCTGGACTGGAGACACATCTTCATTCTTCAATGCCAGACTGGGAACTGAGGAAATCAGATATGTAGTTCAATGCATTTCAAAGGGTTTTGAACTTGTCAGATTTTTAACAATGCCTTTCTGGGACCCCACCTCATGAACAAACTGGTGAAGTTATGCAGATCTGTCCCAAAATGGCATTTTGCAGTTGCTGCTTGAAATCACCTATTGGACAAGATTTGAAAATGTTCTCCACCCTTGTTCATGGGGGCAGGGATCATAACAAGGCTATGTTGACAATTTGGGGTAAACACATTAAAAAACAACAAAGTTTGAGTCTACATTGAAATGTTTCACTTTGGAGTAAGGCCCCATTATGCCCCTGGGTGATCCAATATTGCCCAATACTGCCCACCCTGTCAGGTATTATTGCTTGCATAGTTACATGTTTGTTGTATGCAACTACACTGTGATTGCAATGCAGTTACACTGTATTTAACTGACATGTACAATAAAGTGCAACCCATGTTTGTCTTACCTGATTTGTTGCTTGTATGGTCTTGTCCTTTTGTTGCTTGGGGGTGGGTTGGTCGGTGGGGAGTAAGGGTTGGAAACCTTAATGTCACATTTCTCAACTTTTGTGGCATTATGTTGACCCAACTGGTGCATTAACACAGATTTTTGCAAAGAACAAAAATATAAATATGTCAAGGGATGTATATAGATATAAATATGTCAAGTAACCTCAGAACAAAAGTACTGAAGCAAGGGTTACCCTGAAAGGGCATTGGCAATAAAGTCAAATTTAGAAAGAAATGTAAAATTACCCATTATCTCCTTTAGACAGACAGACAGATAGAAAGATAGAGATATATTCATTGCAAAAGACAACATTAATCCAAACATTGAAGTTACTGCTACCGAGCCTGTATAATATATTTATTTACTTTTTTGTTGAGCTGCTAAGTACACTAGACAGGGAATTACCTACTTTCAGGAATAATCCAGGAGGCTTACAAAAAACTAAATAAAGTAATATACATACAAAGTACAAAAATCACATAATTCACAACAGGGCAAAAAGGAGTGGACTGATTACAATCAAAAGGTATAGGAGAAAAATATGTTACTCCCACCGCCTCCCAGAAATGTGGAATTCCCTTCCCCCTCAAATCCGTCACTCATCCTCCAACTATTCCATCAGCTCTGCCCTCAAAAACATCATTGCACCTAGCTGTTCCTGCTGTGACCCTCCTTATCTCCTCCTCTTCAAATCCCCTCCACTTCCTCCTCCCTCCCCTTCCCCCTATTTCCCCTATAAGCTTTCCCATCTCCTCCTCTATGATTTCTATCCATCTTAAGCTATCATCATTGCTTGCCCCCACCCTCACCCTACACCTAAATAACCTAAACCGACCACTTTTCTCTCTGCATCCTGTCAGGGCTGGGTGTTGACTCTCTTCTCTCCCACCTCCATCTCTTATGAAGCCTACTCCCCATCGCTGCCTACTTCCCTCCTGTCTTGTTCTACCTCTGCTGTCTCCAACCTGCTTCCCTCCTGTCATGCTCTACCTCTGCCTTGTGCAGGCAGGGCCTCTAGCTTACTGAAGGGGCCAAGCCATGGCAGACCCTTCTCTCTCCCCCTCCCCTCCTTCCTGATGTGCTCTAACTCTCACTGCCTACAACTTGCTTCCTTCCCATCATGCTTGACCTCTGCCTTGTGCAGGCAGGATCACCAGCATACTGAAGGGGTCAGGTCATGGCTGACCCTTTCTTCTCCTCCCTCTGACTTCCCCTGCTCCAAATTCCCCCCCCGCTCTCTGCCTATACACAACTATGCCACCCAACCCACTCCTGCCCACTTCCCCCTCCTTACCTAGCCCTAGCTAATTAGCTGACCCCCATTCTCTAATGCTGTTATAGTCAACCTTGTACTTTGTTACACCCTGCATTATTTTGTTCTCTCTGTGTCTCTCCTTGCAATCTTGCCTTAGCTCAATCCTCCTAGTTCTCTTCCAGCCTTTTTTCTAACTACAAAACCATGTCCCATCAAGTGTTTGCCAAATGTTTATTTGTGCCATCATACCTATTTAGCTCAAAACTGCTAGTACTGTATCCATCCTAGTTCATACCTGTTAGCATTCCTCTTTCTCAGTACTTCTGTATAGCCTGCTCACTTTATTAAATGTAATCAAATTGTATATCAATATTGTGAATCATATGTCTGTATACCATCCTCATGTTCCCTTCTTTCCCAGGTCGCACTGGGAGATGACCAACTTGTTGCTCAGCGTGCCTTCCTGGTGAGACATTTCAATAAATAAATAAATGTGTTGGAATAAACATTCCAGGTAAAGTAGGAGGTGGCCCAGGACAGGTAGAAGCATGTAAGGAAAAATAAGATGCCATTACATACAAGTGCAAACTGTAGTAACTCCTCAATGCCCTCTTGAAGAGGTAATGAGCAGGGGTAGAGCAGATTGATATAGGGAGAAAATTCCAGATCTGAGGAGCAAAAGTTGAAAAGCCCTAGTCACCTATCAGGATAGAGACCTTTGGCACAATTAGTAGGGGTACGTTATTAGAACGAGAATAAGAAAGAACATCACATACCTCCAAGATGCAACAAAGTCAGTTAGTGCATGTTACAAATCAAGTTTATTCCAGTACAAGAACAGCAAATAGCCTCCACAGCCTGGCCCAAAGTATAACTCAGATACTGTAGGCTTTGTCAAGGGAATGCTTACCCTGGTATCTAGTAATATGGATGAGTCAAATTGAGCAACTCAATTTGACTGCCTATGTTAAGAGCCAGTGTGAAAGGATAGCATGGGGTGGTCCCAGGGTGGTAGCCTGGGTAAAAAATGGGCTGGACAACAGGACATAGAGGGTAACAGTAAACAGAATCCACTCAGAAGAAAGGAGGTTACTAGCGGGGTACTGCAGAGTTCAGTACTGGGACTGGTCCTCTTTAATGTCTTTATAGGTGACATTACAGAGGGACTGGAAGGAAAAGTATGCCTCTTTGCAGATGACACAAAGATCTTCAACAGGGTTGATACACAAGGAGAGGTGGAAAGGATGAGAAGGGACTTGGCAAGGTTGGAGGAATGGTCAAAAGTATGGCAGCTTAGATTCGATGCAAAGAAGTGCAAAGTAATGCACCTAGGAAACAAAAAACCCAGGGGAAAAGTAGGAAACATTGCTTAATCAGAAGTAGCACACTAAGCCAAAGCTTGTTTCTAGATGCAATCTGGGAGCACAAGGAAGTTAAGTGACTTGCTCAGGATCACACAGTATGCACCTGGGTGGCTGTGGGATTCAAACCCAGGTCTCCAGCTCTGTAGCTCAGAGCTCTAACCCACTGCACTATACTGCCTATATAAGGCCTCTAAAGCCCTGTGTGAAGAAAGCTACACCACATTGTGTTGGCAACATCTGGCAAGACATACTTCTCTACCTTTGAAGACTGTATCACTGTGATGCACTGGATTGAAGGTGTACCTTTTGCTTTGGACAGGAGGCCACGGGTTGAGGGTTGTAGAGAGCATTAGGGTTAGTTACCCCAAGGAAGATCCCACCGATATGCCAAGACTCCTAAGACCCGAATTCCTGTTTTTCCTGTTGATTCTTGGAGGGTAGAGGTGGATAGTTAGGGTTGGAAACATTACCTGCACATTTCCCTACTTTTGTGATGTTAAGTTACCCTATCTGGTGCATTAATAAAGTTTGTGGAAAGAATATAATTTTATAAATGTACTTGACTCAGTCACTATGTTTTTTTAGATAACACATTTTAAAAATATCACTTATATTTCCAAGGTTTTATGGGGGATTGCTTATGTATTTATGATGTTTGTATAAAAAGTTTGATACAGCAACTGTGAAATCTGCTGGAGACAGTCAGATATTTTTTGAAACTGACAGTGATAACTGAATCCTGGCTCACACCCTCGACCCCGGACAAATCTATCAACGTAGCCAGATATATCATCTACCACTGTGATAGACTGACTAGAGGGGGAGGGGTTGCAATATATGTCAAAATCAAATTCACAGTCACAGCCTTTGACTGTACCTCAAAGGCTGAGGAATTTGAATGCCTTGCTCTAAAATTATCACTTTCCAGCGAGAAATCACTCCTTATGGCAGCATGCTACCGACCACCATCTGGTGGCTGGGCACTTCTGCCACACCTTCAAAACCTTCTTGACTTTGCTACTACTGAGTGTATTCTAATGGGGGATTTCTATCTAAATTGGAATGATGACAGCTCTAAGAAATTGAAGGATCTATGCGACGTTAATGGTCTGTTACAAATGGCAACTGCTATAACCAGACCTAACAGAAAAAACCCTGAGCACAGCACCCTCCTGGACCTTATGCTAGTAAACAAACCTCACACTTTCTTGCATACTGGAATATTCTTCAATGATATAAGTGACCATTGCGCTACTGCCTGCATCAGGCATCCTTCCCAAATAAAAATGGCCTCCAAATTCAAACTGAAAAGACGCCTGAAAAAGTTCTGCCAGTACACTTTCCTGAAAGATCTAAGCAACATTCGTTGGCAAGATTTCTATCTAGCCCCCACCTTGAACGAGGCATTTAACAACTTTCACAGCCTCTTACTGGGACTAATAGACAAACACGCCCCACTAAGACTGATCAAATCAAAAAATAAAACTCCTGGCTGGTTCTGTCCTATCCTGAAGAAGGCACTTAGGGATAGGGACTACTGGTGGAAAAAAGAGAGGCGTCCACCTGGAGACTGATTGGTTAGCATTCCGTGCACTAGGAATGCTTGTACCAAGCTAATTAGGTCAGAAAAGCTAGGTACTTCCAAAAGAACTAGAAGACAATAAAACAACTCTGCCAAATTTTGGAACATCCTCAAGAAGTCAAGGTCAGTCCACTGCAACACCCCTTCCAAACAAAATTGTGTCTGATGGTACCACCTATACAGACAAAGCTGATATACTAGAGAAGCTTAATGATCACTTTGCCACTGCAGGGCTTGCCTTTGACACCTCACCTATCAGCAAACTTAGCCTGGCAAGAGACTACACTGTTGGCTTCACTGATAATCACAACCATAACCAACCACATCCCACCCTCTTCAGCTTCCTCACAATCACGTTCAAGCAAGTGGAGAACCTCCTCCTTTCTCTGGATACAAACAAAGAGTGCGGGTGCAGATAATATTGAACCTTACTTCCTAAAACTTGGCCATACCTATCTGACCACCCCCATTACACACTTATTCAACACCTCTCTGATTCAAGGTGAGCTACCTGTCTTGTGGAAAACTGCCCACATCCTTCCATTATTCAAGACTGGGGATCCGAGTGATCTGAACAATTACCAGCCTATTTCTATACTATCCGTCCTCTCTAAATTACTTGAAAAAATTGTCAACATCCAACTTAGAGAACATTTGGATTCACAAAAGTTGCTAAACCCCTCTCAGTCTGGCTTCAGAGCCAAACACAGTACAGTATCGGCTCTTGCCAAAGTAACTACAGACTTGCAAATGGCCCTGGACTCTAAGAAGCATATATTAGCCCTCCTCCTTGATCTAAGTAAGGCCTTCGATACTGTGGATCATACAATCATGCTTACTGCACTGAGTAACATTGGACTTGATAGTTCTGACATTAAATGGTTCACCAGCTACCTAACCAATAGGTTACAACAAGTCAAAGCCATAGGAGATCTGACCCCACAAAAATCCTTGTTATGAGGAGTCCCACAAGGCTCCATCCTGGGCCCTATCCTCTTTGCAATATACATCAATAATCTGGACTCTCAGCTGGGCACAGCAAATGTGCACTTATTCGCAGATGATACTGTACTCTATACCACAAATTCATCCTTGGATCTGGCCCATGAGTACTTACAGAAAGACTTTCTTCACCCTCCAATACAACCTTCTCACTCATAAGCTCCTCCTCAATGCCAAAAAGCCTAAAGCAATGATTCTCTCACCAAAGTCTACTTCCGGATGTCCACATATCACACAGATCTGAGCACTCTTAGATGAACCCCTTGAGGTAGTTGATACCTTTAAATACCTAGGATTCTGGCTAGATAACAAGCTCAACTTTCTGTGCCACTTAAATGAAACCTCGAAGAAACTAAGACAGTGATTAGGTTTATTCTATCGCATAAAACACCTACTCATGTTAGAAGCCAGAATGAGACTAGTACAAACTACATTCCTACCTATACTGGTCTATGCTGACTTCCTTTACAGTCATTGCCCATCAACGATGCTAAACAAACTGGACACCCTTTACCAGCGGGCTTTAAGATTTATCTTAAATTTACCCCGTAGTACACATCACTGTCGTCTATACCAGGTTTCGGGATGGACCTCACTCTCAACTAGAAGAAAAAGGAATACTCTCCTCTGGTTTTTTACAACATTATCTGATAACCTCACTG
The DNA here is from genome assembly GCA_016271365.2 of Neoceratodus forsteri. Taxonomy (NCBI): domain Eukaryota; kingdom Metazoa; phylum Chordata; order Ceratodontiformes; family Ceratodontidae; genus Neoceratodus; species Neoceratodus forsteri. The sequence continues at coordinate 564,156,061 of CM057449.1, read as the reverse complement.
CATGCATCTCGAACATCTTCAAATGGGCTAAAGGTTCCTATGGCCTGAGACACTTCTCCTTAATCTGCTTCCAGATTCCTAGAGTGAAAACTACCTGTGGCTCAGCAGCAATCAACTTCTCACTTCCATCACTTTGGAACACTATGCAAGACTCATTAAAATTATCCTCACTTCCAAGTATTTTCACATTCAAAGCCCTATTAACGGATTATCTGAAGGAATCATGCAACTGTTTCAGATGCCAATAACCACTAAGCCCCGGGTGCCACTCTCAAATCCTACGCCTAAGTATCTCATCCACCCCACATTTCTAACAACAGAAACCTAGGACCTACAAGCCTAGTTCCCTTAATCCAAGATGGCTCTACCTAATCTCTACCTTTTACCTATTCTGGCCTCCCTTTTGGCTGCCTACTCTTTCACCCCAACTTCTACCCCATTCCTTAATACCTCCTTATTTTTTATAATTTAGGTATGAGCTCTTACTTAGCGGAGACTATATGGGATTGTTGTCTCTTCTCATTTCAGCAAAGCTTATCATTATGTACCTTTGCATGTTAATTATGTTGACAGGTATGTATAGGCCCATATTGACCAGCACCTTCACAATGTTTTTTCTTTTTTTTTTTTTTACCATTGTCCATCATAATTGTAATCTTATGAAGTGTACTGTATTGTATTAATGCCCAGGACCACCTTGAAAATGAGCTTGCTCAATGGTGTTTATGCCTGGTTAAATAAAGTGATTGATTGATTGATTGAGTGAAGGAGGTACAGTACTTGATATGTTACATAGTTAAAAAACCTCTAATGAGACAAAGACAACACTCAAGAAATTACTGAAGTTAAACGCAATTGCATATAAACATAATAGTTGGAAAAAAATGTTGTTTTAACAGATGCCTGCCCTTCAAATTAGTCATCTACACTCTGGGTTGGACACTACTATTTTAACACACAGTAGCATTCAAGAGACAAAAAAATGTCCAAGTGGTCCATCTAGTCTGTCCCACCATGATCTCAGCATCTAATTTAAACATTAACAAAATCAAAAATACCTGCATTCATTGTGGGTAGTAAAGATTTGTGTTCTTGAACGTTCTTTTAGCTATTACATTTTGTACAGGACTGCTAACATCCACAGTGGTAAAGACTTTGAATTACAAATGCTACAAAGAAAATTCCACCTATACTGTAGCATGTGAAAGCAGAGATGTTTTAAAATAAAAAGGACAATTTTGTGTTATATAGGATTTCCAATTAGACTTCAATAGGATTTCAGAAAGGGGTTCCACATCATAACAGCGAAGAAAGAAAAGCACCGTACAATGCAGTCAGTGCACAATGTTGAAAACAAACACGGCACCTGTGCAGTACAGCAAACTCAACAACAGCGAGAAACGGAACACACTTTAAGGGCCTTTTTGTGTAACATTTTATATGGGGACTGCACCCCCCATGACCCCCACGTGAGGGGCTTCACCCCCCGCACCACCCTTCATAAACATAATCAGATCCAAGGGGGAAGGGGCTGACACTGGGATAGGGAGGTAACTCAGGAGGGGGCTATTTGGGGGTGGAGCAATACCATGGAGCGCAGTTCTGGGGATTGGGAGTGACAAAAAAAATAAACACTCAATGGTTAAAATATATGCACGCACCTACTGAGCTCCAAACCCAGGTCCTTTTGCACTGCAGGCAGTGACTCAAGCCACAGCACCAAGCAACCAGCCTGGAACTGCCTGACCCAACCACCTAACATATGCTTCTGCCCTATAGCTCCCTGTACTGTTCACTTTATTCCTCACTCACTGTTCTTCCCCTTTCACTTTAGCTCATATCATGCCTCACTACCCTGTTCCATTAGCTCATCTGACAGGCAGTCAAACTGAGTCGCTCATACTGAGTTGCTCAATTTGACTCACCAATATCACTGGATACCCAGAAGGGTAACCAGTGACATATTTATTACATCACTATTTTATGCAATAATTAATATAAGTGTGAATGTATGTGATGCCTATGTCTTCCAATAGTATTGAATTATAAATTATTATTTGCTTTGCCTTTGGCTTATGTACCCCAGGAAAATAATTCCCAGTTTCTTTTTAAAATCCATATCTGTTGCTTTATTTGTATATGAATATAGTTCCATATCCATGGCCCTAAGACTGTCATATTTTTCTGAGACTGGTTTTCTAACTTTAAAGCTTTGCAATATATTCCCCAGATGTCTGTCTGGAATAGTATAATCTCAGAATGTGCCTTCCAACCTTGTGGCATGGGTGTGGCTAGGAATACTTCTGTAAATGCTACCCAACCTGTACAAATATTCAAGCATGTTTTTTGAAGCATTAGACTCTGGCAGCATAATATTAGAAGTGTATATTTTAGCTAACCCTCCATATAATATTCTACAGGATTTGCATCAAATGCATACTGTCTTGTATTGCTCCTGCATCCCTTTATCTTCTCTGTAACAATTTGCTGTAGCAAAGCTGTAGCAAATTGTGCAGCTGACAGCAGAATCATGCTAATGCCCACAGGTCACTTGATCAATTGCATATAAGAATTACAATATCACACATACTCCTATAATGTAGAGCATCATGGGCTGTATATGCAAATCACCACAAAATATTATGCTGGTTCAACTTTAAGCAGAACTGCATGGTGCCAAATGGCCTCTCACACAGTCTGCAAAGGGTGCCAACAGAAGACACAGACACGTGTTTCGCCCTACCAGGACTCATCAGTGTGCATCATCTGTATGACACCACAGTGGAATGAACCAACTACCCTAAGTTGGTCTATCTGGGTTGGGTTGTGGTGAGCCCAATATAAGCATATTCACTTACAGAGGAGTTGGGATATTTAATTGAATTCTATATTTAGCCCATAAATAGCTTATCTTTCCTCCTGAGATGTTCAGAGTATAAAGATAAAGAAATCAAGTAAATACCAGTAAATTAAGTACTGTAATTTAATATTGCCTACAATAAATGTAATTGTCATCTGTAGGACTCATCTAAAATAGCATTTCAAAAGAATTTTGGTTCTGAACATCCCATTTTCTTACTAAAGACAATTACTGCATATGAAAGCAGTTGCTTAGCCCTGTAGACTTCAGTTGTCCAAGCTGTTTTCCTTGTTTCAAACTCATAACCCTCTGCTTGAGACATTGCAGTTATTCTCTGGCAACCGGTTTTTATGTCTTAAGCACAGAGTTATATGTCTTCAGAAGGGAATAAGCAATGGGAACAGAAAAAGCTGATGGAGTAAAGATCCTGTTAAATTAAAATGTCTTCAATAATAAAAGAAATGAAAGGTGTTGTAATTCAGAAAGGGTAGGTACATTGTCTTGAATTAATTTCTGTTGATGCCAGTTGGAATTTTCCTGGAAACATGGAATTCTCTTGAAATAATAGATTCCATAGGAAAAAATAAATAAACAGGAAATCAAGTAACCATTTTGGCACAGTCACGTTTTGCCTTGGCAAAATGCCTGTTATATGACTTCATTTGCCAGTGTACATACTTTGGGGTGGATTTTTTTTTAGTACAGTTTTTAACTAAACTGAAAACTGCACTTTACTGTTATATAGAGTGACACACTCAGTCTACTAATCTACAGTACATATTAACAAGTAGTTATAAACTTGGAAAGGTAGATGTAGGGAAGCAAGTATTGGTTTTTGGTTTCTTTTTCAAGACAGATGCTAGTGTGTTACTATTTAATGATGCTGAACAAACACCTGGATCACAATATTTTAGCAAAACTTTGGAAAGAAAATAGACAATATTTAGTAAAACTACATTTTGGAATGTATTCATTAAGAAGGAAGAAACTTTGAAGACAAAATGTCACTGTTTTTCATTAAAAAGAGAAATTATTAAATTGACACTTTAAAGTGCACATTAAACTGTAGGATAATGCCCTATGACAGGATTTATAGCCTGAAGCATAGCTGAGAGACTTTAACCCTTCCAAAGGGGCATTATACTAGTTCAACAGCTTGGGAATTAAGGCTTTATTGCTACTGTATTAGAAATTTGATTTGTTTTTTTTAAATTAACTCTGTTAAAATATATGATGCTCGATTCTCTGCAGTGACCATGCCAACTGACAGACTGTTGTTTATTGGAGCATTCTCAGGACATTTACTAGCCATTACAAAATGGTCAAGTCAGATTGTAACTTTTTATTGAGCAAAATAGATCTGGTGAGTGTGCATTAATTCCCAGCAGTGCACAGTCATCATTGTACCTAGCCTCATAAAAAAATCACTGTGCCAGAACTGACAACATTCTTTTTTAGTGCAATAAGATACCCCAGAGGTGTGAATTGTGCTGAGATTACTTCACTTCAGGGGGTCTGAAGGCACTCAGTCTGTGGCCTTTTACCTCACTACATCCCTGGGCATGCAGTTAACTTAGCACAATGCACACCCCATCATGTTTTAGTGGTTACATAATACATGTTTGCTTGAACAGTGATCACACAACTGATTTCAATCAGCAAACAGCTTTTAGCAGATAACACTGACAAAAGGTTTGTAATGCATGAAAACACATAATGCACAACCAAGGTAAGTGCATAGACTCAGAATGCTCATTCATTTTCTGTAAACAGAAAAACAGTAAATAAATACTACAATTATTTACTGCAGCGGATTCTAAGCAACAATAAAAAATATCTTTAGCTCTATAAATAGACAACAAAGTGCATGTACAGGTGGTGAAGCTTCATAATGAGGTAAAACTGTACAAAACAAATGGTGTGTGTTGTCTTCTTTAAAGAGCTACTTTCTATATAATAAAAAGCTTAAAACACTAGATTTACACCAATTATGTTTTAACTTTACCATGTTCTAGTTATTTGTTTTTTTTTTGTACTTTCCCCAGCTTTTGGTCTACTAAATAGTGTAGGCAATGCAGCACTTGTTTCACTGAGTCTTTCAAAATGTATCTGACTCTCGCCATGCTAACCACACAATTTCTATTTGTGACATCACAGTCTGTTATCATGGTGAGCACTATGATGTCATAAATAAAGGCACTGTGAGGTGAACAGGGGAGAGGCAAATGTTTTCAAATGTTTTCTATACACACTTTTTAGGTGGACTACCAAGATATGCTGTAAACCTTGGAAAAGAACAGTAAATACATAAGCACATAAATAAATAAACACATGTTTTCCACTTCCAGGCTTGCTGCTGTTAACAAAAGGGTACTAATTATCTCTCCCATAATACAATTTTCAGTTTGAACAATGCATGGCTGATAGATAAATATCGTAGGGCAAAAGCTCTGGAAGATTCATGGCATTAAGTTATGGGCAGATATACAACATCAATGAAATATTACATTTGGAAAGCAATACAAAGAAGTGCAACACACAGCAAGATACACACCAATATTTAACTATAATAGAAAGCATTAAAGGTGTCCCACTTGATATAGAGAAACTTACATCACGTACAAACTTCTTCATCACTTGTAAAATCAATTCCACATTTCCTTATGAAATCAGTCAATGGGGGGGCAGGGCGGAGGGGAGGGGGAGGACTGGAAAGAAAAAGGCATGCTCTGGAGTGCAATGTTCAAGAAGTTGGTTTAATATATGACTAAGTGTCTGAAGTCAAGTTTCTGAGAATGACTTTTCAGATAAAGAACCAAAAATGTAGACATTGCAAATTTAGTTTATTTATTTATTTTGTAAATTAAAGGAGACACGTAGATCCCATGAATGCTTTATTTAATGCTTTTAGGAAATGTTGTGCCTATGCTGTGGACTGGCAATGGGCTCCAGACCAATAACCAGCAGACTATCGTAAGTAACTTTGGTCTACATCAAGGTTGCAAAATAACATAGCTCCAGTTTCAACCCAAAAGAGGAAAGTTAGGAGGGATTGGATAGACTTCTAAATCTGGGAAACAAGTTTTAGATTGTATTCTAAACACTAAACTTTGTAAAAGAAATATCCCATCCATTGCCAGAAAACTGCAACAACTTCAATCTGCAGTTATCCTAATGGTTGCATGTTATTTGAGTTTTCTATTTCTCTTCCCCCAAAATACTTGCAGCCCCCACCCCAACACACACACGTGCACGCACACACACACACACACACACACACACACACACACACACACACACACACACACACACACACATTTACAGCAGTCCTTCCATCGGACACCACTGGTACCACAGTCTGCATTTTGATGATCGCTTCTCAGTCAAGCAGCTTGTGTCAGGGCGAGAGCTTAAAAGGCAGCTCAGGGGAGTCAGCAAAGAAGAGGTGATCTGGCTGAAGCAGGAGAGAAGAACCTTCAAAAACAGAGGTTATGCCCAGTCCTGTCACTTCAAGAGAGTCCAGCAAAGGCACATCCTGGAAACTGAAAAGATCACACCCTGTCAGCAAGTGGACCACCTCAAGCAAGAGAACTCCAGACTGGTCTGGGAGAGAGACGCCTACAAAGAACAGCCTCTGAAGTGTGAAAGTAACAGCCAAAATAGTGTGTCTGTTACTCTGTAGCGACCAACCACAGTGGAGTGTTCTAAGCTCTGTTGGACTTTTGGAAGGATACTTCCAAAAGTCCAATGGAAGCATGCCATGGTCGGCTGTTTCAGGAGCACAAAGCAAAACAGCTGTAGACTCTGTCCACAGCCTTAAAAACAGAATGGGACCTGGGGGTAGTCATATCAGATGACCTAAAGGTAGGCAAATAATGTAAGAAGGCAGTAAGGAGGGCTGAGGGGATACTGGGATGCATAGGGAGAGGCATCACCAGTAGAAAACAGAAAGTTGTTATCCTTCTGTACAGACAGTTGGTGAGACCCCATCTGGAGTATTGCATGCAGTTCTGGAGACCCCATCTCCACAAGGACATAGACAGGATGGGGGCAGTCCAGAAGACGGCAACTAAAATGGTGCAGGGTCTGCACCAGAAGCCATATGAAGAGAGACTAAAGGAGCTTAATATGTATACCCTCAAGGAAAGGGGGAGGACATGATAGACACTTTCAAGTACCTCAAGAGAGTCAACAAAGTCCAAGAGCATAGCATCTTTCAGAAAAAGAGATGTGCAAGAACAAGGGGGTACAATTTAAAGATAGAGGGTGGACAGCTCAGGGGCAACGTGAGGAAGTATTTTTTCATGGAGAGGGTGGTTGACGCATGGAACGGCCTTTCTGAGGAGGTCATGGGTCAAAAACAGTGGGACAATTCAAGAATGCATGGGACAGACATACGACAATTCTAGTAGGGGGTAGGAGGAAGTAGGCTGTTGGTTAACTTGGATCTGCAATTTATCTAATAGGTAGGGAAATGGACAGACTAGGTGGGAAAAGAGGTCCTTATCTGTCTTCAAAGTCTATGTTTCTGTGTAGGAGCAAGTGTGAGAGGACAAGAACCGCAATGGAAGATTACAGTGACTGGAAGAGGGAGCTATTATGAACAGGGATACAGGAAGTAGGTTGGCCAGCCAGTTCCCAGCTGGCCATTTGGTGTTGTGGTAGGACTCAATGCCTCTGGTGTGGTAGGACCTAGGTTCAGAGCTGGCTAGGTGTGTGGGTATAATTTTTGTTTTTGTTGATTAGGTACTTACATTTTTCTTTTCCCATTCCCTGAGCTCCCGAAATTGTACTCCATGATCCCCCACCATCCTCAATATGGTCCTCCCCTCTGCAGGCTGCCCCTCCTTCCCAAATAGCTCCCTCCCAAACATTCCCAGTGTCAGATCCCCCATGGAGGTGATTATAATAATAATGGGGGCACATAGTACCCCGGCATGAAAATTGTAGCATGCATTGGCCCTGGACAGAATGGTGCGGATCGTCGCTCTTTATGGATCTGCTGTAGTGCATGCCACCATTCTTGTATTTGGCGATGTGCACTCGCTCATGATTAGTTCCTCATGTTTCTTTGCTCATATCATATGGAACCCTGGCCCTCAAGTAGAAGGGCAGTTATATAGCACACATTTAAAGTGACCACAATAAATAAAGTAACAATAGTGCAAATAGTGCATTAGTAAAAAGTGCAAAACCAACATACTAAAACTAATTCTTCACTGGAGGAAATTAGTCCAGATTAATGATTTATTTTTTTTTCACTTTCTATCTTTAATTCTTTTTAGACAAAGATAGTACACATATATACTAACAAGAGACCATAACGAAACAGCTAAACAACACATTTAAACAGGGTACAAGAATTGGTACAGAGTCCAATGGGATTTATGTGACAATGTATTAATGGTTAAGACTCACATTTCATTATAATATATTTAGGTTACAGACAACATGAAACACTGTGATAAAGGATATTCTCCTAATTTCAATACTTGAAAGACCATGGTATTACTTCTTCTCCAAAGTTCATTTCTATCAAGGGACAAACTCTGGTCTAGGGGTTGTTATGTACATCACCCATCTCCTCTAGGTTAGGTCAAATGCTTCCCTCCTTTTATTAAGAACTGCAGTTAACTTCTCTAATTTGTATGTCTGGATCATTATCTTGTCCCACTTAGATAATACAAGTGGGGCAGAGGAAAGCCAATTCTTTGTAATAACTTTTTTGGTGGTCAATAAACAAATTGTTAATAACTTTTTAGTATTGGGGTCCCTGCAGGGGACTGGAAAATCTAGAAAAATAAATAACTCTGGGGTGAGGTTATGTATATCCATAAAGATCTGGTAAAGTGCATCAAGGAGACTATGAAAGAAGGGTTGCAGCCTCAGGAAAAGCCAAAAATATGGCCATGGGTTGCACAGTCCCCTCCACACTCTCTCCAACAGAAGGCATCCCTTCTTTGCAGATATTTTGCTTGTATCACTAGTATTTTAAAGTATCTGAGGGAGACTTTCCAGGAAAATTCTTTCCCGGTCATGGATGAGAGCCCTTGGTGTATATGATTCAAATGCCTATTCCAAAGATCCTCAGGGATTGTGATCCCCAAGTCCCTTTCCCATGTCTTTCTCAATTTATTCAAAGAGTTCCCCTTGAGAGAAATGATCCCCTTATACAAGTCTGAAATCATATGTGTCAGGGTAGCCTGTCCATCTATAGCTGCTCAAATTGTTTCCATCAGAACAGGTGGAGGATCCTCCCCTGGTATATCCCTCATGTGTTTTCTGACAAAGTCTAAGGCCTGCAGAATACGGAAGCCATCCTGTGCTCTCAGATCATACATGATCTGTAGTTCTACTGTAGATAAGAGTCTCCCCCCTTTAATAAAGTGCCCACTTAAGTGTAGGTTCATTCTCTCCCATCTCCTGTAGCCATGATCTATATGTGCAGGAGCAATGTGTTGGTGGTAGGGCAGGGAGAAGACCAATGGTCTATAAGCAGCCAATTGTTTAGAGTCCAGTATTGTTCTCTATACTCTTATTGAGTTTGTTGTGTGAGGATTATTTGAAATCTCTTGGATGAGGGAGGGGTATTGAAATAAAATCGTATTTAAATTTATTAGGTTTTCCTCCCTTATCTCCAGGTCCCTCCATTTTGCCTAATAATGAGGTTGTAACCAATATACTGAGATGTGGAATTGGGCAGCTGTATAGTAAGCTTCGAAGTCTGGTAAAGCTAGACCTCCATCCCTCTTAGGTAACTGGAGTGTTGTGAATTGAATCCTAGGTTTCTGGCCTCCCCATAGATAACTAGAATTGTTTTTATTTATTTCCCTGATCAGGCCTTTTGGGAGGGGAATGGGGAGAGTCTGAAACATATAAAGAAGACATGGGAGAAGATTCATCCTCACTGCGTCTATCCTTTGAATCAGGGAAGGGGCAGAGATTTCCATCTTTCTAAATCTAATGTTATCTGTTCAATCAGAGGTAAATAATTTATCTCTCCCCACTTAGAAGGATTGCCTGTGAGCATACCTCTCAACCTTTTGTCACCCAAATGTGGAACATTGCCTGTCAAAATGTGGAACAAATGGGCAAAATGTGGAACACTTAATCAAATCTTTACCTAAGAAGCTCAAAACAATGTTAAAATGTTGCATTTATGTTCAGAAAGTCTGTTATTAATTGAATAATATATTTTTTGTATCATTTACTATCGATTTTTGCTTTAAAATGTTGACTTTGAATGTGGAACAAATCCTCACAATGTGGAACAGGGAGCTTTTGTGAAGTAAAATGAGGAACGTTCCTCGTAATGTGGTATAGTTGAGAGGTATGCCTGTGAGGTACACACCCAAATATTTAAGACAGGGCAGATTCCACTTGAAAGGAAATGATTGGGCTATTGAGATTGAGGGATAGTAATTAAATTTTAAGACTTCTGTCTTTGAAGTATTCACCCTGTATCCAGCAAGTTCCCCAAACTTCTCGAGTAAGGACCATAAAGGGGGCAAGGTGAGTTTGGGTTCTGACAGGTATTTTAGCAGAGCATCAGCGTAGAGGGCCAGTTTGTGATGGTCTCCTCCTACTCTTACTCCCCTAATGTCCTGTGATTGCCTGATATCCTGGGCCAGAGGCTCCAAGTACAGGGAAAATAGGAGAGGGGAGATGGTGCACCCCTGTCTGGTGCCTCTTAAAAAAGGAATGGGTTCAGAAATGGATCCATTAATTTTGATTTGGGCCATCGGTTTATCATATAGTGATCTTATTCTTCAGATAAATTCCACAGGAAAGCCCATCCTGCCTGGGGCAGCCTCTAAAAAGGACCATGCCACCCGGTCAAAGGCCTTCTCAGCATCTAAGCTTAAAAAGAGATAGGGTGAGTTCAACCGGGCAGTGTGGTACATGAAGCGTAAAGTCTTTTTATAGTATCTTGTGCCTGTCTGGATGGAATAAAGCCACACTGATCCTCATTAATAAGATAGGATAAAAACGTTTCTATGCTCTTGGCCAAAACTGTTGTAAATATCTTGTAGTCGATGTTAAGTAACAAAATTGGCCTGTAGGAGGAGCAGGACAGAGGGTCCTTTCCAGGCTTTAATATGCTGGAGATGGTGGCATAACGCCAGGAAATAGGCACCCCTTCCCCCTCCATTACCCCTTGGCATGCTGAATGTAAGATTGGCACCAGCTGCTCTTGAAAAAACTTATAAAATTCGGCAGTGTAGCCATCTGGTCCTGGGTTTTTATTAGATTGCAATGAGGATATCACTTGTACTAGTTCAGCTTTGGTGATCAGAGCCTTCAGGATATCCTGTTGAGTTTGGGGGAGGGTGGGGAGTGTCAGATCTGCTAAAAACTCTTCCACTTTATGGGGATCTGTTGTATGATTTGGTGTATAAAGGGTGCTAAAGAAGTGGGTAAAGGACTGGGCAATGCTTGAGGGATTCCTTTCTATCACTCTGGTTATGGATGATCTGATTTGGGTGATAGAAGTCTAGTTCATTTTCTTTCTGAGGTAGTGGGCCAGCAGCCGAGTGGCCCTAGGCCCCCCTCTAATATTTTTGTTTCAGGAGCTGAAGGGATTGCTCCGTTCGAATACTCAATAGATGTTGAATTCTCTGTCTTGTTGCCTCTATTAAGTGGAAACCCTCATTCCCCGATGCATGTTCCTCTATTAAGTCTTTTAATTGATTCTGCAAGTTGGTCTGAAGGTTCATCTGGGACTTTTTATGATGGGCAGCATATTTTATGATGTCCCCTCGGAGGACCACCTTAAGGTTGTCCCATATGGTGGTTGCTGAGACCTCTGGGGAGTTGTTCTCTGCTATAATCTGTTGAATTCTAGAGTCTACCATCTCTTTGAATTGTGGTAAGCCCAGCAAGTAATTATTGAGCCTCCACAATGTTCTTTTTTGCTGTTTCCCCCAGTCCAGTTCAACCGTTAGGAGAGAATGGTCAGACAGGACAGTGGGTGCCATCTCGCACTTCAGAATGCAGTACTGGTGTTCTCTTGGTATGTGGAGAAAATCAATATGGACATATGTCCTGTGTGGGGCTGAAAAAATGAGAGTATCCCCTTGTGTGGGGGTGCATAAATCTCCACGCATCTACCCAATCCACCTCCCTTATGTATGTGTGAGCCGTATTCTGGACAGCTGTTTTCCTATGTGGGTATGGGTTTGTCGTATCTAAGCTGTCATAAATAAGGTTGTGGTCTTCTCCCACAGTCAGCACCTCCTTATGGTATTCCATAAATTTTCTGTAGGAGTGATCTGATGGAGCAGTTGTCAGAGCCCGGGGGGATATATAGACTGGTCAAAGTGATCTGTTCACCCTCATAGAGACCCTCCACTATTGTCAGTTGCCCCTCTGGGTCTGTGTAAGTTGAGTTTATTTCAACGTGATCATATCGGGGAATTAAAACAGCCATCCCCCTTCTCTTACCTTTTTTATAGGAGGAGGCCACAACCTGTGAGAAACCAAACTTTGCAAGCTTCTGATGCTTTGTTCTCCCCAATGTGTTTCCTGTAATAGCAAAAAGCAGGTCTTTGCTTTTTTAAACAACTTATGGTCTTGTGATGTTTTACTGGATTATTGAGTCTGTTCACATTTTGTGAGCAGACTACTATTTTCCTAATAGGATCCATATGCGTAAATCATAATATTGTTAGAGATTAATTCCTGAGAGGCATGAGTCCTATTCTCTGTCTGCTTATATAGCTTCGTATTCCCACTGAAACTTATTCTATGGTTTTTGGGTTCGCTTAGGGAGAAACGCTAAATATGGTCTCCATTCAGTTCTGTTTTACCTGACAGTGTGCTGTATCAACAAACAACAATAAACATTTTCCTAACTTAGAGAACATATATACAATTTTGCTTCCAATAGGGGGGAGCAATCCAATTCGCTCCCTTTCGTATTCTACAGCAGATTTCCTGTTTTTCGCTGCAGAAGGAGGACTAGGGTGGGAGAAAGAGTCCCCAGGACCCTCCTGTCCAACTATCTGTTGGAACAGACCTTGATGGTAATAGCTACCTATAATCATCCCCAAGCCAAGAACATACACAGATAAACTACTTGTCATACTGCTCTGTACCTAGTTTCCATGCCTAACCAAACTTATTATATTCGAATATAAAAGAGGATTAACATCAAGTAGTCCCAAAATGCTTACTTTCCTTGTAAAGATAATCTTCCTAGTACACACAAAAAAAGATTTCCCCTTTTTAATTAGCTAAAGGTTATCTGCAGGAGAGGTAATGAGATGAACTGAGTTCAAAAGAGCTTCTAGTAATTTGTAATATTCCCCTTTTGCAGCCTTATGAACCCAAGTTCCCTTCCCCTCCATTAGCTTTCCCTTCTCTTATCAAGTACAGTAGATCATCGTAACCCATGTCCCAGCCATTTCAATCTGCTTATGGGCTCAAGACAGCAATGTGATTACTGAAACAGTAGGAACACTGGGGTAAGGTCAGAAGAGAGGGGAGTTGAGTCCAAATAATCTTTTATGGTAGGGTTAACCGTGTAATTAGATTAGAGATTCCCACTCGGTGGCAGAGGTACCAAACAAGAAATAAATCTCTCCAGCTTCCCCTGTGTCATCGGGAGACTTGCTCGATTACTGTTACTTGCTGGGAGAGTTCAATTAATGAGGGGAATTCGAGGAGGGAGGAAAGGATTGGGTAGGGACTCCTAGAAGAAAAATAGTCTAACTTTTCTACATGTATTCTTTCCTCGGTGTCTGAGCTTTCATAACAGTATTGTCTGTGTAAAATCATTTTCTCTCCTTCCAGCATGGAGAATTATCAAAAGTGAAAAGGGCCACTGCCTCTCGCAAGCTGAGAGGCAGAACCTTAACAAAAGAGTCTTACAGACAAGGCCTTAAGTCGGGGGAGACCTCTGATCCAATTTGAACCCAAAAATAACTGGACTGCAACTCTCAGGTTTGCTGTGGGAGGTCAGTACACTCTGTGTCTTCTCCTCGATCATGTCACTGAAGCAATCAACGTATCTCCAGTAGGGTGACTGGGACTGCACGTTTGGCCTTGTTTTTATGTTGATGAAGGTCTCCTGGGATCCATCTGCTGTTCAGAGATCTAGGATATTGTTCCTTTGGGCCTGGGTCAGCTAATTTACATCCTTTATTTATCATCGCCATTCTTGCCTCCTCCAGTGATTTATAAGCTATGGGGCTGGAGTCCCAGAAGAATTTTAATTTGATGGGATACAGGGTCTGAAAACACACTTGGTGGGATCTCAGTTCTTTAAGAAGACCAGAATAGGCTGCTCTTTGCTTTACATTTCTACCGGATAGTCATTGTCGTGAATCAGTCAAGCAACATTGTAAAGCACCGTTTTCTTGACCCAGGCCATCCTGAGGATTTCTTCATCTTTTAAGCTTGAGAATTTCAGGACTTCAGAGTGGGGATGGGCCCTCAGGTCAGTTGGTCGAGGAGCCAGCACCCAATGCACTCTTTCGATTCAGAATTGGAAATTCGGGGGCAGCTCCAAAACATCTCTCAAGAGATCTTCCAAGAAATCAATCATTTTGCCAGTCTCTGCACCCTCAGGTAGGCCATAGATCCTGATGTTGTCTCTCCGTGACCTGGCTTCCAGGTTGAGGAGTTTATTTTGGGTCTCTTCTTGCTGTTGTAGGAGAAAGTCCACCGCTGTATGAATATGTTCCATTTCTGTTTCGATGGAGGAAATGCGGGTTTCAGATTCATCTAGCTGTTCCTCCACTGCCTTCAGTTGTTGTTGTATGGTTAGAAGTTCTCACCTATTTTCCCCTCTGAAGGATTTAATCTCTTGTAGTAATGTCTCAAATCAGGAGTGTGACAGCCGTTCTCCCTCTGTGTCTGTATCTGGGTCCAGGCCGGAATGACTAGCCGGGGAGGCGCTTCTGCTGTGGGATGGTTGCTGAAATATTCCACCACCATCCAAGTGGTCAGGGTGTCTTTTGTTGTTGATTTTATTTGACCTGTGTCCTCCAATAGATCTGGATGCCACTTCTTGAGATATTAGCTGATTTTAATGTACCAGAGAGTGTTTGTTTGGCTATTAAGGCTAGGAGCTCGGTTATCTCACTGCCGTTAGCTCGGTGATGTCACCGGAAGTCTCCGAGATTAATGGTTTCTTAATAAATATCATGATAAATATTACAGTATTAATTATTCTGGAATTATAATGCACTTTAAGTTACTATATGCAATTTCCATTATACTTCTTCTATAGATAAGGTGATAAAAGAGAAAAAAGTCAAAACTTCACACAGACAAGCAACTATTCCAAAAATGGTTTGAGCTCAGATCTTTCATTCAGGCCGGGGGCGTTTGAACTCTCCAAGGGTAAAATCCAGAATGAATCTCTTTGCAAGAATTTGCTTTCCAAATCCCCTTCCCTCAAGCCTATCTGTACTTTCTCTAGGCCAACAAAAGCAAACTTATGGGTTGGGCCCCCTCCTAAACATGTTCAGTCAACACATTATTCAAGTTCCTTCTTTCAGTATCATGTAGGGGTTCACCATTGTGCACCTTATGTTTTCTGTTGGTTTTACCTACATAAAAACTTCCACAGCCACAGAGAGACAGGTACACCACTGACACGGTATTACAGTTAATAAACCTGTGGATAGTATATTTCTTATTTGTAGCTGGGTAAAATGACTTCATAAGTATCATAAGCTGAAATACGAGTCCAATAGCGTGTGTCAAAAATGGACTCGTTATTTATTCAATGGTTTACTTTTTCCCCATAAACTCATCTAGTCTCAATTTGAATGAACTTATTTATAGTTTTAAATACATCATAAAATTTACAACTGCCACACCTGCCACACCAATGTGCCCCTGGGAGGAAGAGTTGTGGCAACCAACGGAATATAATTTATTTTGTTACTACTTATAGTGTGGAATTCCAGCAGGTTTTCAGTATTATCAGAACTAATTGGCATATCCTTTGGTCCAACCCCTCTTTACAGGAATGAACAGTGAATCTCCCTGGAGTAGTGTACATACATGCTTAGAATGTTAAGGACATAGTGGTTAATAGCTACCAACAACCAGAGAGAGTAAGAACTTGGTTGCCACAGCTGCTTCCCTAAGGGACACATAGATGTGACAGTTGTAAATTTTGTGATATAGTTAAAACTACAGATATGTTTTTTAATTCAACTACAGATAAGGAATTTACTGTCTTGGAGCACAACATAGCCAGCAAGACATGACTGCAGGGGTATAACAATTAAAAAGTTTTAAATTAATCTTGTGGATTTTACACACTGATCCAGACTCAGACAACACATTACAGGGATTCCAATCACCAGTCCAGCTCATTTACAGGTGAGAATTCCCCTTCAAGTTTATTAACTAACACCACATTTGTGGTTTACTTGGCTCTCTGTGGCTGTGGAAGTTTTTATGTAGGTAAAACAAGCAGAAAATTTAAGGTGCTGATTGGTGAGCAGCTACATGATATTGACAAAAGGAACATGGATAATGTGCTGGCTGAACATGTACAGGAGGTGGGCCCAACCCATATGTTTGCTTTTATTGGCCTAGAGTAGCTTGGCAGAAGACACCAGGAGGAAGGACTGCTGTGTGACTGGACTTCTCTGCTGGGACTAAAGAAGTAGAACTCTTGTACTTGGACCTTTAATTTAGGGTAAAAAAAAATTAACAAAACAAACAAAAAAAGTGTGTATTTGTCTGAGTTAACTGAACTGAATGGTTATCTGAACAGTTATCTAGGTGTAAATCTCAGGTGATTGAAAGGACTTGATAGCTGTGAGGTTTAAATTACTTGTACAAAGATCTAGTAAGTAGGGGGAGTGGCTTAGCTAGAAGGAAGCTAAATTTAAAGACTGCCTTAGAAAGATTCTGCTAGTAACTTGGCAGAAGATGCCAGGAGGAAGGACTGCTGTGTGACTGGACTTCTCTGCTGGGACTAAAGAAGTAGAACTCTTGTACTTGGACCTTTAATTTAGGGTAAAAAAAAAACCTAACAAAACAAACAAAAAAAAGTGTGTGTTTGTCCGAGTTAACTGAACTGAATGGTTATCTGAACAGTTATCTAGGTGTAAATCGCATATGATTGAAAGGACTTGATAGCTGTGAGGTTTAAATTACTTGTACACAGATCTAGTAAGTAGGGGGAGTGGCTTAGCTAGAAGGAAGCTAAATTTAAAGACTGCCTTAGAAAGATTCTGCTAGTAGCTTGGCAGAAGACACCAGGAGGAAGGACTGCTGTGTGACTGGACTTCTCTGCTGGGACTAAAGAAGTAGAACTCTTGTACTTGGACCTTTAATTTAGGGTGAAAAAAAAACTAACAAAACAAACAAAACAAAAGTGTGTGTTTGTCTGAGTTAACTGAACTGAATGGTTATCTGAACAGTTAACTAGGTGTAAATCTCGGGTGATTGAAGGGACTTGATAGCTGTGAGGTTTAAATTACTTCTACAAAGATCTAGTAAGTATGGGAGTGGCTTAGCTAGAAGGAAGCTAAATTTAAAGACTGCCTTAGAAAGATTCTGCTAGTAGCTTGGCAGAAGATGCCAGGAGGAAGGACTGCTGTGTGACTGGAATTCTCTACTGGGACTATATTGCCCTCCTTCCCTCCCCTCCCAACCACCCTCCCACCCAAAGCTAGTTCTACTTTTATAGGCACAGGATTTGACTGACAATAGGAACTTCCTGTTTGGGAGCAGGAAGTGAGTGATCACAGAGCCATCAAAGACCCACCATCCTAGAAGGGCATGAGTAGTTCTCCGGACCCCTCTAGCTGCTGTAGGTCTGCCTCTGAGCAAGTAAGGGGTCTACCGAGAAATAAAGGATATTCTTGTCTCAGAACAGGACAATCAGGAGCTTAAATGGCACACAGGCAGAAAATAAGGAGAGAGAGAAGGAAAAAAAACAGAGGAAAGAGTAAGGATTGCAAACAGTTATGGGGCCAGAAATAAGACATAATGGGAGTGGTGCAGTGCAGTGGCTTGGAGCAGCAGTCTTCCGGGAGACATCTGGAGGATGCGGTGTTGTCCCATATGCAGGCATCTCTCTGGGCTGAGGGAGGATATTGCTCATCTCCAGGCTGAGTTGGCCAGGATTTGTGGGACCTCCTCTTCCATCCAGGGACCACCAGTGCCACTGCCGTTGCCTCAGAGGTTGCCAAGAAAGAGGAGCGGTTGGACCACAGTGGGCTCAGGGAGGGTGAGGGTGGTGGAACAGAGGTGCATCCCTCCAGTTGTACTTCTCCACAATCCCTATGCCATTCTGGCAAAGTGTGGTTCCTCTATGGAGGCACCTGCAGTGGAGACCAAGGATGATGCTGGGAACCTCCACAAAGGAGACCCACAGGAGGGTGGCAGAAGACCCCACAGTGGAAGGAAACAACTCCTGGTGGGGGACTCCATTGTTAGGAAGGTAGAACTGGGGGAGGAAGGGGAGAGGGAGGTAAGGTGCCTGCCTGGCACCATGGCTTGGAGGGACAGGGAGCGAATCCTCAGGATTGCTGGAACAGCTGCACAGGGGAAGGAGCTGGATGTCATTGTCCACCTAGGGACAAATGATCTGGCTAAAAAAGGGATTAGAGAAGTGCAGGAAGAGTTTGTGGGATTGGGGAGGGGCCTTAGACAACTAGCACGCACGGTAACCTTCTTGGAGGTGCTGCCCATCTATGGCGTAGGAGAGGCTAGGGTGTTCTGCACCATGGGATTCAATCAGTGGTTGAAAAACTGGTGTGGAGCTCAGGGATTTGGCTTCATTGGGGACTGGGGGTCCACCTGGAGTGATGCAAGCCTATACTGGCATGATGGGCTGCATCTGTCCAGGAGGAACCAAGATCCTAGGTGATAGGTTTAAATGCTTCATTGTCAAGCATTTAAACTAGCTAAGGGGGGCACTGGAAAGGAGCAGGGAAACTTAGCACCCCAAAAATCACGAAAGTAAGTGCGTAAACACCAACATAGAGATGTCAACAGGGAGAAGCTAGGGTAAATGGAGAAAGTGACAAATGCAATAAGGACAGGGATGGGTCAAAAGGGTAAGGCCATCAAGAAATGGAGGATAATGAGTACCAACACCCGTAGTCTGGGCAACAAGCTCCCTGAGCTGGTGGCCTTGATGGAAGAGGGATGCCTGGATATCGTAGCAGTCACAGAAACATGGTACACAGAGAACCATGACTGGGATGTTAACATACCAGGGTACATAACCTACAGGAGAGACAGGCAGGGGAGAAGAGGGGAGGAGTAGCTCTCATGTAAAGGAAGGGATAAAGCAACTGAACAAAATAGTAAACAGGGAGGAGAGGAGGCACTGTGGGTCACCTTGGAGACTGGAAAGGGCACCACAATCCGCACAGGGTTGTGTACAGACCCCCATGTCAGGGGGAGGGAATGGACAAGGATATGATAGAAGGCATTCTTAGGATGGCAGAGAAAGGGGAGATACTGTTGATAGGAGACCTGAATATGCCAGATGTTAACTGGAGCACATTTGCTGCAGCCACATCCAAGAGCAAGGCCATTCTTGATGCCCTACAGGTGGCAGGCCTTAGACAGCTAGTTTCAGAACCCACTCATGAGGGAGCAATCTTAGACCTCATACTCTCAAACAGGGGCAGTGAGAGGATCTCAGATCTAGAAGTGGGTTGCCATCTGGGAACAAGTGACCATCAAACAGAGTGGTTCACGTTAAACTCAGCTACAGAGTCAAGCCACACAAAAGTGAGGGTAC
Source organism: Neoceratodus forsteri (assembly GCA_016271365.2). Classification (NCBI taxonomy): domain Eukaryota; kingdom Metazoa; phylum Chordata; order Ceratodontiformes; family Ceratodontidae; genus Neoceratodus; species Neoceratodus forsteri. The sequence continues at coordinate 564,136,469 of CM057449.1, read as the reverse complement.
TGGACTTCAGGAGGGCTGACTTTGGCAAGATGGGAGAGTGCCTCAGAAAAGCACTAGCAAACAGGCTAGAAGGAGGTGTGGAGCAACAACGGGAATCATCAAACTGCCATCACAGAGGCAACAAGCCTTTGTGTGAAGCAAATAAACAAATCAAAATGAATGAAAAGCTACAATGGTTCTCAAAGAGGTGGCTGTGAAAGTCAGGAAGAAAAGATAGCATTCGGAAGTATAAGGAAACACAGAAGGAGCAGGATAGAAAGCTGTACCAGTTAAGGCAGAAGGTAGCAGGGAGGGAAGTCAGAATAGCAAAGGCCCAAACTGAGGAAAAGATAGCCAACTCGGTTAAGAAGGGGGATAAAACCTTTTATAGGTACATCAGCGAGCGTAGAAAGACAAAGGGAGGGATAGTGAGGCTGAATAGAATGAACGGTGGGTGGGCAGAGGGAACAGTGAAAAAGCAGGGATACTGAATGAATATTTCTGCTCAGTATTCACAAAAGATGAGGAGGAAGTGCCTAATCCAATTAACAGAAGCACTCTTGATAGGGGGTCGATCCCAGTCCTTTCACAGAAGAAAGGGTTCTGCAAGAACTCCTAAAACTGAAGGTGGACAAAGCAATGGGGCCTGATGGAATTCACCCCAGAATTCTAAAAGAATTAAGGGGGAACTAGTGAAACCACTGGCTACTCTTTTTAATAAATCATGGGAGGATGGTGTGGTACCCAAGGACTGGAGGAAGGCGGATGTGATTCCCCTTCATAAAACTGGGACCAAGACAGAGACAGGAAACTAAAGACCTGTCAATTTGACCTCTGTGGTAGGGAAAGTGATGGAGTCACTTTTGAAGGAAAGAATTGTTGAGTACCTAGAGGCCAGTGGGGCACAGGACCCAAGTCAGCATGGGTTCACAGCGGGAAGGTCATGTCAGACGAATCTAATAGATTTCTTTGACTGGGTGACCAAAGTAGTAGATCAGGGAGGAGATGTGGACATGGCCTACCTAGACTTTAGCAAGGCATTTGACACAGTCCCACACAAAAGATTAATAGTCAAATTAACCAGCCTGGGAGTGGGTCCCAGGGTGGTAGCCTGGGTAAAACATTGGCTGGACAACAGGACACAGGAGGTAATTGTAAATGGAGTCCACTCTGAAGAAAGAGGGGTTACTAGTGGGGTACTGCAGGGTTCAGTACTGGGTCCAGTCCTTTTTAATGTCTTCATAAGTGACATTGCAGAGGGACTGGAAGGAAAAGTATGCCTCTTGGCAGATGACACAAAGATCTGCAACAGGGTTGATACACAAGGAGGTGTGAAAAGGATGAGAAGGGACTTGGCAAGGTTGGAGGAATGGTAGTATGGCAGCTTGGATTCAGTGCAAAGAAGTGCAAAATAATGCACCTGGGAAACAAAAACCCAGGGGAAGGATACCCAATGGGGGGTAGTAACAACAACAAAAAAGGAAAGGGACCTGGGGGTAATCATATCAGATGACCTTAAGGTTAGCAAGCAATGTGAGAAGGCAGTAGGGAGTGCTGGGTGTATACTGGGATGCATAGGGAGAGGCATCAGCAGCAGAAAACAGGAAGTTGTTATCCCTCTGTACAGACAGTTGGTGAGACCCCATCTGGAGTACTGCTCCAGTTCTGGAGACCCCATCTCCGCAAGGACATAGACAGGATAGAGGCAGTCCAGAGGAGGGCAACTAAAATGGTGCAGGGTCTGCAAGAGAAGCCTTATGAGGAGAGACTAAAGGAGCTTAATATGTATACCCTTGAGGAAAGAAGGGAGAGGGGGGACATGATAGAAACTTTTAAGTACCTCAATGGAATCAACAAAGTCCAAGAGGGTAGCATCTTTCAGAAAAAGAGATGTGCAAGAACAAGGGGACACAATTTAAAGATGGGGGGGGGAGGTTCAGGGGCAATGTGAGGAAGTATTATTTCACAGAGAGGGTAGTGGATGCATGGTGCAGTCTTCCTGAGGAGGTTGTGGGGTCTAAAACTGTGGGAGAATTCAAAAATGCATAGGACAGACAAAAGGCAATTCTTGTGGGGGTAGGAAGAAATGGGCCTATCCTGTAGGTAGGGAAATGGGCAGACTAGATGGGCCAAGTGGTCCTTATCTGCCGACAAAGTCTATGTTTCTGTGTTTCTAGAGAAAGTATAGATAGGCCTGATGGGAGATGATTTGGAAAAAAAACTCTTGCAGAAGGTGCCCTTTTGGATTTATACCCTTTGGGCACTCAAACCCCTGGGCCTGAATGAAAGATTTGAGCTCAAGCTATTTTTGGGATAGTTGCTTGTCTGTGTTAAGTTTTGACTTTTTTCCCCCTCTGTTGCCTTATCTATTGAGGAGGTATAATGGTAACTTCATATACAGTAGTAAACTAAAGTACAATACAGTTACAGAATAACTAATACTGTATTATTTATCATGATTTTATTAAGAAATGGTTAATCTGGATTAATTTCTTCTAATGATGAATGTTTTTTAATACGTTGGTTTTGCACTTCTCACTTTTGTGTTACACTACATTTTTGCACTATTTGCACTATTGCCACTTTATTTGTTGTGTTTACTTTAAATATGTGCTATATAAGTGCCCTTCCACTACAGGCCACAATTTCCTTGACAATGTCCACAGTATCTGGGTGAAATATTGGGTCAGGCTGTGGAGGTCATTTGTTGTTCTTGCACTGGAACAAACTTGGGCCAGGATTTTCAAACTGTGCCCAGAAAGGGTGCAAGTGTCTGCACCATGAGGCTGACTTGAGCCAAACAACAGACTTGCTATATTCAAATGAGATGTGCAATGCGCATCCCATCTGAATATAGTAAAAGGTGTAGGCAGCACAAATGTGGGCTGCCAAAGATGCGCCAGCGCATCCCCCTGCACGGTCTGAATACCTGGAATGGGGATATGTGGCACATCTGTGGGATGTGCCCAGAGCAAATCCCATATATTCAGGCTGTGACATGCAAATGGAGCCATTTACATGTCATTATGGCCTGATTTGCATGTCAGTGTCAGGGATGTGCCTGGCAGGATGCACCGTGCATCCTGCAACCCCCACCCATCACCCAGTCCGGTGCCATAGAATGTGGCAAATGTTTGGTCCCTGATAGTCCAGTGGCTTCCCTCTCATACCTGACCCCAAAGTAACACATGTAACATACCCCCGATATTCCCTGGTGGTCTAGTGGCCCCGTTCACTTAGTGTGCCTAAATACCAGGTAGTAATCCACCCTGGTGGTTCAGTGGGCCCCTGCCAATATCCGACCCTGATGTATCACAAAACCGTCCTGTTTGATGTACCCTAGCAGTCTAGTGGCCCCCTACCTCTCCCCTACCCCGATGTATCACAAAACAGTCCTGTTTGACATACCCAGGTAGTCTACTGGCCCCCTGCCTGCCCTCAACCCTGATGTATCACAAAACAGTCCTGTTCAAGATACCCTGGTAGTCTAGTGGACCCCCTACCCACCGAGGCACCCACAACACACCCAGCTCCCCCCAACCCAGCATGGCCAATAAAGCCAGTGGGCTGCAAAACCCACCCACACACCGCCACAACTTCCCACCGACTGAGCTGTCACTGAATGACAGCTTACATTTTGCACTACAATACCATTGGTCGACACTGTCGACCAATGGGCTTGCAGTGTGTACTGTAAGCTTGAACTATACTTTACTTGCATAGTTTATTCCTTTCATTAATACATAAACTGGTTTATTACCATCTGAGGGATCTCTAAATACTCCAAGTATTGCTTCCCCTACATCTTTTAGGCCCAACTGTGATTTGACAAGATATTTAATTAGTTCTAATAAAGATTCTTCATCTCTGTTCTGTTTTACATAGATACCCAGGAGTCTCAGTAGTGCCTCACCCCCCTTAAACTTTATAACATTCTCTTGGGACCTTGGGCTATTGCTCTTTTTTTCTCTATCACTTCTTTTTCAGGTATATGTGGACCTTGATCTTTCACAGTTTCCCATTCATGAACTTTGTCATTACTACTATCTTCTCCCGTGGGAGACTTATTCCTTTTCTTTCTTTTCTCTTCCTCCTTACTTCCTGAAAAGGTTCAGAATCAAGCATAGAACTCTCTGGATCACCCCCATTTCTTTTAGCTTCCATTCCTACAGTCTGCACAACCTGTTGTTCCTGAAACTTCAGGCTCCAGAAGCCTTCCCAGATCTGCCTTTATTTTAAACTGCAGACTTTCCTTATGTTCAAGCTTATCTTTACTCTTTTTACTACCTTTATTATGTTCTCCTTCCTTCCTCCTTTTCCTACCACCTTTAGTCATTAATTCTGCTTTATTATTAGTAGGGGCTTCCTTCCTTTTCCCCTTATTTCCTTCTAGATTTTTTGTTTTATTTTGTTTTTTTTCCTTTAGTAATATATTACTGGAGAAGTCAGGTCACAATTTATTGAGTGCATCTTCCACTAATGCTTGTTCTAAAACTGAGGAACTCTCAGGTTGGTATTGTTTCATTTAGATTGTAAGTACATCCTCTAATCTAGCACCACTTATTGTTACATCTTCTTTATGCCATTTCTGATGATGACCAGTTGTTTCATCAATAGTAGGGGTGCAACATATTGATTTTTCATTGCCCTTATAATATCTGGACTTAAATATGAGAGAAAGTAGGTAACAGAATTATTAAACAAATTGACCTCTTCTCCCTGATTTATATTTATCGGGATGCCTTGACTACTAATAAGATTAGATGAATTAAGTTGGGACAGTTTGTTCTTTCAGTCCTAAAATAGTATTGTGGAGTTCAACCACTATATCAGTTAGATCAGCCAGTTTCTTAGCATTGCAATCAGGTTCTTTCACAGAAAGGTCGGGATGTGTTCTATCATAATAAGCACCAAATGTCTTTCAGAAATTCATCAGCTAGCAAGTTATTCAAGTCCTGGTTTGAATTTTTTAGTGGCTTTGCCAAGAGACCAATAATGATCACATCAGGTTCCTGTGAAGGGGATTCATGACAAAAGATTATACCCTTTCTCTTTCTTCTTAGGCTCTTTTATAATAGGTTTTCCCTCCTGCAATAGCCAAGTATTTTGACATTTGGGGGTCGAGGTTTTAACCAGCACCCTCATCTCTTTCTCCTCCAAGTTTTCATATTTAGCTTTGGATAATAAACTAGTGATTCTAGGTTGATTTTTATCATTAAGATCTTTCTTCTTGCTTTTATCCCTTTTCTCTAACATTTTATTCTGATGATCCACCATATCCACCAATTCTTGTTTAATCAACTAACTCCTTGTATTATCCATGGTCTTATATGATAAGTAGTAATCAGTTCAAGTAGTAAATACACATTAACAGTATTAACTAATTCAAATTTAGGAAGTAAATAAATAATTTTACAATGAAGAAGTTCTTTGTACTTTTGAATTTCTTTATACTTGAATAAGCTGGATATAAATAATTATATCACTATATTCCAAAAGTCTACTATAACACAAGAAAGGGTGGACAGAACAAGCAGAAAAGCTACTTAAAACTGCCCTAAAGGCACTAAATACAAAGGCATTCAAGTTCTTACACAGTAAAATTGTTAAAAGGCATTCCTTAACAATAGTATAAATATCATAAATAAAATAGATATTAAGATGTGACTATAGCTGTAATAGAAAAATGGACCCCTCTCAAATGACTAGAATTCCCAAAATGTCCAGTGACCGATTCTAAGTGCAGTAGCTCAAGGAGTGTTTCCACCACAGGCTGGAGTGGCTTCCCTTGCCAGTGTTACTCCAATTTCAATTCTTGTTCCTAGTGAGATGAAATAGTTCAGCTGCTAGTAGGTTTAGTCTTCTAATGTCTTCTGACTTGAAATTGAAACCACAATGTATACTGTGTATATATATATATATATATATATATATATATACACACACACATAGAGTTGGCTGTACCATGTGACCTACAGTTACACTTTTAATGTGTGCCATGCATGCAAACAGTGAACATTTTGCTATGATAGTGACTTTTGAGGGGTGTGACACTGTATCTCCAGTGCAGACTGGTATGCAGGGGGCACATCAATGCCACACTCATCATCAGACAGGCTGATCATGACACATTTTGGCTTGCTGGGTGGAAACTTTGTGCATTTAAAAAGAAAGAGATGACCCAATCATAGGTCATCTCTTTCTTTTGATCTGCTTGACACTGCCCAGCAAACAGCTGATCAGTGTCCTGATCAGCCTGCCTCACATCACCCACTTGCTGAAACTCTATGATTCATCTGACCCTCAACTTGCAGGTCCTTTTCAAGGATCAGGGCACTGATTTCAGTGAGAGGGGTCTGTCTGATGTACTGCCTCTGAAAAATAAATGTCCCCGTGCTGGACTGAGCCCTCAGTAGTACATAATTCTCTCCCAATCAGAAGTCAGTAATTTGAAACAGTTGGCAGTTTCACCTTCTCTTCCTCCTCCTTGGGTTGCGGGGGCTGGGTGGCGGTGTGGTGACTAGTGAGGTGACCATCCCAATTTTCTAACCCTTGACCATTGCCAGGTTGATCAATCACATTGTGCTCTTAGATGAGAAATAAAAGGGAGAGGGGGAGCTTATTGGTTGTGCAGTTCAATGATCCCACTGCTGGGGGTTTCAAAGGAGCTGGAGCAACACTATAAGGAGGGGAAGTGCTGTGGGCTGCAGTTCAGAGTGGTAGATTGAACATGTGGACTCAACTGGATGGGTAGATTGAACTGACTGGCTCATCTCCCAGTGCTGATAGTGATTTGAATGGATCAGGTTCGAAAGTTTAGGGAAAAGCTGAAAGGTAGGGTGGGGGTTAAATTTATCTCAGTGGTGGAGCAGCTCCTCTATGCATGGTAGTAGGCTATTTATAGCACTGTGTGATTGTTATGAAAAATAAGTCTCCCTCCCGTAGTCCTTTGCCTCTGCAGCTGAACCCTGTGTTGACACATGGCACTAGATTTTGTTGCATGGGGAGTGAAGTTTGTTGTGGGGGTTGGTGCAGTATAACATGGCATCTTAGTGTTTTGGAATTCACATCTTAATGCAAACTGGATGATAATCCAAGTTTATAATCTCCAAATACTGATTGCAGAACTTAACCCTTGGCCGCAATCATTTATTATCCACATTTCTGCTACATAGTCTACTATGAAGCGGCAGAGCCAGAGTATTGAGACTCAAATGGTTGCATGTTTTTTGTGTACCAGCAGACTGATATGTGTATACAGTAGTACAGGCAAGAAGGGAAGGCTACGACTGGAAGAGGCAGGCTGAAAGCCATAGGTGGGAGGAGTGTAATGGCTGTAAAACAGAAGCTCTCTATCGATGTCAGTTACTACCCAGCCATAACTGCCCCCCCAACCAAACCCATATTAATCTTCTGGCATAGGGGTGTCAAATCCCCCATGCCAGCTTCTACTCCCCACCATGCCCAATATAACACTGACACTGGGGGTGCCCAGTCCCCCAGTGTTGACCTGAAACAAAGAAAACCTTCCCTTGTAGTTTTTTTTTTAAATAAACCCTTTAAAAAAGAAAACCGTCCATTGATGTCTGTTGTGGTCTTGACTGTGCCCCCACCTGAGCCTCCCACTCAGCACTCCCTCCCCCAAACAAGCCCTTACTTACCCACCAGGGCTCCAATGCCATAATCCTCTCTGGACCACAGACATCGAGATGTGTCTTCACTCTCGGATGTCGGACCACAAACTGAGGAAATCTGGTATGCAGTTCAATGTATTTTTTTTTATTCTTTTTTATCCCTGTCTGACCACCCCCTTCTGCCGGTCACCCCAGCCCTGTCACCCACTGTGTCCTCCAGAGGTACAACAGCAATACCAGCAGCAAACATCTGGCATTGACAAATGCTTGTTTACCAAGAGCCTGTTCCTAAGACTGTCTCATAAAACTGCTTAATTTGCCAAAAATGGTTAAATTCGCATTTGAAGTTCAAGGCAAAGTCCAGGGCAGAGTGGCAGAGAAGTTTCCCCTGCAAACTGTTAGGAGACAGTATAGCGCAGTGGTTTAAGGGTCTGAGCTGCAAACCTGGAGACCTGGGTTTGAATCCCAAAGCCCCCACTTGCATACTGTGTGACCCTAAGTAAGTCACTTAGCTTCTTTGTGCTCCCAGGTCGCTTCTATAAACAAGCTTCAGCTTAGTGTGTCTGTTCTGGTTAAAGAAAACAAAAAAAAAAACTGCCTCAAAGTCAAGAAGTAATTTACGAATGGGAATTTAGTCACTTTACCAGAACATTGCCGAAGAATTAAAACTTTGTGACATCTCTAATGCAGTCACTGGTTTTTCAGGTAAGCTGCCTCTGCACTTCTGGGCTTGCACTGTTGGACTCATATGTAATCTGTTGTACCAAAGAATCCAGAAATTACTTTTGGATTTGCATGTCTTAATTAACATTTAAAATAGTTGCCCCTTCACAATCACAAAGTGCAACAGTGCCAAACAGGGTGCAAACAGCCATGCAATAACACATGCCACTGTCTGAGGCCATGCACAAAACTGATTCTAGGTCACAGCCTTGCAGGGGGAAGGAGGAGTCCCCTTGCAATTTAATGCTCAGCTGGCAGTATATCTTACAGGTTAGAGTAGTAAGCTGTGAATGAGCTTGGTAGACGCAGCAACCTGGGTTTGATTCCCACAACCTCCAATTGCACACTGTGTGACCCTGAAAAAGTCCCTTAACCTCCCCAGTACTCCCAGGATATGCTTGGAAACAGGTATTGAGTCTAGTGGGCCTTGCCCAGTTACCAAAGAATAAAAAAATACACAGTGTTAACTAGACAACCAGATTATAATAGATGCAAATATGTTGGTGTGCAACAGACATGGAATAACAGGCTGGCATAGGACCCAACACATGGAGCAACAGCATACTGCAAGGCTTTGGTGACTAGTAAGGTGGCTAGACACTTTCTGTCCACTCATAGTTCTCATACCTTTCTACCCACTACGGGCATTGATGTTTGTCTGTTGTCCTCCTCCTTTTCTGTTCTCTGGTATTGCAGTGATCCTCAATCTGCATCCTGGTCCTTCAAGACTTTGTGGTATCCAGTGGCCCTCCCTCCCTAGCCACATTCTGTCATGCTCTACCTTAGTTTTTCCCTTTCCCATGAAGATTTCCATCTTGTCCATTGGTTGTAACCAGTTACAACTAAGTAACACCACTATTCCCTGCTTGTAATGGATCTACAGGCACGGGGTGTCATTAAAATTTGTAGTGGGCTTATGGTGGTCACCATGCTTTGTACATGGCATTGTTAGTGATTAGCATCATGACTTATGCCACCTTTATGGCATTGTCAGAATCTCTTTTGTGACCATGCTGGAAATGGCAATAACTCCCTGATTTACATGGCATGACTGAGTTGCAAAGTTAAGATGTCATTAAATGGTCACTGATCTTGGGGCTACTTATTGATAGAAACATAGAACCTGATAGCAGATAAGGCCCACCTGGCCCACCAAGTCTATTCATTTTCTTCTATCCTTTGATGAAAGCCCTCAACTGATCTGCAGCTTTCCCCTTACACCTTTGTTGATAGCATTCTTTTATATCTGTCTCATGCCCTTTTGAATTCTCCTACCGTTTTTGCCTCCACTATGTCTGCAGAGCGGCTGTTCCAAATATTCACCACCCTCTCCATGAAGAAGTACTTCCTCATGTTACTTCTGAGCCTACCTCCCTCTAACTTCATATAACGACGTCTTGTTCTCGAACCCCATTTTCTCTAGAAGAGGCTACCCCCTTGTATGATTTTAATGCCCTTGAGGTGTTTAAAAGTTTCTATCATGTCTCCCCTTTCTCTTCTCTCTTCTAGTGAGTATATGTTGAGGTCCTTCAATCTCTCTTCACATGACATCTGATACAACCCGTGTACCATTTTAGTAGCCCTCCTCTGAACCATCTCCATTCTATCCATGTCTTTCTTGAGATACAGCTGCCAGAATTGTAAACAGAATTCCAGATGTGGTACATTCCAGATGATAGTCCATTAGTGACTATTTATTGGGCCCCAAATATTTCATTTTTTTCCCTTTGAACTGGCTTTATTGAGAATAAATCTACTCTACGTCTAACATACATTTCCAAACTCCTGCACAGTCCAAGGTAATAAAAACTGTTAATGTTTCCAATGAATGTAAGTTTTAGTAAGGAACTGATCCAGTTGTACTTTAAAAGAGGCAGTTCACCTCACAATCACACTTCCTCCTCAGGGAATCTGGTCCGGAGGTTTCCCACTCTCTGTGTGAAGTAATGTGTCCTTCTACTGCTCCTCAACATGTCCCCAGAGGTGCAGACAATGTCCCCTAATCTTACTGTTCTGAACCAGGCAGTGCAGTGTTTCCTGCTCCAAGTTGGTCAGCCCTTTAAGAATGTTAGAGATGGCTATCATAGCCCCCAAGCCTTCTTCTTTCCATAGGAAATTTACTCAGCCTGCCCAGTTTTTTGTCATAGCCCAAATCTTCCAACACTTTAATCATTCTGGAAGCCCTTTGCTCTTCAGTACCCTTCAATTGCTGCTACAGTGTATTCTTCTTATACTGCAGAGACCAGAACTAAACACATTAATTTGAATGTGGCCTAACCAGTGTACAGTAGAGTTGCAAAATAATATTACACTCATATCCTGTTATGTTCCTTCTCAGCATCCCAGCATTTATTTGCTCTGGCCACTGCCCCGGTACACTATTACAACAGCTTCAGCTGACCATTTACATAGATAGCTTCAGTCCATTACTTGATTTATAGATAGCAGCTGCCTCCCACAAAGACTGTACTTCTGACCCTCATTTTTGGGACCCAAGTGTAGGACATTGCATTTGTCAATGTTAAATGCTATCTGAAACCTATCACCTTATGTAGCAAAGATTATTGCTATCTTCTATGATACATCCTCCCCAACCCAGCAGAGTCAATGACTCTCATGAGCTTGGGGTTATCCGTAAATGTTAACGACCAACAAGCCCACATGGGTAATGTCATGAAGGATTCTAGGGAATGTTAGCTTTCTGTCACCAAGCCCTGATTTCTTTCATTAAAACAAAATGAAAATGTTCCTTATGTGCCTATAAGTGGCATGTAGACATATCAATTTAACTATTTTAAAAAGCTGTATATAGAGAAACATACATAAAAGTACACTTGGCTACCATCATGAATAATGAGCTCCTCCTTCAAAGTTCCTACTTTATGTGGCCCTTAGGGTACATTAGAAATGGAGACCTCTGATAATACATGCTGAAAATGCCTTCAGCCATCCCATTTTAACTTGCAGGCATATATTTGACTTTTAAGTTAAGTCTGTCACTTTAAGAATCTATGATGTCATCAGGAAAACTTTGAAGAATCTGATATAAAGACAGAATGTAACTTATAATTTAGTTATGTTCTGTATTTATCTTCACTATATTCATTGCTACCAATTATGATTTGCATAAAAACAAGATTCTCCATCAGTTGGGCTTCATCTGTTCTAGCAGCTTATATACAAGTGCCATCATAATCTTATCCTGTGAAAGCATAGTACATTTTCGTGCAACCCACCATGATGTCACAGAAAATTATTATGATGTTAAACAAGAAACCAGAGCAGATGAAGACAAAGTGACAGAAATGTTTTCATGAAAACTGCATAACCTATGCAGTATGACAGGAAAGTATGCATACTGAATATATTCTCAACTGTGTGTACTTAATTAGTTAAGAGTTGTACCTGTTATGTCAGAGACTAAGAAATTGCTGCAACAACGAACTGCATGCACCAGAAGTGCAAGTGTACTGCTGACAGCTGCTTTGTGCTCTTTTTCAATTCACTCCTGACACGTACTGTAACTGTGCCAGAATCTGAAAACTAGTGTCCAAGGTACAGAAGAGTATTATCTATTTGCATAGTCATACATAATATTCAGGGGATGAGCTAGACTAAAAGAGTGGGCTGGGGGCTTAGTTTATAAAACATCAATATTGGTCAAGGACAATGAGCTAATTTAATGAGAAAAAAATACTTTTAGGGGGGCTTCAAACCCCATGCCCACCTTGAAGCTGACCCTGGTAGTATTTTACATATTTAATACTCATCAGTAGTTCTCATCTTTTGAAGTTTAATAACAAAGCAACACTGCAAGCAGTTCATTACTATAGCGTTACACTCATCTTACCATGAACCTCTTACCATGAACTGGCCATTAGACATGTAGGCAGAAGCAACCACCAATACCAGTCTCCCTTCTCATTGAAAACAGCCATTAATAGAGCAACCAGCATGCCATTGTAGCCATGTATACCAGCACAAATGTCCTCACTGTTAAACATTCAGAAATGCATATGTCACATAAAAATGAAAATAATACAAATGTAAATGTAAAACATTGACTATAAAGGGGTACTAAATACTAAGAGACAACTCTATAATAAGGGCCCCAAATATTCTCATATTCTGCTTCTACATGTTGAAACTATAATTGAAAATCATTGATGAATTAGGATGATAGAGTAAGAACTAATGTAGTATCACAGCTGAAATAATTAATACATTATACAATATGTGTGTGTAATAAGTATTCTGGCATTGGTACCTGTCCTGTTGCATTATCACAGCTGTCAGAGTAGATGATGCAAGTCCCACGATTCCTGTCAGTGCACGCCATGGGCTTTCTATAATTAGCGCTGCTAGTATTATCACCCCACTGACTGGATTATTAACATAAATGATCTGAGAAATTCCACGCAGACACCATTCTAAAAGCTGAATACAAAAAGGCTGTGCTGCAAAGATAGAAAACAGGCATGCAATAATTTTTTTAAATTTTCAACTGTACTGTGAGCTCAAGTTTTTGCTTATGTTGTGTATTTTCAAAGACTGACATCATAAACAGTCTCACGGTATATTTATTTTTCTGCAGATGCTAACAAAAGTGTCACACCCTCTGACGTGAACGGGCATCTGACTCTGAACTCACAAAATGAACATACAAAACTGAGTATGGCAGACAAACTGTAAGCAAGTAATACACTTCTGTTATGAAGCCCTGTTTCATGAGTACATACGACCATATGAATTTTCCAGCAGATAAAGGCCTTGTGGTCTATCGAGACTGCTCGAGTGTGCAGCTAGCAACCCTTGTACTGCAGCTGCCCCTCCCTCCCCTTCCCTGACCCTCCCTCTTACCCTATCCCGTCCCCTTTGAAGCAGTCCACTGTTCTACAGGATACCACTTCTGCAGGCAATGCATTCCATACAGACACCACTCTCTCCATAAAAAAGTGTCTTCTCATTTCCCCCTGAACCTTCCTCTCTCCAATCTGAGATTGTGACCTTGAGTGTCCCTACCCTCCTTAACCTGAATAGTCCATCCATGCCTGACTTGTTTATTTCCTTCATATACTTGAAGGTTTCAATCATATCCCCCCCATCTCTCCTCTCCTCTCCTCTCCTCTCCTCTCTTTCCTTTCCTTTCCTTTCCTCTCCTCTCCTCTCCTCTCCTCTCCTCTCCTCTCCTCTCCTCCAGTGAGTACATGTTCAACTCCCTTAGCCTGCTCACATAGGGTATGTCTCTAGTCCCTGGATTATCTTTGTTGCCCTGTGCTGCACCCTCTCCAGTAACTTAATGTCTCTCTTCAGGCATGGGTGCCAGTACTGCACGCAATACTCCAGGTGTGGCCTAACCAGTGATCCATACAATGGCAGGATCACTTCCCTTCTCCTTGAAGATATACCCCTGGCAATACAACCCAGCATTTTGTTGGCATTTGCAGCTGCCTTCCTGCATTGTGCTGAGTTGTTCATTGAGCCATTATAATCACCCCCAGATCCTTCTCCTCCTCTGTCATGGCTAGCTGACCCCCCCCCCAAGCTGGTAGCTTCTTCTTGTTTTTTTTGCCCTGAAATGTAGCACCTTGCACTTTTTGGTATTAAACCCCAACTGCCTGGTGTCCGACCAGGTCTCTAATTTTGACAGATCATCCTGCAACCCATGCAACCCTCCTAGGCCATTCACTACTGCTTCCATCTTGGTGTCATCTGCAGATAGACTGATCTTGCTGTTGATGCCCATTGAGCTGTCTGATGTGAACAACCCAAATAACACTGGTCCCAGCACTGAACCCTGTGGTACTCCACTTGTCACTGCCCCTGGAAATGAGAGCTCCCCTCCTACCATCACCCTCTGCTGCCTTCCCTATAACCAGTTTACTACCCATCCCACCATTTTTGCCTGTGCACCTGTTTCTGCCAGCTTACTACCCAGCCTTCCACATGCCACCAAGTTGAATTCCTTACTGAAGTCCAGAAACAGGACATCCACTGCATGTCCCTTGTCCAACTGTCTAGTTACTCAGTCACAGTAATCCTCCAGGTTGGTCTGACAGGATCTGCCCATGACAAACCCATGCTGCCTAACATCCTGCAGCCCATTGGTCTCCAGAAGGGACACCAGCCTCTCCTTCAGGATTGTCTCCATCAGTTTTCCCACGATGGATGTGAGGCTTACTGGCCTGTAGTTTCCTGGTTCATCTTTTGGACGGCTCTTTCAGAGGGGTACCATGTGAGCCATCCTCCAGTCCTGAGGTACACTTCCTGAGACCAGAGAGGCATTGAACAGGTCTGCCAAGGGCCCCACCAGGATTTCTGCAAGCTCTCTCAGTACACTGTGGTGAATGCCATCCAGCTGAGTGCCTTGTCCACCCTCAGTGCCCTCAGGCCCTCCAGTACTTCTGTCACCTCCTCCCCCCTGAGTCTGATCTCCCACCCCCCTTGTTAGCACTCCTCCTTTCTCCTTAGTAAACACCGAGCTGAAGTATTCATTAAGTGCTTCTGCCTGCTCTGCCCCTGTTTCCACCCACCCCCATCCCTCTTAATCCTTACTGTTTGGTCCCTGCAACTCCTTTTCTCCTTGATGTACCTGAAGAATTCCTTCTCCCCCTTCTTGATGCCTTGTACCAGCCTGAGCACCTTAGATGCTTTGGCTGCCCTTATTACCTTCATCACCTCCTTTGATTCTTCAGATAATCCTCTCTGTCCTCCACTGTCCTTGTTTTTTGAACCTCCTAAAGGTGGCTCTTTTATTTCTTACTTTCTCCATGACCCCCCTTGCTCAACCAGTTGGGTTTCTTGGCCCTAGCTCTCTTACTCTGGATCCTGATGCAGGTTTTGGTTGCCTCCTCAATCCCCAGTTTTATGACCTCCGACCTCTGGTTAGTGTCCATATTAGTTTAGATTCTGGTAGATGCCCTTTAACTACCTCCTTTGTTCTCCCAAAGTTGGCCTTCCAGAAGTCCAACACTCTTGTACCTGTTTCTACTCCCTCTTTACCCATTTTCAATGTGAACCACACTGAGTGGTGGTCACTTCCTGCCAGCGGTTCTTCCACCCCCGCTCCCTCACAATCTCCCCATTTGCCACATGAGGTCTAGGGTGTTCCCTAACGTGCTTGGCTCACTGACCATTTGCGTTAGGAAACTATCCTGGAATGTGTCCAGAAGTATCTGCTCCCTTCTATTCATGGTGGCTGGTGTACTGCAATCCACTACTGGCAGGTTAAAGTCCCCCACAGTCACTGTGCTACCCTTTCCACAGGCCCTTCTGATCTGTCCTGCTAGTTCCCTGTCTAACTCCCCTATCTGAGATGGTGACCTGTACACTGCTCCCATCCTGAGAGTCCTATTCTTGGTATCCTGGATTTGCATCCATAATGACTCTGTACTACCTTCCTCATGAACACACTTCTGTCCTTCTCTCACATATGGTGCCACCCCCCCACCCTTCCCATTTACCCTATATCTGTGGAATATCTTATACCCTGGTACTGCCAGGTCCCAGTCTTGGTAATGGGTGGCCCATGTTTCCGTGATGGCTACCATATTCACCTCCCCTTCTGCCATGAGAGCCTGTAGCTCTGCTGTTTTGTTCCCTAGGCTCCTACTGTTCAAGGTGACTACCCTCCACCCTTTTTCTTTCCCCCTTCCTCCTCCTGCACTCCCTTCCTAGCATATCACCTAGTACTCCCTCTTTTTCCATTGTGTCTAGCACGAGGTGGGGGGGTAATCTCATTTGGCTTCCCTTCCTGTGGATTCTACATGCCTCCTGCCCACTCCTAGTTTAAATGCCCTTCTCTTGCTATGCAATCCTCCATCCTCTGCTTCAATACCTTCTTGCCCTCCTCACTTAGTAATCTATTATTTGGCCAACGTGGCTCTTTTTCTGTTTCCTGCACTATGGAATAGATTCTAAAACCTTAAGATGTGAGGATATCCCTTGAAGATATAGTGCTGGATTCTGTTGCCATATTTGCCCTGGATTTTAAAAGTGCCCATGGCCTGACCCAAAATGTAGATTCCCCTATGAGGAAGTGTCAAAGTGTCGATAATATATTAGACTTAATATTTACAACAACAAATATAGGGGTACTGAATGTGAATGTGGCTGTTCCAAATTTAAGTGATCACAACCTATTGTATGCTTAATCTAAAGAACAAAGGAAAGGGTATGTAATGTCACAGTGGGAAGCCACCTAGGGACCAGTGATCATTGTACAATGTGGTTCAACATAAGGATCAGGCCAGACTCAAACCACACTAAAATGAGGGTCCTGGACTTCAGGAGGTCTGATTTCAAGAAAATGGGAGAGTGCCTAAAGGAAGCCCTATCTGGAATGGAGGATAAGGGTGGGGTAGAGGAAAACTCATCTAAAATAAGGAAGGCCATTGAGAAGGCAGCAAACCTCTGTATCATGCAGGTTAAGAAGAGCAACAGAAGTAAGTGATCACTGTGGTTCTCCAAGGAAGTGGCAGAGAAGGTAAAAGGAAATGGAGTAGGCATTCAAAAGTTATGACAACACAGAAGGAAGAGGATAGGGAGAGTTACCAGGAGAAACAAAGGGAGGCAGGGAAGGCAGTTAGGAGACATAAAGCACAAACAGAGGAAAACATTACCAAAACATCAGAAAAGGGAGATAAAACATCCTTTAGGTACATAAGTGAAAAGAAGGAAAATAAGGCAGAGATAGTAAGACTGAAAGGGAAGGCAGGAGTGTGGAAGAGGACCAGAAGAACACTAACATACTGAATAAGTATATGTGTTCGGTATTCACAAAAGAAGGGGGTAGGTGATGGGCCACAGATGGTAGAAGGGTATTGGGGAAGGAAGGTGGACACCTGCCCCCTTTACAGAGGAGAGAGTCCTCAGGGAACTAGAAAAACTAAAAGTAGACAAGGCAATGGGACCTGATGTGGTTCGACCCAGGATACTGAAGGAACTAAGGGAGGAACTTTATGTGTTTCTGATGGTACTGTTCAGTCTTTCACTAGAAATAAAAGTTCAGGGGACTAGAGGAGAGTGGATGTGGTTCTACTACATGAAAGTGAAAACAGGGAGTAGGCAGGAAACTACCGTCCTGTAAGCCTGACTTCAGTGGTAGGCAAACTTACGGAAACACTACTTAAAGAATTGATTGGGAAATAGCTAACAACCAGCGGATTGCAAGATCCAAAGCAGTATGGGTTCACAAGGGTGAGATCTTGCCAAGCAAACCTGATAGAGATTTTTGACGGGGTTACCAGAGAAGTGGCTCAGGGAGAAGTGGTGGATGTGGCCTACCTGGATTTCAGGAAGGCCTTCAACACCGTTCCACACAGAAGACTGGTAAACAGGCTTGGCAGCCTGAAAGCGGGTCCAGAAATAGTCCAAAAATAGTAAAATAAGTACAAAACTGGCAAAGTAACAGGAGCCAGTCAGTGGCTGTAAATGGAGTTCACTCGGAGGAGGGTCAGGTAACCAGTAGGGTACCTCAGGGATCAGAAATGGGACTGGTCCTCTTCAATGTCTTTATTAGTGACATAGCAGAGGGGCTGGAAGGAAAGGTATGCCTATTTGCAGATGACACAAAATTCTGCAACAGGGTGGACACACCAGGGGGGTGAAGAAAATGAAGGATGATCTAAAAAAGCTAGAAGGCTGGTCAAGGGTTTGACAACTGGGCTTCAATGGCAAAAAAGTGTAAAATTTTGGACATAGTATACAAAAACTCAAAGGAAACATATCATTTAGGTGGGAGGTGTTATCAACTACAAAAACTGGAACAGGATCTGGGGGGTCATCATATCTGATTACCTGAAGGTAGCAAATCAGTGTGGTAACTGGCAGTGAGAAAGGCTAATAGGATGCTGGGGTATATAGGGAAGGGTATCACCAGCAGAAAAAGGGAGGTAGTGTTACCCCATATAGATCAATGGTGAGGCCACACCTGGAGTACTGTGTTCAGTTCTGGAGGGTTCATCTCAGAAAGGACACAGAATGGGTGGAGGCGGTACAGAGAAGGGCAACCAAAATGGTGAATGGCCTGCATTAGAAGCCCTATGAGGAAAGACTCAGGGAGTTAAATATGTACTCACTGGAGGAAAGGAGAGAAAGGGAAGGTGTGACAGAGACATTCAAATATGTTAAGAGTATCAACAAGGTACAGGAAGGGTGGTGTATTGAACGAACAGAAAGAGATGTTAAAGGACAAGGGAGCATGATATAAAGCTGAAAGGGGGAGACTTAGAGGGGATGTGAGGAAATATTTCTTCACAGAAAGGGTGATGGATGCCTGGAACAGCCTCCAAGCAGAGGTACTGAGTATCAGACAGTAACAGTCTTAAAAGATGCATGGGATAAACACAGAGGGACCTTAAAAACAGGGCTGGGGGGACTGAAGATCAATTAGAGTCTACTGTAGAACAGTAGGTAGGAACTTTAAGACAGACTAGGTGGGTCAGGAGGTCCTTTTCTGCTGACAGCTTCGATGTTTCTATGTAATGATTTCCATCTGAAAAGAAGATTCTTTAAAAATGTTGATATTTCAAACTTTAAAAGAAATTTATTACAAATTAAATGGGAAAGACTTGACTTACTACCAGATATTAATTTACCAGTGATGGACTTTTCAAAAACATTATTAATGGTCTGTAATAAGCAAACTCCTTTAAAGGAATGGAAGGAAAGCTCTAAACAAGTGCCTTGGATAACTGAATCATTAAACAAATTAATTAGAAAAAAAGACATGATTTGGAAAAAAGCTAGTCAAACTTTAAATAACGATGATTGGGAAGCCTTTAAGAAAGTAAGAAATAAATGCAAGGGCCAGGTTAGTAAAGCTAAAACACACTTTTATAAAACAAACCAGAGGAAAGTGCAGATCCATCAACCTATTGGAAACGAATTAAAACCCCAGAGAGATCATCAGACAACAAACTAAAGATAAATATTAGAGATGAGAAGGGAAAGGAACTTATAGCAAACGAGAGAACAGACTTGTTACACAATTACTTTTGCATGCTACCTGATAAGATGGCATGAACTGAACTAGAAAATCTTAGTTGCCCCAGATTTTATTTTTAGAGTTATCAAGCAAAGTGGAATTATTGAAAAAAATAAACAGGCTAAACACTAGAAAATCTTGTGGCTTGGATCAGATTGAAATACATTTTTTTAAATATTTAATTGAGATCATAACCCCTGTCTTAAGACAAATTTAAAACAGATGTCTAATGGAAGGAATCCACCCAGTATACTGGAAGTTAGCAAAGGTGGTACCCATTTATAAAGGGGGAGATTGTAATAATCCATCAAATTATCAACTGGGGCATTATTGTCTGTTGTGTCAAAGGTTTCTGAAAAGTTGATTGGGAAACAGGTGAATGAATATTTGGATACATATGCTCTACTGTCCAAACACCAATCTGGTTTTAGAGCAGGGAGGTTGATGGGCACAGCAGAGTACACATGGACTTTGCTAACACAGTAGCAACAGGACTGGTAAGGGGGAGTGCATAAGTGCAGTGTATGTCAACCTCATCAAAGCATTCAAACTAGTAGATCATGCAATATTGTTAAAAAGACTTGAACAGATAGGGATGTCAGAAAAAGACAATTTCATGGTTTCAATCATATCTTTATAACAGGAAGTAACACACTATGGTAAGTGGTACACTTTGAAATTCACAGACTCTGGGCAGAGGAGTACCACAGGGTTCCTGGTTTTTGATATTTGTCAATGATTTGACAAATTGCATAACTAAAACAGAAATAAAACTTTACGCAGATGATACAATGTTAATAGGTAAAACAGCATCTCAAATTGGAGTGGAAAATATTTTTTACCATGACTTCACTAAACTTCAGGAATGGTTTATGAAGTCTAACATAGTATTGAGTGCAAAGAAAACTGATGTTATTTAGGCAAAATAGGACAAAAATTAAGGATACAACAAATCAAAAAATAGAGACATGAAATGGGCAGACATTAACAACTGTTAGAGAATACAAACAATTGGGAGTGATTATAGTTGACATATTGAAATTTGAGTTGTGCATAAACAGTATTGTTTAAAAGGTAAATAAATGACTAGGAGCCTTGAGAAAGAAAGTTTCTTTTATTCCCAGAGAAACCAGGAAAACAATAGCTGTACAACTTTTACCACCATCTTTAGAGTATGGAAATATAGTTTATCAGCATGCCAGTCATACAATATTAAATACATTAGATATATTATACAATAAATTAACAAGATGTGTATTATGATGTGCATATGATTGCCACCCTGATGTACAGGGAAATAAATTGGGATGCCTTAGAACTCATGAGAAAAAGCTAAGAGCAATAACTGCTTTCAAATTGAATAGGGACCCATCAAGGACGATGCGTTTGAGATAAGTGAAGATTCTATGCATATTCATGACTTGAGGGAAGTAAAAAGCAGGATTTACAGTTCCTAGAATATCTGATTCACATGGGATGATGAAAACTAGCTGGTGGATTACGAAACAATGGAATGCTCTGTCTTCTGAGAGTAGGAAAGTTTCAACAACAAAAATGTTTAAATCCATGCTAAACAGGAACCTGGTGGATATCTGTATTTGCTACTGAAAAATTATAAATGTTTGAGGAATATGGGTATGACATATTGAATATAGTAATGTATTTTAGTGTAATAATGAGTAATGCTTTTTTGTAAAAAGCTTCACATTTTGTCTGCTGAGTATGGTAATGTGTATCTTTGTGGAAGTATGATTTATTTTGACTTAGTTGTTTACCTCCTTTGTAAAATTGTGCTGGACAACTTTATAAACAGGGCTGTGAAAAGTCCTAACAGTTTTAGCTTGTTGAGAAAGAAATATTCTTTCTTTCTTTCTTTCTTTCTATCTATCTATCTATCTATCTATCTATCTATCTATCTATCTATCTATCTATCTACCTACCTATCTATCTGTCTATCTTTTTTCATGTAATTTGCACAGATCTATCTGTCTGTCTGTCAAAGTGGTCTATGCAACATTAAACTACCTTATCTGAGCCATTACCAGTGGACACCTCCAAAATACCCTAATTATCTTGAAATTAATTGGGTAGACTGGGAGTTAAACATACTGGGCCATTTCTAGAACAGTTATGCCTGGTGTAACAGCACTTGCACTAAGTAGAATGGCGCATGTAGCAGCTTACACCAGCAGTTGTGACATGCGTGATTCTACAAAGTGGCCTGTGACATGTCGCAGGCAACTTGTGGTGAACAGCTGTTATACCGGCAGTTGTGCCATAAACCCCCTGTGACATGGTGCTAGGGGGTTTACTGCAGCAGTTGTGCCCCATTCCAGAAGGGCAGCAACAAAGTCCCCAATGTCGGAATTCTACAAGAACCCCTGGAGGAGAACTGGCAGCATAAGTTACACCAGCTTTTAGCTGGTGCAACTTATGGACACCCCTCGGGGGTCCTGCAGACCCGCCTGTAGTCATGCCACAGTTGCCCTCCCCCCCATGCCCAGCATACCCCAGTGGGTACCCCACAGGGCTACCCACACCAACTGCCCCAAGTGTATATGTAATGCCCTGCAGGGCTACCCACTGCAACTGCCCCAAAGTCTATATGTAATGCCCACAAGACTACCCACTGCAACTACCCCAAGGTGTACATGTGCTTTCCAGACTGCAGAATACTCACATCCCAGCCCCTGAACCCCCCTTGTGCATTATCCATGGGGTGGCACTGTCATCCCCCACCTGTGCCCCAACCCCAAGTCACTGGCCACGAATGCCTTGCCCTGGCAAGCCTAGTGGCCCCCACTAACCATGCCAGCCACCCAGCACCCCCTCACCTGTCCCCGCTGGCAACTTGGCATAGCCCACCTCTCAACACCATGGCCAGCCACCGACTGAGTTCAGTATGAGTATGTACTGTAAAGACATGGTCAGAAATTAATTTCTGAGTGTGTCTTTTCAGTACGCGCTCATACTGAACTCAGTTGGTGGCTGTCCATGGTAGTGAGAGTTGGGCTGTGCTAGTCACCGGCTGGGGACAGATGGGGAGGTGCTGGGTGGGTTGGCATGGCTGGCTGGGGGACCACTAGGCTGCCTGGGCAGGGTATTTGCTGCATTTGCGGCTGCGACTTGCAGTTGGGGCACAGGAAGGGGGATGACAGTGCCGCCCTGTGGGGCATATCTCAATGGGGGATTCGGGGGGCTGGGGGTGTGTGAAGCCTTGTGGGGCACTTACTGGAGGCATCAGGGGACATGAGGTGTGGCCAGCCCTGTGGGGCGGGTACTGGACACTTATGGGGGGTCAATTGGTATGGGCAGCCCTGTGGGGCACCTACTGCGACATGCTGGGCTTGGGGGGCATTTGCAACCTGTGGTGCAGCATGCTCACCAGGTGTGCCCTCTGTTCGGCATACCTAGCCGCATGTTGCAAATTGCAGGACTTAGCTGCGGTGACCCTGCCCCTTATAGACTAGGGTGCAGGGTCAATGTAGCAGTTGCGGGTGGCACAAGTTGCGTTTGGTGGTGACTTGCACCATCCTTCTAGAATCAGGCCCACTGTATCTGTGAGGTGTGTTGACAGTGAGATTTTAAGTTATTGTTGTTAGAGTATGGTAAGTGTTGTTTCTAAGTGGAGTGGCATGGGTTGGAGCAGGTGTATCTGCCTATGTAGATGGGACAGACATAATAATGTGTTGTGGGGAAAAAAAAAAAAACACAGAACCTACATCAGCCAAAGTATCTTATTAAAAAATGTCATTCTGTTATTCTTTATGTTCTTTCTAACTTTTTACTGAAAATCTACAGTACTTTTAATAATGACCACTTGAGTTACATTTGCTGGTTAGCTAGTAACTTATGGCATGCAGTCTTGGGGAAACACTGGATTATGGATTGAAAGATTCAATAGTAGTATAGCATTTGGGAGATAAATAAAGCACAGTAGAAATGTATTGAAAAATGAGACTCACTCACCACAGTTAAATAACATCCAGCTCTTGTACCTAGTGAGAAGTGAGGATATGCACAGAATCCCGCTTAGGTGGCAAATCTGTGAAAAAGACACAGTGGACTGGCATACTGTACTTAGTTTGAAAGAATCATAAAGAATCATTATATAAAGTGAAACAAACTGCAGATGTGACAACTAAAAGTGTCCCGTCCATCCTGATAAAGGGGTCCTTGTAACACTTTAAAATATTGGTGGGATTTACAGGTACAGATAAGTGCTACTTTCTGGATAAAATGCATTTTAATTTCATTAACTTTGTGAGTCTCATTTTCCAGTATATTTCAACTTTAGTTACCACGGCCTGTGTTGGATCATACTACTCCATGATGAAAAAAATGATTTATTTAC
This sequence comes from Neoceratodus forsteri, assembly GCA_016271365.2. NCBI lineage: Eukaryota > Metazoa > Chordata > Ceratodontiformes > Ceratodontidae > Neoceratodus > Neoceratodus forsteri. The sequence goes on along the minus strand of CM057449.1, from coordinate 564,112,792 downwards.
CCTATAGTAAGAGGCAGATTTGCTGTTTTTTTCTACATTAGATTGCAAAACTAACCAATTAAAAGCAAGTGACAGAAATAAGCATATTTATATTAATGGGATTTGTGGCATGTGTCCCTGACTAACGTGACTATTTCTAGTCATAGCAGTATCTTCTTGTCACTGGGAGCCACCGGTAAATACAACAACCTAATGCAGCATTTTCAATCACATGGGTGCGGTGTACATATTTATGGAACACGTAGAAACAGAGGAGAAAGAAGTAAGTACATCAGCTTGGACTTGAACCCAGGTCACCTGAAATACCACGGTGGTCGTGATAGCCAGCTGTGCCACCAAGGCAACTGGAACCTGGGCTGTCCCAGAGCACACATTACTCTTTCTCCAATGCACAACTTGGTGCTGCAAAAAATAATAACTACATTTTCAATCACATGGGTGTGGTGTGCATATTTATGGAACACATAGAAACAGAGGGGAGAAAAAAGTAAGTACCTCAGCTGGGACTTGAACCCAGGATGCCCGGAATACCATTCTGGTTGCGCTAACCAGCTGTGCCACCAAAGTAACTGGAACCTAGGATGTCCCAGAGCACACATTACTCTTTCTTCAATGCCCAATTTGGTGCTGCATAAATAATTACTCCATTTTCAATCACATGGGTGTGGTGTGCATATTTATGGAACACATAGAAACAGAGGGGAGAAAGAAGTAAGTGCCTCAGCTGGGACTTGAACCCAGGCCACCAGGAATACCATTCCAGTCATGCTAACCAGCTGCGCCACCAAGGCAACTGGAACCTGGGCTGTCCTGGAGCACGCATTACTCTTTCTTTAATGCACAACCTGGTGTTGCATGAATAATTACTCCTTTTTCAATCACATGGGTGTGGTGTGCATATTTATGGAACACATAGAAACAGAGGGGAGAAACAAGTACTGTAAGTGCCTCAGCTGGGACTTGAACCTAGGCCACCTGGAATACTGTTCTTGTTTTGCTAACCAGCTGCATCACCAAGGCAATGGAACCTGAGCTGTCCCGTAGCACACATTACTCTTTCTCCAATGCACAACTTGGTGCTGCCCAAATAATTACTCCATTTTTAATCACATGGGCGTGGTGTACATATCTATGGAATACATAGAAGCAGAGGGGAGAAAGAAGTAAGTGCTTCAGCTGGGTCTTGAACACAGGCTTTCCTGAATACCAAACTTAATGCAGTAGTTGACAATAGCCACTAAACTTGCATATGCCTGTTTTATTAGTATTTATGGTATAGTAAACTAGAGATAGTGTGCAAATGGAGATAGAGAGACAATACCACATTTGAGAAACAGGAGAACATTTTAGAATATTAACATGCAGAGGCAAAGGATTACTTGTCCCACAAGTAACAAATTTGGAGTATGTCGAATATGACACAAAAATACAACTTTTAATAAAAACATTTGTTTATTTTGCAGTACTGATTTGTAAATTAATTAAGGGTTGCTACAGGTCAGTGTCAAGAACAGCGTTAAGTTTGACAAGTGCAATATTGCAGGGCTAGGTAGATTGAAACCTCTCATTAAACAATCAGAGTTAAGCTGTGGTAAAAAAAAGTGCCCTATCACTCATAAGAAAGTATTGAAGCCAAAACCTTTCACAGTTAATATGCCTTAATAATTACTGGTGAGCATTTTTTCCTTAGAGAAACCCGTTATAATTTGCCATTATAACTAGATGGTTATAAAAGCAAACACACGCCAGGCTTCCCACACTCCATGCATGCACCAGCCTCTGATCTTCCCTTCAGTGGCAGCTGCCATTACTTACCACCAGACACTTCATGGCAACTCGTACTCGGTGGTAAGTTAAAAAAAAACAAAAAAAACCCGAAACTGTCTGTACTAAAAAAAAAAAGGAAGGAAAGTTTCTAGCCACTTCTGAAAGGACCATGCTTTGGCTTGACTGGACCATGGCTAAAGAGAAATGTATCTATATTTTATATAATTGCTGTGATGAAAAAAACTCTCCCCAGCAATTATATAACATAATGGCTTGGTAGGTGTGTAAAACCCGATTTTTACACACTCCTTCAGTGTGGGATGCTTTTATAAACCCCTCAAGCTTTATTCTCAGGGTTTATGTGGCATCCCATGCCTTGGAGGGGTATAAAATTCTCATTATAACCCCCTACCCAGCCATTATTCTATATATAATATGTTTGCTGCTGCCGATTATTATTACAAAAATGGATTAAACATATTAACAGTGTAATGATTTATGTGGCATGACCCTCTGAAACAGTGAATGGGAAACCTATTTTAAATGACTCTAAGAGGTTACTGAAGCCTCTTTATAAACTGCTAATGCTGGAGTTAGCGCAGACTTTTGTAATAATTGCATTCGAGACAATAAAGAAATTGAGTTATATATATATATATATATATATATATATATATATATATATATATTTACAAATACAAACAAACAAATGCCAGTAGAAGGCGCCATATGGTCTATCAACTTTTACTCAATTGTGCAGCAAGCCCCTCAACTTGCAGTTGCCCTCCCTTCCCACCCTCTTCATCATACCCATCTCACCCTATCCCAACCCTCTTAAAGCCACCCACCGTTCTACAGGACACCACCCCATTGGGCAGAGCATTCCACCTGTCCACCACCCTTTCTGTGAACAATACCTCCTGATTTCCCTCCTGAATCTTCCCCCCTCCAACCTTAACTGGTGTCTCCTCCTCTCTCTTCCTCTTCTAAGCTGGAAAATCCTTTCTGTAGTAACCTTTTTTATCCCCTTGAGGTATTTAAATGTCTTGATCATATCTCCCCATCCCTCTTCTCCTCCAGGGAATACATGTTCAGCTCTGCCAATCTCTCCTCATAGGACCTCCCCTAAAATCCCTGGATCATCTTTGTTGCCCTACACTGTACCCCCTCCAGCAACTTGATGTCCTTCTTTAGGAATGGGGGCCAGTGCTGCACGCAGTACTCCAGGTGAGGCCTGACCAGAGTCCTGTACAGGGGGAGGATCACCTCCCCATTCCTGGGTGAGATTTCCCTTAATATACACCCCAACACCCTACTGGACTTTGCCGCCACCCTCCTGCGTTGAGCAGAGTTGTTCATGATGCCTGTTATAATCACCCCCAGGTCCTTTTCTTTCTCGTTACTTTCCAGATGTACCCCTCCCAGCTGATAGCTCCTCCCCTGGTTCATAGCTCCAAAGTGCTGTAGCTTGTACTTCTTGGTGTTGAACCCCAGCTGCCATGTTACCAACCACTCCTGTAGTCTGTTCAGGTCCTCCTGCAGCCCCTTCCAGACTTCGATGTCATCTACCACAGCTCCCATCTTTGTGTCATCCATGAACAGACTGATTCAACTGCAGACCATGTGTGAGATATCAGCTATGAATACCCCAAACAACACTGGTCCCAGCACTGATCCCTGTGGCACCCCGCTCATCACTTCCCTTGGTGATGAGAGCTCCCCCCCGACCACCACCCCCTGCTGCCTTCCATTCAGCCAGTTTACTCTCCAGTGTACCATCTTTGTTCCCACCCTATGTATTCCACCTCCCCAGCCTCCCATGTGGCATGGAATCAAAGGCCTTGCTGAAGTCCAAATACAGGTCATCCACCGCATGGCCCCAGTCCAGTTCCCTGGTCACCAGTCATAATACTCAATTAGATTTGTCTGGCAGGTTCTTCTGGAGACAAACCCATGTTGATGACCATTGTCCTCCAAATAGGTCACCAGCTGCTCCTTTAGGATTGTCTCCATAAGCTTTCCCACTGTCAATGTGAGACTCACTGGCCTGTAGTTGCCTGGCTTGTCCCTGTGAATGGGCACCACATGGACCATCCTCCAGTCCTGTGGCATGCATCCTGTGTCCAGAAGGTATTGAACAGGTCAGTCAGTGATCCCACCAGGATCTCTGCCAGCTCCCTGAGTACCCTAGGGTGGATGCCATCCAGTCCCGGTGCATTGTCCACCCTTAATACCCTCAATCCCTCCAGAGCCCTGTCCTCCACAATCCTTATGTCAGTCACCCCTCCCCTCCACTAACCCCCTACCCCCCCTTGGGGTATCTGCCCCCTTTCTCCTTCGTGAACATAGAACAGAAGCATTCATTTAATGCCTCTGCCTGTTCTCCCCCTCTCTTCTCCTCCCACCCTCCATCCTTCCTAATCCTCACAATCTGGTCCTTGTTCTTTCTTCTTTCTCTAATGTATCTGAAGAAGTCCTTTTCTCTTTCCCTAATACTCTGTGCCAATCTCAATTCTCCTGAGGCATTGACCGTTCTGATAGGCTGGTAACTTCCCTGAACTTCTTTGAATACTCTTCCTTCACACACCCCTCCTCCCCCGATTTCTTGAGTTTCTGAAATACCTTTCTCTTGTCCTTTACCCCCCTCCATTACCTCCCTGGTCAACAAACTGGGTTTCTTTGCCCTTCCTTTCTTACTCTGTGCCTTTGTACATTCCCCAGTGCCCACTGTCAGGCCGCTTTTAATAACCTCCCACTTTTGGCTAGCATTCATGTCTTGATGAATGCTTGTGAGATGCTTATCCAAATCTTCCCCATCCTACAAAAGTCCACCCCCTTAAAATCAATCACCCTGGTTTCTGTTTCCCCTTTTCCCTACTCATATTAAGCGTGAACCACACTGAGTTGTGGTCACTCCCAGCCAGAGGGTCCTCCACCCCCAGATCCCTTACAGCCTCCCCATTTGAAAGTACTAGGTCCAGAGTCCTATACAGTCTAGAAGGCTCATATACCAGCTGCTCCAGGAAGCTGTCCTGAAATGCCTCCAGTATGATCTGCTCCCTCACACTTATGGTGGCAGGAGTGCTCCACTCCATCCCAGGTAGGTTGAAGTACCCCACCACTACAGTGCTCCCCTTCCTACAGACCTTCCTGATTTGTTCCGTTAGCTCTCTGGCTAGGTCCTCCCCTTGCACTGGAGGTCTGTATACTATCCCCATCCTCATTGTCCTACCCCTCGAGTCCTGAAACTGTGTCCATAGGGCCTCTGTTCTACCTTCCTCCCCCTCTTCCCTTGTACACCCTGGGTGGGATATTCAGACTGCAGCAGGCAGGGGCACAAGCCTGGGTGCAGCGCAACTGGGCTGTGCTAGGGCAGGGACCATGTGATTATCAACGGTGCTGCACCATGGCTCAGCACCATTTAATATGGCACTGAGGGTACACGTACTGCAAATGGTGCAGGGGCACTGTGCCAGTGCAAGTGGCAGGAGGGGAGCCGGGGGGGTGCGCCAGTGCAAGGGCGGTTGTGCTAGGTGCATCAACCGTGATATTCAGCACTGGGCATGCAAATGAGGCTGTTATGCATGCAAGGCACAAATGGGGCCATTTGCATGTCATTATGGCCCCATTTGCATGTGGAGTGCTGATGACTTGTGCCTGGTGCCCTGCCAGGCTGCAGCCATCAGGGACTGATGCCCTGCAGGCCCTTGGCGGACCCAGCACCAATACGCCCGATCGCGGGCATATGTAAAAATCATCCCTGGTGGTCCAGTGGACCATGCTCCAGCACCCTATCATGGGCATATGTACACTATATCCTTGGTGGTCCAGTGGACCACACTCCATCACCCGATTATGGGCATATATAAAATATAGCCCTGGTTGTCTAGTGGACGGTGCTCCAACGCCCGATTGCATATGTAATATATATCCCTGGTGGATCAGTGGAAGCCTCCCCCAGTGCCCGATCGTGGGCGGATATAGCGAAACCTATCCTGGTGGTCCAGTGGTAGCCCTCTCCCCACCCACTCACTGAGGTCCCCCGCCACCCAGCACCCCAGTCAGTGGCGGGTGGCAGAACCCGCCCCGCATGCCACTCAGCCACCTGCTGACTGACAGCATACAGTACTGTCTGTACACCTATTGGTCCACTGCATGGGCCAATGGGCGTGCAGACCATGCTAACTACTACACAGGCCCGATAATGTGAATGAATGTGTTCATTCACATATCAGGCCTGCGTAGTACAGTACGCTGTCAGTCGGCAGGTGGTTGAGCGGCATGCAGGTGGGGTGCCGCCACCTGCCACTGACTGGGAGGGTGCTGGGTGGCGGGGTTCTCAGTGGCGGGTGGGGAGGGAGCTACCACTGGATCACCAAGATAGGTTTCGCTATATCTGCCCATGATCGGGCACTGGGAGGAGCTTCCACTGGACCACTGGGGATATATGTTACATATGCCCATGATCGGGTGCTGGAGCATGGTCCACTGGACCACCAGGGAGCTATTTTACATATGCCCTCAATCAGGCAAGGGGGGGCATGTCACTCCCAGGGCAGGGGGTTGGAGTCAGTGTTTTGGGTGGTCGGGTGGCCACCCATGGCAGGCGGCTGCTGTGTTGCGCCTGCAATACAGCAGCCAGTCTATGGGTGTCCCCGACTTGTTCCCTGATTTTGTGGGCACATCTTTGCACCCCCCTGAATGGCGCAAGGTGGGGTTGTGCCTGCATATGCGCTGCACATCTCGGGCTGAATATTGGGATGTGCTACATATGCATGGGCACACCCCCCACACTTATGCCACATACATTACTGTTGCGCCCTGGCACATCGGAAGTTGTGCAGTGCAACCTGCCCCATTGAATATTGTGCCGGGGCACATCAGTGGGTTGCGTAAGGTGCAACCCTGTTGCATCATGCACAACCCTTTTGAAGATCCCACCCCCTATCTCTTCTCATACATAGATTGCCATGCCACCCCCATCCCTTTAGCCCAATCCTTCCTGAACAATTTTTACCCTGGGATCATCATATCCCAGTCCTGGTACTGGGTAGCCCACATTTCTATGATGGCCGCAATGTCCACCCTCCTCACTGCCAAGAGAGCCTGCAACTCAGCTAACTTATTACCTTGGCTCCTAGCATTCAGAGTGACCACCCTCCAGCCTGTATCATTCCTTCCCTTACCCTGGGTTTCTCCCATCCCCACCTCCCTCTGTGCCTCTACCCAGACTCCTTACCTGTTGTCTTGGGGTAAGCTCATTGGGCTCACCTCTCCAGGTACCCTGCCTACCAGCTGTCTACTCACCACACCCACCTAGTTTAAACTCACCTTTGCTACTATATACCCCTCTATCCCGTTTTAATAATCCCCTCCCCTCTCAAGTGCAGCCTGTCTCCTGTGTATACATCATTGTTCTCCCAGGTTTGTTCCCAGCCCCCCGCCACTAACCCATACCCCTTGGATTGACACCATTCCCCCAGCCATGCGCTGAACTCTCTAATCCTCCCTTTTCTCGCTGTACTCTACACATAGGCCAGAAGTTATTTTGTTGGCATGTCATGAAATAATAACTTCATTTTTATTGTAATGGTTTGTTTTTTCAAGTAATGTTTTTAAATTGTATGTCTTTTTGTATTGTTTTTAAATTGGTGGGTATGTCTTTAAGCCATCACTATTTAGTGACATCTTTGGATGTAAGCCGTGCCTTTGATAAAGTACTGTGAAGTGTGAAATGCGTTAGGTAGCTCACAACCTTTTGAGCTTTGTTGTTTCTTATAACCAAGACATGTTTTATATAAAGGATATTGCACTTTGTTATGTTTCCCTGGCTGTTTCTCTGATTCACAGGTGATAGAGTACATGATAGCACGACTGGTTTGTTTCTGTAGCACCGTGGACCCGTGGTGTGAGATTTACTTTGTTTGAAAAATAAATATGCTAGTGTAGTGAAGTGTAGGAATGTTGGTAAATTAGAAACTTTTGGTTTAAAAGCCAGATTAGGTATTCTTAGATGAAAACTACATTTCTCAGTGCAGCCTGCATAAAATGGTTAATGCAATGTATTTTAGGAACTGTAGTTCCTAAAATACGCCTGATTTAAATAACAGATCAAAGAATCTAAGATTTCACTCCCCAGAGTTGCATATATCAAATCCTTGTTGTTAGGCAACAGCAAATGAAACTTTGTAAAGAAAAAAACAGCATTTTAGCAGCATAAAATGTTCTACCATTTTCATTGTGCATAATACTAGCAAAAACAACACAAGCTCACAACTTGAAAATAATATTTAACACTATAATTTTCTTACTATGGATAACATGTGGAATAACTCCCAAATGTGCTGAAATCTGTTAGATGTCCAGACAGCCATGTAACTGTGTAGTGCTTGCACTTTGTTTTGTAGCTCTGTGTCGGATACTCTTTATATGTGTGGCAATTAAGATGAAAACGTGTTTCAAAAAGAAACGAAAGGAGTGTAGTGATTATCTTTGTTGAGAGCTCCTTCCATATATTTTCCCTATGGTAGCCAGTTATATGTGTTTTGATGCAGTATAAGCCACTGCTAAGAAATATAAATCACTGTAATAAGAAAGAAATGATGTGACCTACTGGGAACTGAATCCAGGCCCCCAGAATATGGTCCTGGTGTTCCAACCACTGAGCAACAGGCTCACATGGTTGAACCTGGGGTTGCTGGACAAACTTCATTTCTTGTTTTTTTGGGGAGTAGCAATACCTAAAAGAAGGTTATTGGTTTAATCACCATCAAGAACATACTTAGCACCTTACTGCTGAAATAGCAGACTTCTGTCTCTTCAAGAAGTGGATACCTGTAGATAAATTGGAAAGAAGTGGAGCATGTGGAAATTCAGTTTGGCTTTGAGTCAGGCTCCATGAACTCAGTTTAGTTTTAATAATTTGGCTGAATCACTTTGGCTCTCAAATACAGTAGCTGCATGGGATGAAGCAGACTACAAAGGGAAGGGTGATAAAAGCCCTGAGGTCAGTAGTTCATAAGTATTATTCCAGCTATGTTGTGCCAGATGGTGTTTGCATGCTATTGCTATTAATTGATTTTTGTGATATTAACAGATCCAGAAGCAAATGGTTTGATACCTTTCATTGGACCAACATAGCCCAGTAGTCTGCAGCCCACTAAGTCAGCTGCAACCCAATGCTAAGCTATAGTAATAGCTGTTATGTTTTGTTGACTGTAAGGTTTATATCCCCTGTAGTCTCTGCTTCACCTCCATGCCAAATACAATATTCTTACTTGCATAAGGCAGAATGCAGCTGACTGAAGTTGTAAGTGAAGGGTATGTGTTGGCTGCCATTTGGGGGGGGGTTGGCTTTGTGGACAAGAGGCACTGGGGAGGGGAAGAGACCACTGGACAATAGGAAATATATATTTTTTATAATTAGAAAGGGGATTAGGTGAGGGTGTGTGTGTGGGGGGGGGGCTGTACCACTGGAAGCTAGGGAATATTTATTTCATGCCAGTGGGGATCAGGTGGTGAGTCATGAATGCAGGTTCATGAGTGATGAAGGCAGGGCTTTTTTGATGACATACTAATATTTTACAAAAAAAAACTCTTTAAGAATTAACCTTATACCTTACACTGTCAACTGAAAATTTTTAGACTTAACATCCAATAGCTTTTTTGATGTGTAAGGTTTACTATTTAATATACATATGATTTTATATATATATATATATATATATATATATATATATATATATATATTGAGGGGTGGCACTTAGAGAATTGAAAGTACAGCCTACACTGTTGACCCCACAAGTTTTAGATATAACTTTGAACAGTTTTTGTTATTTTGATGCACAAAGTTTGTTGTTCTTTTCCCCAGTTTCTTGACTGTCAAGACTCACAAAAGTGGGTTTGCAAGTCAGGAATGCAGGTTCATGATTCACAGAATCAGGACCTGCTTTCATGAGGTGCAACAGCCACATTTCTTATTATTTTAACAGTACTTTTTAAGCAAAAGAAGACCCACTGAATAATCTACCTTACACTCAGTATCAACCACATAAATTTCAGAATTAACAGCCGATACATTGTCTCATTTGGATGCTGTAAGGTTTATTTGGTTTTCCCACTCTTGTGCTAAGGATCATGGGGGCAGGGGTTTTATCTCATGAAAGTTGGCTTCAACTCACAAAAAAATGGTGTATGTCAGTTTCACAAAAATTACCTCATGAAAAGAATATTAGAAAAATGAACTGAGCATGAGCAGAAATGGCATTCTATTTTTATAATGATTTAAAATATGCACGTTTCAGTAAAGCTCCTTACCAAAGAATCTCCTTTGGGCCAAACCGCAATGAACCTAAATGTTTCACATTCCAACACACAAGCATTTGTATGTTATCTGTGAGAAAACATTATAGGCCATATTTTTTTGTATTTTCAACCTTTGAGAAGTTTTAAACTGCTGAGCCAGCCATTGCCAAGTTTACAGGACCTAGTAATCCTGGTACTGTACCAAATACACAAATGCCAAATCATGGGTATTCCATTCAGGGATGGGCATATTTCTAAGGTGCACAAATGAGGGTTTAACCTAGAAGTCACTGGCCCAGTTATTCATAAGAGTTGAGCCATGCGAAATAGGGTTGCGCCTGCGAAAGTCTGAAAATGTACCATTCTGCGATATGCAGCAGGAGGCAGTTGCATCCCCAAAATCATGCTGAGCAACAGCGCAATGATAATGAATGCATGTGCAACTGAAGGGGGAGGAACCATGCATAAATGGAGCAGTGCAATATTTAACAACTTGTGCCATGCGCAATAGGGGAGCAAGCGGAAGTTGCGCCGTAGCAGAAATGAGCCAAAATAAAAGGGAGCAAGAGAAGGCACAAGAACGCTACAGGGAAGCCACATGAGAGCAAAAGATAGCAGGGAAAACTGGGCAGCAGAGACACACAGGGCCAGGCAGGAAAGGGCACCTGGAAGCAACAGGCACAGGGGAAGGTGTGGGGAGACAGTGCAGAAGAGGAAAGTACACCACACAGCAGTGAGGCAAGCACAGGCAGGTGTTCCCGGTGCAGGGGAAGTAGCAGTCAGGACAGCGGGGGGGAATACAGTAACTGGTACTGGGGGGGTGAACACAAGCCAGGGACATGGCCAGTGCCACCTTCCAGATGGAGGCCGTAATGACGAGGGTGAGAAGGCGGGCAGCAGGGAGGGTGTGGCCGTGGAAGGGCCCATCGGCGGTTGCCCCCAACAGGCAGTACCGAGCCTGCAGCAGCTTCGAGCTGTACAGTGATACCAAGATTGTGGGCCAGTACCACCTGAATCGGGAAATTCTGAGGCAGCTCTCTGAGCTGTGCAGTGATGTGATGCAGGCACCCACACGACGGAGTCATGCCCTGTCAGTGGAGATGAAAGTGACAGCTTGCATGTGCTTGCTCACCACGGGTACCTTCCAGAGACCAACTGGGGACACCACAGGCATAACCCAGTTGTCCCCATCACGCCACCTCACCCAATTCCTCAGTGCACTGCTGCCACATACTGTGGAGTACATCCATTTCCCCAGCACACCGGCAGAGCTCACAGCAAACATACAGGAGTTCCACAGGTTAGCACATATGCCTGGTGTGCTAGGGACAATAGACTGCACCCATGTGGCCATCCGCACACCACCTGGCCCTGAGGGGGCCACATACATCAATTGCAAGGGCTATGCCAGCATCAACTGCCAGGTGGTGTGCGATGCCAGGGGGCACATAATCAATGTCTGTGCCACGCACCCTGGGGGAGCACATGATGCCTTCATCTGGCACCAGTTGGCACTGTGCCACAGATTTGAGAATGGGGATATCCCCACTGGCCACCTAGTAGGTGAGTATGCAAACCACATGGACAATCACAGGGCCTTGGAGGGCATGGTCAGAGGTGACATGGGTAGTGGCCTACATGGCCCTGGGCAGGGTGATGCTGATCACCAAACTAACCTCCACCCTGTACACACAGGTGACAGTGGATACCCACTCCATCCCTGGCTGCTCACACCCTACCAGCGACCCACGACCCCATCGCAGTAACTCTACAATGAGGCACACGCCACCACACGTAATGTCATCGAGTGGCTGTTCAGGATGCTGAAGGCATGTTTCTGTTGCCTGGACACCTCTGGCGGTGCCCTACAGTACAGCCCCTCAAAGGCCTGTGGGCTATTCCTGGCCTGTTGCATCCTGCACAACATGGCCAAAGAATGTGGGATAGCTGTACAGGTTGAAGAGGGGCACAGCGATGGGGACGATGAGGTTGCCGGTGACGATGGTGATGGGCAGCCCCCCCTTGGGCGATGGGACCCCCGACTGCTCTGGCTGGCATAGCAGCACCAGGACACCATCATGGAGGAGCACTTCAGACAACCCAGGTAAGTCATGGGGCCATGTGCAACCAACAGTGGCTAAGGCACAACCCACAAACATGCATGGACACACACCAGGGGTGCATGCCATCAAGGGAAGTGGCAGGGCATGGAAACACACACACAACCAGGGATGGGTGAGGTCTAACATGCCACGCGGATGGACACACACACACACATGCACACACACACAACACACCAAACATGCACAAAGGGTAGGAGGCACACCGACTCAGAATGCTACCCCTAGCTACACACATGTCCACAGACCACCACGCCCACTGCCTGTCCATGTGCGTGTGTCAGATGCTGAGCACCATTGCACATTGGTGTACAGCACAATGCAGGCATCATCATGCACATGCAACTGTGGACAGCAGCCGGGAGGGTGTGCAGATGGACTGTGTGTCTGCGTGCAGGGCCGGGTACCCACCTGTGCAATGCCCGCTGAAAGACACAATGCACACAGGGCAGCACCATACAGTAGCCGCATTGGAAGACAGGTCAGTCATGCAACACAGTGCCCTGGCAGCCATGGATGCATGGGTGGCCTGGCCGAGAACCGTCAGCACTGACAGGGCAACCACTGGCCTCATGGGGTGGCACCGATGGTCCCCAAGGGGTTCCACTGCATGAACGCGACCGTACTCTTGCAGGGGTCTGCAGCACACCAAACATGCCTGCGCCAAGCATGCTCGCGATGCCCACAGCTGAACCCGGTATCAACACGGAGGGTGTCGCACGATGCCGGGAACGGGGAGTGGACAGTGCATCGTGGTGTCTGCGACGCATGGGCACATGACTGTGTGCCCGTTCTGGCCATGACAGCAGTGAATGCCTGTGTCTGCCTGTCAATGGCAGCGGTCACATCCTTCTGCAAGCGGTCCATCCCTGGCATGATCAGAGTGGTGTCTCTGCTGCGACGCTCCTCTGCCCGCTCCAGAGCCACACGCAGTGCATCCACCGACGTTGCAAGCAGCATCTGCTGCTGGACTGATGCTTGCAGTAGGTGGGTGTGCTTGTCCAAGAGGTCATCTGCCTCCTCGGCATCCTGTCCCTCAGGGTGTGTGGGGCCCTGATGCTCAGCACCCCTTGAGGATGGGTGCTGCACACCAAGACCAGGCCTGGGCATGTCCACAGGTGGTGCACAGACACCGACACGTGACCCTGTACCCCCAAGCCCATTGGCCGACTGCTGATGCTGCCCCTCCGGCTGCTGCTCCCCAGGGCTCATTGGTGCCACCACAGTGGCCACAACAGTCCCACTGTCCTGTACACACACCAGTGCTGCCCCACTGGTGCTGACAGGCACAGGCTGAAACTGTGCTGACACACAGACCTCCACAGCAGCACCACCCACAGCTATGGCCACGATGTTACCTGCTGTGTGGCCATCCCGTGGCACACATGTATCACTGCCCCTGCTGTTAGTGACATCATCATCGGTGATGGACCCAGCACCGGCCTGAGTCACAGCATGCCGGCATCCATGGATGCTGGCATGCAGGGACATGGGCAGGGCCTCCTCCTCACCTGTTCCAACAACATCAGTGTGGACAGCCAGGCAGGCCCACTGTCGCACTGAACCACATATACCTGTGGAGGTGTATGGGCCCTCCTCCATCTCTAGCTGACTGTCTTCAGTGGACAGGCCCACCACCACTGACCCATGCAGATGCTCAGGATCTGTAAAGGAAAACAAAGCCGAGTTACTGCATGTGACCTACCCTGCCCCCCCATAGACAGACCATGATCTACCATGCAGTGATGAGCTACCACCCATCTGGAAGCCACCACCCAGAACACCCTCAATGGCACAACGCAGCTTGCTTCCAGCAACCCTCTCCTCCTGTGGGGTCAGGTGTACCACCTCCGGCTGTCCCCCACCTGTCGCAGCTCATGCTGCCCTGATGGCAGCCACCTTCTCCTTTATTCTCCTCCTGTTTGTGCCCATCTTCTTCTTGCACTCCTGCACGGAGCACTGGTGGCTGCCATGCAGGTTTACTGCACGTGCCACCTCCTCCCATGCAGCAGCATGGGCTAGAGGTATTCCCTGCCGTCCGCTGAGAAGCAGCTCCTGATCCAGGTAGGCCTCAAACAGGGCATCGGTCTCGGCCTTGGTGAAATTAGGCCTCCTCCTCCTCCCACCACTGTGTTCCTCCTCTCCCACAACTCGCTCGGTCATTATTTAGCCTGTAAGAATGACAGTTTTTACCTGTGACTGTGCAGTCCCATGCATGTCCCTAAATCCACAGTCCACACTCCCAAACAGCATGCAACTCACCAATAGACTGCAGTAACTGACTATGGCCAGTGCAGCCCAATGTCGCACTTTTATAGCGCAACCCATGCAAATGTGGCGAGGAGCAACTTTAAGTGGATGCAAATTGCAGTGCTGTGCCATTGAATGGCTGATTAGCTGTTTTGCATATAATGACTGAATATCATGCTGTTGTGCTTTGCGCAATTGTGTTGAACGTGCTGATTCAAGGGCGCAGTTCTGTGACATGTGCAGTACACACCTCACTGCACATGCCCGGGTTGCTGACGCAGGTGTCTGCTACGCTGCTGACGTGCTGTGCATGGGAAGCAATGCAGGGCATGGCCACCATTGTGCCAGTGGCACTTCATCGATGTTCACCTACATGTCGCTGTGGCACTGGGCCATCATAGGCGCACTGGGGCAACAGCGTGGTAGGCTGCTACTGGAGGTAGCACACAGGCATCCAATTGCGCTACATGCATTGGGTTCCAATGGCGCTGTGCTTGTCCGTGCGCCAGAACCCCTTGACCCTGTGCCTGACCTTTTCCCCCTAGGCGCCATCCGTCAGGCATGGGTGCACCACTATCGCGCTGTTCAGTGACAGTGCAATAGGGAATGGCAGCGCTGTACTGCACAGCATCTGCACGTGGGGAGCCACACTGCAGAGTGCCATTTTGGCTGACTGAGCAAGGAGAATGGCGCGGAGGAGGGCTGCACAGTGGAGCCAGGTAGAACTGGCCAACCTAGTGGCCATTGTGGAGCCACTCCATGGACCACTGTTTGGGGAGGCAACCCTGGACAGGTCCAGGAGCCAGGTGTGAGAGAAGGTGGCCACTGCACTAGAGGAGGACACAGGAAGGGGGCAGACAGCAGAGCAGTGCCGCCACAGGTATGGCAACCTGCGGTGGAGGGAGCCAGACCTGCTTGCCCGCCTGCGGGGACATGCCAGGAGGGGCAAGGTGCCACGGCCAGGTAGGTTTTACATCAACACACTTTTATCTTCCATATGAGTATCACGGTTATATGTGTCCAGCACATGGGGAGGGACTGTCCGGTGTTGGCTGTGGTGGTGTTATCAGGGTGTGGGGTTGGTGGGTCTGGTTGGGTGGGAGGGCACACACCTGGGGGCAGGGGGGCTTTGCTACAGGATTGTACTGACGTTCCTCTTTCCATGTTTGCACCACAGGGCCGGAGGAGCGGTGTCTAGCCCGTGAAATGCAGCACCACCAAGAGGACAGGGACACGAGGAGGGGCGATGGTCCACAGCACCCGAGGGATCGGCCTGATGATGGTGAGTGCCATACCTCCATGATTACTATTGCATGCTGTGTAAC
Organism: Neoceratodus forsteri; assembly: GCA_016271365.2. Classification (NCBI taxonomy): domain Eukaryota; kingdom Metazoa; phylum Chordata; order Ceratodontiformes; family Ceratodontidae; genus Neoceratodus; species Neoceratodus forsteri. The sequence continues at coordinate 564,097,026 of CM057449.1, read as the reverse complement.
AGGATGGGCAGCAGGGCATGGCCACCATCCAATGACACCACTGCCATGCACGCAACTTGTTACAGTCAGCACTGTCCAGTGGCACTGCATGTCTGGGAGTGCGTCGATGGTGGTCCATGCGTGCACCAGGTACATGGCTGTGCCACTGCCTTCGCACCACATAGCCATGTCACTAAACGGCCATGGTGGTGCTGTGCATGACTTGGCCGGTGGGTGTGTGCAACGTTCTGCATGGCTGTATGTGCCTGGGTGGGCAGGTCTTGTGGACGTGATCACTGTGGGTGGTCACACACCATCACAGAGGCATGTCCCACAGCCGTATGCCATGCACAGTGGATGGGCTGTATGGGGCTGTGCATTCACACCTATTGACTGTGCTCCCTTGTCCTAGGTGTCCGCCAGCTGATGGAGATCAGGGAGGCATTGAGGGAGATCTTGACTCTGGCAAGCGCATCATTAGAAATCCTTCAATGGATCGACCAGCTTGGGGTCCACAGGAGGCACCGGCGGCGGAGCAGCCAGAGCGGGGAGTGGGGCTCCCATTAACATTCCCTCTGCCCTGATATCCCTTACCCCCTGGACCCACCCTCACACCCCTCCTTTCCTGTCCCATTTGTTCACCCCTGCCCCTTACCCACCCCCACCTTGTTTGTGGCCCTCCCCCCAACTTTGTATATAGTATTGTATGTAGTTCATTTTGATACTGTTTTGGAATACAGATCTTTTGATATGAATACTGTGGTGGTCTCTGATTTGCAGCAGGCTATATGTGCTCAGCTACAGTGGTGTGCATGGCGTCAGGGGTGGTGCAGTCATGGGCATTTGTGTGTGTCCATGGGGAGGTGACTATGGTGTGGGGGTAGCTATCAGTCAGTGTCTCTGGTGTGTGTGTTGTGCCCTGTGCACTGGATGACTGTGTGCAGTGGTCCATATTGCATGCTCTGTGTCCATGGTGCCCCTGTCAGCCCATCCATGGCCTGTGCAGATGACACCCATGCATGTCTGTGACCTGCACAGTCTGCTGGCATGTCAGTGGTGGCTGTCCATGCAGGGCAGCCATTGTACCCGTCACAGTGCTGGGTTGCCTCCTGTCACTGGTGTGGTGCATGTCTGCCTTGGGTGACACTGTGGCCTCCACAGTTGTTGACCCACCTCCATGCTGTGGCTTGTGTGTGTTGCAGGGGATGTGCACCACTGTCTGTGACTTGTGCTTCGGGCAAATGATGGTGGTGTACAGGTCCACAGTGCCAGTGCAGGGTGTCTGGCACTCCTGTGCCATGGAGGACTGCAGGTTGTGTGTACACAGTTTACATGGGCCCATACTGGGGGCTTGGTTGCCCCGCAACTGCATCCTTGTTTTGTTGTACCCTTGGGTATGGATGGGTGTCTGTCCATACACTGTGTGAGCATCCGTGTGGTGCATGCTTCCATGCACCACTGTGGGTGTCTGTGCAGGCTGTTGTGGCCAGTGCTGGGTCGGGGTGTGTCATTGGGAGAGTGTGCAGGGTGCTGTACCACTGGTGGTGGTGTCTGGGGCATGCCCTGTCCCGTGTGGGGTACCCCGAGTGCTGACGCATGGTTGGTCTCTCAGCTGTACCTCAGAGGGGCTGTGCATGGTGGCACTGTGTATGCCATCATTGCATCACTGTGTGCTGCCATCCACTGATGGGTGCTTGTGGTGGGGCTGCCTTGCATGGTTCTGTGGTGCACAGGGTTGCATTGTCACAGTGGGGGTGGTGGCATGCATGGGGTTTCCTGCAGTGGTGGATGCTGCTCCTGGGCAGGGTGTCTGGGGCTCACAGTGCAGGGTGTGCTCTGCATTGGGGGGATGGTCAGCCCTCCTTGTGTGCCAGTCACTGCTTGCCGGAGGGTGTGATGGGGCACCATGGCCCGGCTGTGGGTTGGTTGCTTGTCTCCATGGGCCAGTGGTTATTCCAGCCCTCTCCCAGTTGTGCAGTGCATGGGGTGTGGGGGGACGATGTCTGTTCTGCTGTGTGTTCCTGTGCCCATCTGTGGCATGGGTGGTGGGCCCCTACCTCCCTGGTTGTGCAGTTACATTGCCACCCTGCTGCTGGGGGGCATCCCTGGTTGCGCTATGGTGCCTCTGGACTGCTCAGCTGAACATCCCTTATTGCGCTATGGTGCATCAGATCTGCTCAGCTTCCCCTTCCTAGTTGCACTATGGAACAGGTGGTGCGTTATTTAGTCGGCGGCTGTAGGCGCATTTTGGCCGGCTCAGTTTTTGAATATCGTGCCTCTTGCGCATGGGCGTAATGGACTTGCACTTGCTCCTGCTATTGCGCACTTTTTGGGTGCAGTTTGAATATCTGGGCCACTGTGTATAATTACTCTGAATTATATAATTTTATCAAAGTTTCAGAAAACCGGCAGTGGAAAAATCTCCTAGATACATTTTTTTTCCCTCAAGTATATGCACATTCTTCCCACCACCTCAATATCTGGTTTTCTTCATTTTTCTATAGTGTTAAAAAGCAGGATAAACATTTTTTTTTAGTTTTATGCAAAGATCTATTGTTTCTTTGCTTCTTTATGAACTCATCCTTGCTTATTTTATTAGTTTATAAAGCATTTTTCTCTATTCCATAGACAGTCATAAACACAATTCATTAGAAGATGAGTTATGTATCAGCTGTAGTAATAGACTGATAATACATAGTATTATAATAATATGACATGGCACAAAATAACACATTTATTATTGAAGACTTTTTATTGATTTGCCAAGAAAATATGAATTGAGAATACATGATGGAGCATTGAATTTGGGCTTGATTCCTCCAAGTGTCATCAAGAGAATCTGATGAAGTGATTTTTTTTTGTGCTGTTATTGAAAGACTGCTGGAGATGGGCAGCAGCAGGTGGTTCAACACTATTGGGTTGATACCATACTTGAGCCAGACTCAGGATCTTCTTCCTCATGCATTCTAGATGACTGAGAAGCACTGGGCTGTGTGGTGCTGCTGCATGATATGGAGGTAAGGGCATTATCTAGTGAATAAAAGTGGATCAGCAATTATTGAGGCCCACACATATGGCAGGTGACTACAGCAGATGTCACATTCTTCATACAAGATGGTCAAGAGTGGCTTGGCTTTACATTTACAGATGGTGATTTCTTTCCCGGGTAGGTGAAGTGGATCTGGTTGCACTTGAAGGAGCAAAAGGAAACCAATGTGTGCTGCTGGGTTTCTCAGATTGATGTCATTACCAGTTGCACTAACTGATATGGGAAAGCTACACATAGTGGGAGTGGAATCAGTTGGCTTCTGTGTCTTTTAATTTTTTTAAATTTGTATTTATTTCCACACTGTCACACCTGAGTAGTCTTAATTCCCAAGTCCTGATGCTTAGAGAGAGAGAGAGCACAGAACACAGATCCTCGCACACTTTGGAATCCATTCATCGATGTCAAAAGTGTCTGTTTTCTGTGGTTACAGTGAACTCCAATTCAGCACTGACTCACCCTTACTGCACTTGTAGCATATTCTGTACTTTAACTACAGTGTTGCAGTCATCTTAATTATCCATCTCCCAATGTGACGAGAGACTTTGGTATATAGGCTATTGCTTTCTTTTTCGCTGCACTCCTTGGAACAAGTAGCATTACCAACTCAGTATAATGCTCATAGTCTACAAGCATTTACATATGAACACAGAAATGGTATGGGTAAAAAAGGACTTGAATTCCATCCAATCTGCTCAGGAACTGTACTTAAAGTTACTCTGAGATGATTCCTCCCTGTACTACCTACCTGTGGTCCTCCTAACCCTCCACTGGTTAATAATCTCTGTGTAGCCATGCCAGCCAGTTTTAAACCCTGCTATGGCTCTTGCATTGACTTCTGCACTGGGAAGGTTATTCCACTTATCCACTACCCTCTGTGAAAAAGTACTTTTTAACATGTTTTGTGAACTCCCCCCAAACTAACTTTAAATTGTGCTCCATAGATAATAGCCCAGTGGTGTGGCTGGCTGAGGCACCCCATACACATGGTAACCCAGGTTCAGAAATGAATCAGGGTTCTCAGGGTCTGGCTGGGGGAAGGATGATTGAGCATCCCTAGATGGCTTTCCTCCTTCAAGGAGGTTGAACAGCATGTGCTGCTGCTGCTTGTCTGACACTTAGCAGAGACTAGGTGATCAGCAACATTGGCTGCCTTATTACATTTCAAGGCAAAAAACATTGGCTGCCTCTCAGAGGGCCTGTCACAGGCACCAGAGTATATATGGTATTTTTAGGCCTTGGACCTGTGCCACTGCACATGCACCAACCTCAGGGACAGGGAGAAAACTGGCGCAAGAACAGCATGAGCAGCAGCATGAGGATGGTGACTCAACAGGCTCTGCACCACCATCTTTGGCACCCCTCACCCATATGGGTAAACACCTAGATAGGGTGAGGTCTTGGATGGTGTGTGATTGGATTGGTAACACCCTATATTCATAGATTCATAGATTGATACAAGTTCAGAAGGCACATGCCCATTTATGAACTCGCCACCAGCTAAATTAGCAGTGGAAGGAAAATTTCTTATTACCCACGTATTTGTCAAGATTTCTCTTAAATTGTTCAATGTTTTCACCGTTTATAATGTTACTAGGTAATGTATTCCAGATTGGAGGAATTCTCTGAGTAAAAAATCTAGATCATTTATTAGTTGTACATAAGGATAATTTCAGTTTTGAATTATGGGATCTAGTGTAATTACTTACTGAGAACTTTTCTAATCCTATTGTGTTTAACAAGTAATCATTATTGTATGCCTTACAAGTATAGATTAAGTTGCCTCTTAGTATTATGTACTTCAAAGAATAAAATTCTAAAGATTTTAATCTAGAACCATAATCAAGTTCGGACATATTAACAGTCCTTTTAGTTATTCTTCGTTGAACTCTTTCTGTCATGTTTTGGTAGCCTATAGAAGTTGGGGCACAAAATGAAGCACAATAGTCCAAATGTGGATGAACCAGGCTTGTGTATAGGGGCAAGATTACAGATGGCTCCCTGCTTTTGATGTGTCTCACTATACAACCTATAATCTTGTGACATTTTTTAGCAGTTTTATTGGTATAGGTGTTACATTGTAAGTTATCAGTTATAGTTATACCTAAGTCTCTTTCCACTGTTGCGATAGTTAACTTCTCTTTTTGAATTGAATATGGATGCTTATTATTATTGTCCCCCATATGCATTACTTTACACTTTGCTGGGTTAAATTTCATTTTATTGTTTACTGCCCATGATGTTAATTTATTTAAATTATCTTGGAGAGTGTTTGCAGATGCAGTAATGTTCACAATGCAGCCTAATTTGCAATCATCTGCATATTTATTTATCCAAACTTCTTTTGTTGTTTGCATACTTGCTATCAGCACTCAAAAAACCCATAAGTGGAATGCCAAAAATCAATTTCTGTGACTCACGAACATTTTCCAATTCAAAGACTCATATGATAAAGGATCTTGGATCTGAAACATGTCAGACGTTTTTTGGGAATTGGAAACTAGTATGAATTGAATAAAACAAATTGGAAAATGTTCGTGAGTCACAGAAATTGATTTTTGGAGTTCCACTTATGGGTTTTTGAATGCTGGAAACTTTTTTATCTATGAGCTCTGGAGTAAGTTTCTGCAGCACCTTTGTCCCAGTGCGCACTCAAATTGGATATACTTGCTATCAGTATATTAAAAAGTAAAGGCCCAAGAACAGATTCCTGTGGTACTCCACTGATGACAGGGCTTTAGTTGGATTTGTGCCCTCGTACAACCACCCTTTGATGTCTGTTATATAACCATGCTGATATCCACTTAATTAAGTACATGTCCAAATTTATATTATGAAGTTGTTTGATCAAAATTTTATGGGAAACAGTGTCAAATGCCTTTTCAAAATCCAAGAATATGATGTCCACTGGAAGGCCCTTATCTAGGGCGTCACTGACAGGTTCAAAAAAACTAATAAGGTTTGTTTGACATGACCTACCAGTAGTAAACCATGCTGAGAAATGTTAGTACTATAGAAAATTTTAAGGTGATTGGAAATTTTAGCATGTATTAATCGTTCAATTATTTTACTGATAAGTGATGTAAGGCTGATAGGCCTATAATTAGATATTAACTGTTTATTACCTTCCTTGTGTATAGGGGTTATATTTGCTTCTCTCCAAGACTGAAGAACTTTCCCATTATTTACAGACATGTTAAACAAATAGGTAAAAGGTCCAGCAAGTTCCTTTGATACCTCTTTTAAGAACTTGGGGTGAATACTATCTGGACCTGGAGATGTACTGCATTTAATTTTGTTAATGGCCTCTAAAGCATCTTGTTCAGAGAAGAATAATTTAATATTTGATGCTGTAATGTATCTTGATGTGTAAAATCCATAGGGTTAAATATACTTGTAAAATAATGGTTACATTTAATAGCTATTTCTTTTTCATTAGTTATTAATTTATCATTTACCTTTGGTGGTCCAATTCCCGTACATGTTTGTTTTAATGAACCTATATAGTTATGACACTGTTTTTTATTGTCTTTGATGTCTTTGGCTAAATTTATTTCCATTTTTTGTTTTGATTTTTTAATTATTTGTTTGGTTTTTTTTTGGCAAGTATCTTAAACTTACCCCAGTCAGAAGCCTTTTTAGTCCTGCTGTATTTATTATAGGCCAGATGTTTCTTTCTGGTTATATGCTTTATTTCTTTAGACCACCACATGGGAACTCTTCGTTTGCTATTATTATAGTATTTTGCTCTCTCAGGTACCCAAATATTTATACAGTAATCAATTTTGGTCTTTATTGTATCCCAGACATGTTCAAAGTCAAGACTACCTAAGTCTTTTAACCATTCCCATGAAGTCAGGAACTTTTTTATGTTTTTATAATCAGCTTTATGATCATTTTTAAACTTACTTATCCCTTTGTTATAATTTGTTTGATTTAAGATGTCACATACAATCATGTTGTGATCACTGTCACCCAGAGGGTGTATGATAACAGGGGTGGAGAGAAGGTCAACATTGTTTGTAAAAAAGAAGGTCAAGTACATTATTATTCCTAGTGGGAGTAATTACTAACTGATCCAGTCCAAGTTTAAATGTAATTTCCAGAAACTGCCGTTCAATAGTGCTGTGCGTATCAAGTGTTTCCCAGTTTATATTAGGGAAATTAAAATCACCCAGAATTATTAAGTCTTCTCTCACTTTGATATTGTCTAACTGCTTCAAAATGACTAAGTTATCTTCCTGGTTTAAATTAGGTGATCTGTAACAAAGACCTATAGTTAAGGTTCTGTTGCCTAGTTTGATTTTGGCCCACAGTATCTCAGCTAGAGAATCCTCATACACTATCTCATGACAATTGTATTTATTGAATATGTATAAAGCTAACCCCCTCCTTTGACGTTCTGTCTATTTTTTAAGAATTTTGTAAAACCACTTATATCAGAATTCCAATCATTGTCAGTCAACCATGTTTCTGTAATACAACAGATGTCAATTTCCTTATTAGCAAGAATATATCTTAGTTCATCTAATTTATTTGTTAATCTATGAGCATTAGTTAGTAGAATTCGTATTCCCTTAACTTTAACTTTATTAATATCAATTTCACTTTGTGTAGTATTTTCCTGACTTGGTGGATTTTTTTGATTATTCAAACCAGATTTTGATATCCTCCTCTTTTTTTTCTTAGTTTTGCCTTTTTATTGTTTTTGCAGTCATAATTATTGTTCCACTTATTGCTTACAGAAGTATATTCTGCTGAATGCATTTTATGTATAGCAGTTGCACCATCCCCCATTTAATAGTTTAAATTTGCATCTATTGAGTTGTTAAACTGGAGGCTGAGAAATTATGACCCTACTTTATTTAGATGTAGTCCATCTTGACTGTACATGTCATAGTTTCCATTGTATTCTTCCCAATGTGTTATACATTTATGATTTTGCCTCAGGCACCATTATCTGAGCCAATTGTTTGTTTCTTTTAATGTACAATTGTGTTTGCATGTTGCTCTAGGAATTGGAAGTATTTCAGAAAATAAAATGTCACAGCCCAAATCTACCAGCTTGTTTGTTAGGTTAACAAATTTCTGCTTGATTTGTTGAGGATTTTGGTGTAAAACATTATTAGCTCCTGCATGAATTACAACTAATTCTCTAGGATTAGTTGTGGAAACAATGCCATTAATCATTTTTGTGATATCTGATATTTTGACCCCCCTAAAACATGATAGGGTACAATGTGCTTTATCTGTACCGCATATTGCACAGTCAAGTCCTTTAATTATTGAATCACCTAACACATATATTTCAGTTTCATTAGTCTGAGAAACCTGGAATTCCATATTTTGCTCAACTTGCTGTGGAATGATAGAAGTAGTATCAAAATATATTAAGGGTGGGTCTAAATTAATGTTCTGATTCATGCAGGTAGATTGATTTTCATTATATGGTAGTGTAGGGGAGTCTGTTATTATCACTTTCTTAACAGAAGTAGTCATAGCCATTGACTCTTCTTGGGTGATGTCTAAATTTAGGGGGTCAAACGAGTTAGTGATTTCAAGGTTGAATTGTTTGGCTTTCCTTCCCCTTTTTTTGTTTTGATGTTTCAAGTGTTGGACTTGTTACCAAGTATTCTCAGGGTCAGTACTTTCTTCTTCTTCCTTTCCCCTTTTTTAGTTGGGGGTATTAATTATAGGCACAAGAACATCAGTACAGGTTTTATTTTTTAGTACAGGCATAATAATAGAGTTAAATAGGTTTGTGTCTGTTTGTAGTCATACTTGAAAGCGAGATGCCATATTCTTCTGGCTTGTCTCAATTTCACTTATCCTTTTATTAAATTGCTCTAATAGGACTGACATTTCATGATTATCAAGACATTTAGTACATGTAAATAAAATGTCTAATGGATAATCAGATACTATCATATACATGTTGCATGTTTTACATAGTATAGCTTTTTTCACCATTTTTAGTTTGTATGAATGTTTCCATGGTCTCTATCATACAGTTGTTACAGTCACCAACAAAGGAAACAAGAAAAGAAGTGTAAAATAATAATACCAGGTTTGGTAACTATAATTCTTAGGATACCCCCCCCCCCAAAAAAAAAGACTCAACTTCCTGATTAAGTTTTGGAAACAAAGTTCCAAATTCCAAAAACGAAATCTGTTGTTAGTAATCTGTACCGTTTAGCAGAGATAATAATTTAGTGTTTAATTTTCACCCAAAATGTAATAATTTTTTCAAGTTAAATTCACCACAATAAGCAAGATTTTAAAGATAGATACAGACAAACGATATTAGTTCTATGCTGTTTCTGCCTGAGCTTTCAGCAACTCTGAGCTACTTGGAATGGTAGCACAAACAAAGAGAACACAGGCAGAACTCAGATAAACAGCATATAGATGTTGACTACTTATGGGAATCACTGATTTAATCGTCTAGATTCTATAAGCTTCTTCCTAAAGCGAATATTTAATTTTAGTGCTTTATAATGATACTCATATGTGTAGGGCAGGATCTTTATTGGCAGAGTACTTTAAGAAATACAGCAAACAATATAAACTGAGTGTCTTGTAGCCCCTGCTGTTACCTGCCAGCTGAGTGATCAGAGAAACGTCCTTAACTGCAGAGGGTTTGTGTTTATGACTGCTTTGCTAGAAACCCCTCTTGTACTTAAACAATGCTAAACACACAAAACACATGCGGAACGCGCATGTCTTTGTGTGCATTTTCACGTACGAATGAGCGCACCCTGCCCGAGCTTGCCCTGCTCACTGTAGGCTTCAATTAAATAGTATCCCCACCCAGAAATTCTAAACACTTAATGACAGAGCTGAAGCTCTGTAAACTGCTGCAGATATCGTAGTGCTGTTAAAAGAAGCACCAGCTTGAAACACAAAGTAAAAACACCTAATTGCCACTGTCAATTGTTTAAAAATGAATTTGGATGGCAAGTCCCTCTTCCTGTGTAAGAATTACAATAGGGCACAGTTAGTTACATCAATTTAAAAGAAATAAACATTGCACAAGCACTTTAGTGTATTAGAGGGAGCTGCAACTGTGCAGAGCAGAGTCTCACACAGCAAACTGACTTTGGCAAAAATGGGTGAGTATTATTAAGTGGCTCAATATAAGCAACTCAATAATACTGCTCCCATGTAGAACTAGTGGAGAAAAAGAACACTGAATGGATATAGCGAGTGTAGCACTGAGGGATATGCTCTACACTCCCGAGAAAGGGCATACAAAGATTGATTTGGCCAAGCCCTACTGAGCTGGCCATGTGATGTAGTGGCTTGAGCCACTGCTCCTGGAGCCTGTGGTGCCAGGTTCGGATCCTGGTGCAGGTGGATATTTTGCTTCCCGGGGGAGTTGCTATTTTTTCCTAAATCCACTCCCTCTGGAGTTTATAATCCTTATTTCAGTGGGTGTGGGGGTGCAGGTGGCCTGCCCTCAGCATAAAAAAGTTAATTTTTTTCTCATGAAGTAAGTGACCGTCGCTGTTTGCAATGGTCTGTGTTTTGCAGTTTGTCCTGTTTATGTCAGGCTGTTGTTGCCTCATTTATGTGATCAATGGTCTTATGGACTCACTGTTATCACATAAAACTTATTGGGTTGGAGAGTTTGCCTTCAAAAGGCTACTCACATGAAAGGGGGGAAACATTGAACTGAAAAAAAAATTTTTTCCCCGTGGTGGATGATCTTTCATTCAGTTGGAACAGCACTGTGCAGTGTATTTTGTTGTAACACTGAAGGTATCTGCATGCCTCTACCACATTCCTCAGTTCCTTCCTGTCCTCCATGGAGTACATATTGAGGCTCTCTAACCTGTTCTTACATGTGTTACCCTGATGCCCATATGTTATATTGGTAGCCTTCTGAAGTATTGTCTATAGCCTATCCTTTTTATGTTTGTGTTCACACCTGTGCAAAGCAAACATCCTGGGATCACTAAGGAGGTGAAGGGGCTGGGGAGGTGTTTGTTGTAGCAGCCAATACAGCTGAATCTGCAGGAGGTGTGCAAGTGAACACCTACCTGTATACTGACACGGCCCATGATCATGCTGCTTTACTGGCTGATGGGTGGAAACCTCTCACATATGAAAGAATGCAGCCATACCTATCACAGTGTGGCTGCATCCTTTCATCAATATTATTAGCCATGAAGCCCCACTCCCATCTGATCTGCCTTTTTAATAACATCAGCAGTAGGTGCTCAATCCCACAGCTGGTATTCCCCTCTTCGACTCAACCAGCTTTTGAAATAGTACTGGTGGTGGATGCTTAACTCTCAACTGTTTCATTTCATTTTTCTTTTTTATTAAATGGGTTAGACCATTGAGAAAACTCATTTAAAATGGTGACCCTTGGTTAAATAACAAAATTGTTACAATGAAAAGTAACAAAACACAGTACAATACATAAACACATCCCCCCATCCAATCCAGTTATCAGTCAACCACCCGGACATACTGCAACGCTGGGGGCCCACCACCAGTGCCAGATAACCCTTCCAGCAAGATGCAGCTCCAGGGTACAGATCCCTGGTGTCACCAAAAAAACACACCAACACTGGGGTACCAAATCATCAAGTGTCAGTCCCTGAAATAATGAAAATCATCCTCATAATCCTTTGTTTTCTTTTAACACCTGATAGAAAGAAAACTGTCCATTGATGTCTAGGCCCTCCCACCCAACCCCTTTCTCCATGCCTACCACCCCACACTTCACCACCCTCACTTTCTTCTCTGCAGTCCACCATTACAATCCTCTCTCAGCTGCCAAGCATCCTGCTCCTAACAAAGCTGACTGCAGACTGATTGGAAACAAGATAAGTCTGATCAATAGCTTTTAAATGCATTTTGAACTTTTACTCATAATTTTATCTTTTGTTTCGTATTTTTGCCCCAGAGTTTCAACATAGCCATTTTTTATCCCACCTTGTGAACAAGGCAGGTGTAATTTTTTAAATTTCTTCCAAAACATGTTTTTGCAGTCACTCTGTAAATCACTTTTTGGATGGGATTTTAAAAAATTACACCTACAGTATATTTATTATAAGATGAGGTCTTAAAAAGATTATCTTAAAATCTGGGTTGAAAATGTAAAAAAAAACAAGCATTTGTCAATGCTGAATGTTTGCTTACTGGCATTGGCAGTGGTAGTGTAGAAGTTACAGAGCTGCGTAATAGGAATGGCAGTGAAGCATTGCACTGAAGCCAACCCCACCACCACCCTGCAGAGAGTGACAGGCATTGGGGTGTGCATTTGGGTCGTCAGGCATAACGGCCACGCCATTTCACCACACCCCACTCTGCAGAGACTGACAAGTGTCACGTGTTCCTTGGGGTCTTTGTCTTATGCACACCGTATTTATTAGGGAAATATGGTGAGATGGGTGCGATATAGAGAATGGGGTGAAGTTTGGGGTCGAAGAGTCCAAGGCATACCTCGATGCCTCTCAGTGACTGCAGGGTGTGGAATGGTATGAGCATCACAGGCAAGAATCCCAAGTCACACCCCTGATTCCTGTCATTCTCTTTAGGGTTGGGCGATTTAGTTGAAAAGCCTAATACCTCAGGCATTCATTGGTATTTTAACGCCAAATTTTCAACGTTTGTTTTGTGACCCCACCTCATGAACAGGGGGAATATCAGTTTGGTAGCCGAAAGCTGGTTATGCACAGTGACTACGGGATGTAGCACCACAGGTGCAAAAATATTCCAAACAGGATGTAAAAAATGACAGCTGTACTCTTTCATGGGGAGGTGTAAAAATGGCTATGCTGCAAATGTGTAGTAAAAATATTTAAAAAAATGGTGAAGTCCGTACATAGAAACTGTGCAAGCACACCGTTATATAAGTGGGTTGGGGATATTTTATAGCAGATTGTCAACTCAGGCATTTTGGTGCCTCCGATCATGAACAGTGTCACTGTGATTTTCTTTATCTGTGCCAAACAATGATTTCCCACAGCGACCACGCATCTCTGCACTGAAAGTGTGAAACACACTTCGCCATGTTGTGAAAAATGGCAACTGTACTGTTCATAAGGAAGTGTTGAAAATGCCACTAGTGAAAATCTGGACTGAAAATATTACAAAGTCATGAACTAACGAGGATGCGTGGAAACTGCACAATGCTCACTCGTAACACAGTCATTTTATGGACTTTTGTCACCAAATTTTCAACATAGCCATTTTAAGACCTCTGCTCATGAACAGTGTAATGTGATTTTCTTAATCTGTCCTAAACATTGCTTTCGCACCAACAGCACCATTTATGCGCTTCATGTCTGATAACACATTTTGGGTGACATATGAAAATTGCAGCTGTACTGTTCATAAGGAAGTTTAATAAAATGGACATGTTGAAAATCTAGAGTGAAAATATTAAATTTGGAAACTTACGAGCATGCATAGGAACTGTCAGCAGCGATGCTCGTAAAAGTCATTTTTAGGCATTTTTTCACCAAATTTTCAACATACCATTTTAAGACCTCTGCTCATGAACAGTGTCACTGTGGTTTTGTTAATGTGTCCCATCCATTGAGTTTGCACACCGACTGCGCCATTGTGCGCTACATGGGCGGAAACATGTTTTGGGCAGGATGTGAAAAATGACAGCTGTACTGCTCATAAGGAGGTGTGGAAAAATGGCAATGTTGGAAATCTGGAGTGGAAATATTGAAAATTCTCAAACCTACGAGCGTGCGTTGGAACTGTGCAACGCACACTCGTAAAACAGTCATTTTTAAGAATTCTGTCACCAAATTTTCGACATTGTCATTTTAAGATCTCTGCTCATGAACAGAGACACTGTGATTTTCTTAATGTGTCCCATACACTGAGTTCGCACAACAACTGCGCCATTGTGCGCTACATGGGCGGAAACACATTTTGGGTGAGATGTGAAAAATGACAGCTGTACTACTCATAAGAAGGTGTGGAAAAATGGCAATGTTGAAAATCTGGAGTGGAAATATTGAAAATTCGCAAACCTATGAGCGTGCATGGAACAGCAAGAACGCACGCCAGAAACAGTCATTTTAGAATTTTTTCACCAAATTTTCAACATAGCCATTTCAAGACCTCTGCTCATGAACAGTGTCACTGTGATTTTCTTAATTTGTCCTGTACATTGATTTCACATAACCGACTGCGCCATTCTGCGCTACAAGGGCGGAAACACATTTTGGGTGAGATGTGAAAAATGACAGCTATACTACTCATAAGATGGTGTGGTGAAATGGTAATTTTGAAAATCTGGAGTGAAAATATTGAAATTTCGCGAACTTACGAGCCTGCGTAGGAATGGCGCAACACACGCTCGTTAAACAGTCATTTTTTGGAATTTTGGCACCAAATTTTCAACATGGGGGTTTTGGGCCCCCTTCTCATGAATGATGTCACTGTCATGGTGGTATTCAGTCCCGAAGGGTGATTTCGGAGTCACTGCACAGTCACTGCGCGAAATCACCCTTTGAGCCCGAATAACTCCATGACAGTGACATCATTCATGAGAAGGGGTCCCAAAAACCCCATGTTGAAAATTTGGTGCAAAAATTCCCAAAAATGCCTGAGATATGCAATAAAGTTGAACTCCTCTTATCTAGCCCATTATACAGCTTACAAGCATTTCCTCAGTTCGCGGTCGGCTTTGAAGACTGCAGACGTGTTCCCGGTCCACCGAAGATCGTCATGCCGGAGTCCGGAGGTAAGTATGGGGTGAGGGGTGGGGAGGCTGGAGGCGCAGTGGGTGGGTGCGGTTGTGGGAGGGGTTCGGAGACTCGCCGCGGACTGTTTTTGTTTTACAGGGTAAAATTAAAAAAAGACTTTGGGACTGCTTGCCACGCTGGGGTGGGATTCCGCATGGCACAAGGACTTTAGGCGTTCAGCCGACGGGGATTAGGCACCACGTCGACAAAAAAAATATAAAACCTCGGTGGATGGCGCCACGCTGGGGTGGCCCGCGGCACAAGGACTTTGGGGCGCTCAGCTGATGGGGGATTGGGCACCCTGCCGGCAATGACTGATTGCCATGCTGGGGTGGGCTCCCAGCGTGGCATCAACTACTGGGGAGACGATGCAGCTCAGCTGATGGGATTGGGCACCCGTCGGCTATACGCTGCGTCACGAAGCGCGCATGCCTGTGGCTGGGGGGGAGCTGCGTGTGAGCAGCTTCTTATCGCTGCTCACTCAAGCGTAGCTCCCCCTTTCAACTGTATGCCACTGCATTTTGGAGCGTGTCATAGACAGCTCTAAAATGCATTGGCTTACAGGGGCCGTGCCTGCCAGCACAGTGCCTGAATTGGAGGAGGAGGTGACACACCTCCGAAATCTCCGATGATGACACTATGTTTCTTGCACATGCGTGCAAGCAAACATAATGAAGTTTTAAAGAAACATTGTTTTTTTCCAGTGGCTATATGTAACTGTTATTTTTGCAGATTTTAGCCCTCATATGTTTAACATACAATAGTCCCATTGTTAGCCCACCTCATGAAAATGGCAGGTGTCATTTTTTATAATCCCCTCCAAAATATGTTTTTGCATTTGCTCCTTTAGATCACCCTTTCAGATTCATAAGATGGTGTCATGAAAAGATTAAGTTGAAGATTTGTGTTTGAAATTAAAAGAAACAAGCATTTGTCAATGCCAAAAGTTGCTTGCTTCTATGTGCTGTTTAGGAATTAGGAAGTCATTGGAGTGCAAATATTGAAAATTCGCGAACTTACGAGCGTGCATAGGAACTGCGCAATACACGCTCGTAAAACAGTCATTTTTAGGAATTTTTTTCACCAAATTTTCAACATAGCCATTTTAAGACCTCTGCTCATGAACAGTGTCACTGTGATTTTCTTAATGTGTCCCATACATTGAGTTCGCACACTGACTGCGCCATTGTGCACTACATGGGCGGAAACACATTTTGGGCAGGATGTGAAAAATGACAGCTGTACTGCTCATAAGGAGGTGTGGTAAAATGGCAATGTTGAAAATCTGGAGTGACAATATTGAAAATTCGCAAACTTACAAGCGTGCGTAGGAACTGCGCACACGTCAGAAAAAGACTTTTTAGAATTTTTCACCAAATTTTCAACATAGCCATTTTAAGATTCTATGCTAATGAACAGTGTCACTGTGATTTTTCTAATGTGTCCCACACACATTGATTTCGCACACCGACTGCGCCATTGTGCGCTACATGGGCGGAAACACATTTTGGGCAGGATGTGAAAAATGACAGCTATACTGCTCATAAGGAGGTGTGGTAAAATGGCAATGTTGAAAATCTGGAGTGAAAATATTGAAAATTCACAAACTTACGAGCGTGCATAGGAACTGCGCAATGCATGCTCGAAAAACAGTCATTTTTTTTAATTATTCCACCAAATTTTCAAAATAGGCTTTTTGTGAGCCCACCTTATGAACACTGGCAGTGTCATTTTGTTAATCATTCTGGAAAGGTGATTTCACACAGTGGCTGCGAAATCACCCTTCGGGCCCAAGTAACGCCATAACAGTGATAGCAATCATGAGAAGGGGTCCCAAAAACCCCATGCTGAAAATCTGGCACAAAAATTCCAAAAAATGCCTGAGATATGCAATAAAGTTGAAAAAACCCTATCTATTCCATTATATAGCTTACCGGCATTTCCTCAGTTTGCAGTCAGCTTTGAAGAGTGCAGATGTGTTCCCGGTTTGCCGAAGATCATCACACTGAGCTCCAGAGGTAAGTATGGGTGAGGGGGGTTGTGGGGAGGCAGGGTGCACAGTGGGTGGGTGCGGGTTGTGGGAAGGGGCAGACAGAAGTGCCGAGGGACAGTTTTTCTATTTACAGGTGTTTTTTTATTTAGAGATGACGAGGGACGTTGCCACGCTGGGGTGCGGGCTCCCAGCGTGGCAGCGAAAGGCTGTTCGGGGGCTGGAGCTGACGGGGGATTGGGCACCCCCATCAGCTATAACACATTTTGCCACGCTGGGGTGGGCTCCCAGCATGGCACCTGGATGCTTGGTGGGGAGAGACAGTGGAGCCGACGGGGGATTGGGCACCCCTGTCAGTGACAGCATGGGGGGGAGAGAGACAGTGAGGCCGATGGGGGATTGAACACCTCCGTCGGCCATAACATCATTTTGCCATGCTGGGGTGGGCTCCCAGGGTGGCACCTGGATGCTTTGGGGGAGGGGTGGAGCCGACAGGATTAGGCACCCTGTCTGCCGTACAGTGTGGGGGGGAGGGGGAAGGCGCATGAGCACACAGTGTGCGTGCATGAGCATGTGTGTGTGTGGGGGGAGAGCTCTGCTCACTCAAGCGGAGCTCTCCCTTTCAACTGTATGCCACTGTATTTTCAGCTTGTCATAGACAGCTACAGCAGTGATTGGGGAACTGTGGCCGTGCCTGCAAACACACTGACTGCATTGAAAGATGGGCTGACACACCTCCAAAAACTCGAATGGGGGCACTATGTTTCTTGCACATGCGTGCAAGGAACATAAAAAAAATAAGTTATGAACAAACACTGAATTTTCCAATGTTTTTCATAACTCTGTTATTTTTACATATTTTGGCCCTAAATGTTCAATACAACCATTTTGTTACCCCACATCATGAACACAACAAGTGTAATTTTTCCAAATTCCACACAAAACATTGTTTCACCCTTTTGCCACAAAATTATGTTTTGGACAGGATTTCATAAATCACACCTGTCATGTTCATAAGCAAGTATATAAAAAAGTATGTTGAACATTCGAGGTCAAAATCTGAAAACCAAACAACAAAGTTATGAACAAATATTGACATTTTTCAGTGTTTACTCATAACATTGCAATTATTTTACTATCTGAATCCACATTTTCAACGTGGTCATATCTGACCCTATCAAATTAACATGACAGGTATCATTTTTAAATCCCCTTAAAATCTGCAGTTCCATAAAATCATGTTTTTCGTCACATTTGATAAATGGTACCTGTTGTGTTCATATGCTGGGGGTAAGAACAACTACTTTCTTGGAAATCAAGGTCACAGTCCAAGAGAACAACAGCTTTGTGTGTGAACCAGTTCACTCCCCAATCATGACATTTTCACTATTAGAACTGGAGTTATTCATTTGTTAATTTTTAACTAGTACACTAGCTATGTCCAACAACTACACGGCAAATTCAAGCAATCGCACATATGCCATTAACCAGTGTTTGTTTAGGTGTGGACTCCAGAACTGTTCCCAAAACTCAAGGTGCGGTCTCACCAGTGGTCTGTGCAATGGTATAATCATCCATTTTCTGCAACTGATAAATCCTTGCCTAAGTCACCAGTTATCTGATTTGACTTCCACTGGACTTGCTGCATTTAGAACTGGACTTCATGTTATCATTAATTATAATTATTACCCCTAAATCTTTTTCTTCCCTAGAATGTTCAACTTTTACCCCATCTGTGCAATACTCGGTTTGTGGGTTATTTTCCTTCTGCCCACAGTATGTGCATGACTTTGCAATTCTTGGCATTGCACTTCAGCTGCCAGATACTAGACCACTTTTGTTTTAGATTCTTCACATACTTTTTCATTGTTTTAACTCCCTCCACACTGTCCACTTATTGTCATCAGCAAAAAAGACTTGCCTCCCCTTGTAACCCTGGTGTAGTAATGATCTCTGTGGAAGAATATAAGCCCCCATGCCACAACAGGAAACCAGATATTGTTTTATAATTAAAAGGAAATTGATTATAACTGGACCTGTTGTTTTTATTTTTTGCCATAGTTAGTCTGAATTCAAGTTATTTAGCATGAAAAAAATTCTATTTACTAAAGAAAAGTAGTTTAGTGAATTAGTATGGTTAGGGCAGTAGGTTACAAAACATTTTGATGACATTTTACTGTGGACAAGTGTGTGTCTCACCAGGAGTGTTAAAGTTACCTATAATTATAGGAAAAACAGAATGGTATAGAATGCAGAAAGATGTACCAATCGCCATCTTACTTTGCCCCCAAACTAATTGGCCAGGATTCACAAAGAAAGCCAAAAATCCCACAGCTGCGGGAAAAAGGCCTGCAGCACTGCGGAAATGTAGTTGCGTGATATTCATAAAGAAATTTTGAGCAGGTGTGGAATATTGTAAAATCCCCACAGCTGCAGAAATTGCGCAGGTGCTGAAAATCCACAACTGCGGATCCGCAGCTGCAGAAATGGCTTAGGAGGCACAGCAACAGTGAACCTAATTAGCTGGAACAGCAGACTTTAATAGGGCTGCCATAGAATGAAGCTGAAAGTACCCACAAAGAGACCAGCAACCAGTCCCTAGCTGGAACCACTGCAGCACCACAGGTACCAGAAATACCATGGCACTACAGTGGCCAACTGTCACTGCTGGTCCTCCCTCCCTCCCTGGGGTGTTCCTGTTGCCTGCAGGGGTATCACTCACTGCAGGCTGGCCAGGCTCTACTGCCTGTGGGGCTCCGTCATGGGCTGCACTGTGCCTGGTGGTTGTTGCCTGTTGCCATATCATGGCAATGTGTGCTTTCGTTGCTGTAACATTAGCCACTGTTATAAAGTACTATCTGGGATGCTATTACCTGTGCCTTACCTCCACCTTAATTGATTCCAATTGCTGGGGCACTACTGCAGTTTACTGAGGGAGAGTTACGCCTCATTCCACTGTGTGTAACATTTGTTCCGCAGCTGCGGAAAAAACTGGTTGTGAATAGCCTTTCAAGGGCTGTGCCTTACTTATCTCACACTCTTTTTTCCTCAGAGTCTTCTGCAGCTGCACTTTTTTCCACAGTCCTTAGTGTTGTTTTCTGCAACTGCAGAGGGTTTTGTGAATACCACTCAGTGCAAATTCCCCTTTGTTTCCATAACTATGTCAGTTTTGGGGACTTAGGGAAGATTTTGCACCTTCAGAAAGCTTTGTGAATCCAGCCCATTGTCTTTAAGTTGGGGTTTACTTATATATGAGGTCATGGTCATTTATTTTAGCCACAGTTGTGTTATAAATGCCACTGTTTTAGATTAATGCACTGTACATTAATTGATATTTCCTTGTAATCTATCATTCAGATCAGGTTGTCTAAATTGTGTTATGACATGGTTAATTCCAGACCAAAACCAAACCATTTTAAGTGCTTCCATCCCTTTTCACTGACTTTCAGTAGTAAATAAAGTGAAACTGATGATCTGGTATCAAGCTTGACTATGTAGCAGGAATGGATGATAGAAGGCTACTTTTAACACATCCACACTGATTCTTTTTCCAAGCACCAACTAGACATGACTAATCATGTAGGAGAGACCATGAATCTGATCTTGTTTGTAAGTACACTTACCTTCCATCATTATTCTAAAGTTTCTCATGTCTCCTGTGAAATATGAAACATATTTTTTCAATGAGGTTCCCATCCTGTTATGGAGCTGTATGTGTGGATTGATGTTAATAATGCTTTCTTGAAGGATATAAGCCAAGGAACACTTTACACATGACAGTGCAAAGTCAGATCCTGGATTAATGTTTATTTTCCCGTAGCAGCTAATGCTGTTTAATCATTAGAAGGAGCTGATGTACATATTACCATAGAAGAAAAGTTAAGAGGATGTTAATGATTGTGAAACTTTGAAAAATGTCAAAAAGGGATTTATCTGTGAGCTGTTCATGTGCACATCAAGCATTCTTTCTGTATGTTTCTGTAATAATTGCATAACAGCATACATTTCATACTCTTCTATTTTCCAAGTAGTGTGATTAAGAATGACTGTTATAATGGTCTATAACAGTGTCTCTCTACTAAAATAAAAAGCCTAAAACTACATAATTTCCAACATTTATGTTTCATTTTAGTGTTTTCAAGGTCTCATTTTGTTTCTTCTGTTCTTGGTCTACTAAGCATTTGATTATGCCATACACATTTCCAGAAATCTTTCAGAAAGCATCTGTTTCCATCTGACCTCGTGACTGCTGTTTGTGGCATCACAGTCTGTTCTCATGGTGAGACTGTGATGTCATAAATTAAGGCACTATGAAGTCAATAGGATATAGGTAAATTTATGTTACATAGGATTTTTGGACAGACTACCAAAATGAGTTATAAATACTTAAAGGAGATACGAAAATAAAAAAAAAACCTGTATTTTCTAGTAATATTTTTTTAGCTGAAATACCATGTTTATGCATGTGCATGCAGAAGTGCAGATCTGCTCTTTAAGGTACTAAAAAATGTTTTAGAAATGCTGTATAGTAGAGAGCTACAGTATGTACCTTTTCTCTCAGTTTATTTGCTTAATATGTAAGCAATAACCCATGACAGGGTGTGTGGTTATTGAGGATTAATCAACAGCCTGGGTGCATTGTGAGGCATGAGGCTGTAGGTTGAGAGTCCTCACAGCACCCGGGGTGTTGATTAATCCTCAGTACCCACACACCCTGGAGTGGGTTATTGCGCTTATAACATGGGGTGTCATCACAGCTGGAAAAAAGACCAGGAAAGCACCATTAAGCCATGAAAACATAGAAACTGGTTTATGTGTTCTGCCACCAGTAGAAGAACTGTGTTGTTGACATGGCTAAAGAGCACTATATATGCACTGCTCACACTCCATGTGTACTGCTCACAGTTCAGGATTACATTAACGAATGGGAACAGTCACCCCTGGTTAATCACTTGACCATGTCTCTGCCTGCCACAGATGGTTTCAGGTTTGGGAGACAGACAGAGAGGGACACAGAGTCAGACAGACACATGACAGTGCAGCAAGTTTGAGTGAAACACTGTCTTGCTGTCTGTCATTTAGATACTTTCTTGCTCTTTGTGGCTCTCTTTGACTCTTGGGTGTTGGTAAAACATCACCCTGAACTGCTCACGCTGCTGTCCATGTCACAGAACTTTCAGAGGACAGTCGAAGGTTATAATTGCACTTTTCACTTAATTGTCTTCCTCAGACACATTGGAAACCCCATCTCCCTCTGTGCCTGGACCCTGTTTTTCTCTCTATCTTTCTCTCTCTCTCTCTCATGGACTGATGTGTTGGAATCCCCATCTCGCTGTACACCTGGACCCTGTCTTTTTTTCTCTCACTCTCTCCCATGGACTGCATACTGTGCCTGACAGAAGAAAAACAAACTGCACCGATCGTGCTTCTGACAGACCTTCTTTCGCATCACCACACCGCTCCTTGCCCCTCAGTAATGCAGTGGGGACACACACAGGTCACAGAGTGGGTGATGCACTTTGGCCACATGGCTTCCTCCCAGTCTCTGTTGACACCCGAGAGAGAGAGAGAGAGAGAGAGAGAGAGAGAGAGACACACACACACGGCGGGACATACCAGCAACTTTTAAAACACCGAGAAGTGAACTATGCCAAGATGATGCCAGCCTATCCCACTGGTGATGCTTTCTCTCTCTAGCACAGCTGCAGTGTTATTTACTCCAGAGTAGGGGTGGGGTGGAGGGCAGTTTGTGCCCAGATAAAGGAAGGGTGAGTTGGCAGACACTGAGAACTGTTATAATGCCCACTGCCCATGCTCACTTTAGCTCACTTTTCAATAGAGACACCCACACGCACATGGACAAGTGAGCACTTTCTGCTACAATTACTGTCCACCTGCTTGACTGAGATCCGTGGGGCATGTGGTTGGGTTACACTGTGCCACTGCTGAACTTATTTCTTGCTCAAGACAGAGAGAGACACAGAAACTGTGACAACCGAGCACTGCCTTTGCTGACGGACTGTGCACTCAGTTGTGTGAGATCCTTGGGGTGGGTGGGTGGCTTTCACTGTGGCAGTCACTAACATGTGAGAAAACAAATGGCTGAGTATGACATTTCTTTCATAGCATAACAAAAAGAAGAACAGTTATGCCCTTGGATTCCCACTGCTACCAACTCACATGAACTGTGAGTATATCAGTCAGGTGGCAGCAGTCCTCCAATTGTCTGACTACTCCTACTAACCCCATGTTATAATTCTAGTTAGTCACTTGTGTGGGGGAGGATCGGGTTCCAGGATCTCTTATACAGCCAGCATCCTATATAGTACAGAATAATAACAGGGGTTACACTCCTTCAAAGGTTACAGCTGAGGTACAGGTCACTTATTAAAGAGATAGAGAGATCTATGCTCCTTTACAACATGATGACTGATGACTCATAGTGCTGGATACTATAAAAGAATGAGCTCTTTAATGAGAGAGCATGTTGAGCAGTTTGCACAAACCAACATCTAATCAAAGTACCAAAGGTAATGAATGGCACCAAACTCAGTTTGCGACATATTAGAGTATAGCATGAATGGGAGGAGGTTCTGTTCTCACAATCCACATAGCTGGTCAGCTACAAAGCACAACCCCCCACACCCAGTATAATGCCTTTCACCATAACATTATCCTCTGGACTGCCCCTCATCCCAACCACAGTGCTTCCTCCCACCCAGGGTCAGATGAGGATACTACAATTCAATGAATGTTGATTCCAGTATACCTGGGTAAAGAAAACAGTAGAGGTTTACTGCCCATACATAGCCCTTCACCCTACTCTTTTCCTGGCAATGATTGTAGGCCTCATGCATAGTTATTAGGGCTGTGCGAATACCTTTTCCCGAATATTTGGTATTCAGGTCCCAGGTATTCGGTATTCGTTATTCGGCCAGAAAAGGTGTTTTTTTTAAGGAAACTTTAAAAAGCACTTTAACAACACCATTAATCACCCATTAAATCTGGTGTAGCATATACACCTCAATGAGACTTCAACCACCAATGCAGAGCTCTCATTAATGTAACACAAGCTACATGTGGCACACTTGATCCTCCACACCACACATATAGCACTCCAAAAACGATATCAAGCATTGCATTGGGTCAGCACTGGAGGGTGTTCATGGTAACAGACACGGTAGCCCATGACATGGGCATCAGCGATTGAGCGCTTGCAATAATGGCAACTCAGTCCTGGTGCATGTCGAAGGGGCTACTGTTGAGGAAGGGTGACCGGATGGGGAGGTGGGTGCATATAGCTACAGGTCATCACTATATGTGTACATGTGTGAGGGGGTGGTGTTCAGCATGACAGAAGGGAAGGAAGGTTGGCCTGTTGTGGGGCTGTCAAGCTGGCCCCATAGCGTGGCTGGTGGTTGTCAGCCTAAAGGTACAAGGGTTCCAGGTTCAGGTCCGGGCACGCCTACATTTTTGTGTGCCAGGCACCCAATTTTTTTCTCCAGATTTTGCACCTCCCTCGACATGCACCCCCGCTGGAGTTAATAATTCTTTAGTAGGGGGGGTGTGGGGCAATGCAAGGGGCACAGCCCACTGCATGAACAATCAAAATTTAAGTCCCTGGAACTGTTTTTCTGTGCATTGGGGGTGTACATCACTGAAATGGATTTTCAGTGATATATACTTGCCCTGCCATCAATCACGATTGCGCTTTCATGGTTATCCCATAAATCCACAGACATGGGGTAGATGGTGCTTTGGCCATGGGCATAAGAATAGTGGTAACAGTGGCTGCCATAGTGGTGACAGCTGAAAGGGTGGCTGCTGCATGAATGGCACTGGTGGTGGTGGGAAGCCCACTGACTGTAGATGTAGCAGCCATAGTGATAGCAGTGGGAATACTGGTGGTGGTATCTGCTGCATCCTGCACAAAGCATGTATGCACTAATGCCCTTCTACTACTGCACAAAAGGATGTGACAGTGAATGTATAGATGGAACAGGTGGTGACACCAGTAGTAGTAACAGTTCTGCTGGTGGTATTAGCAGTAGTAGTACTATTCCCAATGCTACAAGAACTAAAAGGCTTGCTTGGGGAGAAAAATATTTGAGACCATCTAATAAAGAGACACCTGTCTGTCATCATCCATGTAGTCTATCTCACCACCTTCTCTGGAATTGTATTATGTATCAATAGTATACAGTGAAGCAAGACAAGATGCAATTCAACACTTTGCAGTAAATGCTGTCACAAAATATTGGATGACCAGAGATTAACTGCCATTGAATTACACTGCTCCTTGCAGCATACTGCAGCACTTTGCAATAATTTTGCAGGCATGGAAAATAATTGAGACTGGTGATGCCACACTGGTAACCGGAATATTTCAGGCATGGGAAATACTTGCGATGGGTGATGCCATACTGGTAACTAGAATATTTCAGTCATGTGAAATACTGGAGACTGGAGATGCCATACTGGTAACTGAAATATTTCAGGCATGTGAAATACTTGAGACTGGTGATGCCATACAGGTAACCAGAACATTTCAATCATGTGAAATACTTGAGACATGTGATGCTTTACTGGTAACTGGAATATTTCAGTCATGTGAAATACCTGAGACACGTGATACCATACTCGTAACCGTAATATTTCAGTCATGTGAAATACTTGAGACTGGAGATGCCACACTGTTAACTGCCATGTTTCAGGCATGGGAAATACTGAGACTGGAGATGCCACACTAACTGCCATATTTTATGCACTCGAAATACTTGAGACTGGTGATGCCACACTTGTAACTGCCATATTTCAGGCATGGGAAACACTGAGACTGGAGATGCCACACTTGTAACTGTCATATTTCAGGCATGGGAAACACTGAGACTGGTGATGCCACATTTGTAACTGCCATATTTCAGGCATGGGAAACACTGAGACTGGAGATGAGACACTATTAGCTGCCATATTTAGGCACGTGAAATACTTGAGACTGGTAATACCACACTGGTTACTGGCACCTGGAAAACTGTTAAAGGGATTGATGGAATATGGGCACGAGCAACTCAGGGGATGAGAGATGTAGCAACACCAGCAATCAATAGTCGGGTGGCAGTTTTAGGCACTGGGAACTGCAGGACATGCTCGTTCAAAAGAATACACCATGACAGTGGAAGTAATAAAGGAAAAGGGTGCTGATCACAGATTTGTGTTAGTATGACTTCGAATATGAATGTTAACATGTGCTTATTTGCAAAACAGAACAATGATGGTTAACACAGAATGGCTTGTGTATGGGTCAATGCTACAACACACAAATGTTGTATCCAGTACAAGACAATTGTTTAATGCAATTGTTAGTGGCCATATGTGTACCCATGGTGAGGTAGTTTTATTTTTATAAACACAAGTTGTTCCACATATGCTGGGTCAAGTGAGGATCTGTGAGGTTCCACCGCATCCCAAGCAGTGCTGAACATTCATTCAGATGGTACACTGGTAGGGGGGCAACAGATATATTTAAGGACCAACTGTGCCAAATGAGGAGATGCTTTCATCCTTTTGATCCAGTACTCCACTGGATTTATGGAGAATGACTCCAGAGGCTCATTGAGATAACTGTTCAGCAGATTGGGTGCCGACTGTGGCTGCTGTTCTGTTCTCTTCCGCTGCTCAGCTTGTATTGATGAGCTGAGTTCAGCCCAACAGTCACCCTCCTTCTCAAGGTTTTCAATACTGCTTTCAGTTTGTGATTCTGAGACTGGATCATCAATAGGGTTACCTGCTGGTTTCATTGACCCAAGGATGCAGAAACTAAATTCTGAGCACATCTGCTTCTGAAAGTCTGTAACCCTGTGAGTGGGCATTAAAAGGTGTAATACCTCACACTTGAAACATGGATCCAACATAGTGGCAAATATGTGCTTTTTATTGGAACAGAGATCAGAAAATCTAACTTCTAGTTCTGTGGTGAGGTTTTCCACAAGGGATATCACTGTTCCTGGTGTCTGGTTTTGATCTTTCTCAGCATTTTCACAGAATCTCCTCATGGCATTTTTCAGGATCTGTATAGCAGGAATTACCTGACTTAGCAGTGCAGAATCAGAGCTAAGGTCATGAGTGCTCCTTTCAAATGGGGCCAAAACCTTTACCAAGCCCTCAATCACAACCCAGTCCTGATGTCCGAGGACTCCCCCATATCAGTTTTCATGCTCATCTCATGAAGGGCCCGCTTTTGCTCCAGAAGTCTTTGCAGCATGTAGTAGGTGTAATTCCACCGGGTCTGTACATCCTGGATGAGATGATGCTGTGGCATTTGAAGATGTTCTTGTAGCTGATGCAGATGGTATGTGGCTTTCACAGAGTAATGGAAGTGGCTGCATATGCTTCTGGCTACTTTGACTGTGTGATCTGCTTCCACTGTGTTTGCCAAAGCCTTTGTCACCACCAAATTTAGTGTATAAGCAAAGCAGCGTATACCATCAAAATTGCCATCTCTAAGTGCTTTTATCATATTTGTGGCATTGTCTGTGACCACAAACCCTACCTGCAAATTGTTGCCATCAATCCATGGGCTCAACATCTCTTGCAGGAATGACAGTATGTTTATAGCCCAGTGATCCTTTTCCATAACACTGACATTTAGCAAAGTAGACCTGCAGGGAGAAGGGAAAGAGACAGAGCCAGCACCAGTACTACCATCACCACCAGTGACTACCACATCTGCAACACACCAGTGTGCTGTCAGTGACATATATGCATGATTTGAATTCATGCTAGTCCATATGTCAGTTGTACAGTGGAAAACTCCACCAACAGCCTGCGCTAGTAGTCTTGCAACTTCTTTTCTCAAATCATGGTAAATGTTGGATACTTCAGTACATGAAAATGTGGTCCGTGATGGTATATTATACCTAGGGTGCAAATGCTGCAGCAGCCTATGGAAACCTGTGTTTTCCACAATGGAAAATGGCTGCAGATCCAAGGCCATCATCTCACCAATTAAACTGGTAATCTGCTGTGCTGTAGGGTGTGATGCCTGGTATTTGGTGCAGGCATGGAAGACCTGCATGATGGGTGTAATCAAAGCGGTACCATCGCATTGATTTTGACTTTGAACCCATGGTGGAGGGTGTTACAATAATAGATGATTGAGCAGAAGAAGGCAGAATGGGTGACGCTCCTGAATGGGGATGCGCTATAAGTGGTATAGGTGGAGTTGAGGGCACACTGTCTGTCTCAGTAATAGAATCACTAACAATACTTTGTGCATCTACTGGACCAGTACCAGAAGAGGGGCTGACAGGCACATGTTGTGGAGGGGAAGGAACAGCTGTGGATTGTTGAAGTGCACTAGGATGTTTCATTTGGAGATGGTTCATCACTGATGTTGTTGTGAGATTTGAAAGGTTTTTACCATGACTTATAGTACACTCACACACACAGCATACTGCCTTTGTTGGATCATCTTTTACAACACTAAAGTACAGCCACAGCACACTTTTTCTTGCACTGACAGTGGAAGTACAGGCCCCAATAGGGCGACCATTGGCATGTTTTGACCCTTTCCCCTTATCAGACCTGGGTGCAGTGGATGCAGTTGTTCTACCACTTTCTTTCTCCGCAAAAGATGTAGTTGTAAAACTACTTTGTGTATCAGATGGAGTTGAACTTGACACAACTCTTTGAAAGGACAGGGTTGACTGTTTGTTTTTTTTAGGAGGAGGAGGAGGAGGAGGGTGACCCTGACCGGCCTGCTTGCCACGGCAAGGAGTACTGCATTTTTTGGCAGCTGCACATTCACGCTTCTCACACAGATATGCTGCATATTCGGCCTCATCACCAAATTCACTTAGTTGGGTATCAATGTCAGATGATGCACTTAGCAAGTCTTGAGGCTCTGGTAAATATTCAAAACCAGATGAATGCTCTTCTTCGGAATCCTCCACTTCAGCAAAAGAAAACGTGGTGAGAGGAAACTTGTGAGGCTGAGCAACAGTACATTTTGGCAACACAATTGGTGCAGTCCTTTTAACAGTCTTATGTTCAGTACTAGTCACAGTACCTATGGTCATGAGTACAGTTGGCAAGGTAGTAGCACTGTTGACAGTAGTCCTGGTGCCAGAATTACAATCAGGAGTTACAGTCGAAGAAATTGGCATCATATTACAGCTAGTTGTAATACTAGCAGCAGTAGTCATGGTGACAGCAGAACACTCAGGACTACTAATGGAAGCAAAGGTTGTGGTGACAGTGGCTGTGCAAGGAGCACAAATAACAGTGCACATTGTTATGGCAGTGGTGGTGTCAACAGTACAAAAAAGATTTGCTCTGGTTGCTGAAATCACGGCACTGGTGGTGGTGGGGAGGAGCACACTGATAGGTGATGTTGCCTGTATGGGGGCAGTTGTCTGAATAGTACTACCACTTTTAGTTTGGGTGGGTTCTTGTTCTTGTATAACTGGAGATGTCAGCTGTAAAGCCCTCCTACTTTTATAAAATGATGGTGCTGCAAATGCAGTACTAGTAATAGTAGTGGCAGCAGTTGAAGTTATAGTAGTACTAGTACTACCCCAATCTTACTGACACCAGAACCTGAAGGCTTATCAGGGGAGAAAACTATTTTAGAGCAGCGAATATGAACAGACATTCTCTCACCCTATTGCTCACCACTTATGACTGGTGGTGAAGATGACTTGCTTGGGCTATACCATGCACGTTTACAGGATTGATGAGACATGGTCCGTAACTTACAGTGTATATTATTTGTGATTAGTGTCTTTGTTTCTGTTGGTGCTTCTTGCAGAAAACAACAATAGCAACACCGTGTATGTAGCAGCTAATAAAGTCAAGCTGATACTAGAAAGAGATGGAGTCAGCAAACAACTTCTTACTTGTACGGTATCAGTTGTGCAGTGATACAGTACAGCAATTCAAGCTTTGAAGGTGCACCAAACAACTTACAACACACAAACCCAGTGAGTCACGCCGACGACACACAGAAATACTAAAGCAGTTCACAGAAAATTTATGTGTACACACTCACAGTATTGCACACACAGGGGGCGAAGACACACAAAAAAGAAAAAACTCACATGCACAGGAGGCCACTTAGGTGCAGTGAGCTGTGGAGGGAGGAGTCACCTGCGACACCCTCCTTACTCAGTTGTACAGGGAACTGAGCCAAGAACCAGACTACAGTCAGCAACTATTCAATGGGCCAAGCCTGACCCAGTGAGAAAAAAATAGGCTGCTTTATATATCACGAATAAAAAAAATGCGTGCAGACAACTGTGCATGCACTTGCAGGACGCAGATTACAAGAACAACAATACAATGTACACACGGATGATTTTTGTGCTACGGTAAGCTGCAACGCAGATAAGAGGGAGGCAGATGACAATAACACCTCACTTATGCAGGGAACTGAGCCTGGAACCTGATTACAGCAAAATACCAATTTGCTTCACAAAAGAAATAGAAAATACTACAGGGGCTGTGTGTGGATTTGGAACAAAAAACTAAGCAAGCACAGCAGTGGGGATGGGGCAGTCAGCAAAAGCTTGAGCCACTCACTGTTACTGAACCCAGTAACGGTTACCCACTACGTGCAAAAGCCAAACTGGACTTTGTTGACAAAAAACTTGATAAGAACTAATTGGTTCTTAAGCAAATCAAACCACACTGCTTCCAGCTGGAGCTGTGAACCGGCAGTAACAAAAGTACGCAGCAGCACACACACAGATTCACCACACACAGATTCTTTTTCCTTGAAACTGAGCCCAGTTTCAAGGATGAAAAACAAAACTGTAGTCAGATGCAGTCACAAGGTGATCAGATGTAAAAACTGGATCACACACAAAGCATTTTTTAAACAGTTATAAAAGTTACAAGTGGTAAACTAAACAGAGCTAGCTCTCTCGGAAATGACTGACTGTCTCCTCTCACCTACACACTCAGAGTGAGGAGATCACATGGTGTTCCTGGCTCTGAGCTCCAAAAACAGCCTCTGATTGGCCAGCGAAGCTCTGTGAGATTTTGAAATCTCACCCACCGAATAGTACGTCTTGAATAGTAGCCGAATAGTGAACTATTCGGAGTGTCCATCCAAATATTCAGCAAGCCTACTATTCGTGGTATTTGGGAAATACTAATTGGACCATGCACAGCCCTAATAGTTATCTAGATCATGGAAATGGAAGCTCGGTCCTCCCATTCATACCATAAACTAATATTTCACAAAATTGAGTTTAGTACCCTTCAGCACCCATAGTGCAGTACTTTGATTACAGCTAAAGATCCTTCTGTCAGCTGACTACATATCTGTTGTAATCCTGGATCCACTTTTGTTGTAGCCCATTAGATCTCAGGTCACACTGACAAATGTAGAATTTTAGATTCAGACTATTATTTCAAATAATCACTTGTTTCTGTGTGTGAGCATTCAGAATTGCACTACTGGTAGAGTGATATCTGTATCTCAAGTCTGACTCTGTAATGATAGCTGCAGCTATCCCAGTCTAGCAAAGTGGTCAAAAAATCAAAGCATAGCCTACTGTAGCACCTTCTTAAAGGGACACTGTCAACCCAATTTGGCCTAAAGTTGTCCCTAGTTTAAAAAACACATTTTATGATTGTTCTCATTCTGTGGAGGCTGCTGATGTGGCTGGTTGTTTGATTTAGACTCCTTTTTCCTTTTAAAAAGTAAAAAAAACTGAGTGTCAATCAGACTGGTGTTACCACACCAAAACGTGTTTGTTTACATTTCTTGACTAACTACAACTGCATCTTTCCTGGAATCAGGAACACCCAACACTATCTAGCTACCCACTGTGCAATGGGGAGTAGATGAGATTATTGTATCACAAGGGTTGTACTGTTTGAGGGTGTTTCTAATGTTCAGGAACTATGCAGTAAGCTTATGTAAACAATCTGGAGCAAAGCAAAGCTGTGTATAACTATGCATTTCCATGCATTTCAGTTCTAAAAGCAAGGAGGCAGATTAAACAACCAGTAACTTTAATGAATTTTAGAGAAGGCAAGCAGTAATAAAATGTGAGTTTTTACTTTGAAATAATATGATGCAAAAAAGGTTGACAGTGTCCCTTTAAGAAGACTTTCAATAACACAGCTTTTCAAACCTGAAGTACTTCAGTGGTAGTTGTACAAAAGGTGATCAGTACTGAGGTAATGCTGGGGTATGCTGAGGCAGAATTACATTACAGTCTGTAATGTGAGTGCCTCAGCATACCTCAGCATTTACCTCGAGGTAGTCAACTTTTAAATAACTACCTGTTAGTACTTGGCTTTTCAGTGTTTCATAAAGAGACGTGGATGAAACTCCTAAAGGTGACTTTTCAGTGACTGAGGGTGTCAAAGATAAAATTCATAGTCCTGCAGGAATGACTCTGTTTACTGCAGTGTCAGCAGGACTGGGCTGGCGAATGTTAACTTCAGTTCAGAGACAGCACATTGCTTTCTTTCCTTTAGAACTTGCTCTAATCATAACTGTGGAACTGTAAATGGAGAAGCAAACAGAACAAATGGATCTCTCTATTTCTAAAGTATATCAGTTTATGGAACCAAAAAAGTTGCTATCTTTTACTCCAATGTTCCCAGACTGCCCCTCACAAAAACTTCCAAACAACAAAAAGCTGCTCCCAATGCACTGTGCTGTGGCTAAATAGAAATATTCAGCAATCAAGAAAATGACCGAACCAGCATATGCAAAAAGAGTAGTTCACAATAGGGCTGTGTGAATATCTTTTTCTGAACTGTTTTTGTTTTCTTTTATCACAAAACAAGTGCAAGCACGCTTTCATTCATGAGAGGCAGCTGGCCATGGAGGAGCTTGGGTGTGTGCCAGTTGCATTCTCCTATCAAGAATTGGGTGTTGGGAGGGTGGAGGGTTGGAGTAGGGTGGTGCCAGGGTTGGTGGAGAGATATAACTGATTTTTTTTTTACAAAACAAGCTACACAATTAAAAAGATGATGGCTGGCCTTGGAGGTGGGTGGGTTGTGCCAGTCGTCCATTGAACAATTTAATATTTTATAATTAAGTACAACAAATTGTGGGTACTGGGTGGAGGAGGGTGGGATTGAACTGCTGATAGAG
This sequence comes from Neoceratodus forsteri, assembly GCA_016271365.2. Lineage (NCBI taxonomy): Eukaryota > Metazoa > Chordata > Ceratodontiformes > Ceratodontidae > Neoceratodus > Neoceratodus forsteri. Next base: position 564,064,171 of record CM057449.1, on the reverse strand, counting down.
GGTATGGGGATGGGGGTTACATTTTACTGTTGTTTTGGGCTGGGAAGGAGGGGGAGGGGCTTTTTTATTTTTATTTTTAATTGGCCGAATACTCTTTCCCAAAAACAAACAGTCCACTATTCGGGAAGAACTTCCAAATATTCAGGAACCCTACTAGTCATGGTATATGAGAAATAATATTTAGCCCCTGCACAGCCCTTGTTCACAATTGAATGCAAATGCATACAGCAGCATTTCCCTGACAAAAAGCAGGTAGTGTGACTCTGAGTGGCTGCCTACTTTTGTCTAGAAAATGCTTTTGTATGTATCTGCATTGACTAGATTGTGGAACTACTCCATAAATCTGAGAAAGTCCCTTCTTTTTGAATATGTTAGTGCAGTCTTTTTCTCGTTTTCTGACTCCTCACAAGACCTGTCTGGACACCCTTCCTATTCCTAGCAATTATGTCCCTGGTATAATCCCATGACTGCTCCTCCCACTGTGGAAGGGCCAGTCAAGGGGGAAGGGGCATTACCTCTGATGGACAAACACCAATGAGGATGGCAGTTGGAGCATGGGCTCAAGTGTGAGTTCTGGGTCTTCATTCCCCTCTCTGCTCCATTACATATCTCAGGAAATGCACGCATCAGACCCCTAAAGGTGCTGCCAACAAACTAATGATATCTAAAATTAAGAAAAAGACACAAACACACACTATGGCAGTTAAAAGTTATATTTAACTCAGTGCAGACTCAACCACCAGAGGGCAAATGGGGGGTTCTATCTACTGTCCAGTGGATGGGACTGCAATGACTTAAATAACACTTTTAACTGTCTTAGTGTGTGCATTTTCTTTTTCTTATTTTTCCCTTCTGACTCCTTGCCTGATGGCATTTCTTGTTATTTGCAGATGGTCACAGTGTCAGTGACAGTGATTTTAGGTGGACTGGTCCAGTCTGGTACCACTGTTGAATCACTATCTCTCACCACCAACTCAGACCATTGTGGCTAAACTCAGAGTGGAGTTTCTTCCTCCTCCTGACTCCCTGCCTAATAACATCTCTCTCTCTCTCTCTCTTTCTCTGCATTTGGTGATGGTCATGACATTGGTGACAGTGTTCTCAGATTGTTCTGATCCAGTTAGTATGGCTTACTCCAGCATCCCATCTCACTGTCTCTCACCCCCACTAAGCAGTCCTGGCCAGATACAGAGCTTGCTAGGAGGAGCCAGATTGGGGGTGGGAGTGGGTTTGGCACTGAGAAGTGCATGGGCATGTGGTGCCGCTGTCTCCAGCCTTGGTGGAGTTCTGGTGAGACATTCATCTCAAACATTTACAGGCAGTTTAATGGAAACAGGCATTAAAGAAAAGTGGTGATTGCCAAATCTTTGTATGAGTATGGCACACATATTTTCATAATTTGGTGGCTGCTGTAGTGCCATCTATTTGTATAACTTGAGTTCCTGCTACCCACTGACTACATACCTGTTGCAGTCCTGAATCCACCTCAGACAGCCATAGCCCTGGCCAGAACTGTGTATTCCAGAGAGAGATTTACCTTTAGGACTGCTTTGTAATTGTGCATTCTCCTCAATTTGTAGCTATCTGACACATAAATTTCCCTACCACTAATAATATAATTGAGAAGGCAAATCAAATGGTAATATGAACATTTTACATTTCCTTGCCAGTTGTCTAGTACACAGCAAACCTCAAGAATAGGCAAACCTCAAGCATTAAAAGAACACTAGGGGTATCAATATGCCAACGTAAGCCAATGACTGCAACCTAGGACAATCACACGACCAATTTTCTGTTGAGATGTCAATGAGGAATAGCCCCCTACACACCCCACTGCAGAAACTCTGACACATAAAATTTCCACACCAATTATAACAGATTCCAACAATGGGGCCTATGCTCCAACGGGTGGGATGTATGCACATGAGGTGTGTATCCCACCTACGGAGCTCTGCACCCACAGACAGGTGGGAGCCACTGGTACTCCCGAACAGCAGCGATCTGTCCATATGCACACTCCCCCCTGGCACACAGCAGTCTACGAGGTGGCCGAGGGTGGATTTGTAGACCTGGGCAGGCATCCAATTGGATGCCCATCCCAGGTCTGACAGTATATCCCTTTCGTGGTGGGGGACACATTGGCAGCGCTCTCCTGCAGATGTCCACATGGTTGGTGGCCATGGAGGAGAGAGGTGGGCTGTACCGCTGACTGTTCAAAGCTCCCACACAGTCAGGGAGGACCGGGGGTTGGGGGGCATTGGCATGAGGGTGTGTGCTGGGGGGGAGAAAAGGGTGCACACCACCCACTACACCATCAGGGATGTGCTGCAGGGCAGGGGACCACAGATACAGGCTGGTGGGGATTTGCAGAGGTGGGGGGTCTGCAGTCCAGGGGCCAGTGCCCCTAAGAGTGTGTGTGCATGGGGGGGTGGCATGCTTAGGGGAGGTAGATGGCATGGCTGATTTCCCCTGGGCAGACTGTCCTGGCTCTCATGTGGGTCTCATGGGGCACATAGTGGGCTTACGGCAGGGTTTCCCTGGCATAAAAGCCACCACCTTATGTGCCCCATTGGGCAGCGCTATGTGGCTCTTTGCATACTGACTAGTGCTGGCATGCTTCCTGCCTGCCCCGTGCATGTTGTGTTCCACACAGGTGGGGGATCATGTACTTAGGGGCTGCATGCCCCATTTTGTTAATGGTGCATGGGCAGCACAATGGGTGCTGAGTGTCTCTGTGCCTCACATACGTGGTGCGGAGGCACTCCTCTCCTTCAAGCATGGGGCCCATTGAGGTTCTTAAAAAGTATGGCTTTCTGGATGACCTTTACTAGCTTTATTAAACTGTCAGGAATGATAAGAACCAACAATAATTTTCTGCTTAGAAATTTGTTTTATATATATCAACCCTTACCAAAAAAGGCAAGTACTTTATAAATATTTTGATTGGTACTACATGCAGGATATATGCTGACATACAATATGCCGGGCACAAGTTTTTTTTTATACAAGAACTAAAGTATATGCAAAGAATAGATAAAGATTGTGTCACTTTCCTAGCATGAAAAATGTATATACAAGAACAATTCAATGCCAGTATATCATAAGGTGCAAGAAAAATTGTGTGTGTGTGTGTTTGTTGGCTATTACACTACATTGTCAGTATTGGTTTGAATATTTGTGATGTGGGACTAGAAGAGGGTTGCTGAGAACTAGTTGAATGGAATTGGATTCACTGGCTTTCAGATTATTTTTCTTAATTCAGAATTTCAGTATTCAAGGCCCCACCCCCCCAAAAAAAAAACAATCCTAGAAATCCTTCTCAAAAGCAGTAATGGGATCAGAACCCAAAGTGGATTCCTCAACTAAATGGAGTGCAATGCTGGCAAAAGATTGTCTTACTCCTCTCTCCTTACTTTATGCACTGCTGCTGCTATGTTCCCTTGCTGTCATCTAGTAGAATAAGTGCTCAGGCCATGGTTGTGGGTGGAGGTGACAGTTCTGGTAGACCCATCTGTAGCTGCAGATTTTGTCCATTCCAAGATAATGTCTAATACAACCCCCTCCTAGAGCCTCAGAAAGCCTCCAAGAGTCAAGAAGCATCCTCCAGTACAGGTTGACTTCCCTGATCCCTCTAGTTTGACTCTTCCTAGCCCCACTAGTCTGATTCCCACATGATCCAGATGGCCAAAATAACATCTCCATTTTCTAAAAAATCACTATCGCGTATGCAAACTACAGCTGTGGTATGCATTCTCCCTACCACACAGTAAGCATATACCAAAAGCCTTCAGTTCTCACTTAGTGACCTGGGAGGTGACTGACATAAAGCCCTGGGAGTATACTCTATTAGAAGCATAGATAAGGTATCTGTTAGACAGCAGCTTTTTCTAGAGGCTTTATTTAGGTTGGTCACCTCCCAGGTCACTGAGGGAGCAATGGTGGCTTCTCAGACAGGCTACTATGGGGTAGAGAGAACACAGAGTTGTGGACCACAACAGTAGTGTGCTTATGCACTAGAGAGTTTTAGGTACCAACAAGCGTAAGCTTATAAGTGCCTATTATAGTCATGCATGTTCTTTTCTGTGCTTAGTCAAAGTCATGGTTTCATTCATTATGAGTGATTTGACTATATAATGTCATTGACAATGTCAGTGACAAAGCCTTTAGGTCTTGGCATAGGGTTTCTGACCTATGCAAGCCTGGGTTTGATCTCATTGCTGAATATATATTTCTTTCTCACCCAATTTACATGCCTTGTATTTGAGAAATTGCTAGATGTCATTGCTGGTAGTATCCCTACAGAATCCTGACATGCAAGATCCAAACACCATTTTCCCAACACGGAAGTGCCCAAAAAGAGTAAAATCCTGACATGGGACTGCCCAACAGTAGAGGTGTAAGCGCAGTGTAGGTGATTATATTTTAGTTATGGGGAAGGGGCATGGGCCATAACTACAATATGATCTCCTCCACAGTGCTCACACTTCCATTTTTGGGCAGTCACATGTTGGGATTTTACCCTTGTTGGGCATTTGCCCATCATAAAAATGGTGTCAGGATCTTCCATGTCAGGATCTTGCATGTTGAGATTCTGTAGTAGCCCCACTGCTGGTATCAGTGATAAAGTTTCAGAAAGGTTTGAAGCACACTTTCAGAATATTAAACCGTTACTTTGTTGCAGTCAACTTAATTAGTGCTGACTGATACTTTGAGGCATGTTTAGGTTTGAATGCAACTTAGTGGTATGGTTGAATTTGGCCACTACATCTAAATCATCCCATTCCAAGGCAAAAATATGGGACTTCAGAGGAGCTGACTTTGATAAGATGGCCAACAGAGTTAAGCTAGCCCTGGCAAAAAGAAACACAGGTGAGGGGGTGCAGGCAACGTGGGCAAGCATTAAGGATGCAATACTTGAAGCAACATCTCATTGTGTTAGACAGAAAAGGAAGTACAAAAGAAGAAGGAAACCACTCTGGTTCTCAAATAAGGTAGCAGAAAAGGTCAGAGCCAAAAGGCTGGCCTTCAGGAAATATAAGGGAACACAGCGGGATGAAGATAGGGAGGCATACTAAACTGCCCTAAGGGAAACAGGGAAGGCAGTAAGGCAGGCAAAATCCCAAACTGAGGAAACACTAGCATGAACAGTAAAAGAAGGTGACAAGACTTTCTATAGACACATTAGTGAAAGGAGAAAGTCCAGAGGGGGTATTGCTAAGCTCAAAGGAGAAAAGGGGGCATGTGAGGAGGAGGACTCTGTAAAGCATCTATCCTAAATAGATACTTTGCTCAGTATTTACCGAAGAGATGGTAGGGCAGGGCCCACAGCTCAGCACCATGGACACAGGGGGGAGGGAGGTGAGCACTATTCCCTTCACAAAAGAAAGGGTCCTACAAGAGCTTGCTAAGCTCAGGGTGGACAAGGCAATGGGACTTGATGGCATACATCCCAGGGTACTTAAGGAGCTAAGGGTGGAACTAGCAGAGCCATTAGCAGAACTGTTTAGTGAGTCTCTGAGCACATAAGAGGTCCCAGAAGACTGGAGAAGGGCTCATGTGATCCCGCTCCACAAGAGTGGTAGCAGGGAGGAGGCAGAGAACTACAGACCAGCCAGTCTTACCTCAGTACTGGGCAAGATTATGGAGGCACTCCTTAAGGAAAGGATAGTGCAACACCTGGAATCCATAGTGGCACAGGATCCAAGACAGCATGGGTTTACAAAAGGAAGGTCCTGTCAAACTAATCTCGTAGATTTCTTTGACTGGGTAACCAGAGTGGTGGACCAAGGGGAGCAGTTGATGTCGCCTACCTTGACTTCAGCAAAGCTGACACTGTTCACATAGAAGATTGATAAATAAGCTGGGTAGGCTCAGGGTGGTCAGAAGTTGGTCAACTGGGTGGCAAACTGGTTGACGGACAGAAAACAGAGAGTAGTGGTAAATGGTATACAGTCAGAAGAGATGCAAGTCACAAGTGGGGTACCTCAGGATCAGTCCTGGGCAGTCCTCTTCAATATCTTCATTAGTGACATTGCAGATGGACTAGAGGGTAAGACTTGTCTGTTTGCAGATGACACCAAGATCTGCAACAGAGTAGATGATCCAGATGGGGTGGGCAGAATATAAGAGATTTGATAAACTAGCAAAATGGTCAGAAGAGTGGCAACTGGGATTTAATGCAAAGAAGTGCAAGATCATGCACATAGGGAAGAGAAACCCTGAAGCCACCTATAGGCTGGGAAGAGAGTTGCTGGCAGTCACAAAGGAAGAAAGAGACTTGGGCATCATCATCACCGATTACCTGAAATCATCCAAGCAGACCTCTAAAGCAGTAGCTAAGGCTAAGGGGATGTTAGAGTGTATTAGCAGGGGTATCACAAGTCATAAGAGGGAGGTAATAATCCCTCTTTACAAGACACTAGTTAGGCCCCATCTGGAGTACCGCATGCAGTACTGGAGGCCACACCTTCACAAGGACATTAACCAAATTGAGGCAGTCCAGAGAAGGGCAACCAAAATGGTGCAGGGTCTGCATCAGAAGACATATGAGGACAGATTAACGGAGCTCAATATGTATACCTTGAGCAAAGGAGGAGAGAGGTGATATGATTGAAACATTCAAACACCTTAAGGGCATTAACAATGTGAAAGAGTCTAACATGTTTAAATATAAGAAAAATAGCAGGACAAGAGGACACAGCATGAGAATAGAGGAGGCTGATTAAGGGGGAATGTGAGGAAATTCTTTTTCACAGAAAGAGTGGTGGATGCATGGAACAGCCTACCTCAGGAAGTGGTAGCTATGAATACAGTGCAAGGCTGCAAACAGGCATGAGATAGGCATAAGGGAGCAATACAGATGAATATGGATAGATAGGTCATTGACAGTGTAAAAGTGTGTGGCACATTCATAAGGTAGAAAAAATGGACAGACTGGATGGGCCTTGCGGTCCTTATCTGCCATCAACCTCTATGTTTCTATGTTTCTATGTTACTTCAAGTTAGCAAAATGTTCATTACTGAACATCTCTACAACTGTGTAGGGGGGTCTGCACTCAATACAGGATGTGCTTTCTCATTGCGTAGGTTTCTTATCTAGAAACCTTCTGTTTTAATCAAACCCAGGCCCTCTCCTAACTGCTGTCCTGGTTCTCCACCACTGTGCTATCATTCCACATGGTAAGACAGAAGGTTTCTAGAGAGATGCATGCTACTGTAATAACATAAACTTTAATGAGAAAGAAAACAAATGCTCACAATTGGGAATCAAACTTGGGCCCCCTTCTGACAACTATCCTGGTGCTGTCACTGTGCTATCATTCCACATGGACAGACAGATGAATCCTAACAAAATAAATTGTACTAAGAAAGAAAAATGACCACACCTGAGAATCAACCCCAAATCACCTACCAGCTGCTGTCCTAGTGCTCTGTCACTGTGCTATTGTTCCATGTGGCATAATAGAATCTTTATAGAGAGATGCATGGTGACAACATAAATTGTAGTGAAAAAAAAGACATGTTCACAACTGTGAATCAAACCAATGCCCCCCTCTCAACTACTGCCCTGATGCTGTGCCACTGTGCTATCATTCTACATGGCAAGACAGATGGTTTCAAGAGTGAGGTGCACACTATGAACAAAAACAGTAGTGAAAAAGAAAAAAATGTTCACAACTAGGAGTAGAGTTCAGGCCCTCTCCCAACTACTGTCCTGGTGCTCAGTCACTATGCTATGAATCCACATAGAGAGATCGAAAGTTTTAGACAGAGATGCATACCAATAACAAATATCGTAGTGAGGAAGAAAAAATATTCCCAACTGGTAATCAAACCAAGGCCCTTTCTGACCACTGTCCAGATGCACTGTCACTGTGTTATAATTACACATAGGGAGACAAAAGGTTCCTAGAGACAGATGCTTGTGAACAACATAAATTGTAGTAAGAATGAAAACATGTTCACAACAAGGAATCAGACCCAGGCCCACCTCCAAACAGCTGTCCTGGTGCATTGCCACTTTGTTATTGTTCAACATGGTGAGACTGAAGGTTTCAAGAGATAGATGATTATTAAAAATAGAAAATGATTTGAAAAAAGAAAAAAAAAATCCACAACTGGATATTGAACTCATGCCCCCTCACAACTACTATCCTTGTGCTCTACCACTGTGTTGTTGTTATTCCACCTAGTGAGATAGAAGGTTTCTAGAGATACATAAATGTTAGCAACAAAAATCGTAGTCAGAAAGAAAAATATGTTTACAACTGGGAATTCCAACCCAAGCCCCATCCCAACTAATATCCTGGTGCTTTGCCACTATGATATTGTTCCACATGGTCAAACTGAAGATTTCTAGTGGTGGATAATTGGTAACAATACAAACTGAAGTGAAAAAGAAAAACATGTTCATAACTGTGAATTGAATTCAGGCCTCCTCCCAACTACCATTCTGGTTCTCTACCACAGTGCTGTCATTCCACATGGGGAGGCAGGAGGTTTCTAGAGACAGATGAATTCTAACAAAAGCAATTGTGAGAAAGAAAACAAAATATTCACAACTGGGAATGGAACCAGGCCCCCTTCCCACTTCTGTCCTGGTGCTCTGCCACTGTGCTATCATTCCACATGGTGAGACATAAAATTTCTAGAGATAGATAAATGATTACAATAGACATTTTAGGAAGAAAGTAAACATGTTCATAACTCACAACCAAGCTCAGGCCCCCTCCCAACTACTGTCCTGGTGCTCTGTCACTGTGGTATCATTTCGCATGATGAGAGAGAAGATTTCTAGAGAGATGCCTGATAGCAACATAAACTGCAACAACAAAAAAAACAATATTCAAAATGGGGGACTGAACTGCACCCAGGCCTCTACCCAAATACAGTCCTGGTGCTGTGTCACTGTGCTTATTCCACATGGCATGACAGACTGTTTCTAGAGAGATGCATGCTAACAACATAAATTGCAGTAAAAAAAGGTTTAGAACTAGGAATCAAACCAAGGTTCTCCTCCCAGTTACTGTCCTGGTGCTGTGCCACCTTGCTATCATTCTACATGGAAAGACAGACTGTTTTAAGAGGGAGATGCATGCAGTCAACACAAATTTTAGTGAGAAAGAAAAAAAAAATGTTCAGAGCCTGGAGCAGAGCCCAGGACCCCTCCCAACTACTGTCCTGGTGCACTGCCGCTGTGCTATTGCTTCACATGGTGAGACTAAATATTTCTAGAGATAGAGGAATGCTAACAATAGCAACTTAAGGGAAAATGAAAAAAAATGTTCACAACTGAATATTGAACTCAGGCTCCCTCCCAACTACTGTCCTGGTGCTCTACCACCATGCTGTTATTCTACAAGGTGACACAGACAATTTCTAGTGATAGATGAATGTTAACAATAGGAATTGCAGTGACAAAGAAAAAAGTTCACAACTAGGAATCAAACCCAGGACCCCTCCCAGCTACTGTCCTGGTGTTCTTCCGCTGTGCTATTGTTCTATATAGTGAGTTTGAAGGTTTCTAGAGATCGATGATTGCTAGGAATAGAAGCTGAAATGAAAAAGAAATCATGTTCACAACTAGGAACCCAATACAGACTCCTCCCAACTACTGTCCTGGTGCTCTGCCACTATGCTATCATTCGACATGGTAAGAGAGAAGTTCCTAGAGAGATGCCTGCTAATAACATAAATTATAGTGAGAAAGAAAAACTGTTTCTAACTATGAATTGAATTCAGACCCCCTCCCAACTACTGTCCTGGTGCTCTACCACTGTGCTATCATCCCTCATGGTGAGACAGAAGGTTTCTAGAGATAGATGAATGTTAACAGGAACTTTAGTGAGAAAGAAAAAAATGTTCACTACTTTGAATGGAAACCAGGCCCTCTACCAATTACTGTCCTGGTGCTCTGCCACTGTTTTATCATGCCACATGATGAAATAGAAAATGCCTAGAGATAGATGAATGATAACGATAGAAACTGTAGTGAGAAAAAAAAAACATGTTCACAACTGGGGACTGAACCCAGGCCCTCCACCAAACTACTGTCCTGTTGCTCTGCAATGGTGCTATTTTTCTACATGGTAAAACAGAACATTTCTAGAGAGATGCCTTCTAACAACATAAATTGTAGTGAGAACAAAAAACCCATTAAAAATAAGGAATTGAAACCAGGCCTCTACCCAAATGCGGTCCTAGTGCTCTGCCATTGTGCTATAATTTCTGATGGTAAGACATAAGTTTTTTAGATGGCGAGGCATGCTAACAAACCTGAACTGTAATGAGAAAAAAAAACAATGTACACAACTGGAAATCGAACTCTCGCTGGTCCTCACTTAATTACTTTTCTGGTACATTGCAATGTACTATTATACCACATGGCAATTGAGAAGGTTTCTATATATAGACAAATGCTAACAACAAAAACTGTAGTGAGAAAGAAAAACAAATTCACAATTGTGAACTGAACTCAGACCCTCTCCCTTCGACTGTTCTGGTGCTCTGTCACTCTGCTATCATTCCACGTGGTGAGACAAATGGTTGAGAGAGAGAGAGAGAGAGAGAGAGAGAGAGATTCATGCTAAAAACACAAATTATAGTTAAAGAGAAAAAATTTTCACAACTGGAAATCAGCCCCAGCCCCCTACTAACTAATTACATGGTGCTGTGTCATTGTGCTATCCTTTCACATGGCAAAGCAGAATTTTTTAGAGAGATACATGCTAACAACATAAACTGTAGTGAGGATGAATAAATGTTCACAACTGGGAATCAAAACCAGGCCCCATCCCAACTACTGTCCTGGTGCTCTGCCACTGTGCTATCATTCCACATGGCAATACCAAAGATTTCTGGTGCTAGATCATTGATAACAGAAGCTGTAATGAGAATGAAAAAAAAATTCACATCAATTTAATGTTCTGAAAGTCTGCTTCAGACCTTGCTGAAACTTTATCACTGACTTCAGCAATGACATTTAGGCCTAGATATTCAAAAGAGATGCTCCTGGTGCAACTAGGTTGCGCTGGCTCATCCCAAGAAGTGAACCTCTGGGCCATATTCAAAAAGAAGGGATACACCGCACAATTCCAGATGTGCTGCAGCACAAAGAGAATGCATGTGGTGCATCTGGAGGGGGTGTTCCCATGAATAAGTGGCACATAGCAATATTCAGCTGAGATGTGTGGTGCAGCTGCCTACACATCTCAGAGATGTGCTGCACAAAGTTAGGCATGGAAGAAACATGCCCAACTCATAGCCACCCACAGGCAGGCTGCTGTACTGCACAGTGCAGCACAGCAGCCACCAGCCCCTGGGTGGCTAGCCTCCCCAATCCCCAATCACAGAATAAAAGAATACCAAACCCATGTCCCTGGTAGTCTAGTGGCCCACCCATCCCTGATAGTAAAATAAAACAAATCCAAACCTCATTTCCCTGGTAGTCTAGTGGCCCCCCTACCATCCTTGAACCATAATGTAAGTGGAAATAAACATCCCAGGTAGTCTAGTGGTGCCCCCCCTCCCATTCCCAAACCTGATCACAAGGTTATACAAAAGATCCCAGTATCCCTGGTGGTCCAGTGGACACCCCACCCACTGAGGTACCCACACCCTGCTCCCCCCATGCCAGCATGGCCATTTGGCCATGGAGTCAGTGGGCAGCACATTTCTTCACACACTGCCATGGTTGCCCACTGACTGAGCTGTTAGTGAATGACAGCGTACAGTACACAGTAAAAGCGCATTGATGGACACTGTTGACCAATGTGCTTGCAGTGTGTACTGTACACTTTCATTTACAACTTTGTGTCATTTAGTACTTATCTTCCCACCTTTGTACCATCTTCCTTTTTGCATCTGCTAATCTCCACAGGCCCTAGAGCAAGCCCCCAGGTTAATAGTGAGCATAACACGATTCAAGTTTAAGTATAGAAGGAAGAATTTAAAAAGCTGGGAATACAGTATCTCTCTGATGGTAGATTACTAGAACTATAGAATGCCTTTAGCGATTTAATCTTCCCACCCAGCTGATAAATTCTTGATGTACTGTACAAAAGTAAAGTTGATGTCTAGCTCTACTGTAGGCTGACCCCCAGTTTTATGAATTTGCATTACTGAATCACCAATGCCTGTGCTGTTGAAAACATTTACAAAAAATTGTGTTTAAAAAAGTTTTCTTATTATTAACAAACTTATCATTCTATTTACAATTTACTTGTTTCATGTTACACAGATAATGACAGCAGTAGAAGGACCATAGTCCAATCAAGTCTTCCCACCCTACTTAATTGTTCTTCACTGATCTTCGTGGCCATCCCTCATTTGTTTCTGCCACTTCTTTTCTAACTAATCCCATATATATGCCTGTCCCTTCCCTGTCTGAAAGTGCTCACTGATTTGGCATGTACCACTTCCACCAGCAGCTTGTTCCACTTGTTCACTGTTCTCTCAGTCAAAAAGGGCTTGCATATGTACCCTTTGAATCCCCCCCCTGCAAGTTTTAGTGAGTTTCCCCTTGTCCCTGTATTTGAACTCAGGAAGAAAGGCACCACCATGGCATCCATCCTGTTTATTTCACACAGGCACAGTACATTTATGTTTCAATAATGTCAGCCTTTTCCCTCCTTTTTTCAAGGTTGTACATGTTCAAGTCCTGCAACCTCTCTTCATACCATATTTCCTGCCTCCTAGTTCATCGACCATCTTGGTTGTCCTGCTCTGTGCTGCTTCCACCTGTTCATTTTCAATCACTTTCTAAAACTATCCCCACAAATTGTAAGGAAAAGGAAAATTATATGACTTTACTAGGAATTAAACCCAGGTACCTGAAATACTATACCATTCTGTTGCTCTGTCAGATGAGCTATAGTATCAGGCCAGCTGACTTAGATCAGCATCCCACAGTCACTTTCCTTCCCAGACTGCAAAACTTACAGCGCAGACCATTTATGAGAGCAAGGATATGTTGGTGCAGCACTGACCACTGTACAACAATCAATACACAAACTGTAAGAAAATGTGTAGCCATGGAATTGATTGAACCCATCCAAATGTTTTTTCAGCTGCAGGATTTGCAGTTTGAGGAAGAAAGTGACTGAAAGGTTTACTGTAGCATAGCTATTAGTTTAGTTGCTATATCGGTCCTTGTAAGAACAGATCCAGAAGCAAATGGCTTGATACCTTTTATTTTAATTTTATTTAAAACCAATGAAAATTCCTTCTTGCTTTTTTTATGTATGATCTGGGTGTTAATAGTAAGTGATTTTCTAAATAACTGTCATAAGCTTCTGAGGAAGGACTTGGTCCGAAAGCTTAGGCACTTTGTTCTTTTTTGTAACATTATGTTGGTCCAATAAAAGGTATCAAGCCATTTGCTTCTGGGTCTGTAGCATAGCTATTCATCTTGATAGCTTAGCTGGCAGAGCACATGAACAGTATTCACAGGGCCTGTGTGTTTAATTAACATTATATCTGTTCTTTCTCATTTTGTTTGTGCTCTTTATTGCTCCATTCATTTTTTATGAGTAGTCTCTGGGCTTAATCTTGCTTATATTATGCAGTGAGCAGTATGTGATCCAAGGAGACAAGCCCTGCACATGTTGTTCTTTTCTATGACCTTTCATATTTAATATGTATATTCAGTTTCTTTCTGCTGAGCCATGACATATAATTCAATGTTATGAAGCCCTTTTAGTGGAAAATATACTGTATTCATTTCTGTAAATTTAGCATAGAAATGTGTTTATTCCCTGTCCAAAGAAGGGATGACAAATCCTTTAGTGATGGGAGAAGGGGTTGAAGAAATCCTTTAATGATGTAGGAAGTATACAAGGAAGATGCAATGGGGGAGGCAGTCCGTGATGAATATATAAAGCAGGTTTATATATTGCACACAGCATGCTGAGGTCAGCCTGATCCTCTCTTCACTTCCTAGATACGCTCCTTACACACATATCACAATGAGTTTCACAAATTCAGTAAACAGAGAATAACTAACTCTCCTGTGTGAACAAGTTAATAACGTCACATCAAGTTAGTGTTGTGATATCATGTTCACAAGAGCAAAGCTTGAGTGCCCTTATGACATCACCACACTAAGGAGGTATGAAGTTACCTGTAACTTCTTCACTGGGGGTATTCATTATACATTATAAGAAATCAGCCAGTTTCATAAACAGACCGCTTTTTATACGATGCCATGCTCTGTGTGTTTTTACATTATTGTTTTGTCATTTTGTGAAAGCTCGTGAAACACGTTCCGTTTCAGCTGTCTAAATCAGATCACACTCCAAAATGTGTGTCTAGTCAGCTGAAGAATAACTCTGATTAGGGCTGCTGTGTGAAGACATAATTCATGTTCCAAGTAAATTATTTCTCTGAACATTCCTAAGTGTGAATTATTAGTTTTCGAAAACACAGATGTAAACAGGCTGATCATGTATTATAATGCTGTTTTCAATTGTTCTAATCAAAGTCCTAATAAATAGTATGGAACTAATCTTTCTTGAAACATTTAAAAAGAGATTCTACTTCAGTTACTCATTGTAAAGTTCAGTTAACATGCTCCTGCGGTGTCCATCTGGGATGTCTCTTGGGCTGGTTGTTCAGAGGTGCAAACTCTTCTTCAGGGGCATAAACACATGTTTGTGGTGGGGTAGACATGGTGAGGTCGAACACTGAATACCCAGGATATGGGGAGCTCCTGTCCAAGTGGGACTCTCTGTACAGTGGTTGGGCTTGATTTTTGGGTGTGTGTCACCCCTGTGAAAGTTCTGCTCTCTGTGAGGTGCACATGTATATCTTGTGTAAAGGAACAATCTCATATTTGAGAGAGGAGCTATGGAAACTTAAAGTAAAGGTGTGACATTTTCTGTTACACTTTTGGGCTTCATAGCCTATTTCCCTGAGGCAGCGCTAGTTCTTCTGTGCCTTAATTATATTAGTACTGTCCAGTAAGGGAAGGAAGGGATCGTAACTCTGGATGAACCACCGGCCAGCTGATCCCTTTTCACTTCCTGGTCCACCTGCTCCTCCCCCATGTTCCAATGTTTTGTGACGTGTAACCAGGGAGAACATAGGGTGCATCCCATACAAGTCTATGGGGTTTGTTTTCAAAAATGTTTTACAGATGTTTAAGCAACTTTTATAATAAATGAAAGCCACAGATCAACTAATAGGGGCCCTATTAGTTGAGTGGTGGCTTTCATTGTCATCAAAGGTTGTGTACATGTTTGTAAAAGTTTTTGAAAATAAGCTCCATAGACTTGAATGAGCCATGCCCCAGTGCTCTTCCTGGTTACACGTCACAAAATGTTGGAGCATGGGGGTGGAGGGCATAAGACATTATGCCACAGCAATATACCGTGCTACCGATACAGTGCAATATATTGCCAGTGGCATGTTTTTTTTTTGCAGAGGGCTCCACCCCCCCAGTTAATATCGCACAAAGTGTGACAAATTTAAAAATCCATGTGTCTGGGACCGTGAATCGAAACCCGGTCCCAAATGCACTGTCTGCCTCCCTTGCTGCTAGTGGCTCATCCTGTTGAGCCACGGCAGCTGCTAAGTGGACCCTCGTCCCAGCAGGATCCTTATTCTGTACAGGGAAGAGTGAGAGGGTGCACTACCGCACATGCATCCTTTCACATTTTGACACCTTCTCGCTCCATCCTACCATGCTATTCCTACTATGTGGTCATGTTGTGTGCTGTTGAGCATATGACATATTTGATCCAGTAGGGGGTGGGGTAGGCAGAGCAGGATGTGGAAAGGGATCGGCTGGCCATCGTTTTGGCCAGAGTTACTATCCCTTCCCTCCCTTACTGGACAGTAGTACATTTTATAATTATGTCACAGATGGACTATCACAATCCTCAGTGAAACTGACTATGAAGTCCAATATGGAATGTCACACCTTTACTTTAAGCCCTTTTTAATTAAAAATGTGGCCCCTCCAATAGGAGTGAGGCAGAGATGTAGGGCATTTAGGATGGCCTGTTCAGTGAAGAGGAGTGGGGAATCCAGGCTGTGTGGAACAAGGGGCAGTAGTGGATGAATCAGGAGGAGCATGCTTACAAGGAGAGAGAAAGGCAGAAATCCATATTGCCCGCTCACTATCCCCATGAAATGTAAGATACAGGAGATAAAGTAGTTGCTGTGTGAACCCACCAGGCTCCTCCAGCCCAGGTATTGCTACGTATTGCCATGTCAGTTGTGAATAATGCTACCATCATCATTATCATTATCTCTGATTCACTTGCTGACACGGCATGTATCATAGAAACCTGGTTGGATGATTCAGCTGGCCCTGTGCTTGCTGAGTTAGTTCCTCTGAGTTTTTCCATGATACACTGCCCATGACTGGAGTGTAGTGATGGTGGTGGTGTTGCCCTATGTGGTAGAGCAGGGATGAATTTTGTGGTGTCACCCCTCAAGTCAGAGGGGTCATTTAAGTCTGTGGTCATCAAGTACCTGGCTGGACTGAGATGCAGGATAGTTCTCATCTAACACTCACCTTGCAGTGGTGTGGTGTTCTTTCGGGAAATTTCCCAAACATTGTTGGCTGGGCTGGATTAACAACTTCTGGAGCAATGGACAATGTGTAATGATGGGGCCCCCTGTGACTCCACTAATGGGTCTGGGATTTGGGGCCACCTAGGCCCCCAAAAACTGAAGTGTTTTTGCAGCCTTAAAAGGCATTTGGAGGTGTTTCTAGCTACTCTGAATACCATTTGTTGGAGTGGGAAATGACGGTTAGACAGATCCCAGTAAGTACCCACTTTTCCACTTTCTACTTTCGGTTCCTTCCCTTGGGAGTGGATGCAACCATGAATGAAGCCAAGGGCATGAACCGGTGAATGCGTGGATCACCCGCACAATGCCAGTTTAGTGGGTCATGCCCCTGGCAGCCATGTCCCTCACTCAAGCTGCTCCAGCCTTCGTGAGGTGGCAGTCAAGCAGCGTAGCTAGCATGAATCTCCCCCAAAAGAAAAAAGAAATCTGAATGACACTCCTCCAACCTTTCTCTGGTCAGGTCAACAATTTGAGCTCATTCCTGAACTTTGGTCATTGGGACACAAGTGGTAGCACTACTGCACTGCTGAACCAGCCTGAATGCTACTAATGTCACATTTATTTCGTAGCCTGTCAGATTGTGGACTGATTTTGGCTGCAGCAATTAACGTACCACAACAAGGGTGATGGTGAAAGGGGTGATCTTGATTTTAGATCTCCCCTCATTCATGTTGTCCTTTGCACCCACACAGTTTCTACCTCCCTGGGGCATGCCCACCCCAGAGGAGGTTATATTTATTTTTTGGGGGGTGCGGGGGCTGAAGCCCTCCATAAAACCGACTTTCCCAGGAGATGCTGTAACTCCCAGGTGACTAAATGCCTGGCGCTGTAATGCCAGGTGGCATTTTGCCTGCACCTTAATCGGTGTCGGCAAAATATATGTCACTGTGGCATGGGTGAACCTATTTATTTTTCCCCAAAACAAATGCTTTATAGCAAAGACTGACAGTTAACAGTTTAATGTTTTTACCTACCTCATAGCCAGAACAAGGTCCTAGCCCCATTAGTCCACTGTGCAGCCCAAGCCAGCTAGCCTGAGCCCCCTGCCAGACTAGGGCTACTCTGACAGTCTCACAGAGAGTTTTTAGACAGGTAAAAGGCAGAAAGCCCACCACCAGCACTGTCTTGGACCTCAGCAGCCTGGCTGAGCCCCAGGCCCTGGTCTGCTGCTGACAGTGGGATTACTGCTTTTTCCCCTCTCTCTCTATAACCCATAATATTGCCACATAACATTTTTGATACCAGGTCAATATAGCACTGCAATAACAGCACTACAAAAAAACGTGCTGTGCAAAGCGCGAAAACGTTTAAAGCGACAGGTATAATAGTGGTAGGGAATTACTGCTACCCCTGTCGCTGACCGTGAAGTGGAGGAAGGGCTGAAGAAGCCTGTGCTGCTGTGCCTTGTCAAGCTGCTCCCATGGTGGAGTGGCTAAGGCACCAGCACACAGCAGCAAAGGAGACCTGTGACTATGGTTTGGTTCTCTCAGGTCTCCTGATGTTGCAGCTTTTTTTGTTAAAAAATGATTTTCTCCCCTCCGAGTTTCACCACATTCTAAAGTCCCCCCAGAGTTGATTATTTAAAGTCTGGGGGTGAGGTGAACAAATCCCCCATGTCAGGGGTGCAGGGGAAGACCCTCCCCACCAAAAAAAAAAAAAGTCCCATTTATTTGAATGGGGTGTGCACGTTTAGTGTATGGTCAGTGTTTTGACTGACTTACATATTCCAGACGCTAGTTTGTTTGCAGCATTTATTGCCGGGCTGTTTCTGTCTATGACAATATGAGCCCATGCTACAGTTTTGTACCCTAAAAACATGCTGTCGAAATGGATAACAATTGCAAACAGTTAACATGTATTTAGATTTGGAGTTGGATGGGTGACCATGTGTCAGGGATGAGTTTGATGGCTGGCCTGGGTCAGCTGACCATGTGGGTCTTTAAATTCTGGAGTGGCAGGAAGATCAGGATTTAGACGGGTAGTGTGGAGAAGGCCACATTACCTTTATGTTTTTGTGCAGCCACAGTGCCAAAAGACTGGTATGCCGGATCAGGGAGGAGCAGGACCATCATCTCACCATGCAGAGGGGGAGATGTCTAAGAAGTGAAAGTGAAAGGGTGAATTGTGCTTGAGCAGTGGCATGGCACTATGACCCTTTCACTTTCACTTGCTCCTACTCAGTGGCTCTGGCTTGGCTTCTCTAACTCCCCTTTTAAAAAATAAAGTGTGGCTGAAAAGCACAACAGCACAGCTGCAAAAATAATGCACTGCCTCTGGGGGCCATTCTCATATTTGGGGCCCTGGAAAAGTGCCCCTTCCACCCAATTGTTAATTCATTCTTGGTTGTTGGACTGAATGATGGATTCTAAGAGACCTCTTATCCTTTAGGACATGTATGCTAGGGTTGATGACCTTCTCAGATGTATTTGAACAATCTTCTTGGGTCTCAGACAAGAAATTGCCTCTGCCACACATTCAATGGGTCACAGACTCAACCTCAGTTTCTCTGTGGGCTTGGAGATTGAGAACATCTCATTGGTTCCTGTCATTTGTTTGGACCACTGCACCATATCATTTAAAGCTAATGTGGAAGGCCTCCACTACAAACCTCACAATGGTGTTAATATCCCTAGATGAAGAGAAAGCATTTGATAGGGTAGCATGGGACTACTTGTTCCATGTCCTGAAGGTCTTCTGCTTCGAGCCAAAATTCATCGATCTAATCCAGACCCTCTATAATGGTGCTTCCACATCAGTGATCACAAACTCACAAACCTCAGTTTCGTTTTCCTTTGGGTAGAGGCACACGGCAGGGCTGTTCACACATTCTCCACTACTTTTTGTGCTCGTCCTTGAGCCCCTCTGACAGGCCCTTAGATCAAACAAGCACATTCATAGTATACAGATGGAGGCAAAAACAAGGCCCTAATGTATGTGGATGATATAATGCTGATACTGTCCAATCCTTTGGAATCTGCACCAGCAACCCTAGCCCTGTAGACCCAGTTTGGGAAGCTGTCAGGATACAAGGCTAATGTAGCAAAATCTCTGATCATGCCCTTCACTGTACACGTTAAGACTGTGCAAAGTCTTCACATGGGGATTACAGGTGGCTCCAGCGAGTCTCAAATACATGGTCATCCATTTTTCCTGGGATCTAACCACCTTGGGCCACCTTAATCTATGTCCAATCCTTGCGACCAGAGAACAGGTTATGACCAAGTAGAGTTGCCTCCATCTTACCCACTGGGGTAGGGTGCATGCCTCCACGATGATGGTGGCCCAAAAAATACAGTACATCTTAGATAAGCTCCCTATTAGGCTTAAACCTCAATTACTGAAATTACTGCATATCAAAATGTTGAACTTCTTTTGGTGTGAAGGACACAACCAGATTGCTCAAATGAAGCTGATACAAAGTCCAGGTAAATGGGGTATGAACCTGCCAGACTTCTTCCTGAAAAATGTGGCACAAACTCTGCAGCAGCTGGTGCAGGCGGGTGCATTGGATGATGCTGCCTTTGTACCTAAATGGGTCTCCTGTGAATCTCACTTATTGCAGGCCCAGCTCCAGGACACAATAATATTAAGTAAGCCACCAACTGGCCTTAAACACCACCAGAACCTTGGCCACATGGCTGCAGTCTGGCAACACTTTGCTAGGTTAACCAGCTGGATGCCATAGCCCTCACCTCTTTTCCCCTTGTGGAATAACCCTTTCCTTTGTATTGGGGGCAAATCCATCCACTGAAAGGATTACCATGGGAAAGGCATTTGCAAGCTTGGGGACATCACTGACCCTTAGACTGGGCACCTCAAATCATTCAGCCAGCTGCAAGCAGAGCATGCACTCTTAAAGCAGTAACACTGGCAGTACCTGCAGCTGCGACACACACACTGGGAGCTTTCTTAGGCCCCCAGTTTAACACTGGGGAACAGAGCACCCTGGGTAAGATATTGTCACACCTCTTCCCCCTGCAGGTTGGCAATTGGCAGCCAGGCCTGTTTATTTGTAATTACTTAAGATTGGAGGGACCCAACTGAGTCTCTTTGCCTTAATTGGTCCTTAGAGATGGGACAGGATGTTTTTCCTCAAGACTGGGACCAATGCTGGTCAGGTCTGAAGCAAGTGGCTAGAAACACCAAAAGCCACTTCACGTTATTTAAAATCTTGTACCAGTGACAAAACACCACAAAAATTGCATAAATGGGACTTGTTCCTTTTGGACAAGTGCTGGAGATGCCTTAGCGGAGAAGGTATAATTACACACATAATTTGGGACCACCCAGTATGTAAACCTTACTGGGACAGCACTCAAACCACTTATGCACAGCGTCTAAGTTCACAGCTTACCTTTACCTTCTGACTGGTTCTGCTGGGCCTAACTGACAGGAGAAATGCAAGGCAGGCACTATTATCTCAATCCAGGAAGTGGCTCCTTCAAGCCTTAATCACAGCAAAGTGAATCCTGCTCAGGCACTGGAAGGAAGAAACTTGCCCTGCCCTATCAGAATGTCTGCAAGAGTTGAGAAAGATGGTCAGCTTTGGGCATGTACATTATGCAGTGACTGGCAGGCTGGCAGACTTCAGTGCTATTGGGGTCCATACCATACCTCGATGTAGTGTAGAATTCTGCAACATTACTTTATGTCCAACATGCCCTCAGCCCCATGTGCATGATAAAGAGAGCATTCAGGTATAAACAGATATTGGTGGGTGGTCACGGTCCATAATCTGCTCCCCCTCCCCTTAATCTCCTCCTTTTCCCTGCCCCCAGACACAAGGGTGGTTCTGTTATATCCTTTTGCTTCTTCTCTGGATCCAGTCCAAATTTTTCCTACATATGTTTCCGTATTAAAATTTGTCTATGATATCTCGCATCTATACAATATGTATGGACGTCTCCATTAAACATTCCTTACTGTTTGTTTTTAGTACTGTATTTCCATGGGGTATGCCTTGGGGCTTGGAGTCTTCTATGTTCTTATTTGTACTGATGCTGATATGTTTCTGTTCATACCTGTCTTTAATCATTTTGCTTAAAAACTTAATTAACTTTACATAAAAAAAATAATTTGCCATTATAACCTGCAAGTTACAACAGTGACTATGCTCCAGGGAGAGGCTGGCTCCATCTACCTGGGCTGAGATACAGGTATGGCACACTGAGGAGTCCAAATGAGGACAAAACACATGTCTGTGTCTGCTGTTCTCAGCCTTTGCTGATTGTATTATGAGGCCTTCTGGCACCATGCAATTTTGCTTAAAGTAGAGCCAGTCCAAATTAATTTATGGGCATTTGCATATGCTTACTCATGATGCTTTGCATTATAGGGGTATGTACAATTTGTGTTTTCTTTAAAATTTTCTGTATCGCCAATATCCTCCGGGATAACCCATGCCCCAGTGCATTTGCTCTGGGGTTCTTTTGTAGTTCTGTACTCCAGGTTTCCCTCATTCCGTGCATGTGCAAACGTTTTCCCTTGCACTCACACTACTCCTCGCCAGTGTCCCCGCCACACCTCATTTCACTGGTCTTTAGTTGTTTAAAGATGTCGGCTGTAGTTTATTCTAAAAATAAAAAAAATGAAACTAAACACTGAACTAAAACCCGACCATGCCTGAACTACTGCTACCGCTTCTACACCTAGTAAGACAGAGATGGGGAGAGAGAGCGAGAGAGAGAGAAATAGAGGGAGGCAGTGAACAGAAAGAGTAAGCACTTAAACTTGGGGGGGGACCTTAAACAAAAGCACTTTCTACCAGCAAAACTGTTTCTTTCTTTAATATAAATGATCCAAGAGAGAAAACACTACTCAACAATTACAGTATATAAAACAACACGAGTAAGTGGGCAAAAAAGCTCAAATTTTATACACACCGTTTGTATGTGATGCAATTATAAACCCCATGAGCTTCGCTCTCAGCACTGATGAAGCATCACACACACCTTGGGTGTGCAAAAACATTTTCATTATGCACACCTACAAGTGTATTATTCAACAGATAGTTACTAACTAGGTCCTGTTATAACTAGATACTGTAACTGGTGCATCAGCCAATAGGATGGATGAGGCTAACCCATTTGTGAGGAATCTCTGAGCACTAGAAAGGTTACAGGGGATAATGGCTGGTTATATTTATAACAGGATTCATAAGACAGCTGTCTGTTGTCAGTCTCACACTGAACAGCACAAGCTGCACTGTAACAATCTGTCTCACTCTGTGGCATCAAAACAGAGTCTTTCACCCTCTCAGCTCACGTGCTATGTGGCTGGACAGAAAAATCACAGTTTAGTTAAAATTAAAAAGAAACAGTAAAAGAAGCTCTAAAAATGTTATTAAACTAACTGTGTGTTCGGAGAGAGTTCTGATAAGAGTCACAATTTCTCTAACTAATCACTTCCTATACAGCAGTTTTAACAGTCACTTATGCAAATACAAAAAAAAAACCCTAAAAAACATGTTGCCTTGGCATTGGGTTCCTGAATCCAATCAGAAAGGGAAAGCTGTGGTGGTGTAGCCTTGTGAAGCTTGAGTACAGGCTAGTAAATTGGGGTGTCCTTTGAACTCAGCTCCTGTGTCAGCTGTTTTCCAGCAAGACTTGGAAAACTGAAACCATGTTCATTAAATTTTTGTCACTAAAGTCAGCAATTATAAAAAAAATGATAGGGTTGGGGTGTGTAATGTTTTTACGCACATCAGTATGTGGTGCCTTGATAAATTCTTTGAGCTTTACTTTCTGGGTTTATGAGGTATTGCACCCCTTGGATGTGTGTGAAAAATGTCACACTTCCCTACGTATACATTGTTCAGTGTATAGAGGCCACCTGCAGAAGCAGACAAGAATGCAGGCTAAATAGAGTGAAGGAGGAATCTGAGATGGAGAGATGCAAGCATGCACTAGAGGGATGTAAACTGTGATTTAAAGATTAAGGTGGCTGATAGGCTAAGAGCTCAAGAAGAGGGTAACACATTTTCTGGCAATGTATCTAAACTTAAAAAAAACAGCAATCCACAGTAAGTGAAGAGTCTGTGTTAGACAGGGAATGGCACTATAGCTAAAGCATACTAACCTGATCTTACCTTTCTTGTTCACATTCAGGTCTCAGAGCAAACTCCGAGATTATAGCTGCTTCAGACTCTCAAAGTAATTTCTGTCTTCTCTCTACTTGGCCTATCCCTGTGACTGGATGCACTAAACCCTGTAGTATAACATAATGTAACAAAACATACTGTTATATAACATAACATAATTTAATATAACATCATATCACAACACAGCATAGCATAACATCAGAAGGATGCAGCTTACATAAATTAACTGCCCTTTTTCTGAATGAACATTCAAAACCAGGACCGCTGGATCTCTACAGTACTTCAGTCCTACTTTCTGGGGCATGGCTCATTGACTTCTGTGGTGACATTGATTCAATTCTGCAACATGAGTTGTTTCTATGGCAGAATTCAGTCCTGATATTGCATAAAATTAAATTATCGAGTGTGTCACCAACTTAGCAAGAGCAAGGGTTTTAGGTTAATCAAGGAGGGGAAGGAGTCAGGCACTAGGGAAAAATATATATTTTAAAGAAAAATCAACAAGAAGAATAAATTCTGCTCCACAACATACACTATATTCTGCAGTGATATGCAAGTTTTGTGGAAAAGCCTGCAGCCATGGAATTTCAGGGGCCTTGTTCAAAACTAAGAATGTCCTTGTCCATTTGATATCTATCCATTTTATTGTTGAATCCAATAATATTACTAGAATCTATTACACTTTGTCAGGTATTTTAATTCTTTAATCTCTGCTCATGCCTTTTTTCTCATGGTCAAGTCACAGTATTAACTTTGTTGCCCTCCTTTGGACCCTCTCTACCACTGCAATTGTATTACCTTTAACTCCTACACACTGTATGCACTTTACATTATACCTTTACATTTCTTGTTATACCATCTTGATAATTATATCACTGTCCCTGCATTTTTACCTTGCATTTTACACTCTGTAAGCACATTGCACTATACCCTTATGTTGCTTCTTGTACTCATTTTGCTGCTTATGCCTTGTACTTTTACTTCCTATCCCATTCCCCCTGGGTCACACCTAGAAATGATCCTCAGCATAGTGTGCCTTTCTTGGTTACTGATTTTCAGTTTCAAGCAATCAAATCAGTCAATCAATTTTTATTTGTATACTGGAAGGTATGTGAGCAAAAATGCCCGTTTTGACAAACGTCCAGTGTTGGAAGTCATCACAAATCATAACAAAGACCAAAGAGAATATATTACAAAGACCAAAGAGAGTACAAAGTGTGAGTATCATTTAAACATTTGTAAGATATGCAAGCAATAACACACAACAGGGTGTGGGTCATTGTCTGATAAGAGCATGCCCAGGGGTGTACTAAGGCACGAGGTGCTTGTGCTGAGTGCCTTATGCACCTGGGCGTGCTCTTATCAGGCGATAACCCACACCTCTGAGTGTGTTATTGCACTTATAAAATGGGTTCCTAAGTAAGTATTTAATAAAAAATAAAAAAAGTGTAAAAAAGATGGGAAATTATTTTTAAATTGAGGTTTTAGTAAGAATAGTTCTAAAATAGTTCCTCTATTTCTGTATTTTTTGTGATGTCTACTGCATGGTGCCCCTCCCATCCCACACACACACACACACACACAGATTCTGGTTGTGTTGGAAATGTTCAAATACTGTTAATGCAGCAAAGGAGTGATGATAGCTTTAATTTTATTTCGAAGATTTCTGACTATAGTGAAGTGATCGAGATGACTGTTTAACAGTTACTTCCGGTTTTTCAGTGAACTGTGAGATTTCCTGACTAGATTTATTTTTGTATGGTGTCTAGTTCCTTTTGTTTAGGGAACATGAATGTGAGATACATTTTTTGTATGGAGAGGTGAAAATTGATTGAGTCGAGCACCGAGGAGGACCGACTTCCAGTTTTGAGGTCTGCTTGGGAGACCGCCGTGGAATTTTGAGATTGCAGTTCGGTTTTGATAAGCTAGGTTGGGTGGCAGATTCATAAAACAACCAGCGGATTAGGTGACAGAGCTGGTTACTGGGTTTTTTTTTGTGTGGTAACGAAAATAAGGAGGAACGGGGCTGTGCTTTGTAAGTTGTGTCATGGTTGGAGCTCACAGTCGGTTGTTTCCTCTCGGTCCGGTTTGTTTCCAGGATTTATTGGAGAAGCTGGTCTTGGAAAGTGGCAGGTAACATTTACAAAATATATTTTTTTGTAAAGTGGAAGTGGTGCAAAATGAGGGTTTACTTGGAGGGGGGAGGGCTACGGTATTGCTCTTCCGGGTTTGTTAGGTGCTGGCGCAACCGCTTCAGTGAGCTCTGTAAGTGAGTATTTCTGTTTAGTGTTGGCAGAGTTCACTGATTTTTGTTGTTATGGGGCTCAGGAATGGCTGTAAGTGCTGGTTAGCTACTATATCTTCTGATAAGGACACAGCTCAGAAGATGTAGTACCCAATCGGATCTGTGGATTTCTAAGACCCATTTTATAAACAGTAGTATATGATCGTATTTACAGTGTTAAAAGACTCGGATGATGCTAACAGATATAAACTATGGATTCAATAATTACCGGGGTATTACAATAACAAATTGGTATGAAATGCAAACCAGAAAGGCAACTGGAAAAAACTAAAAAAATAGTGTAGAAAAATGGGGTAAAGTTGATTTGTTGCCAAGGAAAGGCAAACAGAAGCCGGGGCAGATGAAAGGCAGCAAGGGAGAAGTAGAGTTAACAGGAGAGAAACATAGAAACATAGACTTTGACAGCAGATAAGGACCACTTGGCCCACCCTGTCTGCCCATTTCCCTACCTATTGGATAAGCTGCAGATCCTAGTTAACCAACAGCCTACTTCTTTCTACCCCCCACCAGAGTTGCCTTACGTTTGTCCCATGCATTCTTCTGTACCCTCTCTGTTTTAGACCCACAATCTCCTCAGGAAGGTCATTCCAATGCGTCCACCACCCTCTCTGTGAAAAATACTTCCTCACATTGCCCCTGAGCCATCCCCTCTCTATCTTCAACCTGTGCCCCCTTGTTCTTGCATGTCTCTTTTTCTGAAAGATGCTACCCTCTTGGACTTTGTTGATTCCTTTGAGGTACTTGAAATTTTCTATCATGTCACCCCTCTCCCTCCTTTCCTTGAGGGTATACATATTAAGCTCCTTTAGTCTCTCTTTGTATGGCTTCTGCAGACCCTGCACCATTTTAGTTGCCCTACTCTGGATTACCTCCATCCAGTCTATGTCCTTGCTGAGATTGGGTCTCAAGAACTGCATGCAATACTCCAGATGAGGTCTTACCAACTGTCTGTACAGATGGATAACAACTTCCTGTTTTCTACTGGTGATGCCTCTCCCCTATGCATCCCAATATCCCCCCAGCCATCCTTACTGGCTTCTCACATTGCTTGTTTACCTTTAGGTCATCTGATATGACTACCCCCAGGTCCTTTTCCATTTTTGTTGTTGTTAATAACCCCTCCCATTGTGTACTCTTCCCCTGGGTTTTTGTTTCCCAGGTGCATTACTCTGCACTTCTTTGCATTGAATCTAAGCTGCCATACTTTTGACCATTCCTCCAACCTTGCCAAGTCCCTTCTCATCCTTTTCACCCCCCCTTGTGTACCAACCCTGTTGCACATCTTTGTGTCATCTGCAAAGAGGCATACTTTTCCTTCCAGTCCCTCTACAATGTCACTTATAAAGACATTAAAAAGGACTGGACCCAGCACTAAACCCTGTGGTACCCTACTAGTAACACCCCCCTTTCTTTGGAGTGGACTCTGTTTACTATCACCTTCTGTGTCCTGTTGTCCAGCCAGTTGTTTACCTGGGCTACAACCCTAGGACCCACTCCTAGGCTGGCTAATTTGTTTATTAATCTTTTGTGTTGGACTGTGTCAAATGCCTTGCTAAAGTCTAGGTAGGCCATGTCCATAGCCCCTCCCTTGTCTACTACTTTGGTCACCTAGTCAAAGAAATCTATTAGATTCATCTGACATGACCTTCCAGCTGTGAATCCATGCTGCCTTGGTTCCTGTGCCCTGCTGGCCTCTAGGCACTCAACAGTTCTTTCTTTCAGAAATGATTCCATCATTTTCCCTACCACTGAAGTCAAGCTAACAGGTCTGTAGTTTTCTGCCTCTGGTTTGTTCCCACTTTTGTGAAGGGGAATCACATCCACACTCCTCCAGTCCTTAGGTACCACACCATCCTCTCATGATTTGTTAAAAAGGGTAGTCAGTGGTGTCACTAGTTCTCCCCTTAGTTCTTTTAGAATTCTGGGCTGAATCCCGTCAGACCCCATTGCTTTGTTCACCTTTCATTTTAGGAGTTGTTTCAGAACCCTTTCTTCTCTGAAAGGACTGGTATTGAACCCCATATCCAGAGTGCTTCTATTGATTGGATTAGGTACCTCCACCTCCTCTTCTTTTGTGAATACTGAGCAGAAGTATTTATTCAGTATCCCTGCTTTTTCACTGTCCCTCTCTGCCAACCCACCCTTCCCTTTATTAAGCCTCACTATTCCTCCGTTGATCTTTCTTCACTCCCTAATGTACCTATAAAAGGTTTTATCCCCCTTCTTAACTGAGTTGGCTATCTTTTCCTCAGTTTGGGCCCTTGCTATTCTAACTGCCTTCCTCACTTCCTTCTGCTTTAACTGGAACAGTGCTTTGTCCTGCTTCTTCTGTGTTTCCTTATACTTCCTGAATGCTGTCTTTTTCTCCCTAACCTTCTCCACCACCTCTTTTAAGAACCATAGTGTTTTTTCTTTTGTTTTGATTTGTTTATGTGTTTCACACAAAGGTTTGTTGCCTCTGTGATGGCAGTTTTGATGTTTCCCCATTGTTCCTCCACCCTTCCTTCTTGCCTATTTGCTAGTGCTTTTCTGAGGCACTCTACCATTTTGGCAAAGTCAGCCCTCCTAAAGTCCAGTGCCCTCACTTTTGTATGGCTTGATTCTGCAGCTGTGTTTATCGTGAACTACACTGTTTGATGGTCACTTGTTCCCAGATGGCTACCCACTTCTAGATCTGAGATCCTCTCTCCATCCCTATTTGAAAGTACCAGGTCTAAGATTACTTCCTCCTGAGTGGGTTCCAATTCTAGCTGTCTGAGTCATGCCCCCTTTAGGGCATCAAGAATGACCCTGCTCTTGGATATGGCTGCAGCAAAGTTGCCCCAGTTAACATCTGGCATATTCAGGTCCCTCATCAGCAATATCTCACCTTTTTCTGCCATTCTAAGGATGCCTTCTATCACTTTCTTGTCCATTTCCTCCCCCTGAGGCAGGGGTCTGTATACAACCCCTGTGCGAAGTGTGGTGCCATTTCCTGTCTCCAAGGTGATTCACAGTGCACCCTCTCCTTCCTGTTTACCCTTTAGTTCCATTGCTTTGATCCCATCCCTTATGTAGAGAGCTACTCCTCCTCTTTTACTCTCCCTGTCCCTCCTATAGATTATGCACCCTGGTATGTTCACATCCCAGTCATGGTTCTCTGTATACCATGTTTCTGTGACTGCCATGATATCCAGGCATCCCCCATCAACACTATCTCTCCTTTTTCTGCCATCCTAAGGATACCTTCTATCATTTCCTTGTCCATTTCCTCCCCATGAGATGGGGGTCTGTATACAACTTCCATGCAGATTGTGGTGCCTTTTCCTGTCTCCAGGGTGACCCACAGTGCCTCCTCTCCTCCCTGTTTACCCTTTAGTTCCATTGCTTTGATCCCTTCCCTTATGTAAAGAGCTATTCCTCCTCCTCTTCTACTCTTCCTGTCCCTCCTGTAGATTGTGTACGCTGGTCTGTTGACATCCCAGTCATGTTTCTCTGTGTACCATGTTTCTATGACCACCACATTATCCAGGTGTCCCTCTTCCATCAAGGCCACTAGTTCAGGGAGCTTTCTACCTAGACTATGGGCGTTGGTACTCATCACCCTCCATTTTTTGATGACCTTACTCCTTTTTGCCCCATCCCTGTCCTTTCTGCCTTTGCCTTTTTCTCCATTTACCCCTGCCCTTCTCCATATCAACTTAACTATCTTGGAGTTTACCCACTAACTTCCCTGATTTGTGTGTGTGGGGGGGTGCTAGGATTTCCCTGCTCCTTTTCAGTGCCTCCCCACTGGCTAGTTTAAATGCTTGTGAATGAAGCATTTAAACCTATCATCTAGGATCCTGGTTCTCCTCCTGGACAGATGCAGGCCATTGCGCTAGTATAGGCCTGTATCCCTCCAGGTGGACCCCAGTCCCCAATGAAGCCAAAACCCTGAGCTCTGCAACAGTTTTCTAATCATTGATTGAATCCAATGGTGCAGAGCATTCTAACCTCACCCATGCTATAAACAGGCAGCACCTCTGAGAAGGTTACCCTGCGTGCTGCTTGTCTAAGGTCCCACACAAACTCCACAGACTCCTCCTGCAATGCTCTGATCCTTTTCTTAGCCAGGTCATTTGTCCCTAGGTGAACAGTGACATCCATCTCCCACCCTCTCACAGCTGCTCCCACAATCCTAAGGGTTCTCTCCCTGTCCCTCCAAGTCATGGGTCCAGGCAGGCACCTTACCTCCCTCTCTCAGTTCTAACCTCCTAACAATGGATTCCCCCACCAGGATTTGTTTCCTTCCCCTGTGGGGTCCCATGTTACCCTCCTGTGGGTCTCCTTTGTGGTGGTTCCCAGCATCCTCCTTGGTCTCCACTGTGGGTGCCTCCATAGAGGAACCACACTCTGCCAGAATGGCATATGAATTGTGGAGCGGAACAACTAGAGGGATGCAGCTCTGTTCCACCACCCTCACCCTCCCTGAGCCCACTGTGGTCCAACTGCTCCTCTTTCTTGGAAACCTCTGAGACAGTGGCAGCAGCCCTGGTGGTTCATGGGTGGAAGAGAAGGTCCCCCAAATCCTGGCCAACTGAGCTCAGAGATGAGCAACCTCCTCCCTCAGGCAAGAGAGGTGGCTGCAGATGGAACAACACTGCATCCTCCAGAACATCTCTAGGAAGACTGCAGCTCCATAACCACTGCACTGCACCACTCCCACCATGTCTTATTTGTGGTCCCTCAGCTGTTGTTTTGTATGCTTACTCTTTCCTCTCTCTGTTTATTTTTATGTATTTTTTTATTTCTATTTTTTTCTCCCTACTTTTCTACTGTGTCCATACCCTTAAAGCTCCTGCTCTTCCTGTTCAGGGACAGGAAGTTCCTGTATTCCTCTGTAGTCTCCTTCTTATTTGCTCAAAGTCAGACCTCCAGCAGCTTGGGGGGTGGAGAGCTACTCTTTTCCTTCTAGGATGGTGAGTCTTTTGTGCTTCTGTGATCACTCCCTTCCTGCTTCCAAACAGGAAGTTCCTGTTGTCAAGTCAAATCCTGTGCCTATAAAAGTGGAACTAGCTAAGTGTGGGGGCTGGCTATATAGTCCAAGTAGAGTAGTAAAGTTCTAACAGCACCTCCTTCCTCTTGCTGTTCTCTGCCAAAAGCTATCTAGGGCAGTTTTAAACCCAATCACCTGGCTTCCTGCTGCCTAAGCCACTCCCCCTAATTCAAAGTTCCATTTTTCACCTAGCTAACTGCACAGGTAACAGTTCCCTTCACCCAACTCAGACAAACACACTAACTCTTGTTTTTTTGTTTGTTTGTTTGTTTTTACCCTAAATTGAAGGTCCCAGTAGTAGAGTTCTAGTTCTTAAGTCCCAGTGGAGTAGAAAAGTTCTAACAGCTCCTCCTTCCTCTTGCTGTTCTCTGCCAAAAGCTATCTAGGGTAGTTTTAAATCCAAACACCTGGCTTCCTGCTGCATAAGCCACTCCCTCAATTCACAGTTCCCTTTTCACCTAGCTAACTGCACAGATAACAGTTCCCTTCACCCAAATCAGACAAACACACTAACTCTTGTTTTTTTTAACCCAAAATTGAAGGCCCCAGTAGTTGAGTTCTAGTTCTTAAGTCCCAGTAGAGTAGTAAATTTCTAACAGCACCTCCTTCCTCTTGCTGTTCTCTGCCAAAAGCTATATAGGGCAGTTTTAAATCCAAGCACCTGGATTTCTGCTGCCTAAGCCACTCCCCCTAATTTACAGTTCCCTTCTTCACCTAGCTAACTGCACAGATAGAAGTTCCCTTCACCCAACTCAGACAAACACACTACTTCTTGTTTTTTTGTTTGTTTGTTTTTACCCTAAACTGAAGGTCCCAGTAGTAGAGTTCTAGTTCTTAAGTCCCAGTAGAGTAGTAAAGTTCTAACAGGACCTTATTCCTCATACTATTGTCTGCCAAAAGCTAACTAGGGTAGATTGGGGTAAATTGTATCTGCGGTGTTTACTTGAAAGAGTGAAGAGGAGAGCAGAAGGAGGACATGCCATGCATAGAGCACTCTTTTTAAGTGCTGTGGGAGGGAGAAGTGCAGATATTGGGGATAGAAATAGACCACTGTATTTAATGAGTGGGCCAGGGTGGGGGACCTATTGGGGCTCCAGCAAGTGGATGACTCAAGGAGGTACTCTTTGTGGGTGGTGTTGAAAGAGTACAATGATCTACAGGTCTGGATTACAGGAGGCAGTATGTTGTACAGCTTTGTGCCCCTGTAGATGATTGAGTTCTGGGTCTGGTTAGTCCTGTAAAAAGGGATGTCAAAGACAAGACTGGAGGAACCCCTGGTAGCCCTCTCAGGAGCTGTGAATAGGAATAGGGAGTTGATACTAGTGGAGGGTATTAAGGGATATCTTATGGAGGAAGGTGAGCATCTTTAGTTGGAACCTCTCCTCTAGATTGGGCCAGCCAAGTGTGGAGCAGAGAGTACAGTGTTGTGTATGCCAGGGGAGACCAGTGATGAAGTGTGCTATGCTGTTGTATGTGGCTCTGAGTTTAGTGCAGAGGATGAAAGAGGTGGGAGGGGAGAAGATGATAGAGCCATAGTTGATAAGAGGCAGGAATACAGAGCTAGCTAGGTGTAATCTGGATGCAGGGATCAGGAACTTTCTAATCCTGTGTAGAAGACCAAGCCTGACATGGACCTTCTTAATGAGGCTGCTAATGTGGAGGTTGTAGGTGAGGTGGGTTGAGGTGGAGATCCAGGTATTTGAATTCTGATACTTGTTCGATGAGGTTACCAGTGTTGTCAAAAAGTTTAAGGCTGGAAACAGGGGCTTTCCTGGGGCCTTGGAAGATCATGAACTTGGTCTTCTTGGAACTGAGGACCAAGCCTTTACTGGAGTACCAGGAATGCAGCCTCCAAAAATCAGACTGCAGACTGTGGAACATAGTGGTGGGGTTTTTGTCACTGCAGTACAGAGCTGCATCATCCACATAGAGAACAAGTTGAGTGGAATGGCAGATGGAGGGGCGCTGTTAATAAAGAGAGAGAGAAGAAAAGACCTAGGATCAATCATATTTAATTGGACATTCCACGAAGAGGTAGCCTTTGACTGAGGTCATGTGGGATCTCCCAAAGAGGTAGCTGCAGACTCACTTGATGGCATTGTCAGAGAGATGCATACTTCTTAGGGTGTTCAGGAGGAGGAGGGTGTGATTCACAAGGTTGAACACCTTGGTAAGGTCAACAAAGATGGAGCCAGTGTACAGGCTTTTGTCATTAGCTATGAGGATGTCACTGGTGAACCTGACCAGGGCTGTTTTGGTGTTGTGACCAGATCTGATCCCATGCTGGGCACTAGTGAGTAGGTAATTGGATTCAAGGTAGGAGGTAAGTTGAGTATGCATGACTTTCCCAATAATTTTAGAGACAGGGGCAAGAAGGGAAATGGGACAGTAGTTTCCGATTTCATTTCTGGGCCTGAACTTGAATAAAGGCCTGATGGTAGTGATTTTACAAGTGGTGGGGAAATAGCCAGAGCAGAGGGAGCAGTTGAGTAGGTTGGTAATAGGGACTGCCAAGACATTGATGGAGAGTTAAAGGATTTTATAGTCGATGTCATCGGCACCTTTACTGGGTTTGGGGTTGTTACTGAGGATGAGCTTGATGGTGTCTGCAGGTTTTAGTGCTCTAAATTAGACATTTTGGAGAGGCCTACTGGAGGGGTTGGGGCATTCATGGAGGTGGAGAGGAGAGGTGGGCAGAGGAGAGGAGTGAGAGGGTCTGTATTTTTTGAGGTCGCCAAAGAAAGTGTTGAAAATGTTCACTACTTCAGTTGGGCCATTGGTCTGTTTGTTGCTGTGGTACAATGTAATAGGATTTGAATTCTTGGTCTTGCCAAGCAGTGAACTGAGGGTACCCCAGCACTGACAGGGATTTGATTATTCACCAAGTTGCTTATCATGAAGGAAGTAAATGTTTGCTTTTCTTACAGCTGATTTACACTTGTTTTGTAACGATTTATAAAGGGAGAGTTGGTCAGGGTCTCTGTGCTTATGGTAACGGGCCCAGGCTTTGTCCCTGGTTCTCATACGCTTGATAAATTGACAGAAATCCATTCATTAATGTGGCCCCTGGTTCTGATACTTTTTAAAGGGGCATGCTTATCACAGACACCAACAAGAATATTGGAGAATCGGTGGAGGATGGAGTCACAGTTGCCTGGTCCCTTGGTGAAGGACCAGTCAACTAGACTGAGATCATGGGTTTTTGACTCAATGTTCTGATGGGTTAGTCCCCTGATGTATATGAATTTGGGGGGGGGGGTCAGATAGATGGGTCAACCATAGACAGAAAATGGCACACTGATCACTGATGCAGCCAGGCAGTATGCTGGAGTCAGTGATGTGGGAGGGGTGAGTGACTACGATCCAGTCAATAAGTGACCGAGTGCCAGTTTTATAGTTGGATCTAGTGGGTGAGGAGATAAGCCGGTGGAGACCTAGGTTTACTATACAGACTCTGGAAGTGTCAGCATGGCTAGAGTCCCAATTGATGTTAAATTCAGTAGGATCCACTCTCTGTTCAGAGGGAGGGAGGGAGTGTTTAATGGCAAGCAGAGCCTCAAGGTCGGAGTGCTAGGTTCTGGGGGTTGGGGGATAAGTGGTGGTGAGGGTGAGGCTTTTGTTTGAGCCCAGGAGGAAGTAGATTGAGAGGGTTTTGAGAAACCTGGTTCATTTTCAAATAAATAAATAAATAAAATACAGACATACATACATAAATAAATACATTTTTCTTTCTTCAGGCATGGGGACCAGAACTTAGCACTACTCCAGATTTAGTATTACTGTATATAGGTTTTGTACAAAGTGAACAACACTTCCTTGGAACTGCTGAAGAAACTGATAATGTTTCCCAGCATTGTGTTTAGTTGTTTTGAAATTGTGCACAATGCCTGCCCCACTTAAGATCATGTGACACCATTAATCCCAAACTGAATTGTCATTCTGAAGTGTCCTTGACTGTTCCTCCTGGTGTGTATTGATTTTTCTGGTATCGTTCCCGATGTGCATAACCTTTCATTGATCAGCCAAAAACCTCATTCCTTATTTTACTGCCTATCTTTTTAACATCTTGAACTCTGCATCTGAATGCCATGCTAGTTTAATGTCCATTGCAACTTTAAATACCCAACTTGCAATTATCTGGACCAGGTCCTTTATATAGCTATTAAATATAGTGAGCCCAAGCACTATGTCCTATGGCATTCCATTTCCCATACTCCTTTATTCTAATGTCCTTCCCTATACTTACCCTTTGCTACATTTACTCTAGTCATCCTGCTACCCATCAGATAATTCTGTCATGATAACACAGCCTCATCACTGTCACAATTAATTTCCTGTGAGGGGCCAAGCCAAAACACTCCACTGCCTGCACCATCAAAATGTGCTGCAAGCTTATTTCTATGAAAGATGTGGATGAATCAAAGTGAGGCTATTTGACCACTTTGTGAGCAACAACACTGTAAACTAAAGTTCAGCTCGGCTGAAGATGGGAGAACCAGTTGAGCCTGACCACATTTTCAGGTGTATTTTATTTTTCTGATTAAAGTTTCCCAGACCACATACTGTAAATGGTAAGAAACTGATGCTCAAAACCAGAGATCCTTCATCCACTGATTCCCCACCCCTACTGCTAGTGTTGCTCTGCCTTACCCAGAAAAATGTTCAATGTCAATGTTGGAGTGGCCTACCAACAGCCCCCCCCCTTCTGTGCTACCCCCAATCTGCTGCTGTCTGCTCTGGCTGGCTGAATTTTCACAATACCACTTCCTCAGTCCACTGCTGGCTAGCTTGGATGCCCATTTCCCAGCCACTGCCTGACCTGGCAGGAGTGATTGTTGCACTGAGGGCCTTCCACTGACCACTCCAATACTGGCTGGGCCTGCTGCTGCCTGACATAGTACAATGAGAGGGCAAAAACATATGGCCCAGTTCCCAAAGCTGTCTGTGAGATGCAGAAAAGCATTGACATGCAAACACAACTCATAGCAACTGTGCACCATGGCTACATGCACAACTATGGCGGGATGAGATGATTTACATGTAGTGTAGGTGTGTAAAAAGTGACATGAACAGATAATGGGCCAGATCAGCAGAAACTGCTACATATTTATGGGTTGCCCATTGACCCCCCTATATAAGGAAGTGGAATGCCCCATACGGACCCAACATGGAAATGTCAGCTAAGAATACCAACACAGGTAGAGCACTGGTGGATGCCACCATATAGTGGATATAGTATGATCATAAATGTGCAACACAACACTACACATTGTGACACACACTGTGAACCAAAACATTGCCCTTTTGTCAGGTACTGATGCCAGTACACCTCACGTGGCAGTGATGAGACATCACTGCCCATGCCAGTGTCACCAAGACTGACAGTGATGCAGGAACTATGCCACCACTGCCACTGCCACTACTGCACCTACAGGTGAAGATGCCAGTAGCATTCAGGACACAATTGTACTGCACACTGAGATTACACAACCCAGCACAGACACCACCAGTATCACTCAAGGAACTAAGCAGGTTGTACACCTCAATGCCACAGCTGCCCACACACCATCCACCGGCACACCACTGAGCAACCAAGACACCACCATCTCAGTACACTAATCCAGTACTATTGTAGATATCACCCTGGAACCACATTACTTAGTAACCAGACAGCAGTGATTTTCTTGAGGATACCTCTAATGACATGGATGCAACCCACTGGCAACAGGAGGCAGAACCCACCTTGGATGCACCCAAAAATGTAGCTGATTAAACAACAGTGGCTGTCCACAGCAAAGAACATCTACCAAAAGCCAGAACAATAAGAACATAATGTGGTAGCTAGAAAGATAGATGGAATATAAGTGAGACTTAGTATATTTAGATTTTAGTAAATTCTTGACAAGATATCCTCTCTGGAAAATTTGAAATGTGTTATTAATAATCTAGAACTGGGAGTGAGTAGCCATTTAATGAAGTTTGCAAATTCTAGGAAGGGTGGATAACAGTGAGGAAGACTATGAAACATTATAAAAAGACATGGGTAGACATGTTTGTCTGTCAGGCAGATGGCAGATGCAATTCAATGTAGGGACAGGAAAAGTAATGCACCTAGGGCCAGAAACAGAAAATGTGCTTTCCAAGTAAGTGGTAAAGTACTGGATTCAACAGAGCAGGAGAGTGACCCAAGGGTTATTATACTGCTGACTCATGCTTGAAATCTTTCAAACTGCTCAGTAGCCAGCAAGGCCTATAGAATACTAAGTTAAATTAAAAGTGGAGTAACAGTCAATAGAAGAAAGGTATGATGTCATTTGTGTCTTGCAACTCACTAAGGGAGTTTCAGTCTGGATTTTGCCTGAACAACTGAACCACGTCTTCCTTATTTAGAGTTGTAAGTGATATTACTCAGAGTTCTGATGCTGAAATGTTCATGGATGCAGTATTTAAAGATATTTCATGTGCATTTGATACAGTTAATCATTGCTTACTTTTAAATAAGTTGCCTCTAATTGGCTTAGTTAGCCCAGATTCAGGGTTGCTTCTTACAGTATTTTAATTACTGGCAATAGTTTGTGCCCATAAATGGGGTGTTTTCTACATCTCATGTGTTGTCCAAAAGGGTTCCCAAATGATCTGTGCATGGGACCCTACTTTTTTTTATTTTTATTAATGATCTGCCTGATATATTTAAGTCTGTTGCAATTCATTTATGTGTAGATAACATAATATCTTACTGCAGTGATCATATGTTAAATATTTGTCATAAATTACAATAACATTTAAATAATTGTACATTCTGACTTTATGACAATCATCTTATTCTTATCATTCAGAAAACTGTTACAAGGATTTTTGGACCAAAATCAAAATTGTGTTTTGAGTCTGATTCCTTTGAAATAACTAACTTGTGTAGATCCTGTTTGGTAAATGTGTCTTAGAATATTAGAGTGTTATGATGGACTCACAGCTATCTTTTTCTTTTCTCATACTTCTGTTATTGAATATTCAGGTTAAATATAATAGCTGAGAAAACAGCACAGCAGCTAACATAAAATGCCCTTTTGTCAAAATGTGTGCAATTCTAACATACAATAATTAACACAAATACCCCAATATCTCATGTTAAGTACCCTGGTCATAGTATTCTGATATTCTTGCCATTATTAAAACATTTCTGCTAGTTGAAGTTAAAATACCATACAAATGACAGGAGCCAGCAAAAACATTTTCCTCTACCTCCTTCCACAGGCCTATAACAAATTAAAACACCTCTTGGTTCACTTAAGTGTCAGCTTCATCTGACTCTCCCTCACCCTCATGAAGGAGTTCCCATCTGGATCATATGTTGATAAAGGCTGGTATTTTCTGCTGAACCAGAAATGTTACACAGTCCAATTGCTGTGTCACAGTTATGACGTCTTCCTATTCCTCCACCTCTAGAAGTTTACCTGGAGCCAGTGTTTAATAATACTTACAGCTGTCTCTGCTATTAAAACACGCTGAAGATATATGCCTTATTTTCCTTTACCAGAACAAGATCTAACACCCAAAATCAAATTAGCAAGTGTAAGTGTTTGAAAACAGTCTAAATACCCTATGTAAAGTGTCTTGTACCTCCTGACAGAAAAGGCTGTGCAACTGTATCTTGCCAAAAGATGAGAGAGGCACATCCATTTCCATTTCCTAACATAGTCTTCAGCAACTGGAACAGGCATTTCTGTCTCATTTGGACTTAACACGTGAGAATAAGAAAATTCACATCTGGACTTTCAAAGTGAATTCCTGCCAAAAAGGGAGTACAAGGTACATTAAGTTACTTCCCTAGCCTCTAGCCGGTCTGCCTCAAGAGAATCACCCCCCAACTCCTGCTTCCATTTCTCTCATACATGATTCATAGAGTGCCCCATACTATTCATATAAAATTGGTACAATTTAGAGAGGGAACTTTGTTTGTCTGAAGTTGGCTAGCATTCTTAAAATAAGTAATTTTTGGTAGGGGATTCCTCTCTCCACTGTGCTTTCTTCAATAGCTGGGAAGCAAAGGTCCACAGCTGAAAATATCTAAGTCTGTTGGTTTGCTGCCATCCATAAAGTTGCCTGAACTCTTCAAGGTGCAAACATCCTCTCCTGAGACAAGTTGCCATGGAGCCCACAGACACAACTTTGCTTGTTGTCTATACAAATGGTCAGTGGTTCCTGGCAGGAAGTCCCCATCCCAAGCCAAACACTTAAATTTCCAAAAGGCTTCCCTGACAGTGTTTTGAGGAGTTCCCCAATCCCAACCTATAAATGTTGTTTGTATCTATATTTACTTAGTGTCTTTATAATGGATGCAAAGCTTTGTATCAAATAGGGCTGCTGAAAGTGGGTCTCCATTCTATTCTGGAAGGCATAAACCCTTCAAATGTGCCTGGTATTGCTCATATCCACAAAGCAAGGCTACCTGCATCTGGGCTGCCACCCAATAGCTTTCTAAGTCAGGCAGTGCCCACTCCCATGTGCGGCCTAAGTATAAAATCTGCAGACATACCTGGGGTGTTTGCCCTCCAAACAAACTTCTGGATCTGCTGTTGCCAAACCTTCAATTTGACTTTTTGCACAGAGAAGGGGACACATTGGAACACACAGAAGTACTGGGGAGCACATTCATTTTAATGGGTTTGTATCCTAGAGCAGAAAGGGTAAGGCAGTAGAGCCCACCTTAAGAAATCAGATTTTAATATTGACTGAAGGGGAGTATAATTGGCTTTAAAAAGGGTTGCAAATTTAAAGCCCTGATGAATTTGTAAATATTTTAGGGTTTGTAAGCCCCATTTCATTAGGTAAGATGTCTGTATACTTAGGGGGACCTGAGAGTTAATGACAAAGACCTCAGTCTTAGTTGCATTTAGAGAGTACCCAGAGAGCTTAAAGAACCACACTATCAAGGACATAACAGCCTTCGAAAAGGATTCTGAGTTGCTCAAACACATCAATATGTCAGTTGCATAAAGAGCTACTTTATGCTTCTGCCGCTTAGTAGTCACCGCATGGATCTATGCATCTAACTGTGTGTTTTTGGCCAGTGGTTCAGAGTGCAAAGCAAACAAAACTGGAGAGAGATGACACCACTGATGTGTCCCTCTGCCCAGTTGTTAACTATGGAAGAGATGACCCTTAGTCCATACATAGCACAAGGCTTCGGATACAGTGTTTTAATGCATCCAGTAAAATTGTCATGAAAATTAATCCCAGCAAGGACCCATAAAGATACTTCAAGGAGACATGATCAATCGCCTTTTTGGCATCAAGGTTCTTTAGAAATACGTGAGAGTGTTCCGTATTCAAAGGTCAATTATGAGGACTGTGTGTTGGATGTTGTCCTCTATCTGCCACCCCATTACAAAACCCATTTGATCTAAATGGATAATTTGAGGTACAATGAGCTCCAATCTTTTCACTAGGATGGAAGTTAACATCTTGTAGTCCACATTCAAAAAAGAAAAAAGGACAATAAGAAGAACAGTACTGTATGTAGAGTTATGGCATAGTTTAGGTAGAATGGAAATCACAGCTTGGTTCTAGGATGGGACAAGCTGCCCTTCCTCTGATAAGACATAGCTGTAGGCATCCCAAGGCAAAGAGACCATGGAATCCTTAAACATTTTATACAATCCCCCTGAATCCATCCTATTAAGGACATTTCTTATTCTTAAGCCTAGCAATGCCTTTGTCTATTTCAGAGGAATGTATTGTGGCTACAAGTGAATCTTTCTGAGTCTGGGAAACTTGAGGTAGGTTCAGATTTGTGAAAAATCAGTTAGAGCTTTCTGTGGGACTCACTGTTTAGATGAGTGGAGTGTCTGATCATAGGACTGAAAAGCCTTGGAGAGCCTCTGGAGATTAGCAACCAATGCTCCTGAGATGGGATGATGGATTTTCCCTATATGGCTCTAGCCTGAGGTGTACAAAGGTGGCCTGCCAAAAGACGTACTACCTTATGCTCCCCTTCATAAAACTTTCTTTATTGTTTATTGAGGAGAATCGGAATAACAATCCTTTGAGTCATAGACACATTTGCAAAAGCTCCATGTCAAAAAGAAAAAGAAAATACACATACATAACATATACAGTACAATACATAAGCAATACAGTACAGGGATATATACAATTGGCAGGTTACAGCTTCGGGGGTCTAAAAGTAGACCCTGAGTCATAGTTTTATATATATATATCAGGTTACAGCTTCAGGGGTCTTAAAAAAATGGACCCTGTGTCATACTTTATATACAGAGAAGGAAAAGGAACAGGGAATTAATCATGAGATACAGATTACAATATAGTGTGGACAATATACAAGCAATAACTATAGTACAGTATATAATAATTCAAGAAAGCAACATGAGTCCATGAGCAGTTGGATAAAGGGGAAGAAGGAGGAGGGCAGGAGAGAAGGGGGGGCAAAACTGAGGAAAAGAGAGGGGGCACTCAGCAGAGATATTGATTAGTGGCAATCACAACTACTGGTGGATGTTATTACCTCCTTGAGCCCAGTCTTGAAGAGGCCGATACTAGTAGAGATGATGTTTCTAGTGGGAGTTCATTTATCCAGAGAGGTGCCCTACGGTAGAAGGCGCGTTGGCCCAGGGATGTCCTACACCTGGGAACTGACAACAGAGATCTTGAGGAGAGACAGGTGGCCCTAGTGGGGGGGGGGTTTGGAGTAGGTCATGGAGGCCAGTCAGGGAGAGCCCGAGGAGAATCTTTTTGGCAAATAGGCAGATGTGGTGATGGAGTCTCCCATCAAAGTTCAGCCAGTTAGAAATCCAGTAGAGGTCACGTGTGTGTGTCATTATGTCATACTCTGTCACAAGCCGGAAGGCTTTGTTTAGAGCAATCTTGATCCTTCATAGAGCAGTGTTGCTGGCTGAGCCATTCAGTACAAACCCGTAGCCTACCAGTGAGAGCACTGAAGAAGTGACCACCAAATGGAGTGCTTCAGGGGGCAGGCAATGCTTGTGCTTATGAAGGAGGCCTATTCTAGTGTTAATAGCTGAACTTACAGTATGGATGTGGTTACTATAAGTGAGCGTGGAGTCAAGGGTGATGCCCAGATATTTGAAAGAGGTGACTTGATCAAGGCCAGTGTTATGAGTGTTAAGGATAGTCACGAGGGTTGTAGCATGCTTGTTCTGGTGGCTGGCAAAAAACATGACCTTTGTTTTTTTTGTACTTTATCACCAGCTTATGCTCTGAGAACCTGAATCCGTGTTGCTCGGGGCAGAGGAGATAATATTTAGCCAGGTGGTGGATGAGCTGGTCTGAGACAATTTTTTCATGGGCCTTGGACATAGGGGGAAGAATGGAAATGGGGTGATAATTAGACGGAGAGGTATTATCTCCACCCTTATAGATGGGGGTGATAACTGGAAGCTTCCAGAGGGTGGGGAATTGAATCAGGCAGAGGGAAAAGTTTAAGATTTTTGTGAGGGGGACTAGCATGATGTCAAGGGTGAGGAGGAGGAGCTTTAGCTTCAAGGAGTCACCGCTATTGGATAAAGGAGAAGAAGGAGGAGGGCAGGGTGTGATTACAAACATCTGGGGCCTGTTTTTTCGCTTATATGGCCCTGACCCTCTGGAGTTCTCTACCTCTTCGGATAAGGGACTGCCTAACCAGTCAAAGCTTTAAAAAAGAACTTAAAATGTATCTATTCAGCCTGGTATTTATAGATGAAGATTAATATAGTGTCACCAAAGTTATGGTTTAGATTAATCTTATTATTGTCTTAAATTTATGGTTTTAAATGGGTTTTTTTTGGAGAATAATTAATTTATGTACAGGCGCCTTGGTTTAAGAAAGGCACCTTTTAAAGAAATAAAGTTTGACTTGACGTCTTGATTTGCCTAGAAATTTGGTGAGATATGATTTCACTTAATTGTGGAAACTGTCTTGAGGCAAAATGGTGGGGCAGTTGAGTTAGCAGGGTAGACTGGGGAGGGTTTAGTGGGGGTCAAAGAAATTGGGGGGGAGAACACTTCTGAGACCCGACAAGGATTTGTTGAGAGAGTTGGCAATGATTGCTTGGTTCTGGGTGGCATTCCCATTTATGTCAAGTTGCGAGGGATGGTAGGACATTGCCTTACCGTTCAGCTATTTGATGTTGTCCCAGAACTTGTGTCTGGATCCCCAGGAAGAGGTTAGCATTTCCTGTTAATAGGCTGCTTTCACCCTCCGAATTTCCCAGGTGCATTTGTTTCATGCTACCCTGTATAGCAATCTATCAGAGGGTTTACCAGAGTCAAGGGTCTTATGCCAAAGGTTATCCCTATGATGCATAAGATCTAGGAGGGCCTGGAATATCCAGTAGGTGATGGGACCTTTAATGAGTTGCTTAGTGAAGGGGACAAAGTAGTCACAGGCAGCATTAAAGGTGTTTATGAAGTGGAAGAGGGCACCATCCATGGACTGGGCTGAGTCCAGTGGCGACCAATTGCTAGTGCGGAGGTAGTTTTTGAAATGTTCCAATGCACCCTTTTTTAGATGGCGCTGATGGGTAAATCTTCAGGGTGGGTTTATACTGAGCAACCAGGTACAGAAAGTGGATGAGTGGTCACTGAGGGCATAGGGCAGCACAGAGACATTGGATAGTCTATCCGGGTGATTAGTTAGTATGAGGTCAAGGAGGGAGGACATACCTGTGGATTGGTTCAGATGCATAGGGGCTGTAACAGTCTGGGTGAGATTCAAGGCAGCCACAGAATCCTTGAAGGGGGCAGCTTTAGGGGTCAGCCAGTTGGCACTAAAGTCACCCAATGCAATGACTTCAGAGTTAACTGATAACTGGGAGATGCAGTTGGAGATAGAGTGGAAGGCCAGTTTTTGGTTGCGTGGAGGGATGTAAACAGCCACGGTGCATAGTGGCTTTCTGGCTTTACCCATGCTAATTTTGACAGTGAAGGCCTGGCCCCCATGGCTGGGCAGATCAGAGGGGACTACAAGGCCTTGAAAGCTGTCCCTAATATATATGGCATAGCCTCCCCCTCTAGCTACCAGCCTATCTACACCTAAAAATTTGGTAGCCATTTAAGGCTACAGCAGTGTCCTTGGTATTTGGGGACAGCCAGGTCTCAGCGACAGCCAGTATGTCAGATTGGTGTTGAAGCACCCATCCCTGAAGACTATCAAGTTGTTTTGGGAAACTACAGATGTTCATGGAGGCAATTTTGAGACTGACACTGTGTTTTGAGGAGGGTGTGTGGGAAAAAGGGCCAG
This sequence comes from Neoceratodus forsteri, assembly GCA_016271365.2. Classification (NCBI taxonomy): domain Eukaryota; kingdom Metazoa; phylum Chordata; order Ceratodontiformes; family Ceratodontidae; genus Neoceratodus; species Neoceratodus forsteri. Next base: position 564,019,917 of record CM057449.1, on the reverse strand, counting down.
GATTGGGGTACACATTTCTGGATAGAAGAAGGAGGAGTAGAGTGGCTCTAGTCAGGGCTGCTCTGAGTAGCTTTATTCTATGGGTTGGGCTAAGTGAGGTATGAGATGTAGTAGCAGCCATAGGTGACGTGGGGAGGACTAGAGTGTGTAGAGCTATGAGAAGGTGGGGGTAGGGGCAAGGTGGGAGAAAGTTTCTTAGATGGGGCATGTGAGGGCCATTGGCTATGGGCGCCGTGACTTGGGTGGGGATAATTATCAGTATCAGAGTGATCAGCCTTTATTACAGGAGTGTGGGCATACCAGGAGGGGGGCAATAAAGAGTAGTAGGCTAAGAGTGCTCATAAGGGTGTATAACAGACCCATGTTGGGGGCTCGGGCGAGAAGTATGGTCAATCGGTATTGGAAGGAGAGCAAGGGGGGATATGGGGAGTAGATAAGGCTGAGGATGAGTTATATGAGAACAAGGGAGGCTCAATAGTGCAGTGGTAGAGATACAGACTCCAGTGCACAAGGTGCAGGGTTCGAGGGCCAGAAGAGGATGGAATTATGGCTGGGAGAGTGGAGGGGTGGAACTAGAGAGATGGGCAGGAGGAACAGAGGGAGAACAAGGAGAGGCAGTGGCTATAGAGAAGGGAGCACAAGACTGACTCCTGGTGGTGAAAGGGAATAAGCTACAAATGGGAATATGGGGACTCAGTAATTAGAGCTACAGGTCACATGACCGGAAGTTGGTGTTAAAAGGAAAGTCGGCTTTGGGGCAGGGGGGGTGTCTAGGGCCGGTGGGGAATCAATGCGAAATGTCAATGGGTAAACACCCTATGAGGGGTACTGCAGGGGACTCTACAATGACTTTGTCTGCAAGCAAGAAAAGGTTAAGTGCCAGAAAGTCATTTTCTGCTTCAAACCCAGGTATAGTTTCAGATAAATAGGAGAGTAATCAGAGGACACAATCTGACCTTTCTAACTTGACTTTACCTTTTCCATAGTTTTCGTAAGGGTAAGGAAGTAATCCAATTAAGAAGTAAAGTATGGCCAAGGGTTATGTTAGTGTTCTAGTTAATCACCCCCTGGGGTGTAATGTGGCACAAGGCTCAGCCGAGTGCCACATTATACTTCCAGAGGGTGATTAACAAAGACATTAACATAACCCCTGGGAGTACCTTGTTGCTATTATAAAAAGGTAAACATGATTGTACTAATGTGTCTCTTGTTGCTGTCTTTTCTTTTCAGATAAAAAAAAACAACATAAAATAGTTCTTCTGCCATGACTGGCATGTGATGGAATGTCCATCTTCAGCTGATCAGTCTGCATCACCGTTGGATGCTAGCATTACTTGATTGTTTCCTTGATGTTACCTGGTAATGCTCCTGAAGTCAGAATCAGGATCTCCATGTATGCGAATGGTTGCCATGGAGTTGAAATAAAAATGATGTCATGGTAACCAGTATGGTTCCACCCATTTGTGCTCAGTCATCAGGGCACCAAGTTGGGATTTTGCCGACCCCTGTTTTTGTGGGGGCTGTGCCCCCGGTGACCCCCATGTGTGGGGCTGCGCCCACCCTTTCTTATGATTGTAACTCTGAAGGGGGTATACCTTGGGAAGCGGGCAAGAATCCCAAAATCAGTGCCCTGATGTGCCAGTGCACTAATGCTGGTGCTCTAATGACCCGAAAGGAACCAGTATCGCATTGAATTGGGCGTACTGTGGGAGTCAGAAAACCCATTTAAATCCTACTATTTTTTGTCAAAGTACATGCATGGGAAACCTTAAAACACAGCTTTTTTTTCAATTAAGGAACCTGTATGCCTATGTGGGGCTCCAGGTTCCAATGTCAGGTGGGTTACTGCACTGGGTGGTCAATGCAATGGGTGCCGAGTCACTGTAGTAGATGATCCAAAAAAATGCCTTGTTTTTACTTTTTCAGTTTACTGTTTATTTTAAAATCTGTTAGCACTGTCTGCAGCTGATATTAGTATGCATTACTGTCATGATCTCACATATGTAACTGGTTGCCATGGAGTTGGAAAAAAAAAATAGCTGTCATGGTAACCAGTATTGCACTGAATGGGGTGCACAGTGTGAGTTACAAGACAGATTTAATTCCTACTGTCACTTATCAATATACACACACAGAGGAACTTCAAAGCACAGTTTTTTTTTGTTATAGTAACATTTATACATATATGGGGATCTCGGTTGCAACATCAGGCAGGCTACAGTGCTACAGTAGGTGCAGGGTTACAACAGCATTGGGTGGTCAGAAAAAAGGTTTTTTTTTTTTTCACTTCCAGTTTATGTTTAAATCCCATGGTCACAAAAAATTTTAGTTTCCCTAATCCATTTGTGCGGATCTGGGTTCTGACACTGGGCATGTTGGCAGGCAACCACAAAGAAAATATCCTCTCATTCACACTTGTTTCTCTACTTAAACGTAGCATTTATCTACTTAAACATTTCCTTTTTGGCAATCTATATTGGTTAATCAGTGTGCAGAGGATGAATGAGAGGATCTTTTCTTCACAGTTGACATTACTCAAACTTTGTGCAGAAGCTGTGGTGGGCAAACATAGAAACATAGACTTTGTCAGCAGATAAGGACTGCTAGGCCCATCCAGTCTGCCTGTAGGCCCTATACATTGTATGTGGCCACTGACCCTATGTGATCAATGGCTTTTCATCGCTCCCTCCCCTCTCAAGCTTCCCTTGTGCCTGTTCCAGGCAAGCTTAAACCCCTCCACTGTACTTGCCCCCACTACCTCCTGTGGCAGACTGTTCCAAGTGATGACTACCCTTTCTGTGTAGAAAAATATCTTGACATTATTAATCTATCCCCTTCCAGTTTCATATTGTCCCCCTTGTTTTAGTACTTTTTCTACATTGGAAAAGATCCCAAACCTGCACCTCGTTTATGCCCTTGAGGTACCTGAAAATTTCAGTCACGTCCCCTCGCTCTCTCCTCTCCTCCCGTGGATACATATTGCGGTCCTTTAGTCGCTCCTCATATGTTTTGTGGTGCAAGCCCGGCACCTTCTTTATTGCCCTTCTCTGGATAGCCTCCACCTTATTTATGTCCTTGTACAGGTGTGGCCTCCAGAACTGCATGCAGTACACCAGGTGAGGTCTTATCAATGTTTTATACAATGGCATCACCACCTCCCACCTCCTGCTAGTGATACCCTTGTCTATGCACCCCAGCTTGCCACTGGTTCTACCTGCTACCTTTGTGCACTACTTTTATCCCTTAAGATCATCAGAGATGATAACCCCTAGGTCCCTTTCCTCTTTGGTGACAGTCTGCTCCTTACCCGCAACCTGCAGCTCTACCCAGGGTTCCCTCTACCCAAGTGCATTATTTTGCACTTCTTTGCATTGAACCTCAGTTGCCACATCTTCGATCATCTGTCAAGCTTCTCCATGTCCCTCTTCATTTTCTGTGCCCCTTCTACAGTATCCACCCTGTTGCAGATCTTGGTGTCATCTGAAAACAGGCAGACTTTTCCTTCCAGCCCCTCTGTAATGTCACTAATGAAGACATTGAACATGAGTGGTCCTAGTACTGATCCCTGTGGTACCCCACTGGTCACCCCCCCCAGATTGTACCCCATTTAGCACCACCCTCTGTATTCTGTTGGTTAACCAGTTCCTAGCCCAGTTCACCACCTTGTGTCCCATGCTCAGACTACCCATCTTGTTAATCAGCCTTCCATGTGGGACAGTGTGAAAGGCTTTGCTGAAGTCAAGGTAAGCGACATCTACCGCCCCTCCCTGATTTACTTCCTTAGTCACCCAATCAAAAAAATCTATTAGAGCCATTTGCCATGACCTTCCTGCTGTGAATCCATGTTGCCTCAGATCCTGAGTACTGTTGGATTCCAGACGTGCCACTATCCTTTCTTTCAGCAGTGTCTCCATGATCTTTCCCACCACTGAGGTGAGGCTGACTGGGCTGTAGTTCCTCACCTCCTCCCTACTGCTGCTTTTGTGCAGTGGAACTACATGTGCCCTCTTCCAGTCCTCTGGAACCGCATCTGTGTTGCGTAACTCGGTGAACAGGGCCACCAGAAGTGCTGCTAGTTCCCTTCACAGCTCCCTTAATATCCACGGGTGGATGCCGTGTGGCCCTATGGCCTTATCAACCTTCAGCTTTGTGAGTTCTTCCAGATGTCTCTCCACTGTGAATGGACTTGTGTCCACTTCTCCCCCCCCATTACTTCTGCAACCCAACTGTGGTCCTTGACCCTTCCCCTTCTTAGTGAATACTGAGAAGTATTCGTTCAATATTTCTGCCTTGTCCAGATCCCCCTCCTTACACTCTCCCTTCTCCCCTTTGAGCCTCACAATTCCATCCCCTCACTTTTCTTCTTTCACTGATGTACCGATAAAATGCCTTATCTCCTTTGTTTACAGACCATACTAAACCCTCTTCTGTCTGCACCTTCACAATCCTAACAGCCTTCCCTTCTTCCATTAGACATTCAAGGTACACCTCCCTGTTCTTCCCCCTTTGGCTCCTCTTATATTTCCTGAAACTCAGCCTTTTAGCCCTGATTTTTTCCCCCACCTCTTTAGAGAACCATAGTGGCTTCCTTCTTCTTTTCCCTTTGGCCACTATCCTAATGCATTGGTTTGTTATCTCCACTATGACTCCTTTCAGTTTCTCCATTGTTCCTCCACCCCTCTATTACCCCCGGACTGCTTGTATACATCTACCCATTTCAGTGAAATCCGCCCTCCTGAAATCTAATACTCTTGCCCTTGTGTGGTTTAATTGAGTCCATGTCTCCATGCTGAACTACATCATGTGGTGGTCACTGAACCCTAGCTGCCCTTCCACCTGTATTTCTTTGACTTTGTTCCCATTCGTCCATACCAGGTCCAGAAATGACTTGTCTCTGGTTGGCTCATGCACCAGCTGCCTGTGTCCAACCCCCTGCAGGGATTTTAGGATGGCTGTGCTTACCTGGATGGCCCTATCCACATCCGGCATATTGAAATCCCCATAGCAGGATTTCACCTTTAGCTGCCATGTTGTGGTTGTTCTCCACTAGTTCCCAGTCTGCTTCTTCTCTCTGTGTCGGAGGTCTATAGATCACCCCTGTGCGTATTGCTGTTCCATTCCCTGGCTCCAGGGTGACCCACATTACCTTGGCCTCCCCCGCCTTTCCTGAAATTCTGTAGCCTTTATACCATCTCTGATGTATAGGGCCACTCCCCCACCCTCCTGATTTCCCAGCCATGATTAGCAGAGTACCACATCTCTGTTATTGCTGCTATGTCAAGGACTGCATCTGCAACCAGGCCTCCAGATCTGAAACCTTATTTCCTAGGTTACAGGCATTCGTTAGCATGACCTTCCATGCTTTACAGTCTGCCTTCCCTCTGCTCTTGTTCTCCCTTTCCAGCATCTTCCCCCCACCCTGGTTTCCTTTCCTATGTGCTCTCTCCCTCCACCCCATATAACTTGTTATATCTTCTTCACATGCCTGCCCCTTCCTGCCTGCTTTAGCTGTTCTTGAAGTCAACTTATGTTCCTGCATGTTCCCATGGAGGGGGGGTGTTCCTAAGCCTCCTGACCCTCCTGGCTCTCCCCTCTTTGCCAGTTTAAATGCTCACAGCTAAAGCATTTAAGCATCTCACTAAGGACCAAGGTCCCCTTCTTGGACAAATGCAGGCCATTCTCTTTATATAAGATCGCATCTGCCTAGCTCAGACACCAGTCCCCTATGAAGCGAAAGCCCTCCCATCCAAACCAATCCTTCAACCAGGAGTTGAAGGTATGGATGTGGAGTACCCTAGCTTCCCCTGTACCCTGGACAGGTAGCACCTCCAAGAATGAGATGGAGCATGCTATCAGTTTCAGGTTTCTCCCCAGCTACCTGAAATCATCCTGGACTCTGGCCAACCCCACCCTTCTCCTGGCCAGGTTATTGGTCCCCAGGTGGACAATGACATAAAGGTGCTCACTCCTAGCTATTACCCTAGCGATCCTATGGATTTGCTTCCCATTCCTCCTTGCAGCACTTCCTGGGAGGCACTTGACATCCCTCTCCCCCCTGCTAGGTGTCCCTAACTCCACTCCCCAAACAATACAGTCCCACACTAGGAGAAGCTTCCTCCTCTTCCTCTGGGGTCCCCTGCCTCCCTTCCCTGGAGCTCCATCCTGGAGGACCCTCCCATCCACCCTGGTCCTAGCCTTGGGTTCCTGAGTGGGACTTTCCCATTCCTCCAAAACAGTGTAGGAGTTACTAAGCAGGACCGGTTGGGGGATGTGCTTTTGACCTCCCTCTCTCACCCTCCCTGAGCCCACCGTAGTCCAATCACTCCTCTTCCTGGGCATCCTTTGAGGTACAGGTTGTGGACCCAGTGATCTCTGGGTGGGAGTGGATGCTGCCTTCAGCTTGGCCAACTCTGCTCAAAGACAGGCAACCAACTCTCTCAGCCGAGAGAGGTGCCAGCAGATAGGGCAGCATAGCAGCCTCCAGAACTTCTCCCTGAAGACAGCTGCTCTACAACCGCTGCACTGCACTACTTCCATCATGTCTGTTTCCCTCCTCAATCTACTGCCTGCTTAAGACGGCTATTTGTTATCTCCCAGATATTTGTATTTTTTTCTTTTGTTGTTTGTTATGCTTTCTCTCTTCGCTACTTCCTATATGGATGCAGCATGTTGCAAGGCCCTATAGGACCCATCTTATAAAGGTAGGCTGAGCCCCGGGGGGTGGTGATTTCTTTCTACAGTCAGATTATCAACTGACTGAGAGCTGTCAAACTCAGTCATGCTGTCAAGAAACACATCTATGGCCAGCAGCAGTAACATAAATGACAGCTGCACTATTAATATAGCTGTCACTGATTCAAATTGGTTTTATCAGCAAGTGTTTCACTTTTTATGGACTTGGTTTTTATATCAGCCAATGCAGATGGCAGTTTTGCAATTACAGTTGTCAAAATTCAATGGTGACAGCAAGAAGCTGTTTAGAACACAGGAATAGATTCCTTTTAAAGAAGGGGACTTGCTTCAGCTATCTGGCCACATGGCCACATGTGAATTCACTCTACATGGGTACTTTTACATTAACATAGGGCTACTGGAATGCCAACAGCCAGTCAGAGCCCTAACTTTTTATTCTGATGTGGAGGGAGGGAGAAATATATATAGTCTGTTGCCTGCCCATATAAACTTTTCCAGAAATCTACAGTTTCCAATTTACCTAACAACTTATACACCATCTTAGGTACCTGATGTTTTTGGCATGTACTATGAAGAAAAGGCTAAAATTTAAGGTTTGGATTGCCTTCTACAAGAAGCGTTCCCTCTCTCCATTACTCTAGTAAGAGCAAGAAGTTCTGAAATAAAGCATAATCAAACCTGGGAGGTGCATAAAACAATATCAAAGGTACAACAGCCCCATTATAACATCCCTTTACTATCACATACCAACCCGCTTTGCCAGCTCTAGATTCAATTGGTTTACATGTGGCTCAGGACCAGTATGGCCATTCACCTCCTCCACCCAGCTTTGTATGATAAGAAGAAGACCAACCAAAATCCAAATGACTGTAAATGGGTAAAATGTTGCTCTGGGAGGCAGCAGGCAGATACAGTACTTGTAATCAGGTTAAACTCCAGTGAATCGACATGCAGGTAATTTCAAACCAGTAAACAGAAAACTAATTTTCCACCTGGGCAGTAAACTAAATAAATAAAAAAAAAAAGTTGCTTGCTTCCAAGGCAAGAGGCCTTACATTGAAAACCTCTCTCCTTCTTTCAGAACCCTCTTCCCCACTGCCCAGGGTTCTTGTCAGAGGTTGGCGTGACTACACATCCCTTCTAGGGTGGTCAACCCATGAGCCCCATGGTGGAAGTCTGGGCTCCATCTAAGCAGCACTATCACCAGTCATCATAAAAGGGTAATCCCCTCTCCTCTGGAAGTTCAGATCACCTAGCAATTGCTTGCTGCTTGGTGCAGTCTAACTTGTCCCAAAGCCTGAAGCAATTTTCTGATATCTTGTAGTGTTGCCTCTTTGCTGCCTGCCCATCTCACACATAACCTCCTCACCAAGCCCAGCTCTGATGATGGCAAAGTGGCTTTAGATGGTTGTCCTGCAGGTCAGGTTTCCAGCAGGAAGGACTTTTTCTTAAAGTACTATAGCAGCTTCTTCTGTGGTGGCATACAGATTCACTCCACCCTCTCATTTTGGGCTGGCAGTATAGCCTTGAAGTTACAGTAACGAGCTATGAATGAGCTTGGTACATCCAACATATCTGGGTTTAATTCCCACAACCTCCACTTGCATTCTGTGTGACCCTGAGCAAGTCACTTGACCTCCACAGTGCTCCCAGGTCACTGCTGAAAACAGGCATTGTATCTAGTAGGCCATACCCAGTTACTGAAGAATAAAAAAAAAAAACACATGGAGGCGGGCAGAGAAAGAAGTATGAAAATGGATTTGTTTCTCCCAGAGAATATTGGTCCATATGCTTTCCTCTGATGCTGAATTTCAGATGAATAGTCATTCTCAAACAAGAGCTGGGTCTCATTGTATTTTACTTAGTTTTGAGTCCATGATTGTCTCAAAACCTCTTCTTCAACCCAACAACTGTAAAATTTTAAAATCATGGATCGTGGTCAGACTTCAGGATCTGTCAGCTTCAGTAAAAGATTGTGATGGACTGGCTCAATGTGGATGTTCACAGCTGGGGGAAGTGTAAGGGTGTTTTGGAGGATATCCTCTATGAATTCTGATATAGTGCCAACTTAGTGCACTCAGGAATGCCATAGATGCACAGATTATCTCATCTGGAACGGGTTCAAACATTTTTTTTGGTAAGGCTTCAGTGTACTGATAGAGTAACTCTACAGCCTCCCCCAGCTTTAAGGTCCTGTCTTTCATATGGTCCACTGGCTCCTCAGATTCTTTGACTCACTTTTCGAGTACAGTCAGCTTTTGATGAAGGCACCAAATTTATTTTTTATTGTCATCTTGTGATGCTTCTAATTCCATAAAGAAAATGTCAAATCTGCCATGCAATAATTTCTGTTTTCACATCTGTGTCATCCTCTGGCCCATGGAAGCCACTCAGGGATGGCCTGGAAGTGCCATCCATATGGCACTACACAAACCTAGTGCCATCTATCTTTGGAATAGACCTTTTTCACTGTGCATCAGGAAGATCTGTCAACACCCTATTGTCCCCCAGGCATTTAATGCAGTTTTGAGCAAAAAGAAAAAAAAGGCTGAGATAATAGGGGAATTTTGATTGGGGTTGTGACAGCCAATTCTCCAAACTCTTAGGTGGCATGTGACATCACCAGAAGTCGTTATCCTTTTCAAGTCATATTGAGTCTGCAATATTGTCTATGTGTACTCATTTAGGAGCACTTTACAGGAATGCTGCATAAGTCACCTTTTATTCCCACTTCCTGTACTTTTGATCATGCCAATACTGTGTACAGTACCTCAGAGCAATTGTCACACATTTGAAACCTTTGGGACTATCTTGAACTGTATCTGTAGGGTCCCTCTAGACTAAAAAAGAAACATTCATCATTGTTCTCTTTCTGAAAATTTTTGTTGGCTCTCCTTATCTAATAAGAGACATTTTCATTGGTTGGTATTAATTTACAAATGCATTCATGTTCACTGTCTGAGGCACTTTAAGGACAAGTTAACTTTAAAAGCTTCCATACAGCAAGTTAGACTTCAATACATTCAATACTAGCTAAACATTCCGCTTCCTGAGTTCCAGGATCAACACTGAAACATAGACAATGACGGCAGAAAAAGAACAATGGTCCATCTGTGTCTGCCTTATTTCCCTATTTGGTCCTGGGACCTACCCTTGCAGAAATATAAGTGTGCTGTGTACATGCAGAATGCATGCCACATGCTTAATTGTGTAACGTTTGCATGCGGTTCACATACACAAAGTGAACCTAAGTGAACCACGTCTAAAAAGTAAATCAGGTTTGCATGCTGCAAGCTTAACATGTGCAGCAGGTAAACTGGTGCGAATGTCTTCTAAAAATCAGATCAGGTTTGCATGTTGCATGCATGTAGCAGTTAATCTGGTGTGAACGTCATTTAAAAATCACTGATCAGGTTTACGTGTTGCACGCTTGCCATGTGTGCAGCAACTAAACTGGTGCAAATCTGATCTAAAAAATGCATTTGTTTTTATTTCTCATACTACTGCTAGCAACTAGAGTCATTAAAATACATTTTTCATTGATTTCCCATTAAAATTAGGTAAACTCATACATTCTGATCCTTCTGCAAGTTGTTCAATGGCTTTTGATATTTGTCATTAAATTGCCATTAATTTGTAAAGTATTGTGTGCTTACTGCATTAAATGCCTAGGATATAGTCAGCCAACATCCCCCATTCCAGATGTGAGAAGAGGTGCCTCTGTGTTGTGAAGCCTGACCTTTTCATTTTGGGCCATACAATCCCCTTATACATAATTAGTGCTACAAATGTGTTTCTTCATGACTGTTTTAGCTCATTTTCTTTCCCTTTGTCATTGTGTATGGAGCATATACCCTATGGCCACACTCAGCACTCTTTGTGTTGAGTAGGTTCTTGGAAGCATGTACCATACTTCACATTTTGTCACTGAAATGAGAGACATGGACACTCAAAATGAGGGATAATGAGGGACACTAACCCTCATGATAATCAGGACACATCCTGAAACACGGAGATACAGTACCTTAGAACATAGTGGACATGTGCCAATATTAGTACCTGAGAATGAATTTGTACCATAAAGCAGGGGTGTCATTTGGGTAAGGCAGAGGGAGGCAGTTGCCCCCCCCCACACATTTGTGCCTAGGTTGTTTTTATGGTGTGGCAATAATGGCATTACATTTGGATTTAATCTTTTGCACAATAAATGGCCCGTGGCCTATGTACACTCACGCTGCAGGTGCACTCCTGACTTAACTGTGTCTGTATTGTGTTGTCCACTGTCTCCACCTATTAGTGGTGGTGCCATCACACATGATTTAGAGAAGCTCCAGCCAAGCAAGAGCACATAAGTCATGCAAGTGTGACACTGTCTTTCCCGCCACATAGTAGACAGGCTGCACACTGCAGCTTGGAGGAGTCAGTGAACAGTGAACTCTCAATAGCAGTGTTGTGCCAGCATATTTGTGTTGGTCTACTCTTAGTGAATCTCCATCTCCCCAGGTGGCTGAAGGGGCAGAGGGTGAGCTAGAAGCTAACTTGAGACTAGGCTACCTACTTACTCTGCAAGGCTTGCCTCACAAAAAAAATGCACAGGCCCCCTGCAGCAGCAAGCTAGGCCTAGCAGCAGTGGTGACAGCAGTGTAGGTGGCTTTCATAGGCCTTGACCAGTGCAGTGCCACAGCAGCCATGGTGGCAGCCAAGCAAGAAGTAAGCAAACCAATTTGGGTGGGTTCAGTTGGTTAGGTGACTCAGTCACAGACCACATTGCAGACTTGGGATGCTCAGTTCTAGCTTCTGGCAGAAGGACAGTGGAGGAGCAGACTGAAAACTGGGCTGGTGGCACACTGGGCCAGGCTGCAGGTTCTGGCCAGATGGCCAGGTAGGTGAAAATAAATATATATATTTTTTTACAGGGGGATTTGGGAAGGAGGAAGGACTGAAATATTGATGTGTTTTTCACATTTCTGCACCTTTGGGTGGCTTCATGACCCATATAGGACAGGTATTGAATGGAATGGAGTCAGGGAGAGAAATAGGGACAACATTTTTTTTTTGCTGGGGAGGGCTGTCAGAACTTCAGCCAGGAAAAAAATTGGTTATTACCTGGGTGGGCTTAAGTCCAAATCTGATGCACTGCTCTGGGGTATAGACAGATGAATCTTATACATTTGAATTTTTCCTGATTTGCATATCACTTTTCAATCTCAACAAATAAGTTTTACCTTTTAGAGATGTTCCAGACATTTTAGAGTTTGCCATCTAGGAGCTAACTAGCACCTGTCCTCCACTGGTTGTTAGCTCCCCACTGCTGAAATCTGAAATGGCACTCCTGCCATAAAGTCTAGATTTATAGGACATCCTCTGTGTTAGTAGCATGTTTTCCATGTGGGATGGATAAGGAGTATAGCAGTTTTCAGGGGTAAAATGAGGGCTGTCCCTTGCAGTCAGGGACAGTTTAGTGGTGTGGTATGCACAGACTATTGGAGTCCCACTATAGTCAGGTTTATGCCAACCCTGTGAAGCTGACCACCACATCCCCATGCTCAGGCACATTATGACATGGGGCAAGGGAGACTGCAGGGGTGTGTACCATTGAAATGAATGCAGGTATTTTTTAAATTGCTATTTTATACATTATTGATGGAGAGTTAGAGATTAATGAAGGTTCCCACTCGACTAACAAGGGCCTTGTTAGTAGAACAGTGACCTTCATTATTCTCCAGCTCACCATTATAATGTATAAAATAGTAATAAAAAATAACTCCATTCATTTCAAGGAGGTACACCCCAGCACTCTGACCCATGGACATCACCTCTTAAAGACTCCTTCCTCTGGCTCCCTAATACTCAGGCAAGAGACTCTTGACTTATATCTATACTTGGAGGGTTGTCTGTAGCAGCATGGTCGCATCTGCTACAGTGTGTGTGCATGGGAACAAGTGACCACAAAACAGTGTGGTTCACAATAAACTCAGCTACAGAGTCAAGCCTTACAAAAGTGAGGGTACTGGACTTCAGGAGGGCTGACACTGGCAAGATGGGAGAGTGCCTCAGAAAAGCACTAGCAAATACACTAGAAGGAGGGGTGGAGAAACAATGGGGAAACATCAAAACTGCCATCACAGAGGCAACAAGCCTTTGTGTGAAGCAAATAAACAAATCAAAATGAAAGAAAAAGCCACTATGGTTCTCAAAAGAGGTGGTGGGGAAGGTCAGGGAGAAAAAGATAGCATTCGGAAAGTATAAGGAAACACAGAAGGAGCAGGACAGAGAGCTGCACCAGTTAAGGCAGAAGGAAGCAGGGAGGGAAGTCAGAATAGCAAAGGTCCAAACTGAGGAAAAGATAGCCAACTCAGTTAAGAAGGGGATAAGACTTTTATAGGTACATCAGGACATAGAAAGACAAAGGGAGGATAGTGAGGCTGAATAGAATGGACAGTGGGTGGGCAGAAGGACAGTGAAAAAGCAGGGATACTGAATGAATATTTCTGCTCGGTATTCACAAAAGAGGAGGAGGGAGGTGCCTAATCCAATTAACAGAAGCATTCTGGATAGGGGGGCTGATCCCAGTCCTTTCACAGAAGAAAGGGTTCTGAAAGAACTCCTAAAACTGAAGGTGGACAAAGCAATGGAGCCTGATAGAATTCGCCCCAGAATTCTAAAAGAATTAAGGGAGAACTAGTGACACCACTGACTACCCTTTTTAACAAATCATGGGAGGATGGTGTGGTACCTGAGGACTGGAGGAAAGCAGATGTGATTCCCCTTCACAAAAGTGGGAGCAAGACAGAGGCAGGAAACTGCATACCTGTCAATTTGACCTATGTGGTAAGGAAAGTAATGGAATCACATCTGAAGGAAACAACTGTTGAGTACCTAGAGGCCAGTGGGGCACAGGACCCCAGGTAGCATGGGTTCACAGTGGGAAGGTCATGTCAGATGAATCTAATTGATTTCTTTGACTGGGTGACCAAAATAGTAGACCAGGGAGCAGCTATGGACATGGCCTACCTAGACTTTAGCAAGGCATTTGACACAGTCCCACACAAAAGATTAATAGTCAAATTAACCAGCCTGGGAGTGGATCTCAGGGTGGTAGCTTGGGTAAAACATTGGCTGGACAACAGGACACAGAAGATAATTGTACATGGAGTCCACTCTGAAGAAAGAGGGCTTACTAGTGAGGTACTGCAGGGTTCAGTACTGGTCCAGTCTTTTTTAATGTCTTTATAAGTGACATTGCAGAGGGACTGGAAGGAAAGGTATGCCTTTTTGCAGATGACAAACAGATCTGCATGAGGGTTAATATACAAGGAGGTGTGGATAGGATTAGAAGGGACTTGGCAAAGTTGGAGGAATGGTAAGAAGTATGGTAGCTTGGATTCAATGCAGAGAGGTGCAAAATAATGCACCTGGGAAACAAATACACAGGGGAAGATTACACAATGGGAGGGGAGGTAGTAACAACAACAAAAATGGAAAGGGACCTGGGGTAATCATATCAGATGACCTTAAGGTTAGCAAGCAATGTGAGAAGGCAGTAGGGAGGGCTGGGGGATACTGGGATGTATAGGGAGAGGCATCACCAGCAGAAAACAGGAAGTTGTTATCCCTCTGTACAGACAGTTGGTGAGACCCCATCTGGAGTACTGCATCCAGTTCTGGAGACCCCATCTCCACAAGGACATAGACAGGATGGAGGCAGTCCAAAGGAGGGCAACTAAAATGGTGCAGGGTCTGCAAGAGAAACCATACCAGGAGAGACTAAAGAATCTTAATATGTATACCCTTGAGGAAAGTAGGGAGGGGAGGCATGATAGAAACTTTTAAGTACCTCAGTGAAATCAACAAAGTCCAAGAGGGTAGCATCTTTCAGAAAAAGAGATGTGCAAGAACAAGGGGACACAATTTGAAGATAGAGGGGTGGTGGTTCAGGGGCAATGTGAGGAAGTATTTTTCACAGAGAGGGTGGTGGATGCATGGAACAGCCTTCCTGAGGAGGTTGTGGGGTCTAAAACTGTGGGAGAATTCAAGAATGCATGGGACAGACATAAGGCAATTTTTGTGGGGGGTAGGAAGAAACAGGCTGTTGGTTAACTAGGATCTGCAGCTTAACCTGTAGGTAGGGAAATGGACAGACTAGGTGGGTCAAGCGGTACTTATCTGCCGTCAAAGTCTATGTTTCTATGTTTTTATGGGAGGGGGAACTGGCCATGTGGGTGGGTGTCGAGTTATTGCTACTTTTGTGTTTGCCCCTTAAAGTATGTTTGCATGGAAGCATTCAAAACTATGGAGAGAAAATAGTAGGAGTACAGGCCAGACAGAAGTAATTAAGTAGTTTTGTGGGTAAGTGTGTGTATTGGGGGTGGGAAGAACCACATGTGTTTCCATTGGTATATGTGCTACAGTTCAACTATGCAGCTGTGTTGGGTGGTACAAGAAAACTAAAATGTATAACAATGGCTATAAGCATGCCACATGCTTGCAGATGTATGTAGATTTCTATTGAAGTACAAGACAGCCATATGTGTGCAGGCAGTATAGCTTAGTGGTTAAATGCACCAAACTGCAAATCAGGAGACTTGAAGACCTCAAAACCTAGGGCTGAATCTCATCAACCTCATCAACCCCCATTTGTATATGGTGTGATCCTGAGCAAGTCATTTAACTTTTATGTATGCAGTTATCATTGACCACTTGCTTTTTGCACACATGCCACATGCATGCAATCAATTCCAATGTAACATTTAATTTGTGCTTGCAGCATGCATATCACATGGGTAGTTTCATGTGCGCAGCATGAAAACATTTATAATTATTTATGTATGGGTACTGTCCCTTCAGGGTCCTGCCCCTCTCCATCAAGTCTAACTACTGCATCTTTGACTATCATGCTTCTCAATATTGGAAAATGTTGTCAATAGAAATTAAGGAAGCACCCAAACTGTATAATTTTGGGAATGGCTCTTTTTACATTGAAGTACCCCATGTTCTTTATTTAGACAGTTTTAAAATGTTATGTAAAAGCCTTTTGTTATTGTACTATGAAACCTGTTATTGTTTGAGTCTTCCAGGACTCAGCTGTAAGCAAGATGTTTAATATCATCTGTATTTTCCTAGTAAAATATAAAAAAAAATCAAACTGAGCCAGCTGGTGGCACTGAGGGTTGAGGTGCTGGCACCTCACCTCACACCATGCTGGTGACCCTGGTTCAGGAACGGACTCAGATCACCGGGTGTCGGCAGGGAAAGAAGAGGATTGAGCATCAGTAGGACTGCTCTCCTCTCCTGGGGTGGGTTACAGGGACGCTTCACTCTGCAGCAGACTCCGTGGAGACCGGGAGCACTGCAGAAGTGTTGCAATGTGGGAAGTACCAGAAAAAGAAAAATTGCTCCTGATTGGCCAGATGACAGCATCCAGTTCATGGACTACCACCAGGCTTCCTGTGGGCCAATTCATCTCAGCAGTGCCCCAGAGTATGCAGGAAAAATATAGTGTGCTGGGTTGCCCCTACCAGTGCTATCCCACTCAGAGGAGAGGGACCCACTCGGCGAGAGGGTTAACGCCGAGCTACCTCAGGGGGGGTCAACTGCAATATGAGGTGAGGGCTCAGGGGAGTTAATGGTGGAGTGCCGGTGACCTAGGCATCCTGAAGGAGAGGCGGATCTGGAGCACGGTCAGAGGAGATATAGATAACTCACAAAAATCAAATTCAAAAACAAACAATTCCACTACACAAAGGGTAAGAACCAATATGCTGTATTTTAAATTGAATTTTATTTATTAACCAGGTAAACAGCACCAGGAGTATTTTGTAAAGTTGTGGGCACTGCTATATAAAAGGACAAAAGATCAGGACAGGAATATTGGAGGAGGTGACAGGTGCTGACAGTGTTCAGAGTTTTAAGACCAGGCTCAATAGATCCTTTTTTTTATTTATACTTTTTGCCCCATATCTCCAGCTGAAGCCCCAAGCCACCTACTGCTTCCTGCCCCATGAAGCCATGGTTTGTCCCTCAGGTGGGAGAAGGGGGCAGCTGGCTATGCCCCCTACACACCCATTTGTCAGGTGAGGTTTTTGGGTGGCAGCTTCGGGATCTGCTGGGCCTGAGCTTTTTCTTACTTTGTACTGGTTCAGAAGGTGAGGCATGCACAGACGCAATGTCCTCACATTTCCCAACCTCAACCGGTTTCCACCCAATACACCACCCACATGGTCACCCAAGAGTGCTTACACAATGAAGAGGTAACCCCTCCCTCCCTGGAGATGGACATCTTGATCCATCTCCCTTCCCAGCTGACCGTCCAGCCACCTGAACTTATTCCTGAACCTGAGTCACTGGCACCTCAAGTGGTAGCACTACTGCTGTGCTGGTGGGCTGCCCACTCAATAGAAACATAGAAACATAGTATTTGATGGCAGATAAGGACCACTTGGCCCATCTAGTCTACCCATTTGCCTACCTAATGGATAAGCTGCAAATCCTAGTTAACCAACAGCCTACTTCCTCCTACCCCCCACTAGAATTGCCTTATGCCTGTCCCATGCATTCTTGAATTCCCTCACTGTTTTTGACTCTATGACCTCCTCAGGAAGGCTGTACCATGCATCTACAGCCCTCTATGTGAAGAAATACTTCCTCACATTACCTCTGAGCTATCCCCCCTCTATCTTTAAATTGTGCACCCTTGTTCTTACACATCTCTTTTTCTGAAAGATGCTATCCTCTTGGACTTTGTTGATTCCCTTGAGGTATTTGAAAGTTTCTATCATGTCCCCCCTCTCCCTCCTTTCTTTGAGGCTGTACATCTTAAGCTCCTTTAATCTCTCTTCATATGCCTTCTGGTGCAGACCCTGTACCATTTTGATACCTTAAAAACACATTTCCTCCTGGATCACATTCTGGATATAAATCATTCTATGCTCAACCTTTTTCAAAATGGCCAACGCAAATGAAATGAGTTAAGGTAAAGGCATTTCAGTCATTGCTGTTAAGATAACAGGGATATGAACTTGATGGGACAGAAAGTCTTCATTTCTCTAAAACTATGTACCTAGCAGGACTCTTAAGTCTATTACTTTCCAGGCATAAGTGTCAATCTCACACTCTTGAAAATTTCAACAGAAGTCTAAGTACTCACCTTGTATTCTTAATAGAGACAACAAATGGATATTGCCAATATCTTTAC
Source organism: Neoceratodus forsteri (assembly GCA_016271365.2). NCBI lineage: Eukaryota > Metazoa > Chordata > Ceratodontiformes > Ceratodontidae > Neoceratodus > Neoceratodus forsteri. The sequence continues at coordinate 564,002,030 of CM057449.1, read as the reverse complement.
AACTTTATTTTGCAAAGTGAATAAAGTGTAAAATTACAAAGCTGCAGGCAGCAGGAGGCACACTAAGGTCCTGTCTTTTCACCTCATATGAGGCTTTCTCAAAGGAATGGTGCCATCTAGAGACTTCTTGCTTAAATAGCAAGCAAGTGGTACATTATTTTCAAATTACTTAAAGTGACAGTGCTTGTGCCCATTAATAACATATACATATCATGTACATTGGTACAAAGCATACCGTTATTCATTGCAAAAAACTTTGTTAATGCACCTGTTAGGGTTAAACTGACAACAGTAGGGAAATGTGGTGTTAGGGTTCCAAACCCTCCCCCCCCCGGCAGTCAGCAAAAGGAAAAATCATTATGGTTTGACCTCTCCTGCATCTTTGCAAATCAGTGTGGGGGCCTTGGAGTTGTCAGCCCTAATACTCATTCCATTCCATCAGCAAATAAATTCAGATGTGTACAGTATATGAGAACTGGGTGAGCATTAGGGCTGACAACCCCAAGCCATATCTCATATCTGATTTGCAAAGGTGCAAGAGAGGTCAAACTGTAATTGCTTTTCCTGTTTCTGCCTGCAGGGTGGGGGTGGGGTGTTAGGGCTGGGAACCCTAACACCACATTTTCCTACTTTTGTCAGTTTCACCCTAACTAGTGCATCATCAAAGTTTTTTGCAATGAATGTCCTTACTTTCTGAGACAGTATAATCATATCCTCATTTGTCTGTGGAGCACAGGCCCCTCAGAGCTCCATGCTTCCATCCCTCCATAGATGTGTACATCTATGTTACTGTAGAAGTGCAGAGCCCAGAGAGGGCCCTGCAGTTCCATTTCTACCAAAACAGAAATTTCTTTCCTTCGTTGTATAGCTTGTTTAAGTTCCAATGTTATCCTATGGGAATTAAAATTTTTTATTTTGTATGCTTTTTTATATTGCCCCTAAACATTTGGAGGGAGGGTAATATGTGTTACTTTTGTCGTACTCATTGAGACCTTTGTTTTTATATATAGATTGTCCTTTAAGTCCAAATACTGAGGGAGTCATGGCTTGTTAAAGTTCAAATGTAGGTAAAAAAAAAACTAAGTCCTAAATCTTTTTTCATATGAAGGAATCTATTTTTGTATCAAACAAAAAACCCATACAAAAAAGGATGCCTTCTGTCCCAGTGGCACTGAAGGTTGAGGTGCTGGATGCCTCACCTCATGCCACTCCAGTGACCGGGGTTCAGTGATGGACTCAGGGAGACAGGGGTCGACAGTGGCGGGAGAGGATGGACCATCTGGAGGACAGCTCTCCTCTCCCTGGGGAGGGATCCAGGGTTGCTCAGTGTCCTAGCAGCCCCCAATGGAGATCAGGGGCATTGCAGGTACACCATCTGATGCAAGGGGTAGAGTGCAGCAGATGCCAGCAGGGCAGCCATGCTCAGGTGTCATTGCATGCCACACTCCCAGGGGAGGAAAACTAAGAAAATCCCCATCCTCAGTGATAGGAGATGGCACCTCATCCCTTGGAGCCACACTCCAGCACCGGGCTTCTCACCTCACCATATTGACTGCCGAGCTGGCACATTGGATTTCAGATTGAGCACCCTGGGCAGATAGGGCTGCCCTACCTCAGGGGGTGCAGAGATGGGGGATCTGCCAGGCTGATGCGGGGTGAGGAAGAGAGATTCAGGTGGGAAGTAGAGCTCACAGTGTGTAGTGGTTGACTGAGAAAGTTCCCCATTGGTACGGAGAAGAAAAAGAATGTACAAAAAAAAAAAGGATGCCTTCATATGAAAAAAGAATCAAGGAAAAAAAAATAAGTTAACATTTTTTTTTTGTACGAGGGCATCCTTTTTCGCATGAACAAAAAACATACAAAAATGATTCCTTCACATGAAAGAAGAATTGGAAGTTAGTTTTTTTTCTGATTCTTTTTTCATTTGAAGGGATCCTTTTTCAAGAGCTTTCTTCGTTCATATGAAAAATGTTGCCCTCGTGTGAAAAAAAAATTTGGACTTAGGCTTTTCCACATTCGTTTTCATATGAAGGGATCCTTTTTTGTGTGACTTTAATTATTTTTCATATGGCCATACAAAAAATGTAGGCTAGGCACGAAAAAGAATTTTAAAACTGAAAAGAAAAAAACACTTTTGGGAGTTACTTTTCCAATAGTTAAATGAAGAATCTACATAACGGGGTCAACAATGACCAAGATACATGTGTTGATGTCTGTCCAGGATGTCATTTTTGTGGGTTTTGAAAAGTTTGTTTTGGAATAAACTGAAAACAAGATGGCAGCCATACAAAAAAGGAATTGTTCCTCACAAAAAAGGACTACCCCATATGGAAAAGGATCATTTTCTGTACTGACCAAATTATTTTTTTGTTCCAAGCAGCTATCCAAAAGACTGTACTGAGCATGATCAGTTCTGAAATTTTAAAATGTGATAACTCTGGAATGGATTAATATGTGTTCACCAAACCAGTGAAAGGCACATCTGTGGGCCAAGCCCTTTCTACTCTAAAAACCTCTGACCAAAATTCCAAACCATCTGGGTGCTAGTCGATATAAAAACCCCCCAGCAAAATACACCAATTAGTATGTCAGCTTGCACGCACGCGCAAGCAACCTCTTGTGGTACTGTAGTAGCACATTTCAGAAGTATGTCAGTGTTGTGGCCAATGCAGGGAATGCATTAGTGGGTGTGTCCCTCAGCCGCTAATCAGTGAGCATGCTGACGATGACAGAAAACTTCAAAGAGGGCCAAAAAGTTGAAAGAAATCTGCCGCTGCAATCAGGTGCAGTTTTGTTATTGCAGTGGCAGAGGACAAGGCTCTGGCCATGTGCATTACAGTGCACAGTAATGCACATGGCTCAAGTTACAAGCAACATGTTTGCTCAGTGTGTCTTTCCTGGTGAAATATTTCAATAAATAATGTCACCGAAGATTGGCTTTTCACAATGGTGGCTCCTACTGCCCACCACACAGTCATGCAAAGCTGACATCGGAGGTGCCAAATCCCCACGTCGGCATGTATTCTCCCCCATTAAATGTGGCACACTGGGAGCCCACCCCAGTGTGCCAAAACATGGCGACTCCCTGCTCCACCACACATCTTCAAAAAGCTGACATCGGGGTGCCCAATCCCCATGTCAGCATATATCCCCCCTCCCCCCATTAATGTGGTAGACTGGGAGCCCATTCCAGTGTGCCAAAATATTTTTTTTATTTTCTTCCGACACCGGGATGCCCACTCCTGGTGTCAGATGATCCCCCTTCCCCATACACCACTACAGGATTTGCCGACATCGGGGTGCCCAGTCCCCATTTTAGCATGCCCTCCACCACTATTGTGGAACACTGGAAGCCCATCCCAGTGTGCTCACATTAACAAAAATACATTTTCCCCTGTGAAAGAAGAAAACCGTCCTTCACCTTTTTTTTTTTGTACCTGTAAAAAAGGAAATGGTCCATCATTGTGTCACCGTCTCCCTCCCCCATTCCAACCCTCCCTCTGCACATCCACCTCCCCACACCCCCCCTTACCCCATACTTACCTCTGGAGGTGAGGCGCTGTCATCTTCTATGGACCGGGACACATCTGCACTCTGCAAAGATGAACCGCAAAATGAAGAATCAAAGGTAAGCTGTATATTGGGAGACAGTGGGGGGGGGTCAACTTAGGTTGATATCTCTGCCATTTTTTTGAATTTTAGCCTCACATTTTAAACATGGGGTTCTTGGGAACCCGCCTTGTGAACACTGGCACTGTCATTTTATTTTTCGGTCCCGGAAGGTGATTTCACGGTCACCCTTTGGGACCAGTTAACAAAATGACAGAGTCACTGTTCATGAGGGGAGGCCTCAAAAAGCCCATGTTGTAAATTTGGTGAAAAAATTCCAAACAATGAATGCATTATGAGCATGTGTTGCGCAGTTTCTATGCACGTTTGTAACTTTGCCAGTTTTTAATATTTTCACTCCAAATTTTCAGCACTGTCATTTTTTCATACCTCCTTATGAAAAGTACAGCTGCCATTTGTCACATCCTTTCCAAAATGTGTTTTTGCACCTGTGGCGCAGAATAGCAGTGTTGCTGTGGGAAATCAACTTTTGAGATGTATTAACACAATCACAGTACCACTGTTCATGAGAGGAGGCCCCAAAATGCCCATGTTGAAAATTCAGTGGAAAAATTCCAAAAAAGGATTGTGTTACAGGCTTGCGTTTTGCATTTTCTATGCACGCTGTTAACTTCACCAATTTTTCATATTTTCTCTCCAAATTTTTAACATTGCCATTTTTTCACACCTCCTCATGAACAGCATAACTGTCATTTTTCACACCCTGTCCAAAATGTGTTTCTGCACCTGTGGCGTTGAATGGTGCAGTCGCTGAGCAAAATCGCCTTTCAGGACTGAGTAATGAAATAATAGTGACACTGTTCATGAGGAGGGGTCCCAAAAAGCCCACGTTGAAAATTTAGAGTGAAAATACCAACAAATGCCCGGGGCATTAGGGTTTCCAACTGTAATGCCCTACCTTGTAGAGACTTACAGGCATCGGGGGGGTGACTTTGGCTCGTTGGCTGTAATGCTCATGGCAGCCACTGACAGGCATTGAGGTGTGCCTTGGGGTCTTTGGCCCTAACATTCATCCCATTCTCCTATATTGCACCCATCCTTATGAAATAGGGTGAGCGTAAGGGCCAAAGACCCCAAGGCACACTGTGACACCTGTTGCTGTCTGCAGGGTGGGGTGAGGGGGAATGACATAAGCATTATGGCCAACGACCCAAAAGCACACCTCCAATGCCTTTCAGTCTCTGCAGGGGGGGGCTGGGGGTTGGCATCAGTTCAATACTTCACTGCCATTCCTATTATGCATCTCTCTAACTCTTGCACTACCAATGCCAGCAAGCCAACATTCGGCATTGACAAATTTTTTTTGGTTTTTTCACTATCCACATTTTGGAATCTGCACATCTGACCAGAATTTAACTTGGCCCATCAGGAGGTGTACCCCGAGACAATGCATGCAAAATTGCATGCAAATCTGTTGAAAGACTGTGAAGATATTAAAGTTCAAAGTTTGAGGTTTAACATGGAAACCCCTGCTTAACCCTAACTATAGTGGTGCTACTGTGTCACTATAATAAGCTGGCCATTTATCTAAAACACCACTCTGCAATGTGTATTACAACTGCCAGTTTTTGTAGTCAGATCCATAATGCTTATGTTATTATTACAAATTACATACTGGCAGTTTTTACACAAAACTTTACCGACTTTGAAATTTCACATACGTTTATGCTTTATAAATCTGACTACAAAAATAGGAAGTTGTACGTTTTAGATGAAGGGTCAGTTATAATTGTATGCATTGTACCAGTGTATATGCATATGTCATTAATGAGGTCAAGCACTGTCACTTTAATTTGAAAAGCTCATCACAGTTTTTTTCTGTTTAAGCAAGCACATTCTAGCTGGCACAATTCCTTTGACAAAGTCTCATATGAGGTAAAATGTCAAGACCTCAGTGTGTGTGTTCTATTGCCTATGGCCTATGGCCACCCTCCCCTCCCCTTCCAGAGCTACAATCCAGTATTCCGCTAGGTGGTCCCTGGTGATGAGGCAGGTGGAGGTTTGGTGTGCAGTGCATCATTGATTCCTCCCTTGTCATATTTTCCACATTTTTATCCCTTTCTCCAGGAGCAATGAAACTTGGGATTGCACATGTGTATGGAGGCATACATGCATCAGAGACCAGGCCTCCCTTTCCCTTCCCTGACTTATGTCTGCCCTTGTGTATCCTATGAGCTGCTACCATGCCTTGACCTGGTGGCAGCCAAGAGCCAAAATGTCATGCCACACTGATTCAGGAGAGGGGAGCTGCCAGGTGGCTGCTCAATCCTCTTTCAGCTCCCCGCTGACCCTGGTGACCTGAGCTCATTTCTGAAGCCAGGTAACAGGCATGATGAGATGTAAGGTGCACAGCAAATCAGCCCTCTGTGCCACTGGGCCAGCCAAGGGCCTAGACTTTCTTTGAACTTTCCCAAAGGATTGTTTGTCCTGAGGCACCAAGCACATGGAGTGGCTCTGTTTGTTTCGAAAAGACATACTGTATGCTTGAGCAACATTTGAGAACACCAGTTAGTAGCAAAGTGAAAGAAAGAAAATGAATTCTGAGTATGAGTGCAACCAGCAATAGAGAAAGCAGCAGCAGCAAAAGAGAGGGTACATACAACTTACCGACAGTATATTTTACCAGGGAGCAAGCGATAATCCCTTCCTTTTAAATTGGAAGTGCAACAAGAGGGGCATGCCATACGGGAAGTAGTGGATATCAGACAGGTGTTATTCAGGTACAAAAAGGTAGCACTGTGAGCAAGGAGGCTGAAGCTTACCTCTAGATAGATTGAATCCCCAGGAGGAAGCGTATCACAAGGGCCCCCTCATATGACCAGGACAAAGAGAAATTCATCAGCAGATGGGGGGAGATTGCACATAATGTATCAGTACAGAGGATGCAGCTCATTGTGCAGGATTCTAAGAAAGCACAGCAGGACTTGAAAAAGGAGCATAAAGAATGGGAAGAAACACTGAACAAATATAAAGAGGATCCCAATTTTGAGAATGTGCAATGCCATCTTCTAGTGGGTCATAAGCAAATCAAATAAATGACTCTGGGGGGAATGGATCAACTATTTTTTTTAGCGAAAGAGATGGAGAACACTCAGATGCAGCAAGAGAAGAACAAGGAACCAGGGAAGAGTGAGAAGACAAGATGTGGCAGGTGGAGGTCACAGAGGAGGCTACAAGTTCTAGAGGAGGTACCAGAACAGGGGCTGAGGGGTGTAAGTAATGTCATAAATCTTTCCAATTACACCCTAAACACACCAGAGATTCAAGTTCTAAATAAATGCCTCTCATTTGTGCCAAGCACAGACATTTACTTTTTTTCAGACCACCACTGACTTGCAAAAATTGTTCAGTGTAGGTATATATATCTCACAAATACTCTTATGAATATACTCCCATATACCCAGAGTAGATGTGTGTACTGTACAAGCATACTCACATACACACAGGGTATATCATTCATGTCCACACACATAATGGTGGGATGAACAGAGGGATGAGTGTAGTGGTAAACATGAGGGTGGTAAAAGACGAGTAAGAAGAAAATTCAATCCAGTCCATTTTAGTTGTATAGCACCTTTTCCCAAACAACCCAGAGCACTGAATAAAGCACCAGATTACAAAAAAAAAAGATAAAATATATCATAGACATTGATTTGAGAAACAGGAAATATAGAAACTTCACAGATATGTAGTCAAGTAACAAGAGGATAAACCCATTTAAGTAGCAACATTTTCTTATTCATAAAACAAGTGTCATTTAATCTAGAAGGCTGCTGGGAACCCAAGAGGCTGATAAGGTTGGTGTTAATAGTTTTTCCATAGTAAGCATCACAGAAACTCATCAAAAGGACAGAGATCATGAATATTATTGTTTAGAGATCCAGGATAGTAATGGAATTCTAGATGATGAGACTGTGTGTGTGTGTGTGTGTGAGATTGCCCCCAGCATGAACTACTGTCACATGGATACAATGTTAAAACATTTCTCCAAGACAGAACTGAATCCTCCTAAAAAGTGGAAAAAACACAGGATCTTCATGCATAGACTTTTTGCTGTTGGGGCTTATGTACCGTTATCCAAAGCCTAACACTGCACAGACAACTAAACGTATCCTCAAGGATGCCCCATGCCACATGCAATATTTGCATTAGAAGAGGCTACTGATCTAACTCCCAAAGCGGCAAAGGCTGATGTTTGTTACTCATACTGTATGATCAATTCAGAAATTAAAACATGAAGGTCTAAAAGCTACTCACAAAGGATAACATTCTATAATCTCATGACTGGAAGTCTATCATTTTTAAATTCACAGTTTTATTATTTCCTTTACATTATCTTTTATCCTGAGACACTGTCAGTCTATGATCTCTAGTGATTCTGCTAATGCTCCTTCAATTTCACAACCCCTATGCCTGTCCACCAGTACTTCTTCAGCTTGGCCCTCAGAGTGGGTCTCACTATTTTGACATAGCTACTGCTTACTCCAAGGAGGGCTTTAAATCCAGGTCTGTTGGTGTGGCTTCAGAGGGAGGGGTTGGTGAGCTCCTGCTTCCAATGGTCATGAAAGGCCCTCAGCTCAGACCATCATACAGTCAATGGGAATGTTTTTTCTCCATTTGTGGTCCCAGCCACCAGCCTAAGTTGTTAACAGGCAGACACTCATGACTGCCCAGTTGGTGCATTCTATAACATGAACATCCAAAATGTCAATTGCACCAGTGTCAGGTGTGCCCTAGCTGCTGCTATGTAAAGGGTTCCAGGATCCCTCCCCACCTCAAGAGAAGCGTGTCTTCACAAACACTTTTAGCCCTCTCTGCTGGCCTCTATTCCATACATCCCAAGTTCTGGCACAAACGCAGGTCACCAGAGGGAGGGTGAGCATGTTGCTGCCACAACTGTCGTACAACAGGAGAATCAAGTAACACAGAGACAGAGAAGAGCTGGGGTAAGCACAGGAGGTTTAAAGACTTGCTGTGAGCCTCACATTAATTCAGTGGCAGCAGATGCGGAATTCAGACTGGTCTCCATTTTCCCAGTTCCGCATTCTAACCACTAGGCCTAATTGTCTCCCTAATGGAGACCTGATACTGTACTGACCTATTTGTAACGGGGAAGCAACATTTTATGTTGTGTCTCTGTTTTAATGCCTTTATATTGCTTATCAGCAGTGCACACACAAACAATCAATCAAATCTTTATTTATCCAGGCAGACACCGTTGAGCAAGCTCATTTACAAGGTGGACCTGCATCACACAAGGTCAAAAACAGTATACATAATCACACCTATATACAGGCATTAAGGTAGTACTGTACGTAGGAGAAAAAAAGAAGAGAAACTAAACAACTGTGGTAACAATGAGACCAGCAGTCCATTAGGCACACATTCTAATTTATCTAGCTATGTACATGACATGGTTAAGAAAGGAGTGCGATACAGGATATTAAGGTGGAACCTCGAATAGGTAAAGGTTGCAGGGGTTGGGGGCAGGGACAAATGTCCTATTTGTGGTATTGTACTGAAATACCCGCTTATGGATAAGTGCTACAAGTTATATGGGTTAACGGCTTTAGTATCACCATCTGCCTGTAGCCTTAGTTTCCTGCAGTGACTGAGCTGGGTTCACGGCTCTCAGGGAGCAGAGTATGGGCAAGGGATGCGGGCATCAGCTTCAGAAGCGCTGCCCACCAGGAGACTGTGGGTGCATGTGACATCCAAGATGGGAATCTGGCAAGTTATCATTACTAGAGGAGCATAACCTGGATCTCTGGTGTCAGCTATGGAGGCGCCGAGCGCCGGAGGGCATGGTTTCTGTGGTCACTACACTGGGAGCGCAGTGGGGTCATTCGCATTTTGGGATTTGAGTAAGAGCATGGGGGCAGAGAGATGGTAGGAATGACGAGGCAAGGGTGAGAAGGCATGAGGTTTCTGCTGGGTAGGTTTTTTAATGTGTGCAGGCTGTACGAGGTAATATGCAAAGAGGTAATGGTTCATATGCGGTGAAAGCAGTGACATACTTCTGTGATTGTTTTTGTGTATAAAGTCTTGAATACTGCGATGCTTATAGGGAATCTTAGTTTCAAGAATTTCTATAGCTCATTCCAGAGGGTTGGCAGTGAGTAGCATATGGCCGCTCTCCCTATGCGAGTACGGACCCTGGGGATCCTCAGGGAAATTAGGGAGGAGCTCCTTAGGGCATAGTTTCGGAGCTCGCTTAGAGGCAGTAGGTCAGAGATATAATGTGGTAATTTTCCAGTGATCACTTTTAGTGTCCATACGGCAGTGTTCCTATTGCGTCTGTTTTGTAGAGAGGTCCATCCCACAGCAGCGTATAAGGAGCAGTGATGGGCAGAGGAGGGGAGGCCGGCGATGAAGAGCAGCGCTTTGTGTTATAAGACGTCCAGCTTACCCAGGTATAAGGCATTGCAATGACTATAGATGAAATCAGTGTAATCTGTTAAGGAGATGAAGGTGGACTGTACAATCAGTCTTTTTGCCTCTGTGATTAGAAGGCAGTTTATCCAGTAGAAGATCCCCAGCCTCTGCCTCAGTTTTTTCAACATATCTTCTAAGTGATCCCTGAAGGAGAGTTTGTGGTCTAGCCAGACCCCCAGGTATTTAAATTTGGGGACAAACTCCAAGTTTTCTCCCAGTAAGGTGGTGATGGGGGTAGAGTGCCAATAGCAGGGTAAGCCGGCTGGTTGCCATGTGAAAGAATCCTAGCCTTAGTTTTTTTGGCATTGAGGAGTAGTTTTTTGCTGAAAAGCTGGTGTTGGAGGATACCGAAGTCGAGTTGCAGATCTTTGCAGGCAGCTTCAGGTGATGACTGGCTTAGGTATAGTACTGTGTCATCTGCAAATAGGTGAATATTGGCTTTCTTAATGCCAAGGTCGATGCTGTTAATATATATGGTGAAGAGTATAGGTCCCAGGATGGAGCCTTGAGGGACACCTCTTAATAATGGTTTAGGGGAGGAGAGCTCCAATTCTGCCTTGACCTGCTGATGTCTGTTCGTTAAGTAGTCCAGGAACCAGCCCAAGGAGGTGGTGTCTAGGCCTACGGCTTTTAATGAGGAAAGGAGTAGGGAATGGTAGACAGTGTTGAATGCCTTGCTGAGGTTCAGAAAGACAGCGCAGACAAACTTTTTGTTTTCAAGGTCATATTTCCAATTGTTTGTTACCTTGGCCAATGCCGTGACCATACTGTGGTTCGTTCGGAAACCTGACTGTATAGGATTTAGAAAGTCTGTCTTATCCAGGAAGGCTCATAGGTGGGCATTCACTATTGTTTCTAGAAGTTTTGATAGGATGGAAAGTAACGAAATTGGCCTGTAATTATTTAGGTCACAGGGATCCCCAGATTTAAATAGCGGGATAATGTGGGCAGTTTTCCATAAATTAGGGAGAGACCCCTGAGATAATGACAGATTGAAGAGATGAGTAATGGGCACTGCCAGGACATGCCAGGCAACCTTTATGAAGTAGGGGCCTAAAGAGTCTGCACCGATGCTTTACTTGGTGTCCAAATGAAGGAGTTGATCTTTGACTTCTTTTAGGTGGCAGGTGAAAGGAAAAGGCGGCATTTGTTAGATTCGGCTCAGGGGGCGAAGCATTCATCTGAGACCGCAGGCTACAAGCAGGCGAGTTATCAAAAGCAAGACCAGCTGAGACAAAGAGATTATTGAATGCTTGTAAAATTTCTTTTTTATCGCAGATAACGACATTGTTTGAGAAGATTTTTGATGGGAGAGCATTTCCTATAAAGTGACCAGATAGGTCTTTTATTGTAGACCAGAATCTGGTTGGACATTTTGAAGCGGCGTCTAGCTCAGTATGGTAGAAATTGGACTTGGCCTCTCTGATCAACTTTGTACAGGAGTTCCTGGAGGTTCTGAAAAGACACCAGTCTTTGGCGAGTTGAGATTTACGAACACTTTTCCAAAGCTTGTCCCTTTTTAGTAATGCGGATTTGAGGTCAGCAGTAAACTAGCGATATGTTCTAGGCTTTATGCGTGATTTGACCAGAGCAGCATGGGTATTAAGGGCATTTGTTAAGATTTCTTGGAAAATAGTGTATGCATTATTCACCGATTTGGTGATGAAGAAACTTTGCCAGAGTGAAGAGGCATTAAGATCATTGATATAGGCCAGTGGGTCGAAGTTCCGTTTTGATCTCATAGTAGAGAATTTCGAGGTGGGTTTGGGCATATGGCTTGATCTCACACCAGCAATGAAATAGTGGTCACTAACATCGGCGTGGAAGATACCAGCATGGGCGAAGAAGTGCAGTTTATTTACTAGTACGACATCTAGGAGGGTGCTACTTGATGGGTTTTTCTTATTAATGCGTGTTGGTTCATTGATGAGCTGTGAAAGTCCATGGGAGTCGCAGAGGGATTTAAGAGGTAGAGAGGCACTGGACATCCAATCGTAGTTAAGGTCTCCCAATATTATAGTTTCTAGGTTACTGGAGTCCAACATAGATGATAGGTGGACCAGAAGCTGTGGTCCGGCAGAGGGTGGTCTGTAACAGCCGATGATTCGGATGGCTGACACAGGAGTGGTTTCAGTTTTTAGGGACAAGCATTTGTATGTATTAGTGAGCGAAGAGGAGTCAAGTATAGAGACTGTGAATTTGTCCTTGGTGTAGATGATGACTCCACCACCCCTAGTTTGTCTGTCAGATCTGAATAGTAGATAGTTGGGTCTGCCGATCTCCTGATCAGGGGTGGCTGGCCGGAGCCAGGACTCGGAGATAACAAGCATGTCAGGTTCGATGTGTAAAATCCAAGCCTGGATGGAGGAGAATTTTTTTACAAGGCTACATACATTGACATGCATGAAGCTAATTCCTTTTAACTTAGAGAGTTCTGAGGGTGAAGTGATGTCTTTTGTGGGCCCAGGGTTGAGCTTGACGTTGCCTGAGCATAGTAATAAGAGTATGAGTTTTCTTAGGGCAATATGGGATATTTTGGAGATTTTCGTCCTTAGCCGGGTAGATGCAGCATCCTGGTATATATGCGGTTGCTTATTGCTAGCATTATGTTGTCCTAGCACTGCATAGCATAGAACCCTAGCTGTAAAATACCACGGAGTGTGCTCACAGGGTGGGAGTGGCTGATTCCTTCCCAATGGCATCTGGCTTTTTGAGGCGCACCGAATATGCCACCCAATTTGGTGAGGGTGCAAGGGTACAGAGGTTTTGCAAGAGTTAAGTAAGGACCTAATGTGTGCATATTCAGTGAAGGAGGGGTGAATCTCCCCACTTAGGTAGGTCCTAACCAGAGGTTCCCCTAGTAAAGGTGGTATACAAAGGGTGCAAAAAAGCTGGATCCACAACGCCAATTACATGGTTTTAGTGTAGGTAGTTAGGAAGGGAAGCTTGTATAGGAGGCATGGCTCCTTAAGGTAAATTTATAAAGCTGGGGTAATGTGATGGGCAGCGCCCCAAAAGGATTGTCTAAGTACTAGGCCAGAAAGAATGAATAAGAGAGAAAGAAAAAAAGGTAGATAGTGGGAGGCCAATGACAGCAAGGGGCGGAGCAAGATGGTCTATATAGAAGTGTACAGGGAGGGGGATGGGCGGGTGGGCAACATCTGTGGCTTTACCGTACCTCTCTGAGACTTGAATCCGAGCTTCTGGTCTCAGGCGTCGGCTTCTGGAGCGCCAACCGGCCGGTGGCCACGGATCATGCGGTGGTTGAGCTGGGAGCCCTAGAAGTGTCTCGGCTGAAGAGGGAAGGAGAGAGGAAGCCAAATTAATGCTGGAGGAGGACAAAGGGTCTCACTAGCCAGTGTCAAAGAAAATTTACAAGTGAATGGGACGATTTCCTTGGCGTCTCGGAGTCTAGGCTACAGTTACGACACATCATAGATAAACAATTTTGCTACTCATAAATTGACTTTGTACTGTTACTTTGAGGTTAATGCTTGCTGTAAGTGCTTTGAATGATACTTCTAGTTTTATATTTAAATACATGAACACACATATAAAATGGTCCATGAAATTCCTGTAACCTCATTGGTAAAATGTGTCACATGACTGTTGATTGTTTTCGGCCAACCGAACGACTCACCTGAAATATATATTTTAACAAATATGAAAGTCCATCTTATAAGTGGGATAAAACACTCCAGGATCAACTGGCATTAAGAAATATACACTTCTCAGATGGTTGTGAACTTTGCCTACATTTTGCACCTAACAACCACCAGAGATGTGCATTATTCCCATATAACCACACACCTTGCCATTTGTTATCCGTTACTGAATGTACAATGTGACTGTAATTTTTTAACCTACTACTGGGACCCACTTAAAGACAGTGGGGGGCTACAGTGCACTTTCTTGGTAAACAAGGTTAGTAAAAATAAACTTTCTGTTTCACAATTCCTTTCTGCAGGTATTTGCAAAACAAATATATGCAGTGACTTTGATGTACTGTAGGTGATAAGAGCATTCCATGCTTTCCGTGTCTTTTGTTGTTCTTACAAATAAAAGATGAAGCCTTTGCGAATATTTGACACTAATTAGGAATTCTGAGCAATACCTCTTTGGGTCAAGCGGAAGAAAAATGTCAAGATTATTTTGAGCATAACTGTGGCTCATATCAAGATACAGTACTTTAAGAAAGCAGTAACAATACATAAATGTAGTGCATTCACCCAATGAAAATGACTTTCAGCATATAGCTAGCCTATTGTAAATTTGTTGCTCCGCAATTGTGTCTTTTTGTCATTTATAAGCCTGTTAAATTTGCCAGGCAGTTTGTCCTTTGTCTGGATAAAATGACCCGAAACAATCTGTTATTGCTAAGATAATCAAATGCTTCAGTGCCTGCATAGTTTTCCTAAAGTTCACAAGGACAGCTTCTTTTAAAGATGCTATAAATGCCTCTGGTTATTTGATTTATGTAACATCCACAGCTGTATGATTTGTGTCTTCTCACAGAGGTACTGTAAAACAAAACAGATAGAAAGGCTTGGATTTACAGATAGTTCAAAAATATTTTAAGTGGAAATCTGTTGTCATATAATTATGGGAGACACTACATGCTGGTTTGTGGGACAAATAATACTTAAAGCTGTGTTCACGGCTCAACAATCCCACCTGCTACTAAATAACACTATATTTTCTTACATTTTCTTTTCTTTGTGTGAATTTCAGTGCTTATGGAAGGTACTAGATTGATAGCACTTTAAAATGAAGCCCTTTGTTTATTCACATGACAGATGCAGCACAGTCAAATCCAACGCAAGCGTCCCCACACTGGTTTGCCAGTGTGCGTCAACCCTGTCATGGAGGTGCCACAGCATATATGAGAGGTTAGTTCAGACTCCATGTGCAATCAGTCATTGGCCTCTCTTATGCGACTTCCAAAAAGGGTACAATTGTGTCGGTGGTTTTGTGGTGTGGACAAGGGCTGGTGAAATGTAATGTCTGCAGGTGAAATTATGGTGATTTTCCGATCTTGCTTCCCCAAAATTTTGTGACATTTCCTGTAAAATGTCATGAATTTTTGCCAATATTATTATTTCAGTTATTTCATTTATGTTTTTCTTATTTACAAGTATTTATCCAAATTGCACCAATATTAGTATGGTGACTTTATAGACATGTGTGAAGCTGCAAACATCTATCTTTAAAAGTGACTGAGTTATAAGCCTCCAAACTTTCTGAAATTTTAAAATTTCATTGTTTAATTATGTAAATTGCAGAATTTTAAGCCCCTATAACTTGAAAACTAGAGCCCTGAATACCACCAATTTTGTTAGATTCACAGGGCCTGATTATCAAAGCCTTTGTCACGGCGCAAGGGGCGTGTGCCAAAAAGGATGCCACAAGGTGCTCTATGCACTGAAAGATACCAGCAGCAGTGATGCTCAAAGGCAGTCTGCAGCAAATGCAGGCTGCCTGCCCTGAACGGGGCTTGCAGCATCCTTGCGCCCTGCAATGGGCTGCAACACAGCGCTAGGGGCCACGCAGCCACCACAGACCCAGACATCCAATTCACATACATCTGCCTGAGGGAGAACCTCTAAGTCCCCTTAGACCAGCTATGGCTGGTGTAAGGGAACTTAGAAATATCTCTCCAGGAGAGATGCAGGTTGTAATAGTGATGTGGGACCCTGCTCCAATTACCGATGTGCCACATATCAGTATGTATCCCCCACCCAGATCCCCGTTCATCCCCACAAGTACAATGCACCATGAAGCACCCCTCCCAAATCCCCGATGTCCCCATTCCCATGGCACAGTAAAGTGCACCCACATTGGTGGTCCAGCACCCCACCCCAAAAGGTAGTGCCCCCCATCCCCAGACAGAGCCAAGGACTGGCACAGCCCTCTTAACACCTCTGTGGTCGATCCCCGACTAAACGATCAGTAAGCGTGGACTGTAATGTGTATGTGCATGTTACAGTATGCGCTCATTGACAGTACAGTCGGGGACTGGCCGCTGGAGGTGTGAGAAGGGCTGTGCTGGTCCCTGGCTCTGTCTGTGGATGGGGGCACCACCTGCTGGGGTGGGGGTAGGGAGCACTGGACCACCAATGAAAGGGTCTTTGCATGTGTCGGGACATCAGGGATCTGGGTGGATGGATTGTGGCACACACAGTGGGGAACATCAGTCCAGT
The DNA here is from genome assembly GCA_016271365.2 of Neoceratodus forsteri. NCBI lineage: Eukaryota > Metazoa > Chordata > Ceratodontiformes > Ceratodontidae > Neoceratodus > Neoceratodus forsteri. Next base: position 563,985,765 of record CM057449.1, on the reverse strand, counting down.
TTTCCACTGTCACAAGGGGCTTGCAGCAACCCCTTCCATGTGCCATGTGTTTGCCACATGGGAGGGGTTGCCACAAGTATGAGGACATAGGTGCGAGGCCCCTCCTGTACCTGAATTGGGTGCAGGGTCCCAGGTTCAGGGGGCTTCGGCACAAGCTGCTGTTTGCCACAGCTTGCTCTGAATGCAGCCCCCTTTGAGAATTGGGCCTGTTGACAATAAAAATATTGGACTTTGAGGAAAGTCACATCAGGAGACAGGCTATAGCTGTGACAGGTGCTGCTCAGCAGTGCATCTTGATTGGGGAAGGATAGCAGCCACTTCCACCAATACAACACAGCTACCCTGGCAGCTGGGTCAAGGAGCTTGCTGTTGTTGCAGGGTAAGCTGTAGCTGTGCAAGGCTGACAGAGGCACCATCCCCACAAGAAGGGGTAGAAAAATGTGAGAGAAAACCCAGTAGCCAACTAAATGATTGCTGGATTCATCCTGATTGGGGGTATATCCCTGTCAACAGGATACGTCTCTGAGAGATGAGTTGCTGGCTGAGAGAAAAAGACAATATTGAAAAAAAGAGGCTATGTATGTCAACCCTTTATTTTCTTGCTCAAAGGCCGGCCAAGTTATAAGCAGTCAAAGATTCCAAAACAGCATTGCTAATCAAAGTTGAATTTCATGAGCTTTTGTGAAATTGTGGAATGTTGTAATACTTTTGTCAAAGCCATGCTCATACATTTTGTCCAGTCATACACTTGAGTTGCCATTGTAGAGGAAGGTAAAGGCCGAGTAAAGAGGCAATAGAGAAGTACTCATAGGAGGCTCCATATAAAAATATACTGGTGCCAAGTGTCAGGTCACAATCTTGTGTGACAAACTGCAAAGAACAGAGATGGACATCACTGTGTACTCCCATACAAAAAATAGGCCCAACGTTCAACTGACTCAAATCACTAATAATTAATAAATGTTCAACTATCCATTAGTTTTGCTTTGGTTGAAATTTTAATAAGCAAATAAGTTAGTTGATAACTCCTTGTAGAACAACCAATTGTTAATTCTTAATCTTTTCAGAATTTAGTAATTTATCAATTTGTCTCCTACTTAATAATTAACTAATCCTTATTAATTGAGTATTGGTTTACCATTTATTTATTATTAGTTGAGATTATGTAATGGCTCAGTTATTTTCAATCAACAGTCAACTTGTTTAGCATTAGTTGATATTTACATCTATTTCACATGTGCAATGCATAGTTATTAGTTAAGAATGACTAATTCTTCACTGTTTTCCAAAATGTGTTCTGCATCAGAATGATGAAGAATTGTGCTACCCGCTTTCTCCTGGTTATGCACTCTATTGCAAAAGAGGGGACCCCTATTACTGTGAAGAATCTGGGGTGTTGGCTCCTCAGCATATGCTGTATCTGGATTCACTGAATGAATCCTGGATCTGTAGGGGACTGAGTGCTGTGGGTTCTCAAAACTTCCAATTAATTAAATTTTCTGATGAAAGAGTATTTTTGTAGAGAGTATTATAGTATATACATGCAATGCTTGTAAGGATAAAGCTGATCAAATATTTCCATACCCACAGGGTGGTCAGACCTTGAGTGAGAATGATACGTTTATCCTCACTCTAGATCCCCAAGACAAATTTATCCACACTGTAGGTTGTAATTTGCTGGAGCTGGCAGTGTGAGCTGTCAACTCCAGCCAGTCACTTTCACTTAAACACCGTTCACTTTCAAACCCATTGACAGAGCAAGCAGTTTCAAAACCCTGCTCACTTGTATACCAACTCCACCTAACAGTTTCACTTCTGTGCTGCAGCTGCCATGTCACTTTACTACTCAGAAAAGTGTCACCTTTTTTGTGTATAGACATTTTTATAGCTCTCTTCTTTTACTCCTCATCTACCATTCACATATCTGCCACTACTCTTACCTGTGCTTGTTTTCCCAGAACTCAATCCCTGAGCATCAGTCACATTCTTCACCGGCTGCAGGCTCCCATAGCCTGACCCCACTTTTTGGCCAGTTTTGAAGCCACTGGTGCCCAGCTGAATCCCTTATATGGCTCCACTGTCTCCTATGGCTGCACCCTCAGCCACTTGCTCCCTGGAGGCAAAGATGTGCTGATGCACAGCGTCATCCACAAAAATTAAACTCCACTCAATTTCTTTTGTTGGGGGCCAGAGTCCCCTGGCACATCCATCCATATCCCAGCATGTCCCAAGGCAATGGATTAGGGGCAGGCATCATGATGAGATCTCCAGCCATTTTTTCAGATGCGGGTCCCTGGGGGCTGCAATGATGTACAACATCTGTCCCACCCCCCAAACTCATGGCGCCATCCATGGCAGAATCCCCAGCCTCTGCCTTTGGTCCATAGTGAGCTGGACACTCTGCCTCCCCTCCCTCCAGAAAAAGAGAGCTGTCCCCTGGACACTTAATCCTTCTCCCCCCCCAGCCAGCCCTCCAACTCCTGAGTCCGACCTGACTCGGGATGTCTACAATGCAAGCCAACACCTTGCTGCTTCACTGGCGGGATGGCCAACTCCACTCAGTTTCAGCACTCTGGAGTGCTCGGCCATTTGAAAAAGATTTAAAAACAAAGCAATTTAAAAACTAAAAAGAAAATTACTCACAAATAGCAATGGCCTTGCATAAAAGAGATATGTATGACCCTTAGAGGAAATATCAATAATATTCCCCCCTCATGCCCTTTGACCGCTGACATCATTCATGGCTCCATCACTCGTGATGTAATAAGGTCAAGCTGCATTAGGGGAGACTATCACTGATATTTCCAGTTGGGTCATGGCGTATCCCATATAGAAAGATATATAATATGGTTGACAGTATAGCCTACAGAGGTTAGAGTAATTAGATGTGAATGAGCTTGGTTCATTCAGCAGACCTGGATTTGATTCCCACAACCTCCACCTGCACACTTTGTGCCCTAAGCAAGTCACTTATCCTTCCCAATGCCCCCCAGATGGCCCCTGAAAGTACATCTTGTGCCTAGTGAGCCTTGCCTAGTTACCAAAGAATAAAAATAGATAGATAGATAGATAGATAGATAGATAGATAGATAGACAGACAGACAGACAGACAGATGTATGAAAGCTAGATCATGTGGTGCATGGGTAAAATACTGTACACCCACAGAGGGGGGAAATCATATTACAAAGGCAACTTTAAATTCAGTGATGTGAATTCTGGTCTTAGACTGGTCATTAAACATAAAAACATTGAAAGATGATGGCAGAAGGAGACCAAGGTCCATCAAGTCTGCCCATGAAGTTCCGAGATCCTAGGAGATCCCAGGGCATAGCTGATACTTTTCCTAGCAGATTTAGTTCTACAGGTAGCATATTCTTTATCCCAACCAACTTTGAATGCAGACATGGCCCTAGCCAATACAACATCTGCCAGTAGTCTGTTCCATAGCTCAACTATCCTTTCCGAAAAGTAATGTTTCCTAAAATTCCTTTTGAACTTCCCACCCCTCAGTTTCCATCCATGACCCCTCATATTAGAGGTGGGAGCCCTGGTAAACATTTCAGAGTGGGTGACTGCATTTAATCCCCTCATGTTCTTGAAGGTTTCAATCATATCCCCCCTTTCCCTCCTTGCTTCAAGTGAGTACATGTTTAATGCCTCCTATCACCCTTCGTATGGTAGCCCTTGGAACCCCAGTATCATTTTGATCACCCTTTCTCTGAATGGTTTCTATCCTGTCCTTGTCCTTTGTAAGTTGTGGTCTTCAAAGCTGGACACAGTTCTCTAGGTGGGGTCTTACCGTGGATCCATACAGTGGTGGTATCTCCCTCTGCTTACTGTCAAATCCTCTCGCTATACACCCCAGCATTTTGTTGGCCCTACTATATGCTACATTTCACTGGCTGGCTTGTTTTAGGGTGTTACTTGTGATAACTCAAGGATCCCTTTCCTCTTATGAGTATTTGGGTATGACCCCATTGAGCCAATAGGTTATCCTTGGGTTATTTTTGACTATATGCATCACTTTGCCTTTCTTGGTGTTGAATTTCAGCTGACAGATACTATACCATGTTTCTAACCTTTTCTGATCTTTTTGTAGGTTCTCAACTGCTTCTTTGCTGTCCACCCTACCCCCTAGCTTAGTATCATCTGCAAACAATGCTATCTTGCACTGGATACCTACTCCTATGTCATTGATGGACACGTAGGTGATAGGTTTAAATGCTTCATTGGCAAGCATTTAAACTAGCCAAGGGGGGAGGCACTGAAGAAAACCAGGGAAATCCCAGCCCCCCACAAAACAGGGTAGTTAGCAAAGTAGACACAAAGGTAGAGAAGTCAGCAGGCAGCAGAACAGGGGTAAACCCAGAAAAAGGCAATAAGGACAGGGATGGGCCTAAAAGGGGTAAGGCCATCAAAAAATGGAGGGTGATGAGTACCAGTGCCCATAGTCTGGGTAACAAGCTTCCTGAACTAGTGGCCTTGATGGATGGGGGACACCTGGATATTGTGGCAGTCACAAAAATATGGTACACAAAGAACCATGACTGTAATGTCAACATACCAGGGTACACAATCTACAGGAGGGACAGGGAGGGTAAAAGAGGAGGAGGAGGAAGAGGAGTAACTCTCTACATAAGGGAAGGAGTCAAAGCAACAGAACTAAAGGGTAAACAGGGAGGGGAGGAGGCACTGTGTGTCACTCTGGAGACAGGAAATGGCACCACAATCTGCACAGGGACTGTTTACAGACCCCCATCTCGGGGCAATGGACAAGGAAATGATAGAAGGAACCTTAGAATGGCAGAAATGGGAGATATAGTTGATGGGGACCATATCAGATACTCAGTCCAGATATGTGAATGAATTCATTCACATATCTGGACTGTGTTGTACGGTATGGTTGCATGCCCATTGGCTCACGCCAGAACCAATGGGGCGGCAGCCCTCACCGAGCTGTCAGTCGGTAGGCATCGGCGGCAGGTGGGTGGGTGCTGCCACCCACCGGCTGATGGGGGAGCGGGCGGTGGGGCTCAGTGGCGGGTGGGAAGGAGGTACACTAGACCACCAGGGTAGTAAGAGTATTTTATGAGTTACAGATGCCTGCGATCAGGCAGCGATCGGTTCACTGGACCACCAGGGATATTGGACATGGGGGGGTACTATACCGATGCCCACGATCAGGCACATAGAGATCCACTGGACCACCAGGGATATAGGAGGGGGGGCTTATTCTTCTACACAAATGCCTGTGATCGGGCACATAGAGGGCCACTGGACCACCAGGGATATAGGAGGGGGGGTTTCTTTTACACGAATGCCCGCGATCAGGCTGCAGGGGGCGTCGGTCCCCGACGGCTGCTGCCTCGCAGGGTGCCAGGTGCAAGTCATCTGGGATCGGGCGCACCTGCATGCTGCTAACGCAGATGCAAATGGGGGCTACAATGAGATGCAATGGACCCTGTGTGCCTTGCATAAATTATGGCCCCATTTGCATGTCCCCTTTGAATATCGCAGGTGCTGTGCATGGCGCAATGGCACTTGGCGCTTAGCGCATTCCATGCTCCACTCTGGCCACTTGTGCTGGCGCAGTGCTACTGCGCCATGCACAGTGGGGATGGCCAGGGTGCGATATTCAAAGCTGCTGTGCCATAGTGCAGCTCCGTTGAATATCGCCCAGGCCACACCCCTGCGCAACAAAGTTGAGCTGTGCCCAGGCTTGCGCCACAGTCTGGTGCAGTTTGAATATCCAGGCCTCTGTTTTTAAAGCAGCAGCTTCAGGACTCCTGGGCCTTGTAGTGTGAGCATCTCGGGGACTTGCTGCCAACATTTCAGAGTTTCCCAAGGCTCTACATGTGCTTAAAGGATGCAAGTACCCACATTACCAAGAGCTCTGAGAGATTATAATGGGGATGGCAAAGTGGATAACATCCATGCTCCCTAATTCAGCCTGTCTCAGTTTTGGTCACCCTGCTGCCCCCCCCCACCCCCAACAGCACCACATTGGATTCTGGGGAAGTATACCTGCTGTGGAGGTGAAGCTTCAGGAATTTTTGCAGAGCCCTTGCATCAGATAGAAAGGTATCAGGGCAGTGGTATATATAAACTGAATCTGTAGGCTACCCCAAAAGATAAAAGACTCAAATATATAAAAAAAACACAACCCCCCACATAAAATAAAGTGTGCACTGAAGTGGAAAAGGGGATGGAGCCAAATCCAGTGCCAGCATGTCTCACCAGCACCTACAGCAGCATGCCGGTCCAGGTGCAGGAAACTCAGCATCCGGACCAGCATGCCACTGTAGTTGGCAGAAAACCAGCATGATCTCTCTGGAAAAATCCTTTTAAGATGCATTTTAATTATTTATTTTACTGCCATACTGCAGCCTGTGATTGACTGGGGTGCTGTCAAATCCATGGGCCATGACAGCATAGGTTCCCCTAATCACTCGATGCCTGACTGCTGAGCTAATTAAAGTTTACCCTCCCTCACCCAATTTTGCAACAGCTAAGCTAATTTGTTTCCTTGGTGTCTGGTGGCCCCCTCATCCTCACTCAATCCGCAGCTATTATCCCTAGTGTCTGGGGGTCCCACCTCTGCTGAGGTAGCCGCCTGGCCTCCTACACTCATCTCCCTAGCTGTCTGGCTGTTTTCTGCCCCACATACAGTATGTCCAGTATTGCTATTATACAGGGCTGTATACTGATACAGGATGTGGTCTGAAAGTAGCTATGTCTGCATACGGTGCATTCATGTATGTGTGCGGACTAAGTCATATATCAGCAATGCTTAATCTCAGACCCATAACTCTGCCATGGTATGTTCCTTTGTCTCTAAACCTGCATGGTACCTTCTGAACCAGCCCCTCAAGGTCACAATGGTGATGACCCATACCTCTCAAAATAGTACACCAACACTAACTCTGCATGTCTTCATTATGCCAAACAACTAATTTAGATGCGAGTGGCAGCACATAGACTGTGCAACCACTGACATAGTGGATTATAACTGCAGCATGGGTGGTGTGGGAGGTGGGGGTTGGATGAAGACACAGAAGGTGAGACAAGTTCTTTTAAAATGTCCCATAAGGCAGTGTACTTTATTACAGAAGGACTTCACACACTTGGCAATACCATGAACAGTTCAACGGTGCAAATCTGGAACTTCTGTGTTGCTCATACTGATTGACTGGTCAGGATGATCTTCGGCAACTGTAATAAAACTTGGCTGATAGGGCTGTCGGTTCCCACTCGGCCAGTAGGCCGACAGGGACAAATCCAGTGCCTGAGGGTGGTCCTACTTGTACCTGCAGTTTTGTAGCCAATACTTCAGGAAGACCAATCACCCCTCTAGCTGCTCAATAGCTCGGGTTCAAAACATCCCAGCCTTGACTAGCACTACCACTGGTCAATATTTCTGAGACTGCTTCCATCACCAACTACTCCCCTCTTGCATCAGCCAGTTTTACTCCTATAGAGAACTGCTCCCACCACAGCTCAGATCTTATCTGCCAGACTCTGCCCAGCCAGCTCCTTTCATAGGGCTGAAGGTCATGTGATCTCTCAATCATAGCTTTAAATGTTAATTAAATGTTTGCAACAATTTTAAATATGACTGTTTCATACAGAAAAGTAAGCAAACATGAAAAACAATATTTTACACATATAAGGTTTTAAACAATCAAAAAATAAAGCAATAAGAAAATAAAGGAACTTCCTGGCAGGAAATCCTACCTTTCTTGTTTCAAGAGTCCTTTATGCTAGAGCTCTATAAAGCCCACAGAGCTCAGCTGGCCTGAGGCCATAGTAATCTACAAGATGGATGGAAACAAACTAAAGCACATGTCAGGCATTTCCCAAACAGGTAAATGTTCCTCAACATGTAGCAATGTGTACAGTTTTGGCTTAAAGAAACATTTCATCTAATGTCAGGAAAATACAAATTAAACCAATATAAAGCAAAATACATTGCTAATGGATTGTTTAGTAGCAGATTGTAAAACATGTGTTTGGTATATTTCAAACAGTAAGAACCTTGGGATTCCTGACACCTTCCATACAAAACTAAGGGTGGTTTATTGTAGTTCTTCAGTACTTTAGTACTTTATATCAGGAGATAGTTGTGAGGGTTGCAGTATAGCATATTGGTTAAGAGCACTGAGCTGAAAACTTGGGGACCTGGGTTTGAATCCCATCAGCTCCCACTTACATACTGTGTGACCCTGAGCAAATCATTTAACTTCTGTATGCTCCCAGGTCACACCTGGAAACAATCTCTGGTTTAGTGTGCCTTTCCTGGTTAAACAACCCCCCTTCTTGGTTGCATTCTGGGTCAGATTATTTGACAGTGAATATAGTATAGCACAGAAACAAATGTTCACTGAGAGCTGCCAAATTAGTTAGCAGTCAAATACATTTGATTAACTCCAATGTGTTCCTTTAGATGCAGTGTTTTACCTACAAATGCTATTCCACTGTACTAGATCCTGGAGTCACCATCAACTGTCGGGATTGTGGGCAGCAATTCAAGGCAGTTGCAATTGCCCCGAGTTGTAGCCATAATTGAGTGGAGTCATATTTTTCACAACTCCAACTTCAGTCAACTCTTTGGAGCAGTCCTCTGCTCTAACCCGTCACAACCCTCCTTCGCCCCAAGTGCCCTACCCCCCCAGCTTCAATTGTAACAGGAGCCATTACAAGCCACTGGCCAGCCTGTATGAAATCCAGACTTTTTTTTCTAAATTTGTGCACACAGCCAACCAAACTGTGCATCTGGCTCCTCTGCACCAATATTCTTCTAATCACAGTCTAGAGACAGGGAGAAGCCAGGAGTTATGTGCACTGCACATGTTGCAGGTCATGTGAGCTCAGTCAGCTCACGGGGCAGCAAAGACAAGAAGTAGACACCTTATAGGTTGAGTCCTCAGATCTCAGTCAGAGACTGTGTCATCAGAGTATGGAGAGAAGAACACCGGGGTGATGGAGTTGGGCTGGAGTGGGAAAGCCAAGTGCCTACAGGTATGTTTGGTGGCTTGCCAAGAGACATGGTCAATTGGGTTCATCACCTGGCCCAGGTCATGGTGAGACTCTGCAGCAGGTAGGGCATGCAACCTAGGTAGGAGGAGGGAGGAGAAAAAGTGACCGCCAGCCAGCAGAAGGCCCAAGGCAGAGTCCGAGTAGTGGCTGTGACCAGACCACTCAAAAGAAAGAACTGGGGCTGGTGCAGAGAGCACAGCAGTAAGGCAGGCAGGTGGGTGCCACTGTGGCACTGGTGATGAGGCAAGGCAGGCAATGGTGGGTGGGTGAGGGCACAGGTAGGCCTAGGTAGGTGGCTCAGGAAGAGAAACATTTTTTAAAAAGCCTGCTTTGGCCTCAGAGTTCGTACATCACCCAGGGCCCAGCACACAGCAGTAACCATTAAAGGTAGGCCACCCCACCACCCTAAGGGCCCAGCCCATCCAGGGGGGCCAGAGGCAAAAAAATAGACAGTAAACCACAGCAAGACGACAGCAACAGCAGCTCACCTGAGACTGCCAAAAGGCCAGGCTTTAAGGGCTCACAGCCAGAGCAGCAGGGAGCTTGCCTCAGTGGGACACTTTGTAACATTAGGAGCAGCCAGGAAGGCAAGAGAGTGGCTGGGACTTGGGATGATAGCAGGCAGGACTGTCTGTTGCTGCTGGCAAAGGGTGAGTAGCAATTAACAACAGTGGATGACAAAGGGAGTCAGAGGAGTCAAAGACATAGGCCCCCCCTGGCCAGGCAGTGGTGCTTAGGCATATAGGAAGGCAGGCACAAGTGACAAACCACCACACTGTGACCTTCATGAGATGGCCTGCAGGCCGAAGCATCATCAGAGCAGGGCAGCCAGGGTGGAGTCAGGGTCGGGGCCCCAGGGGACTGGTACAAGCAGACTTGGGCTGGTAGGTGCCAGGTGGTGGACTGTCTGGTGGGGTAGTATAGCAAGCCAAAATTCTCAGGCCAGAGCATCAAGGACTGCAATGCAGTCACTAAAGAGTAAGATCTAATTTCTATAGATTCTTCCTTCTTCACTAGCAGGGCCGCAGGGGCTGAGCAGGTGAGTGCAGTGCTGTGGGCAGACCGCTGCTGCCATGGGACACAATGAACCAGAAGGCCCACACACACAGCCAGAGACAGAAGAGTTATCATTCTCATGTCCTTACAAAGGCAGGGGCTGAGGGTGGGGCAGCAGGCAGGTGGTGAGCCATGCTGTGACTAGCTGCAGTATGTACTGTATGCTAGTAATGGGTAGGGTAGTAGCAAGCCAGAAAGCATGCAGGTTAGAGCCTCACAGGAAGGGCTACAGTGCAGGTGCCAGGTGATGTTTTTCACTGGTGGCAGTGACTTCACTCAAGCCAGAAGGATCATGCAAGAAGGAGACCCTCAGGGCCAGCAGGCTGCAACCCAGGGCAAGAAGGAAGGCCTGCACATCCCGCACAAGTGCACGAAAGGTGCAGAGACTGATGGAAGACTAGTGTGTGAGGAGTCGGCACACTGAGCCGAGCAGGTCCGAGAGAAGAAGAGAGGAAGAGAAGGAGGAGGTCAGAGAGGAAATCAGCAAAAAGGAAGGAGTCAGGAGGAGGAGTACCAAAGGAGGCAGTAGAAGGAGCAACAAAACTGCACCTCATCAGGCAGCAAGAAGCTTAGAAGAAGCCCACTCAAGAACAGTGTCCAGCCAGGCAGACAGAGGTCAGGTCCTGCCAGAAACTGAAATAAAAAAAAGACCAGCAAGGTACTGTATTTTTTTATAAGGTTTGACAGACAGCTTTTTTTCTTTCACTGAGTACTGACTGCAGTGCAGGCTGGCATGGGGCAGTCAGGTACAGCACGGGTTTCGGAATTTTTCTTCATCACTGTGCAACCTGAGTGTGTGTGGAGCAGCAGCGTTGGGGGGGGTATACATCTTAGTGGCTGTCTGTGTGCTGCTGTGTTGTGTGGGTGGATGGCTCCCTGATAAATAAAATATGGTGGTATTGTAGGCCTGTTTTGTAAGTAATGAAGTTAGTAGATGACCGGTCAGACTCACAGCAGGGCAGAAAGTGTACATTCAAATTCAACAAAGTCTTGAAGGATGACAAATTAGGAAATGTGATGTGGAATGTTTTTTCTGTTTCTTATCTGGGGGGATACTTTGCTACTAATATAAATGCCTAATGACTGCGACCTATTGTATTGTGTATGTTACATGTATGCTTCCAGCTAGCAGTCAGTAGGCATTTATAGTAGTAGCAGTGCAGTGGACCTGTAGGTTACTGTCCCATGGGGGCGGTGCTAGGACTCTGTGAAATTTGGAACAAATGACTACTGTAATTATTGCTGGAATGCAGCTGTGCCAGCCATCTTTGCTGTACTTATTTTACTGCATTGCTTGATTGCTGAAGTTTAGTATTGTTCGCTGCCCTAGCAACAGCACTGCACACTGTCATGGCACTGATGTCACCATATGCGATAAAAACAACCTGGTGAGAATGCTTCTGAGCAGGGCCAGGGTTCCACTGTGCCAAGTAGGTGTTACAGTACGGGGGCACTGAAGTGTGTCTACGGGTTTGGTAATTGTTAGGTTGTTAGCACTTTAATGTGGTGAATGTGCATAAGCTGAACTAACCAAATGACCTTGTTCACCAGGCTGTTCAACATCAAGGGGCAGATATTCAAAATGCACAAAGTGGAGCACAAAAATTTGTGCTCCGCTTTGCGATAGCCCATGTGCCCAAAGATGCTATATGCAGTGGAATAGCGCACCGGCACTATTCGACTGAATATAGGACGATGTCAGCCCAGCAATAAGCCACGTAGCACTGCACCAACACAGCTCCTGAAATAGGATGCCACAATGGCTTGCACCAGTGCTAAATTTCTGATATTCGAATGGACCCATGCAAATGAGCCCATTGGGCATGCAAGGTGCTAAGGGGCCATTTGCATGCCCAATATGGACTGATTTGCATGGGTAGCAAGGTGTGTTAGTATGGTGGTGCCCTTCCAATTGCCTAGTCCCAGCCATTTATACATATCCCTGGTGCTTGTGGCCCCCCCACCAATCACCATCCCATTCTGTATCATACAAGTATCCGTGGTGCTAATGGTACCCTCCTCTGATCCCAGACCCGGGTATATCCCTGGTGCTAGTGGTAACCCCCCCCCGATCACCAACCTAGCATCCAGTGTTCCCCTCCATGGCACCCCCCAACCACTGTATTCTCAGTTGTGGTGCCATGGGTGCATATGGCGACCAGCACAGCCCTCCTCTCTCCTTCTTGGCTGGCTGCTGTATGTACTGCCAGTGAGCATGCCTCTTATTTACAGGACAGAGTGATGAACCCAGTCCTATAAAGAAGAGATGCACTCCCTGGCTGTACATTCAGTGGTCAGCTGAGGAGGTGTGAGGAGGGCTGTGCTGATCTCCGTATGCACCCATGGCATTACCGCTGAGAATAAGGTGGTTGGAGGGTACCCGGTACCATGGGGGAGCACTGGATGCCAGGGAGGGGTTGATTGAACATTAGGGCTGGTGACTGGAGGGAGGAGGGTTACCACTACTACCAGGGACATACATATTGCAGCTGGGGCTGGGATGGGGGATACCACTAGCCAGTACAAGACAGAATGGGATGGTGAATAGCAAGGAGGAAACCACTAATACCAGGGATGATTATCATGCACAGAATGGGCTGGCAATCCCATCGCACCTTTATTTCTTGCATGCCCTTATTTGATATGCCTGATATGCCTCTGATATGCCTGAAGAAGGGCAATGGTCCACTCTTGTTTATAGTAGCGAGAAAAGAGAGGAAAACACAAGAGGGGAGATCAGTCTGATGCCAACTGCAAGCTGCAACAAGTTGGTGATCGTCATTTGGCTGCCTTTTACAGGGAGCGTCTTGGTTTCTGTATTTTAAATGTAAAACACACACAGTAATCTGCAGGCTGAGAACTGTTATAAATTAATGGAAGATAGAGGGGGGAGATCACTATGACGCCTACTGCAAGCAAAATATATAACACATACAGTAATCTGTAGGTTGAGCACTTTTACCAGGTTGGGCCATTATCTTGCCAGGGCATTGGGAGGCTGTGAGTTCCAATAGTACTAGAGACATCATGCAGCAGCAAAAGCCAGCTGTTTTTTTATTTACATTTTGTAAGTTTTTCATGTTTTTGGCCCATCCCTGCCACGCGTCTGGGGCACTGACATACACATGTGGAGGCATGCGCACATCAGGCATTATGGAGCTCCACCACCTTACTAGCTGCCCCCTTCCCCACCTACGCCATCACCGGATCTCCACCCAGTGGTGATGGGACTACAAGAAGGACAGCATTCATCACTGGAGAGGAGGTATGCTGATAGGCAGCTCAATCCTGCTCCTCCCCTTCCCCTGGCTGGCTCTCCGATGACCTGAGATCATTCCCTAAACTGGGTCGCCAGTATCATGAGGTGTGTCATCCAGTGCCTCAACCCTCAGTGCCACCGGGCTGGCCAAAAGTCAGATTTCTGATAGCTGTGGAAATGTGTGGACTGGTGTCCGGCTCAGATGTTGGTGTCCAGTAAGGAATACAGTACTGTACCATGCTTCCAGCATAGACACATAGTCAAATAAATAAAGGAATACTAAGGGGGGACTAATACAATATCTGAGGGGGCTAATCGGACTAACCAGATAGCTCCATATGTGAAATAATGTTTTACAAATGTTCACTGTGTATATGTGTGTGTGTGTGTGTGTGTGTGTACACCGGTCAAAAGTTTTAGAACACCCCCAATTTTCCAGTTTTTATTGAAATTTACGCAGGTTAATGTCTCAATCTACTCTGAAATTAAACCATAGAACAAATAAACAATTGGAGATAAAAAAGAAATCATAGAATCATTTTGTTTAACAAAATTTAATCTAAATTTTTGACTCATCAAAGTAGCCACCTTTTGCAGATATACTGTAACCACGAACACACTCGTGGCATTCTTCCTACAATGGACATCAAATATTGTTCGGGAAGTTCTTCCCAACACTGTTGCAGAAGTTCCCACAAATGTGTTGCACTTGTAGGTTGCTTTGCTTTCACCCTTCTGTCCAGTTCATCCCAAACCAGCTTGATGGGGTTTAAGTCTGGAGACTGTGCTGGCCATTCCATGATTTGAAGCCTACCGTCTTGTTCTTTTCCTCGAAGGTAGTTCTGACATAGCCGAGGTATGTTTTGGGTCATTATCTTGCTGTAGGATGAACCCTTGACCAACTAGGCGTGACCAGAGGGTATTGCATGGCGCTGCAAAATGCTGTGGTAGCCCTTTGGTTCAGGGTGCCAGTCACTCTGTGCTGTTGTCCTGTGAGCCGCCTATCACGCAAGCTGTTGACTCTCAGAAACTTGTCTTCTGATTCTGTTGTGGCTTTGGGTCTGTCAGACCTCTTCCTGTCAGAGTTTCCTCCAGTTTCCAAGTGCCTTTTGATGGTGTAGGAAACTGTACTCACTGACACCTTGGCTTTCTTTTTGTACTTCTACAGCAGTTTTTGCTAACCTAAACTTTTTTAACCTCTAGCAGTTTACTGCTTACCTTGTACCATTTCAGGTTATTCACTGGACTTGAATTGCTTAAATTTCAATAAAACTGGAAAAATGGGGTGTTCTAAAACTTTTGACCGGTAGGTGTATGTATAGATATATATATATATATATATATATATATATATATATATAAAATCACACATGCCCCCACAATGCAAAGCATCATGGGCTGCATACTGCATATGCAAATCACCACAGAATGTTATGCTGGTCCAACTTTAAGCAGAATTGCATGGTGCCGAAAGGCCTCTCACACAGTTTGCAAAGGGTGCTAACAGAAGACATAGACACATGGACCAGCTACCCTTAAGGCAGTGTGCCTTGGATATATTGTGGTGAACCCATTAAAATAAAAAATTATTTAAAAAGACAAAGAACCTCTGTGCCCAAACACTGAGGCAAGGGTTACCCCAAAGGGCATTTGGCTGGGAAGCCATGCCTTAAGGGTAGCTGGTCCATTCCACTGGGGTGTCAAGCAGACAAGGCATACTGATGAGTCCTGGTAGGACGAAACACGTGTCTATGTCTTCTGTTAGCACCCTTTGCAAACTGTGTGAGAGGCCTTTCGGCACCATGCAATTCTGCTTAAAGTTGGACCAGCATAACATTCTGTGGTGATTTGCATATGCAGCCCATGATGCTTTGCATTGTGGGGGCATGTGTGATTTTGTATTTTCTTGAAACTTGGCTTCCCAGCCAAATGCCCTTTGGGATAACCCTTGCCTCAGTGTTTGGGAACAGAGGTTCTTTGTCTTTTATATATATATATATATACTGTATATATATCTTCTTCCACTTCTTGCTCTCATTCATTGGCTATGGAGATGTCCTATAATTTTCTACAAAACAAAAACAGTCTGCTGCCCCTTAATCATTTGCATAAGAAGTGGCAGGGGTGCCAGAGACCACAGGGGGTGGGTGTGCTCCCTCAGTGGCCAACTGACTAGGTGGCTGCATTAACTTAGGCAGCTGCTAGGGTTGCCCAGGGTTAAGTCAGGGTTTTGTTCAGTGGTATTTGCACTGTGCAAAAGAACTGCACTAAATCCTTTTACACAGTGCAGAACTGCTGAATATGGGGTTGTGCACATATTCCCACATTGCCCACATGCATAAATTATGTTTTGTGTGGGCGCTAGCCCTCTTTGTCTATGCAAAAGTCCCTTTTGAATATGGGGCTTCAGTGCAAACCCCAGTTTGCCCGGACAAAGACCCGTTAGTGCCTGTGCAAACTTTTGAATATCAGGCCGTAGGTGTTCTTCACATTCGTTAGTATTTTAAGTAGTAAAGCATGACAGAGTGTGCCTTATGCTTGGATTTACCCATACCAGAAGTGGGTAAATCCCAGCATAATGCACATCCTGGAGCGGGTTATTGTGATTATATAATGGACTCCTTCACTTTTTCTATCAAAAAGTTAAAGAAAAATATAGTTTTTGGACACTTTTTACCAAGTTTTATTGAATGTATTGTTCCACCAGGAAAAACAGCTCCCTGTTGCTAGATAGAATATACAGGAAATGCCCCCCCCCCCAATAACTGACAGAAACTGGGAAAACTGTTTTAGTCGTTTTGTTTCTCCTTTAATTTTTTCATATTAGTCACAGAGTAGAGGTGGATGGCGGCTGAAATGAGCGGCTGGGACAGCAAGAGGCATTGTGTCAGCACTGTTTACTATACTATAAGAGCTGGTGCTGACTGTTAGACCACCTGGCACTCACTGTTACTTCCCAGAGTTTAAGTGAATGGGAGCTTGGGGTTTGCAGCTAGGAGAGCAGGTCCAAGCGGGTTGAGAATGACAGGGATCAAGGACCACTGTCACTGATGTGTAGAGGGACTAAATGTCATGGATACAGGGCACAGGCAAACTGGAGGGTCGGTGCAGCAGCCACCTGTAGCCAGCCAGGAGAGAAGAGAAAGCCACCATCCTAGAAGAGAAAGCTGCGGTCTGAGTTTGGCCCATGTTTTAGAGGTATGTCTGATTTATGGCACCTCATGTGCTGTACTATATCTGTAGGGTTATCTGAGCTGAAAGTTGGTTTCAGCTATTCTGTTTTCATTAATTTGAAGTTGCAGTGTATATTTAAAAGTTATGGGTTTTTTTGACATGGTTTAGTGGGATGCCAATACGGCAGCTTTTCCATTTGTGTTTTCGGGGGTCAGATTGATTTAAATAGGGGTGATTCTAGATGTGGCTAACTGGCACCTTTTGCGTGGGTTTTGCCAGGATTTACCACAGCAGAAAGGTGCCAGTTAGCCAATCAGTCAGTGATTCTTAGACCCCACTGTAAATTTTTTTATAAACAAACAATAAGGATGACATGACTCACAGCTGTGCATGGGCAGGCAGATCCATTTGTGACCACCATGCCATGCACATTCAGTCTGCTCTAGATGTATGTATTGCACTATGTATTATCATACAAAACAATAACTATCACTTCGGGTTCCGGTGGTGCACCTGTACAGTACACAGGTGTTACTGGAGCATGCTGCAACATCATGTTTATTGTACCCATAACAGACTACAAGTAGTGGGCACTGCAGTAACAACTCAACACACTGTTACCCATGACAGCAAATGGCATTGGACACTAAAGTTGAAGTACTGGGATGGGAAAGGAGAGGAGATGGAGACTTAATTTCCCTTGCTGTGAACTGCCACTGGTGGCTAGCACTGCAGTGCTGTGCATTGTTGTCCATGCCATGCGCAGAAGTAGTGTTGTGAATGTGTTGGCCAACATAGTGCATGAGAGGACTTAATGGTATGGAGATGCAGTTATAAAAGGGGAATGGTGATTGCATGGAACATGGTGGCATACTCAGCAACAATGTGAACACTATGAAGGTTTCATAGGAACCCGTAAGGGGGCTACTCTGTATTTGTTCAACTTTCAGTCTCCCTTCCAGTCTCTCCCATCATATCACATCAGTGTGGTATTGACATTATTATACAATGGCTTCAAAAATGCAGCAATCTGACTGGCTGACTGGCAACTTTTTCCCATTGTAAATCCTAGCATCACCCAATGGGAAAAGGTGCCAGTCAGCCTCATCGGGTGCCCATCTGAAGTATATTCCTCTGACCCCCTCACGTCAAACTGATCAGCTGTCATCTTCTTCACCTCTAGCAAACTGCAGAACAAGAAATTCACCCCAGAACCACAGCTGAAGGATGCCAGCTAACTCGCAACAGAACATTCAAAACGAACCGCACTACCCTGAGCATACCACTTAAAAAGACATGCCATACTTTTTTTTAGGTAAAACAAAAACACCTCACTGTCTAACTCCTCCTGCTGATGTTTTCACCATCTGATCCAATAGAGTGCAGTGCCAAAGAAGATGGGGACTGGTTGAAGTATCAAAACACCACATTGCCAGCCGCCGTGAACAGGGGTGTCGTTCATGCCTTCCACCATGCACGTGATCATCATATCTTAAGAGTTTGAGGAGTACTATATTAGGGAAAGTGTTTGACAATATAAAACAAAGCCTAAAAGTTAAACAAAACACTGCCAAAAACTTGAGCCTTGACTCTGTGCATGTCCATGTGCAAATCCCAATGGATTTGCATATGCATAGCAGCATGCCCAGTATCAGGACTCCCCTTTTTGGCATGATTTTTCTAACTCTTAGCCCTAGTTTTTACTTGACAGACACTTTCCCCAGTACAGTACTCGTCCAAACTCTTAAAATATATGTTTAACTAAACGAGAATGGTAGGATGTGTACAGCAGCATCCTAGAGCTTCACCACAGTAGGGGCTGGAGTGCTCTAGTTTGCCAGTTTTAAAACAATAAATAAATATAGACTGAGGCTGGCAGTATCTCATTCTCTATACCAACAGCACTGAATGAATATGGGTATGAGAGAAGGAAATAAAAAAAAAAATGAAACTTCAAGCCATATCTTTTCGGGAAAACATATGAGAGGCATTCTACCTGGCAACAATGCACTATTTTTAGAGGTATAAGAGTAAATTAAATAAAAAAAAATTTAAAATGGCAGAAAAAACTCTATTTTTTTCTCACAAAAGCTAAAGGAAACATTGTATAATCGCAATATCTCACTCCAGGGTGTGGGTTATGCTGGGATTTACCCACGACTGGTGTGTTTGCTCACTTGGCCTGCGGCCTTGTGACCAAACAACACACCAGGTGTGAGTAAATCCCAACAAAACCCACACCCTATCATGGTATATTGTTTAAATAACCTTTCCTGTCAGTGTTTCAAAACTTGAATCTGCCACTTGCCAGTGCCCCAAACTCTATGTTGCTCAGCTAATAAATTGGTGGTACTGTATATATGGTGTACCAGGTGCTCTACCTGTAGAGCAAAAAAAAATGAGGAACAAGGTTTTGTTTCATAATGACACCAAATTGTATGGCAAACCCAGGCAATGAAGTGTAACATGCATTGCATTTATTTATCTCTAGTGAATTGAAGTAAGGGCAGGGACAGATGAACCTGCCAGCAGCTTCTCAGGTAGCAGCACAAGCAAGCAAATCTAAGTCCAGCCAGCAAGGTGATACTCAAAAAGTGACAGCCTCAGTCAGTGATGGCAGCACAGGTTTTTCCTGTTGGATAGACCACAGCTCCAGATGACAGCAAGAAGATGGCAATAGTCAGGCAAGGAAGGGCATTTCTTTAGCAAGTAGTTACAGGGTTGGGGACTGTCATAGTCACAAGCAGGGGGGAATGTATTTATTAATGTTTTTTGTACTTTCAAAAATGTGGCAACTGGCAAAATAGCATCTTAAAAATCAGTTGTCTGTTGACGTCATATAGCATGGTGCTGCCACTTCAAGGGGTTAGCCAGCCAGCCCTGCACAACAGGTGGGGTGCCCCTTCACTATCCTAACAGCTTCCCTTAGTGGAAGGTGAATTATCCATTCTCCACTAGGTGGCATGGACTAGGACAGTGTAGAATATTGCTGCTGTATGGTGACGAAACGGAATAATGAATGTCTTGATTATTTATGTGTTGCTTCTTATTTGTATCTTGTGAGGGTGTGGGAGATGGCTATAACTGGAATTCAAGTTAGGTACAACTAACATGTGTAGAAATGACACATAACTGTTGTATTATGTAATAATGATGGCAGTTGGTGTAAAGCGTGGTGGATTGTGGTCATGTGACATGGCTCAGTGACTGCACTGAAGTTCACTTTAATGTTGAGTCTTGAGTGCTAGGAGAGAAAAGAAATCAGATAGTGTGACAACACATGGCTGTTAGTTGATCCTGTACTCCTGAGGGTCAGGGTGGTGGTGGTGGTGGGTGGGAATGTTGGATGAATGAAAGGGGGCACCCGGGGTAGGGCAGGGGGGTTACAAAAGAAAACACAGAAACACTGGTCAGTACTGCTGTGTGTGTGTGTGTGTGTGTGTGTGTGTGTGTGTGTGTGTGTGTGTGCGTGTGTGCGTGCGTTAGGGACTGGGAATGTATGACTGACACTGTGTGTATAAAGTTGGTCCTATGTTTTTCTTTACTCACTGGCACTGCTCAGTTTGGAGGGATTGGATGCAGTCATGTATGAATAACAATAAGAAGAAAATTATTTTTGAAAGATGACATCAACATAGGTTTCATAGGTTTCCAGAGCTTAAAAGACATCGTCCATATGCTCACCGAGATTTGTGAGTACCCCAAGATATTCTTATTAATTAAAAAGGTATCCAGCTCCTTTTTAAAACTATCTATATTTCTACTTACTATTATCTCCACTGGTAAATTATTCCAGATCTTGGGCGTTCTTACTGTCAGACACTACTTTCTTTTATTTGAACTAAATTTTTCTATTTTTATCTGGAGCGGATGTGCTCTAGTATTGTATCTATGATCTAAAAGTTCCATATCTAATTGCTCCCATAATGTTGGATCATTTAAGGCCCTATATATCAACAGATTGTGAAACCACTTAAAGAACTTTATTTCTTAATGGTACCGAATCACTTCATATTTACCATGGCAGCATTTGGTACAAATACAAACACTTGTAAGTCATTATTACAACTGTGTAAGTAAAGAGCCAGAAACAAGGTATCCCATATTACTTAAACCAATTGAGTGATACTTAGGAATACTTCAGGCAAAGGTATCATTCAGTAGATGAGGTCTCAGTGAAAATAAAGCATTATTTCACTATGCACTTGGCCAATTTAGTAATATATACTACTACCTTACTACTCATACCTGGCATTAGAATAACTTTTTGTATTGTAGGAGGAGGTACAGTGGTAGTCGCACAAAAGTTGACTGGTAGCGCAGTATACCGAGCGGTGCGCAAGCACGGTACTAATTGAATAACATGTATAGTGGTACCGCGTAATGACATGCACCGCACAGTATGGGTCAATTTTTGTGTGATTAGCAGTGTAGTTAACTGAAACTTGGGAGAAAGCAAAACTCTCGTTGAGACTGACTTTGTAATAAGGATTCAGAATGTGGTTTACCCACTACAATTAGTCTTCAAGAAGAATACTTTTTCAGAATCAGTGAGATTTTCTGCGCAAGGGCTCAACTGTACCCAAGGGAGAGTGAGCTGAGCTGGGGTGTGGTGGCACTGGAGAACAGAAGCAGGTAACTGCATAGTGGCCACATGTACTGCTGGCACTGTAGCATCAATTTGTCTTTGTGTGGTAATGTTAATATTATGTAAAAAAAAAAGGCACTGTGTCAGCATGTGGTCTAAAAGCAAAACAAAATGGTTATATTAAATGCACGCTGAAAATAGAAAATAGAGTTAAAAATCTACATTTTGACCTTAGGTCTTCTTCAGGAAATATCTAAAAGAGAAAAAAAAAACCAAAGTTAGTGTAGAGGGGAGGTAAAATGAGAGATATACTGTATATATGTGGGGAAAGAAGAAAGGGGAGGCTCGGGGAGAAGAGATAAATGGTAAGATTAAGAGAGAATCTGTGAAACAAAAAGGTGATGAAGGGAAAGATAAAGCATAATGGGAATGAAAGAAGTAGGGAAGTTCCCAGGTGGGGACTAATTAACAGGGCCTAGTAAGAAGGATGAAAGATGACAAATGTGTGGGAAGGAGACAGAGATGGAGACTTATGGTGAAAATGAAAAATAAATTAAATGAGTACAAAAACAAATAGACTATAGGGAAAAAAAGGGATGGCTGAAAGATGTTAGTGGAAAATAAGTCTAGCATTGTACTTCCACTAATCACAGTTATATTCTTTGCTTCATTCATCATTGTCTAGTGGACATCCAAGTTGATTTGGGCTCATATCTTGTATATCTGGCGGTATCATATAATATCCTCGCATGTTCTTTGCAATCTGTGTTCAAAAGTCAGTAGCAGTCAATATGGCTGGCTCAACTTCCCAGTGTAAAACTAAGAAGTATGTAAGTTCATCACTGTTGTCAATAATTGAAGAATCTGAAATCTCCAATCTGTCGCACCAGAAATTGAGGACTCAAGGCAACAGTAAGTTCATGGTTTGGAAATACTTTGGCCCTCTGTACATTAAAATGCAAGTATAACCCCAGTACATCATCTCCTCTCTTGCTATATGGCAGCAGATATTTTTGTAGCCTTTCCTTATACGAGAAGCAAGAACTGTATGCCAAGGGACAATCATGTGCACACATCAGCAAAGTTAAAAGTGATTCCCTGCAGACAGCTACTACATCCTTAACTGAACATATAATCCATGTCCATAATATTGATGTACACGACAGTAACAAAGTCGACAAACTAAAGCAAAGTACACTTAGTATGAGCCTTTGTGGTGTTAATGGTACTGTGTGCCCAGCTTCTTCACACTATGAATTTTTTTGTGATGTCTTGGTGTGGTTCTCATTGGATATGATGCCTTCTGAGTCAGTCAACAAAAAGGTCTTTCAACTATTTTCACCAAAAATTTTCCAAGCATGAAAATACCTAATGAGAGAAGTTTGCGTGGGAAAGCTGTACATGATATATTGTATGCAGCCTACTAAAACCAAAGTCAAAGATGACAGCAGTGCAGTGCATTCCACCTGCATTATATTTGATGGATGGACTGAAAAATACAAAGGTCATCCTTATCTTGGTATCCACCTATCCTACATTAATAGTGATTGGTTATTTCAGAATTACTTTATTGCATAAAGTTCTGCCAAGCCATACAGGGGAAGCAGTGGCACAGCATGTACACAGAGAGCTTGAAGATTTTTTTATAGACCGAACAGTGAAACTATTCTCGACACATGATGGAGCTGAAAACATGAAGGCCAGGCATATGTTTTTGTAAAATATATATATCTTATTTTATTGGGAAAAACAATAACATATGTAATACAGTTATACATTGTTCTGCAATATGGGTACTTTCACTACATACTTCACATTTACAATCCATTACTGCCTTACATACTTTACATAAGAAACAGGTAAAAGGTCTTTGTTCCTGACAAGATCTTAGGTTTGAATCTATGGGTGGATAGAAAGTGTAGGGTTCTGTGAAGCTTCCCTGCCAGCTTGGCCTAAGGGTTATGAGACCATTGTTGTGACTAGAGGTGTAGACAATAATCAGAATGGTGCAAAGAATAAGGTTGCCAAGGGCCATGGTAAGTGCCCCACGCGCCCCAACAGCTGCAAGGTTCAGAGTATCTAGGAAGGGACCCCCTTTAGGGCTTACTCCATTCCTCTTCATATGTGCTATGCATAATTCAGGTGTGTGGCTGCCTACAGCCCCAGCAACTGCCTTGATCTTACACAGGAAATAAGCCCTCACCTACTGCTCCTACAAGTGGTAGCCAGATTTGGTCAAAATTGTCCCCCCATTCCATTACCTCTCAACTGTCCCAGATTTTCAGGGATGTCCCTGATTTTGCTTCAGAAATTTCTTCTGTCCCTCCTAAATTTGGCATTTCTGTCACTGAAGAGTAGGGATTTGAATCATAAAATAATGCCAGCCATTGGTGTGACAGTCTAGTTCTCATTAAGAAAATGCTGCTCACACTAAGAAGCATGTTGTACACAACTTCTGGAACTAATATTACTGTTTTTTCAGATGTGTCCCTGATTTTGGTTATTTGTCCCTGATCTTTTTAAGCCTTGTCCCTGATGTGTGATGAGGGAGGTTGAGAGGTGTGACTATGCTGTTTTTTTTTCCAAGGAGAGGCATTGTTTCAGATTATTGGACCATTATTGAATTGTGTTTTTTTTTTCCGACATCCATGCCTGAGTTATAGTTTTCTGAGCATTTATCAGGGCAATGGCCCATAGTGGGTGTGTACCCCCTCCCTGTATATTCACTGGATCAGATCCCAGCAGACATTTGAGTAGTGAATGTGATAGCTGCCTCCTCAAAGTCTCTTCCATCAATCGGTGGACTTCATTCCAGAAGGGTGCCACTCTTGGACACAATAGTGCCATGTGCCGAAAGTCTGCATTGTCCTGCTTACATTTTGGGCATCTGTGGTTGTTATCAGGACAGACAGCATGGAGTCTGGTGGAAGTGAGGTATGTTCTGTATAGGAAGTTCAGGGATACCTATCTAAGTCTGTTGCTTCTGGAGCAGGTGTTGAGCTGTTTGATCACCAATTTATAGGTGTGATCGTCTATATTAGTGCCCGGGTCCTGTTGCCATTTCTGCCTAATAGAAAGGGATGCGTCTGAGCCAGTCTCAACAGGGTGTGGTAAAATATGGAAAGAGGCTTAGCGCCCAGCTGTGGGTTGTACAGTCCTCCTTCTAATGTTGTTGGTGCTGTCCAGGTACTAGATGGTCCCAGGAACTCACCCAGTCTATGATGTACCATGTGATAAACAAAGAAGTCTCCCGGGTCTATGAGCCCTTTATTTTTTATCTCTAAGAATTCTAATATTCTTCCCCCTTCATGCAGTTGAAGGACATACTCCAGCCCTTTATCTTTTCCAATGTCTCAGTCTCATTTGTACTATGCATGTTTCCCTGTCATTCATGGCTGAGATCAAGTCCATGTATGATGAGTGATTCAGCCCACACCCCAACCTGCCATGTGACGCTTTCCATGTCCTGATTGTTGTTAAAGTGCAGGAGTTCACCGTTTTTGGTTTGTGGTCCCTACACAGTCCTCCGGACAGGTGTTGGAACTGCAGAGGTCCCCCCAGCTATTCCTTCTCCATGGCAACCCATGCAGGATCTAATTCTCCCCAACCTCTGGGGAGAAGTACCAGCTGCGCCATGAAAGTTGGGAAGCCCCAGTCCTTCTTTGCTAGGTGGTAACTAGAGAATTGCTCTTTTGATTCTGGCTGCCCTCCCCCTCCATGTAAATCAATGCAATAGGGCATTTATCTGTTTAAAGTGAAGCAATGGTACATTTATAGGCAGAGACTGGTAGAAGTATAAACACCTGGGCAGAATCATCATTTTAATTGTATTTATTCTTCCTATGAGGGTCAGGGGTAGATACATAGATACATAGATACTGTCGGCAGATAAAGGCCTATGGCCCACTCAGTCTGCCCTTTTGAGCTTGTAAGTTCACTTTATGTTTTAATAGAAGTATGTTGCCCTTATCCCTGACCTCCAGAATTCCCTTATGTCTATTCCATGCATTCTTAAATCCCGTGATTATTTCAGCTCCCATCTCTCACAATCCTCAGCAAGTTTTTTCACTAATGGTCCATAGTTGATGGCATTCAGAAATCCCAATTTTGCTGTCAAATATATACCTAAGAATTTTAGTTTATTGACCATTATCATCCCTCCCTGAGCCTGTGACAGCTGGGGTCTCTCTAACTGGCCAATGGGTAGGACCTCATTCTTTGATCAGTTCACCTTGTGCCCTGATAGGGAGCCATAATTCCTCAAGAGCTTATGAACTATGGGGAAGTCTCTAGCGGGGTTGTACAAATATAACAATAAGTCATCAGCATACAGTGCTACCTTGTGTTCTCTACCCCCCCTTAAAAATCTGCATCTCCGTGTGTGTCCTAATGGCAGCAGCAAGAGGTTCTAGTGCCAGCACATACAAGATCGGGAACAGGGGGCAACCTTGCCTAGTTCCCCTCCCTAGGGCAAAGGGTACAGTCAGGACCCCATTCACTAATATTTGGGTAGATGGATCAGTGTATAGAGTTTTGATCCATTTTATGATCCCATGACCAAACCCCTGATGCTTAAGAGTTTCAAACATGTATCCCCATTCAGCCTTATCGAAGGCCTTTTCTGTGTCTAGTGCCAGAAGTGGGGCCCCATGCTTATTTGCCATTCTACCCCAGCTGTGAATGACATTTAAAGTTCTTCTAATGCTGTGTTTTTTCCCTGTCTACCCTGGACAAACCCTGATTGGTCCATATGGATCAGAAATGGAAGGACAGGTTCTAGACGAGCAGCGAGCACCCTTGCCAAGATATTGTAGTCAGCCATGAGCAGCGAAATAGGGCGATATGAAGCACACACACTGCGGAGTCCTCGCCCGGTTTGGGGAGAACAATTATGGTAGCTGCCCTCATAGAAGGGGGCATGATCCCCTTCTCCAATCTCTCCTGTAGTGCATCATACAGTGGTTCAATGATCAATGCTTGAAAGGCCTTGTAAAAATCAATGGGCAACCCATCTGGGCCGAGGGCTTCCCCCCACTTAACTTTTGATGGCTGTTTGAAGTTCAGTCTTCTCTAGGGGTTTTTCTAATTCCATAGCCTTAGTAGGGGACAACACTGAGACAGGGACTTTGGCAGAGAAGGCCTGTATTTGTTGTGGGGTTGGGGACACCTCGGAAGCATAAAGCTTTTGGTAGAATTTTCCAAACTCATTCCCTATCTCAGGGGTGGATGTTGTAATTTCACTGTTTGTTGTCTGAATGTGAGTGATGGTAATGTTCCCCTCCCTCTTTTTCAACTGCCAGGCCAAAAACCTACCCCCTCATCTCCATCAAAGTAAGCTCCAGCATTTGAAAACAATATGGCCCTTTCAATCCCAGCAGTGTTCAGGTGTTAAATCTCCACTTTGGTTTTTGAATTACTGTGTGCAATGGTTGTGTGGGTCTTTTAATGTGTGCTTCTTCACATGCCTTTTTTTTAAATTTTTTTTTATTTCTAAGGTGCTTGACCTCTTTCTGTGCTACCTTTTATCCCATGTGATGAATAGGAGATAACCTGTCCTCTAACATATGCTTTCAGGGCCTCCTATCTAGTTGCGTGTGATGTTGACCTCCTGTTGTATGTCATGAATTTTTCTAGGGTATTGGTCATGAATGTAAGAAACTGCCTGTCTTTCAACAAGAGTGGATCCAAGTGCCAGGATCACGGAGGGGGGGGGACTACCACTCCCGATATCAACTGGCACTGTGAGCTGGGCATGGTCAGAGATCAACAGTGGGGTGCAGCAAGCCTGTCTCATGCTACACAAAAGGGAGGCACTGACCAGAATCTGGTCCAGTCTGGCATGGGAGCAGTGAGCATGGGAGTAAAAACTATACTCTCTGTTGGTAGGATTCTGATGTCTTGACACATCTATCAGGGAGAAGGTGTCCTCAACCACCCCCAGAGCAACTGCATTTTGTGAGGTCTGCACAGGAACTGGGTTGGATCTGTCTATTATTGTGTCTCTTACACAGTTATAATTGCCCCCCCCAATATCCAGGGACCTGGGAAGGTTGCCATATCCAGGACCAAATGTTGAAAGAATCCTGGGTCTTCTACATAAGGGGGGTGTGTGTGTGTGTGTGTGTGTGTGTGTATGTATGTATATATGTGTGTATGTGTGTGTGTGTATATAATCTCCCACCGATATAGCGCTTCCTCTCTCCACAGCCAGACTGGCCAGGCCATATCTTCCCCGGGTCCTAAGTTTTGTTTATTGTAACTCTGGTGCCTTGTGGCACCTATATGGACAACCCTCTTACTTTAGTGGAGAAGCGGGCTGAGACCCACCGCCCTCCCATACTCTTCTCAGTTTTCATTGCCTCTTGCTAAGACATGTGTGTCTCTTGCATAAGTACCAGCTGTATTTTCCCTGCTACATCTCAGCCATCGCCCTCTTTCTCTTTACCACCGACTTCAGTCCATTAGTATGCCAGGTGACCACTTTCACCAAACTATCCATAATCGTCATAAAAGGTTACAACACAGGTCACCAGATCTTCTCTCCCATTTTGAAGGTTAGATATAAAGCAGTTTTGTGTATCAGTTACAATGCTTGTCCCCATATTGCATAATTTTAACCCCCCCCACCACGATATTAACAATATAACTTGCCAACTGGGCAATATAGTATCCCCAGGCACTGACCCAGGTGGCAAAAACCATTATAATTCCCCCCCAAAAAAAACAACTAAGGAGCAAAGCTATGGTACCTGTACTCTCATTGCTTTGTTACAAAATGACTGTGCACTAGGATGTGGTGCTCAAGAACCAACAAGTGTAGTAAGCGATAAAGGTTCTGGCACACCCCAACTCATGAGAAGAATGCATAAAATCATAATAAAAGTTAACGTCTATTACACCAAATGAGACAGAACATCTTGCCTGACATGTTTTGGATTGAGAAAGGATTGGCAGTCAATCCAAAACATGTCAGGCAAGATGTTCTGTCTCATTTGGTGTAATAAATTTCAACTCTCATTGCTTTGTAGTCATCCCCTTCTTCCAACCATGCAGAAGCTGAAGATAGTGTGTACATATTCAGGTTCTCCCCTATGGCTGGGTGTTTGTCAAGGCTGCTTCCACCCTTGAAGGAAAAGCACAACACCAAGTGTCTTGTTAAACAGGTACAGGAGTGATTGATGTACCCCCTCTTTCCGAATGTAGCCCCTTCTTTGCCCCTTTCTGCCCTCCCCCATCTCTGATTCATCAATTACTCCTCCTAATAAGAATGTGCTCCTTACCACACCTAAAGATTTAATAACTCTGATCTACAAAAAAAATTAAATAAAATACATATCTGCCATGTGTGCGACATCAGTTTACAATTGTTGAGGCCACTTCTTCACATGATCTTCTCCCCCCCAACCCTCATGCCTCTTCTTTTGTACAATATGCTCGGCTGAAAGCCTGAGCTTTGATGCCCCCCCAATAGGGACACTGTTAGCACTGAGTACAATTACTGATGCTTCCCCTATTTAGATTCTGTGATTGTCATCTTCATCTTACTAATTCCTTTCATTTATAGATCCCAGCAGTGCATGCATGATGGCTGATAGATCCAAAATAGCACTTCCTTGATTTTAATCATGCGAGATGGATCCAGACGATGAGAGGCCACCTGCTGGTACCCACATCCCCTGATGTGGTCTGGCTGGCCACAGTAAAGGCAATCAACCAGGGTTAAATCACATTTCATAGGAGGGTGCTATCGGTGGGACAAGAGCTGCTGTCTCTAGTTCTGGAGGATGGAGTTCATGAGCCAAGACATTCAAGTAGGAAAGCATGCTCCACACATCTGTTGTCCCCCCATACCAGCCAACCTTCTGCAAAGAAATATTCTAGCCACAAAAAGCAAGTAAATGCCTGCAAGCAACCAACTTAAGATGGTGGTCTGCACCACTCGATTAACTTTGCCGTAGGGCTGCATGGCCTGTCCGCCACCATGAGGAGTGACACAGTAGTGTGTAGTTGACCAAGCCCTCTGCTACTAGGTGGCGTCTAAGGTGGGGTCTTCGGGCAAAATATTTAACCAGGTAGGTCCAAAAAGGTTCAATTATAACAGATTTTATTGCGCTCCTCCACTTCTAGGCTTAGGCAGCCCATCCAGCTTTACAATTGTAGCAGAGAAATATTTACAGTGAAAATCGATAGACTCCTATGTAGATAAGCTTGTCTCAGGGTTGTGATTAGCAGGGAACCTTCTCTCTTCTTGTCTGGCTGCTTCAGCCACCCACTTCTCTGCCTCCAGATAGCTAGTGAAGAACCTGGGAGTAACACTGGGGTGATCGATCTGGAGTTTAGTGGGGTAGAAGAAGGAGAACATTTACTCCATTGCATGTAGCTTTGACGTCACTGAGTTAAATGTTTATTTCCCCTGCAGCTCACAGCTGTAGTCTTGATTTTGCCACTCTAGAGTTCCCTACTTGTATTGACCCTTGTTTTTTGGCAGCTGCCAGAATCACCTCTTTGTCAGTGAATCTCAGATATTTAGTTAGACAGCATCTTGGGTGATCTGATGGCCTAGACAGTGGACCCATTCTGTGTGCCCTCTCTACTTCAAACTTATCTGCTTCGGGAGGGAGTTTGAGGGCTTTTATCAGCCACTGGTGCAGTCCAATAGCAGGGTTTCTCCCCTCCGTCCCATCTGGTAGACCTACAATACAGAGGTTGGAGTAGCAAGAGCGATTCTCCTGGTCATCTGCCATCTCCTGCAGCTCCACAATAGTTTCAGTGTAGTTTGTTTTATCTTGGGAAAGGCTGTGAAGGGAATCCTCCAAGTCACTCACACTTTGTTGTAACTCTCTGATTTGTATGGAGTAGGATGTAGTGGTCTCTGTAAGCCCTGTCACCACTGATTGCAGGTGAACAATTTGGGCCATTATATTCATAAACCCGGCCCTCATTGTGTGTTGCATGGTCTCCAGAGTGGAGGGTACCCCCACCAGTGAGTGCTCCAATGTGGACATTGAGGCTCCTCCTCCTCCACTGCTGCTAGGGCCTGGTGGCATGTGTGTATGTCTAGGCCACCTTGCTACTCCTTTTGTGGTTCCATGGCCCCAGACGAGAGTTGACTGTTTTTTTTGATTTACTTGCTGCAATATGCCACCACCCTTGTTCCCTTATTGAAACTGGTCGGTGTCCATGCAGGATACTGGGAAAAGGTTGAGTTCAATTTAGATGCCCAGGGAGCTTGACTACAACTAAACCATCATCATGTCTGTGCAAGCCACCCCCCCCAGCCAGCCGCATGTTACATGTGAAACAGTGTAATTATTGTATTGCTCATGCTTTGCATCTGTTGCTGATGACAGACTTCATGAACTGAGTCAATGTTGTGTGAGATCTGATTGAAAAATGCAAATTAATAGTAACTGCCTTACATTTTAAATCTCATTGAAGTGGCCAACAGTAATGAAAGGCAAATGATGGATGACCTTTTGGAGAAGATTGAAAATGCCCAAAACATTCTGGCACTGGATTCAGATTTCCTCATTGAAGACACTGTAATGGATAAGAATATCCAGTCAGATTGTGACATCAGTGACACAGACAACATTCTTGAGGACCTTGATGGCATAGAGGAGCGACAGTTATGACACAGACAAAGTTGTCAAGGCAACCACAGTGGCATCTGCAACAGTACTAAGCCAAAAAAAAAAAAATTCTCACATAACTTTGAAACAATAAGTGGTAACTTGATGGAACGCGACACTTACAGTATGTTTGAAATCATTTTAGATCTTCATTGGGAGGCCGAGCAAGCACTGAAATGGACTAGACACAGTGAACTGTGCCATATGACAGAGGGATTTGATATTTTAGAAGAACTTAAACATTTTCTTCTCTCATTTAAAGAGCTCACAGAACTGGTCCGTAGTAATCACACTTGGCACTGATACCCGTCATAAAAAATGAGATAGTGCAGAAATTAGAGATAAGTAAAAAAGGTAATCCAACTGTGCAGCAAGTGAAATGGATCATATTGTAAAACATAGACAGATGATTTCCAGAAAGTGACACCATCAAACCAGCGTGCTTATTGGATCCAGGCACAAAAGAAGTTTTGCAACGATCTATGGAGGACCAGATAGATCTACTGAAAACTGCAGCTCAATAAATGAAGGAGTTTGAAACTCTGTCAATGGGTTTTTCCATCAGCACTCCAAATAGAAATTCAGAAATGAGCACACCTTCAATGTCTATGTCCAGTTTCTATGTTAGTGATGAAAAGGCCGGAAAAGATGATCCAATGGCTCATGAAGATGACAAACAGTTCATTCCTATGAGTAAGAAAAGAAAAATGCTTCAGAAACTAAAACATAACTCACATCTCAATGAAGGCAGTTCAGCTGTGGAAGAAGAAATAAACCAGTATTTGACAGCTAAACCTGCAAGTTAGGGGGAAGATGTCCCATTGTCATTTTGGAAGAATATGAGCATCTATACTCTACTCTGGCTCAGCTTGCCAGAATTTACCTTGGCATAACCGCATCAGGTGTGCGAGTGGAATGCATATTCTCAGTCACTGGTTTAATAATAAATGTCAAATGGTCAAGCACTGCTCATATCACCTGATCTATGTCTTTTATTCATGGTAACTATCCACTCTTCTTCGTGTTGCCAAATGACAAAAAACATAAGCCAAAATCAAGCAGAAAAAAAGGATTAGGAGACCAGTCCACTATGATATCTTCATCTGGCTGCTGTCATCAACTAACCCCAACTCCCCAGCAAACCACTATACCTGTAAGCTTTAAGTTATGGGACTATGGCATACATTTCTATTGACCTTGCATTTACAAATTCAGAAGCAACACAGCACACTTAAGAATTAGCACTTAGTCATTTTGGTAATGAATATTCATCCTCTATTCCATCCATCATTAGATCGGGAACTGTAGCTGAGAAGCTGAGTGAGTGATGATCATTTCATCGTATCCTTACCTACATGGTTTATTGGTTCTTCTCTGTAAAACTCATAGTCTGAAGAAGGAATTGTTTGAGTTCTGAAACATTACAAAAAAAGAATGAAATTATTTGAGCAAAATAAAATAAAATGAGATTGATGTTATTCTTTTACTGTCTTTCTTTGGGTTGAGTGGAGAATTCCTTATGACAGTATATTCTATATTTCCATTTTTTCTAACTCCCTACCTCTTTGCTCCTATGGATTGAATTTAATAAAATAAAGAAATGGAAATAAAATAATACTTAAAATGGAAACCTGGGAGGCACAAGGTGGAGTTACACATTTCTATTGGCCTTGCATTTACAAATACAGAAGCAACAGAGCACACTTAAGAATTAGCACTTAGTCATTCTGGTAGTGAATATTCATCCTCCATTCCATCCATCATTAGGTCAGGAACTATAGCTGAGAAGCTGAGTGAGTCATGATCATTTCATTGTATCCTTACCTACATGGTTTATTGATTCTTCTCTGTGGTGATTGGTAGCAGAAGGCAGTCAGTATTATTGCACAGGGCAATCTAAGTAGTATCTTTTCAAAGGTTTGCTAGCCCACTCTGTCATTACGGCTAAATTTTATACGATGTTGTGGTGATCTTTATTACTTATTTGTGATGCTACATTGCTTACTTAGTATTGGTTTCAGATGGGGGTGTAGGTGTTCAGTACAGCACATCAATGATACTTTGCATATTAGTTATCAAAAAGGCTTACTAAATAACTTTGAAATTGGGATTTCTTCAGTTAAAGATGCATAACAGGTTAGTCAAAGGCCTTCTGTATAAGGATGCTTACACCCCTACCAAAAAGCTTTCCCAGCAGGTTTTCAGTTTTCTGGTGACCCCTGTGGGTCCAGGTGTGAAGGAGGTTGATATTTTTCCCATGCAGGGGCCGTACACCCAATCCCATCCTTTCCCAGTGTTGCCCATATCACTGCACTGACATACATTGACATGCACAGGGAGGCATGGGAGCACACATGTAACATTATAGTGAGTTGCATCAAGGGAATCAACAAAATCCAAGAGGGTAGCATCTTTCAGAAAAAGAGATGTGCAAAAACAAGGGGGCACAATTTTAAGATAGAGGCTGGACGGCCCAGAGGTAATGTGAGGAAGTATTTTTTCACAGAGAGGATTGCGGATGCATGGAACAGCCTTCCTGATGAGGTCATGGAGCCAAAAACAGTGAGGGAATTCAAGAATGCATGGGACAGACATAAGGCAGTTCTAGTGGGGGGTAGGAGGAAGTATGCTGTTGGTTAACTAGGAACTGCAGCTTATCCATTAGGTAGGGAAATGGGCAGACTAGGTGGGCCAAGTGGTCCTGATCTGCCAATAAATTCTATGTTTTCTATGTTTCAAGGGGGCTGGGGGCGACGCTTCAAAACTGATTTTTTCTAATGAAAATTAGCATTATGAAGGTCAGTAAGGCCAGTCCTGATTAACACTTCAAGTGTTAATGAAGTGCTGGCACATTCTGTTTACCTTCCAAATGCTAATTAACATAAAAAAACAGTATTAGAAATATCACTGTAAGGCTGGCCCGGTGACACTGAGGGTTGAGGTGCAGGAAGCCACACCAGCCAGTGACTCAGGTTTGGGAATGAACCCGGGCTGCCGGGGGTCAGCAGGGGGAGAGAAGATTGGGATCCAGGGACAGACCAGCAACACAGTGGCCCCTGGCAGAAGCTGGAGGCACTGCTACACTCTAGGGTTAAAGTAGTAGGGATGCAGAGCTGCAGCGGACATCGCTAGATGTCATTGCATGTCCAGGCTCTGAAGGGGGGTGGTGGTAGGGTGTAACCAAGAAAATCCCTGCCAGTGAGGATAGGCAAAGGCACCACCAGCCCTCAGAAGCCACACTCCAAGGCCGGGCACCTCTCCTCATGTCCTCCCCCTGACCGCCTGGAAAATTAGATTGTAGATAGAGTGCCCTTGGAGGATAGAATGGCCCTACCTCATAAGATGCAGAGCCGGGAGGGTCTGCCAGGTCAGTTCAGGGTGAGGGGCAGTGTGCTTCAGGCAGGAGGCAGAGCTCTGAGGGTGAGTGGATGCTGGAGACAGTTTCCCTCTAGGCAGGAGCAAAAAATAGAGTTCGAAAGAAAAAAAAGTAATATCACTCCATTGACTATAATGTGGCGTGCATGCTCCTGCTCCTCTTTGGCATGCCTCACAGTGTATGTCAGCGTAGTGTGGGGCCAGCACCAGGAAGGGAAGAGATCAGCTACACAATCCAGCTAGGCAAAAATAAGATAACTTCATATTTCATGTCAAACCCAACTACTGGGTAGGTGTTCACCAGGGGAAGCTTCTTCATAAGGAAACTTTTAGTTCAAATTCACAGTTGCTAAGACACTTTAAAGATGCTGGGAGTATTGCAAAGAAAAATGAACATGACCTTCTGGCATAGCAACCTAACTACTCTGTTTGCTTTTCCTGAGGTAGACTAGATTGGCTGTTCTGTCAGCAACAGCTCATCATGTGTCCAGTCCATCATATGTCAAGTCCAGACTCTTGACCCTCTCTGCATACATGCTGTGGGTGTCTCAGTTACGTAAAACTGTGCACTGTTGTGGATGTGGACTTGCACAACTGCAGTCATGCCACTCAAATTGGCACACCACAGTTACTAAACAAATGGCATCTATTTACTGCAGTATGTTCAAGCAGGTTAATGCTGGGTGTTTTGTAAGAAAATATCGTACAGCCAGTCTCTTCCTAAACTTTTTTGTCCTTCTCACATATGAAAAGAAAACACCCAAGGATCACCACCAGTCACCAGCCAGTTACTTTCCAGAGGGATTACTGCACCTGAAAACTACTAGCAGCCATGAATGCATAACAAATGGCTGACATGCATGCCATTGCTATATTGCAAGTTGCAGTTACTTAATGCTTCATACTTGTAGTGTTGCACATGGCTGATCTGCTAATATTTCATGGTTTGTGTGTCTGCCCAAGCCCCAAAGCTGTGCATAATGCGTACTAGTGAGCCTGGCACCAGGCACCCAACCCTGCCCGACTCACTGAGTGCTGACTTTTGGCTCTTATTGCCCCACTCCACCACTCCCTTGCCATGCTGGAGTGCCCACATTTGGTCGTAACATTTTCAAAATACAGTGAATATTTGTAAATTTGTATCTCTCATTTCTCAACATTTCTGCCAAGCATATGTGATAAATGTAAAATATTGGGTTGACACATGATGATGCTTTTATTATTTGGGTATATAAATGATATTACCACCATAAAACTATTTTTCCTACATACTTTGTTACTTATACTCCTCTTAAAATACAAACCATTACCAGCAGGCACTACCTTTGTGAGACACCCACAACATCTTCTCTCAAATCAAGTTGCTATGTTGACAACACAGTACAATTTAATTTGTGGCCTTTTATCATTTCCAGTTGTTCAGCTGAGCAAGTCTTCTAACTCTTGACCTTCCTCATGTATTAGTACCAGCAGTCTGCTGCTCCAGTTGCAGATGTCTGTGACTAATTACTATATCATACATGATTTCGAGATAAAATGACTTTTTTTCCACAGAGAACAACTTAATGTCACTCTTTGGTGACATTGACTTTTTTTATCTGGAATTGAGCGGTACTCCGCTCAGTATGCCTTCCTGGTAAATCTCTTAAATAAATAAATAAAACAGTCTCCTTCCCTAGTGGGAAGATATTTCAATTGGTTGGTTATACTGTTTGGCTTGATAATGACACTTAAACACTGTTTGTTAAGATTAATAATTCAACCTCATTTGTAATGTTAGTTAGGAGGCATTACAGTGCTGTGGATTAGGGCACTGAGCTGTAAACCTGGAGACCTGGGTATGAATCCCACAGCCCATCACTTGAATATTGTTTGATCCTGAATAAGTCACAACTTCCTTGTGCTCCCTGGTCATACCTGGAAACTAACTTTGGCTTAGTGTGCCTTTCCTGGTCAAACAATTTCCCCTTACCCCTTACATGGTACTTTAGAACAAGCTTCCATAGTGCACATTACCACTGGCTACCTCTTGATCAATTTTAATTCTACCTTCTTTTGGTTTCAGTACAGTACACTATTGAGTGTAACCAGATATGCATGTAATAGTAATGCTGTTAAACACAAAAGCACAATAAGAAACTGAAAACTGGAAGCAGTAGTTTTCTTTGTTGTGCCTCAGTGTAGAGGTGACAGTATTATCATGGGATTACATGTACTGTATCCATGATCCATCTGACTGACATGGTCCCACTACCACTATTAATCACTATAGTACTGTATTGTTTAAAGGCAGCAGCAGCAATGGCAAACAATGCATGCACTTTGTAGAAACAAAGAGGTATGAATCTCAGATGTAGTACCAATATTGATCTCAATAATACCATAGCTTCAAACTGAGTTTGCACAAATAAGACATTACATGTTCTCTTTGGAATCAATCCAGACTTCTCACAATGCAGGATGTACAGTATCAGTCATAGATCATCAAAAGACTAATCAAGTCATATAATATGCATATCTTCATATGTTGTTAACCAGGTAGATGCACAACAACAATTTAAACTGAATAGGAGCAACAGTTTTTGTTCTTGTGCTTCTTAAAAGGGATGCATCATGCTCAAGATGGTGCATGGTATGGCGTGATGACGAACAGCTTCCCACTACACCAGCAGTGCTCTGTTATGGACACATATCCTATTCTTATCGTGTCATAGTTATATGTTTCATAAATAAAAAGGCTCATGGCTGAGATTGTGTTTACCATGTAGTCTAAACTATGAGGCATCTATTTATTTCCATTTTCTACCCTACATCATAATCTTCATCTCCAACTATGTGCCATTTAATAAAATGTATTTGTTTATTACTTTTAAATACATATATAAGAGTTTTATTTATTTTAGTACTGACTGTGTGGTGTGAGTTGTGTACAAATGTACCAAGTGTCAATGTATTTGTATGTATTGTGGATGGTTTTCCAACCATAGGAAATTTAAAAAATAGGTTGCTGTATCAATATTGAGTAAACATTACGTAAATGAGTGTACTACAAAGTTTTTCAACTAATTGCACTCAAAAAATACCACTTGCAAGTACATAAATACAATGTCACAGTGGCAGAAGTTGAAAAAATTGGCTGATGTTTTTTAATCAGTTGAAGTCATAAATTTTAAACTGGTTGGAAAAAAAGTCATAATGTGTTGTAAGTCAGTCATAATTGATTATTCAACTGACTCAGGGGTCTGCAATGTGAGCCCTTGGATTAGGCTTCCAGAACAAAGTGGTGTCAGTTGACACAGTTTCTACCTTCATGTTTAAGATATATACGAACATACAAAGGAGCCAGCAGAAGAAGGCAATTTGGTCTATCAAGTCTGCTTGTACTGCAGGGTCCACAGCTTGAACTAATGTTCCTGCCCTCCCTCAATACCCATGATCCTTACCTTCCCCCCATGCCTGTCCCAGTCTCTCTTAAAGCTGCCCACTGTCTTCAATGAGATGACCTCTTCTGGCAGCAAATTCCAAGTGTCAACCACCCTCTCTGTGAAGAAGTGCTTCTTGACCTCCCTCCTAAACCTCCCACCCTCCAGCTTAAGTGTTATTGTTGCCACTCAGCTTAAAGAGACTCTCCTTATCAACCTTATTTATCCCTTTCAAGTACTTGAAGGTATCAATCATGTCCCCTTTCTCTCTCCTGTCTTCCAGGGAGTACATGTTCAGTGCCCTCAATTTCTCCTTGTATGCCTTACCCTGCTGACACTCTATCATCTTTGAAGCCCTCCTCTGTACCTTCTCCAGCAGGTTAATGTCCTTTTTGAGGTGTGGGCACCAGTACTGAATGCCATACTCTAGATGTGGCCTTACCAGTGACCTGTACAGGGCAGTACAACCTGTTCTCTCCTACTATTGATCCCCCTAGATATCCATCCCAGCATCTTGTTTGCCTTTGCTGTTGCTTTCTTGCACTGTGTGGAATGCTTCAGGTCACTAGTGATCATCACTTCCAGGTCCTTCTCCTCCTCTAATGCAGATACATTGACTCCACCCAGGTAGTACTCTGTCCTGGAATTCTTGGCTCCAATATGCATAACTTTGCATTTCTGGGCATTGAAGCCAGGCTGCCTGATCCTGGACCACCTCCCCAGCTTTTCCAGATCTTTCTGTAGGTCCTGTATCCCTTCAGCTGTGTCCACTCTCTCGCAGAGCTTGGTGTCATCTGCAAGTAGGCACATTTTGCCCTTAATGCCATCCCCAATGTCATTGAAGACATTGAACAACACCGTCCCCAGCACTGAGCCCTGTGGGACCTCACTGGTTACCTCTCTGGTGCCAGATAACTCTCCCTCCACAGCCACCCTCTGCGTTCTGTCTCTCAGCCAGTTTTCCACCCATCTGGCCGTCTTTTCCCCAACCCTGAGATCCACCAGCTTCCTGATCAATCGCTTGTGGGGCACAGAGTCAAAGACCTTGCTGAAATCAAGATAGAGGATGTCTACCACTTGGCCCCTGTCTGTTGTCTTAGTGACACAGAAAAAGAAGTCAATCAGATTTGTTTAACATGATCCCCTCTCCATGTACCCATGCTGCCTCACATCCTGGAGACCATGCTCCTCTAGATATTCCACCAGTCTTTCCTTTAGTATGGTCTCCATGAGCTTTCCCAGAATGGAGGTCAGACTAACTAGTTTTTAATTTCCAGGCTCATCTTTGGGACCACTTTTGTGGAGGGGCACTACATGTTCTGTTCTCCAGTCATGCGGTACCACATCTGACTCTAGTGAACTACTAAATAGGTTTGCCAGTAGCTCTGCCAGATCCTCAGCCAGTTCCTTTAGTACCCTTGGATGTACTCTGTCCGGGCCTGGTGATTAGTCCACCTTCAATGCCAGCAGCCCCTTCCTCACTCTGTACTCCTATATCACTGCATCTGTGTCCCCCTCCCAATACTCCTCTTTTCCCTCCTGAAGGCACTGGTCTGTCCTTCTCCTTGGTGAAGACATAACAGAAGTATTCATTTAGTATCTCTGCTTTTCCACCATTATCCTCCACCCACTCCATCCCTTTCTTAAGCCTAACAATTCCTTCCTTCTTGTCCCTTTTCTCACTTATATAGCGAAAGAAAGCCCTCTACCCTTCTTAATTCCTTCAGCTATCTGCAGCTTCTTCTGTGGCTTTGATCACTGGACTTCCTTACTTGCCTCACTAGGCAATATTAGGTAATTTTCCCTATCCACCTCTCTCTTGGTCTTCCTGAATTTTCTATAGGCCAGCTTCTTTTCCCTTACTGCCTGGGCAACCCCAGAACTGAACCAGCTGGACCCTTTGGCCCTTGTGTTCTTCCACCTGAGCCTAATGCACTCATCTGTGGCAACCAGTATTCCCTCCTTAATGATGGACAGGGTCTGACCTTAACATTGTTTTACTAGCCCTGAACCTAGTGCAAATTGACCAGGGCTAGTGCAGCTAACCCTCTACTTTTCCGCCTTGACTAGTGCAGGTTTTTCATGGCTGTTAGTGAAGTTGAAAAAGTCCCTACTTTAGCAGGCTGAAGTCCTTTTGCTAATCTCCCTCAGTTTTCCAGGTGGCCTGGTGTGATTAACAGCTCATTAAGAGCTGCAATTATCTGGCAGTTCAAGAGGGGGATCCAACAAAAGAGTCTATGTGAGTCCTTATCACTCAGTTGTTAGGACATTCAACTAGTGTGCATGCAGTGATCAAAGGTGGAGTGTTAAAAGGGAAACAATGGAAAAGGCACAGCTTTACCCAGGCACTACAAAAATGCCTGATTGGGGCTTTCAGATCATAAAATTAAAAAACAATTACTTCTAATTGCTTTTTAATGATTAAAACAGTGACCTTCAACTTTCATTTTCTGTTGCTGGCAGCCACCATCTCATGAGCAGCAGAGAGCTTCCTGAGCTCACTTTATGCTGATATGTCCTGCCAACCAATAGCAGAGGTCAAACAGACATATTAGCATACAGTGAGCTCAGGAATCTCACTGTTGCTCATGAGACAGTGGCTGCCAGCAACAGAAAATGGAAGATTCGCAGTGGCTGTTCTAAATCTTTTAAAAAATTGTTACTGTCTGAAAGCACTAATTGAGAGTTTATGTAGTGTCTGAGGAAAGCTGCGTCTTTTCCAGTGTTTTCCTTTAAGTAACTAGCTTCCAGTTTTCTGAACTTGTTTTTGATTTGTCCCACAATATTAAGACCAGTGCGCCTCATTTCCCAACCTTTTGAGTGCCTGTATCCAACACTGCAGTGACAGAATGCTATGATGTATACACTGTCTGCCCAGCCAGGTGGTCTGTCCACTTTATACTTTCTTTGGATACCACTGCAGACTAGGCTCTGAAGTGGCCATCCATATACCCATAGCTGCCATTACTGACTGGTGTAGGGGTCCACAGCTCCTCTTAATGGATCACACCAGACAATGCCATCATTGCAGTACCACCCAGCATGTCATTCCATCCTAAAAAAAAAATACTTCAGAGCATGTATGGTATACAGCAAAACCTTAGTAAAATATGTCATTTGAAAGGTTAAAAACAGTTATTCCTTGTGTGCATAGATCATCCTGTATAGAAAGAAATGCAGTATAGCATCATGCCTGTATGCTGCTCCCCTTTGGCTGATGAAAGGACACTGTTATGAAAAATATGTTTTTATTAGGGCAGAGCATGTTAAATCAATATTTTTGTGCCTGGTATATATAAACAGATACGTCAAAGTTTCTTACATCCCAAGCCCCCTGTGTTTGTTTAACTCTCTCCAAAGAAATCCTAGAACTTCCTCTGGCTCACTTCACAGTGTAAGAAAACTTCCAGAAGTGCCGTTCTGGTTAATCACAGCTTGGGGAATGAGAATGTCTTTCTCTGCCTGATTCTGTACATTGCCCTGCAGGTCAGGGTGGGACTGTGGTGACGTGCACGATGATGTTGGCTATTGTGTGTGCAGAGCTAGAACTGCCTGATTGAACATTTGCTATTATGGTATTCTCTGGTTTGGTGGGGAGGGGGTGAAGAAAGAGGAAGCAAGGGGCACATGGTA
This sequence comes from Neoceratodus forsteri, assembly GCA_016271365.2. NCBI lineage: Eukaryota > Metazoa > Chordata > Ceratodontiformes > Ceratodontidae > Neoceratodus > Neoceratodus forsteri. Next base: position 563,944,589 of record CM057449.1, on the reverse strand, counting down.
AAAAAACAATGATAGGGTACACACTGCATGTGATTAGACTACAGTCTTTTTTTTTTTTTCACTGGGGCAGGAAGCAATGTGGGAGCAGGATAAATATGCAATAATCAGAGTATTTCTTGGCTTGCATTTTTCCTGTATAATCAATCAAAATTGACCATTATTACTGTAGGCTAGTGCAACCATCTGCGGACTAGTGCCATTTTTAATCAACTTGTCCAGCTGGCTAGTGCAAAAAAAAGTTAAGGTTGACCCTGATGATGGACCACCTTTGGTCCACACCCATATCTTCTCTGATGCTCACCAGATGGCTCCTTAGCACTTTGCCCATTTTACAAAAGTCTGCCCTCCTGAAATCCAAGATTTTTATCTTAGTTGGGATGTTTTCCCTGCCTAAATCCAACTGGAACAACACTGTGCAATGGTCACTTCCACCCAGTGGCTTCCTGACCATTATTTCCTGTACATGCTCCCTATTTGTGAGCACCAGATCAAGAATTGCCTCTGCTCTTGTTGGTTCAGTGATGCCCTGGGTCAGGAACCCACTCTGCAGTCCTTCCAGGATCACCTGACTCTTAGCATATGTTGTGGAGGGTATACTCCAGTCTACCTTGGGCAGGTTGAAATCCCCTACAATTACCACCTCTCTCTTCCCCATACCTTCCAATATTTGTGAGCCCAGTTCCCTGTCCCTTTTCTCATCCTGATTGGGTGATCTGTAAACCACCCCCAACCTCACCTTTCTCCATCTACTAGACCTTAACTGAACCCATAGTGCCTCCACCTCCCCTTTCTCCGACTCCTCCCTCTTGCAAGTTATTTCCTTCCTGATGTAAACTGCCATCCCTCCCCCCTTCCTGACAACCCTGTTCCATCTGTATAGTTTATATCCAGGGATCGCAGGGTCCCAGTCATAGTGTGATGTTACCCAAGTCTCAGTTACTGCAGCTGTGTCCACTCTTCTGTCTAACAGTGCCTACAGGTCATCCATCTTGTTTCCAAAACTCCGAGCATTCAGAGACACCACCCGTCACTTAGAATCTGACCTTCCTTCTCTTACCTCTATTCTTCTGTTCACATTTATTCCCTCTGTGTGCACCCCTCCACGTATCCTTGTTATGTGTTTCTCACCCCCTCCACCCTTTGCTAACTGTGTTCTTGCCTCTTCCACCTCCTCCCTCCAGACCTTTTCAATCATTGTGGGGGGGGGGAGGTCACTGACCTCCTCCTGTGAGTCTGTGGGCCTGCAGTTCCACTGCTCCCCTCAGTAGTTTAAATTAAGTGTAGTGGTTATGTATTCTCCCAATTTGTCCCTGAGTACCCCCAAACCCTCCTTACTGAGGTGTAGCCTGTCTGGTAAAAAAGAGTGCTTTGTTTGATCTGGTCTCCTCCCAATCCCCAATACAGATAAACATCTCCTCCCTGAACCATTTTATCAGCCAGTCATTAAAATCCTCTCTTCTTCTTCTTCTTCTTCCTGCCTGTGCTGGCCCTTGGTACTGGTATCACCTCTGAGAAGGCCAGCGAACATCCTTCCTTCCTGCAGATCTTCCCTAACTTCCTGAACCTACTTTGCACTACCGCAACTTCCTCCCCAGCTAAGTGCCATTGGTTCCCATCTCTGCAAGGACATAGACAGGATGGAGGCAGTTCAGAGAAGGGCAACTAAAATGGTGCAGGGTCTGCAACAGAAGCCATACAAAGAAAGACTAAAGGAGCTAAATATGTATACCCTTGAGGAAAGGCAGGAGAGGGGGAACATGATAGAAACTTTCGAGTACCTCAAGGGAATCAACAAAGTTAACATCTTTCAGAAAAAGAGAGTGTAAGAACAAGGGGATACACTATGAAGACAGAGGGGGGATGGCTCAGGGGCAATGTGAGGAAGTATTTTTTCACAGAGAGAGAGTGGTGGACACATGGAACAGCCATCCTGAGGAGGGTGTGGGGTCAAAAACACTGGGGGACTTCAAGAATGCATGGAACAGACATAAGGCAATTCTGGTGGGGGTAGGAGGAAGTAGGCTGTTGGTTAACTAGGATCTGTAGCTTATCCAATAGGTAAGGAAATGGGCAGACTAGGTGGGACAAGCGGTCCTTATCTGCTGTCAAAGTCTATGTTTCTAAGTATAACTAAATTAGGTTTTCCTCTAACCTCCCTTACTATTTCCCTTATTCTTGGGACCACCTTCATCACTGTCATCCCAGGCATACACACCACTCTCCTGGCACTAGGTCAGAACAGCAACTGTATGGACAGCACTATCAATAACAGCGCCATCCAAATGGTGCTGATCACAAAAGCATCAGGAAGAAATGCTGCAAACAAACACAGCGCTGCTGGTAGTGATAGCAAGTCTGGTTTCCGATCGCTACCATGTGGGAGGGCTCTGCCCCTCACACCCTCTATACTTAAAATAACCAACTGCAAGTTCCAGTTGGATTTTGGGGTAAAAAATAACATTTCAGAGACCAAGATTAGAGCTCTGGTCTCTATCACCATTCGGGCCAAGCTGCTCATGGTTTAGTGCTCCTCGCCACGGGAGCAACTTGGTCAACCTCCTGATTTCCCATCCTCTTGTGTCCTACTGTAGTACCATGGACAGTGACCTGGGGAGCACTTACTACATAGCGCTGTTATTCCCCCCGTCACTGTCCATGGAAGAGCTGTGTAGACCGCGTTTTTCTGAGCAGTGCTATAAATGTAGCAGTGTTCTGACTGGGTAGACTGCTTGCATTTGGGTCCCATTTCCTTCCTCAGTGAATACCCTTAATTATGGAGTCCCCTATAATTGCCACCCTTCCATCCCCTGCACCTGTGCTCAAAGTACCTCAAAGAAATGGGGGGATGATAAGGTCTTTCCACTGAGCTGGCAGGGGAAAGAACTTGATGGACCAGTGGTCTTCTTTATGTCCTAACTTTGTATGTTCATCAAATAAAAGTTTGTATGCTCATCAAATAAAAGTAATTATGTATCAAGCACATACAAGCTGATCAGCCAGAATGTTACCATTACTCGTGCTGTGTAACTTTTAATGCTGTTCCAACTTTTGAATCTTTCTAGCCATGCTCTGAAAGCCTGCACTGTGCTAGCTTCTACACCCTCACTGGGTGGGTAGGCCATTATACATGTTGATCACCCTTTGAGAAGAAATGCTTTCTAATGTTTCTCCTAATCCATCTACCTCCACCCCTTCCCCCACAGTCTAAGTGCATATACTGTGGTTCTAATTACACTCACTAACTCAAACGAGTGTGTATACTCCGCTCCGTCCATCTCTTTAAGTATTCAGAAAACAATGGGCTTGAGTCACAAAACTCAGTGTAAGCTGCACCAATGGTGGCTTGCACCAATTGCCGGTGCGTTAGTGACCCTGTGCCCAATTCACTATCAGGCAGGGTCTCGACACCTATGTCCCGGGGCTTGCATCAACAATGGCAGTGTGCCAAACATATGGTGCATCTATGAGGTGGGCCGCAAGCTTCAGGACAGTCGGGCGATAACTGTACCCTTTGACAGTGACTAGTGGCTAGTGGTCCCCGCAGCCCTAATCTCCATTGAACTATCTTAATGCAAGTTACTGGTGGCTAATGGTCCCCCAGCCCCAATTTCTATTTAACTAACTTAATGCAAGTCCCTGGTGGCTAGCAGTCCCCCACCAGCTTGGATCCCTTCATTATTATAATAACACACATCCCTGGTGGTCTACCCACCCAGACAGGCAGTGTTGAACCACCGTGGTCCCCCGTCTCAGCCCCAAGCTGGTGACCAGCACAGCCCTCCACTTACCACCACAGCCAACCACTGACTGAGCTGTCAAGGAGCATGTATTATATACAGTACATGCTCATTGACTGACAGAGTTGTCAATCAATGAGCACATACTGTATGCAGTATGCTCTCCTTGACTGCTCTGTTGGCGGCTGGATGTGATGGTGAGCAGAGAGCTGTGCTGGTTGCTAGCTCGAACTGGGACATGGGGCAGTGTGGAGGTATGGCACTGCCTTCTGGGGTGGGGGGCCACTAGACCACCAGGGGCATGCATTATTATAATAATGAGGGGCTCGGAGCTGGGCGTTTAACCACCAGGGTCTACGTCAAAGACAATTTAAATAGAGATCGAGGTTGGGGCCTCTATCCACCAGGGACTTGCATTCAGTTATATAAATAGAGATCAGGGCTGGGGTGACTGCTAGTCACCAGGGACTTGCATTAATATATTTAAATGGAGATTGGGGCTGGGGGGGTACTGCTAGCCACCAGGGACATTCATTAATTGAACACGAGATTGGGGCTGGGGAGGAAGATCGCGGCACATTGGCACAAGTTTCTAAATCCTCCCAGAGGATGATGTCTAAGTACCCTTAGACCAGCCCAGGCTGGTCTAACAATACTTAGGAATTTGCCCTCTGGGAAGCTATTGAGAATACTGAATTTGGGGAATGTTGCAGTCTGTGTCTGCCGCATGCTCCCCTAGTACCGTGCCACAGCCCATTTTGTTCTGCAAGGACGGTGCAAGCCCCTTTGGCACTCACAGCCTGCATTTGTCACAGACTGCATTTGTGAATTGCTCTTGGTGCATCTGTTGGTGTAAGCCGCATCTTGTGCAATTCCTTGTGTCACAAGCCCCTTGCTCCATTCAGGTGGGCTTTGTGAATCGGTCCCAATGTGTACATCCTTTCTCAGTCTTCTTTCCTCTAGGGTGAATAATCTGAGTAAGTCTAATCTCTCCTCATGGTTCTTGCCTCCTAAACCACAACTAAAGTCAACTCAAGCTATCTCACTCAACCCCAAATTAATTCAATATGATACTGTTATTCATCACAATTTCTTTTAAATGTTTTCCTTCTGCTCTATTGTTACAGTAACGTTTCACAACTCAGACTTCCTTCATCAGACTTACAGCTTTTGCAATTTGTTTCTTCTTCTCTTATAAGTATTCTGCAAAACTGAAAACCAAATAAAAAAGTTAGTTTTTTTCTCTTATACATACATATTTTATGTTCTCTATATTGATTTCATAAGAAATTATACAATATTATATTTTATATCATATGCAGGGGGGAACAAACCTGGCAAGCCTGGACAGCATTCTGGGAACTCAAGGCTGCATGGCTGTCTCTGTATATTTTCTAAGGACAGTTGCCTTTATCTTGGGACAGCTCTTATTGGCTGTCCGTGGAACACAAGCTCCTTGTTTGGTTTCTCATCCTGCCAGGCATTTCAAAATTCCTCCTGACTGGACTATGTCACTACCATCGGCCAGTTTATTTAACCTTTTTTCCCCTAATCCAGTATTGCCTCTAATATCTGGTCTGTTTTGATACTCAGTGCTGAATTTCTTCAGTTTAAATTGCATTTTAGCTGTACTTGTATATGTTTGAACTTGGAAGTTAGAGGGCTAGACTGTATTCCTAGTTCTGTGCTGAGTCTCTGTTACCACATTGAGTATTTCTGTGAAAAGTCACTTTCAGTTAATTTCTCCAGCCCCCCCCCCTTTTATTTCTTCTGTCTGCAGACCCAGCTGGCATCTAGCTTGCTGTCTGAATCCCTCCCTACAATTTAAACTCCCATTATTTGTGAATTGCAAAGCAGGATACCTCCCATTGTTTTCGGAGCTATATCTAACCCCAGCTTTTCCATTCTCCTTCAGATGTCCTCTCATAGCCCTTTGGGCTAACAGTGCCTCAGACGGGGGTCTACATGCCTCCACGGAGAGAAGTGTCTACTTTTCCATATGCAGATTATACTGTAAAGACACTAGAGGGCAACAAAATGTGTAGGTTGCAATCCTCTTCCCACTGCTCCCCCCTAACACGTCTGTCCTGTGTCATTCATACCTAAATTCTCTGCCTTTCGCCCCTCTCTGTAGCGTCCCTTGCACAGTCTCCCAGGCTATCACTAGGCATACAATGTGGCATCCAAATGAGGGTTCAAACCAGGCACCTTTTGCTTCAAAGGCAGCAACCCCTACCACTGCGCCACTGTGTCTGCCACAAAATTAGGTGCCAGTAAGACCCACTCATACCTGCCCATGGTCATGTCTACCATCACTGTACTCCCTCTCAACACTCACCCACACAAACTAACCATACTGCTGTTGCTAACCATGTTTACCCTGCTCAGCAACAAACCCCCAATTGCCTCTGGTATGTACACACCTTTGCTGCTGAGGGCGTGCCTCACCCCTCATAGCCTCTCTGTCACCCTGTCTCTCATCATAGCCCCCCACACCCCTACCCTCTACCACTCTCCCCATCTCTCTGTGCCTTGAGCCCTCCATGTCTGTTCCTCCACCTGGCCATCTCAGCCCTCACGCAGCTGCCCATTCCCTACTCATCACCTTCTAAGCTTGTCAGCCACCGCTACCCAGCAAAACACCACCCATTCATGGCCCTTGTCAGGATCTTTCACTTGCTTCTTCTATTATCTGGCAATGTTCACCCCAATCCTGGCCCAGCAGCGCCCCCCCCCCCAACTGCGGTTACCCATAGGGCTTCGAATAGCCGCAATGAATATCTGCAGCCTGCCTAAAAAAACGGCATCCCTGCAATGCTGGATGGCACAGTACCAGCCAGACATTCTGGCCTTAACAGAAACCTGGCAGTCAGCCAAGACCCCAGACTCATTTGTCTTGATTCCTGGTTATTCTCTCATTAGGCATGATCGTAATGGCAAGAGAGTTGGTGGCTGCGCCTTCTGTGTAAATGACTCACTGCATTACCAAGCTCTGCACCCTCCCTAGACCATGGTGCCCAAGCCCTCTCAATAAAATTCTCCCCTGACCCAAACCATGCTCCTTTTACTCTCACCGTTGCCTACATCCCACCCCGCAGCCAATGCCCTGCCTGTAAAGCACTCTCTGACTTCCTAGCCAGCCACCCCCACAAAATGGAACAAATCCTAGTTGGGGATCTCAAAATAAACTGGCTGGTGAGCTCATCAATACACACCAAAGATACCTTTGCTGCATCAGATATGACCCAGCTGGTATCCCAGCCTACCAGGACCAACCCACTAATGTAACCCACACCCTACTAGATATCCTGCTCACTAATCGTCCCCATCATATTACTGACCTGGGTGTCCTGCCCAACGCCTTAAGCAACCACTCCCCAATCATCTTCAGCTGGTCCTGTCAGCTACGTAAACCACCACCAAATATCACCTTTCGTCATCGACTGTGCCCAGGAGGCATAGTCAGACTCAAACAATATCTAATTAACTGGGACTGGTCCCCTATTTCCCAAGCCCAGCACATAGATGATGTATTGCACTACTTCACCACCACCTTTAATACCACCTGTGATGCTTTTGCACTGACCATCAAAGTGACCACTAAGAAACATATTGCCCCCTGGATCACCCCTTCCTACAGGATAAGCTGCAGATCCTATTTAACAAACAGCCTATTTCTTCCTACCCTCCACAAAAATTGCCTTATGTCTGCCCCATACGTTCTTGAATTCTCCCACAGTTTTAGACCCCACAACCTCCTCAGGAAGGCTGTTCCATGTGTCCACCACCCTCTCTGTGAAAAAAAACTTCTCACATTGCCCTTGAGCCATCCTCCTCTATCTTCAAATTGTGTCCCTTGTTCTTGCACATCTGTTTTCTGAAAGATGCTACCCTCTTGGACTCTGTTGATTCCACTGAGGCACTTAAAAGTTTCTATCATGTCCCCCCCACCTCCTTTCCTCAAGGGCATACATATTAAGCTCCATTAGTCTCTCCTCATATGGCTTCTCTTGCAGACCTGCACCATTTTAGTTGCCCTCCTCTGAACTGCCTCCATCCTGTCTATGCCCTTGCAGAGATGGGGTCTCCTGAATGCGTGACAACTTCTGGCATTGTGCCACTGCCTCTGGTTTGCTAAGCAACAGGCAGTCCTATAATGCTTCCTGCAATTAGTGTACCTGGGCAATCTGCAAGGCCAAGATGGAGAACTACAGAACTGCCCAAGCCACCTCATGGGGTAGCACAAGAAAGTTCTGGGATAACAACAAGGAGCGTAATGGTAAATCCTGCCCCCCACAACTTAGTGTTAACAGTACTACCACCACAGACACATTTCATATAGCTAACCACCTCAACTCCACTTTCTCAGACCTCAGCTCAGTCCTCCCTAGCAACTTTTTTGATCCGATTCAGCCTTCCCCACCACCTGAGCTCCTCTTCCCCCCCTTCAAACTCTGAGTCATTACTCCTACAGAAGCAAAAGCCTACCAATCCAAAGCCCTCCAGAGCTCCAGTTACTGCAAAGATGCCTTCAATATGCATATCCTATTCCTTGCACTGGACTCAGTTATCTCCCCACTCACAGACCTTCTAAATCTGTCCCTGCACCTGGGCCAGCTCCCAACCTCATGGAAAATGGCAGTGATAACACCAACATTGAAATATGGTGACAGCTCTCTACCAAACTCTACCAGCCCATCTCAGTTCTTCACCCACTTGTAAAGATCATGGCCAATCTGCTCACTGACTACCTCCTCACACACAACCTCTTATGTAGGGAGCAGCACGGTTTCAGAGCTGGGCATAGCATATAAACCACCCTCACAGGAGTCACTAACTCTCTACACTCCACACTTGACAAGGGGCACCTCACAGGGGCCATTTTTATAGACCTCTCAAAGGCCTTCAACACAGTTTCTCACCTCCTCCTCCTTAACAAATTACATCAAATTGGGGTCTCATTGTCCACTCTCTTGATTCTCCAGCTATCTTTCATCTAGAACCCAATGTATTAAAATTAATAATATCACGTCTATTATGCTGCCTGTGCACTCAGGAGTTCCTCAGGGATCTATCCTGGGTCCCCTGCTATTTAGCATCTACCTCAATGCCCTGCCTAAATCCTGCCCCAGCAATCTTGTCCTCTACTCAGACGACACTGTTCTTTATGCCGCACATCGTGATCCTTTCTCTCTCTGGCGTACCTTACAAAACTCCTTCTCTCAGATTGAACACTGGTTTGCTGAACACAGATTGATGGTTAACATTAAACAAACTAAGATGAAGCTTTATGCCCACCTCCAAAACGGATCAAAGGATTTCCCCCTAGAAATACTCTCTGCCTCTCTCATCCCACTAGAACAGGTCCAAAAGTATAAGTATCTAGGTATTACATCTGACTCTTCCCTCTCGTTCCATGAACATATAAAAATCCTCACCTCCACCACCAACACCTGCACTGGTCTCCTGTATAGATATAAAGACTGCCAGCCACCTGAAGCACTTCACCTAGCCATAACCTCCTCAGTCTTATTGCTGGTGGACTATGGCCTCACAATCTATGCTGCCGCCGACCTCATGGAGCTTCAGCAAATACAAGTAGGCATCAATAATGCCTGCCGGCTCCTCTCTGGTGCCAATAGAAATACACATACCTGCACCCTAAATGCACCCACAAATATCCTCTCCCTTGAGGAAAGACTATTATACCAGACCTGTCTTTTCACCAAAAAAATCCACCTAGGTTTAACCCCAATAGGTGTCATGGCTTCTCTTCAGACAGCCACCATCTCAGCATCCACACGGGCTACCCGAAAAACTATCTGGAAGGTGCCTAGGGTCAGGACCACCTTGGCCCAGAGATCCTTTCCCACTAGAGCTCCATCCTGGTACAATGCCCTCCCACCAGCCGTCACATCAATCACCAATCTAGGTCCTTTTAAAGCTACCTTAAGGGCCCATATCCTCTCCTCATGTCAATGACAGTGTAACCGGTAACCTGTGGATCCTGCACCATGCCGCTAGGCCATGCACCCGCCTTTGGACTGGCAGTGGAGAGCCCTCACTATTTCTAGCCTATAGGCTCCTCACCTCCCTCGGTTACCATATATTTGCTCTGGACTATGAATGCATTGTATTATGTATAAGACAAGGCCTTCCTGAGGCAGCTTACTACCAACTCATATCATGCATTGCTTTAGCTACCAATTGTATAGGTCTTAAACACTCATTAGGTAAATGTCGATAGCTCTACCCTGTTTTAGCTACCAAATGTATAGGCATTAACCAGTACTAATTGTACTTATACTCTGTATGATTGCTCACCCACATTTATTCTATGTATGTATTGTATGACTGTCTATGTTTTATTCTGATGTGGAGCCTTTGGAAACGAGTCTATGACTCAAAGGGTTGTAATTCTGATTTCCTAAATAAATAAATAAAAATAATCAAAAATGTGTTATTTCTCTGCTCTGTTCATTTCACCTTTGTAGATGAAGGGGAGAGAGAGTCTGTGTTGTGCTACAGCTTTGTTTTTATTTGTAACAAATCAAGCAAGATACAGTAGGAATTTCTGTTACCTAGCTTTAAATAATTTTCTTTTTTTTATACATTTTTTAATATATAGTCTTTTTACTGTTAATTTACATTTTTTTAGAAGTTTTTTTTACCTTTGGCTTATCACTTTCTGAAGCAATTCAATTGTACTTGTTGCTTGCCTAAGGTTCTAACCACCAACGTAAATTGTCTCCGTCTACCTGAAAATGGTAAAAGAGATATTGAGTACAGGCTCTTCACAATTTTTCTTCCTGCTTACTTCTATTCTTTTAAAGCCTTATTTCTTAAAAGAGCACAAATTGTAAACTCACCCACTTCCAAATGTAAATTTTAGCCCATACACCATGCTCCTGAGACTACCACCATTACCATTAGACGCTACCCATACCGAAAAATACTGGTGAATTTCCAGTTGTTTTATTCTCAGAATCCCTTCATTTCATAGTTTTGTACCATTCGGCCATTCATTTTCCATTTTTGTCTTTACCCTTCATTTTCTGCTCCTGATATTCCTTTAAATACTCTTCAAATGACCCATCTTTTTTGAGCAGCTTATTCTGAACCATTCATTTTCCATTTTCTATTATTCTGAACCATTCATTTCCAATTTTTATCTTTCATTGTCAACACTGCACCCATAATCCATTCAAATAACCTTCAAATGAGCCAATTTGTAGCAGTTTAATTATTTTAACCACTTCATTTTTTTATTGTGGCAGCTACAGTTATCTGTTGAGGTATGGAGGAGTTGGAAAATTTCCTCTCCACATGTTGTGCTCAGTGTACAAACCTGATCACCAGTATAGTGTATGATTCTGTGCACAATCTTCAAACCATACACTTGGAGTGCAATGGCAAGCTACTCCAGAAAGTCTGTATTATCAGCTAAGATGTAGCCAGATTTGAATCTCACCCGCTGTGCTGTTTCCCTATGTGTGCCAAACACCAGCATCATAGTTAATATTGTTTAATAAAACTGGGTTATTGTCTCCAAATATATTTTAGAAATTGTAAATCTGTTTATTATATATTAAAATTCATGAGGGTTTCACTGGTGCATCCCTGACATGCACCAAAAGGTGATTCACAAAAGGGTCTAATGCGCCAGAGCAACCCCAATGCACCAGCACATTGCAGATATACCGCAAAATGCTAGTAATGATATGCAGTGCATCTGGAGGGGCTGTGAAGGGGTGTGCCCATGCATACCTGGTGCAGCCCCATTCACAGCCCCAGTCAGAGGTGCATCCCAGGGCAATTCTGGGGATGTGCCTCCAAAAGATGTCTAGTTCCACCAGACTTATGTGGCTGGCCACCTACAGGTAGGCTGCCATACTGCAGACAGCAGCACAGCAGCCTGCACAGCCTGCCAGTCCATGCACCACCCCCAGGCAGCCCACAGCACTATACCATCTGTCACCCGGTCCGGCTCCAGGTGGTATAGCGGTCCCCCCTGCCCGTAGCTGCACTGGCCCCATCTGGAGTACTGTGTGCAGTTCTGGAGACCCAATCTCTGCAAAGACATAGACAGGATAGAGGCAGTCCAGAGGAAGGCAACTAAAATGGTGAGGGTCTGCACCAGAAGACATATAAATAGAGACTTAGGGAGCTTAATATGTATAGACTCGAGAAAAGGAGGGAAGGGGGGTATGATAGAAACTTTCAAGTACCTCAAGGGAATTTACCAAGTCCAAGTGGGTAGCATCTTTCAGAAAAAGTGGTGTGCAAGAACAAGGGGGAACAATCTGAAGATAGAGGGGGGATGTCTCAGAGGTAATGTGAGGAAGTATTTTTTCACAGAGAGGGTTGTGGATGCATGGAACGGCCTCCCTGAGGAGGTTGTGGAGTCAAAAACTGGTGGAATTCAAAAATGCATGGGACAGTCGTAAGGCAATTCTGGGGGGTTGGGGTAGGAAGAAGTAGGCGATTGGTTAACTAGAATCTGCAGCTTATCCATTAGGTAGGGAAATGGGCAGACTGGGTGGGCCAAGCAGTCCTTATCTGCCATCAAATTCTATATTTCTAGATGTAAGCAGCCCAGGGAAACATCCACAATGCCTCAAACACCATTTCAAGACAAGTAATCAAACAGATCCTGCCTGATGCTCTGTAAGTACCCTCACTGAAGTGGAATACTAAATTTAGTATTAAAGCAGTAATTAATTTGTCTTTTAAGACTAAGTTTAGTAATCTTTAGTCTTTTGAAATCATCATCAGAAGAATACTGCCTGTAGGAATACTAATTCTAAAAAGTATTCAACCGTGATTGCTTTTTAAGAGTAAATTATTACTAAATGAATATTATACTCATATTTTAGATGTACAAATTGTTGAATACTTTAGAATGAAATGAAGAATTTTTAGTACTTCAGTTTGTTTTATATGCAAGCTTGTTAATTTTAATTCTGATCCGTCAGTGTAAGATTTGCTATATCAAGAATGTTAAGAAAGACAAATACAGCTCTGTCAAATACATGGGTACAAGCATGCATGCATACTGTACATCCTCAGTTGAGTTTTATACATACTACTTGTGAAAATCAATTAAAATTCCATTAAAAGCCATTACTTTTCAATTAATTTCATGCAAACCCATTAATTTACCCAATTAAATCTTGTCTAATGTGAAATTTGTTCTCCCATTACATTTCCATTAATTGTTGTGGTTTCATGGGTGAAAACCATTAATGTAGTCATCCATGGCATTAATTAACCAGTACCGCCATCCATCATGTATTTAACTGGTATTATACGTCCATTAAATTTCATTTAATGTAGAGTTAATGGTCTTTTTCACACCCATTTAAACATAGAAGCAAGCTTTCAATAGCCATTAAAATGTCATAACCTAGTTTCTTTGCCATGAAAACTATCCTTGTGGTCAGTAAATACATTATTGGCCATTAACTGTCTTCAACTGAGAGTTTAATGTTTATGAAAATTAATGCTTTTCCACTAATAACCAGTAAAATTGAAAATGAGCTTTTCATTGCCATGAAAATTATATGTGTTCATGGTATGCCAATTTTAATGGCCATTAAAATTGTCCAAAGGAGCTTTTCATTGCCTTGAAACTTATGTTCATGTTGTGCCACTACATTAATGGTCATTAAAACTATCAAACGGAGCTTTCATTACCATTTAACCTTATGGTTATGTTGTGCTAATGCATTAATGGCCATTACAAACAAATGTTCACCAATTACTGGCAATTTTATGTATTAAACATATTTTCCCCTTTATTTCCATAGGACTGACTGGACTTTGATCTGTGGTTATATTAGATAAGTATACTTTTATTTACTATTGGTCTTATCTGTACTTTGCCCCAAGAACTATGGCTCCTCTGTGACTCCTGTGTAACTTTTGTTTTACAGGCACTCTCCAGCATCCAGAATTGAAATCTACACAGAAGTTTCCTCACCCGTACCAGTACACATGATTTAGTTACCTGATTGACATGCGGAAAATTTGAGCCATAACGGTGAGCCTGAATCTGTTACAGTGGGAGTCCACCGAGGTTACATGTCAAGTCGTCCCAGTTAATCTGCTCTGCGACAACTTGTATTGTACTATTAGTTCCAGTGTCAATTGGTTACCTGCACAATTTGTTCCCAAACTGTGCCCCCCTCCACCCAGAGTTCTAGCATAGGAGCAAATAGTACAGCATGAGTTCTCACGGAGCAGATAGATTGGGATGAATTGACATGATACCGCGCACTGAAGGAGTGGGTGCCATAAACTTAGCCTCATGAGGGACAGTTAAGAAATGTGGTCAGTCCCTCCAGATCTGTTCCTCTGCAACTGGACCCCCCACCCTCCCTGTAGCTGGACTCTCTCAGCCAAAACTAGCTCTGTGCTCACAGCACATGTGTGACAGCACCTTCTTCAGGAAGAGCACAGCAATGCGGGGGGGGGTAAGGTTGGTTTGTGGGTTTCAAATGCAAGGAGGAAAGTCAGTTGACGGGGCTGACACAGGGTAAGTGTTGGTGGCCTAGTGACAAGGAAGGCAGGTCTGCTGAAGGCGGGGCAACTAGCACTTGAGCCCCTGCAACCATGGTGTCATGCGTCCTATCCTATCCTATCCTATCTTATCCTATCCTATCCTATCCTATCCTACCCCTTCTAGCTCTGGCAGCAGGCTCACAAGCACTATGCTCTGCTTCAGGCTTCTTAAGCCCAATAGCCAAGTCATTTACCTGCTGACGAACTCTGATTATGACCATAGACCCCTGATTCACCCAAGTCAATGTCCTGGAGGGCAGCCTGGTTCTGGCGGTTGAAGGTTGTCCAGATTGGAAAAGAGGGTGAACTTTTTTTGGGTAGTGTTGCATGTGGGTCCCCAGCTGGTTCAGGTGGTGGAAGAGGGGGGCCATAGCTTGGGAAAGCTGGTATGGTGGGGTCCCTTTGAGTCAGATGTGCAAATAAGCTCTCAGAGGCCCTATGGGTGATCTGCAAGCAGCAGAGTAAAGCCCAAAAGGAAAACCTCCTACTTGCCTACAGTCAGCTGGGAATCCAACCCGCACTTCCACCTCCTTTCTCTTCAACTTCTTCCTAGACTGGAGTGGAGTGTTGGTGGCAGTGCCATAAAGCAGGTGCTGTCCACCTGAACCAATAGTACATTTTTTTTTAAGTTTCTTTTCATGCTGAGTGCACAATAAAGGATGGCTGCGGCCATTAGTCTGGTCAGGGAATGGCTTGGGAGCAAAAGACTGCACAACCATTGGAGCTATTCAAATTTATTGAAATTGCTTTAGAAAGGGAGCATATGATGAGAGGGTGCCCCTATACAAAATTATCTAAATTTATTTAAATAGCACTCCTGCATGGAGCATAGGGAAGGGGCAGATAGCATTCAAATTAAGTAGCTCCCAGAGGTGGAGCAGGCCAAGGAAGACACTGAATTTGATAGTAAACAGGGCTCAAGCAGCAAAGGCAGGGCAAATCTCTAGTTATAGGCAAGCTAGCCAGTTGGATTAGAGAATAAGGGCTAGCTGGCCTAAAGTTGCTTTGTTTTTATTATTCAGAAATAAGCCCCAGTGGGGCCAGTTATGTGAAGTAAGCCACAGATTATAAAGTAAGAATGCCCCAGGGAGATAAAGCCAAGTGTCCACCAGTAATCTAGCTAAGGCTACTGTTGTAGGTGGCTATGGGTGAGTTACCCAGGTTAGTAGCCCATGGCTGGTGTCATGGCAACTATGCTGCTGAGATGGCTAACTGGCTGGTGACTCCCATCCCCTTGCTACTGTCTAGAGCCAGCATCTTAGTGCAATTTAAATCAGAAAATTCTGCAGTTTTACAACACTAGTCTTAGCTTGGCTACTATAGCCACGTTTATCATCCTGGGGCACTCACTTTTTAATCTGGGTGCTTACTTCCCCTAACTGGCCGCCAGGCATATATTTCTGAAAGTACACCCTTCTTCACTTTATCATGCCTTTGCTCCTTCTGAAGTCCCTGCTTAATCTAATTTGGTTCAAATCCCACTGCAGTTGCTCCTGTACTATGGCCCTGAGCAAGTCTTTACCTCCCAATGTGCTTCAGTCCCTCCTAGCTAAGTAGTAGTAGTAGAAGCTGGAGCCCCATTGTAAATGTGAGCCTGCATTTTAGTTTGGCTATCCTGGGTCCATAACTTGTGTAGGTAAAAAAGCAACCTGGTTTTCTATCATTCATGTTCCTCAATCTCTATCATCTGCTCCAGGCAGCAAATTCAAAGGAAATGAGAATGCTTTTGTTATTGAGGGAAATATGAGCTCAGATCAGTTCCCTGTAGCTTTTTTCATTGTTTAGTAGTGATTAATGCACAGTATTTTCTTCCAATAAATATTTTAGCTCCAATCTTGCTGACCTGCCCCCTTCTGGACTGGTCCCCCAATCACATTCACCCAGCCTCTCTGTACTCTGTCATCCTCTGCCACAGGGCTATGGAAGTGCTCAGTTGGCAGTGTGGAGTCTGTAGAGGACTGGGCTGCCATCTAGCTGTAGTCAGGGTTTTTATGTCTTCCTTTTTTTCTCCTCTGGGCCCACATTGTGGGCAGTGCTGCCATGTGCTCCATCATTCTCTGCCACAAAACCATGAAAATACTCAGTTGGCAGAGTGGTCACCTCGGCTTTACCAGGAGCTGTCATCCCATCACCTTCCCTCTGCTCGCCAAAACCACCAACAGTTCATCTCATGCTGCTGTGTGCCATACCTCCAGCAGCTTCATGCCTGAATGTGCAGTTCCCGATCCCTACTGGGGACCGACTGCCTACTCCAATGGGCCGCCCTCGCACATGCCTCGGGACAGTGCAGAACTACAATTCCAGTTCCCAGCAGAACTCCAGTATGAAATGCTTGCAAGAGTGAATGGCACAAAGCGCCTAGGAGTTGTAGTTTTGTCACATAGGTGTGCACTGCTGGTCGTGGGAGAAATGTGCTTGTTCAAAACTACATGTCCCAGAAGTCCCCGCATGAAGCGTCACCAGTCCCTGGAGTGCGGAAACGCATGGCAAAAGCTGTTGTGTGGGAGAGTACTGCATAGTAAGGGGAACAGGTGGACATTCAGGGGCAATAGTCAATCACCAAGGCCATAAAAAAGAGGAGTAGTGGCCTGCAAGAGGGGATTCATGACATACTGAGACCACAAGGTGAGTCCGAGGAGGTACACCAAGTCCGCGGCCTGTGAGGAGGGAGAAGACCGGAGACATGATGGAGGAAGAGGGTGGGAGTACACAAATGGCCTGTTGCTGGAATCTGTGGCCCAGTGTGGCCTGTGAGGAGAGCGAAAGCCCCAGTGGTGGGCAGGAGTGAGGGGGTGACAGGCTCAGCAGGCAGGGAGACAGTGGTGTGTGCCGAGGCATGATGGTCTTTGCTCATGAGCACATAAAACATCATTTTGTTGCTTGCTTGATCATGAACCAGCCGTTGAGGGAGTGGAAAAGAAGTACAGTGCTGAGCTAAAGGCCCCTGTAAAAATGTGTACAGGAATTGTAAACTAACGAAATGCATTTCAGCAGACCCTTTTACCATTGTGTAACCCTGAGCAAGTGAGTTGGGGGGACCAACATGAGATGGTTGTTAGTCTGCAGAACTGTGAACATGGAGTCCCAGGACTGAATCTCACAACTACTTTACTCACTATGTGTCCCTGAGGGCATTGTTAGGAGAAATTAAAGGGAAACGTCCATCAGTAATCAGGCCATGCCTGAGTGTAAGCACGGCCTGATTAGCTTTCTTGCAAAGTATATTCATTTTGTTAACTTGCTCTTGTTGAAATATTTATCTTGTACCTGGTTGATTCTGCCTCCCTGCTACCCAGATTTTGAAGTGTGCTGTGCACTCCTAACCACCTGCAGCTGTCCTAGTGTGACATATGACTTGGGGAGCAAACAGGGGCATGCTCATAGCCTGCACAAATGGCACAATTCCAGCTCTGGTTTCCAACATACATATCCCGATGATATACTGAGACCAGGTGACAGACAGTCAGCTACCAGTCTATACCTGATTTCGGTATACCACCAGGACATGTACTTTGGAAACCGGAGCTGTTAATAGCTCAGTTTACACAGGTTGTCTATGGGCATGCCTCAGGCTACTCAGTGTCATGCTTCACACTTGGACAGCCACAATGGTTATGGGCGCACTATACACTTCAAAATGCCAGTGGTAGGGAGGCGGGATCAGCCACATAAGAAGGGGGTGCACCAGACCCTTAACACTCCTGTCAGTTTCAGAATCAGTCCTTGCTCCAGTGTCTCTCTCCCCCCACCCCAATTCACATTTACCTCCTAACGGGAATGCTCTTGTGGTCTAGTAATGCCCCTCCCTTATTGTGCAGCACACCTTTTTGCAATATATCCTGGTGGTCTACTGGTTTCTGCCCCCCACCATCATTTGGTACACTGCTCTCTAATCTGTCGTGGTCTACCATTCCCCACACCCCCAAAGGTACATGCCCCCTCACCTGCCAAGGCCCGTCCCACACACACACTTTGACTGCAAGTCCTGTGAAAGCAGATGCTAGCACAGCAGTCCACTCACTTCCTAGTCCTGCTGCTGTCTAAAAATGGTATGCACTTTCCACAGTACCCCTACAGTGACATACATAGCAGCCGACTGCAGCGCCAAGTCGCTGGATGCTCTCGGGACTCGGTAACACTCCCTCCCCCATCTTGCAACCCCTCCCTGAATCACTCCAGAGGGTGTGTTACAGGCAGCAGA
Organism: Neoceratodus forsteri; assembly: GCA_016271365.2. Lineage (NCBI taxonomy): Eukaryota > Metazoa > Chordata > Ceratodontiformes > Ceratodontidae > Neoceratodus > Neoceratodus forsteri. The sequence goes on along the minus strand of CM057449.1, from coordinate 563,926,088 downwards.
GCCCCCTGCATGGGGGGGGGTTCATGGGGCTTTTGCCCACTGAAGAAAAAAACAGTCCATGCTGTGCACAGCTGCCTGCCGACTGCAACTCACAGTTAGCAGGGAGCCGGTGCTGCGATGCCGGTTGAGTTAGTTGTTGAATCAGAATCTTGGAGCCCTCTGACAAGCAATATTTATGCTAACCAATTTCACCCCAGTTACCTCATACATGGCAGGAGTTAGGGACACTCTCCAAGCTGACTTTGCACAATTAGAAAATTATCTAACTAATGCAAAGCTGCTCCTAAATTCCAAAAAAATGAAAGCCATGATTCTCTCCCCATGTACTTCCCCCACTGCTACTTCTGTCTCACCTAAAGACTTTATTATTACCTCCCTAGGAGAACAGTTGGAAATCTCAAAGTTCAAATATCTTGGCTTCTGGCTCGATAACAAGCTCTCCTTCAATGATCATCTTGATGACTTGTCCAAGAGACTAAAAGCCAGGCTAGGCTTTTTCTTCCACAACAGGTCCTTCTTTCCCGTGGAGATCTGAACCAGGCTGATACTGGCCACGTTCCTTCCCCTTCTTGATTATGGTGATATAATCTACAACTCCTCCGCACTTACCAACCTCCATAAGCTAGACAAGCTCTACCACCATGCCCTTCGTTTCATCACAAACTCCCCGCCCCGAACCCATCACTGTGATCTATACGCCACAGTTGGCTGTTCCTTGCTGACCATTAGACGGACACTCCATGCTGGTATCTGGACTCTAAAACTTCTTCTGAATAAACTTCTGCAAATCTAACCTCCCTAGTATACATATCTAGCAGTGTCTACTCCCTCAGGAAGTCTGACTTTCTCCTCCTCGATGTACTCAGGACCCGTTCCTCCTTTGGCAAATGTGCTATCTCATGCTCCCTGCCATCTATTTGGAATTGGTTACAATCCTCAGTGAAATTATCCACTATTTTTCCTGTTAACTTTTTCAAAAGGATAGCTATTGATGAAATAAAAGACACTTGTAGCTGACATTAAACTTGTCACCTTCATCGTGGTTCCCATGCAGCTACCACACGGTACCATAGGTTCTTGCTCTCTGTATTGCAGTGCCCCAGGGAAATTGGAAGCACCACAGAAGATAAGGGATCCTCAGAGATATGAGGGGTCAGACAGTTATGGGGACCCTGGCAGCTTAATGGGGAACCCTTGAAAAGCTTTGGTGACCCTCTGAAACACAGAGCAGGCCCAACTCCAGCAGACAGTCCTAGTAGTCTAAATTCAGGGTTTTAAAAGAAAAACTCTTTTTTTGTTTTTCCTCCCCCCTTCCCCCTGCTCAACACCGACACCCAGCCAGCCAAACCAGTTGGCAATATTCCTGTCCCCAGTGGAGAAGGAAGCCAGGCAGAGTCCTCTCAGCCAATCCCTGTGGCTAGGGTAGATTCAAATCTGGAGATTTTTTTTAAGCCACTGACCCAGCTTCTGGAGGCTGACCTCTGGAGGGAGGAGCCAATCCCCTGGCAGGTAGCCTGGACTGCCCCAGCCTAGAGTAGGCTCTGCCAGGCTGGATGGAGGGGAGAAAGAGTTTGACCAGGGAGGGTGAAGGATAGCAAGGCAATGGATGTTGGTTTCCCTGTTAAGAGGTTGAAGCAAATCCCCTTGGTCCCTTTGGTGTAACTCCCTCCAGAAGATCTCCAGTAGCAGCCTCTGTCGGTTTTTGCACAAATCTGCCGTCTAGTCTGGTCCCTCAGTGTGTCGAGTCAGTTCATTTGGCCAGGAAACAGACCCAGTGCACCTTTCATGCAGCAGTCTCCAGGAGAAGACGTCTTATCATGCCTTTCTGGTTGTGCAGTCAACAGAGTACAAAAATCTTGGTTGAACTCCAGGGGTGAGTAGATTGTTGGCCAGCATTTCCTTTAATAATTAGTCCTAGCTAGATCTGCTTCAGCCAGGGGAAGGATTGTTTGTTTAGCAATTGTATTGTTGTACTGTGTAATCATTGTTTAGAATTGTTAAATTGCTTCCATTTTGCCCCCCCCAGGGTGGAGGAAAGCTGCTACCTTGTCCAGTTGTATAGAGGCAGAGAGAGAAATAAGAACCAAAAAAGCAGAAGCTAGAGGGGTTCAAACCAAATAATTGTTGGACCAAGATTAAAGGTGTTTGTGAACTCCTATCTTGAAAGAATCTCTGCTAGTTAAACTTATTCTAGGCAGTCTATGCTCCATATAAAGAGACTTGGGCACTTCCTCTTAGCCAAGAATCAAAGAAGTGCTAGGTAAAGTCAGGTCAAAATATTATTGGTGAGAATGTGCATTTTCTGCTGAATTTATAATTGTTTAGCTGTAAGAAGCTAATTACTAAAAGCCTGGCAGAGCCTTATTACATGCTTTTCTCAGAGTTCTAGGGTAATTTAAGCCCAAGTAATGGAAAAACATAGTCCTTTGTCCGTGTAGTAGAAGGGCGTGGCAGCCCATAGCTGAGACAGAGACACTAGGTACCTTAGTTTCCATATTCAGAAGGGGGGAGAGTCATCAGACTGTCTCAATGCCCATGAAGCAAACTGTATTTTCTTTATCTGCCTGCAATTTCCTGTTGCTTGCCTACCCCTCAGCTGTTCCTGATTTTCAAGGATGTCCGTGATTTTGCCTCAGAAATGTCTTCTGTCCCTCCTAAGTCTGGTATTTCTGGCATTAAAGAGTAAGGATTGGGATCACAGAATAATGCCAGCCATTGATGTTAGTCTCATTCTCATTAAGAAAATGCTATTCACACTAAGAAACATGTGGTATACAGCTTCTGGGACTAATATTACTGTTTTATCTGATGTGCTCCTGATTTTGGTCATTTGTCCCTGCCCTGTGATGAGGGCGGTTAAGAGGTATGGGTGCCTGGACCCACTGATTGCTGTGTCTGAACTGCTGTATTCAATCAAACTGTTTTAAATTGTTGAATTGCTTGCTATGACTGAACTGCTATATTCAACTGAGGAGTTTAAATGACTGCAGTGCCTTATTTTCTCAATTTTCCTGTGTGACTGCACTGCCCTGAGGAATTGATTACTGCACTTGCCTATTGCTACTCCCTCTGAAGACATTTGGGGCCACCCCATCCCAAATGGCAGGGCTCTCATTCATATGGGGGGGGGGATTGCCTTTCAGGTTTTTAATTTTTGTTTTGTTCCAGGCTCCTGCACACACCATGCACCTCATGCCTCATCCAGAAGTCCTCTGGTATCTCTTCTTTGACCCAGGGAAGGCTCCCGGGAAGCCCATTATCACCTGCACCCACTTCCAACAACCTCCAACAACTCAACATGTAGCCACAACGCCCCAGGTTCAAGTAGCGGGTCGTAAGTGGTAGCCAGCTGGTAGCTAGGGCCCACCAAAGTGATTCAGATTAGGGGCCGCCCCAGCTCTAGCTCGAAGGACTTAAGACATCCGCTGAACTCTGAGTCACATCGCGCCCATTCTCCCAAATAGACATTGTCCTAAGGTGGCAACAGTACCAGTGGCCTATACCAAGATCTTGCCAAGGATTGCCAGGCTCTGTGCCCCATTCCCTGAGGTAGCATAAGTACTGGTGGCCCACGCAAGAGGCCACACCAAGGTTTGCCACACTCTTAATTGTACTGCCCATAGGTAGCTCATGTTCCAGTGATGCATCAAGTGGTCACACCGAAGATTGTCAGATTCTGAAGCTGCAGGGTTGAGGTGGTAAGGGTTCTGGGGACCTGCCCAGATGTCGTCCAGTGGACCATTGCACCCAGCATCCTTTTCTTCACTGGAGATCACCTGCCCAAGGCCACAGCAGCCAACATCCCTGGAGGAGGTTCTCTTCCCCTACAACCTGGTGTCAACAGCCATCCTTGACCAGGCGCTGCCCTGTTGATGTTGCTTCAGTGATGCCAGGAGTCACCTTCTTCCCAGGGCCAGGAGGCCTACAGTGTTTTACTTGGTTTTTGGTTCCCTGGGGGATGCCCCATTTTATGATCTGTGTAGAAAGTGCTTCCTTAGGTTCACCCTCAGCAGTCGGCCGACCAAAATACTAGAAACCCAAACTTGGTGCATCGGATCACTTCACCTTTAAGACCTGAATAACCTGGACTTTTGTAGGACATTAGTGGGGCCAGTTTGTGGTCCCGGTAACCTTATTCACTCTTTCTCATGTGTATAGTGTTAGTGAATGCTAAGTCTTTTCTGTGTGCTCCAACTGTGGCTAATAAACCTTGTATCTTGGCTCTAGAGTACATCTCCAGCCTCTCCTTCCAGATTTATCTGGCATCACCCTAAACTATAGGGATAAGAACCACCACAGCTCATCCACCACAAAAACATGGCGTAGTCGGCAGGATCAGAGTCAACCAGGAGCCCAAAGACGGAGCAACTCCAACCCAAGATGCCTTCAGATACTGAAGGAGCCACAGCATCATCCTCACCTTCAGTTCAACCACCCCCAATAATGATGCCTTATTACTTCAGGGCACCATGGCTACCAAGATACAAGGGGGACCGAAGCTCAGACACCTGCAGCATCACCAACTTCCGTGCGAAGCTGTGGGCTATGTTTCATCGCTACCAAGTGCCAGAGCAACAGACAGTTTAAATCCTCATTGGGCAGCTGGGAGGAACTGCCAAAGGGGAAGTGGAAAGCTGGTCAGAAGGACAAAAGCACACTGCTGAACAGATCCTGACCCGGCTAAGCAACATCTTCGACAAGGGGAGTGTCTCAGACCTCAAAATGAAATTCTTCTCTTGCACACAGGGCCCCTGGGAGAGACTACAGGACTTTGACTTGAGCCTGCAAGAGGCACACCAGGCCCTGTGAAAATGAGACCCGAGTGAGGACCATGACCCAGACCAAGTATTGATAGAGTGGTTCATCGAGGTGGCCTGGGGAGAGCCTCTACGTCAGAAGCTGCAGATGTTGCACCACCAAAACCCAGATGCAAAGTTTGTAGACTTCAAAGAGTCCTAGGCTCTGGACGACTTGAGGAAGAGATGGTGGCTTTCCAGCAGATGGCTGGTGTTGCTGGAGCCATGGCCACCGTGGGTCCAATGTCTGAACCTTGCTCGTCTTGCAATACCTTCACCAGAGGGAGGGCAGAGAAAGAGTTCAGCCAGGAAAAAGTGTATCTACCAGATCAGATACAACATGACTCCTACCCCAGAGGGGATAGAGAAAAAGTGTACCATCAGGTCACTCAAGCCCAGGACTGGTCGATTGACCAGGCAAGCGACAGTACCAGAGGGATGTCCCACCAGCTGGAGGCCATGTCACAAAGACTAGTAGAAGTTTGCTGAGTCATACAAGACCTCCAGGGGAGCTGGGGCCTAGGGTATTCTATGGACCATCCCCGATGGCCAGCAAGACCGGACTGAAGGACCATGGGCCAGCAACCCACTGACCGATTCGACAATCATGGACAACCTATCTGCAGCCACTGTGGCATCAGTGGCCATGTGAAAGTGCATCCAGGAGTGAGAAGTCGCTGTGTTATTAAACAGGGTGTCCCCGAGGTAGTGGACCAACCCTCATTAAGAAAGCTCCTAGGTCCAAACCCAAACCTGGAATGGTCAAAGTATGTAGAGAGGTACCCGACTGTTCCCATCAAACTCAATGGTATGACCCTTACAGCACTTCAGGACACTGGCTCCCAAGTCACCACTATTCAAGGCTGCCATTTCCTCAAGCACTGGACCCAAGACCAACTAAGATGCCCTCCAAAGTCTCAGCTCAACCTTATTGCAGGCAATGGAATGAGTATCCCTTACTTGGGCTACCAGGAAATGGACATTCAGCTGGGAGAAAAGGTTTACCCACAACAAGGGGTCATCATTAGCAACACTGATGATAACAACCTCCCTCCAGTGATCTTGGGGATGAATGTACTGGACAACTGTCATGAAGAAGTACTGGTGCCCTCCAGAAGCAAGCAGCACAGCTCCCAAAAGCCAGCAAGAAGGCCTGACAGCGCACAATCAATATATTGCAGTGTCACCAGTGGTTCGCCAATGCTGAGGGAGAAGTTGGGAAGAACCGGATTCTTGATGTCCAGCCAGTCAGACTGGACCCAGATACAGAGACCATACTGCTGTGCAAAGCCAAGGTGGGACTGCAAGGCAAGGACTATGTGACTGTAGTTGAAACACTCAGTGCTACAGGGAAAAGCCAGTGATTGTTGCACGGAGTATCACAACAGTTACCAAGGGGCAGGTCCTCATCCGCATCTTGAACTATGGCACAACTCCTGTTAAGCTATACCGGAATCAGTCTATGGCCAGATTGATAAAGATCCGAAGCGAGGACATAATTGAGCCCTCAGCAGACCATGGAGAGAATGTCTTTCAATTAAATGGAGCTGAAGGAGCAGATGCCAAGAGTTGGCTTGAGGAAATTGACTTGGGCACAAAAGAAACCCCTGAAGAAGACAAACAGGGGATGCAGTTGGTACTAGAGAGAGTCTTTTCCAAGCACCCGCTTGACTTTGGGTGTAACAAGAATGTGCAGCACCACATAGTCACAGGACAGCACCCATCCATCAGAGAATGATTCTGCCCTATTCCACCTGCACTGTACCAACCAGTAAAAACCATGCTCCAGGAGATGAAGGATACCAATGTCATCACCGAGAGTCACAGTCCTTGGGCTGCTCCAATAGTACTGGTCAAGAAAAAGGATGGGCAAATTTGCTTCTGTGTCGACTATCGGAAGCTGAATCAAGTGATGCACAAGGATGCTTACCCATTACCACGGATAGAGGATTCCCTGGCAGCACTGAAATTAGCATCCCTGTTTTCAACCCTAGACTTGGCTAGTAGCTACTGGCAAGTTTCCCTTGCACCAGAGGACAGGGAGAAGTCTACGTTTGTGACCCCCATGGGCCTCTATGAATTTACTTGAATGCCATTTAGATTGTGTAATGCCCCGGGGACCTTTCAGTGACTAGTGGAACACTGCTTGGGGAACTATAATTTTGACATGGTCCTCCTCTACTTGGATGACATCATCATTTTCTCTAAAACCTATTCTGAGCACCTGCAGCACCTCAAAACTGTTCTTATCCACCTAGCTGACTATGGGCTCAAGGTCAAGCCATCAAAGTGCCACCTGCTCGAAGAAGTTCACTACCTGGGGCATGTTGTATCTAAGCACAGAGTGTTGCCAGACCCAGACAAGATTCAAGCAGTGCATGAGTGGCCAACTCCAGTCGCAGTCTGGGATGTAAGGAGATTTCTGGGGTTTGTAGAGTACTACTGGTGGTTTGTCCCTAAATTTTCCCAGGTAGCTGCCCCACTGCATGAATTGCTCAGGTGAACAAAGCAACTACGCAAAGGCAGTCCAGCTCAGTGGAGTTCAGCCCAGCACAAGTCCTTCAACAGTCTAAAAGCAATGTTGATCCAAGCTCCAGTACTTGCCTATCTGGATTATCAACTTCCCTTCAAATTATATACTGATGCCAGCAATTGAGGGCTAGGGACTGTCCTCTCCCTGGACCAGGATGGTGTTGAGAGGATCGTAGCTTATGCAAGCCGTGGGCTGCATGGAACTGAACTGAATGATGATCGCTACATCTCCTTCAAGCTGGAATTCCTAGCTCTAGTGTGGACTGTCACTGAGAAATTCAAAGCTTAGCTGGCCACCACACCCTTCACAGTCTACACTGAAAACAACCCCCTTGCTCATCTGAACACTGCATGACTGGAAGCAATCGAGCAGAGGTGGGTCTCAAGACTTGCCAACTACAATTTTACAATCAAGTACTGTGCCAGTAAATCCAATGCAAATGCTGATGCCCTGTTGAGGTTACCCACCCAAGATGAGATGGAAGAGAATGACAACCACAGAGAAGCTCGAGAGATATCTTCCTTTCTCCAGATCCCTGCGGAGGTGGTACAAGCCTGATGCTATAGCTTCCCCACAGCTGTCTGCCCTGCTGCAACTGCAGAAGCACTGGAAGACGACATGCCCAAGACATTAAAGGAAGCCCCTGACTTATGGCAGCAGATCCAAGATCATAGTTCAGTGACCCAACAGCTAAAGGCCTTCATTAGTAACCGGAAGACCCTACCTCTAGAGGACAGAAAGCATGCTGACCCAGAACTTGTGTAACTGTGGCAACATGTGGCTCGTATGACAGTTGTGGATGGAAGGCTTATCCGCACCATCACTGACCCAATGACATGTGACCAAGTTCGACAAGTTGTCCTCCCTCATGAAGTGGCAGATGTTGCCCTAGAGACATATCATGACAAATCTGGACAGAGGCTCATATGAGAATCTGATTCTATTGGGTTGGGATGCATGAGGACATCCAAGAGTGGTGTGACAAATGCCCGACATGTACCCTCAAGCGAGCACTGGGGCAAGATCAAAGAGCCCCATTACATCCGATCACTGTTCATGCAGTCCTTGAGCTGGTGGCCCTGGACCATTTTAAAGTAGACCCTAGAGGGGATGGCCTAAGCTACATTCTCACCATGACGGACCACTATTCAAAATTTGTCATTGCTGTGCCTGTCTGAGATCTTTTAGCCTGAACCACTGCTGAAAAATTCTGGAGGCAGTTTGTTCAACCCTATGGTCACCCTACCAAAATCCTGACTGATCAAGGTTCAGCATTTGAGTCACACTTGTTTAAAGAACTGTGTGCCTTGTATGGAGGGCAAAAGATCCACACCACTGTCTATCACCCTCAGGGCAATGGGCTCTGCGAGAGGGTCAATCGGTCTATCCTTGACATGGTCAGAACCCTACCAGAGTCTCAGTGACTGCACTGGCCAAGACTTCTCCCAGAGCTAGTGTACCTCTATAATAACACAACTCACAGCAGCACTGGGTACACACCATACTATGTGATGTTTGGTTGTCATGGGAGAGTCCCCACGGACTTGGTTCTAGATGAAAAACCAAACCCAGTGAAACCCCTCCATACCATTACTGAGTGGGTGACTGAGCAGCATCAAAGATTATGAGATGCTGGAAAAATAGTGGAACAAAACATGGAGAAAGTGCGGGAATGACAGAAAGCAAACTATGATGACCAAGCTCATGCAATGCCTCTGGCCATTGGCTAATGGGTACTATTAAGAAAGACTTGCTGCCACAAGCTGGATGTCAAATGGGAGTCAGAACCATATTTGATTTTACAGATCCCGTTCCCAGACTTCCCTGTTTACAAGATCCAAGAGGAGTCTGGTAGGAAGCAGCCACAGATTGTTCATCGCAACAGACTTAAACCCTGCACCTTCAGAGCTGCTCTACCATCTGGAAGTCACATCCTGGACAGTAATATGGAGGAGAGGTGGGAACTAATCTCAACTGAGGAAAAAAACCCAGAGTTATTTCCCACTCTGCTACTAACCCCATGACTGTATCCAATGGTGCCATACCCTCCTGTAGCCACTGCTGCAGAGCTCCCTCAACGTAGATCCCAGAGGTCAAACTTTGGGGTACCCCCTCAAAGGTATGTGACTGAAGGGTGTCCACATACAAGTAGAAAGGTGAAAGAAGAGCCAAGACCACTGCCCAGTTGTAAATATAGTTTATTGAAATGTTCTGCAAGGGACTGCATCAGAAGACATATGAGGACAGATTAACGGAGCTCAATATGTATACCTTGAGCAAAGGAGGGAGAGAGGTGATATGACCGAGGCATTCAAACACCTTAAGGGCATAAACAAGGTGAAAGAGTCTAACATGTTTAAATATAAGAAAAATAGCAGGACAAGAGGACACAGCATGAGATTAGAGGGAGGTCATTAAGGGGAATGTGAGGAAATTCTTTTTCACAGAAAGGGTGGTGGATGCATGGAATGGCTTACCACAAGAAGTGGTGGCTATGAATACAGTGCAGGGCTTCAAACAGGCATGGGATAGGCATAAGGGAGCGATACAAATGACTATGAATAGATAGGCCACTGACAGAGCAAAGGCCGATGGCACATTTATAAGGTAGAAAAAGAAATGGGCAGACTGGATGGGCCTTGCTGTCCTTATCTGCTGTCAACTTCTATGTTTCTATGTTTTCTATGTTTCTAAGATGTAACTCAGAGCTTTAAAGATGCAAGGAGTCATAAATGTTTTCTCATACATTGACAAAACCACTACCATAATGTTTATAGTGTTAGGAAAACATGGAATTAAGGATTTAAAGTTTATAATCTGTAGGCTGTTATGAATGTTTTGTTACCATAACACGGGCGTGGAATATGTCATTGTTTATGGATGGAACTGTGAAAGAGTTTAAGATTCAGAAGGTAAAAATTTGGGAAATACATGAGGATATGTATTGTTAGGCGGGCCTGAATCTGTAGTGCCCCAGGGAAATTGGGAGCACCACAGAAAATAGGAGATCCTCAGAGACATGAGGGCTCAGACAGTTATGGGGACCCTGGCAGCTTAATGGGGAACCCTTGAAAAGGTTTGGTGACCCTCTGCAACACAGAACAGGCCTAACTCCAGCAGACGGTCCTAGTAGTCTAAATTCAGGGTTTTAAAAGAAAATCATTTTTTTTCTTTCCTCCCCCTTCCCCTGCTCAAGACTGACACCCAGCCAGCCAAACCAGTTGGGCAACATTCCTGTCCCCAGTGGAGAAGGAAGCCAGGCTGAGCCCTCTCAGCCAATCACTGTGGCTAGCGTAGATTAAATCTGGAGATTTTTTTTAAACCACTGACCCAGCTTCAGGAGGCTGACCTCTGGAGGGAGGAGCCAATCCCCTGGCAGGTAGCCCAGACTGCCCCAGCCTAGGGTAGGTTCTGCCAGGCTGGAGGGAAGGGAGAAAGAGTTTGACCAGAAAGGGTGAAGGACAGCAAGGCAATGGATGTCGGCTTCCCTGTTTGGAAGTTGAAGCGAATCTCCTGGGTCCCTTTGGTGTAACTTTCTCCAGAAGATCCCCAGTAGCAGCCTTGGTTGGTTTTTGCAGAAATCTGCCATCTAGTTGGGTCCTCCAGTGTGTTGAGTCAGTTCATTTGGCTGGGAATCAGACCCAGTGCACCTTTCATGCAGCAGTCTCCAGGAGAAGATGCCTTATCACTCCTTTCTGGTTGTGCACTCCCCAGAGTACAGAAGTCTTGGTTGAACTCCAGGGGTGAGTAGGCTGTTGGCCAGCATTTACTTTAATAATTAGTCCTAGCTAGACCTGCTCCAGCCAGGGGAAGGATTGTTTGTTTAGCAATTGTATTGTTGCACTGCGTAATTATTGTTTAGAATTGTTAGATTGCTTCCATTGTACTGCCCCAGGGTGGAGGAAAGCTGCTACCTTGTCCAACTGTATAGAGACAGAGAGAGAAATAAGAAGCTAAAATGCAGAAGCTAGAGGGGTTCAAACCAAATAATTGTTGGACCAAGATTAAAGGTGTTTGTGAACTCCTATCTTGAAAGAATCTCTGCTAGTTTAACTTATTCTAGGCAGTCTGTGCTCCATATAAAGAGACTTGGGAACTCCCTCTTAGCAAAGAATCAAAGATGTGCTAGGTAAAGCCAGGTCAAAGTATAATTGGTGAGAATGTGCATTTTCTACTGAATTTATAATTGTTTAGTTGTAAGAAGCTAATTACTAAAAGCCTGGCAGAGCCTTATTGCATGCTTTGCTCAGAGTTCTAGGGTAATCTAAGCCCAAGTAGTGGAACAACTTAGCCCTTTGTCCATGTAGCAGACGGGCATGGCAGCCCATAGCTGGGACAGAGACACTAGGTACCCTGCCCTCCATATTCAGAAGGGGGGTGGGTCATCAAACTGTCTCAATGCCCATGAAGCATACTGTATTTTCTTTATCTGCCTGCAATTTCCTGTTGCCTGCCTACCCCTCAGCTGTTTCTGATTTGCAGGGATGTCTGTGATTTTGCCTAAGAAATTTCTTCTGTCCCTCCTAAGTCTGGCATTTCTGGCACTAAAGAGTAGGGATTGGGATCACAGAATAATGCCAGCCATTGATGTTACAGTCTCATTCTCATTAAGAAAATGCTATTCACACTAAGAAACATATGGTATACAGCTTCTGGGACTAATATTACTGTTTTATCTGATGTGTTCCTGATTTTGGTCATTTGTCCCTGCCCTATGACAAGGGAGGTTAAGAGGTATGGTTGCCTGGACCCACTGATTGCTGTGTCTGAACTGCTGTATTCAATCAAACTGTTTTAAATTGTTGAACTGCTTGCTATGACTGAACTGCTATATTCATGTGAGGAGTTTAAATGACTGCACTGCCTTATTTTCTCAATTGTCCTGTGTGACTGCACTGCCCTGAGGAATTGATTACTGCACTTGCCTACTGCTACTCCCTCTGAAGACATTTGGGGACACCCCATCCCAAATGGCAGGACTCTTGGTCATACAAGGGGGGGAGAATTGCCTTTCAGGTTTTTAATTTTTGTTCTGTTCCAGGCTCCTGCACACACCTCACACCTCATCCAGAAGTCCTCCGGTGTCTCTCCTTCGACCCAGAGAAGGTCCCCAAGAAGCCCGGTATCACCTGCATCCATTGTCAATGACCTCCAACAACTCCAGATGTTCACCACAACACCCCTGGTTTGAGTTGCGGGTCATAAGTGGTAGCCAGCTGGTAGCTAGGGCCCACCAAAGTGAGTCAGATTAGGGGCCGCCCCAACTCTAGCTCGAGGGACTTAAGTCGTCTGCCGAACTCGGAGTCACATTGCCCATTCTCCCGAATAGACACTGTTCTAAGGTGGCAACAGTACCGGTGGCCTGTACCAAGGCCTTGATGAGGATTGCCAGGCTTTGTGCCCCATTCCCTGAGGTGGTATAAGTACAGGTGGCCCAGGCAAGAGGCCACACCAAGGGTTACCACACTCTTGATTGTACTGCCCATAGGTGGCTCGTGTTCCAGTGATGCATCAAGAGGTCACACTGAAGATTGTCGGATTCTGAAGCTGAAGGGGTGAGGAGGTAAGGGTTCCGGGGACCTGCCCAGAGGTCGTCCAGTGGATCATCGCACCCAGCATCCTTTCCTCGACTGGAGATCACCTGCCCGAGGTCACCACAGCCAACATCCCCAGAGGAGGTTCTCTTCCCCTACAACCTGGTGTCAACACCCATCCTCAACCAGGTGTTGCCCTGTCGACGTTGCCTCAGTGATGCCAGGAGTTACCTTCTTCCCAGGGCCAGGAGGCCTACAGTGTTTTACTTGGTTTTTGATTCACAGGGGGATGCCCCATTTTATGGCCTGTGTAGGAAGCGCTTCCTTTGGCTCACCCTCAGCAGTCTGCCAACCAGTGTACTAGAAACCCAAGCTTGGTGCATTGGATCACTACACCTTTAAGACTTGAATAACCTGGACTTTTGTAGGACACTACTGGGGCCAGTTTGTGGTCCCAGTAACCTTATTCATTCTTTCTCATGTGTATAGTGTTAGTGAATGCTAAGTCTTTCCTGTGTGCTCGAACTGTGGCTAATAAACCTTGCATCTTGGCTCTAGAGTACGTCTCCAGCCTCTCCTTCCAGATTTATATGGCATCACCCTAAACTATAGGGATACGAACCACCACGGCTTGTCCACCACAATATCACCAGTGTTACTTTTCATCATGAACATTTTGTAGCTGGTGGAACTCTTTATATATGCCATGTATTGTTATATAATTTTCTTTTTGTACTGTATACTTGTCTGTATACCTGTCCCAGGACCTCCTTGTGAATGAGCTTGCTCAACAGAGATTTCCTGCAATAAACTTGAACTTGAACATTTACAGATACTCCTTGAATGCCCCCTCTGCAGCCCACAGAAAAGTTATTAACTAGTATACCTCTCAACTGTCCCTGCAGGGACGTCCCTGATTTTGCCTCAAAATGTTATTCTGTCCCTCCTAAAAATTGTTTCCGTGACCAAACAGTGGGAGTTGTATGCACAAAAAGATGTCAAACTTTAAAGTTACACATTGTTCTTCATTAGAAAATACATGTTACACTAAGCCTCTTATTCTACCAGCTTCCTGAGTGTATAGCACCAATTTTTAATGTGTCCCTGATTTTTTTTAAGCCTTGTTCCTGATTTGAGACAGGAGGTTGAGAGTCAACCAGACACCCAAACTCCATTTTAATCAGCAAAAAAAATGCCTACGTTCCAATCAAATAAAGTACTGTGCCTTTAAATTTCTGTTCATGAACCGACTGTTATTATAGCTAAGTTTTTTTTTTTGTGCAGTCCTCATTCAAGTGGCTGCTACATGTTTTTTTTTGTGTGTTCTGCTGAGCTTTAGGTTGGTTTCTGCAGTAAATGAACTAAAACCATTGTGGTAGAACTGAGTGCTACTTCTGGCATAGGCATTCAGTCTCAGAGTTCACATTGGGTCTCTTCTAACGTCTGAAGGAGCAGTCAGCATGTCAGAGGAGAAATGCTGGTGTATGTTTGACAAAAGGTCGTCAGCAGTGAGGCACAGTTTTAAAGCAGTCTTATTCTTTATTTGCACAACAATTCTAGCTGGTCACGGTCTAGCCTGAAAAAACTTAAAACAAAGTCACAAGGTAGTAATTGTGTTGGAGCGAGTGTAGTTGAAAATGGGCTGCCTTTCATGGATTCAGTCAGCTCACTGTTTTGTGTGTGTGTGTGGCCTATAAACCTGCATTTTACAAGGAGCCCCCTCACCCCTCCAGCACATTCCTCTGCTTCTTTAAAGTAATTTGGCATTCTTGTGGGAGTATACTGAAGACAGGTTTGGAGGCTAGTTTTTTGGGCAGCAGTTTGTTGCCATTGCAGATGCAATTAATGCACTTCGTGTGAGCCAAACATACCTCTCAACCTCTTGCCACCTAAATCAGGAGCAAGGGAGGCTTAAAAAAATTAGGGACAAAGACCCCAAATCAGGGACACATCTTAAAAATTGATACTATTTATTCTATTTGCTGATAGAATAAGAGGATTTGTGTTAAGATGCATTTCGTGAAGGAGAACAAGTCTATAACTTAAATGAGTCTGTAACTTAAATGTTTGACATTATTTTGTGATTTTAATCCCCAGTGTTCTGTCACAAAAATACAAATTTTATGAGGGACAGAGGAAATTTTTCAGACAAAATCAGGGACAGTTGAGAGGTATGGAGCCAAAGAAGCAGGAATGGATTTCCACTGCTTAACTATTCGATCCTCCTTACTGACCTTCATCAGAAGCTTGTCTGTCTCCTTATTTTCCTATTGCTGTTGAATTATAGTTTCTAGATGGACACTTTTTGGTGAGATGTGAGAAAATATGTAACTTAATTCAGAAGAGGATTATATTTTTGGTCAGTGGCCTTGCTGGTCTCCTGGCAGCTACTGAACTGGGTTATGGTGCACTGCATGGGGGTTCAATCTCTGCCTTCAATAAGCAAAATATCTACACTCAGGTGTTAGTGGTGAGTGCCCTTCTCTGAAACCCATGCATTTACCTGCAGTACACTAAAAGTGGGAATGCTATTGGAGCAATAATAATGAATTCTGAGAAGGACCAGGATAAACGAATATATGGGGCAGGGCAAGGTTAGCATTGTTTTGTGAACTAAGAACCCAGGTTCAAATCCCATTGCAGCCTGCTTGTGTACTATGGCCCTGAGTAAGTCTTTACTCCTAGTGCTTCAGTCCCTCCCAGCTAATTAGTAGTAGTAGAAGCTGGAGCCCCCATTGTAAATGTGAGCCTGCATTTTATAATTTGGCTATCTTGGGTCCAAATTGTGTAGGTAAAAAAGTAACCTGGTTTTCTGTCATTCATGTCCCTCAATTTCTATCATCTGCTCCAGGCAGTAAATTCAAAGGAAATGAGAATGCTTCTGTTACTGAGGGAAATAATGGTCTCTGATCCGTCTCCTGCAGCTTTTCTCATTGTTTATTAGTGATTAATGCACAGTGTTTTTCCAATAAGTATTTTAGCTCCAGTCTTGCTGATCTGCCCCCTTCTGGACTGGTCCCCCCCATCACATTCACCCAGATTCTCTGTACTCTGTCATTCTCTGCCACAGGGCAGTGAAAGTGCTCTGCCAGAACTGCAAGGTCTGCAAAGGACTGGGCTGCCATCCACCTGTAGTCAGAGGTTTTTTTTTGTCACCCTTTTTCTTTGTGGGCCCACACTGTATACAGTGCCACATAGTGCTCCATTGTCCTCTGCCACAAGACTGTGAAAGTGCTCAGTCGGCAGTGTGGTCACCTCAGCTTTACCGGAACCATCCTGTCGCCTTCCCTCTGTGCACAAAAACCACCACCAACTCATCTTGTGCTGCCACGAGGTGTACCTTCAGCAGCTTTATGCTCGCACACACAGTTCCCAAACCCTACTGGGGACTGACTGCCTACTCCAATGAGCCGCCCACACACATGCTTTGGGCCAGTGCAGAACTACAATTCCTAGTTCCCAGCAGAACTCCAGCATGAAATGCTTGAGAGAACAAACAACACGATGCGCCTAGGAGTTGTAGTTTTGTCACATAGGTGCACAGTGCCAGTCGTGGGAGGGATGTGCTTGTTTAAATCTGCATGTCCCAGACGTCCCTGCATGAAAAGTCACCAGTGAGGAGAACAGGCGGGCCTTCAGGGGCAATAGTCCATTGCCAAAGCTATAAAAAAGAAGAGTAGCAGCCTGTGGGAGGGGAGTTGTGGCATGAGACCAAAAGGTGAATCCAAGGAGCCCATGGGTGGAGGCATACCAAGGGAGCAGTCTGTGAGGAGGGAGAGGACCAGAGACATGATGGAGGAAGGGGGCCGGAGTGCACATGGGGCCTGTTGCTGAAATCTGTGGCCCAGAGCGGCCTGTGAGGGGAAATCCCCTAAAGTGGACAGGAGTGAGGGGGTGACAGGCTAAGTACATAGGGAGACAGTGGTGTGTGCCGAGGCGTGGGGGGGGCCTGTGCTCATGAGTACATGAAGCATTATTTTGCTGCTTGCTTGATCATGAACCAGCCATTGTGGGAGCGGAAAAGACATACAATGCTGAGCTAAAGCCCCCTGTAAAAATGTGTACAGAAATTGTAAATTAATGAAAAGTTTCTCAAGTAGGCAGAACATTAAACGACACATCCCTGTAGTTACGTACTCCTTGTTCTTGCTAGTGTAGCTTCAGCAAATCCCCAACTGTACTGCTGTGAGCTTCCATTTGGGTCTAAGCTCAAATTTAGGGACTCCTCACTCCAGATTTGAGCTTCCTGGCACCCGCAGTTCCACCCGGGCCAAAAAGAACACCTCCCCCATTTCTTGAAAACCTACAGGCCTTTTTCTCCTAAGTCTTATACCCTCTCTTCTGAGACCTTGCTGGTAGTCACACCCACCTGTGAATCAGCCCTGTGCTGCTCCCCAGCTTACCCCTAGTGCTGGATACACCACTGGATTTTGGAATTTCTTCCCTGCAGTCATCTGGCTGGGGGTGGGGGTGGGGTGAAGATGTGAATCCGATCCAGGAGTGCAGCAGCTAGGGTCCTATGCAAGTGTAGCGTGCTGTAGGGACTTCATCTACCTGGCATTTGCATGCTGTTTCCATGTCTTTCCCCCCTCAACTGGCTGCTGGCAAGACCTGATACAGTCAATCCATTGGCACACTCCAGTGGCCCTGCCTGTCACTCGTGGATTCCGTGCACCACCACCACCTGTGGGCACTCACATGGTGCTAGAGCAGTGGGACGTGAGACCCCCCTGGAGGAGGGAAGTGTCCTGTCTTTCTCTCCTGGGCTGGTTCTTTGACTGTCCAAGCTGAACTATGCACCTGTTGGTCATCTTATTTGCTTATGACCTTTTCTTTCTATTTATCTTCTTGCTTTTTCCTAACTGCACTTTTTTATTTAAGCTGTCTCTCTCTACTCTTATGCTGTCATATACCCCTTTCATAACTCTCTCTCTGCCTTAACCCTCACTACTGTGTTTTCCTCATATTAACCTTGTTTGTCTTTATTTTAACAGGTTTGACAGGATGGATGATGGCTCCTTTTTTATTATAATCTGTTTTTCTAATTTATTTTTTTACAGGTCTGACAGGACGAAGGTTCCTACATTTCATCAGATAAGTATATTTCTATGTCTATCCTGTCCCTTCCTCTCTTTTGAGCCCCCTTAAAGAGCTGCAGATCCTTTGTGATCCCTTTTCTATCTCTTATTTTACAGGTACAGTGTACATCACCCCTTTAGAATCCTACCTATAGCTCCTGAGGGCAGGTAAGTCCCTACATCTTACTTATTATGAAGCTATTGGGATGAACATATTATGGAGAATAGGAAGGTGTTCAATCTGCCACAGGCTAAAGAGACTGGAGGGGAAAACTGCAGTGGCTTGGCAGAGAGCTGGAGAGGATGCTGGCAGAGAGAATGAGAAAGGGGACAGGAAAGCCTCTCCTAGGGGGTAAAAGGAGGAAGCATCAGGAGAGGGAGATTAGGTGGAGGGAGGAACAGGGAGGGAGTACAGGTTCACATCTGATAGGGGTCAAGCGTTGAAGGCAGGTCAAAGGACAGCAGGAAGAGACCAATGCAGGACAATATGGTGGTGGCAGGCAACAGGCTTGCAGTGCTGGCAACAATGGTGGAAGAGGGGGAGTTGAGGGCACATCAGGAGATGGAGATGAGGAAGGGGAATGGAGGGCACAGGGGCCAGGCAGTTGGAGGAGGGTAGCGAGGGAGAGGGGTACAGCTGAAAAGCAGGGGATGGAAGGGTACACAGCAAGAAAGGTAGCTTTAAACTAGGAAAGGGGGTTGGCAAGTGGAAAGCTGGTAGGTAGGTAGGGTTTCCAAAGAGGGGAACGAGAGCCTACTCCCCCAAGCTACAGGGGAAGGCATCAGGATAGAAGCAATGGAGGGGGTAAATCAGGGTGGGGAAGGGATAGAAGGATGGAGGATAGTGTCGCTAAATGCAAGGAGCCTGGGAAACAAATCGGCTGAGTTGCAGGCTCTCTTGGCAGTGTGGCAGGTGGACAATGCAGCCGTAACAGAAACTTGGCCACCCAGTGCTAGGACGGGGATATGATGATCCCTGGATATAGGCTATTCAGGAAGGACAGGGCAAACAGGAAAGGTGGCGTGGTGGTGATCAGTGTAAGGGAAGAAATACAGTGCATAAGGGAAGGGGTGTGGAGAGGAAGGCAGGGCAGAAGGTTCATGCTTCATGAGGCAGTATAGCGCAGTGGTCTAAGGCTCTGAGCTGCAAATCTGGTGACATCCAGCAGACCAGACCTGGGTTTGAATCCCACAGCTTCCACTTGCCTACTGTGTGACCCTGAGCAAGTCACTTAACCTCCTTGTGCTCCCAGGTTGCTCCTGTAAAAAAGCTTTCAGCTTAGTGTGCTATACCTGGTTAAACAACTAAAAAAAAAAAGAAAAAGAAGTCCAGTGGATGCAGTTTCAGGATCCAAAGGACAGGGTACTGAGGATAGGGGTGGCGTACAGGGCACCAGCTCAGGAGTTGGACAGGGAGTTGGCAGATCAAAGATGGAGGGTTGGCAGAAAGGGAAACACAGTGGTGGAAGGGGACTTCAACCTACCTTGGGTGGACTGGAACACACCAACCACCGCATGTGCTAGGGAGCAGGTTATACGGGGGGCATTCCAGGATAGCTTCTGGTGTAGTTGGTGCATGACCCAACTAGGTTGGGAAGGACTCTGAAGGAAGGACTATCAAACGGAGAGGCTGTAAGAGACTTGGAGGTTGAGGGACCACTAGTTGGGAGTGATCACCACTCGGTGTGGTTCACACTCATAATGGGGAAGCAAACTGGAGGTTCAGGTACCAGGGTGATTGATTCCAGGGAGCAGACTTCAACAAGATGGGGGAAATCCTGATACGGCATCTGGAGGGAATCCAACCCACCATGGGGTATTAATGCAGGCATGGCAGAGGCTACTAAGGCCATGTACTAGGGTACAGAGCAAGAAGGGGAAAAGCAAAGAAGCTCAGCTGGCTGACCAAGGAGATAATGGTGGGGGGTGAGAGCCAAGAGGACAGCTTTCCAAAGGTTCAAGAGATCAAGGAGGGGGGAAGATGGGGAGAAGTATGCAAAGAAGTCCAGGGAGGTTACAAGACAAGCCGGAGCTGCCAAGGCATCCAGAGAGCTGAGGCTGGCACAGAGCATTAAGGACAGAGAGAAGGACTTCTTCAGATATATAGGTGAAAGAATGAAAAACAGTGACCAGATAGTGAGAGTTAAGACAATGGCGGGTAGAGAAGGGGGAGGAGCAGGCAGAGGCACTGAATGAGTACTTATGATTTGTATTCATGGAAGGGGGGGCAGATATCTCATGGGGGTGGTGGGGAGGGGTGACATATGGAGAAATTACAGAGGGTAGAGTACTGAAAGTGCTGAGGGCACTGTGGGTGGACAATGGGACCCGACAGCATTTGCCCTAGGGTACTCAAGTAACTGTCAGGGAGTCTGACAGGAACACTAGCTGACCTGTTCAGTACTTCTCTGCACACAGAATGCGTCCCACAGGACTGGAGGTCAGCCCGTGTGGTGCCCATTCACAAAGGTGGCCCAGGGGATAATCCAGGCAACAGCAGACCAGTAAGCCTAAGCTAGCCCAGTGGTGCTGAGGGTGGAGGCAGTGGACGCCACACTGGTGACCCGGGTTCAGGAATGAGCCTGGGTCAGCAGGGAAGAGGGAGAATTGAGCATCTGTAGAACTGCTCTCGGGGGTCCAGGGTTAAGCCTGGCATCACAGTGGCCCCAGGTGGCTACTGAAGGCACTGCAATGTTCAAGGCTCAATAGTGGGTTGCACAGCTGTGATGGACGTCCCTGGCATCATTGCTTGCTTGGGCTCTGTCAGGAGGGAGGAGGAAGGGTGTAAACCACAAGAAAAAACCCTCTCGCCATTGGTAGGCAATGGTGGGGCCAAAGGTTGGGACCCCACGTCACCGCCGGGTATCCAACATCCAGAACCCGTCCCTTCCAAAAGGGTTGCAGCCCACAACACTGTAAACAGAGTGCCTGAGGAGTAAGGCGGTCCCTCCCTGGGGGACTTGGAGCTGGGGGAGCAGGCTAGCAACCTGATGAGGGGGTCCTTCGCACTGTAGGAGGACAGGTGGAGCTTCAGACAAATGGGAGATGGTCTCAGACCACATGCCCACACTGAAGAGAGTGCAATGGAGGAGAGATGAGAGGAGGGGGGAAAAAAACTGAGCCTCACATCAATTATGGGTATGCTCGTGGAGACAATCCTTAAAGAGTGACTTGTGACTTTTTGGGAGGACGGTGGGCTACAGGACAGGCAGCAACATGGGTTAATCTCTGGCAGTTCCTGTCAGATAAACCTGACTGTAAGTACTATGATTGGGTGATCAGCGGGCTGGACAAGGACCATGCAGTGGATGTCCTATACTTGGACTTCAGCAAAGCCTTCAGTTCTGTGCCACATGGGAGGCTAGGAGGGAATCTAGAAGATGCATGGGTGGGTACTAAGATAATCAGATGGATCACAAACTGGCTGACGGTCAGTCAGCAAATGGGGGTGGTGGAGAGGAAACTCTCTCGCCAACAGCAGTAACAAGTGGGGTTCCACAGGGATCGGTACTGAGGCCAGTGCTGTTTGGGATATTCATAGCAGATATTTCACACGGGACCCAGAGCAAGAGCAGTCTGTTTACAGACTATACCAAGATGAGAGCTGTGGTGGATGACATAGAGTGGTGGAGAGGGCTCCAGGAGGGCCTGACCAAATTACGGGGGTGGTTGGAAACATGGCAGTTGAGGTTGAATGCCAAGAAGTCCAAGGTAATGCACTTCAGAGCTAAGAACCAGAGGAGATGCTATCAGCTGGGAGGGGTACAGTTTGGGATCACAGAGGAGGAATAGGACATGGGGAGTGATTATAACGGGAAATATGAACAACTCTGCCTAGTGCATGAATAAGGCAGCAGTGAAAGCCAACAAGATGCTGGGCTGTATAGCTCTATTAGCAGTGGTGGATGGAGAGGAGGGATGGAAGCAGCTGCAAGGGGGACCTACGCAATCTAGAGGAGTGGTCAGAGAGGTGGCAGCTAGGGTTCAATGCAAAGAAGTGTAAGGTTATGCACTTTGGGATGAAGAACCCAAGGAGAGGATATGGGCTGGAGGGGTTAAGCTGGGGATCACTGAGAAGGAGAAGACCTAGGGGTAATAACAGGGACCATGAACAACACTGTCCAGTGCAGGAGAGTGGCTGCAAAAGTGAACAAAATGCTGAGGTAAATAGCAAGGAGGTTTTCATACAGGTGAAGAGAGGTGATCTTGCCCCTCTACAGGTCATTGGTAAGGCCACACTTAGAGTATTGTGTGCAGTTTTGGAGGCCATACCTAAAGCGTGATATCAGACTACTGGAGGGGGTGCAGAGGAGGGCAATGAAGATGATATGTAGAATGGAGGGGAGAGACTATTTATTTAGCTTTTGTTAACTGGGTAAAGTGCACTAGCCATAAAAATTACTATTTTCAGGCATGACCCGGGAGAGTACAGACATGCAGAAACTTAACAGGATAACAGTTTATGAGTGCTTTACATACAATGAGTTAAAGAGGATACAATGTATCGGAACATACAAAGTAGACCATTCATAAGTTCATAGGTGCCTACCTATTCTGTGAATAGAGGACCTTGGACAATAAATTATCAGGTGACATATCGTATAAACAGAACAAGGTACACAAAAACAAAATCGGGTAATACAAAAGGAAGAAAAAATCACTGAGAGCAGGGTGTGACGTTAAGGAAAAGGTCAGTAAGTGAGGAAAAGGGGAGCAAGCCATGAAATTAGATTATATGAGTATATGTAAGTGTAAGGGAGCCTGCAGTACAAGATTGTATATGGGCAGGGAAAGGGAGCCAGGACAGGCTGAGACAGTAAGAGGGTTATATAGAGGTGAGGAAATACTATTGTATGGCAAGAGACATCAGTCATTAGGTAGGGTGAAAGCAGGAGCAGGTATCAGCAATCAGCAGATTTGACTGCAATTTTCTGTTAAAGCATGTGTGGGAGCTAGAAAGTCTAATGTCGAGGGGAAGGGAATTCCACAGCTGTGTAGCCGCATGCTCAAATGCAACAGTTACTTTCCTAGTGCGGCACTTCAGCAGATTCAGAAAGGATTTATCAGCTGATCCTAGACCATGGAGTGTCTTGAGGAACAAGCATAGCAGCAGGACACCTAGGGGTTTGATTTCAAATTATCGAATCTGAGAGCCAAGGTAATATTTCCTACTAGCTAATGGAGACAGCCAACCAAGATCATTATAAAGTTGACAGTGGTGTTTAAGCCGAGGAGCAGAAGAGGCACAGCGGCATATGTGGTTATACGTAATATCTCATCTGAGTAGGTCAGTTTTATGAGCAGCCCCATAGGTTAGGGTGGGGAGCAGAATCCCCCTCGCAATGGCCATTTTAGCCAATGGCATGAGCATATAACTAGTCTTATATGCAACACCCAGTTTGGAGCTGACAACTCTGCAAACAGACTGTACATGAAGATTAAGATCAAGAGATTGATCTAGCAGGATGACCAGGTACTTGAAAGAGGTCACACATTCCAGTAATTGATCTTCTAAATCCTGCACCATCAGTGCTGTTGTGCAAGCCTGGAGCTTTGGGGCCGATCCAAGCAGCATGGTTGGGATACCTGAATATGTACACCCTGGAGGATAGAAGAGACGGGGGACATGATAGAGACATTCAAGTATCTGAGGGGAATCAATAAGGATGGGGCAGATGGGGTCTTTAAGTAAAGGGTGGGGGGTCACCAGGTGGCATGGGCTAAGAAGAGAAGGGGAAGATTTAGGAAGGAAATTAGGCAACATTATTTCACAGAGAGAGTGGTAGCAAAATGGAACGCCCTGCCAGAATGGGTGGTATCATGTAAATCTGAACAGCTTCAAAAGGGCATGGGGCAGGGAACAGGTGAGAGTGAGGGTGGGGGGGTGGCAGTGGGATGACAAAGGGGGATATGGGGCAGCTGCTAACTAGGGGTGTTGGCTGCACACTCGAGTAGACTTAGATAGACTGGGTGGTCTGTTTCTGCTGGCATGTTCGTATGTTTGTGTTACATGGCAATCATAGCTTATGCATAAGCTCTAAAAGGATCAATTGTGATAGTGTTGAAGAAATCAAATACTTATAATAGTTTATGTAACACCATACACATATTTTTCAGTTATTTATTCTCTGTTAACCAGGTAAGGCCCACTAGGCACAAATGCCCATTTACAGGGGCAACCCTGGAGTTTTGTGCTGGTTAAGTGACTTACTCAAGGTCACACAGAATGCAAGTGGAGGCTGTGGGAATCGAGCCCTGGTCTGCTGGATGTACCAAGCTCATTACTCTAACCACTAGGCTATACTGCCAGTCATGTAAAAACTAAATTATGTAAAACACACTATGACCACACTGCAACTGCGTTATTGAGGTTTAACAAGTTGTAATGTAAATGGCTAAAAATGCAATTAGTGTGTTATTAAAGGAATAATGCCTGACAGGGTCGGTATTATGCTGGGATAACATCCCACCTCGGGTGGTTGGGCCCAAGGCCACTGGCCGAGGGTGTCCAACACCCGAGAAGGGATGTCATCCCAGCATAACACCAAACATACATAGAAACATAGAATTTGATGGCAGATAAGGACCGCTTGGCCCACCCAGTCTGCCCATTTCCTTACCTAATGGATAAGCTGCAGATCCTAGCTAACCAACAGTCTGCTTCTTCCAACCTCCACCCCCTAGAATTGCCTTATGTCTGTCCCATGCATTCTTGAATTCCACCACTGTTTTTGACTCCACAACCTCCTCAGGAAGACTGTTCCAAGCATCCACAACCCTCTCCATGAAAAAATACTTCCTCACATTACCTCTGAGCCGTCCCCCCCAGCTTCAAATTGTGCCCCCTTGTTCATGCACACCTCTTTTTCTGAAAGATGCTACCCTCTTGGACTTTGTTGATTCCCTTGAGGTATTTGAACATTTCTATCATGTCGCCCCTCTCCCTCCTCTCCTTGAGGCTATACATATTAAGATCCTTAAGTCTCTCTAGATATGTCTTCTGGTGCAGACCCTGCACCATTTTAGTTGCCTTCCTCTGGACAGCTTCCATTCTGTCTCTTTGTGGAGATTGGGTCTCCAGAACTGCACGCAGTACTCCAGATGGGGTCTCACCAGCTTCTGTACAGAAGGATAACAACTTCCTGTTTTCTACTGGTGATGCCTCTCCCTATGCATCCCAGTATCCCACCAGCTCTACTTACTGCCCTCTCACTTTGCTTGCTCACCTTTAGGTCATCTGATATGACTACCCCCAGATCCCTTTCTGTTTTTGTTGTTGTTAGTATCTCACCCCCATTGTGTACTCTTCCCCTGGGTTTCTGTTTCCCAGGTGCATTACTTTGCACTTCTTAGTATTGAATCTAAGCTGCCATACATTTGACCATTCCTCCAACCTTGCCAAGTCCCTTCTCATCCTTTCCACCCCACCTTGTGTATCAACTCTGTTGTAGATCTTTGTGTCGCCTGCAAAGACGATACTTTTCTCCTTCAGTCCCTCTGCAATGTCACTTATAAAGACATTAAGAGGACCGGTCTAGTACTGAACCCTGCAGTACCCACTAGTAACCCCCCTTTCTTCAGAGTGGACTCTGTTTACTATTACCCTCTGTGTCCTGTTCTCTAGCCAATTTTTTACCCAGGCTACCATCTTGGGACCCACTCCCAGGCTGGCCAACTTGTATATTAAACTTGTGTGTGGGACTGTGTCAAATGCCTTGCTAAGGTCTAGGTAGGCCATGGAGGGCATTATTCCTATTGTACAATGGCTTGTTGTTTTATAATAAAAAAATATTGTAAAGAATGTTTTTGTTAGTGTGTGAAAATATTTTTCTTTCTTAGAGAAGATGAAAATAATGATAAAGCAATAAATGATCAAAGTAATGATAGAGCTACAAATGGTCCAAACAATCAGCAGAGAGGTTATGCCAGGATAACATCCCTGCTGTGATGTCCAACTGACCAATCAGAAGCCAGGATTCTTTCTTGCTATTGTCTAATGCCAGAAAATGATCCAGACTTTATATTCAAGGGACTTGTATGCTGATGGGTACTGCTATGCATCAGTGTTTTCTATAACCATAATTAGTGCATCAAAATCAAACTTAATGGTGAATTCTTGTGCATGACAGTCAGGGTTTCATTCAGTACAATTAATGGTGCATTAAAATTCATGGGTTGTAACAGCATGTTTTGTGATTACTGGGACCATTAAAATGCTACCATAACAAAGAGAAATGGCCATTAAAAGTGTGAAAATAATTTAATGGTGCCATTATTTATGTACCGATTAATGGGGGTTTTAAGGGTTTTCTTTAATGGGATAGATGCCATTAATTATACCATTAATATGTTAACTGTGGTTTAATGACCATTATTATACTGATTCAAAACACAGATTAAATTAATGGCCATTTTAGTGAAGAGATTAGTAGCACATTTGATGGCCATTAGCTGACGTTAATGGCCGGCAAACTTAATGGTTAAAGTCCATTAAAAATGACTGTTAAAAAAAGTTAATGGTAGAAAACATTAATGGATGATAGACCATTAGTTTAATAGCACTTAACAATTAATGGCCATTCATTTCATGGCTAACTAACCATTAAATTACCACTTAAGTTTCATGACCATTAAAAATGTTATGGCGTGAATGCACATTACATTTAAGGGGATTATAATGCTTTGAGATGCACTACACTGCTAATTTGTCCCTTATTTATATACCAATTAATGTACCGATTAATGTAAATTTAATGGGAAACTTTCATGTGAATTTTAATGGGTTTTTAATGCCACTATAATGCTGTTCGATGCAGTAGTGACCCCTGGGATGCTACATACCACGGTACGGTGGACCATTGTGTGTTGCTGAGCTGCCTAAGGGAATTTTGTGTGCTCACTGGCTCTGTCATCCACTGGTCTGCATCATACTTAACAAGCAGGAGGCAACGAGTAGCGATGGGGAATTTCTGCTCCTCTAGCCTCCTGTTGTATGCAGTACCTCAGGGCTCAATCTTGTCACCAATGTTGTTTGCTGTGTACATGCTACCCCTGAGTGAGCTCATTAGAAAGTATGGTTTGGGTTTTCATTGCTATGCTGAT
Source organism: Neoceratodus forsteri (assembly GCA_016271365.2). Taxonomy (NCBI): domain Eukaryota; kingdom Metazoa; phylum Chordata; order Ceratodontiformes; family Ceratodontidae; genus Neoceratodus; species Neoceratodus forsteri. The sequence goes on along the minus strand of CM057449.1, from coordinate 563,899,045 downwards.
GACACCCAGCTGTATCGTTCTTTTGCCTGGGAACCTCTAGTGTGGCAGAAGAACTAAACAGCTACCTCATGGAGATAAATGACTGGATGTCCTCCAGTCGGTTGTAATCCCTGACAAGCCGGAGGTGCTGGTGGTGGAGTTGAACAGAAGACTGGATAGGTTCTCCTCTGGTACTGAAAATGGTTTATTTCTGGGTTCTGTGCCATTGAGGACTTCCTCTAGGATGGGAATCTTGGTGAGACCTTTGACAGAGGATTGTCATTTGATTTTTAGTTGTCATCCATTGTGTCCGGACTAGCTTTTACCAACTTAGGAATATCGCCAGGGTTAAACCCCTAGTTCCGTCTATGGACTTTCCTACCTTGGTACATGCCTTCATGACATCCAGACTTGACTACTGTAATGTGCTGTACCTCAGGGTCTCTGGAGGGAACATTCACCAGCTGCAGCTAGTGCAGAACATGGCCACTAGGCTGCTCACTGGGCAGCCTAAATTCTGTCATATTACTCCAGTTTTGCATGAGCTGCACTGGCTGCCGGTTAGGTGGAGGATTCTCTTCAAAGGGGGCTTGCTCACCTTTAAGGCCCTACATGGGCTGGGTCCCAGTTACCTGTTGAGTATTCTTACACCCGCCTTCCCAGACCGCTCCCTCCAGCCCTCATCCAAGGGCCTTCTGGAGATTCCCAGGACGAGGCTTAAAATTGCTGGCAGCAGAGTATTTAGTGTCGCCAGTCCTGTCCTGTGGAATTTTCTGCCTCTATCATTTTGGGAGACCCTTCGGTTGAGGCTTTTAAGGCCCGTTTCAAGGTCTTCCTGTTGAATCGGGCCTTCCTAGGCCTCAGCCATTAGTCCGCCCTGAGCACCTGGCTTGTTCATTGACAGCTTTCAGATGTGTATTTATTAACTATATTTATGTATACTGACATTTTATTTTTATATTGATTTATATTATTGTACTGATAGTTTGTTCTTGTTGTTTGGTGCCCATAGCCTCAGGGATTGGGTGCCAGAAAAATAAAATCCGCCTTGCCTTACCACCTCCTGGTTGTGTGGTGTTAGACCCACTTCCCTCCCTGTGGGAATTACTTGAAAGGAGCACACAGGGTGAACTATGAGTAACTATTTAGCCTGTACAACAGTTAAAGGACATGGGGTATTTATTTTGGCCTGGAAATGAGAGCTATTTTTAGACTCAAATCTACAGTACCTGGCATTTGTTGGAGGTTTCCTGATCAGGTCCAACCTTGCTTATGAGATTTAATAGAAGGCTGCAGTCACAAACAGGGAATAATGAAGCCCCTCTGTGTAGAACAAATCACACTGACTGAGGCTGGTGACATCATAGGCATGAGTGCAAAGCTTGAGTGCCCTCATGATGTCACCAACCTCACAAATTGTGAGGTTACCAGTGCATTCTGCAAGGAGACTAGTTCATTATATATAATGATATGAGCAGGCTGTTCCTAGAACATACAAGTGACAGACAAAACCCTCTTGTGTGTTGATTATAAAACAACACCCAGTACTGTTTTTTCACTGGGTGCTAATTTGAAATTGGCACTTTTGAAGGAGTTTGCCTGTCATCAGATTGCACTCCAGGCTCTGTCTGGTTTGCTGGAGTACGACTATGATTGGCGCAGTCGTTCAGAGAAATTATTGTCTAAACATTCTAAAAGGTGAATTACTGGGTTTAGAAACCACCACAGAAACTGGCTTTATATTGATATTCAGGATAGCCTGATTGCCACGCAACCACCCCCCCACCGGTGAATTACTAGGTTTATAGAACAATGCAGAAACTGGATTTGTATTGATATTTAGGATAGCCTAAATGTGCCCCCCAATCCCACACAGACATGGCCACCTGCTGTATCAGTCAGCTGCTCAATACAGCATGAAGCTGCCAGTGCATGAGAGGGAGTGCCCAGAATGGTGAGTGTTATTGATAATGCTAGGAAAGATTGATTTCTGCAAAACGTCATGAATGACACTCTGATCTGCCTCCTCCCCCAATCACGCACACTGACATGCTCTGTCATTCAGCTTGTGGACTGATGGGGCTAGTGGCAGACTGTGCTGTAGATTCGGGAAGGGACCATGCTATCTGTTATATCTTGCTATATGTGGTTCCCATATCATGGCTTGGAGGTCAGGAGGGGAGCCCAACATCTAAATAATGACTATTTGGGGATGGGGGGTCTGGCTAAGGAGGAGGGATTTTAAAAATGCCAGGAGCATGCAATTTTTTTTTTAATCCATGGAGAAGAACAGGGAAGGAGTGAGGGTGGTAAATCACAGGAATGTGGAGGGTTTGGCCTAGGGACTAACCTTTACCACCTGGGAATGGGCAGGTTCTAGTTGAGGTTGTGGAGATCAGACCCAGGTCTGCTGCATGTACTGTACCAAACTCATTCATAACCAGTTACCCTAACCTCTAGGCTATAGTGCCAGTCTCGGTCATCACTTGGCATCTAAGCAGTAGTGTCACAACATGACTTAAGAAGGAACATGACACTACACACCACTGTAATCAAATGAAAATTCAAACTGGTAAGGAGAAGGAAAGGGAGAAGACAGGAGGTGCAGTTAGGGGGTGATATCAGCTTTAGACCACATCTTCTCCCAGTGGTGCCTTTCTTAAACTAATATTTATCATGGTCTAGTGGGTTAAATGGCTGTCTGGTGGTTGACATGCAAACCACTGTATGGAGACACACACACCATTACACATACAACAGTAGACAGAAGCATTCACTTACTGTTACACACAGACCACAGAGCAGAACACACACACACAACCCACCCCACCTAATACACATGGATGGTGTAACCATTCATGCGGACTGACAGTCAAACTAGTCAAATGGGTAAGAGCGGGACCGATATTGTATCACAGAATCTATCCTGAGTTAATACAGTGTTAGAAACACACACACATGCATATGGATCCTTGCATCTAAAAAGATGCACAAACAGTCACACACACCAGTAGAAACAGACGCAGATATAGCATGTGCGCAATTGACAAATGCATGTTTACATACACACACACACACAAGCACTCAGATTACTCTCAAGACATGACAGAACAGATACATGCACATAGACAAGTACATACACCACTACTCAGTACCACAGTCTCCAGCATAGAACAGTGGTGTCACAGAGGCACACACACACACACACACACACACATACTACATATGTGCACATATATTCGTACACAATCTTATTACTGTTAGTCTGCAGAAGTCTCCAAATGAGGTCTCACGCTTCACTACTTATGGAAGGAATGGTCTGTCATGCTCCTTCTACGCAGACTGCACCAGAGATGGTACATGGTGGTGCAGCAGTTCCAAGGAGAAGAAGGTGGTACAACTGGACACCAGAAGACTGCTCAATGCAGGTCGGGGAGAAAGAGGAGGTATTGCTTGGTATCAGTCAGAGGGGTACCACTGAAAGGAGGGAGGGGGGGACATGACAGAAGCTTTCAAGTACCTCAAGGGAATCAACAAAGTCCAAGAGGGTAGCATCTTTCAGGAAAAGAGATGTGTAAGAACAAGGGGGCACAATTTGAAGATATAGATGGGACATCTCAGAGGTAACGTGAACAAGTATTTCTTCACGGAGAGGGTTGTAGATGCATGGAACAGGCTTCCTGTGGAGACTGTGGAGTCAAAAACAGTGGGGGAATTTAAGAGTGCTTGGGACAGACATAAGACAATTCTAGTGGGGTGTAGGAGGAAGTAGACTGTTGGTTGGCTAGGATCAGCAGCTTATCCATTAGGTAGGGAAATGGGCAGACTAGGTAGGCTAAGCGGTCCATATATGCCATCAAATTCTAAGTTTCTATGTTTAACACCAGGGACTACTTGGAATAGGTCAGGGACAGGGAGAGTGGACTGGTGGACACCAATGTCTAATGTTTGTCGGTCTGGGAGAGTGAGTGGGCCTACTCTTGGCACCAGGGACTGCACAAATTAGGGAGGGGTCAGAGTTTCCACTAGACACAGGAACGTGAATGGCACTAGGTCAGGACTTTTAGGAGTTAGGTGGAAAGTGCTGCAGTGGGAGGAAGTTGTGTGATCAAGCTGGGCCATAGTTGGGTGGTAGTGGTATGCAAACAGACACACACTGGATGGGCAAGCATGAGCCTTGAAGGAGGGTATCACTGTCTGAGGACTAAGAAATGGCTATTAAAAAAAAAACACCATTGAGCGGGTTTGTGGTGTTCCGTCATCTTCATGTTGTTCTCGACTTTGTCTGCTGGTTCCTTGGAGTGGTTATTCTTATTACTGTACTTTGCATTAACCTTGTCAGTCAGTGTGGGTTAAGCATCCATTTGTTTTTGTTTTGCAGTGTGGGCTCTGCCTGGATGCTGCTGGTGGAGTTTGCTGGTTTCTAGTGAAGGTGCTGCAGTGTGTTCACAATAAGTATGTCTGCATCTTATTCTTATTAATGTTTATCTTTAGAATTGTAGGCAGCTAGCTGACACAGTGGCATGGAGGGCTAAGGCATCTGTGCCTTACCTCTTGCCATGCCGGTGACTTGTGTTCCTGATGCAAGTGGGTCAGCTGGGAGGGAAGAACTGAGCATCCAAAGGACATCTCTCCTCTTGCAGGGTGGAGGGAAGTATAGGCTCTGTGCTTCACTGATACCTAGCAGCGGCAAGGTGCAGGTGCACCTTGAGCTTGTCACACACGGAGGGGGGGTAGCGCAGTCAGCCGGTGTGCTGCGGGCAGAAGCACACACAGTATGGCCATTGCTGGCATTGCACGCTCCACTCAAGGCAACTGAACAAGATAAACAGAGGTCCCAGGTCGAGCAGGATGTAAGCAGCCACCCTCCGCAGGCCCCGACTCTAAATGGCACTTCCCTGGAACTGGATTCTGTTCAAGGTGAATCAAGCTTTTGGGGGGAGGGGGGCTCCTCAACACCCTGTCATGGAGGGTTAACCATGGGCAAAGAAGGTGACAACTGTCTGATGTAGAGTGCAGAGCTTGGTGGGTGGCTGAAAGAGTGTAGCTGACTAGTGGGGACCCAAGGAGAAACAAATTAGCTTAAAAAAAAATGGATTGTAGGTTGCTTGTTAGTGCATACAGACTTGCCGAACAGAGAAATCCCTTAATGTTTTCTTCTTATTACATAGATACTGTTGGCAAATAAGGGTCTATGGCCTACCTGGTCTGCCCATTTGAGCCTGTAAGTTTCCTTTTCATTTTCTTAGAAGTCTGTTGCCCTTTACCCTTTGACCTCCAGGATTCCCTTATATCTATCTCATGCATTCTTAAATCTTGTGATTGTTTCAGCCCCCACCACTTCCTCTGGCAGGGTGTTCCACTTGTCCACCATCCTTTCTGTGAAGAAATTCTTCCTCACATTTCCTTTGAATCGCCCTTCCTCTAACTCCAACCCATGTCCTCTAGTCATCAAGCATATTTTTTGCTGGAAAATAGTGTATTCCTGCACCCTGTTCATCCCTGTAAGGTACTTGTATGTGTCTAGCATATACCCTCTCTCCATCCCTCATCTCTTCCAGGGAGTACATATTTAAGTCCTTCAGCCTGTCCTCATAGGACTTGTGATGTAATCCCTGTACCATTTTGTTGCCTTCCTCTGAACCTTCTCCACCTTCTCTATATGCTTATGTAGGTTTTGTCTCCAGAACTGTACACTGTACTCCAGGTGGGGCCGCATTCGTGTCTTGTGTAGTGGAATTATGGCCTCCCTTTTCCTGCTGGTGATGCCCCTGCCATCCCAGTATCCTGTTTGCTTTGCCTGCTGCCTTGTTGTACTGTTTTCCTACCTTAAGGTCATCAGAGATGATAACTCAAAGGTCCCTTTCCTGCTTGGCGCATGCTCTATTCTCACCCCCAATTGATATGTTGCTCCAGAATTTTTGTGTCCCGTATGCATTATTTTGTACTGCTTTGCATTGAACCTCAGTTGCTTCATCTCCGACAATCTTTCAAGCTTCTTTAAGTCACTCTTCATTTTCTGCACACCTTCAGGAATATCCAATATGTTGCAGATCTTGGTGTCATCAGTAAATGGACAGACCTTTTCTTCTAGCCCCTCTTCAATGTCACTAATGAAGACATTGAATAAGACTGGTCCTAGTACTGATCCCTGCAATTTCTGAAGGGCATTTGAGATCAAATTGAGATGTTTTTCACTGGATAAAAACTGGTGTCCCAAGTAAAACAGAAGGCAATTTGAAGTACTTCAAAACCAATTACAAAAACTGAAGAACACTTGAATTTGAAGGCATTCATTTTAGGTGGAAAAGCTGGATTTTTAAGGTACAATTGAAGGGTTTGTTCGGAACAGTTTTTTACCCTCTTTTCCCCTTCTTTTTAAAGGCTCATTGGCATTTTTCGTGCACTTTTTGAAGGGCATTTGAGAACACATTGAGATGTTTTTCAATGGATGAAAACTGGTGTTTCGGGTAAAATTAAAGTCAATTTGAATTACTTCAGAAAAGTGATGACAACTGGACCAGTTTATAAAAAACTAAAAGAATACTTGAATTGAATTTGAAGGCCTTCATTTTCTGTATAGGTAATCTTACACACGCATGCCTTCCACCTTGGGCATAAAAGAAGGATCCGGGCCGCTCGGGTGCGCATGCCTGTGGGTGTGACAGCATCATGGATGACATCACCCTGGGTGAGCTGGTCAATCGAAACCTCACATGACAGTCAAGTCAAATGGAGGTCCCCCTTTCCTCTGTGGTTTAAACGTTACTGCTAGTATTTCTCTTTATTTTTTATTTTGATTCAGGTTCTTCTTCAAAGGATTTGAAATTGTTAGTCTCCATACATACAATCATCCTAGCCATTATAAGAGGGAACTCAGGAAATAAATGATGCTTTTCTAGGGGTAGTAATGGAAAAGATGAAGTAGGGGGTAGAGATAAACTAAGGCCTGTATTTCATCAGAGGGTGAGAGCTTTGGGCAGTCTGAATTATTGGCTACATATATATATATATATATATATATATATATATATATATATATATATATATATTCACACTGAGAAGAATGGGCACAATATACTAAAATGGATTATTTATAAGTATGGTTAATTGAGCTGTATATACAAAAAAAGGGACGGGGAGGAAATGGATCAGTACCGTACTGGCCGTGTATAGGTAGTTACAATATTTAATATGTTATCTGGATCAATACTCTAATAGTAACTACATGGAGGAAAAACATATAAACACATTTCTAGTATTTCTATGTTTTCATTCAAAACTTGTCCATATTAAATTTTCATTACAGCCATAGTGACTTTTTTATAAGTCCTTAACATGTATATCCACCATGCTTCATGTCTTAACAATGCTGTTTCTCTCTCACCTCTTTTCTTTGGTTACTTTACTCTTTCCAGTCCCAACATTTTTTAAAGTTGATATTTGATGCTGATGTTCTAAGAAATACCTTGCTATTGGTGATCTCACATCCTCTCGCCTTATGTTACTTTTATGCTTGATAATTCACTATTTCAGTGGTCTTGTAGTTTGTCCAATGTAATACAAGGAAAAAGGGCAGAGTATGCAGTACACAACATATAATTAAATCTTATGAATTCCTTTATACCATATTTCACATCATTCCATGTACTTTGTATCTGTTTACTTTTTATGCCATTGTGACAGTGAACACAATTTCCACGTGGAAAAAATCCTTTTATATCCGATCTGAGCCAGGCTGTTCCTGATTCTGTTGGGATCCAGTGCAGAGTTTTTACTACTTTATCCCTTATGGTTGTAGATTGTTTGCTTTCACCCAAGGTTTATTGTTAAAAATATTTTGTCCAGTTTCATTTGATTGCAGAATACCCCAGTTCTTTATTATTATATTTTTAATCCTCCCAAAATATTCTGAGAACTGGGTAGACATTGTTATTCTTTCTGCTGTTCTGTCACTTGTATCTTTATTTTTTAATAATTCTTCTCTTGCCTTCTGATTGACCTTAACTTTCACTTTATTTATAGTTTCTGTTGTATACCCTCTTGCCTCAAATCTTTTTGTTAGTTCTGTTCTTGTTTCTCTCCTCCATCCCACCGTTTCTTTTCACCCTCAGCATTTGACTGTAGGGAATGCTTTCATTGAGAATTTTTGGATGAAAGCTGCTTGTATGTAGCAATGTGATTTTTGCAATGTCTTTTCTGTATCGGTCTGTCATTAATCTGTCATTTTCTTTAATTATTTTTACATCCAAACAGGCTATGCTTTGGTTGTCAATTTCCATTGTAAAGGAGAGGTTTTCTGTTGCTGTTTCTAAATATTCATAAACGGTTTTTAATTCTTCTGTTGTGCCTCTCCAAATGATCAAGATATCGTCAATAAATCTTTTATATAAAATTAAATTAATTTATATAGGTTATCTGACTGAATATATTGTTTCTCAAAATATGCCATATATAAATTCGCATATGTTGACACTAACGTGGCTTTCATAGCAGTCCCAATTTTTTGTAAAAAAATATTGACCTTCAAATGTGACATAATTATTCTTGAGAACTATCTCTGACAGGTTTAAAGATGAAATTCTTCTCTGGTTCATTTTTTTCTCTCAGTGACAAAAAGTAATGAAGTACAGTGCTGCCCTCATTGTGTGGTATACTGGTATATAAGCTTTTAACATCAAACATGACAGACAGTCAGTCGTCCAAATTATTTCTTTCCATCTCATTCAATTCCTGGAAAATCTGAATGCAATGTTTGCTATCTTTTAGATGTGACCATGTTGTTGGTACAAGTTGTTTACAATAATGGTCCACAGAAATTAAAATAGGCTCTTTTATAAATCCTATGCCTGATATTATTGGCCTTCCAGGTGGTTTTTGTAGACTTTTATGTATTTTTGGAATGCAATAATACAAAGGTATTCCGGGTTTCTTCTTGACACGTTCTTCTTCTATCCACTCTTTCATGAGACCTCTGTCACTGGCTTCTGTCACTACTCCAGTTATCATCTGTCTTAGGGATTGAAAGGGAATCCTTGATACTTTTTAATAGGTTGTTACTTCATTTAGCTGTCTCATGCATTCTTCCATGAAGTCACTGTAGTTTAAAATCACTGTCCCCATCCCCCTATGTCTACTGTTTTCACTACAATACTACTGTCCTTGCTTAAATTATCCAGAACATCCTTTTCATCTTTTGTTATTTTAAAATTTAGATGTTTTAATTCAATCTCTCTCAACAAATATGATGTCTCTCTATGTACTTTTTCTATATAACAAGTAATGTTAGCTGGAGTGAAACCAAGTGGATCAAAATGAGACTTTATTCCTTCAGCCTGTTTCAATAAAGATCTCTTTTTGTTTTTAAGGATTTTCTGTGGAGGGTTCTCTAACACCAAAAAAGTGTTTAAGCCTTATTTTCTTATAAAATCTTTCCAAATCTAATTTTAATTTGAATGAATTTAACTTTTCTGTTAGGTAAATAAACCTTTGTGTAAAACTTTTGTTTCAGTGGGTGTTAATCTCTTTGTGACAAATTATAAACTATTAATTCTGCTGGTTCCTGAATCTCAGCTCATGTATTTTGTCTGTCTTTTTCTCCTCCTGAATCATTTTCTTTATCTTTTCATCTTACTCCTGAGGTCCCTGCTTCCTGCTCTGTTCTGTGAGAATCCCTCTCTGGCTGTTTATTTTGTGATTGTCAGTCCTGTCTATAAGGTTCAAAATATTCTCTGTCATAATAATCCCATCTATCTCTATATGGGGTATAAATTCTTCTGTAGGATCTATTGTAATATGATCATCTAGTGCATCTATAATAGGGTTTCCTGGTGCTATTTCCTCTGTTTACTCTGTACTCATTACTTTCTGAGTCTGATGTTCCTGATGATGATAAGGAATCTTCTAAATCATAAACATTGGTCTGGTAATCTGATTTCTTCCAGGAGTATACTCTGCCCTCCTTATAATCATTGATATCCATCTTGAATTTACTGATTCTATGTTCTTATATAATTGTCATACTCTATCAAAGACTTTTCTATTTTTTCTAACAGATGTTTCAACTGTGTAGTCTCTACTGTCTTTCATTTTTGTTTCAGTGTTACTAATTTCTTCTGAAACTTTCCTTTGTTCAGTACTAAATGTTTCAATCAAAAGTAACATAAAATCAAAAGAGCATTTTATTCTTATCCCATCCCATTTAGGTTGGAAGCCATCAGGTGTAAAACCTAAATGTGATTCTACCAAAACTCTAACTCCCCTGGGGATTCTCTTTTGTTTTATGTATTCAAGAAGGGTCACAGCATGGCAGTCTAACCTAACTTCACGTTATTGTATTGACAACATGCTCACATCTAAAATATAGCAAACATTGCATTCAGAGTTTACAGGAATTGAATGAGTTGGACAGAAATAATTTGGATGACTGTCTGCTTTTTCATGTTCAAAGTTAAATGCTTATATACCAGTGTATCACACAATGAGGGCATCACTGCACTTCATTACTTTTTGTTACTGAGAGGAAAATAAATGAACCAGCCAAGAATTTCATCTTAAAACTGACAGAGATAGTTCTCAAGAATAACTATTTCACATTTGTAGATCAATATTTTTTTTACAAAAAATTGGGACTGCTATGGGAGCCACATCAGTGCCAACATATGCAAATTTATATATGGCATGTTTTGAGAAACAATATATTCAGTCAGATAACCTATATAAATCTAGTTTAATTTTATGTAAACAATTTATTAACATTATTTTGATCATTTGGAGAGGCACAACAGAAGAATTAAAACTTTTCATGAATATTTAGAAACAGCAATAGAAAACCTCTCCTTTATGATGGAAAGTGACAACCAAAGCATAGCCTATTTGGATTTCAAAATAATTAAAGAATATGGCAGATTAATGACAGACTGCTAAAGAAAAGACATTGCAAAAAACACATTGCTACATGCAAGCAGTTTTCATCCAAAAAGTCTCAAAGAAAGCATTCCCTACAGCCAAATGATGAGGGTGAAGAGAAACAGTGGGATGAAGGAGAGAAATAAGAACAATGTAACAGAACTAACAAAAGATTTGAGGCAAGAGGGTATACCACAGAAACTATAAATAAAGCAAAAGTTGAGGTCAATCAGAAGGCAAGAGAAGAATTATTAAAAAATAAAGATCCAAGTGACAGAAAAACAACAGAAAGAATAACAATGTCTACCCAGTTCTTAGAATATTTTGTGAGGATTAAAAATATAATAATAAAGAACAGAGGTATTCTACAATTAAGTGAAACTGAAGAAAATATTTGTAACAAAAAACTACAACCATAAGGGATAAAGTAGTAAAAACTCTGCACTGGATCCCAACAGAATCAGGTACAGCCTGGCTCTGATCGGATATAAAATGATTTTTTCCATGTGGGAATTGTGTTCACTGTCACAATGGCATAAAAAGTAAACAGATACAAAGTACATGGAATGATGTGAAATATGGATACAGGACTTCATAACATGTAATTCTGACTATGCAATGTACTGCATACTCTGCCCTTGTTCCTTGCATGACATTGGACAAACTACAAGACCACTGAAACAGTGAATTACTGAGCATAAAAGTAACATAAGGTGAGAGGATGTGAGATCACCAATAGCAAGGCATTTCTTAGAACATTGCCATCAAATATCAATTTTAAAATTTTTGGGACTGCAAAGAGTGAAGGAACCAGTGAGAGGAGGTGATAGAGAAACAGCATTGTTAAGACATGAAGCATGGTGGAGATATATGTTAAGGACTTATAAAAGTCACTATGGACTTAATGAAAATTTAATATGGACAAGTTTTGAATGAAAACATAGAAATAATAGAAATTTGTTTACATGTTTTTCCTCCATGTAGTTACTATTAGAGTATTGATCCAGGTAACATATTAAATATTGTAACTACCTGTACACAGCCAGTATGATGCTGATCCATTTTCTCCTCTGTCCCACTTTTTTGCATATACATCTCAACTAACCATACTTATAAATATTCCAATTTAGTATATTGTGCCCATCCTTCTCAGTGTAATGAGTACACATACAGTATATGTAGCCAGTAATTCAGACTGCCCAAAACTGTCACCCTGTAATGAAATACAAACCTTAGTTTATCTCTCTCTCTCTCTCTCCCCCACTTCATCTTTTTGCATTACTACCCCTAGAAAAGCATCATTTATTTCCTGAGTACCCTCTTATAATAGCTAGGATGGTTGTATCTATGGAGACTGACAGTTTCAAATCCTTTGAAGAAGAACCTGCATCAAAGTAAAAAATAGAGAAATACTAGCGGTAAAGTTTAAACCACCAAGGAAAGGGGGACCTCCATTTTACTTGACTGTCATGTTAGGTTTCAATTGACCGGGCCACCCATGGTCAACATCATTCATGATGTAGTCATGCCTGTGGGCATACGTACCTGAGCGGCCCAGCCCCTTTTCTATGCCTCAGGTGGAAGGCATGCGTGTGGAAGATTAGCATCTGACGGTAATGGTGGTGGTCTCAGGAGAGATAGCGTGGTGTATGAGCTAAAATTGACATTTGGAAGCTGTTGAGTTTAGAACTTGTGCTCTTTTAAGAAATAAGGTTTTAAAAGAATAGAAGTAAGCTGGCAGAAAGACTGTAAAGAGCCTGTACTCAATATCTCTTTTTCCATTTTCAATTAAATGGAGGCAATTTACTTTGGTGGTTAGAACCTTTGCAAGCAACAAGTATAACTGAATTGCTCAAGAAAGTGAAAAGCTAAAGGTAAAAAACCTTCTCAAAAAATTTTAATTAATAGTAAAAAGACTATTAAAAACTTAGAAAAAAAAGAAAAGGATTTAACGCTAGTTAACAGACATTCCTATGTTATTGGATTTGTTACAGATAAAAACAGAGTTGTAGCACGACCAAGACTCTCTCTCCCCCAATCTACAGAAGTGAACAGAACAGAGAAATAACACATTTCTGATTAGCAGGTTTGTTCCCCCTGCATATAATACAAAATATAATATTTAATTTCTTATGAAGTCAATATAGAGAATATAAAATATGTATGTATAAGAGAAAAAAACACAAACTTTTTTTGGGGGGTTCAATTTTGCAGAATACTTATCAAAGAAGAATAAACAAATTGTAAAAGTTCCAAGTCTGATGAAGGAATCCTGAGTTCTAAAACATTACTATAAAACAACAGAGCAGAATGAAAAACGAAAAAATAAATTGTGATGATTTACAGTATCATATTGAATGATTTATTTGGGGTTGAGTCAGATAGCTTGAGTTGACTTTGGATTTGGCTCTTCGTATACTCTTGCTCCCCTTTAATTCTCATATATTGGCTTTATATAAAAGGAAGAAACAAGTTAAAAGGAACCCTGGGAGACACAAGGTGGAGATGGACTCCTAAACCACAAACCAGCTTGATGAGTCTTTTTTGGACTTTTTCTTTCTGCACTGTGTTGAACAGAACTGGGCACTGTGCTTCAGGTGTGTTTTTACCAAGACCTTATAGAAGAGATCACCCCATGACCTGCTCCTTTACCCCGTCCCATGCATCAACCATTACATTTTCTCCGAGATTGTCTGCCTGGTATTGGATTACTGTACACAATTACCCCGAGATCCCTTTCATGATTTCCTCACTTATGCTGTCCACTGCTGTACCACACAGACATGGATTCCTCACTACTAACTGCAGTACATGTACTACCACATGTTAAATCGAGGCCCACATGTCATGGTCCACACCCCTACATGCATGTTCTCTTTGAGGGCATGTTATCCTTCCTGTGTTGATTCTCCCTTCCCGTGTAGTTTAGCTAGCAAATGTCAGCATCCTGCTGCTGACCACTTCTTCCATGTAATTAATAATGACGTAAAAAGGCAGTGGAAGAAATCCAATACTGCACTGGATGAGAAAAAATATTTTTCTTTTGAAAAAGGTAAGTTTATGATAAATGAACAGGATAAGGATGTCAGTTTGCAGGATATTGGTTACTAAGCATCAAATGATTAAACTTTGGAGTTTACAGTAAATCCATACACAAACTGCTATTTGAGCTGTAAGTAACAGCTCTTCATCTGTCAAAGTCGAGGTCATTATGTCACTAGAGGACAATACCATTATATGCCTAAAATATGTCCCTCACCCCAAGGGCTTTATAATGAGCTCTTGGGCAGCCACTTCACCCTAATGGATATGTCCATCTAGTTATTATTTAAATAGAAATATAATTGTAAAACTAACAGTGCTTGGAGCAGAGATAGCTAACATTTAGAAGCAGCAAAATTACTGGGTCAAAGGTTAAAACTCTTGCTGTACAATTAACAAACCGTTAAAATGCATAATCGTGAAATGCAAGTTTAGAAAATGGAAGCCTGCCCCAACATTACCAAAATAAACTGCCCCTTATGAAACTGCTGTAATAAACATCAGATATTTAGAAAGGTTATTAGGCTATCTGAAGGTTAAACTTGGTAAGCCAAACTCAAAGATCTTCAGTACAGATATTAGGGTTAAGCAGATACTTCCCACTTACAATATCTCCTGATTTGGTAAATGTGAAAATAATTGGCTAAATAGAGTTATTCTTTTATAGTCTGAAAATGACTTTACTGTTGCAATGCAAAAATTGAGCACGGTGTTGCTAAAAGTATAGGGAGTTGCACATGATATTGATATTTATGGGTATCTCAGCTGTTCATAATCTGTCAGCCAAAGCAGGTAATTCAGATAAATGGAAGCTCCACAACAGGGTAATCAATATTCTTATTTCCAGAGTGGATACTTACAATCCTGAATTTTTAGCTGGATAGTCTCAGGTAATTGATCAGGATAGTAAGCAGGACACCTCATTGTCCAATCTGGTCAAAAGCTATGTGTCTTGACAGAAATACAAAAACACAGAAAGTGGTGTCAGACAAAGGCCAACGGTCCATCTAAACTACCCAATCTGGTCACTTACTCACTCCTCCCATGTCAGTCTTTCCCAGTATACTCACCAGCATCATATGTTTATCCCACCCTTGCTTGAATCTCTCTATATGTTGAAGCAGAACAACCTGTCTGGCAGCCAGTTTCACTTATGCACACCCTCTCTGTAAAAAAATACTTTCTCTTGTCTTTTCCAGATCCTCTTCCCCATGCTAGAATCACGCTTACTTCCCACTCAGTCCAGCAGTCATGCTTAGAAATGTGATCAGCCCATATGGGGTATGCCATGGGAGTAGCTGCACAATAGTCACGATGTCAGCTATGTGCGGCTGATGGTAGAAAGAGTGTGTAAATAGCTTACTTTGATTGGCAACAGCCATAACTGCCTTGAACCCCACCTTTTGTAATCCCTGGGGATGGATCATCCTGAGCAGATAAAAATACTTAATCATCTTCTTTATCACAAGGTTCTGGGCATGGACCAGCACTGGGTGGGTGAAGGTATCCTACTCCTGGCATGTGTCATTTGTGTCCTGTAGGGGATACTGCTGTCACCTCCATGGGCTTCCAAATCCAAGGATCCCCTGTGAGTGTGGAGCATGGGATCCACTGAGTGGCTGGATTAGATTATCTAGAGGAAAGCATGATTTTCACCCCCCCCTGCAAAAAATCATGCTTCCCACAAAATACACAATTTTAAACTGCTTTGCAGTGTTTTTGGGCTCCCCAGTGTAATAAAGCTCACCCACACTGCCCGCAAAATCCATCCACAGTTACAAATCCTGCCTGCCCGCACTCCAGCAAAGACCCCTGCCAAGTTGTAGCTGTGTTTGAATGAATGGGCTGCACAGCCCGCCGTATTGTCTTTCTTCTGCTGTGGCTGCAAAGGTGTGGCTCCTGAGTCCCAATGTGTGTGCCCACTGCAGCAGCAGACTAGATGTGCCCCCATGTCCTTGTATGCTCCTCAACACTCTCCTGCCTCCCGGACAAGAAAAGAAGACCCCTTGGTTTTCTGGCATGTGACGCGCTAGTGACATCATCGGTGCAGCGCGTTACATCAGCTGGAGCCAGTCTCGTCGGTCAGTATTTTTTAGAAATTGGCTCTCTTTCTTATATGCTCTGCTCCCACTCAGGTCCACCAAACCAAGTTAAATGTATATATATGGGTGAGGGGGGGCTACAGAGCAAGAGATGTTTGTACCTCAGAGAGGCAACTGAGAGAGCAAGAGATTGAGAGAGCGAGAGAATGAGCAAGAACCTGAAGTTGGGGGCTGCAAGGAGTAGCCAGCCCATGAGGGAGCTTTAGCAGAGCATAGAGGGAGAGG
The DNA here is from genome assembly GCA_016271365.2 of Neoceratodus forsteri. Lineage (NCBI taxonomy): Eukaryota > Metazoa > Chordata > Ceratodontiformes > Ceratodontidae > Neoceratodus > Neoceratodus forsteri. The sequence continues at coordinate 563,882,789 of CM057449.1, read as the reverse complement.
ACATAGAGTAGAGGCAGAGAACAGAGGATGTGGAGCAGAAGGAGAGAACACAGCAGAGAATGCAGCCACCTATGCTTCTGGGGGACCAGCTTCAGCTGCTAACTGCTGGTTAACCTTCAAATACCCCAAAAGAGCTGAATCCTTGGCTGACAGTAGTGGGCACCCCCCCGCCTATTTGCTTTCTGTACTGCCAGTCTGTCAGAACCACTAATTTTGCTGACCATTCGTGGAGACTGTTGCTGTTGCTGTTAGGAGCTGAACCTGTCAATCTGCACTACCAGGTATGTTTTTTATATAATTTATTTTTCTGTATACGGGCTGAGAAAATGTGTCTCCTCAGAGGGAGGGAGCCTGGGGGAGACCTGATGGGGGAGGCATGTTCTTAAAAAAAATTGTCTCCCCCTTGGAGAGAGGGTTGGAGACCAGGAGGGTCCAGCTAGGGGGCCACAGTTCTAAAAAAAACTTTGTACCTTCCTTGAAGGGAGGGAGCCCAGGAAGGCCGTGACAAAGGGAGCATGTTCTAAAAAAAAAAAAAAAAAATTGTTCCCTTTTGCAGGGAAGGTGGGAGACCAGGGTCCCCCTCAGAGTGAGGGAGGGAGCCTGGGAGGGCCCTGATGAAGGGGGCACATTCTTAAAAAATAGTGTCCCCCTCAGAGGGAAGGTGGGAGACCAGGGGGGTCCATCTAGGGGGCAGCTGTTCCTAAAAACATTGTGCCCTCCTCAGAGGGAGGGAGCCTGGCAGGGCCCTGATGAAGGGGGCGCATTCTTGAAAAAAAATTGTGTCCCCCTCGGAGGGAAGGCAGGAGATCAGGAGGGTCCAGCTAGAGGGCAGCTGCTTCAAAGCTATTTGTGTCCCCCTCAGAGGGAGGGAAGGAGCCTGGATGGCCCTGATGAGGTGGGCATGTTCTTAAAAAAAAAAAAGTGGCCCCCGGGAGGGAGGGAGCCCAGGGGGATCCAGGCAAGGGGTACAGTTGGTGTAACAAAAAAATTTAGTGTTGGGATGGAGAAGAAAGGAGGCAAGAACCCTGAAATGTACAGTTCTGTGAAAAATGCATTGTGTTTTAAATGTACATGGCAAACTGAGATGGAGAGTGGATGGGTGGGCCTGGCCGACTGGCACACATGGTGCCATCATGTATGGCAGTCAACTGTGTCCACCCCTTGCTCCCATGGTATGTCCGTTCCTCGTACATGGAGTGGAGGGGTGGGCCTGGCAGGCTGGCACACATGTCAAAAAAAATTGTTCTTGCCTGTAATGAGGGGGCCAGGTGGGGCAGGTGACCACGGTGGCACAGGACAATTTTTTTCCATCATGTATAGTAGCCAACTGGGTCAATCCCTTGCTCCCATGGAGTGTCCATGCCTCGCTGCTGTGGTTCCTCATTGGTGGAGTGGAGGGGTGTGCCTGGTAGATTGGTACATATGTCAAAAAAAATTGTTCTGGCCTCTAATGAGGGAGCTGGGTGGGGCAGGCAACCAGAGTGGCATAGAACAATTTTTTCCATTGTCTATGGCAGTCGACTGGGTCGGTCCCTTGCTCCCATGGTATGTCTGTGCCTCACTACTGTGGTTCCTCATTGGTGAAGTGGAGGGGTGTGCCTGGCAGACTAGCACACATGTCAAAAAAAATTATTCTGGCCTCTAATGAGGGGACCGGGTGGGGCGGGCTACCAGAGTGGCATAGAACTATTTTTTTCCATCATGTATGGCAGTCGACTGGGTCAACCTCTTGCTCCCATGGTGTGCCCATGCCTTGCTGCTGTGGTTCCTTGGTGATGGAGGGACATGCCTGGCCAACTGGCACACTTGTTGGAAAACATTGTTCGGGCCTCTGGTGAAGTAGGAGTGTGGGGTGGTTGAGCAGACTGGCACAGAATAATGTTTTCCAACCTGTATGGCAGTCACCTGGGTTTGTCCATCACTCCTGTGGTGTGTCTGCCTCGCTGCTGTTGTTTCTCATTGATAGAGTGGAGGGGGTGGGCCTGGCAGACTGGCACACATGTTGAAAACAATTGTTCTGGCTTCTAATGAGGGAGCCAGGTGGGGCGGGGTGACCAGAGTGGCACAGAGCAATTTTTTTCCATCATGTATGGCAGTCAACTGGGTTGGTCCCTTGCTCCCATGGTGTGTCCCTGCCTTGCTACTGTGGTTCCTCTGTGATGGAGGGTGGAGGGACGTGCCTGGCAGACTGGCACACTTGTTGAAAAAGATTGTTCTGGCCTCTGGTGAAGGAGGAGGGTGGGGTGGTTGAGCAGACTGACACAGAACTATGCTTGTCCAACCTGTATGACAGTCACCTGGGTCCATCCATGGCTCCTGTGGCCTGTTGCTGATGGAGGAGGGAGGGTCGGGTTGAGTTGACTAGCACTAATGTTGGATAAAATTGTTCCGGCATCTGGCACAGAATTTTTTTTTTTTTTTTTTTACATTTCTGTCAGTTGGCTGTGTTTGTGCAGCACTCCTGTGGTTTGTTGTTGAAAGAGGATGGGGTTGAGGCAGGCCGAGCTGACTAGCACCATTGTTTGATAAAACTGTTCTGGCATCTGGCATGGATTTTTTTTTTTTACATTTCTGCCAGTCGGCTGGGTTCATTTAGTGCTCCTGTCATTTGTTGTTGATTGAGCATGGGGTTGGGGCAGGCCAGGCTGACTGGCACCCTTGTTTGATAAAATTATTCAGTGTCAGATGTTCTGACCTCAGACACTGAACAATTTTTATGTTGATTGCGCGCATGCATAAGAAACATGTTGCATCAGCTTTCTCCACAAGCAGGTTGTGGAGGTGTGGCACTGTTGTGCCCAATGCCCCCACAGCCTGAAAAGGCTTGTCCCCTGTCCCCCAATGTCATGGCACACTGCTGCTGACACTAGTTCAACCAGTGTGCCGCAACTTTCTAAAAAATCAGCCACTGCAATCAGGGGCCGCCTCGTCAGTGCAGCATCAGCCATCCGCTGAAATGAGGGAGTGACCCGTCATTGCAGGGTGGGATGTAGGATGTCTGATATTGTTTGTGAACATGGCAGCGGCTTGCCTCCGTATTCACAAACAATATCTACTCCATATTTATTTGCCGGCCAGAGGCCCACCCCGTCGGCAAACTGTAACTCCCTTTTATTGTCTGCTGACGGGTGCCCAATCCCGTCAGACAGAAAGGAATTCCCCTTCTGTTGTTTGCTAATGGGGTGCCCAATCTCTGTTGGCAGAAAGGAATCCCCCTTTGTTGTTTGCCGACATGGTGCCCAATTCCGTCGGCAGAAATGAATTCCTCTAGTTCTTTGCCGACGGGTGCCCAATCCCGCTGGCAGAAGTGAATTCCCTTTTGTTGTTTGCCAACGGGTGCCCAATCCCCATCGGCCAGCTGCCCCCAATGCAAGACTCCGTGGCAACGACATGCCCTGGAAAGTTAAAACGGTCCCACAACTTTTTTTTTTTTTTGTACCTGAAAAAAGGAAACTGTCCCTCGTAGTCTCCGAGGCCCCCCTCCTACAACCCGCACCCACCCACTGCGCACCCTGCCTCCCCACACTCCCCTTCACCCCATACTTACCTCCAGAGGTCAGCGCAATGATCTTCTGTGGAGTGGGAACACGTCTGCACTCTTCAAAGCTGACCGCGAACTGAGGAAATGCCGGTAAGCTGTATAACGTAATGAATAGGGTTTTTTCACCTTTAGTGTATATCTTGGGCATTTTTGGGAATTTTTTCACCAAATGTTCAACATGGGTTTTTTGGGACCCCGCCTCATGAATTCTTGAACTGTCATGGTGTTAATCGGCCCCAAAAGGTGGTTTCACGGTTACTGTGCAGAATCACCCTTTTGGGCCTATTAACGAAACGACAGTGCCAGTGTTCATGAGGTGGGCTGTCAAAAAGCCTATGTTGCAAATTTGGTGGAAAAAATCTAAAAAAATTACTGTTTTACAAGTGTGCGTTGCGCAGTTGCTGCATACGTTCATAACTTCATGAATTTACAATACTTTCATGCCAGATTTTCAACATTGGCTTTTGTCACACCTCTTTGTGAGCAGTACAGCTGTCATTGCTGACATCCTGGCTGAAATGTGTTTTCGCACTTCTGGCACAGAATAGTGCGGTTGCTGTGGGAAATCAGTGTTCAGGACAGATTAAGAAAATGACAGTGACACTGTTCATGAGTAGACATCCTAAAATGCCTATGTTGAAAATTTGGTAATGATACTCCATAAAATGACTGTGTTACGAGCTTGTGTTGCGCAGTTGGCACGCACGCGTGTAGCTTCGAAAATTTATAATATTTTCATTCCAGATTTTCAACATTGTCAATTTCCCAGACATACTTATGAACAGTGCAGCTGTCATGTTTCCCATCCTGGCTGAAATGCATTTTCGCACTACTGGCGTAGACTAGAGTGGTCGCTGTGGGAAATCACTATTCAGGACAGATTAAGAAAATGACAATGATACTGTTCATGAGCAGAGGTCCTAAAATGCCTATGTTGAAAATTTGGTGATGATAGCCCATCAACTGACTGTGTTACAAGTGTGCGTTGCACACTCTCCACGCACCCTTGTAACTTCGCAGATTTGTAATATTGTCACACCATATTTTCAACAGTGCCATTTTTCCATACCTCTTTATAAGCAGTACAGCTGTCATTTTTCACATCCTGTTCAAAATGTGTTTTCACAGTTCTGGCGCAGAATAACGTGGTCACTGTGGGAAGTCAGTGTTCGGGACAGATTAAGAAAATGACAGTGGCACTGTTCATGAGCAGAGGTCCTAAAATCCCTATGTTGAAAATTTGGTGACGAAACTCCATCACATGATTGTGTTACAAGCATGCGTTGAACTGTTTCCATGCACCCTTGTAGCTTTGCAAATTTGTAATACTGTCACACCACATTTTCAGTAGTGGCATTTTTTCACAGCTCCCTATGAACACTACAGCTGTCATTTTTCACATCCTGGCTAAAATATGTTTTTGCACTCCTGCCAGACAATAGCATGGTCACTCTGGGAAATCAGTGTTTGGGACAGATTAAGATTGACCGAGTGACAGGGGGGGAGTGACCAAGCTCAACTGATCTCTGTCGGGACTGCTGCAGATTTGTTTGTGGACAGACAAAGGCCCCAACACAAGAGCCCAGTACAAAAGGGCAGCCCGCAGCACTGGGAGAAACAGAATAAGTGAGGGAGGGGGAGTGAGTGAACTCACCGAAGCACTGTCAGGACTGCTGCTGATTTCTTTGTGGGCAGAAAAAGGCATCAATACAGGCAGGGGCCCAGTACAAAAGGCCAGCCTGCAGTGGTGGGAGAAACAGTACGAGCGAGTGAGACGAGGGGACTTAGTGAGCTCAACGGAGCTCTATCGGGACTGCTGGGATTTCTTTGTTGGCAGAAAAAGGCGCCAATGCAGGCAGGAGCCCCGTACAAAAGGGCAGCTTGCAGCACCAGGACAAACAGAATGAGCGGTGAGAGAGGGAGACTGAGCGACCTCAATGGAGCTCTGTCGGGACAGCTGCAGATTTCTTTGTGGACAGACAAAGGTGCCAATGCAGCCAGGAGCCCCATACAAAAGCGCAGTCTGCGGCGCCAAGAGAAACCAAACGAGCGAGTGACCAAGCAGTAGTGAGCGACCTCAACGGAGCTTAAGTGTAACTGCTGCAGATTTCTTTGGGGGCAGAAGATGCGGCAACGCAGGCAGGAGCCCAGTACAAAAGGCCAGCTTGCATCACCAACAGAAATGGAATGCGAGAGTGACAGAGGGGGAGTAAGCGAGCTCAGTGGAGCTGTGTTGGGACTGCTTCAGATTTCTTTCTGGCCAGACAAAGCCACCAATGCAGGAAGGAGCCCAGTACAAAAAGGCAGGCTGCAGCACCAGGAGACACAGAACGAGTGAGTGAGGGAGGGGAATCAGTGAGCTCAACGGGGCTCTGTTGGGACTGCTGCAGATTTGTTTGTGGGCATAAAAAGGCAGCAATGCATGCAGGGGCCCAGTACAAAAAGGCAACCTGCAGTGGCAGGAAAACCAGAATGAGTGAGTAAGTGAGCTCAACAGAGCTGCATTGTAACTGCTGCAAATTTCTTTGTGGGCATAAGAAGGCAGCAACGCAGGCAGAAACCCAGTAGAAAAGGGCAGCCTGCAGCACTGGCAGAACAGAATGAGTGAGTGAGAGAAGGGCAGTGAGCAAGCTCAGTGCAGCTTTGTCGGGACTGCTGCAGATTTCTTTGTGGGCAGAAAAAGGCGCCAACAGAGGCAGGAGCCCAGTACAAAAGGGAAGCCTGCTGCACCAGGAGAACCAGACTGAGTGAATGAGATGGGGGAGTGAGCAACCTCAACAAAGTTCTGTTGGGACAGCTGTGGATTTCTTTGTGGGTAGAAAAAGCCACCAACACAGGCAGGAGCCCAGTACAGAAGGGCAGCCTGCAGTGCTAGGAGAAACAGAATGAGCGAGTGAGAGAGGGGGAGTGAGCCACCTCAATGGAGCTCTGTCAGGACAGCTGTGGAGTTCTTCCTCAGCAGAACAAGGTGCCAACACAGGCAGCAGAGCAGTACAAAAGAGCAGCCTGCAGCACCGGGACAAACAGACTGAGCCAGTGACAGAGGGCCACTGAACAAGCTCAACAGACCAACGCAATCAACATTCGGCATTGACAAATGCTTGTTTTAACATGTATGGCAGTCAGCTTGGTCTGTCACTTGCTCCTGTGGTCTGTTGTTGATAAAGAATGTATGTGCGGGTCAAGGCAATGGTCACACATGTGCACTGTGCTCCTGGGGTCTATATAGCACCAGATAACAAAAATGGAGGGAGCAAGAAATGGCAAGAAAAAACAGAATTTCTGGAGTTTTTGGTTCCATGGACACTAGCTGAGTCCAACATGGGCAAGGTCTGTGAGGGGATACAGCATTCCAAGAAATGCTGTCCTCCCTTTGTGCAGTAACTAGTTCAACACTTAATTGTTTTATATATTTTTTTTAGTTAATAAAACTACACCATGTCCACACTGGCACCACCAAATTGTTTCTGTCTTTCATGGGAAGAGGCCAAGGAGTGCCATGTCTTCTGTTTTGTGCGTGCCAATGATCGGTTCAAGTTGTATGTGGAAGATCTTAAAGGGGATGGAGGAATGCTGTTTTGTCATGTTTGTGTCCACACCATCGACTTCATGCGTAAGCATACAGTGCACATGCATATGAAGTTACAGAAACATCTGGAGGGAAAAGAAGCAGCAAAGGGAAACAAGCAAAGTAAGTACTACTCACACAGACATTTGCATTTTATGTTATTTTTGTTTCAAATTCTGTTTTTCTGTGGAACCCCATGCTCCCCCCCCCGTGGTGAGGTCTGAAAGTGGGGGCTGTCCTCCCCCCTCTCCTAGTGCATGTAATCCAGTCTGGGGTCTCCATGAGCTAGTGACAGTGGGATGAGGGCAGGCAGGCCCATGTCAACCTTTTTATTTGCCTCCCTAACAGAGTTTGCCGGTGTGGCAAGAGGTAAGGCACACAGCACCTCTGCCCTCCATACCACTGGCCAGCCTGCAGTTTACTTTTCCATGTAACAATCTTGATTTGTCTTTTTTTCTCCTAAGTACACCTCTACGCCAGCAGTCACTGACTACTTGCATGGCAGGAAGTAAGGCACATAGTGCCTCGGCCCTCCATGCCACAGAGCTGGCTTGTAGTTAATTTTTCCCTGTAAAAGGGTTCATCTTGATCTCTACCCTTCCCAGCACACCTCTTTGCCAGCAGTCACTGACATCTTGTTTCAGCCAAGAAACGGAATCTTCAATGGAATGGAAAGAGTTTGTGCTGGACTTCGTTTGCTGTTTGACCCATGCAGACATCCCACTGGAAAAGGCTTCCAGATTTCAAGACTTCTTAAAGAAGTACACAAAGCAAGGAAGATGTCTTCCTGGGCCAGCACAACTTTGGAGCACATACCTCCAAGAACTTTGATCAGATCATGAAAGATCCGTGAAAGAAGCAGTTGAAGATCAAGACATCTTAATTTGTTTGTACGAGACAACAGATGCCTGTGGGCATAGTGTGTTTGCTGTTTTAGCCCGACCTTTGCAGAATGTTGGGGAGCAGCCTCTCCTAATTGGTGTCAAATTTTTGGAACATATAAACAACACCACTGCATCCCAAGCAAAGTGTTAAACACCAATGAAGTCAACCTCAATAAGGTCTTTGCCATAGTAACAGACAATGCAAGTTACATGCATGAGGCATTTGCAACTGTGCTATACTGTGTCCTGTCAAATGCAATGCATGTCACTTGAATCGCCCACCTCCTCAATTTGGTGTTGGAAGTCTGGGCTAACACACTGGAAGACTTGAACTCTGTTGTTGCCCTGGTTAAGAAAATCTTCTACCAGAGCCCAATGTGTAGGCATCAGTACTGGGCATTCACGGTAGCAAAGCAGGGAATTATACCTAAGATGTCAGTATATGCAGTGCAAACTTGGCGGTGTTCCTGGGTGAATGTTGTTCAGTATTTGGAAGACTATGTGCCTGTTTTAACTGAATTTCTTGAAAATGTGCCATCTGATGCAGCAATCTTAAATTGCCTAAAGTACTTGTTAAAAAGCAAAGCAATGGAGCTGGTGACACAAGCGACTTTTGTGTCAGAACATTCTTCTGAACTAGTCAACATTATAGAACAATTTCAGTTGAACAGCCAGCCACAGGGACACTCCATATTTGGAAGAGTGCAAAATGTACACACAGTGGGGGAAACAGAATATAAAGTAAATATGGTTGAAATGTTGTCCAGATTTCTGGCACAGGAAAACCAAAACTGTCAACCTTTTTCAAAAGATTTTGCTGGACAGCATTCAAAAGTTGGACCAAATTTTAAAATCTCATCCCTCACTCAGCACATTCATGGCTGCCCAAATCTTTGACCCCTAGCAGCTGCCAACACTGGACAAAGACAAGACAAAATATGTCCAGGAATTACTAGGTCTTGCCATGGTCTCAAACTTTGAGTGGCATGAGTACAGAAGTCTTGCACAGTAGATACCCAGTGATGATTTTATTATTGCTGAGTGGTGGAACGCAAAAAGTGATGCACTGCCACATCTTGCTGCTGTAGCAAAAAGATATATATGGCTACCTGTAAGCACAGTAGATGTTGAGCTGACTTTTTCACTGTACTCTGATCTTTTAAAAGATAATTGCCAAAGTTTTACAGATAATGTGAGACTGCTTCTTATGTTGAAGTACAATAAGAAGTTCTAAGGTTAATGTCAGTCTAAGTTGGATAACAGTTGTTGCTTTTTCTATGTATCAGTTGGGGTGGGTGTGGGGGTAGTTGTACCATACTGATGCTGTAGAGTACTGCTTGGTTTATTAATTCTAAAGTTGAGAAAACAATGCTACTATTGGTGGAGGTGGTGCTATACTTTTACTGTTTATCATATTTCTGATTTGACAAAATGATTCTACTATTGGTGGTGGGGTGGTGGCACTATACTTTTATTGTACAACACTGTTTGGTTTATCATACTTCTGATTTGACAAAACACTGTTGGAGGGGTGGTGGTGGTACTATACTTTGACTGTAGAATACTGTTTATGCTACTACTGGTGGTGGAGGATGTGGTACTATACTTTCGCTCTAATATACTGTTTGGTTTATTATACTTCTGATTTGACAATTATACTATTAGATTGTGTATACTGTATATTATATATATGTATTGTATATTGTCTACTGTTTTTAATCCATCAATTTGTGTGTAAGTGTGGATGTGTTTTTTGTTTTTTTTTTAAACGTAAACCTTTTGCTGGCTGTCTTTATACACATCACAAAGCAATTGAAATGGAAAACCTATATTGCTCCTCACATAGGAAAATTGTTCATGCAGCATCCCATAAAATCCCCACAAAAAGCATCCAAAGTCCCACAAAATCCCCACAAAATTTGCTGAAAATCTCTGCAGTTTTTCAGTGGCCCTAGTAATAACTGCTGCAGCAGTAATCTCTTGTTAGGAGCCTGGTATTCTGGCTTCGGCTTAATAACTTTCTAATCCAAACTTTCTGTTTTCTAGGTATATGTCTAGGACTGGCCGGCAGGAGTGAATGCTTTGTTTTTAAAGGTATTAATTTTATTAAACAACACACAACCATAAAAACAAACAAACAAATCACCCAAGATCACCAATCCTATAACTAGTGAAGACTCTAGCTGTTTTCTTACAGAAAAGCCCACACAATTATCCCTTAGGTGTCTGACATTTGTAGATTTATCCTTCATTAGTGCTCCCAGGAAAAGGAGAGTTACTTAAAATCACAACTGTACTGTTGTAAATGTGACAAAAACAGGTCTTGTTGAACGAGTGCCCTTGGATGCATCACTGTCACACATGGCACAGGTAGTGCTGTAGGAAAGAAATGAGCCACAAACAATGCAGACATGGAGATCTTTGGGGGCCTTAAAATTAGCAGGCAAAATAAAATAAAAAAGCTTACAGCAAACAAAGGGAAGGATACACTAGGACTACACCTACAAGTCAAAACACTGCGCACCATTTTTTTTGCAATTTTTACTTTAGCTCCTCTTTAACTGATGAATAACCAAGAAATTTATTAGAGAGTCAAGGAGCAGATAAGGCACTATCCATGCAATGAAGTAGCCAGAGATCAGGAAGGATCTTCTACAGTGACAGTTTAGGCAGGGAAAAATGGGCAGACTAGGTGGGCCTAGCAGTCCTTATATGCTGAGAAATGTTGTGTTTCTATGTTTTTATGTAACTTTATTTCACATAGACTGTACTGTATAACAAATCAATGTACAATACAAGAGTAAGAGGGGAAAATGTTGCTCCCATTTAGCCACACAGGGAGTGTCAAACAGAACAGAAATAGATTACAGTGAGACTAGAGAGAGGTAAAACAGAGGCAAGTTAACTCACTTCCTTATGGTTGTACAATATGTAAATGGTAGTGATAGGATTCAAACTGTGGGATCCTGATTCACAGCTCTGCATGCTAACCACTGGGCCCAACGGTCTAGATTAGGCCAATACCAGGGGCCTATCCCTGGTGCTGGTTTTCAAACCATCTCAGATCAATCCTGCACTAGAAGACTGTTCTGACCGCCCATAAAAAAATTATTTTGCTGATAACAAAGCTTTTTTTTTTTTTTTCAATTTTTGCAGCAGGCCTTAACGTCTCACCAATTTCACTGTTATAATTGTAGTTGTATGAGGACTACATCCAGCATCAGTTTTTATAAATTATTTCGTATGCTTGATGTCGTGGCACTGCTTTTCAGTAATGCTCCCTACATTGTACACAATGGTTCAAGTCCACCCAACACCAGGAAATTAGTTTAATCCCACAACACCAAACTCATTTATGGCCACCCTCTCCCACTTATAATTTTTTTATTCTCTGGTTGTGGATTGTAATCTCTGAGGAATGCCTACTCCATAAAGACTGGGGTATGTCCACCTGATAGGCTGATGATGCACATGTAACTTCAAAGGTAAAATTCAACCCACATTAGGCTCTGTTCTGTCCCAGAATCCTCAGATAAACTTGTGCATTAAAGTGGGCTGCTGCACAGCCTCTAGTGCTCCTACAATTTCAGCATTTTTACTTCTGCATTTTCACATAAAATAGACCTAATTGTTGTGATTTGTAACCTCTTTCTTTCACTACAGATGTAAATTCCCTGCATCTGTCAGCTACCTTTTACTGGGTTTCATATCCCAGCTAGGGGCCAGCAAGGCACTGGATTCATTTACATTAGTCAGACTTTCAATCTGATGTTTACGCTTATATATCTTTCATATGTGACATGAGCCTTTCAAATTGTCCCCTGGTTGTATCTTTGAATTTGGCTACTCCTGCCCCCCAACCCCCAGCTATCAGGGCTGGCATGTTGATTGTGCCCATGTGACCCATCTTGCAGGGCTCACATGTAACGCCATGTGTCTATGAACTACAGAGTGCTCCCCTGCATAATTGGGCACTCTCATGACTCTTTTTCAGGATATGCTGAATGGCCATCTGGAGCCCCTGTTAGCGGTTCCAGAAATTGACCACATCTTCTCCCTGCAGCAGCATCAAATACTCGAGCAAGAAGGAGCACTGTTTGGCAGCACAAACAATCAAGCAGTGGTAGGACTATGGACTAGTGTTACTGCTAGTACCATACTGTTTCCAAGCACTCAGCGTGCTCCCTATCTGCCATGTTTCCCTGGGCATTGATCAGTACCCCTCCTCTCCATCTTCCTCAGCATGAGTGTATGTGTGCTTAGCTGGAGATGTCATAGAAACATAGAATTTGTTGGCAGAAAAGGGCCACTTGGCTTGCTGAGTCTGCCCAGATGGTTGCTGCCTAGTCTGTCTCTGGAGACCCAAACAGGTCTCTGGTGACCGTCCTTCCTCTCCTTCTATTTATTAATATTCCCCTATGTTTGTACCATGCATACTTGAAGCTCCCTACTGTTCCAGCCTCCACTACTTCCACTGGCAGTCTGTTCCAGGTGTCCATCACACTTTCAGTGAAGTAGTACTTCCTCACATCCCTCTTAATTTCCACCCCCCAGCTTCATTACATGCCCCCTGGTCCTGATGCTCTTTCTTACTTGAAAGAGATTACCTGAGCTGGCCTGCAGTTGCAGGTGCTGGATTTCCGCCTGTGATGCAAATGCCCCAAGTTTGAATCTGGACTCGGGACGTCAGAGGGCTGCTGGGGGGGGTGAGTGTCCTATGGACTGCTCATCTCCTCTGGAAGGAGGGGGTGACTAGCATGTGATTAACCCATGGTGGAGGCTGGGGAGACTAGAGCTGCTGGAACCTGTTCTTGTTGGGAAGTGTCAGACGTTTGGCGTGTCGCCTTAACATCATTGCATGACACACTTCCTGGGGTGAAAAACTGTGAAAAAATTGGTGGTTCTGCCTCTGCAGAATGATATCCACCCCACATAGTGGACTTCACACTGTTGACCAGGCTGCTCCCATGTTACATACTCACGTTCATCAGGGGAAGATGCCTCCCCCTTGATGGCTTCACCTCTGCGGGTAAGCTGGTGGTGGTGGTCAGGGGTAGGGTCAGTTCCATGGCAAAAGGTGCAGGGTAGAGCATGCATGGCTGGCAGATGCATGGCCAAGCAAAAAAAAAAGGAAAAGAAAAAAAAGAGACTACCTTTCTGTACCCTGTTCACCCCCTATGAGGTACTTGCAGGTCTCTATCATGCCCCCTCTCACTCTCTTTTCTTCCAGTGTGTATATGTTGAGATCCCTCAGTTTCTTAGCATACGGCTTTTGATGAAACCACTGTACCATTTTTTTTTTTTGCAATTTACTTCTCTTTTTTACTGGCCGAAACCCCTAACCCCACGAACGGGCTCACCCCGGCCATGGCACCTGACCCTTACTCCGTGAAGCCCCCCGGAGTGGAACCGCCGAAGTGGAACTGAAGTGGCTGAAGGGTCTGGCACCGTGCTGGCTCATATGCGGTGATCGGCATTTTGTTTTCTAATTCGAATCCCCTTGGAGCTAGGACGTGCGATGATGCAAGGGTGAGTGTGTCTGTGCTAGCTCCACCCCATGTTTAGGTGTGGCATGCTTGTCCCCCAGCCTCCACTAGAGGGCAATCGATGCTGACACACTGGTGTCCCCCTAGCCCAGAGAAGGAGAGCAGTCCTCCCGGATGCTCGATCCTTCTCCTTCCCTGCCGACCCCTGATGACCCGTGCTCGTCCCTGAACATGGGTCACCAGTGTGGCGTGAGGTGTGGTGTCCAGTGCCTCAAACCTCAGCACTACTGGGCTGATCCCTGTCCAATTTTAATTGTCCTCCTCTGGATTGCCTCCATATATCTATGTCCTTTCTGAGGTGCGACCTCCAGAACTGGACACAATACTCCAGGTGGGGTCTCACAAGTGAACAGTACAGTAATAATTCCACCTTCCTTGTCCTGCTGGCGATATCTCTCCCTGTGCATCCCAGCCTCCCACTGACCCTACCCACTGCTTTGTCACATTGTCCTGACACTTTGAGGTAATCAGATATGATAACCCCAAGGTCCCTTTCTTGCTTAGTGACTCTCAGTACCCCCATCCTATACTCAGCTTCTGGGTTTCTATGCCCTACAGTGGGTGCATGATTTTGTATTTTTTTGCATTGAACCCCAACTGCCATGCTCTTAACCATTCCTTGAGTTTTTCTAAGTTCCCTACACATTTTCTCTACCACCTTCAGAGTGTCCATCTTATTACAGATTGTGCCATTCCTATTTGGGCAATACTAAACAAACAAAAAAAGAAACTGCCCCACCCATCCTCCCTAGCTCAATCCTTTAAAATATAACCCCCATATCCCAACACTCTGCTACAATCCCAATCCTCCCATCTCCCCCCCACCCAGCACCCACAATTTCATGTTTCAAACAAAAAAACTCCCACAATGGAAGACTGGTACAAACCACCCACCTCTACCAGGCTGCCATCTTTAATGCTTTTCTCTTATAAAAATCAACATTTCCCCCACACCCCTTCCTGGTAGCACCTAACTACCACCCTCCTCCCCCAGCACTCAGATTTTCTTTGTGGGTTGTGTCAGTTGCCTTCATTGTCATGCCTTAGGGTTAGGCTTTTATTTAAAGAATTTGTGGGTGTTAGGGGGAGGAGGGTGGGATTTGGGTGCTACCAGAGTGGGAGGAATTATGCATCCTGTCTGGTCCTGTAGCCTTGTCTACTTTCAGAGCTGCAAGTCCCTTCAGGATTCTTTCCTCTGAAAATGGACTTGTGCCTACCCTCCCCACCTTTGTTTCTGCTGCTTAAGGCTGGGCAAAAGTAGCAAATTCCAAGTGCACTAAATGTTCACGAAATTCAGCAAATGTTCAAGAACTTTCATGGAATCTTCTGAAATCTTGTAAATGGTCGCAACTCACTCAGTATTATAATTAGATATTTGCAACATGATGAGTATTGTTTGGAAGATGCCCAGAAAGGATACCATGTTTCATGACATTTTTAATGGGGGTGGGGAAGTTATAGGGACTCAAAGTCTGGCAATTTATTATTCATGTGACAATTTCTGAAAATATTTCTATGCTTACATATTAGCCATCTTTGGAGCTAGATAACTGAAAACTGATATGCATACTTTCTTGGAAGAGTCAGAGAAACTGCTAAATAGAGAAGTAATTGGTTGAGTAAATTGTAAGTGAAAAGAGTTCAAAATTTCACAAATTATTTGTTAAACCATGTGAACATTTTCAAAATATTTGAATGTTTATTGCTTCACTGCTATTGCAGGTGTACACTCAAGATTTGGCATGCATACCAAAGTAAATATATCCTGGAGTCTTATTAAGCCAGATAAAAGTGGTTTGGTAGGTTAAAATTTATTGTGAATACTTTAGAAATTACCAGTTGGCCAAATTTGCTGAAAAGTTCATGGCACATGAAAGGTAATGCCACTAGAATTACACTTGTAGAATATAACTTTCACAACGTACTTATCACCACTGAATCACCTTACCCCTACTAGCATTATGGCCCTACACTGGGTCACCAACACTCCTGCAACAGTAATACTTAGCATCATGCCCTATCATGACTAAAGATATACAAATACTTGCGTCACAATGGCCTAAGTCGTAGCTATTTGTAAGATGTGGTGTCACTTGGTGCCACTGTTTTCAAATAAAAATATACATTGTTATCTACAGGTTTGTGAAGAGTCAGTGGGTGGCATTGTGCAGAAAGAATGCTGCATGTGTGCTGCACAAGTCATGAAGTTAGTGAGCTCTAGTGGCCATCTGGCATATTGTAAGAATCCAGGCTAGTGCACAGTGATGTCCATGACTAGTCATCATGGTTCCTCACTCAAAACAGTGACCTGACACTTGGCACCACTAAACTATTACTATGGAGCCTCCTATGAATGCTACCTTATTGACATTTCACCCAGCCTTTACCTTCCTCTACAATAGCAATGCAAGTCTATGACTGAGTAAAATGTATGGAAATAGCTTCTACAAAAGTACAGTATCACAGCATTCCACAATTTTACAAAATCTCATGAAATTCAACTTTAATTAGCAATGTTATTTTGGAATCTTTGGCTGCTTATAACTTGGCCAGCCTTTGAACAAGAGATTAGAGAGTTGATACACAACCTCTTTTTTATCATATTGGTTTTCTCTTGGCTGGCAGCTCATCTCTCTGGGGTATACCATGTTCATAGGGAAAACACCCTGATCAGATAGATAGATAGTAAGATACTTTATTTACACAGCACTCCTTCCCTGTGGCTTGGAGCGCTTAACAAAGTCATAAAACAATACATAGATAGTATCAGGCAACAAGCCTAATGACAAACAACAAAGCATGCAATAGTGGCTGAAACCAGCCATCATTCAGTTGGCTACTGCCTTTTCTCCAACATTTTTTTCCATCCCATCACCTCTCGTGGAGGTGGTGCCTCTGTTAGGATGAAGATATGCTAATGGTTACATTGGACATCGAATCTTTGTATACGAATATCCCCCATGAGGGTTCACTCGATGCAACTGCATATTTTCTCAATACTAGAGATCCAGATGATAATCCCTCAATGGGCTTTTTAGTTAAACTTCTGAAATACGTGTTCAAATGTAATGTGTTTTCGATTTAATAAAGATCTTTATTTATTTACTGAAATTACGGAAACTGGGTAGGCCCACTGAGACAAGACAGTCTCTTTTTCAGTGGAGACCTGGAAAATGCAGTACATTGATAGTGCAATAGTTGACACAGGAAATCATACAAGTATGACAATTGCAATAACAAGACCAACTAATAAAGTTACAGGAACATGTCATAATACAACACAATTACGTCATACAAATATTCACAACCAGCATACAAAATTTACAGAGAACATAATTTCTACAGTTAAGACCCACTAGTATAGATAACAGTATCATAAAATATACTATGGAAAACAATAGCATAATCATCAATCCCTTTTTACAGATAACATTGTACATAATTCAGATTGCACTGATAACATTGTACCTAATTTAGGAATCCAGTGATGCTAAGCACACAGGTGGTGGAAAAGTAGAAAGCCCGGAAGTCATCACTAGCAGGAGCAAGGCAGGGCAGCCAGATGAGCTTGCAGCGAGCACTGAAATTGAGGGAGCAAAGAGCAAGCCAGGACTGAGGAGGGTAATGAGTTCCAGGAGGACACAGCAGAAAAGGCGAATGATCTCTGTGCCACAGAGAGACTCAGGTTTGGTGCTACAAGGAGGGGTAGGGAGGCATGCTGGGGAGTTGATATTGGATGATATCAGCTAGGCAGGGAGCCATGAATAAATGTACTAGCCTGTGAACAAAGCTCAGGGTGGCATAGCACAGTTTGGCCTCATAGCACAACCATCCCATGGCAGATAGGACATCACAATGATGATGACGAGCATGGGTTCCCAGAGCAAACCTAGCCACTCTGTGGTAGACCTACGAGAGATGTGATGATATGGTTGCAGAGGTTGAGAGAAGCAATGGGGCACCATACAAGAGGAGAGGCAGGAGGGTGGCATCCGCAATCTTGCGACAGGCAGTTGATGTAAGGAAGGGATGAATGCGGTAAAGGACCCTGATTTTTGGGTTAAGGATTTTGGTGAGAGGTGTTACATGTGCATCCAGTGTAAGTGATCGATCTAAGGTGACCCCCAGGTATTTAAATGACTCAACAGATACAAGGGCAGTCCCATTACCTGACAGCACAGCCAGATGGAGGAGGGTACATGCTGGTGATCTAGACAACAACCTGCACTTATTTTTGTGTTAAGCACCAGCTGCTTTTGAACAAACCAGTCCTCAAGGGTGTTACAGTCGGATTCCAGCTTTGCGTTAAGCCAGCCTGTGTGAGAGGAGGAGCAGTAGAGGATAACATCGTCCACACAGAGGTGGATTGAGGCTCCACCACAATTATTAGGGAGATCATTGATGTACAAAAAAAAGAGCAGAGGACCCAGTATGGAGCCCTGGGGACAATGTGGGTTATGGACCTTGGAGCTGACTGGGATCCCGCCCATTTCACATGCTGAGTGTGGCCATAGAGGTAGCTTTGAATTCAAGCTAGGGCAGAAGTATCAAGGGCAAGTATGTTCAGCTGGCATAGCAGCAAGTCATGGTTGACTAAATCAAAGGACTTGGTCAGGTCTACGAATATGGCATCTGTAGCATGGCCAATGTCCATGGCACAGAATATGTCAGATGTGACTTTGACCAAGGCTATCAAGGTACTGCAATGTTTCCTAAAACCCATGCTGGGAGGTTGCAAGCAGCTGGTTTAGGTCTAAGTGGTCCTGCATGTGATCATAGATTATTCGTTCTTGTATCTTGTCTAGTGGGCATAAAATCGAGATTGGGTGGAAGTTTTCCACTATGGAGTTAGGACCTCCCTTTTGGATGGGGACAACTACTGCTACCTTTCATTTCTCCAGGATGGTACAAGTAAGTAATGATCTGTTAAATAGATCCCGAACTGGAAAGGCAAGTGCATCAGCTCCTAGCTTAAGAAATTTTGGTTCCAGTGTGTTATGCCCAGGGGAGCTGTCAGCCTTCAAATTCTTTAGAAGACAATGGACTTTATCAAGAGTGGCTAGGTTTAGGTGGAAGGCAGGATGAGCCATAGAGTCAGCTGATTGCAGAGGACCCAAATTGGGGGGTTGGGGAGGTCTGTCAAAAATAGATGCATATTTTTGAAGATCTGTAAAGAACTCATTAAAGCCAGTTGCTATGGAGAGAGGGTCACTAAGAATGGAACCCTGGGCATTAAGGGAGCAAGCTGGGGATGTAAGAGGTATTCCCCTTTAGAAGGGAGTTAACCTGTCTCCAAAATTCTTTTGGATTGCTGAGGTGCTTGGTCTGGAGATTTCTAAAATGTAGGCACTTTGCTTTCTGGATGGCATTCCTGCAGCTGTTCGTTAGCTGCCTATAAGTTTGCCAGTCAGTAGGTAATCCACTACCCTTGTATCTATGCCAGGCTTTATCATGCAAGGATATATATTTTTTCTTTTAGTTGTTTAACCAGTAGTAGCACACTAAACTGAAAGTGTTTTTACAGGAGTGACCTGGGAGCACAGGGAAGTTAAGTGACTTGCTCAGGGTCACACAGTATGCAAGTGGAAGCTGTGGGATTCAAACCCAGGTCTGGTCTGCTGGATGTCACTAGATTTGCAGCTCAGAGCCTTAAACCACTGTGCTATACTGCCTCCCAAGATGAGTTTATATATGCAATATGAGCTGCCTTAGTTCTTTAGAGAGCCAAGGAGCTTTGATACCTTTTATCTGGCATCTCTTCATAGGGGTGTGGAGGTCAATAATATCAGTGAGTTCAGTCACAAGGTTGTCTAAAGCTCAATTGACATCTGGTAGGGTATTTATTGGGCCCCATTCAATATCTTGGACTGCATCCGTGAAAGCTTTGCAGTCAAATTTTGTCATGTCTTAGACCATTACAACCCTAGGTGGGGGATTAGGGAAGTTATTGTGCCAAATGCAGATAGTTGGCGAGTGGTCACTTACACTGTCTGAGAGAACCTCTACAGATTTTATCTTAGAGACACAGCTAGCGACCACCCAATTGAGTGAGGTATGGTTGCCAGTCTTTGTGTTAAGGCAAGTAGGGATGCTAACCATTTGAACCAAATTGGAATCAGGCAGTGTGACAGATGGTTTGGCAGAGTCAGGGTTCAACCAGCCAATACTGAAGTCTCCCCCAAGGACCAGGTCATAACATGGCAGGCTAGAAAGGGAGGTAATGAAGGAGGGTAGGCAGGAGGATGTTACTTTAGGTGGTAGGTACACACACCATACCAGCAGTTTTTTTATAGTGTCAAGGGTGAGAGAGAGGAATATTGATTCCACCTTGGAAGGACCAGGTCCAGGGATTAGGGTAGCATCAAGGCTGTCCCTGACATACATAAGGATGCCCACCCCTTTTTTCAGGCAATCCAATATGAAACATCTTTACCCAGGCAGCAAAACCTCATGTTGCCTGATACTTGGTTTTAGTCAGGTCTCTGTGATGCCTAGATTATCAGGAGTGCTTCCAACTCTGGCATTTTAGGTCTAAGGCTGTGCATGTTTAAGGTAACAATTTCCAACCCTTTCTGTAGCTGTTGAAATACTGCTGGAAGGTTGGGAGCAGAGGTATCATTAGCAGGCCCAGGATTATGCTCCACATTGCCTGCAAGGATTATTAGGAGGAGAAAAAGGAGTGAAGGCCTGATTGAAGAGGCAAGACATTTTTTGAGATATCTGGTGGAAAATGGAGACATTTGCAGCTTTCCAAGTAGCCAGGATCCTAGGCAGACAACTTCATGTTTTGGCAGATAAGGGACAGGGATTCATGAGTCAAATCGTTGGGGGTGGGGATGATTCCCAATGCAATTCGCAATGAGGGTATGTTAGGGATAGGGCTATAAGGTAGTCTGCTACAATGAGAAGTACCAGGTTTTTCGTAATGTACAGTAGTGTTAATTTGCCCATCATGCATAGTTAAGCTATAGCTTGCAGAGCTACAGTGTGATTGGAGCAGGCTAGGTGGACAGCAGTGGGCAGCAGCCAATGGGAAAGCAAAATGAATTATCTACAAGGGTTGACTAGAAAGCGATTGAGGGTGGCCTATAGTTGACAGTGAAAGATCCTCTTACTTCAGTCACACTGTAAAAAAGAACTAAGGTCCCTCTAGTGGAAGACCTTTATAATCTGCTAATGGGAAACAGGACACTAAAATAAAAACCAAAAAAAACTTAAAACAGAAACAAAAAAAAAACCTTAAAACAACTCTAAATATCAAATTGAATCAACTCTAACAAGATCTTTACTTACAGACCAAAGGGAAAGTGAGGGTGGACTGTGCTAGGATGGGGCGAGGGATCAAGGCAGCCCTGGCAAAAAGGGATCCAGGGGAAGGGGTTGAGGAGCAGTGGGAACACCTAAAAGAAGCCATTGTGTAGGTGATAAATCATTGCATTAGGCTGAGTAACAAGGGAAAAAGAAGAAATAAACCACTATGGTTCACAAAGGAGGCGACAGAGAAAGTGAGGGACAAAAAGGGGGCTTTCAGAAAATACAAGGTGACTCAGAAGGATGAGGAAAGGGCTGTGTACCTAGAGAGACAGAGGCAGGGAAAGCTGCTAGGAGTGCAAAGGCAGAAAAAGAGGAGAGATTACCACAGATGGTAAATGGGGAGCAAGTATAGAAGGAAGGCCAAGGGAGGGATTGTAAGGCTCAAAGGGAAGGAAGGTGTGTGTTTAGAGGGTGGCCTAGAAAAAGCATTGATACTGAATGAAAACTTTTGTTCAGTATTCATGGCAGAGGAGGAGGGACAGGGACCACAATTAGGCATCAGAAACAATGAGAAGAGAGAGGGGTAAACACCAGTCCTTTTTCAGAAGAGAGTCCTGGAGGAAGTCACAAAACTTAGGGTGAGCAAAGTGATGGGACTAGATGATATACACCTCAGAATATTAAAGGAATTATGGACAGAGCTAGCAGCACTGCTGGTGGCCCTGTTTTGTGTTCAATACAGGGGTGGTTCCAGAGGACTGGAAGGGGCAAATGTAGTCCCTCTTCACAAGAGTGGTAGCAGGGAGGAGGCAGAAAACTATAGGTTAGTCAGCCTCACCTCAGTAGTGGGTAAGATTATGGAGGCGCTGCTTAAGGAAAGGATTGTGAAACACTTGGAAACCATGGGAGCACAGGATCCAAGGCAGCATGGATTCACAGCAGGAAGGTCATGTCAAACGAATCTGATTGACTTTTTTGACTGGGTGGCAAAGAAGGTGGATCAGAGAGGAACGGTGGATATCACCTACCTCGACTTCAGCAAGGTCTTCGACACTGCACCGCACAAAAGGCTGGTGAACAGGCTAGGTAGCCTGGGGGTGGGCCACAAAGTGAAAAACTGGGTTAGAAACAGGCTGAGGGATGGGAAGCAGAGGGTGGTAGTAAATAGGATAAAATCCAAGGAAAGGAGAGTAACAAGGATCAGTCCTGGGGCCAGTCCTTTCTAATGTCTTCATCACTGACACTGCTGAAGGGCTAGAGGGGAAGGTTTGCCTATTTGCAGATGATAACAAGATCTGCAACAGAACTGACACTCCAGAGAGGGTCAAATGAAAGAAGGGATCTGGAAAAGTAGAAAAAATGGTCCAAAGTGTAGCAATTGACATTGCAGAGGGACTGGAAGGGAACAAATGTCTCTTTGCAGATAACACAAAGATCTGCAACAGGGTTGATATGCAAGGTGGGATGAAAAGGAAGAAAAGGGACTTGGCTAGGTCGAAGGAATGGACAAATGTATGGCAGCTTAGAGTCAATGCAAAGAAGTGCAAAGTAATGCACCTGGCAAACAAAAACCCAGGGGAAGAGTACACAAATGGGGGTGAGATACTGACCACAACAAAAATGTAAAGGGACCTGGGGATAGTTGTTTCAGAAGTCCTAAAGGTGAGCCAGCAATGTGAGAAGGCAGTAAGGAGGGCTGGGGGGATACTGGGATGCATAGGGAGAGGCATCACCAGTAGAAAACAGGAAGTTGTTGACCCCCTGTACAGACAGTTGGTAAGACCACATCTGGAGTACTGTGTACAGTTCTGGAGACACCATCTCCGAAAAGACATAGACAGGGTGGAGGCTGTCAGGAGGAGGGCAACCAAAATGGTGCAGGGTCTGCACCAGAAGACATTTGAAGAAATACTAAAGGAACTTAAGATGTATAGCCTCGAGGAGAGGACAGACATAATAGAAACTTTCAAATACCTCAAGGGAATCAACAAAGTTCAAGAGGGTAGCATCTTTCAGAGAAAGAGATGTGCAAGAACAAGGGGGCACAATTTGAAGATAGAGGGAGGACAGCTCAGAGGTAATGTGAGAAAGTATTTCTTCACAGAGGGGGTTGTAGATGCATGGAATGGCCTTCCTGAGTAGGTCATAGAGTCAAAAACAGTGGGGGAATTCAAGAATGCATGGGACAGACATAAGGCAATTCTAGTTGGGGGTAGGAGGAAGTAGGCTATTGGTTAACTAGGATCTGCAGCTTATCTGTTAGGTAGGGAAATGGGCAGACTAGGTGGGCCAAGCAGTGCTTATCTGCCATTAAATTCTATGTTTCTATGCTTCTAATTAAAATGTAATGCAAAGAAGTGCAAAATCATGCATCTGAGGCGAAGAAACTCTGCAGAGAGCTACATGATTGGGGGGGAGTGCTGGCAATCACCAGGAAAGAAACACATTTAGGGATAATCATCTCAGATGACCTAAAGTTGGCCAAACAGTGTAACAAGGCTGTGGGGAGGGCCACTGGATGTTGGTGTGCATAGGAAAGGCAAAATTAGCAGCAGAAGGAAGATTCTGATGCCAATAAGCAAAATCCTGGTGAGGCCTCATCTAGAATACAGTGTTCTGTACTGGAGACCGCATCTTTGTAAGGACATAGACAGGGTAGAGGCAGTCCAGAGAATGTCGACCAAGATGCTGTGGGGCTTGCATCAGAAAACATATGAGGACCGATTAAACTACCTCAATATGTATATTCAGGAAGAAAGGAGGGAACGGGGAGATATGCTAGAGACCTTTAAGTATCTTAAAGGCTTGAACAAAGTGCAGGTGGGTGACATCTTTCACTACAAGAGTTGTATAAAGATGAGGGGACATGATATCAGATTGGAGGGGGGCAGGATAAGAGGAAATGTGAGGATGTTTTTCTTCACAGAAAGGGTAGCAGATGCTTGGAATATCCTGCCCCAAGAAGTGGTGAGTGCTAACACAGTGGGGAGATTCAGGTATGCATGGGATAGACATAAAGGAACTCTAGATATGAGGAAGAGAGGTGAAAGCCAATGACCAAGTAAGGTCAGCAGCCACTGATGCAGGCAGGGAATAAGGGCAGACTATGTTGGCCTAGTGGTCCTTATCTGCCATCAACTACTATGTTACTATGGGGGCCACTTAAGCCCCCTCAGTAGTCAATATTTATCTTCATAAATGGGAGAATGATGTAATTTTGAATGCTAACCACCCCTTTTTGTCACGGGATTATTTTGTGGAAAAGATTTATAGATGATATGGTACTAATATTTGGGGGCTGATTTACAAGTGTTTGTATAGATTTTTCATGAATCAAATCCACATTTGAAATTTAAGTATACCTGCCAAAAAGATTCCATTTCCTATTTGTTCCTGTCCCTTCCTAGAGATCCTAATGGAAGTATTTGCATAGACATGTTCAGAAAGGACATGGATGGCAATAGCACTGCACAAAATAATAATGTATGCCCTGGGCAAAGAGAGGGTGTGTGTGCATGAATGCAGGCGCTATGTTATATTCAGCATGTTAGCACAGTGCAAAGTGAGTTTGTGCGACATATAGCGCAGCACAAGTTACCACCCAGAAAAAGGTAGTGTTAACTCTGGGTAAAAACAAGGATGGGGTGTGGACACAGTAGCAACAGGCAACAGGGCTGTATGCAACAGCAGCATAATGGTGCACCTGTTGACTGCAGTCATTGGGCAGGAAAAGAAGGCAGAAGGCCACCTTGGGCCACTCCATATAACAAGGAAGAGATATGCTGCAAACCAATGGTACTGGCCACGAGTCCTAGCAAAGTACCCTGGCAGTGCCCATGTCACTTTCTTCTGGCACCAGTCCCAACTCTGTCAGGCAGTTGAGGGTGGCCTAGTACCCAGTGGACACCCTGTTGGTGAGTACATGCAACGCACACCCCCAATCTCTCCATAGGGGGTACACCAACACAACACAGCACACACATGCTGCACTGAGGGGAAGGAGGGTGGTGAGGAGAGGGTGAACAGGTGCCTAGGATGCACCACATAGTAGGTGGTGCCACACAGCTAGGGTCATCCACACAATGCACATGTTCCAGTGATGGGAATGTGCCTGACATCATTGGGCCTGTATGAAGGTATGTGTTTGACGCCCCCGGGCACATACTGCACACCTGTACATGCACTCTGTCACACATGGCTGGCTATGTGTGTGGTACTGAGAATCCCATGCCATTGGCACAGCATATGTGGGTCACAGGACAGTATGACAGTGTTGTTCACTGTTTTTATTAAGTCTTTGGTAACCGGGTAAGGCCCACTAGGCATGAGTGCCTGTTTTCAGGGGCGACCTGGGAGCACTGGGGGGATAAGTGACTTGCTTAGAGTCACACAGTATGCCAGTGTAGGTTGTGGGAATCAAACCCAGGTCTGCTGGATGTACCAAGCTCATTCATAGCTCGTTACTCTAACCGTTAGTCTGTATTGCCAGCTGTTAGTACACACCCACCAGCTGGGCCTGTCTATGTGTGAATAGCAGCATTTAATGTTACTTGACACTCCGTATGCATCATATCCCTCATAATAACAGCTATCCATGGTACTGTAGTGTACAATACATATTGTAGCAGAAACAACAATATGTCTATGGCACGCAGCGCAACCACCCATGCCTGTGGTGCTTGTCCCCTGGAAAGCAATAGTCTGTGCTGCTGTGTACAAACCCAGCGAGCAGCTACCAACTTGTATTTCTAGTGTGACATACAGGTGGTGCTGTGTGCACCCTGAAATAGCCCAGGCAATCTACACGTGGAAATGCATGCAAATCAGACCGTAATGATATGCTAATGTGGCTGCCCTAAGAATGCCTAAGTAGGCTCATTTATTTATCGGTTTTGAATATGGCAGAATTTTGCCTTGGGCAAATATGTCTGAACCCTAAGCATGGCTCTACAGTATTTTGCCTGTATTGTTGGTTACAGTTGTTATGTACCACTTCTTTTCTAGTGCCCACAGTGGCCAAGTACTGTAGTTCACCTGCGCCTGACTCCACCTCTGTGTGCACTGGACTGCTGTTGCTGTTTGCACTGCCCAGTTGCTATATTCAAAGATGTCTTTGCACTGCACTCAAAGCCATGTTTGCCCACCTTCGTTTGCCACTATATTCAGGAGTGTTTACACCTGGGATATTCCTTTGACTATTGCGTGCTGTTGGCTGTGGGCTAATTTGCCCATTGGACAGTGCATATTTTGCCCTGGGAAAAGTTTTGGTACTGGGCCCCAGAACTTAACACTGGATTTGGTTTAAAACCATACTTTTAGAAAACTGATGTAGTATCAAACTAGTTTGTTCTATCCTTGGTTCTTTTGTATGAATGTATTTTAGGGATCAACTGACTTTGCTATTTTCATGGATTTTAAATGCTATTTATTATCTGTCCATGTTTGTTTATTGATGTGATGTGGAGTGAAATCAGGGGAGGAAACCTTTTTCTGCTATATCAGCGGAAAAAGGAAGAAGGGAAGAAAGTAAGCTGTTGGTTAACTAGGATCTGCTGCTTATCTGTTAGGTAGGAAAATGGGCAGACTAGGTGGGCTAAGCGGTCCTTATCTGCCATCAAATTGCATGTTTTATGTTTAAGGGGAGGAATTGTAAGGTTAAAAGTGAAGGATGAGGCTCTGGACGACAGCAGACAAAAAGCAGAGGCCCTAAATGAATACTTTTGCATGGTATTCATGAGGGAGAATCAGGGCCCTGCCAGTCAACAGTATCAGAGCCGAGACCAGAGGGGTTCAGAGAATGTGCACCCTGGTGTTCACCACAGACAGGGTCAGGAAGGGCCTATTCATATATCAGACCCCAACAAGGCCCCTGGCCCTGATGGTTTACACCCTAGAGTGGTCAGGGAGAAACATAGAAACATAGAATTTGACGGCAGATAAGGACCGCTTGGCCCACCCAGTCTGCCCATTTCCTACCTGATGGATAAGCTGCAGATCCTAGTTAACCAGCAGCCTACTTCTTCCTACCCCACCCCTAGAATTGCCTTATGACTGTCCCATGCATGCTTGAATTCCACCACTGTTTTTGACTCCACAACCTCCTCTGGAAGGCTGTTCCATGCATCCACAACCCTCTCTGTGAAAAAATACTCCTTAAATTACCTCTGAGCCCCCTTCTATCTTCAAATTGTGCCCCTTGTTCTTGCACACCTCTTTTTTGAAAGATGCTACCCTCTTGGACTTTGTTGATTCCCTTGAGGTACTTGAAATTTTCTATCATGTCCCCCCTCTCCCTCCTTTCCTCGAGGCTATACATATTAAGCTCCTTAAGTCTCACTTCATATGTCTTCCGTGCACCATTTTAGTTGCCCTCCTCTGGACAGCTTCCATCCTGTCTATGTCTTTGCGGAGATTGGGTCTCCAGAACTGCACGCAGTACTCCAGATGTGGTCTCACCAGCTGTCTGTACAGAGGGATAATAACTTCTTGTTTTCTGCTGGTGATGCCTCTCCCTATGCATCCCAGTATCCCCCCAGCCCTCCTTGCTGCCCTCTCACATTGCTTGCCCACCTTTAGGTCATCTGATATGACTACCCCCAGGTCCCTTTCCATTTTGTTGTTGTTAGTATCTCCCCCATTGTGTATTCTTCCCTGGGTTTTGTTTTCCCAGGTGCATTACCTTGCACGCCTTAGCATTGAATCTAAGCTGCTACATTTGGCCATTCCTCTAACCTTGCCAAGTCCCTTCTCATCCTTCCCACCCCACCTTGTGCATCAACTCTGTTGCAGATCTTTGTGTCATCTGCAAAGAGACATACTTTTCCTTCCAGTCCCTCTGCAATGTCGCTTATAAAGACATTGAAGAGGACCGGTCCTAATACTGAACCCTGTGGTACCCACAAGCTAACCCACTTTTTTCAGAGTGGACTCCATTTACTATTACTCTCTGTGTCCTATTCTCCAGCCAATTCTTTACCCAGGCTGTCATCTTGGGACCCACTCCCAGGCTGGCTAACTTGTATATTAATCTTTTGTGTGGGACTGTGTCAAATACCTTGCTAAAGTCTAGGTAGGCCATGTCCACAGACCCTCCCTGATCTACTACTTTGGTCACCCAGTCAAAGAAATCTATCAGATTTGTCTGGCATGACCTTCCCGCTGTGAATCCATGCTGCCTTGGGTCCTGTGCCCCTCTGGCCTCTAGATACGCAACAATTCTTTCCTTCAGAAGTGATTCCATCATTTTCCCTACCACTGAGGTTAAACTAACAGGTCTGTAGTTTCCTGCTTCTGCCTTGCTCCCACTTTTGTGAAGGGGAATCACATCTGCCCTCCTCCAGTCCTCAGGTACCACTCCATCCTCCCATGATTTGTTAAAGAGGGTAGTCAGTGGTGTCACTAGTTCTATCCTTAGTTCTTTTTAGAATTCTGGGATGAATCCCATCAGGCCCCATTGCTTTGTCCACCTTCAGTTTTAAGAGCTCTTTCAGAACTCTTTCTTCTGTAAATGGCTGGTATCAACTTCTGTATCCAGAGTGTTTCTACTGTTTGTTTTAGGTACCCCCCTCTTCCTTTGTAAATACTGAGCAAAATATTTGTTTAGTATCTCTGCCTTTTCACAGTCACCCTCTGCCCACCCTCCCTCCCTTTATTAAGCCTCACTATCCCTCCCTTGGTCTTCCTTTGCTCCCTGATGTACCTATAAAAGGTTTTATCCCCCTTCTTAACTGAGTTGGCTATCTTTTCCTCGGTTTGGGACTTTGCTGTTCTAACTGCCTTTCTGGCTTCCTTTTGCTTTAACTGATACAGTTCTCTGTCCTGTTCCTTCTGTGATTCCTTGTACTTCCTGAATGCTTTCTTTTTCTCTTGAACCTTCACTGCCACTTCCTTTGAGAACCATAGTGGTTTCTTACCTCGTTCGTTTTGTTTATTTGCTTTACACAAAGGCTTGTTACCTCTGTGATGGCAGTTTTATTATTCCCATTGTTCTTCCACCCTCCTTCCTGCCCATTTGCTAGTGCATTCCTTAGGCACTCACCCATTTTGGCAAAGTCAGCCCTCCTAAAATCCAGTACCTTTGTCTTTGTATGGCTTGACTCTATTGCTGTGTTTATTGTGAACCATACTGTTTGATGGTCGCTAGTTCCCAGATGGCTACCCACTTCTACATCTGTGATCCTCTCTTCATCTCCATTTGAGAGAACCAGATCTAAGATTGCTCCCTCTCGAGTGGGCTCCAATACTAGTTGTCTAAGGCATGCCCCCTGTAGGGCATCCAGAATAACCCCACTCTTAGAAGTGGCTGCTGCAACTGCACTCCAGTTAACATCTGGCATATTCAGATCACCCATCAGCAATAACTCCCCTTTATCTGCCATTCTAAGTATACTTTCTATCATTTCCTTGTCCATTTCCTCCCCCTGAGAGGGGGGTCTGTATACAACCCCTGTGTGGATTGTGGTGCCATTGCCTGCCTCCAAATTGACCCACAGTGCTTCTTCACCCCTCCTCCCTGTTTACCCTTTTGTTCTGTTGTTTTGATTTCTTCTCTTGTGTAGAGAGCTACTCCTCCTCCTCTTTTACCCTCCCTGTCCCTCCTGTAGATAGTGTATCCTGGTATGTGTACGCCCCAGTCATGGTTCTGTGTGTACCATGTTTCTGTGACTGCCACAATATCCAGAGCTTGCAGAAGAGCTAGGAGCACCTCTTGTGCACCATAAAACTACCAACTTTCTGAGGCCTAAAACTGGGATGGTCCATCCTGACCATGACACCCCCCACCCTGCCCCCCACCACCGCAGACAATGCTGAACACAATCAATTAAATTTTGCTGCTTGCTCTGGCCATGCCACCCCACAGTAACACCAGTAGCAAACATTCAGGTTAAAACAATGCATCATTCTGCTGCAGCAAGTTCCAAATCATGATATTCAGAAAGTTCTTTGGAAGCAAGCCTGTGTTAAATTGTGATCAGACATTTATTGCTCCTCTTGAGAGTCTCATCCAACCCACTTTCACTCACCTAATTGCTGAGCAAACTTCACTTCAGTGAGTCCTACCACCACACCAGATTGTTTTCACACACTTCCCTACAATTGATCAGGTTCATGTACCTTAGTTCCCTGCTGCCGGTCTCTTCTCTGTTTGGAATCCCTCTCGGCTGCTAGCAGGGAGACGTCCACGTGTGCTTGTTTACACTACTACTCAGTGTAATCTAACAGAAAGGAACATGCTTTACTGTGATCCCACTTATATGCTTGCGATGCAACACAGGCACAGAGGCTGAAGTTGGAAACTGCTGTCCAGCCTGAGCAGTGCCACAGTGGTGCTGAAATAACTGTCACTCATGGATTAGCAATCGGCAAACAAAAAAAGGGACAAAACTGGGACAAGTAAGCAAAAACCAGGACAAAAGTGACATTTTGCAAAACTTGTGCCACTGGGACATGCTGCCTAAAATAGGGACTGTCCTGGGAAAATAGGGACTATTGGTAGCTTTAGTGCACCAGTTCAACAGGTCACTGGAGTCAGGGGTAGTTCCAGGTGAATGGAGGGTGGCTGTTATGATGCCACTCCACAAGAGTGGAGACAGGAAACATACAGGTAACTATAGGCCAGTCAGCCTCACATCAGTAATGGGTAAACTTATGGAGGCCCTTATCAAGCAAGATTTAGTGGAATACCTCAAAGTAAATCACCTCCACAACTACAAACAACATGGGTTTGTGACGGTCAGGATATGTCAAATGAACATTATTATGTTCTTTGACGAAGTGATCAAGGAGTTGGACTGGGTTCATGCGGTGGACTTGCTTTACTTTGACTTCTGTAAGTCATTTGACACAGTCCCACATAGACATCTCTTAAAAAAGCTAGAAGACCTAGGGGTAGCAGAACAGATAGTAAAGTGGGTATGGAGTTGGCTGAGGGACAGAAAACAAAGGGTGGTGGTACATGGGGTGAAATCTAATGAGAGGCAGGTCCCTAGTGGGGTGTCTCAGGGGTTGGTTCTGGGCCCAGTCCTCTTCAATGTATTCATTAGTGACATCAGCAAGGGCATAAATTACCTGATTCCTTCAATAAATTTCCATAATAACTGCATGAATTTGCTCATTTTATAATGCTATTTGTCATATTGTATGTTTTCATGTTCTGTATTGAAATTATCTGTTGGATGCAATTGTAAAAGAGAGTTCGCTTTCAGTTTGCTTTCCAATATATTGAATTGAATTGAATAAATGGCAGCATCGCCCTGTTTGTGGATGACACACAGCTCAGCGGAAAAGTGGATAGTATGGAGGGAGTCAGGCAACTGCAGGAGGACCTTAAGAAGTTGGAAAGGTGGTCACAAATATGGCAATTAAACTTCGGTGCTAAGAAGTGTAAGGTGGTACACCTGAGTAGAGCCAACCTTAAGGAAGAATACTGGTTAAACAAAATCCAGCTGAGCTCCTCTGCAGAGGAACGTGATCAGGGAGTCATCATTAGGGATGAACTCAAGCAGCAAAGTCAGTGCAATAAGGCTTACAGCAGGGCTAGCAGGGTGTTAGAATGCATTGGTAGGGGGATAGACAGCAGGGACAGGGAAGTGATACTATCACTATACTGGTCATTAGTGAGGCCTCATCTGGAATACTGTGTACAGTTCTGGAGGCTTCACCTAAGAAAGGACATTGATAGATTGGAAGTGGTCCAGAGAAGGGCAAGAAAAATGATACATGGCATTCAGGAAATCACCCATGAAAAGAGGCTTGGGGCTCTGAAATTGTACTCGCTGGAGACAAGGAGGGAGAGGAGTGATATGATTGAGACCTTCAAGTTCCTTAAAGGCATCAACAAGGTGCCAGAAGAGCAGTTTTCTACCAGGAACATCAATTCTACCACAAGAGGGCATGAGTGGAAATTGAAGGGTGAGTGTTCAAGAGAGACATCAGAAAGTAGAAAGTAGAGAGGGTGGTGGAACCTTGGAATAGATTACATCATGAGGTGGTGGCTGCAAAGTCAGTATCAAGCTTTAAGTATGAGTGGGACAAGTATGGGGAACAAACACAAGGCACTGGCAAGGGCTAAACTGGGTGTCTAGGAGGACAGAACACCGGTCCAGTAGGTCCTGGGATACCTCACTTGGGCAGACTCGATGGACCACAGGTCCCCTTCTGCTATCATCTTCCATGTTTCTATGTTTTGATGATGTAGATTGTACTTTTATACTGATATTTATATTTAAACAAAAACAATTTTTTACTACAAATTGTCACAACAGTTTTCTTACTTGTGCAAACTCCACCCCCATCCTTTGGTCCTCATTCCTCTCTTCTCTATATCTGTCTCTGTTAGTTCCTTATCGTGATGGACTCCTGTTGTCACAAGATAGGTTTGTGGTCTGAGTATCACATGATACACTTCTCATGAAGTTTTGAGTAAACTGCCTTTTTATTGATTCATAGGATCATTATGTTTTAACCAATGATTTTGAATGTTGTTTTTGATGTCATTGATATGTTATTATGTATATGGTATTTAATGTGTGTGTCTTGTGCCAAGTCCCAGCCTTTGATAAAGGATGGTGCATCTGAATTACCTTAGGGGGGCACACATGGGGGTGTTAGCCCACAGCCCTGTTGTCTTTGTATGTCACTAAAATGACTTTTAATGGAAACTTCTTTGAAGCTGTGTGGTCTTCCATTAAAATAGTGAGTGGCCACATTTGTGCCTAACTGGATTTGTTTTTCGAGAGTGCCACACACCTTGTGTGCACTTTTCTTGTTCTGTCAGATTAGAGAGTTGATACACAGCCTCTTTTTTACCATATTTGTTTTTCTCCTGGCCCGCAGCTCATCTCTCTGGGATATACCTTGCTCATAGGGATATACACTGATCAGGCTGAAACCAGCCATCATTCAGTTGGCTACTGTCTTTTCTCCAACTTTTTTTTTCCCATCCCATCTCCTCTTGTGGGGGAGGGGTACCTCTGTCAGCCTCGCAGAGCCACAGCTTCCCCTGTGGCAGGATCAAGCTCCCTGGGCCAGCTCCAAGTGTCACTGTGGTGATAAAACCCACACTGCAAAACATATCTTGACAAGCCTAAATATCTTATTTCAATAAATAAAAATCTTCATTTTTTCCCCCTAGATTATCTCTAGAGTTTTTTTCTTACTCGTTAAAAAAAAAATCTCAAGGATTTATCACAACCTGTAATAGGCAGTCCCAATTTCTTATTAGAGGGCAAGCCCCTCCCAGCCACATGGCTTTCTCAGATACGAAATTGCTGTTTAGAGGAGTTTGTATCACCTAATAGTCAATTATATTCTTCAGCTGATATTATGTGTAAGTTCTCGATACCTTGTGCAAATATTTTTAAAATTTTCCAGTTTCGTCACCTTTTGGTTAAGGTAATGGGCTCGACTCCCCCCACCTCCTAATTTCAATTTTCAGAGCACCCTAACGGAGTTGGCAGGTCTGCCTCATGCCGTTTCCAAAATATATAGTGTTCTCTTCACCTGGACCTACCCTGATAATTATGCTCCCGTTTCCTTTTGGGCCTCTCTCTTTCAGAATAAAGATCTAGACTGGTCTCTCCTGTGGCAGAACTGCCATAAATTCCTTAAGTAGGACAGACTTAGGCTAATGCAGTTTAAGATTCTGCATAATATCTACTACTTACCGCAGAAACTTGCTAGGCTTGGTCTTGTGTCCTCCCCCCTTTGTACAAGATGTCAATCTCAAGAAGGAGATCTTCATATTTTCTGGAGCTGTTCTAAAATTGTTCCACTCTGGACTGCCATCAAACAGTGTGTTGACCCTCTGCTGGGGCTCTCTGACCTCTTCACCCCCGAAATTTGCCTCCTTGGAGATCATTCTTCCATCTCGGTGGTGAACAGGAAGTATTATATAGCTCTGATGTCAATGTCAGTTAAAAAGGTGGTTTTAAGACATTGGAGGGATACGGAGGTGCCAACGTATGTTGAATGGCTTCAGGAGTTACTTGTAAATCTCAGAACGGAAAGGACTATTGTCAGTTTATCTAATAAACTTAAGACGTTCGATAAAATCTGAGGACCATTACAGGCTCTCTGTGCACTTCAAGAAGAAGAAGAAGAATCCACATTTATATAGCGCTTTTCATACATCCAAAGCACTTCACAAGCAATGCTAGATGATTGAATGTGTGGTGGCAGCCATATCGCACATCATCACCCACACACAGCCTGGATAATTGCATGAACCGGTTTATGGGAAGGGGAATGTTGGCCAGGACACCGGGAATGTTCCCTACTCTTTGTAAAGAGTGCCCTGGGTTCTTTTACTTCCACCTGGACATCCACCAGGATGGGCAGAAGGGACCTCGGTTTAACGTCTCATCTGAAGTATGGCACACCCCAGCAGTACAGCACCCCCCAATACTGCACTTGGATGCCAGCAATTTTTAGGTGCAAGTCCAATCCTGGTGTGGGATGAGAACCCACGACCTTCTGGTCAGAGGCGGATGTGCTACCAACTGAGCCACGCTGACACTGGCTTAAGGTGTCAAGGTTAAGCATTAATAGGTAATATGCATAGGGATAGTGCTAGAGATGCACAATGGTGCTGGGTTGTTCGGGCTGGGAGTGGGATAGGGTGGATGGGAGGGTGGGGGGAAAGCGAATCACTTCATACTCTATACCTGCTGTATATGGACATTTTATCCATTGTCTTGATTCGCTCTTTGTACGGGAAAATTAATAAAGTTTGAATTGAAAAATAAGACTTGCATCAAGACAAATTATCTAGAGTTATCTTGTCAAGAAAAACAGGCTTATTTTGTGATATATTTTTCGTATTTGAATCATTTTTAATGTCAGTGATTAAAAATCTAATGTTACAGCTTAATGGCATCATCCTGTTTTTAGGCTACAGTGCTAGTTTTTGGAGTTTTATTTTTTCTCTCAAGTCTGGTTGTATGATGCATTGTTTGGCAAGCTTTTCTCACCTCTTACTTTTTGCAATTGCCAGTCCCACAATCTATAACATTTTGAAGTGGCTGAGTTTCTGTGTATTTCTATGAATATAAACTTTCTTAAACATGACTTTTGTTAAATGATGATCCTGCTTACACTGACACTGGCAATAAAACTGGGGAATCTCCCATACTCTTCTTTGATAGAGGCCAAATGATCTTTCACTTTCACCTTGATTGTGACCAGAGATGAGCAGAAGGGATCTTGGTTTAATTTCTCTTTAGAAGGAAGGAAGGCACCTCAACAACCCTTGAATCTGCATCCCCCTAGCCTACGACCTTCTCTGCTGCTGGGACTCCCCCACCCCTGCCTGACCACCATTCATGAAC
The DNA here is from genome assembly GCA_016271365.2 of Neoceratodus forsteri. Lineage (NCBI taxonomy): Eukaryota > Metazoa > Chordata > Ceratodontiformes > Ceratodontidae > Neoceratodus > Neoceratodus forsteri. The sequence goes on along the minus strand of CM057449.1, from coordinate 563,847,669 downwards.
GAGGACTAGTATCAGCCCCTTGACCAGCCTTTCCAGCTGAGCAACTTCCTAGGAATTCCTCTTCCCATCTGAGGCCCTGTGCAATTCACGGGGGACAAGAATGCAGAGCTTTATGATTTAGGTGTAATTCCTCCCATCCCTGTGATTGCTGAGCCTCTCCAGAGGGTTCCTAAATCAGAACTCAGCTGCACTCTCCATTACTCCCACAAATGTTTTGCACACTGTAGGACCAGAAAGAAGAGAGCCATCCTCCCCTCATACCTGAATCCAGTGTGGACAGTAGATAAGCTCCCAGGTAGTGACTTGGGCTTGGGACAAGCAAGCAAAGCTTCACAAAGCTCCATGATGTCCTATTTATGTTGACTCATGCTTGCACATCAGCCAACATCTTGCGGTACTGCCAGTCTTCCTCAACTGAGATGCACTGATGAGCAACAACTGTCTCCACCACGGCCTACATCCCAACGTGACTTCCCAGGCTTGCTTCTGAACCAGATCAGCAGCATGGCAATATGACACTGTGCTGCTGAGTCATGGGGGTGGCCTTAAACCCTAATGTTTAGGGTCAAAGAACCTAACAAAATTGGTCATATTCCATTCTTTAGTTTTAAAGTTATAGGGGCTTAAAATTCTGCAGTTTACATAGAGGATAATTGATGGGCAACAGTGAACAACGCTGTGTTCACTTTGAGTGGTTTTCATTACAACCTAGTAGACTACCTACAGTTGTCATGACAGCCTTGAGAAGTGAACACAGTGTTGTTGTTACACTGTTGCCTATCCATTGTCTTTTATAGTGTTTGGGAAACCTTGCAACAACAATGGAGAATTTTAATTAAAAAAACAACAACAAAGAATTAATTTTTTCAGCTGCAGTATCCAAACTGAGTTGAAATGGCAGATGTCACGTAATCTCCCCCGCCACATAAAAACACAGAAGTCCTAATAAAAGTGAAACTTAATTTTTTGCTTTCCTGTAACATGGAGAAGACTTATTATACTTTCTGAGTACTTTCTCCTACTACTTCTTTCTTTACCGATGATGGACTACCATCTGAAAGAGAGGAGGAAAAGCACCACTGCTGGGCCAGCCCGGTGGTGCTGAGGGCTGAGGTGCTGGATACCTTACATTGCACTATGCCAGTGATCCATGTTTGGGAATGAGCACGGGCTGCCAGGTGTCAGCAGGGGAGGAGGAGGATCGAGCGCCTGATGGCTGCACTCCTTCTTTGGGTGGGGAGGACTGCAGACCTCGCTGCAATACCGCCATCTGGGGGAACTCAGGTGGAAGGTGCAGTCGGAAGCAGCAAAACGTGGTGGGAGGGGTGGACATCAGCCGAGGGCTGGTGAAAAGGCATGTCTCACCATGCCTTTGTCTCACTGGCCCTTCCAGTGTGCTGATGCCTGCAGGGGGAGGGAGAAAATCCAGGAAGCACCCCACAGTGGCACCGGTAGGTAGGTCCCAGTGCCAGAGATTGGAGGAGCCTGAGGAGGACAGCGCAAGGTGCATGCTCAGTTACAGGTCTGGGAGAGTTAAGGGGACTCCTCTACCCCAGCCAGGGGGTTATCTGGAGTGCTCAGGTCCAGGAGCGGGGCACCCATATGGGCTGATGAACCTCAGGGGAGCTCTAATGCAGGGATGCATCAGGTCCCTAAAGAGAGGGGCTACTGCGGGAGGTAGGAGCCTAAAGATAAAGTAAAAAAAAAAAAAAGCACTACTGCTGTAGCTGATCACTCATTTCACATGAAACAGACAAACAATAATTGGTGTATGAAAGTGAGAGAACGAAGAAAGTGATCAGCTATGCACACTGTGGTTTAAATCGGAATTTTTGATTGCGGTTTGCATTCAATGTTGTTGTACCCTAGTAGTGACATACTCAAGATGGTGCAACAGCAGTTTGATGTCACTACTAGGGTACAACAACACAAAGAATTCATTGAATTCCATTAACAATTGCACTCTTTGATACACTATTTAACAGTGAAATGTAAATTTTTAAATGTTTGAATGTTTGGAGGCATATAACTCAGTCACAATTATAGACGGAGATCTGAAACTTGGTACATTTCTGTATGGACATTGGTAAAGTCATCTCTCCAAATGTGGTGCAATGGGAGCAATCACATTTTAAATTAGATGAAAATAACTGAGATAACAATTTTGGCAAATTTTGAAGAATTTCATGGAAGACAATTGGAATTTCACCAGCATTTCACTGGTGGAAGGTAAATGTCAACCATCTCTACTGCTGCTCCCTGGTGATCTGTCCCCCCTCCCTACACTGTGAAGACTGACCAGAAATACCTGTTCAGGATTTCTGCTTTTTCTAGATCCTTTTTCTGTGCAGTCTCCTCCTGCCACATTCCTTTTCTTCACTATCCTCCCTTTGCTTTCCTCTTCTCACTTTTGTATCTGAAGAAAGTCTTAACCCTTTTAGTTACCCCTTTGCTATCCTTTCCTATACATGCACCTTTGCTCCATCACTGCCCTTCCTGCTACAGTACTTCCTGTTTTGCTTGGTATACTTCCTCTGTCTGCATTTCATTATACCTCCTGAATACCACCATTTACACCCTATTGCCTTGGCCATTTTACTAGAGAACATAAATGGTCTCTTTTTCCTTCTACTTTTGCTCACTTCTTTCACACAGAGATTAGTTGCCTTAATTATGCCCTCCCTTATTTCCCCCACTCTGCCTCTACCCCTCCCTGGCAATCCTTCTATGCAAGGCTGTTTACGAGGCAGTCTTCCATTTCTTTAAAATATGCCCTCTGAAACTCCAGGACCCTCATGCTTGTGTGTTTTGCCTCTGCTCCCATTTTAATGTTAAACCACACTGTACACTGATACCTTGGGGACTGTCCATGTGATGGCATCCCTGTTTATAAGCACCAGGTCCAACACTGCCCTATTCTTAGTGGATTGCTTGACTAGCTGCCTGACAAAAGCCCCTTGTAGGGAGTCAAGGATGGCCCTGTTCCTTGCCGAAGCTGCAGTTGGAAGGCTTCAATCCACATCTAGCAGCCTGAAGTCCCCATCTACCAGCACCATTCCCTTACTTGCCCTGCCAATGATGGCTTCCCTAAGTGACTTATCCAACTCCTCTCCCAGTGCAAGTGATCTGTATACCACCCACTTATTGATAGCAGACCGGTCCCTGTCTCCAGGATGACAAACAGCATCTCTAGCCCTTCATTTTCCTCTGGATGTCCCTGTACTTCCATGGCCTTGATTTCCTCCCTCACTCACAGTACAACCCCTTCTGTCCTTCTCCTTACCTTCTCTCTCCTAAACAGAGAGTAGCCCAGTATGGTCATGTCCCAGTCATGGCTGTCAGTGCACCGCAACTTTGTTATGGCCACCAAATGCACACTAGTCTCCACTATGATGGCTTCCAGATCTGGAATTTTATTTCCCAGACCCCTGGCTTTGGCACACATGGTTCTCTATACCTGCTTCCCCCTCCTGCCTGTACTGTTCCCTGAAGCTTCTCTGACCCCTTATATTCCCTAAATGACACCACCTTCTTATACAGCACCCAGCCCCACATCTCTTATATAGCCCCACTGCCACCTACATCACAGAAGCTGGTGCAGGTCACGTATTGTAGAAAATATTAATGATTCATTGAGCTCCCTGGCATACAACCACAACTCCTAGAAAGGCAGTGGAAGTTACCTGATTTGTGTCACTTCTACCATTCATATTTTTCATGACTACAGTGGGTACTGTAGACCTGGAAGTGACTCACATTGCATCACTTCCATCAACCATCTTGTGTACGGCTCACCAGATCCATATAGGCCCGAAAGTGCCTTGGGTCGCATCACTTCTGCCAGCCATCTAGTAGAGCTAAATCAAGACAGTATGAGTTGCCCTACTCACATCACTTCCAGTAGCCTTTTTGTCAAACAGAATGGGGCTCTACCATTGTATGTGCTATAAAGAATGGGACACCATATATATACACTCTGCCTTTTTGAGGGTACAGCAACTAACCAATGTTTACCTCCCAATATTCTCCTGGTCACAATAAAACATAGTTACATGAGACATGCACTGAGCAACTACTGCTCCTCGGGCACCCAAATGGAGAATTAATACTTGCTATGTTATCGTAATTTGACTAACTGTGATCTAACAACACTTCAACACTAACCCCATACACACCCTCTCCCATTTTGTCTCCTGCTTACAGGCACTATGGTGAAGGCAAAGAAATGCCATACCTGAAATTTCCCGTTACTACCATCTCAGCCCGGCACTCTGTGCCCCACAAGTTCAAGAAAAGTTATCAGACCCAGGTTCCAGTAATGAGGAGTTCAATGGTTCATCCCAGGAACTCATGGGCAAGCTAGCAAACAAACTTAACCAGAAAATGGAACCCCTTCCAAACACGTAGTCTCCAGGGGAGACACCCCAAACCATGGCATTCTTCTTACAAATCCAACAGGGCTACAGTCTTAATACAAGCACAAAAGCAATTCATGGCTTCTGTGATGGAAAAACAGGCAGATTGCCAACTCCCCACACTCCACCAAACTTACCTCCAACCCTGTCGCACCCACCAAGACTCCTAATAACCCCTAACCTGAATCAAATACAGGTTCTAGTGATGTCTCAGACAAATAATCTGATGCCAAGTCAGATATGGAACTAGAACTTCAAACCTTAACAACTAAGATGTGTTTCTCTGGCCAGGTACCTAACCTAGTGTTATTAGTAATAGCAGTTTTTTAATTTTTATTTGGCACCCTTCCCCAGAGACACAGAGTGCCATTTCAAACAAGGTACATAAAAGGTATATTAAACATGAAATACTGACAACAAAATAGCCCGTCATAAAATAAACTGAATATGTAGCCTAAACTTTTTAAAATAAATACTGTAGCTAATTCAATAAATAAGTAAATAAATAATCAATCAGCTGAGATGTAAGGACAGAGATGGAAATTAGTCCACAAAAGCCTGCATAAACAGGAAGGTCTTTAGGCCCTTCTTAAAGGCTTCCACCAAAGGAGTGCTTTGGAGTGAGTTCCACAGGATGAGGCTTACCATCTCACAAGCCTGGTTTTCTGAAGTTTTCAGCCTGGCCCTTGGTATCACAAGGAGGTTCTCCTCAGTGGAGCAGAGAGGGTAAAAGGACATACAAGGCTGCAGGAAGTCTCTCTAACAGCCAAGGCTCAACCTGTGTAGGGCCTTATTGATTAGTAAGCCAACTTTAAAGGAGATCCCCCTCTTTACCAGCAGCCAGTGCAGATTACACAGTGCCAAGGAGATATGATTTGACCTCAAAAGTCCAGTCAACAGCCTGGCAGCTTCATTCTGCACCAACTGCAGGCACTGCATACCTCTGCATATCCCAGGTACAGAGCATTGCAGTAGTTGTGCCTCAAAGTAACAAATGCATGTACTAGAATCGTGAAGTCTACAGGGAGGATAGTCAGAATCAAGGCCACTGTGGGTTTCAAAGCAACAGTGCCTCTCTCAGAGCTTGAGATAGTACATTCTCTTCACCCCAAAACAAAGACCATAGACACATTCCCAATATGCAAATCCCTTGTTGAGGTAATGACAAAGGAATGGGAAGCAGCAGAACCATCTGGAATTCCTAAGAGGTGATCATGGGATAAGATATATCCCTTGCAGGAGAGTAAACTTAAGATATGTTGCAGCACCCCTATTGTTGGCCCACAAGTAGCAACCTTAAGCAAAAAGCAATCCTGCCAATTGAAGAAACCTCTGATCTCAAGGATTCAGCAGACTGTAAAGTAGAGGATAGGCTCAAGAAAAGCTATAAACTAGCTGACCTAAGCACCAGGGCCTCAACCATGGCTATATATGCAACAAGAGACCAGCTAGAATGGCTTCAGGATGTACACAAATCCCTTACACCTCAATCAGCAGAATCTCAACTGATTTAGCAAGCAATTCAACACACACAATAGCTGGCAGACATGGCGGTGGATTCCTTAGAGATAAATGTTGGAGCAGCAAACATAGCAAATAGGGCTTGCAGGACCCTTCAGCTCAAACTATGGGAGGCCTATGCTGAATCCAAGATTATGTTACAGAAGCTGCACTTCAAAGGGGGTCAGTTATTTGGAGAAGACTTATAAAGATTTCTCAAAGCCAAGGAGGAGGACAAGAGTCTGGGAAAGGAAAGAATGTAGGAACCACATATCTTCAATCTGCATAAAACAGATTTTGCAAAAAACTGAACATTTTGTGGGGGAAGATAATTTAATAATGACAGACATAATGGATTTTGATCATCCTTCTCATACAACAACAACAACAACAACAAGTTTAGCAACTGCAATACCTCCAGACATTGCTGCTTTAACAATTTCTTTAAAAACAAAAAAAAACAATTACTGTAGGTCACACAGTCTTAGTCTAGCCCACCCAGCAATAGGAGTAAATCTCCAACAATTCTTTCACATGTGGAAATTAATGTAGGACAAATGGGATCTGGAGACAGTAGACAAGGGATACACAATAGAAGTGACAGAAACATCTGCAAGAAACAGACTCGTAACCTCTCCAGTCTAAAAAAAAATAGCAAGCTCAGAGCTGGCATGAGGCATACTAAACTCACTCTCAAAAACAGAGCAATCACAGAAGAACTAAAGGAACAAAGTGGTTATGGAATATATTCAATATTCTTTATGGAATCCAAGAAAACAGGAAACTTGGGTCCTATGCTGAATTTGAAATACTTAAGGAGGGAGGGGCAGCTGCAGTATAAGAGCTGCTAGCTGTACAATTAAGCAGATTTGATAGACTATAAGGCCTTTATCTGCTGGCAATTTCCTAGATTCGCATCCAGTACATGAAATTCGAAGTGGAAATAATGCAATCCATCCTCAGGGTGATCCGCCGAGACAACTTCTTAACCTCCACAAATATGAAGTATGTATACTTGCATATCCTAATCAGACCTTCATACTACAAATACCTCAGATTCTACATTCTAGGCTGGCACTGCCAATACCAGGCACTATAATTTGGGCTAGCCTCAGCCCTGAGGGTGTTCACCAAAATTTTAGTAGTACTCATAGTCAAACTGATAGAGAAGGGCATACAAGTAATACAATACCAAGATAACTTGTTAATATGCACCTGCTCACTGGCACAGGCACACAGAGACACACATACAGTATTACATTCCCTGGAAGAACTCAGATGGATAATTAGCAGGAAAAGAGAAGCCATAACCCAAACTAGCTCACTGAACATACTGGAGCTCAGACCGACACTGCAGTCAACTAATGCCCAAAATGAATGAACAACATGATGCAACAAGCTACAAAGCTACTAAGCAACAAGATGCCAACAGTGGAATAAGTAATGCAGGTACTAGGGATGATGATTTAATGCACTGACCTGTTACCATAGGCACGCTGGAAACAAAGACCACTCCAGCTACTGGCCATACAGAAGGGGAAGGGTGAAAGACCGATTACAAAATGTCAGCCACAGTCTCCCTGACACCATCAGTTGTCAAATCACTGAAACGGTGGGCCAGTCAACCAAATGTCACCAAGGGAGTAAACCTGGATGCCCAGCATTACCAGGTGATAGACACAGATGCCAGCCTAATGAGCTGGAGAGCTTTGATGAATTTCCACACAGTCCAGGGAACATGGTCCAATTCAGAAATGCCTTAGAGATGAGTGCAGTCTTCAATGCCCTGATCCATTTTCAGTCAAAAATTAAGGGCAAATGCATATTAATATGCTCCAACAATAGGGCCATAGTGGCATACATTATAAAACAAGGAGGAACAAGGACCAAAAGAATGCAAAGTGAGTCCACAAAGATGTTAGACTGGGCCCAGAACAATCTAACATACATCTCTGCCATACATTTGCTGTGGATATTCAGTACGATGGTGGACTGGTTCAGTAGACAAAAAATACATCAGAGTGAATGGCAACTGTATTGTCAAGTGTTCACAGCAACAGACAATAGATTGGGTCCCATTCAGATAGACCTGATGGCCACCACCAAAAATGCTCAAGAACAGGCATTTTACTCCTGGTTCAAGGAACTGTACGCACAGGGCATAGACGCTCTATCCTAATCATGGTCATTCGAGGCAGTATATGTGTTCCCACCATTTCCACTAATATCACATGTTTTGCACAAGATCAGACAAAAAAGAGCTATTGTCATGCTGATAACACCATCCTGCCCATGCAGGATATAGTTTGTAACAGTGGTAGCTATGGCACTGGATCACCCATGGAAACTGCCCAAAAGACAGGACATCCTCACGCAAGGCCCAGTCAGACATCCCAGCCCACAGAACCTAAAGTTGATGGTAGAGCTCCTGAAAGGGTAGACTACTAAGGGCAAGCTATCATACATAGATATTTGACACCATTATCTAATTAAGAAGATCATCTACTAAATCCACTTACAAGAGGTAATGGATCATATTCACATACTGGTGCAAACAGAATAACATTCAACTGGAACATGCCTCAATTCCGTGCTTATTGATGTATTTGCAAGACAACTCAAAAAGGGACAGTCTCCAGCCTGCTGAAGGATCCAACTAGCAGTGATCCAAGCTTCTCAAGGACAAGTAGTACATGTGGTCCCAGCCCCACACAGTGATTTGATACACCTCCTTAAAGCAACCACCAAGATATGACCAAGATCCAAACAGACCACAGCACCTTGGAACCTCAACTTTGTGCTCAGTGCCCTCAAAGCAGCACCTTTTAAACCATTAAACTGAGTTGGAATAGGATGGGTGAACCTGAAAACAGTACTGCTGGTAACAGTATGCTCTGCAAGATGAACTTGTGAACTCAAAGTGCTATCATGCAAGGAACCGTTTCATCTTTTTTTTTACAACACAGTCACTTTACAGACCATTCCTTTCTTCACAAGAATGATCTCATCTATGTTCCACTCTAATCAGATGATTGTGTTACCAGCACTCATATCAGAGCCAAAGAATTCAGAGGATTAGAACATGCACTCCTCTCCGCTCTTGCTAACCTACAAGAAAAAATTGTCCACAGACAATTTGTGTATTACATGCAGCAATACAACCTTATATGCCCCGAGCAGCATGGTTTTTGTAAAGGGCACAGCACTGACACAGCCTTGATTGAATTAATCGATGCCATATACCACACTATGGAAAATGGTCTTGCGACTGGTTCTGTGTTTGTGGACCTGACTAAAGCCTTTGACTTGTTTGACCACAAACTGCTGACAGACAGATTTGTGGACCTAGGCCTAGGACTATCTGCTCTCAACTGGTTCACAGACTACCTAAATGCAGAAACATAGAAACATAGACTTTGGCAGCAGATAAGGACCACTTGGCCCACCTAGTCTGCCCATTTCCCTACCTAGAGGATAAGCTGATAAACTACAGAAAGCAGGCTGTAAAAACAGGAAACAACCTATCCACAGTAAACAGTATCACCAGTAGTGTTCCCTAGGGCTCCATTTTAAGCTCTCTCAGTTGTACCATATTCATAAAAAACCTGCCCATAGTCTGCAAACCCATACGATCCCTCCTGTATGCGGATGATGCAGTTCTTTTCACACACAGCAAAGATATCGACATTATCAACCAATAGCTCAGCTCCTGCCTTGCCAGGCTCCAGGACTGGTTTTCTTGTGAAAAAAATGGTCCTTATTCTCCCTAAAACCCAGTCTATGATATTTGGGACTAGACATTACCTAAATAAGCTATTCCCCAAGTTCTCCATCCTTACTGCAAATGGATTTCCTTACTAAAGACCATGTCCTTTAAGTACCTTGGTGTTCACCTTGATCCTTCACTGTCTTTTGAGTCCTATATCCAGCACACTACATCACTTGACCAGAAATGTGGTTCTCTCTACAGAATATGCAAGTACCTAACACCAATTGCCAGAATTTGGCTTGTAATGGCAAGCTTCGTCCCCTCTTTCGATTTCGGCTTAGTTATCATCAGTACCACCAACAAATTCACTTTACAAAAAAAAAGTATGCCCCTTACTACAAAATCAGTAAATTTGCCTCTGGCAGCAGATCCGATGGGCACCACTGCCTGGTCCCTAAGTGGCTTCCTCCTGACCTCAAGGCTAATTTGACATTTACCACTTTTGTCAAGGAAACTATGCAATCTGGCACCCATGCCTACTTAAAACAAGCATTTGTCAATGCCGAATGCTGTCACACTGGCATTGGCATCGGCAGTGCCAGAGCTAGAGATGCATAAGCTGTATCCTTCTGTAAGTCTATCTCCTCCCCTGTCCAGATTACCCGTGGCATACCACAGGGTTCAATCCTTGGTCCTCTACTTTTCTCCCTCTTCATTAATGATACTCCCACTCCATCTTATCAATGTAACATTATAATGTACGCAGATGACCTGGTGCTTTATTCGTCCTCCAAGTCTATTGCCGACATCAATCTTCATCTCAACTCCGCATTTCAGACCCTTCAATCCTGGTTCTCATCTAACAATCAAGTCATAAACATATCTAAGACCCAGACTATGATCTTTGGGTCCCACATAAAGGTGCTCACTGAGTCCACTAAACTCCTGGTGCACAGCTGCGATGGGACTGCTGTATCCAACACTTCATCCTTCAAGTACCTAGGGGTGAAGCTTGACCCTGTACTTGACTACTCAATGCATGTTAGCGAGGTGTGTTGCTTGGTCAATGCCAAAATTGGTGCTGCCTACAAAGTGCACCAATCTCTCACCCGGGCTGCCAGGATCTCTGTTGCATGTGGGATTTTACTCCCACAACTGCGTTATGCTCTGCCAGTGCTTTCACATGCTAACACAGGCATCCTTCACAAATGGGACACGTCTTACAACAATATCTGCAGATTTACCCTTTCTGCTCCCTGCCTTACACATCACTGTCATCTCTATACTGCCTTAAAATGACTGCCTCCTGATGCCCTTCGTTCATACTCCCTAGGCTGTTTTGTTGACTCCTTAACCAGAACACCTCGTCCTGCCTCTCTGGGGTACATGTTTACCGCGGTCTCTCACTCTCGCTCCCTCAGGTCCTCGACCTCCCCGTTACTATCTACTTAGACTTGCTCCATGAAAATGGGTAAGCAAGCCTTCTCCTACTTTGCTCCTAGGTTGTGGAACTCTCTCCCATGCCACGTCAAGAACTCCTCATCCCACCTTACTTTTAAGCATGCCCTATTTTCCCACCTCCTTGTTTCTGGAACCTGTGCCTGCACTTAACATCTTTTCTGTCTCTCCTCTTGTCACTTCTCTCAACTTGGACTACTTGTTTGTGACCTACTCACCTCTTGGAATTGCCGTTTGTCTTAGAGTTTCTGTCTGTCTCCCCTATCCCTTGGCCTGATGTATGTTTCTATCATGTTATCTCGGTCTAGCATGTTATTTTGGATATCTGCGGTTAGCTGTGCCTACCGGGCTGCTCGCTCCCAGCTAGGCATCCTGAATATTTGCATACTGCCTATTGTTATTAATGGCATGATACACTTTTGGCTGTTATCCATGTTTTGTATTTATGGCAGTCCTCTGTGAATGTATTTTGTACACAGTTCCATTGCACTTACCTGATAGTTTTTCACTGCTGTTATGATTTTGTACTCTGCTGTATTGACATATTGTACTCTCCCAGGTTGTGCCTGAAAATAGGCAGGTTATGTTGCTTAGTGAACATACCTGGTTACCAAATGTAAATAAATAATAGGAATGGCAGTGAAGTATTGAAGTGACACCAACCCCACCCCCACCCTGTAGAGAGTGACAGGCATTGGGGTGTGCCTTTGGGTCATCGGCTATAACGCTCATGCCATTGTACCTCACCCTACCCTGTAGACCCTGACAAGTGTCAGGGTGTGGTTTGGGGTCTTTGAGCATTATACTTACCCCATTCTATAAGGAAATACTGATGTGGGTGCAGTATAGGAGCGTGGGGTGAACTTTGTGACCAAACAGTGCAAGGCACACCACAATGCCTGTCAGTGGTTGCAGGGTGGTGGTGGGGGTGGAATGGTATGAGCATTACATTCGATGATCCCAATTGACATCCCTGACACCTGTCAGTTTGTACCGGGTTGGGAGCTACAGTTGGAAACCTTAACACCATAAGCACGTGGTGGTAGTTTCACTCTACATTTTCAACATGGGTTGCTTGTCAGGCCACCTCATGAAAAGTGGCACAATCACTTTGTTAGGCGAAAGGTAGTTCTGCACAGCGGCTGTGCCATTTGATGACAGAGAGATGAAAACACGCTTTTGGGCAGGATGTGGAGAATGACAACTGTATTGTTCATGAGGAGGCATAAAAAAATGGCAACGTTGAAAATCTGGAGTGACAATATCAAATATTGGTGAAGCAATGAGCATGCATACAAACTGTGCAACACATGTCTGTAACCCAATTATTTTTGGGAGTTTGTTAGCCACATTTGTAACATAGGCATTTTGGGACCTCCCCTTATGAACAGTGGCACTGTGATTTTGTTAATCTGTCCCAAAAGTTGATTTCCCACAGTGACCACGCCATTGTGTGCCACAGGTGTGGAAACACATTTTGGGCAGGATGTGAAAAATGACAGCTGTACTGTTCATTAGGAGGTGTGAAAAAATGTCAGTGTTTAAAATCTGGCATGGAAATATTGCAAATTTGCAAAGTTACAAGGGTGCGTGGAAAGTGTGCAAAGCACGCTTCCAACACAGTCATTTTATGGACTTTGGTCACCAAATTTTCAACATAGACATTTTAGGACCTCTGCTCATGAATAGTGTCACCGTCACTGCCTCAAACTGTCCCGAAAAGTGATTTTGCACAGCAACTGCATTATTCTGCGCTGGACCCGTGAAAACACATTTTGGCCAGGATATGTAAAATGACAGCTGTACTGTTCATCATCAGGAGGTGTGGAAAAATGCCAATTTTGAAAATCTAGGGTGAAAATATTACAAATTCACGAAATTCTGACGTGCGTTATAGGCATAGCTTATGCTAACCATTTTGGATTTTCCACAAATTTGCAACATGGGCTTTTTGAGCCCCTCATGAACAGTGGCACTGTCATTTTGTTAATCGGACCCGAAAGGTGATTCCATGCAGTGACCGCAAAATCACCTTTCGGGGCCGATTAACACCATGACAGTGCCAGAATTAATGAGGAGGGTTCCCAAAACCCCATGTTGAAAGTTTGGTGCCAAAATTCCAAAACATGCCTGAGATATGCATCAAAGTAGAAAAAAACCCTATTTATGCCATTATACAGCTTACCGGCATTTTCTCAGTTCGTGGTCAGCTTTGAAGAGTTCAGACGTGTTCCCAGTCCAGCGAAGATTGTCGCTGGACTCCGGAGGTAAGTATGGAGTGGGGGGTGGGGAGGAAGAGGAAGGCAGGGAGACTGCAGAGAACTGTTTTCTTTACAGGTTAAAATGTTTTAAAAAAACATCGAGGGACAGTTTTTTTTTTGAGAGCTTTGGCATGCTGGGGTGGGCTCCCAGTGCCACCTAACTGTTTTCTGGGGGATGCTATAGCCAACAGGGGATTGAGCACCACCGCTGGCACACAACTAAAGGGGGGGCAATAGCCGAGGGGATTGGGCACCCCCATCGGCACATAACAAATGGGGGGGAAGCATTATGCTGGCAGGGAGTGGGCTCCCCGTCGGCACATACATTGGGTCAGGACATGCCAACAGGCAGATTCAGCACCCCGAAGCTGGCAGTATGGCAGGCATTGTGCTGCCATGTTAAGTTTCTTTTTCGCCACCAGGGAAAGCACGTCAGGAGGTCCGCTGCATATGACGAGCATAGCTTGCATTTCAGCGGACCTTTTGTTTGATCTCATAGCCACATAAAGTATGCACGGTGTGGCGCCAGCTCGCAGGCTGATTGGGGAATGCGGACCGCACCTACTGATGCGTGCCCTGCATTTGCCCAACTGTGACCATGCCTCCAAATCTGCACTACCGCAAGATGTTGGCTTCGCAAGTGCGCCAACATAAAAACAATTCTCATTTGAGAATTTCCCTGCATCCTGTTAAATGGTAAATAATAACCTCATAGTCCCTATGTTTTGTACCAATGCGGGACAGCGTTTTTTTAACTAGCATGCAGAATCTATCTGGCATTCCCTTCCTCCACCTGTCAAAAAATCTCCCACCACCCCAGCCTTTACAAAGCTCCTAAGAGCTACTGCTCAACTCAAGTCTGCCACTGCTTCCACTAATCTACCCAATTCTGCCCTCCACCCCTTCTACCTCTGCTTCCCTGCATTTCATCCCTCTTTCTCATCCCCTTACCTTCCTCCTCATCCGTCTCCCAGCTATGCACTCAACACCCCCCCAACCAACTCTGCATTTACCTTCCTGTTTTCACACTCATTATCTATCATTCCTTCCCTCTTTTCAGTAATCTCCACCTCTTTTTCCCCACCCCACTCTCTCAATCACTTTTAAGTCTCCTTTCCCCTCAACCCCCTTGTACGCCCTCAAAAAATTTTTTGTTAACTTGTTCAATGTTGTTATTTCTCTTCTCATTCCAACCCTAGGCTAGTTGCTTGGTATCATACTTGATATGCTGCATTTTTCTCCAGTGTCCAACGTATTTGTATTTATTTGCTTACTAAGTACACTGCTGTACTTCCCCTTGTACCCCAAATGAGTCATTTTAGTATATATTCTCAGGCCAGTGGCATTATATCATATTTGACATCTTGTATTATATTTGACATCTTGTGTCTTTGCCTTTTGTAGGTTGTATCTCACCTTTTGTATCTTGTGTCACCTGTTGTATTATATCTTACCCACCCTACCCCCCATTGTGCTATTGCACCCAGGTTGTTACTTGAAAAAGGCACTTGTGTCAGCGCACTCACCCGGTCAAAAATGTTTAAATAAAATTTAAAACAAATTCACACACTGGATGTAAAGAGGACCATCTCCACTTACAGAAGCAGGACAAGGATTTCCAAATGTAAGACAATTTGCGATAGTGCGAGGAAACAGGAAGGGTGTCTCAGTAGCCAAATTAATGATTGCCAATTGGCTACAAAGGCCTATACAGAAAGCATACATAGCAGTGTCACTGACCCCTCCTAAGGACATTAATGACCTCTCAACCAGAGTAGTAGCCAATTTCTAGCAGAGAGATACTTATCTGAGGCAGAAGAAATTTGTGCTGCTGCTGCTACAGGGTCCTCCACTCATACATAAAACACTCTTGACTTGATATCACCTCTGCCCCAAAAGCTTATTTTGGCTGATTAGTACTCAGTGCTGGTAATGTTACCAACCATCTCCAGATCAGTTTCCCTCACCCTGATTTCGATTGGTACTGCTTTTTAGTGCCCAGTCTGTAAGGAGTTGGAGTGTCTCAGAGATTATGACCCACAATTGTAATTTACTCATCTGGGTAAGGTGATTGTGGGAGCATTTATATGAGGCACTATAGGGCTCGCCCAGAAAGGGAGATAGTTCATGACTGGGTTGCAGCTAATAATGATATGATTGAGATTACTGGCATACTGTACAGGCTGGGCGTAGTATGTTTGTTAGGAAATAAAGTGTAGAAACATGCTCTTTACATTCCACATTTGGTTTCTCTGGTCACAAAAGATAGGTCAATATGTACATGCTGTATGTATATTAACAGACTCCTCTGTGGATCCAGTATTGATCACAGCTATGGAAGACATCTAACTGAGCATTCTGGAATAGGGCATAACTTAAGGTGAGTCTGATTTTACCAGTGAAGTCATGTGTCCATCATCAGCCCATCAGGTGGACATAACCCAGTCTGTAAGGAATTGGAGTGCCTCAAAGATATACTCCCACGATCACCTTTACCAAGTGAATAAACTACCATTGTCCTAGTTGGACAGTGTTACCATCAGATAATTGGGAGAGCAGAGTGCCAGTTTTTCTAATTTTCTAATGGGCTGGGTTGGGTACCAAACCTGTCAGGTAGTTCAGGGGAGAAGTTCAGATGTTTTGTATTCCCTGATGAGCCAGGTTGGGCATCACATCAGTCAGGTAGTTTGGTGAAGGGAGATTTTCTTTATTTCCTGACAGGCCAGTTTGGACTTTGGATTCATCAGATTGTTGGGGAGAGAGGGACATTTTTTTTTATTTCCTGATGGGCTGCATTGGGCCCTGGACTCATCAGGTAGTGGGAGGGAGAATGAGAGACATTATTTTGTATTCCCAGATGGGCCAGGTTGTGCACAGACCAAGCAGATACATGGTGGAGGTATACAGGTTGTTTTTTTTTTATTGCCTGGTCAGCCAAGTTAAGCTCTAGACCCATTAGGAAGTTTGGGGAACAGGACCAAATTTTTTTATTCCTAAATGGGTCATGCACTGGATCTGTCAGGTAGTTGAGGGAGGGGGTCATATTTATTGTTTATTCTCTGATTGGCTGGGTTAGACCCTGGACTCATCAGATAGTTGGGAGAAGGGGGAAGGGACATTTATCATATTCCCTGATGGGCCTGATTGTGCACTGGACCCATCCCATGGTGGAGGTATACAATATTTTTAATTCCATCTGACTGAGTTTAGCACTTGATGCAACAGGAATTTAGGAGAGGGGGCCATTTTTGTTGTATGCTCTGACAAGCTGTATTGGGCACCAGAAATACTAGTAGCATGACAGGCAACCCCCAAACCTCCTGTGCAGTGTTTGAGCACTGCAACTTGAATAGATAGGCGTAGGGAGAGGAGAGTTTTGCTAGCTAGATGATGAAACAGAATTTGATGGCAGATAAGTATCACTGAGTCCATCTATTTTGCCCATTTTTCCTACTCAGTGCTTAAACTGCATTCCCTACCTGACCTGTGGCTTCCCCTTTCTTTCCTAGTTTTAATGTTCCTTTATGTTTGTCCCATGCATTTTTGAATTCCCCCACCATTTTTGGCCTCACCGCCTCCACCAGGAGGCTGTTCATTGTATCCACCATGTCTGTGAAGAAATACTTCCTCACGTTACCCTGTAGTCTACCCCCCTCTAGTCTCATATTATGTCCCCTTGCTCTTGAACCTCTTCTTCTCTGAAAGATGCTGCCTTCTTGTACCTCATTGACACCCCTGAGGTATTTGAAAGTCTCTATCATGTCTCACCTCTCTCATCTTTCCTCCGGTGAATACATACTGAGGTCTTTCAGTCTCTTTATATAGGTTCTGATGCAATGCATGCACCATTTTAGTTGCTCTTCTCTGTACTGCTTCCATTCTGTCAATCTCTTTCCTGAGATGCAGCCTCCAGAATGGACACAGTACTTCAGATTAGGTCTCACCAGTGATCTGTACAGTGGCATCACCACTTCTTTTAGGCTTGTGGTGGGCGGAGCCCTGCAGACCTCTTGCTTTGAGAAAAGGACTCGCCACATTCTTTGCAACTGAACAACACATTGGAGTTGCCTCATGTCCGTGGAGCACTCCACTTGTTCTTCACAGTGGCACTGCACTATTTTTTTGCTGATCACAACACTGGAGGATTGGGCATCCCCAGCGTCACTGTTATGTTTCTGGGGAGGGGGTGGTGGATGCTGAGAGGGAGGGTCAGGTGGGGGGATATGTATAATTAAAAACTTTATAACACCCCCCACTCTCCAATTCCTTTAGACCAACCGACTCCCGTACCCAGGTTGTCCCCCGCAGATCCACCAAAATTGGCCAATCCAGTTACTCTCACCACCTCCCAAAAATTTGTAATTCTGCCACCCCCCCCAAATCTGGCACTCATCCTCCACCTACTCTATCAGCTCTGCCCTCAATAATTACCTTGCACCTAGCTGCTCCTGCCATGTCCATCCCTAATGTCCTCCTCTAAGCCCTGGACAAACCCTACTTCCCTACCCTCACCTTCATTTTACCCTGTGCACACCCACCCCCCAAATCTCTAGCCCTTCTCCCCTTCCGCCTAATTGCTCCCCCTTAGTGGTCTCCCTTGATCTCTCACAGAATGTAAAGGACCCCGAATGCTCTCCATGGGTCCCTCTCCTACCCCCCCAAGGGGTTTGTATCTCTCATCTACTCCCTTTCCCCACCATCTTAAAGAGGTCTCTCTGGTACACTGCCATATTCCCTTCTCTTTGGTTCCCCCATTCCCCTGCATAGTTACTCACATCCTGAAGGCGTCTCCAGGGGCATGACTCTTCCCCCTCCCTCCTCTTTCCCCATTTTCTTTCATGTAAGCACTTGTTTACTTATTAACCTGGCACTTATTATTGTACACTCTTTCTACATGTTATACCCAACACTGTTATGACACTGTTTGTAACATCTGCCTTACAACTGCATGTTAATGTTGCTCTTGTTATTTGATGTTTAATGTCTCATTCAGTTGTACCCATCCCCGGTCACACTGGGAGATGAGTGACTTGTTGCTCATCGTGCCTTCCTGGTGAAACATTTCAATAAATAAATAAATAAAAATAAAAAAATTGGTGGATAATGGTAGAATATGGCACACTCCGCCATGTCCAAAATGGCTGCCACACAATGCTATGCATGCGCTAGTAGTCCCGAATGCACAGTAGAGTGTGACTGGCATCTTGGACATGGTAGAGTGTACTGTGTTCTGCCGTGACCCACCAATTGTTTTTTTCTTTTAAATTATACATATCCCCCCACCCAACCCTCTCTCTCAGCACCCACTACCTCCCCCCAGAAACATAAGAGTGACTCTGGTGGTGTCCAGTCCCCAGTGCCACAATCAGGACTCTGCCATTTTTTAAATTAAATTATAAATATCCTCCACCCAACCCTCCTCTCAGCACCCCCTACCTCCCCAGAAACAACATCTCAGTGACACTGGGGTGCCAAATCCCCAAGTCATGACCATCCTTTTTTATGACCCCCCCATCCACTACTGCACATGAGCAGTTGCTTTTTATTTATTTCTTTATTTTAAATCTCCACCTGACCCTCCCTCTTAGTACCTCCCCCCAAGAAACCTAATACTGACACTGGGAGGTGCCCAATCCCCCACTGCAGGAATCATGCAGACATTTTTTTTTTTTCATATATTTGTAAAAAGAAAAACATCCATCAATGTCTTTTGCAGCTGTTAAACTCCTCCCACCCGACCCTCGCACTCAGCACCCAGCACTCTCCCAAGCCCTAACTTACCTATCGGGGGTCCAATGCCATAATCCTCTCTGGACCGCAGACACATCTTCACTCTTCAATGCCAGAAGGCCAAGGAAACAGGTTTGCGGTTCAAGGTATTTCAATGGGGTTTTGAACTTAGTGGCATAACTTGGACATTTTTGCATATTTTGGGCCCAAATTTTCAATATGCCTTCTTTGGGACCCTACTGCATGAACAATTAAACTGTCATTAGGCAAATCTGTCCTGAAAGGTGATTTCATGGTTCCTGCATGAAATCACCTTTCAGGCTGGAGTTGAACATTTCCTCTGCCCTTGTTCATGAGGTTGGGTCACAAGAAGGCTATATTGAAAATTTGGTGTAAAAATATTAAAAAACTAAGTTACGAGCCTATGTTGAGTTTTGTGAATGCAGGCTTGCAAAATGGGTAATTTTCAATATTTCCCCCCAAATTCACAACATAGCCATATCTTTACAGCACCTCATGAGTGTGACAACTGCCATTTATCAAATCCTGGCCAACATTTGTTTTTACATCCCAAAAGGTGATTCTGCAGATCCTATGCGAAATCACCTTTTGGGCAGGAGTTGAACATTTTCTCTGCCCTTGTTCATAAGGTGAGGTCATAAGAAGGCAATGTTGAAAATCTGGTGTAAAAATATTACAAAAGAGCAAAGTTATGAGCTTACATTGAATTTTGCGAACACAGGCTTGTAACTTTCAAAATTTTTACTATTTTACACCAAATTTTAGTACATAGCCATTTCTTTACAGTACCTTATGAATCTGACAGCTGTCATTTTTCAACTCTGGTGGAAAATGTGTCTTTGCATCCCGAAAGTTGATTTCACAGTTCCTGCATGAAACCACCTTTTGGGCAGGAGTAGAACATTTACTCTGTCCTTCTTCATGGGGCAGGGCCATAACAAGGCTATGTTGAAAATTTGGTGTACTAGATTTCCAGTGTGATGGCTGCTTGCTGAGATGATCTTTCAGATGGCTCCCCTGCCCTCCCTCTAAGTGCTACCATTTAGCCATATTCAATTCTACCTTTGCATTGGATTCAGTGTATATAACTGTTCCCTGATTGCCTGGAGAAAACCAAAATACTACCTATCCACAAATTGTCCACAGAAATGGAACTGGAGATGAAGATGCTGCTACGCAGTCCCCCCGACTCCTGCTAAGGAAAAGGCCACAAAAAAATTCAAGGTGAGTGGACCTGAAGCCTCCCCTGCAACCAAACAGCATGTAGCTCTCACAGAGGACAGGTTTCTCGAGGAGATGGCGCAGATGAAGGAAACCCTACTTGCACGCGCCTCAGAATTCAAAGGGATGAAAATGTCCCTAGACATGCTTAGTATCTGAATCAAGGACAACGAGGCCCGTATATCTTTCCTGGACAACTGGAGAGGAAAGCTGGGCCCAGAATTGGTTGCGATGAGCCACAGGCTGAAAAAATCTGAAGACCGCCTTGAGGATCGCGAAGGGCGTTCGAGACACAATAATTTGGTGGTGCTAGGTCTCCCTGAAGGGGAAGAGGGATCTCAGGCCATTTTATTTGCCCAAAAGCTATGTGATAAACTAGTGGGGCCCTCATCTAATGGCCCCATTTATATTATTGAACAGGCGCATAGATCTCTTCACCCCATGCCGCCTTCTGGATCGCCTCCACGCCCCTTCATCTTCAGAATGCTGAACTTTTTGGATAAACGACATGTTCTAAATTGTTTAAAGAAAGTGACCGAAATACAGTTGGCAGGCAAGAAACTCCATGTGGTGCAGGACTTACCATTCTCTGTTAGACAGAACTGATTGGCTCTTCACCCCCTGGTCTCTAAATTAGTGTCTGCTGGTATTAAATATAGAGTCCGCTACCCTGCTACCCTACAAATAAATAGGGATGGGCTGGGGCAGTCATTTGATTCACTGGAATCTGCCAAAGATGCTTGTAAGAAGTGGTATCCAGAGTTAATTAAATGAATAAAAAAACCTCTTCCGCTCCATTTTGTGGTAAAGAGTGACATCCAGTGGTTGTTTTTGGTATTGCAGCTACAGTTACAAATGCCTACCCATTATTCAGAGATTTGGCTCTTCTAGAGGTTTAATCCAGTGCAGCACTAATTGAATGGATATAATTCTGGACTGTTGGGGATGTTTCAGAAAGCTCGTTTTGCTGTTAGATAGAACTCTGCAACCTTATCCTGCAGATCTCCATGAGGCTACATTTGGTTTTCGAGACTGTTCCTATCTTTCTAATGGAAATACATAGTCTCAGTAGCAAGTTTCATTCTAGAATTATTATGGTCTGTTAAGTGTGTTACCCAGCTATGGGATAACTGTAGGGTCCTGGTAATTTTGATAGCATTTTTTTGGCTCTCCTGTTATGTAGACCTAATGATATACAGTTATATCTTCCTATTTGGTCTGGTAGGAGATATTTAACTCCTTACTCATGCAGGAAATTTATCCCTAAAGCGTTGTTGTTATATAGTAGGTAGTCAGAATCCTATGATAATATGTGTTTCTAAGGTTCTAATTAGTGTGTTTAGATTATACTAAATTTAGTGCAGAGACGGGGAAGGGCAGGCGGTGGGGGGGAAGGAAACTCAAAGGCAGCATGATACTCATTGTACCGAGTGAGATTAGTGTGGTTCAGCTGATAGGACTGGGGGTATTACAAATTTTGTTCTACTATTGGGGCATACCTAGGTTAAGTTTTTATATGCCCGATTGGGTATTAGTGTTAAGGGGGAGAAATATACTTCAGATTTTGACTAAATACTTAGAGCTTTTTCGAGGATGTAGGGATGGGAGGGTATGGAGTCAGTCAATGGGTTATTATGCTCATCTGATTGTGGACGGGGCATATCTAACCCCAGGGAACCTTGATATTCTAACATACTATATCTATCAATCTCACTATGAAAATTATTTCATGGAATATTAAAGGGGCACATGCCAGGGTGAAACACCACCAAATACTAAAGCATCTCGCCCTAATGCATACAGGAGTTGCACTGCTGCAGGAGACACATCTGAAGGCTAATGAGAATGCCCTTTTTCATAGAGAGCAAGTTGGAAGTGTCTGTGCAGCTGGCAATTCTTCTGCGCAAAGAGAGTTGCAGTTTTAATTACCAGAGGAACTCAGTTTCAGTTGTTACAAGAAATTGGGGATCCACAAGGTAGGTTCCTATTTTTAAGGGGTCTTCTTGATCACAGAGAAATAATCCTGGGCACCTTATATGGCCCTAATTACTCTTCCCCTGAATTTTCCCCCAAAATAACCCTTATGTTAGCTCCATTTAAACAACTACCTATATTTAGACAGGGATTGGAATCTCACATATTATATATCTCTCGATAGATCCAGTCAGAGAGGTCATAGTCTAACCCCTGCACAGAGATCTCTACATGAGATGATGAACGGGCTGGGGCTATGCGATCCCTGGCACCTTCTCTACTCCAATGTGCAGGAATTTACTTTTTATTCTGCTTACCACAAATCCCATTCCCATATTGACTTTCTGGTGAACCAGGTCATGTTGATAGGCCCAACATGCTGTGGTATTTCCCCTAGAGTGATATCAGATCATTCTCTGATTTGATTTGAGAGTAGTATGCCTCAAGGGACACCGAATGTTAACTTATGGAAACTAAATGCATATTTGCTATTTCACGAAGAAACGGTTGGTAGGATCAAAACACTGAACACCCAGTTCATGGAACAAAATAATGGCTCTATGTCAGCATATGATCAAATCTGGAGTTCTCTGAAATGCTTTTTGAGGGGGGGAATTTATTAGGATAGCTGCTACCCAGAAACAGAAGAGGGAGGCTGCTGTGAAATCCCTATTAGAATCCATCCACCAGCTAGAACTATTGGTTGCTACCCATCCCTCTGAAGGGGATTTACATCGACTTGCGATCCTCAAGGATCAATTTACAGATACCCTTAGAGAGCGGGCTGAATTTGCTCTTTTTAAAACACACGCTTTGTATTTAGAACAAGGGGACAAGGCCGTCCACTTCTTGGCTCTCAAGTTGCGTCAGCAAGAAAAGTCTAGATTGGTCACCTTTCTCCCCCCCAGACGGTGGACGACCAATAACAACCGCTAAGGCTATAGTAGAAGAATTTGAATTATTCTATAGACAGCTTTATAATCTTCCTGATAATAACCCCACACAGTTGGAAATATGGGAATACCTCTCTAAAATCCCCCTTCCCACTCTTGGTACTGAGCAGCAAGCCCAGCTAATTCCCCAATATCAACATTAGAAGTCACCACCGCTATTCGTTCTCTCCCATTAAACAAAGCTCCTGGGCCAGATGGTTATCCATCAAATTTCTATAGAATCTTTGAAAAAGCTTACCCCTATTCTCCAGTATTAATATAACTACATTTGTGCCCAAGGTATTACAGATTCCACATTACTGGAAGCAATTATTATTGTCCTGCCAAAACCTGGTAAACCCAAAGATAAAGTATCAAACTACAGACCAATTTCCTTGATGAATTACAATATCAAGATTTTAGCTAAAATTTTAACTTCCCAAATTATTAAGGTCGGGGGAGAATTAATCAGCCCCAAGCAGACTGGGTTCATCAGTGGCAGGAACTCCTCTGATAACTTTCGTAAACTGGACAATATTTTCTCCATATCCAGGGAGGTGGACCTACCCATGGCCCTTGTCTCCCTGGATGCGGAGAAAGCTTTTGACAGAGTCAGGAGTAAAGAGTAAGGAGGCAGTATAGCGCAGTGGTCTAAGGCTCTGAGCTGCAAATCTGGTGACATCCAGCAGACCAGACCTGGGTTTGAATCCCACAGCTTCCACTTGCATACTGTGTGACCCTGAGCAAGTCACTTAACCTCCTTGTGCTCCCAGATCGCTCCTGTAAAAAAGCTTTCAGCTTAGTGTGCTATACCTGGTTAAACAAATAATAAATAGTCAGTTGGCTTTTTGTCTTTGACACTATGGCCCAATTTGGTTTCCCCCTTGAATTCATTTCCTGGATCAGACACTTATACTCCAAACCTAGTGCACAAATCTGTTGTAATGGGATCTTATCCCGGAATTTCCCACTACTCTCAGGTATGCTGCAGGGGTGTCCATTGTCACCCCTGTTGTTCAACTTGTATTTGGAACTATTGCTTCGTAGACTACAGATATCGCCATACTTAACTGGTATTACAATTGGCCCATTAGAACTCAAATTACTGGCTTATGCGGATGACATCCTGTTGTATGTTATTGATCCGGCTAAATCTATCCCAACAGCTTTGGAGATAATTGCTGAGTTCTGCTGGTTTTCCAATTACAGGTTGAATATGAGCAAGACAGAGGTTATGCCTCTAAATTCCCGAGTACATAAAGTGGACATAGTAGCCCTCAACATGACCTGGACCACTAGACTTAAATACTTTGGAATTATTTTGCCACCCTCAAGCTTTCTCTTGCAGAAGCTCAGTTTAGATAACCTCCTTTTAACCATTCAGCAAGACTTAATTAGATTATCTTTCCCTCGAAGGAAGAATCAATGTTATTAAAATGAATGTCTTGCCCAGACTATTTTACCCCTCAATATGCTGAATATTTACCTCCCATTAACTTGGTTCCGTAAAATCCAAAGAATGGTTAACAAGTTCTTATGGCATAGCAAACCCCCACGGAGATCTTATATTCTTCTATGTGCCCCGAAATCCACAGGTGGACTAAAGCTTCCAAATTTTTACCATTATTACTTGACGAGTCATATGGCCAAATACCTGCATTTGGCAGCACCACCTCTGAGCCCAAATCAACCCCAATAAATTCCTCTATGGCTCCAGATTGAAAGGAATACTATCAAGGGCTCCAGGCTGACACCTCCTAGCCTTTGGTATGTATTCCCTCTATTCCCTCAAAAGCTGCCTGTCTCTATGCAGTTCACGGCTATATACCCTTCAGTTAAGGTTCATAATCAACTTTGCAGGTCTCTTGGGGTCATATATACTAAAGATATCTCACAGCCATTGTTTGGTAATCTGAACTTTAAAGTAGGTAAGAATCTCCTCCTCCCACATAAATTGAATATACCTTCACAAATTAAGGTTAATGACCTAGTGTTCCATGGAAAGGTGTGCGCGGTCCCAGATATATTGGAGAGATTCCATTTATCGCTGAAGTACTCCTTCTTTGTTTATCAAGTTAGACATATGCTAACCACATAGTTTGGGTTATTAATCACAGGGAAACCTTCTTGGAATTACAAGCCCTTGCTTGGCAGCCACACGCTGTCTCCTGCCTAGTCGCAGCTTTATACAAAAAATTCTACCCAGAATGTGTGAAACAATCCTAATGTTGGATAGGAACTTTCCCCAATAATTGTTTTAATTGGGAACACTTATGGCGGGGAATCTACACCTATAGTGCTAATGATAAGCTTCGTTTAACTCAATATTGTATAATACATGCCATGCACTTAACTTCTGCAAGGTTATATAGTATGGGGAAGCTCCCAGAAGATACATGTTTCAGGTGTGGTCAGATGCAAGGATCCTTGCTACATATCTTCTGGGACTGTTCTTTGGTTGCTCCCCTATGGTCTCTAATTAAATCTAAGGTGGATGCCTTATTAGGGTTACAAAACTTATTTACCCTGCAAATATATGTATACTTGGAGACTACTCAACGGTGGATGTGAAAGAAAGGAGGTATTATATTAACTTAATATCACTTGTGGTGAAAAGACTAGTACTAAGTCACTGGAAAGACCAACATGTTCTTACCTACCAGGAATGGGTCAATGACCTGTTATACAACTTAAGGACTGAAAAAAACTATTGCCAGTCTGAGAAATGCTATTTCTTGATACAACATAAAGTGGGAGAAATTCCATACTTTATGGTCAATTGCTCCCACACATTAAACTAAGTGGTGAGGCTCCCATACCTTAATTAGGGTTAGTGCACGGCTCCTTGACTTTAGTGTTATCAACTGAACAACACTTCCTTCCTTTTTGTCATTTTCTTAACTTATGGCTAGTACAAATCTATGGAACTGGCTCTAGGGTGAGGGTGGGTTTTGAGGGTGGGGGTTATGGGGACTAGGTTTGGGGAGGGAAGGGTGGGGAGTGGATTAAGTTGATAGTATCCTTGATTTGTATATGCATATTATACAACGCTTCATCTTCTGTAATGTGTAATGTACTGGGTGAATATGTGAAAATTGAATAAAGTATACTTAATTTAAAAAAAACAAAGAAAATTTGGTGTACTAATATTACAAAATAACAAATTTATGAGCCTATGTTACATTTTGCTAATATAGGCTCATAACTGTGGTAATTTTCAATATTTTAACCCCAAATTCCTCCCATGTAGCCCTATCGGCTCTGGCCAGAGTTTGTTTCTGCTAGTGATTCCTTTCCCTATGCACTCCAGCATCCCACTGGCTTTCCCTACTCACATTGTCTGGTCACCTTTAGGTCTTTGGATATAATTACCCCCAGATCTCTTTCCAGTTTGGTTTCCATTAGAACCTTCCCTCCCATCCTGTATTCCTCCCCTGTATTTATGTGCCCCAAATGCATGGCCTTGCATTTCTTTGCTTTGAATCTCAGCTGCCACACTGTTGACCACTTCTCCAGTTTTCTTAGGTCCCTTTTCATTTTCTCCACCCCTCCTCAGAGTGTTAACCCTGTTGTAGATCTTGGTTTCATCTACAAAGAGGCATAAGTTTCCTTCTAGCCCCTCCGCAATGTTGCTTATGAAGATAGTAAATAGGACTGGACCAATCCCTGAGGCACCCTGCTGGTCACCCCCCTCTCCTTGGACTGAGCTCCATTCAGAATCACCCCCTGTGTCCTTCCGCTCTACCAATTTCTGACCCATTTTCCCACTCTGGTCCCCACTCCCATGTTGCCCAACTTATTTACAAACCTCTTTTGTAGGGCGGCATGAAGGCCTTACTGAAATACAGGTAGGCCACATCCACTGTCCATCCCTGAACAACTTGCCTGGTCACCCAGTCAAAGAAATCTATCAGATTTGTTTGACAAGACCTTCCTACTGAGAACCCATGCTGCCTCAGATCCTGTATCCCAGAGTCCTCTAGATATGTTACAATTCTTTCAGTAATGATTCCATCAGTTTCCCCACTACCGAGGTCAGGCTGACTGACCTGTAGTTACCAGTCTCCTTCCTGCTCCCACTTTTGTGGAGAGGGACTACATTTGCCCTCCTCCAGTCCTCCAGAACTACACCTGTTTCTATTGATTTGTTGAACAGAGCTGTCAGAGGTGCTGCCAGCTTCCTTCTGAGTTCTTTTAGTATTATGTGGTGCATTCTATCCTACTGTCTTCTTTCAGTTTAGCCAGCTCCTTTAGGGCTCTCTCCTCCATAAACAGACTGGTGTCCACCTCCTTTCCTTTGGTGCTTCTATCCCCTAGCTGTGGTCCCTCCCCTTTCCCTTCTTCTGTAAATACTGAACTAAAATATTTGTTCAGGATTTCTTCTTTTTCTGGGTCTCCTTCTGCACCCCCTCCTTCCTCTTTTAGTTTCATAATCCCTCCTCTGCTCTTATTTCTTTCACTGATATATCTAAAAAAGGTCTCAACCCCTCTCTTTTTTGCCTGCTCTATTCTTTCCTCTGTTTGTTCCTTTGTACTCCTGACTGCTTTCCTTGCCTATCTTAGTTTTTCCAGATACAGCCCCTTGTCTTCCTCCCTCTGTGTTTCCTTGTACCTTCTGAAAGCTAACCTTTTTTCTCTCACCTTACTGGCCACTTCTTCAGAGAACAATAGTGTTTTTTTCTTTCTCTTTGCTTTACTTATTTGCCTAACACAAAGATGTGTTGCTCTGTTATAGCCCCTTTAAGATTTCCCACTGTTCGTCTACACAACCTCTTTCCTCCTTCCCTACCAGGGCTGTCTTGAGACATTCCCCCAACTTTGCAAAGTCTGCCTGTCTGGAATCCAGGACCTGTACTTTCATGTGGTTCAACTCCTCTACTGACCTCACATTGAATTACACTGTACGGTGATCGCTGGATCCCAGATGGCAATCCACTACTATATCTGTCATTCTGTCACCATTGGTGAGCACCAAATCCAATATCGCTCCTTCCCATGTGGGCTGTACCACAAGTTGTCTGAGGCTTGCCCTCTGCAGGACATCTAGGATGTCTCTGCTGCTTGCTGTGGCTGCAGCATGAGT
Source organism: Neoceratodus forsteri (assembly GCA_016271365.2). Classification (NCBI taxonomy): domain Eukaryota; kingdom Metazoa; phylum Chordata; order Ceratodontiformes; family Ceratodontidae; genus Neoceratodus; species Neoceratodus forsteri. The sequence continues at coordinate 563,819,365 of CM057449.1, read as the reverse complement.
GTTCCAATTGAATCTGGCAAATTGAAGTCTCCTGCCAGCAGTACTTCTCCTTTAGTTGTCATTTTGTGGATGGCTTCCATCAGGACCCTGTCCATCTCTTCCTCTTGCTGGGAAGAAGTACTTCCTCACATCTCTCCTGAATCCACCCCCTTGAGCTTCATAGCATGTCTCTTCATTCTTGGGAGCCTTTTCTTCTGAAAAAATACTTCCCTCCTCTACCATATTTATGCCTGTGAAGTATGCAATGGCCTCTGTCTTATCCCCCCTCCCCTCCTCTATTCTACAGTGTACATATTGAGGTCCTTAAATCTCTCCTCATAGTGCTTTTGATGCAGACTCTGCACAATTTTATATGCCTTCACCTGGACTGCATCCACTCTGTCTATGTCCATCTAGAGATGACATCTCCAGAACTGGACACAATACTCTAGGTGAGATCTTACCAGTGAGCTATACAGAGACACTACCACCTTCCCCCTTTCTGCTGGTGATACCCCCCTATGCACCCCCAGCATCTCACTAGCACTTCCTACTGACTTGTCACATTGCCTGGCCACCTTTAGGTCATCCAATTTCCACTAACCTGCAGTTACTCAAAAATAATCCTGAATGTTTAGTCCTGAAAGATACTTTTTAAATATTTCTAGATTTAGAATTAAGTATGTTATCACACTGCATACTGTAGGATTAGGAAACTGTTACTAAGCTAATAAAATTGGGTTTTCCCATCTGTTTGAGTGGAGCTGCAAACAACCTGGACTCCATTTTCTATTGGCCACTAGATTGGCACATGATGTGCTGATCCATGGCTGTGGCAAACTCCAGATGCATCAGGGACCCTGTGCACTATTCCAGAAAAAAGGAGGTCCCTGTGCCAAAGTCCAGAGAGTTGCCACAGCCACACTGTTGTGGCAAACCTTTGGTGCACTTGAGGGGTTTGATGGAGGGTCCCGTCAAGCCCACCCAGACCAGCGCAATCCTGGTGCAGCTTCAACGTTTGGGGGAAAGATGCCTTCAAGTCAGAACTGGGGGCAGAGGGACCAGTGGTGGTGCCATAGTGGGCAATGGGGGCATGACAGCAGTGGCAAGGTTCAGAGGTGGCACATGGTGGAGGTGCCATGGCTAGTGAGACTGAGCTGCTAGGCCCAGGTACACCAAGGTAGGCATGGACAGACCCTGTCCTGGATCCCCAGGTAGCAACAGCCCTGGCACCTGCCCTGTAGGTGACACAGTCCCTGATAGTATAGTAGGGCATCAGTCTTGCTTCATGCGGTGGGCTGTTTAGTAGGGGAATGTGATGGTGCCTGGAGGACATCCCCATCTACTGACCACATTTCCTACCCTGCAGCCAATGCCACTTCCCATGCCAGGGACTGTGTCACAATGGGGCAGGTACCAGGGCTGTTGCCACCTGGGGGTTCAGGGCAGGGTCCATCTGTACCTACCTTGATGTATCCGAGCCTATCAGCTCTGTCCCACTGGCCATGGCACCTCCACCAGCTGCCACTTCTGAACCCTGCCACTGCCACCGTGCCCTCATCATCCACTGTGTCTCCTCCACTGGTCCCTCTGCCTCCAGTCCTGAACTTGCAGGATCCCCTTCTCACTTGCCTCCCTCCAGGCCAATAGAACAGAGCCCTTAGACTAGCTCAAGGCTGGTCTAACCTCAGCTCCCTCATGCAACCATGGCAGGGTTTCTAAAATCCCAAATAAGGCGATGATGCAGCCCCACTGTGGTGCAAGCCCACTTGTGACCTGGCGCACCAGCCCATCTGCTGCAGGGTAGTGCAGGGCAATATCGGCACAAGACTTCCCAATTTTGATGTATCCTGTCCTCAAAAATCAAGACTGCCACAAAATATGGCACAAGGTGCCACTTGTGGCAATTCCTTTTGGTACAGACACTTTGTGCCAAATATCCACATCTGAAAATTGAGTGCCCTGTGTTTCAGCTCTATAAACAAACCAACCACCTCACCCATGTTCCTGACCAGCCATAAAAATTAGCTCATACATGTATCCAAAAAGATCAGTGTAAATGGAGAAAGAGAGGGATCGGTGCACTAAACTGGACTGACTAAACCCAAACACAAGACTCACTTCTCCAAAAACGAATAGAGTACTCAAAAAGGTCTTTATGTGTATGTATGTATATATATATATCAGATTTGTTTATCCACTTCTCACTTATCTATCACACTCATTTTTCTGTCCCTGTGGCTGAGCTACCTTTGCTATGTTTGTCATGGAATCCATATTCAGATAACCGTCACATTCAGATATCCATCTAAGAGAATGGGAACAGATGAGGTTGGCTGTCTGAGTGCTGACTGTACTGTGTAAATAGCAGTTAGAAAATAGTGCAGCATGCCAGCAGCAATTTACAAAATAGTGTTTAAACAAGATACAAAAACTGACCTCCCATCTTGTGCTGCTAATCAGACCCTCCTCCTTTCAAGACTAGCGTTGTGCTGACATTGTGGTCTAGGCTGTAGATAACGTATCCCTGTATAGATACAAAGACCTCTAAGTGCACTATTTGTTTTTGGAGGAGTGGATAAAAGTTTACTCAACCTTGCCTGACCAGTATCATTGATCTTTTGTTCCACTGAGTCCTGCATGCTTTTCCTCTGTCCCAAATTACATAATGCTCAATGAGATGAAATAAAATTATTTATTGTTTTATTATTTTTAATTTTCCTCCTCTCATGTTGACCAAACCTCTTCTACTGGTCCTCCCAGCCCTGTCACCCCAGCAGTCACCAGGATGTACCTCAATTGTAATAAGGTACCCAGTTGGCTGGGTGTAGAGCCTACGGAGGACCGGTGCCATCCTGCCAGTCAACACCATTTTCCGCCAGTTTTCTCCTTTTGCTGTTGAGGTCACATGTTCATGTGTGGAGGCATGTGCATGCTGTGATCCCTGCAATGCCTCCCCTTCATGCTGCTTCCCATCCTGCACTGCCCCCAGACCTCCACCTGAGGGCAGTCATGTAGTGGGAGTGACTGGATCCCTCCCTGGGAGAGGAGAGCTGCCTTTCGGCTGCTCAATCCAGCTCCTGCCCTCCCCCACAAAGTGACTCTGGATGACCCAGGCTCATTCCTGAACCTGGGCTTCCCACATGGTGTGAGGTGTGGCATCCAGTGCCTCAATCCTCAGTGCCACTGGGCCAGAGTGAATAAAATAATTTTTATGCTGGCTAAGTGCTGTTTTGCAAACTGCCTTTCCCTTTCCCTTTTTGCTCCAGCAACAGGGCCCTCTCTTTGTTTTCCCAGTCCTTGTCCAAGCTACTTGGATTGACTTGAACCTCAACTATTTTTTCATTATACATAGAGGCTTGAACAGATGCTGCCTAGCTTCTACAAGCATCAAATTGTGCCACTGCTCTGCAATTCTTTGTCCTTTAGGTTTGCAATAATTTAAGAAACATGGAAACTCTCTATTTTAAATACTGTAGGCGATTTCAGTTTTTTTTTAGAAAAAATAAAGGTCAGCTTTCAGTTCACAAAGTTGTCAATATTAGTACTTTCTCTCTGAGCTCATTCATTGTCACTCTTGTCATCACTGTGTGTGTGTGTGGGGGGGCTAGGTTAACAAAACAAGGGCTTTCTCAGTGTATCACTGGCTTGGACAGCTGCACGTTTACTTGAGAGTGCTCATAGGGCTCTCATGCACTGTTCTCCTTGCAGCCAGTACAAAGTTAGTAAAGCATTACAGACAACTGCAAGGAACAATAGCAAGGCACCTCACTCTTTGACAGCCATAAAAAAACATATTGCAGCCCCCTCCCCCCCGAATGCATTTCAATGGAACAGCTGCAAAACACTACTGACTTTGATGACAACAGGAACTGGTCAGCTATGTAGACCAGCCCTAACTAGCCCAGTGCAAGGAACCCAACCCACTTCCAGTATACAGGCCTACACCAAATCAATCCAGCACCAAGAGCCCATCACCAGTGCTGTTATAGGACACACCTTTCACATACTGGGTTGACATCAGGACCTCATTCCTGGCATCAGCTGGTCCATGCCCCACTAGAAAAAGCAAATATTGCCCACCTCCATTCCACACACAGTGCAATCCTGACCACTAACTGCCTCAGACACGCAAAGTGACTGGATTTAAAAAAAGTATTAGTCTATGGCCTGGTACCACACTCATCCTCTAAAAGTGGTGAGTAAACTCTGCCAGGCTCCCCTTCTCTGTGATCATTATCTACAATAGTAGTTCATCAAGAGGTGTCTGGAATAATAGAACTGCAGTGAGATCTGGCAGCAAAGTAGATGCCCTGTCCTCATCATCAGACTGTCCTGAATATAGCAGTTCATGGACAGGCGCAGGCACTGTTTTTTTAACAAAATTGTTCTTCTATACCAACCGTAGTCCACCAGGACCTCATCTTAATGAAGAAGGCTGAGCAAAGGCTAGCATTCTTCACAGTTACTCTTGACTCTGTGAATTGATGCATCAGGGGATTTCATAGGCCCTAAAGGTAGTATTCCCTGGCACAAGGGTAGCATCCTCAATGGTTGCCTACAACTATGAATAGCTGGTACCATAAATAACATATCCCCAACATGTCTCTTGCCCACATCCCAGCCCAGCCACCCAAGAAGCACCAATCTATCCTTGGTGCCAGAACCTCCCTTCCAACATTTTTTATACCAGGAGTCCATCTTGGTATTTTATTATACTAAACCCCATAGTCTAATTTAACACCCTCCCTTCTGCAAATATTTTCTCATATTACACATTTCAGCCGATACTCTTTATTATTTGACTCCCCATATTTTCTTATATTAGATCCCTTATCTTTGAATCCCAAGTATTTTATTATATTTGACCCCTCCCAGATCTTCCTATTATTTTACACCCGCAACCTCATATTGTTTCAAGATCATGGCTAATACAGTACATGATTTTGAATAGACATCCTGCAAGTATAGTATCATTACAGAGTTGTATAGCCTGGCAGTACTTGCGAGTGACAGCTGGCAGATGGCCATGGAGGTATGTGTGGGATATAGCTGCCTCCATTACCAAGACCAGGCTGGGTGTGGGTGGCATGGGGGGGTTGAGGTGTCACCATACACCAGGGAGGTTGGTGTTGGGTGGGGGGAAAGGTACCGGATACAGGAACCAGAAGAGAGGACCACTGGATTACCATGGACAGGTTATATTTAATGCACTGGATAGTGGATGAGAAGGGGCCATTACATTACTGGGGATTCATTTTTTTTATTTTGAGATTGGAAGAGGAAGGGGATTCCACTACCAGCAGCGATAGTTATGTTTTACAAGGGACACCAGATATGCCTGCCTGGGGGGAAGGCCACACACCACTGTGCGTAATTGTAAAACTAGAGTTTTGGAAGCATCAAACAACACTGCTCAAGTAGCCTGTTAGCATTTATTAAATTATTAGAATCTACCAATGCACGCTGTAGGCATGCTGGCCTGACACCATTATGTGCATGCATACCTGGTAGTCATTTAGTTCCACGCTAACTGCACCTTTCCATATGGCACTTGTCTTACTAACTCTCTGTCCAGCATGCAAGGCACAATTAGCAAGGTGCTAAACCTGTTAGCATGACATAAACCAGTTAGTACTGTGCTAACTGTTCAAATATCTAGGCCTAAGAATGTTTGCAATACAAGGACACATATCAGCAAAGGAGAAAATAGTAAACCTTTAAAGTTGTCAAGGGATAACAAAACTTCACATTTATTTATTTATTTATTTAAGAGTTTAACCAGGCAGGCATACTGAGCGGCTAACGACTCGTTTCCAGATGCGACCTGGGGGAACAAGGGAAGGGACACTGAGGGGAAATAACAAACACACAAGTAATTTGTACAGTTGAGAAGGCACATTAATAAAGACTATACATGTAGGTAGCTAAGGCAGACATGCAACTTATGACTAGGCAGGCACAGAGACATAGCGGAGAAAAAGACCTTACATTGTACATATAAAGTTAACATAGCTAGTGTTTTGTAGACTATATCGAGGATAGCGTACTATATCAGAATAACATGGTATGGAAGCCCAGCAGGGCATGAGGCCTACTAATGTCTAGGCCCAGAGCAGGAGCAGACAGTGAGGAAATGTTCATGGAGTCAGGTGTTAAGGTGTCTCGGATTCTAAATGTGGTGGATATCTGTTGGGAGGTCATTCCATAGTTTAGGTAAGCGGTAACTAAGTGCAGCCTGACCCATTGAGGTACGCATACGAGGGATATGGAAACGCTTTGTATCCGAGTGTCGCAGCGAGTAAGCTGCCAGGGGTTGAGTAATTAAGGTAGAATTCAGGTAGGGAGGAAGGGTATGGGAACAGTATTTAGCAGCAACTCTAGAGCAGTGGATTAGTCTACGGACTGAGATTGAGGGAAAGGCCAAGGAGCTATATAGGTCACAGTGGTGCATCAGTTTAGGACTTTCCAGTATGAAGCGGCAGAAAAAATGAAAGAGTGTGTCCAGGCTGGTCAGAGTGGAGGTGGTGCCATAGACTTCATCCCATAATCAAAATTGGAAGTATCATTTTTGCCGGAGTCCGCGCCTGAGCGAGGCAGGCAGCCTTTGTTACGCTACAGGGCCCCTAGTTTAGGAAGCAATTTTTTGTGAAGGGAGTCTATGTGGGTTGAGAAGTCTAGATATTGGTCGAGCCAGATGCCAAGGTAGCGGAATGAGGTACAGGATTCTATGGGGGCAAGGTCCAGGGTTAGGTAAGGGGGGTGGATGGAGAGTCAGGAGAGCCAAGGTTGCGAGCCAAAAGTTAGTGACATTTGGGATAATTATGTAACACATTCCATAAAAGAAGGATGACAAAATGATTGTTTTTTAAGGAAGGTTCTGGTATTGAAATCACAAATTGGAGGATGTAGCTCACAGACTCAAAAAAAATAGACAGTATTTTTGCACATTACTAAAAGTCTTGTAGAGTAGTATCTCAAACAAGGGGACACCATTATAGTACAATAAGCATTTTGGATTTGGGAGAGATTTTACCTACAGTATTAGAATATAAAATCTATGTGCTGAATAGATTTCTTAGCATTTGTAATATGTAACCAACTCAGCCTCCCTCCTCAAGTCTTGGCAAAAAAAAAAAGCTACATTTAATTTCTTGTGCCTATAAATCCTATTTTTCCTCTTAATTTTATTTTCATTTTGGCAACCAACCTAGTGGCAGAAAAAGAGGGACCAGAGCCAAAGATTCAGTCTTGGAATTAACAGATTGAGACCAAGCCAGGGTACCAGCTATGTGCCTAGCAAAGAGGACATGAATGCTCAAATGTCAGCCATGAGCCAAGGAGGGAGAAATCAAAGTATGACTGCCAACCATAAGCCAAGGAAGGAAAGGAGAGAGGTGAACAAGATGACGGCCATGCTGGGCTAGCAGTCGGGAGCAGCAGCAACAGAATAGTATTTTATTTAAGATTGTTTTTGTTTAAATTGCTTTTCTGTTGCATTTTAGTTATTTGTGGCAGTTTAGAAAGGGCTGTGATAGTGAGTTAGCTAGGTGTAGGAGTGTGTTCGGGATATAGGCAAACAAATAGCATTAATAAATATAAATGGAGTCGCATATTTTTTATCTCTATATTTGGTTGCTTATTTCATTGTTTTACTATTGACACTGGTGTATGCTGGCACATCACTTTCATCTACATTGGTCCTAAATTAGCCTACCATCAGTGCTAAACTTGCTTTTCTACCCGGTGGGAGTGTTTCAGTGGTCCGGTGTAGGAGAAGAAGAGAAAGAAGATTTGAATTGTCTGGTGGCATCGGTGGAGCTGGCAATGTTCAGCAGAGGAGTCCGTGGGTCGTCCTTACAGGAACCATCATGGCAAGAGTCCTGTAGTCTGAGAGCCATTGGAAAGGAGATGGACTAGGACTAGAACCATCTATTGCCAGGTGGAGTCAGGGAGGCTCCTGTTCTGTTTGCCTAGGTGGGGGCCGCTGAGGCTGTGGCCATGGCCATGCGGGAGCTCAGGTATGCTGCCCACTGAAGAGTGGGTGGTATCATGCTGGTTGCTCCTAAGCCTCCTGGGTGGTGGGCCAGTGGGCTGATTATAGCCAGGGCTGAACTAACTGTCACAGGAATTTGGGGCAGCGGTCTCCTGGGTGGATACTATTGGAGCTCCTTTGTATCATGCAGCTGGGTGCTCATGCTAAATGCCTGGGGTGGCTAGGAAAGCATCAGTCTCAGAGAAAAATCGGGCAGAGGAAACTGTTTTACCCAGTCTACTGTTTTTCCCTTTGGAGTGAAGGTGAACAGTTGTAAAGGACTTCTCTGAACTCTGCAAAATGGTCAGATCTCCTTTTCTTTTATTATTAAGACCACTGTGAACCGTATGGGCAGTGAGAGTGCCCTGAAAATTGTGTTTGCTTTGTTAATATCTATTGACTTTTTCTTCTGGCCTACATGAAAGGTAGAGCCAAGGAATAGTCCTTTTGCCTATCCCCGGAGAGGTGGGAGCTCTTCGGTTTCCACAACCCTTTATTGAGAGACTTAAGTGACTGCTCTCTTTGGACAGTGTCATTCTTTTCATGCTGCCATAAAAATGTATGAATGTTTCATTATTATCTGTGGGTTTTGGTGGGGGCATTGTGTTTTTAGGGTTGTTGGGGTAGTTAAAATAGGGTTATTGTATGTATGGTGTGTAGTTCTTATGAGTGGAATTTAAAGTGATTTGATTTGTTGGAGTGTGAGTTTTGGAGTGTGTGTAGTTGCGGTTTTGAATAAGTAGTGTGTTGTGGTTATTGTTTGCTGATCTGACTGCTGCTACTGACTGAGATGTGCTGGGTGGGCATAAAGGTGTTCAGGCACTATTCCCCCTCCATGATCAGGGACCTCTGCCCATTTGACTGTCCCCCTTTGCCAACTGTGACTTATATACAATGTCGTGCTTTGGGGATAGCTTGGAGGCGGAAGAAGGGGGGAGTTCTGGAACTGGTGGGGAATGGAAAGAGGTGGTGAGATTGGGATAGTGGGGACAAGGAGATGCCCTGGGGAAAAACAGGACTGAGATAGGGGTCCTCCCTGCCTGGCTCACATACCCAAGGGCTCTGCTGTGTGCAGGCAGGTGGAGCGGTCTTCCTTGACTGCTTATCCTACTCGGGCGGTGTTGTGCAATGCCAGGTCTATTAAAAACAAGATGTCTATAATTGCAGATCTTGTTGGTATGTACGTCTGACCTGGCCTGCATCACTGAGACCTGGCAGGATGAAAATGCGGGCCCAATATTGGCCTCAGCAGTTCTGGCTGGATACTGGTTGATACACCGCCCAAGGATGGATCATGGGGGGAGGTGTAGCCATTTGTTTTAGATCGGAACCAGACCTTGTGTATGTGCTAGTGGGCCCCACCAGATCCTTTAAGTGTATCATGGGTGTGGGTGTGGGGTGCAGGATACTGTTTATCTACCATCTACCTGGAGAAAGGAAAGAATTCCTGAATGAAGTCACAGACTTCATTGTTGATGTGGTTTTGGGATCCTCCAGATGGTTCATTCTGGTGGATTTCAATGCCTGGGTTAACGATAAATGGTTCTATGTCATAATGGCTATCATGGAAAGGTGATTGCTGTTATGATAACTATACATCAGCAAAAATACATTTTGGCGATGTATAGTCCAGGTGCAGATCAAAACAGTTTATCAACTGGTACAAAAGTCCCAACATGCCCAGCCCTGAAACTGACACCCTCCCAACCATAGCCTGCCACAAACCCACCATGCCACATGGCCAGCTCGACAACCCACTGTGGCACTACCCCTCACAAACCCTCCCACCCCTTCTGCCCGTCGCACAGCATCCTTGCTCCCCCCATGCACAGATATACACATAGTGACAGGATGTCACTATACCCACATTTGCCACCCCGTCCAGTCGCCGTGAGAACAGGCACCTTATTGAGTCACCCTTTTGGTAAGCACTCAATAGTGAGCACTTTTCTCACGGTATATCACGATGAAGTCTTGCATTTTGGTAGAAATTTCCTCCAGCTAATGACTTTGCTGGGCCTCATATAGGTTGTTACCTCTGCAACTCACATTTGTGGTCACTCATTGGACCTGGTGTTCCTCCTGGGGATGGAGATCTCTGACTTGGTGGTGGAACCAGTCGGTTGGTCTGACCATCACACCATAAGGTTCAGTTTTATGGCTCCCCCCAATGGGCCTGCCCCTATGGAGATAGTCTGGTACTGCCCTTTAAGTGATGTAACACAGAATGGCCTAATGACAGTGCTGGACCTATCGAGTGTGTCAAGTGAATGTGAGGATCCAGGGGATCTGGTACTTACTTATAATAGGGTGGTGATAGAGGCCCTGGATTCCATTGCTCCTGTTTGTGTTTGACACCTCACTCTTCGCCCAAGGTCCCCATGGTTTGATGGGACCTTGAAGCACTTGAGGAGAGTGGGTCAAAGGTTAGAGAGGGCTTGAGGGAAATCCAGCCTGGAGGTTGACAGACTTAGATTGATGGACCATTATATGGTCTATCAATCGACAATCACCTGTAAGAAGGCAGAATTCCTGTCCTGGGAGATTGCCAATGTGCAAAGCTGACCAGCTTAGCTCTTCTGGACTGTCAACAGATTGACTGTCTACAGCCTGGTCGAGCCTTATCTCAAGAAAGGTGTGATGAGTTTGCTCAGTTTTTCGTGGATAAGGTTGCCACCATCAGGCCTGGTATCTGCTCAACCCCCTCTATTGAGTATTGCGGAGGTCAGCAGGAGGTTGTCAGTGCCTGGTTTACCTGGTCTGACTTCAGCCAGCTGGGCATCATGGATGTCATGAGGATTATTCAGATTTTGTGGCCAACCAGCTGTAGTTTGGATCCAGGCCCAACACATCTCCTTGTGGGGTGCGTTGATGATATCAGCCCAGTCCTGGCAAAGATGGCCTGGAAATCATTGATGGGGGGGGACTTTCCTGATCCCCTGAATGAGGTGGTTGTATGAAAGCTCCTATAAAAAGCCCTTTCTTAACCTGGACTGTCTGACTAACTACAGACCTGTCTCTAACCTGCCCTTTGTGGGTAAGGTTATTGAGAAAGTGATTGCACTGCAGCTGGATGATCATCTATCTACCCACGATGTCTTTGACTCTCTCCATTCTGGATTTAGAAAGAGGAACTGCACTGAGACGGGCCTTGTTTGAGTGCTAAATGAACTCCTAATAGCGAGAGATCAGAGGACTCATTCCATCTTGGTCCTCCTTGATCTCTTAGTGGCATTTGACACTGTGGGCCATGGTGTGCTGCTGGAGCACCTGTGGTGCATTTGTGAACTGTCAGGTACTAGTCCTCAAGGGTAGGATGCAGAGAGTTGTCTCTGGAATTTATTCCTCTGACCCTCTCCTCCTATCCTGTGGGGTACAGCAGGGCTCCTTTCTGTCACCCACATTGTTTGCAGTGTATATGCTGCAATTGGGAGACATTATTAGATGTTATGGTTTAAGTTTTCACTGCTATGCAGATGATACTTAACTGTACATGTCTTTTGTACCCAAACAAGGGGATGTCCTCTTGGTGTTTAATAACTGCCTCTCCGAGATCCAGGACTGGATGAGTGCTAGCTGGCTGTGGTTGAACCCAGCCAAAGTTGAGGTGTTGATGGTGGACCCAGATCATCCGGAGGTGGGTTTGTCAGTGGGACAACCCTCTGGGCTTTGACTTGGGGTGTCCAGCTGGCTACCTCAGATCGAGTGCGTATCCTGGACATTATTTTTGATGATGGTTTAACCCTAAAATCACGTGTGTCAGCCACTGTCAAGACCTCTTTTTACCATCTGAGGAATATCACCTGGGTGAAGCAACTAGTTCCGCTTGATGATTTTCTGTCGTTGGTCCACACCTTCATGACCTCACACCTTGACTACTGCAATGACCTTTACCTATGGCTAATGGGGGTTGATATTCACCACCTGCAGCTGGTGCAGAATGTGCCTGCCAGGCTTGTGACTGGTACATCTAGGACCAGTCACACTACACCTGTGCTCCATGGACTGCACTGGCTACCAGTGTGGTGGTGTATCACCTTCAAGGTCAGTTTGCTGACCTATAATGCCTTACATGATCAGGGACCCTCTTACCTGCAAGATCTCCTTCATCACTACTGCCCCTCTCGACCACTCCGATCCACCGATGAGGGATTACTAGAGATTCCCAGGGTGTGATTGAAGACATCTGGGACCTGTTTATTTGCATTTGTGGTCCCTATGCTGTGGAATTCTCTACCTCATTGGGTTAAAGAGTGCCTGACCATCCAGAGCTTCAAAACTGCACTAAAACACATTTGTTTAGCTTGGCATTTTCAGATGAATTTTAAATATTGAGATAACATTTTAAGTATTTTACAGCTTTGTCTATTATTGTATGTATTTGTATTTATTTAAAACTTTTTTATGATTTTATGTACTGTATTTTAATTAGTGGAGATGTAGATTTATTCTTATGTACAGGCACCTTGATCATTGGTAAGGGCACCTTTTATAAATAAAAGTGATATATGATATGATATAATTTATTGGGGAGCCCGTCAATTCACTCGCGACAATACACTCCTGGAAAACACGCTCCCGACAACTTGCTCCTGTATATTTCGCTCCCTCCCCTACCCACTCCATGTCAATTCGCTCCCACTCCCGCTGCTATTTCAGTTGTGTTTTGACTCAAACAGGAGTGTGTGTTGCTGTATGTGTTCCTTGAAAAAGTGTCCAGCACTCACAGAACTACAAAGTATCATGAAATATGTCATGTGCCGTATCCAGTGGAGGATCGGGGTTCGAACTTGGAGCATTGAGCAGTGTTCTTATCTGTTTTTATTCACCTTTTGGAAGTTATCAAAGTTTATTTGCACTACCTGATTCTGGTTCAGTCCACTGTTACCAAGGAATCAAGTTTTTTGTAATTTTGCCATTTGCCATAGTACAGCTTTAGGAGACCGCAGGGAGTACGTGGAGAGTCAAGTGTGGTAGTGTGCTTAGTGCTTAGTTTTCGTTTCAGTTAGAGTATAAAAATCAGAGCCAATGCTGGCAGCTAAACAAGGGAGAAAGGGTATTCAAAGATAGAGGAAGAGCCTTGAGGGAGCCTAAAGAGGAGAAAGGAAGACTACAGAGACTACAGGCTTTGGGAAGATCACAGGACTACGGAGCCTCAGACAAGGGAGAATTGTTTTGTTTTTGTGTCTGTGATCTGCACTCCAATTTTGTCCTGGAGCATTCTTCCTGAAACTGCAACTATTTAGAACCGGATAATGGACTGTAGTTATTTACGCCTCTAAATGTTTAAAAAGAGCCTCTATTGCATGGGTTTACTCGAGTTTTATTTTGTATTTAGTTATATCTAGTTATATTCCTCTCTGTCGTTTTGAAGTTTTCGCTGACCATTTGTTGGTTCAGTTTCATGATTGTTCCACAGCGCTTAGTATAATTGGTGCCCAGGTTAATGCATTTTATATGTGCTTAGTGCTTAGTTTTAGTTTCAGTCAGAGTAAAGCTCTCACAGTAATACCGTGGTTGTTGTTTCTGATACTCCTGAATCCTATCGGGTGGTAGGTGATGCAAAGCGCATTTGTGGATTGCTAACATGGCAGTGCAAGAAGCTGTCATCTGTTGAACTGCTCCCCCTAACAACTGGGCAGATAAACAAGGAGGTTGCAGGTTTCAGTAATACCATGCTTTTGAATGAACTAAGTGTCTGTACTAATAATTGTGTGTCCCGTGGCTGTCCGCCAATTTAAGCGTTACCACCGAACAGTACCACTGTACTAACGATAGGGAACGAAAAGATGTGGAGCGAGTAGTACAAAAGCCAATTGTCTTAGGTGTGAGTCATCGGGAGCGAATTGTCACGGCGCGTATTGACGGGAGCGAATTGACATTGACCCAATTTATTGAGCCAGAGTGCCTTCCATGGGCCAGAAATAGACTGGCTATCACCAAGGTAACATTCATAGGCCAGGCAGAAAGGATAAAGGAGCTACAGTGTTATTCAGTGACCAGCCCAAGACAGGACAGAGAGAGAGAGAGAGAGAGAGCGGTCCAGCCATGAGCAAGGCTTTGAAGGATTAGAGTCAGATTTAGGGACAGAAAGAAAGACTGACCACATTATTTTTTTTTTTAGAATTTTGTAATCAGGAGAGGAACAATAAGCCCATACTTTTTTCCAACTGAGTGCAGGATTAGGGTACAAAGTAAAATAAACTACAATCACATCACAGTGTTAAACAACAGAGGAAAGGTGGCTTTACATTTGTAGAAGTACAATTATAACATGCAGCTAGTAAGTAGTAAAATTAAAAAGTGGCAGTAAAAATAAATTGTAGCTTAGATGAACTGAGCATAGGAACACGTTCAGAGTGCATAATATGGGCTAGGCAGTGGTAAAAGAACCAGTGTTTTATTAATGGGCCAGGTAGAGAGTAAGACTGGGCAAAATTAGCAAATTCTGATTTCATAGACTTTTCATGAAATTCTGTGAAATTCTGTGAAATTGCTCAGAATTTTCTGAAAATTTCTCAACTGGTCATAACTCAGTTAGTGTTATATGTAGAGATTTAAACTTTGGCATAAGTATTGCTTGGAAGAGGCCCTAACATGATTCAAAGTTTTATGGCAGCTGCACTTGGGGAGAGGTAGTTACAGGGGCGCAAAGTCTGGCGATTTGCTATTCATGTGAACATTTTGGAAAATATGTCTGCAGTATTCTTACAACTTAGATGGCTTACCTTTGGAGTTAGATAGTTTAAAATATACATGCATATTTCTTGGAAGAGTCATAGAAACTGCTAAATAGAGAACTAATTTGTTATGTAAATTATAAGTTACAGACATTCAAAATTTCACAATTTATTTGTTAAATTGAGTGAACATTTTCAAAATATTTGGATGTTTATAACTTCAATTCTATTGCAGGTATACACTCAAGATTTAGCATGCATAGCAAAGTAAATATTTCCTTGAATCTAATTAAGGTGGCTAAATGTGGTTTAGTAGGTTAAAATTTATTGTTGATACTTTAGAAATTACTAATTGACAAAATTTGCTAAAAAAATCATGGACCTATAATTGGCAATGCCACAAGAATTCCACTTGTGAAATTTACAAAACACTTATCACCACTGAATCACCTTACCTGCACTGGCATCAAGGCCCTGCAGTACCCCTCCAACACTCCTGCAACAATGATGTTCAGCATCATTCTCCATCATCTATTTATATTTTTATTGAAGTCTCAGATTTATAACAACTTTGAACTAGAAGCTCTTTTACAAAGGCACCAAGTCAAGAAAGAAGGAGCAAGGGGACAATTTACATGGTACAGAGGGCTGTATAAAACTACAAATTACATATAATACATTATACATATAATACATGGTCAATGCTGTAGAAGTTACATTAGTTGCAAGTTTACAGGTAAGTAAACACTAAGTAAGAGCAGTCAATGGGAATGACCTTGTCATGAGCCTCAGACATTGAGGATTCAGGAAGTAGGAGAGAGTGGTAGAGAGTTAGGACAAGTCCAGAGTACAGCTGAGAGCAGCCCAGGTAGGCAGTGTATAGAGAGGGGTGAGGATAACCTACTGTAAATACAAAGAATTAGGAGCAAAGATGTGGAGAAAAGAGGAATAGAAGTAGGACAACAGAAAAGATAGCGAAAGGGGGGAGTTCGATTAAGGGCAGTGAAGAGGAGGGAGGTGTACAATGGGAGTGGAGGGGTGTGTTAGTGCTGAACAAAAAAGGGGGTACAGCAGGGTTTAGTTATGGGGGCAACTTCGGGTAGACAGGAGGCAAAAGACTGAGACAGGGATGGTGTGGAAAGGAAGGTGGAATCAAAGGCACAGTTGCTAATATAGAAGGGAGAGTCAGGGGAGAGGTAGAGGAGAAATAACGAGGATTAGTAAGTAGTGCGAGGTGGTAAGGATTGGGAGGGACAAAGACATTAAGATAAAGGACAATAAGATCATGACTAAAGATATCCAGATACTTGGGTCACAATGGCCTTAGTCGCAACTACAGTGGAGTCAGCCATGATAAAGCACAGTAACTTGCAGTAATGACATGTCACAAACTCCTGCATGACAAAAGGGCTTAATTGCCATTGACTTTCAATAGCCCCTGCAGTAAACTGCAGTATTCTGCAGCATTTCTGCTTTGCATCCTGGCTGTCACATCTGTAGTTGTTAAGTCTTGGCATCACTTGATGCCACTATTTTCAAAAAGTAAAAATATGCAATGTTATCTACAGGGTTGTTAAAAAGTCAGCACGTGTCATTGTCCAGAAACAATGCTGCACATTCATGTGCTTCCACAAGCCATTACGTCAGTGGACTACAGTGGTTATCTGGTATATTACAAGAATTCAGGGTAGTGCACAATTCAGGGTTCTTCAATTAAAGCACCTGCTTACCACTGTGTTGGGTAATACCTCCCCTCGCCCTCCGGCATTTGCACTGATTCTGGAACTTTCCTCCTTATTGGGTTCTTCTGGTGTCATTTCTAAAATATATCAAGTTTTGTTTCATCGATGGTATGGGGGCTCCTATGGCCCGACTAGATTCTGGGTTCTCTTTTCCCTCAATACACCTTCAATTGGCCAGTTTTATGGAAGTTCTGTCACAAATATGTGTCTCAAGACGGATTACGCCTTATGCAATATCACATTTTACACAACTTGTATTATACTCCTGCCAAACTGGTGAGATGGGGTCTTTTCGAATCAGATTTATGTACCAGATGCTCCCAAGGAGAAGGAACACTTCTCCACATATTCTGGACGTGCCCCAAAATAATCCCATTGTGGGATTCAATTAAAAACAACCTGGACCCTGTACTGGATTTGCAAGATTGCTTCACTCCGTATATTTGCCCTTCTGGGTGACCTGTCCTCCATCAAGATTAAAGTCCAGAGATTTCATATTTTCATGATTGCACTATCAGTTAAGAAACTCATATTAAGGCATTGGAAAGATAGGGTTAGCCTGACATATCAGGAATGGGTTAATGAAATCCTAGCTAACCTTCGTACAGAGAAGGCTATAGCTAGCCTCCAAAACCGGTTATCTAGTTACAAACGTATCTGGGATTCCCTTCACACCTTAATCATGATTGTATGGATATAGGTGTTGTTGGTTGTTAGTTATTCTCACTGGTATATGGTTATTGCTGCAGAATTTATGTTACAATATGGAATTATACTGCTGTACCGGTGGGGGCAGGAGGGATGGGGGGCAGCTTATATAAAGCACTGTGAACAGGTTGTATTTGTTATTGTTGCTGCCTCCTATATTATGAAAATGTTTAATAAAATTTGAAAAAAAAAAAAAGAATTCAGGGTAGTGCACAGTGATATCTGTGACTATTCTTCATGGTTCATCATTCAAGATAGTGACCTGACACTTGTCACCCTATACTTTTACTATGGAGCCTTCTTAGTAATTCTACCTTACTTCCACTTTACCCAGCCTTTACATTTCTCTACAATGGCAACTTATGTGTATGACTGAGCAAAATATAATGTGATGGCTGTGCAAAAAGTATCACAACATTCCACAATTTCATAAAAGCTCATGATCCACAAAAATAGATGATTTGATACATTTTATTGAACTAACACAGTTGTTAAAATAGGAAACAGGTGCTTTGAGCTTTCGAACTACACAGAACCCTTCATCAAAAAATCAATGACAGTTGGAGAACTCTTTCTTTTTTAATATTCTTTATTTTTTATTGTTTTTTATATAATGATATATATATATATATATATATATATATATATATATATATATATATATGACAGTAGGAGTTCATCTATACAGTATTGCTCTTTTGTCTTACAATACATGGAATGTTCTTCGGGTTGGCAATTCATGTTTCTGCAACATCATTCTGTTATATATCAAATGACACAATCAAAATTCATATCCTACAAACATTGGTCACTTTCAAATGGCTCTATCAGGGAACAAATGTTTCATCTAGAGGTGAGATATAGAAAACCCATGGTCTCCATTGGAGCTCAAATCATTACATCCTTCCAGCTCTAGAAGCTACTATTCTCTCTAGATAATATATCTCGGTCATCAATGAATGCCAATCAGAGAGAGTGGGTACTTTAGCCATTCGCCATAGACAAGTTATAACCTTTTTAGCTGCTGCCAGGTACAGGTATAACTTATTTCCACCTGGTGGAACTTTTCCGTCTTCCCCAATATAAAGCAAAATCATCTGATTGGATAAATTAATTTCTGGTCCCACAATATTTTGTATACTCTTCTCTATATCTAACCAGTACTGAGTAACTTTCGGACAGGTACAAAAAATATGTGTTATATTTACCATTTTTTCTTCACATTCTCTCCAACAAAGGCCATACCTCATAGATACAAATTTAGCAATTTTGTCAGGAGTATAAAAATATCTACTACAACATTTCCATATATATTCTGACCAGTATGATGCTGGTGATACTTTCATCGAGTGAGGAATAGGTTCCAACCATTTCTCATAAGTTATCTGAGTCCCTAATTCTCTATTCCATCTCCCTAAGATATCTTCAGTGGATTCCTTCCAAAAATCTCTTATTGCTTTATATATTTGTCCAATTATGTATGGGATAGACATAAAGAAATTCTGGAGGTCAGGGGTAAGGGGCAACAGACTTCTAGGAAAACAAACTGAACTTACAAGCTCAAATGGGCAGACTGGGTGGGCCATATTCCCTTATCTGCTGACGCTGTCTATGTATCTATGTATGTATCTATGTAAATGAATTTATTCCCTGCCTTCTATAGTGTCCCTTAAAAGGGACATCAACATAGGTATGAGAGAGGGCAGAGTATTTAATGCTAATTCTTTCTGAATAAATGACCAAATCTGTAAATATTTATAATGTTGTGTATGGGGAAGTTGATATTTTGCCTGTAGTGTGGCAAAAGGCAATACTCCATTTACATCTAGGTACTGATATAACAAAAGCAGACATTTTTTCTGCCATTCTTGATGGACCCGAACAGCTCCTATCTCTGAAGATACACTTTCTGTACCTATTAGTTTAAAATAGCCAAAAACTTCAGTTAATGTAGTAGAAACCCTTAGCTCAAACCAAGCCTTTAATGTATAACAGGTTCCAAATGTAACGTTTTGTAACTGTGGATAAGCGTTTTGGGGGGCAAATATAATAGGGATAATATTTACTAAATCATTTAGTATAAATTCAATAAATTTCCATGGTTTTTCTACCTGAGGATTCAGCCATGTCATCACTATTTTACATGTTACTGCCTTATGGTAATCTCTAAGGTTTGAAGATTACAACCCCCTTTGCCACTGTGTAACTGTACAGAGACCATCTGACCCTAGGTCATGTCCTGCCCACACAACTCGAAAGATTCTAGCCAAAGATGCAAAGTAGAATTGTGATTAAATAATCGGCAAAGTCTGGAAATAATATAATATCTTAGGAAATAAGGTAATCCGAATAGCTTGTATTCTAGCTGAAAAAGAGAATACCTGATGTGTCCAATTCCTGACTAAATTCTCTATCTCTATCCATAGGGGATCTAAATTAAACAGTTCCAAATGTTCCAATTTCTAGGTAATATTTACACCTAAATATTTAATATTATTATGTCTCCATTTCAGAGGGGTCTGGTTCTTCAGAGACTGAGAGGGGATGAAATTTAAAGATAATAACTCTGTTTTTAATTTTTTTTGTATCCGGCTATCTCTGAGAACTTATCTATCACTTGTAAAGTAGCAGAAATGTACTTTTCTGGTTCTAGGAGTGTTAATGATACTTCATCTGCATATAATGCTATAGTAAAATCCCTCCCTCCTAAAGGGAACCCCTGAATATTAGGATGTTGCCTTATGGCTTCGGCCAATGGCTCAATGTATATGGCAAACAGTAAAGGGGAAAGTGGGCATCCCTGCCTAGTTCCCCTTCCCAGCTGTATCATTGAAGATAACTGTCCATTCACATTAACATATGCCTTCAGAGGGGTATAGATTCTCTGTATCATGCTAGAGAATTCCCCAGGAAATGTAAACTTGCACAAAGTTTCCCATAAAAAAGGCCAACTGACGCAATCAAATGCTTTGTCTGCATCAAGGCTGAGCAACACTGCCTGTATCTGTCTCTGATTTAAGTGCTCCAACAAATGGATCATTCTAAGTATATTATCTGTGGTTTCTCTGGCTCGAATGAACCCAGATTGATCTGAATTAATCAAATAGGGTAACAATTCCTCCAGTCTATGTGCCCATATGGACATAAATAACTTGTAGTCCATGTTTAATATGGATATTGGCCTATATGAAGTAGGCAGATCTGCTGGTTTGTCCTCTTTTAATATAGGTGAAATATTAGTGTAATCCCATGAAGGAGGAGGTGGACTCTCCTGTTGAATTTCTAAAAAAGCCTTTAGTAGTAAGGGGTCAGTTGTCTACTAAAAGTCTTGTACCACTCGAATGGAAATCCGTCTGGGCCAGGGGTTTTTAATGATTCACTTTCCTTTATAGCATGTCTGACTTCCTCTAATCTGATAGGGGCTTTTAATCTGATTTCCATTTCCCTAGTTAGCTTTCTTAATGAAAGGGGGGATAAAAATTCCTCAATTTTGTTAAATTCTGGATCTTGTGGTTTCTCATATAGCTGCCTATAATATTTCTGGAACAATTGCATTATCTGCTGTGAATTAAAAGCTCTTGTTTTTCTCTCTAGATCCACTAAATGTGTTATGACTGTAGCTGTCCTATGTCCCCCAAGCCTCCAGGCTAAATTTCTCACCCCTTTTGGCCCTCCCTCATACCTATATGTTTTCAAGTAAAAAAGAGCCTGTTGTTTTTTCATCTAAAAGTTTCTGGAGCTCAGTCTTTGTCTGATTAATCTGGGTTTGGGCCTCTGTAGTAATAGGGGTAAACTTTGTTTATATTTTCCTTAATTTCTCATGTAATTCAACATAACGTGTTTCCCAGTATCTCTTCTTGCATGCTGAATACGCAATTATCTCCCACCTAATCACAACCTTTAGAGTATCCCAAACAATTGTATTGGATGTCTCCTGGGACGAATTTTCTGCAATAACCTGAGCTATTTTTGAGTTAAAGCTGTCCCTAAAAGCTTTATCCTTTAGAAAGGATGTATTCAGGTGCCACCCAGTGGATTTCCTTGGTATTTTAAAATCTAGCCTTAAAAATAGGGGAGAGTGATCAGAAAGAAATCTAGGTCCTATAGTTAAATCTTGTAAACAGTACAAATGTTCTTTTGAAATGAAAGAGTAGTCCAATATTGAGTAAGAATTGTGTCTATGGGAGAAAAATGTATATCCTCCAGAAAGAGGATAAAAATGTCTCCATACATCAATTAGACCCAATGCCCTAAGTTGAGAGATAAATTATCTTTGAGCTGATGTTAGCCTATATTTGGAAGGTGCAGAGGAGTCCAACTGAAGTGACAAAGTTAAATTGATATCTCCCCCTATTATAAGACAGCCATGCATAATGTCTAGAAGCTTTGCAAAACATCTTTTAAGAAGAAAAACTGATGTAAGAGGGGGAAAATACACATTCACTAACATGACTTTTGTCCCATAAAGGGTACCTTTTAAGATTATATACCTTCCCTCTGAGTCTACGCACTGTGTTTCTAAATGAAAATAAGAGGTCCTAGGTATTAAAATGGCTACTCCTCGTTGTTTCCCTTTAGGTAAGGACGACGCATATACCCAAAACCTGCCCTCCCAATTCAATTTTGCATGTTTGGTATCTGTTAAGTGTGTTTCCTGGTGGTAATAAAAATCCCTGGGGTGTTTCTTAATATATTGGAACAGTCTGGCCCTTTTGATGGGGTTGTTAAGTCCATTTATATTAAGAGCGAGTGCTTTTACTATCTGAGTAGCCATCTTATTCCCTTATGGAAACATATTCTCTCCTGTTGTCCCCATCTTAATAATCCAATTCCTGAAGGATCACCATACTGATGTTCCCCCCAAGCCATCTTTCTGAACATCACTTTTTTGAAACATCTTATGCTTTACCATCTAGATTATTCTTAAACATCTCCTGCTGCGATCTTATCAAACTTTTTGAAATCTGAAGCAAATTATCAGTATATGTCCGACCTTTTTCTTGATAACTATGTACCTACACTGTGTTCCAAATAATATTGATTTCTAAGGTAGGGGAGTCTAAAAACTTACTCCCTAAGTGTGCCTCCTGATAGTGTGAGGTCACCCTAGGATATCAGGTAACACCAAATGCCCAGGCCTCCTGGGGATATACTACTCCCCTAATAAAAATAAAAGGAAATGTGCAGACAAGCTAAATAAAAATCAAACTGTTAACTCAAAATACCCTGCCTGTCTGTCTTTGATTTGAAATGGGCTTCCCTGTTAGGTCTGGAGGTGCCCCCCCCCCACAAAGTAAATTGTTTGTTTTATTATTAACTAAATTCTGTAGTATACAACTAGGGCAGCTTTTCTTAGGCCCTTATATCAATTTAGCCCTGAAAACAAATCAAACAGCCCTCAATAATCTGCTCTTTAGAGTTATATCCATTGCTTCCTTCAGAGCAATCATCAGGGCCAGTTCAAACAACCAGATCAAAAGTTTTACTTGTTTCTTTGTTATGGCAGTTTTCTCCAGGTAAACTTATTAAAGGTTCCTTTTCTCTGTCCAACCTCCTGTGTGAGAGAGTTGTCGTCTAATAAAGATTCCAGTTCTGATAACTAAATTCCCAGTCCCTCTCATCAGTCATGCTCCTTCAGAGACCTCTATCCAGAGGACCCTCAAGAAATCCCAAGTCAATCTTCATCTTCTATCAGTCAGGTTCTTCCCCTTGCCGATCGGCAAAAATTTGCCATGTGATTGGAAATGTCCCCCCTCTTTGCTATCTCTCCACCATTCCGTGCTCTGCCCAAATTCACCATTTGCCAGTGCGATGGGTCAGCTCTCTGCAATCCCAACATGGATTTTGTTTTTATTTGAATTCCCACTTTAAGGGGCTCCCCTTTGGCCTCCTCCGCAGTATGAAATTCCTTCCTACCCGATGGCAGTTGCACCACAAGTCTGGCTGGGTACAGTGTTGTAAATCTGATGGCTGCCTCCTTCAAAGCTGGTAAGATGTCTGCATATGCTCTGTGATTACGCATAGTTTGTGGAGCATAGTCATTATCTACATAGAAACGGGTTGTCCATAAAAGACCTTGCCTTTTCGCCATGCTGCTGTTAATACTGTCTCCTTGACTGCGTAGCTTAGAAAGCGCATAATAATAGATCAAGGCCTAGCATTTGGATCTGTAGGTTGTGGGCCCAGTGCACGGTGAACTCTCTCTAATGATAATTGAATATCAGAAGGCAATTCAAGAGCTGTTTTGAGCAAACTAATAGTAAACTCAGTAATGTCCTGACCTTCTGAGCCTTCAGGAATGCAATATAATCTTAAGTTCTTTCTGCGAGCTCTATTTTCTAGATCTTCTTGTTTTTCTTGCAGTTGTACACATTGATCTTGTAAGAGTTGAATTGTATTCTCCATGTCATCTACTCTGTTCTCTACTGTTGTTATAAGTCTCTCCGATGCATCAGCTCATTGCTCCAGGCTCACTACATCTCTGCGAAGCTCTCGGTAAAGATCTTTAATTTCTGCATGAAACGATAATAGCTCCTTGTATATAGTATCTAACTTTATGCATTTATGTCTCACTTTATTATTTGGTATGGTCATCTGGTTCTGCCGTTCTGCTAGCGCTTGAGAGTTTTTGGAATTGGAGGGCTCCTGTGCCGACATTGCTGCTCAATTTAATTCTGCTCACTGCTGCCTGTAGTTGTACTGTTTCTTTTATTTTTCTTCTTTATGTTGCTTCTTACGTATGTCCCAATATCTGGATCGTGTTTATTTTAATTTGTTTGTTGTTAAGAATGTCAAATTGGGAAGATTAGTTGGGGGTGTAGCGGAGCTCTGCGTTTACATCGGCATGCTGCTTGGAAGCCCAACCGGAAGTCGACATTTGGAGAACTCTTTGTAGTCTGAAAGCTCAAAGCACCTGTTTTCTTTTTTAACAACTCTGTTGGCACAATAAAAGGTATCAAATCATCTATTTTTGTGGCTCTTGTGCTACAAGGACCAATATAGGTTTCATAGGTTAGATCAAGCATTGATAGTCTCACGTCCTTAGTGCTTGCCATTTATAAATTAACTGAACTTAACTTATAATTTAGCCTCATCCCCCAGTGCCTGATCTAATCTGTTTTTAAAAGCATCCATATTTGGACTGTCTACCACTTCCAGTGGGAGACCGTTCCATACTGTAACCACCCTTTGGCTATACCAGTTTTTCCTGGGTAGTAAATTCCATCTCTCCAGGAGCAGTTGTTTTGGATGTCTTCTTCCACTAATTCTACCATAATTAAACACAAGGCCAAGTTCTGCTCTAAGCTTGTCATCCCCCATTGCTCTATAAAGCATACACAAGTTCCCCCTGTGTCTCCTATAATGTAGTGAATAAAGATTAAGTATTTTTAATCTTTCCTCATAGAGTGTCTCTTTTAATCCAGAAATGGACCTAGTAATTGTGAGCTGTATGCCTTTGACCCTTATTATGTCTTCCTTACTACAGGGAGACCACACCTGGGTGCAGTATTCCAGGTGGGGCCTGACAAATGCAACATATGGGGGGAGTATCACTTCCCTGGCCCAGCTAGAAATGTGCCTAAGGATACAGTTCAATAGCTGGTTGGCCTTCTTCACTTGATCCCTACAGTGTATATTAAACTTAAGGTCTGGGTTTATGGTTACTCTAAGGTCTTTTTCAAGGTGTGCTACATTTAAAGGTTCATTGTTCAGTTTATATGTTTGCTGTTTATTTTGGGTACCTAAGTGCATGACTTTGCATTTGCCTGAATTGAGAACTAATTTACTGTAATTAGTCCAAGTGGAGATGTAATCCAGTGCTTCCTGTAAAGCAGTAGTGCTGTCTGGGCCATTCACCACTGTTCCCAGGTAACAGTCATCTGGGAATTTTGACAACCATATGTTTTGTGTGTCCAACTTTAGTGACGAAATATAAATACTAAAAAGGCAGGGACCCAGGACCGACTCCTGGGGTACACCACTTGTGACCCTAGCCCAGTCCGAATAAACACCATTCACTGCCACTCTCTGTTGATGTCCCTCCAGCCAATTGGCAATCCAATGAGTGATATTAGTATACGACTTGAGTTCCCCCAAGGTTTTAATCAATTCTGAATGAGGCAACTTATTGAAGACTTTTGCAAAGTTTAGGAAAATAATATCAACAGAGTTTCTCTTGTCCATTTCCTTGCTTACGTTTTCATAAAAGGTTAATACGTTAGTCTGACATGACCTATTTAAGTGAATCCATGCTGTTGGGGGTCAAACAGCCCAAGTATCTCTTGTTGGTGTTGGATGAAATCCTTAATTGTGCCCTCCAGTAGTTTCCCCATTAGAGATGTCAAGCTGATGGGTGGAAAGTTTTCAGGTTTTGTTTTGGGTCCTTTTTTTAGGAGGGGCACCACAGTGGCCACCTTCCAGCCTAGTGGTACATCAACCAAGTCCAAAGAGTGCAGGAATATATGTTTCGGTGCAAGAATATAAAATCCTCTAATTCTTGTAAAACTCTAGGGTGTATTTTGTCTGGCGCTGGGAATTTATTAACAGCTATTTTTTTCAGCCTTTCATGTACATCATTCGGGTTGATAGTTATCGTGGTTTGGATATTAAAGTGCCCCCAGATGTGTTGGCAGTATTTTCATTGAACACTGTACAAAAATATTTGTTTTGAATGTCTTCCATCTCTTTGTTACTTGCAGGTAACCCTGAATCATTTGTAAATGGGCCTACTGAGTTCGTGCTGCCTCTTAAACTATTTATATGGGAAAAATGCTTTGTATTGTCCTTAGCCCTAACAGCCAGGGTCATTTCATGTTGTGCTTTAGCTTTTTTTTTTACCTTAGATTTGACTTTTTTAACCAGGGCTCTATATGCAGGGAGTTTGTGAGGGTTGCCGTGTTTGATATATTTAAACATTCTATTTTTTTATTGATTAAATTTTTTATGGAGGGTTTCATCCATCCAGAAATTGTTCTCTTTGTACTGTATTGTTTAGTGCATGGTATGTTAGTATTAACCTGTCCTTTAAGTTTAGAGATCAACAGGTCCCATTTCCTTTCTACTGTATGGCCCAAAAATTCTTTATCCCAGTCCCATTTAGCCAGGTTTTTCTTTATTGCAATGAAGTTAGTTTTTCTGAAGTTCAGTATTTCTGTAACCCCTATCCCGGTCTGCCTGTGTTGGCCCAGGATGTGGAAGCTTACACATGAGTGGTCACTGTTACCCAATGGTTCAGTAATACTAACATTAGCTACTCTAGTGCTCATGTTGGTTAGTATGATATCCAGAATGTTGCCGTTTCTGGTGGCATAGGAGACTTTTTGTTCAAGCTGTAGTTGTGCAAGCACATCTAAGAAGGAGTTTTTGGATTTGCCAGTTCCACTACAGGTATGTGTTATCCATTCTATATTGGGCAGATTAAAGTCTAAGAGAAGAAGAATATTGTTGGATGGATTTAGATTGCTGATGTGATTTAATAAGTTGACATTGTTTTCAAGAGATATTGAAGGGGGCCTATAAACTAGGCCCAATTTAATTGAGGGGCCAGACTGGGGGAATAAATTGACCCATAATACCTCTATGTCTCCATTATTTCCAAGCATCTCCTCACATTTAATTGTCTCATGGATATAAATGGCCAGCCCTCCACCTTTCCTGTATTTCCTATTCTTAGTGAACAAATTGTACCCTGGAATGGTTTTATCCCATGTGTCATTATCATCCTCCCACGTCTCAGTGACCAGTGTCAGTTGTATATCTTGGGTGGCAAGCAAAAGTTTAAATTCATCAAATTTCTTAACCAGGCTTCTAGCATTGGTTAATAATCCTTTCCATGTGTTATTAGTGTGATTTGGTGGATTTCTGATGGGGCGGGTGCTGCAATTACCTAGTGTATCCTCCCCCCATTTTCAAGTTTAAATGGAACTTTAGAACTTTGATAATTTTTTTCCCCAATACTCAAGTGCCAAACTGGTTTGGATGTAGTCCATCATTTTTAAAGCAAGCTTTGTTAGTGAATGTGATTAAGTTATCCATAAACCCTATGCTTTCATTGTGACAAAGTTGGCATAACCATGCATTTAAGGTTAAATTGACTTATTTTTATAAGAGTGCCCTCCCATAGTAGGTAGGATACCTGAAATTATAATCTCCGCTTTTTTTCTTTTATCCATTTAATAATGTTGATATAATTTGCTTGTATGTCAGACAACTGATTTATTGGTAAATCGTTAGTACCTACATGTAAAAGTACAACAGGTTTGGTGGTATTTTCTAATAGCCCATCCAGAAGTCTGGAAATGTCTTTTACACATGCCTCTGGAAATGTACTAATTGTTGTGGGGGCTTTTCGCCCATTGCAGACAGCAGTGTCTATGCCCCTGAGAGTAGAGTCCCCAATCACCACTATGTCTTTATTTTTGGAATGGGGGTTTGTGGGGTGTTCAGTAGTTGTTGGAGTACACATTAGGTCATTGGATGGAGTTTGAGATTCAGTATTTTGTATGACAGGCACTTCAGGATCCCCAATGTCATTAGCAAGGGTTTTAAATTTGTTATGCAATGGAAAGGGTGATATATTTCTTTCAGCATGTAGTGTTTCCATGTCCACAGGGCCTGAGCATCATTATCTTTGTCTCTGGTGATCATTACCTCGGTGTATTAGACGTTATGTTATGATGTTACTTCTGCCTCCCAGGTCCCCAGTGTCCCCAGCAGACACAGCAGACATGCACAGATGAGCGTGTCTATGAGCTTGTCTCCGTATGCTTGACGCACACCCCGATCACAGCAGAGCATCCTATAAACTGACAAATGCCTCGGAAGTCCTTGCTAGGGGTCACTTGCAATGCGAGTGCTAAGCTGTGAAATAATCAATGAAACAACTTTAAAATCCCACCTGAAGAGCCCCTCATGAAGGACTTGGTAATGTTCCAGTGGCAGAATCTTGTTTTGAAATTAAATGTGCAGATTAACTAGACTCGTAGTTCACTATGCTAGAGCAAGTGACTACAGCCTCTCTTCCTGGTTACTATGGTAACCAAGGCTCCCAAGGTACATAACAAATAAAAAAGTCACAGAACATGTTTTATTTAACACTCAATGTTTCATTTACAGGCAACTCCTGCCCTTATTCAGTAGGACAGCACAACACACAGTATTGTGCCTATTTAATATACTGTGCACTCGCAGCAGGGCATCCTGTATACTGACAAATGCCCCAGAAGTCCTCACCAGGGGGTGACTCACAATGCGTGTGCTAAAATGTGAAATAATCAATTAAATAACTTTCAAATCCCACCAGAAGAGCTCCTCATGAAGGACTCAGCGATGTCATCACAAAAATTTCAGTGTCTTCACAAAAGCTTATGAAATTTGACTTTAATTACTGATGTTATTTTGGAATATTTGGCTGCATATAACTTGACCAGCCTTTACACAAGAGATTTGAGAGTTGACATACACAGACTCTTTTTTTTCATATTTTTTTTCTTCTAGCTGATAGGTAATCCCTTAGGGATATACCCAGAGCAGGCTGAATAAAGCCATCATTCAGTTGGCTAAAAGGGGTTTCTCCAACATGTTTTTCCCTCCAACCTCCCCTGGTGGGAGTGGTGCCTCTGTCAGCCTTGCACAGCCACAGCTTTCCCTGTGGCAGGAGAAAGCTTCCTGGCTCAGACACAGGTGGTTGCTGAATTAGTGGAACCCACTGCCAACTCCCCAAGCTGAGATGTACTGCCAAGCAACAGCTGTTTCAGCCATGGCCTAACTACCAACGCAATTTCCCAGGATTTGCTTCTGTACCCAGGGTGTCAGCATGGCAGCATGACACTCTGCTGCAGGGCCATGGGGGTGGTCTGAAAGCCTAATATTTAGGGTCAATGAACCTAACAAAATTGGTGATATTCTGTTCTCTAGTTTTAACGTTATATGGGCTTAAAATTCTGCAATTTATGTAATTGTAAAATGTAATTTCAAAAGTTCTGAATGTTTGGAGGCTTATAACCCAGTCAGCTTTAAGTCTAGAGATCTGAAACTTGGTACACTTCTGTATGGGCCTTGGTAAAGTCAGCATAACAAACGTAGTGCAGTTTGGATTAACACATTTGAAATTCTGCAGTTTACATAATTGTGAATGCAACTTTAAAATGTCCAACCATTTGGAGGCTTATAACACCATCATTTTTATGGCTGTGGGCAGAGCCTACAGCCATTTTGCTATCTGTAGCTTGAAAATGGAGTTTCGTGGAACACATTTTTTGGACTTTTAAATGTATCCTTCCACATCTACAAATCACTATGACAACTAAAATAAAATAATCCCTTCTTCCTGTTTAGAATGTTGGAGACATAATTTCAAGCTGCTTATCTGATGGCCATTAGGAAACTGAAACAGCTTGTTAAATATTGGTTGCCTATTAAACTGGAGAGTTGTTTACCCCTTTGAAATGCAACAGCTTGGACATTTAAATGATTAGCATTTAAACATCTTTTGCTACTAACTTTAGTTGGGGATGAATATCTTTCAAGAAAGATTCATACCTCATAAATGTTACCATTTCCTAGAAAATTGTGTAAAGATTTACAGTGTTTTTAACCTCTCAAGACCTATCTGATAAAACGCCATGTCTTCAGTGAACTACCCAGTTAAATACATAAATTTCTGTTTGACAGAAAGGGCTGCAGCCTGCTTCCCAAACATAACAGATAAGAGCTACTGAGATCTCTTATAATAAAAGTGTGTGTGTGTATATGTGTGTGTGTGTGTTTGGGGGAAAGGTGGAGAAACAGTCAAACTCTGGCAAGGGAGACCTCATCTAATGAATTAACTGCTGACAAACCATGAATGGTACAGAAGCAAATGATTTGATTCCTTTTATTGGACCAACATAGATGTAACAAAAAGAACTTATACCATCTATAACATTCCTGATCAAACAACTGCAAACAGAAGACTGTTTTTTGTCATTTTATAATATGATATACTGAGTGTGCATTTACTGAGTTGCTGTATCAGGGCTTGATAAAATAATAACATTTGCTTAACTCATTGAAGATTCCATCAGGTGGACAGAAAAAAGTCTATAAGAATTTGTTTGAAAACTAACAAGTATAAGATGCAAACATAGCATCTGTATATATATATATATATATATATATATATATATATATATATATATATATATATTTCTATTTGCATTAAATTTGTTTACAGGCATTACTAGTATCTTTTGAAAGATTGTCTGACTTGTGATTACTAATTTTGATTATAGTTCATGAAATAATGATCCTGATATTTGTTATTTCATATAGTGCCCCATTATGCCTTAGGAATAGCATATAAATCCAAATCATTCCAAGGCCATTGTGACATACAATATTATTACTGAGCAGAAAATCAGAGCTCTTTTCTTCATAAAAGGCTGCTAATATAATAAATAAAGAACAAAGTCATAAATAAGGAACCAGTGGCTTATGGAAAAATCTACAGGGATTTATAAAGGGATTTGATTCTGCCTTTGTGGGAAAAATACAAGGAAAATGAGGGTTTCTTACAGAGTAATGGTTATTTGGATCCGGGAGGGAGCACTGAATAGTTGTTATCCTATGTTTTGTGCCCTGGATAGGGCAGGGGAGATGCTACATCTAATTATCACATGGATGTTCATTTACACATTTTTGTACTGTAATTACTTAGGCTGTCCTAGATCAGATGCAGTATCTTGTTTTCAGTGGGGTCATGATTTTACCATTTTTATAATGTATTTATTCAGGCTACCAAGTCAAGGGACCCCATATTAAAAGGAGATATGCAGTGCATCCCAGTAGAAAAGGGAGATGTGCTGCACAACTCCAACAATGTGCAGCAGCGAGATATTCAAATGTGTGGGATGCGCCGGCTGCAAGGGAATAGGCCAGGACACACAAATGGTGTGCCATTAATATCGAGGGGGCAGTCCCATGTATATGCCTTGCTGCAGCATATTCAGTGGGAATGTGCCCCTCACAGTCCAGAGCACTGTGGCCCACAGTTAGGCCATGAATAGCTGGCCTAACCCAGCCAGTCACCCACAGGTAGGTTGCAGATGTGCATCCAGGTGCACAGCAGCCTGGCAGCCCTGGTGGACTAGAGGTACCCCCTTTCCATCCCCAATCTAGCCAACTCCATCCGATTGCACCAGAGGAAACCATGGTCCATGTCCATAGTCTACAGGACTCTCATCCACCACCCCTGTACACAGACACCCTCACTCCCCCATACCCAACCTGTTGCAAAGACTGGCACTGCCCTCCACATCCTGTCATGGCCAGCCATTGACTGCACTGAACCTGGGCTGGGGACCTGCACTCTGGAATGACCAAACAGCTGCACCGTGCATTGAGGCACCATGCCAGCTGCAGATCTACCAGTGTATGCAGCCATGTGTACATCCTTGGCAAACTGAAGAGGGACTTTACATACCTCTAGTGTATCTTTCTGCTGTCCTACTCCACTGTAAGTCCACACTCTCCCCTGTTTCCCTGTATAACATGCCACCCTCCAAACTGCTGAAGTATCCTTGGTGCCATGGGGTGTGGTATCCTGTAATGCCATTTGCAGTGTATGCTTCAGGCTATAGAAAGTTCATCTGCAGTTCCCCAATCGCACAAACAAATGGGAGGTCAGCTGTAACATACTTATTTTGGGACCTGTGTGAGTGGGTGCAGCACTGGCCATCACCTACACTGAGCAGTGCAATGGCACCGGGATGATGGATCCACATGCCAGTGCCTGAGGAGTATGGCCACTGGGTGTTATCACCCACACACAGCTCATGCCTATGTATAACACATTCCAGCATCCTTCTACAAGTGCTCCGCCACCCTCTGATAAAGTGATATGATCCCATTACAGAGCCTGTCATCGCAGTGGGATAGGCAGGGAGGGGGGTGTCTGTGCACTGTTGAGGGGGAGCGGGGGCCACTACACTGTGGAGATGGACTGTAGGTGTATTCAGGTGCAATTAGGGATGGCATTGGGGTCCCTACAATGTGGAACTGATAGAGCCTGGACTCCGGTATGATCGAGGCTGGTGGAATGGTTGGGGGGGGTGGCATTATACCACCAGAGACTTCGGGGCCTGCCCCACATGGGAGTGATTGGGGTCAGAGCTTGGGGATGAGAGCTGCTCTGGTGCATTCATCCCTATGCCAACATGCAAATGGGCTGGTAATGAGCTTGCATAAGGCCCCTTTGCACCCTGCATGCTCAATTAGTTCATTTGCATTCCTGGGCTGAATATTACCCATGGGGGCTGCGACACATACTGGTATGTGCCACATATTCCCCCTGGAAGGTATTCAGTCACAGTCACCCTGGATGCACCTGACTTGGCAGCCACCTGCACTGTGTCTCCCATCCAGGGTCACATTTTCAATAGGAATGATGAAGCGCATCAGGATGAAGTGCAGTGCCACAGGTTTACTGCATGACAAAAGGGATTAACTCCCTTTGAAACTGCATTGTTTGCTGCAGTAACTCTACTGCAGAATTCTGCAGTGGTGGGCTTCACTGTATGTACACCCTGTACTGGTGGTGCATTCTCTTTGAATATTGTATCAGTGCCAACCAGTGCACCCTCTTTGTGAAATGCATCTTTCTGCTCATGCATCGATCCAGCACGTAATATATCCCCCCAAATGTAAAATATTGTTTTTAGTGCATTCTGATTTTACACAATGCAGCATAATATTGTGTAGATGTAGAGCCACACTGAAAATATGATGTCATTTCTTTTGTGAACTACCCAGGCTAAATATATAGCAATCAGCAGGCATATTCCAGGAAAACACATTGTAAAAATGAGTAAAAGGAAGATCACATGGAAACTGCCTCTCCACATATCTGCTTTGTGCAACTCATTAGAAATAATGGGTAAAAGCATCCCAAAAGCTTTTCACAGCCATATTGGCTCTGACCAGAATTTGTTAAAGATAGAAATCTGAAGCTTTGTACACTTCTGTATAGGCAGAGGTAAATTCAGCATACACATCTTGGTGCAGTTTGGAATACAAATTTTGAAATTAGTCAGAAATAACTGCAATCACTATTTTGGTACAATTTCATGACATTTTTGTGGATATTTTGTAAAATTTCATAGCAACAGACTCAGTACTTTGCCGGACATTTGCTGGCAGAAAATACATTTTGACCAGCCCTCGTAGACAGACAGAGTACCAGCATGGGCCAGATAGAGATGAGAGTCAAAATGCCAGCCATGGGCTCACTAGACATTTATCAGAGCCAGAATTCTATCTATGAGCAAGGCAAAGAGACTCAAACCAGAGTTTCAGTATTGGGCTAGACAAAAAGGAACTAAAGCCAGAATGTTTGCCACGGACCAGGCAGTGGGGGATCACAACCAGACTGTGGGACCTGGGCCAGAGAGAGAGATAAACCAGAGTGTCTGTGTTATGACCTGTCCTCACAGAGGACTCAGTCTGCTATAGGTTGAGACGTTTCTCAACCCTCAGCACCTGTAAGTGTACCTCAGTAGCTGCCACCACTCAGAAGTGAATCTCTTACCTGGGGACTTTCTTCATCCGAATCCCAACAGAGCTACTGTTCATACAGTACAGTGCTCCTTTAGCTAAGGACAAACAGCCTTCCCCTTTTACTAATTCCTAAGGAAACACTTTACCTTTTAGAATATAGTAACCATAGCCATCTTCTCCCTCTTGGAGATGGAGAATGAATTTGTCAGTGCCAACAGTTATCTATTCCCCCAAAAGGTTCAGTCACAGAGGCAAGAAATACAGTATATGAACATATGTACCTCCTCATAATATTTACACATTCTACAGGATGTCACACATTCACAATTTATTTATTTATTAAAATTTGATAACCAGGTAGGCCCACTGAGCCCCAAAAGTCCCTTTTCCAGGGGTGACCTGGGATTAGTTACATGTAGTGAAACTTTAGGAGTTGAATAGTATAAGCACAAGAACATTCAGAAGTTACAGTTGAGACAGAGAAACAGGGCTACATGGTACAGCTAGGATTATATACAGAAGGATTGTACAGATAAGAAAAAACAACATTTCATAGCAGTAACAAACTTGAAATAAGGAGTTATTGGGTTATGGCCAAGGAAAATCACTTGGAGCCACAGGTAGGTAGATAGCAGCCGGGAAGTGCCGGGGGGAGAGATGGGATGATACAAGACTATGGAAATTACAGGGTTACTACAGAAATTAAAAAGAAATGATTTGCACATAGCAGATGGAATACTTAGAAAAACCTTTCTATAGCTTCATAACTTCTAGCAGAGTAGAAAGATTTTTACCACACAGGATCATTGGTGAACCATTGCAGACTCCAACTCTTAGGTAGTGTAAGTCTAGAGTTCCAGCACAGACTGAATTACACTTCTCTAAAGTTACTAAGGCTACTATGGATTTTTACGTTCACTTGCGAGCATGTGCAAGGAACGTCTTGGGAGAATGGGACGCTTTGGAGGTGTTCCTCTCCTGAGCAATCCCCTGCTCCCTTGAGCAGGCGCGGCGGTCCTGCACCAATCTGCACTGGTGCTGTGTATGACAGCGGTGGTCTTCTCTTCAAGGAAAAACCACCGCTGTGTGCTTGAACCACATCACGCCCCCCCAAAATCTTTGCTGCCACGCTGGGAGCCCACCCCAGCGTGGCAAACGTCCCACGTCATCTGCCGACAGGGGTGCCCAGTCCCTCATCGGCTCCATGGCCCCCCCAGCCATCCTGCTGCCATGCTGGGAGCCCACCCCAGCGTGGCAAACATCCTGTGTCATCTGCCGATGGGGGTGCCCAATCCCCCGTCGGCTCCACGGCCCTCTCCCAGCCATCCTTCTACCATGCTGGGAGCCCACACCAGCATGGCAAACATCCCACGTTGTCAAAGTACAAAAAAAAAACCCTGTAAATTAAAAACGGTCCCACGCAGTCTCCCCGCCCCCCTCCCACAACCCGCACCCACCCACTGCACACCCTGCCTCCCCACACCCCCTCACCCCATACTTACTGCTGGAGCTCGGCGCGACGATCATCGCTGGACCGGGAACATGTCTGCACTCTTCAAAGCCGACAGCGAACTGAGGAAGTGCTGGTAAGCTGTATAATGGGCTAGATGGTAATATTTAAACATAATTCGGCTTATATTTAAATTTGTTCCCGTAATTCTCACCTCTACAGTACTTCTTTATTACTAAGGAGATTTGCATGTAAACAGGATTGCTGCCCTATCTGTTCTTGCTGCTTGCCTTTACCTGACATCACAGTTCTTGTTTATGACATCACAATCTGTTGTTTTGGAGACAGTTATGATGCCATAAACAGGGCATTGTGATGTCAGGTGTAGGCAGGAAAACAGAATGGATAAAGTCTAAGGGACAGTAATCCTGTTTCATAAAGCTGTCCTCAGTAATAAAAAAGGAGTGAAAGAATTAAAGAAAATATATGACAATAAACTGAACTGTGTCTAAATCTCATAGTTTTTCAAGTTTTTCTAATGGTGTCAGGTGCTCTTTAAGCCTTGATTTGATTGTAACATTTAATAGTACTTATCTGAGACAACAAAGAGTTCTAGATTTGAGAAGCATGCAAGTCAAATGCTTTTTGACCTACAAGAGTCTTAACCTGAGGAACACTAAGCAGTTTTGTGTCTGTGGGATGAAGAATATGAGTTCTGTTGGGGGTGTCAACTGGGAGACAAGATGGACTGTGTACCCATGTAACAGTCTTGTGAGCTTGAGATCCAGTGTTAAGAATGTATTTTTAATGTAGTGAGAGCCAGTTGAGTCTGGAGTACAGAGGACAGTGGTGCATTTAAAGGTCTCCCATCAGGAAAACAGTGCAATACGGTTATATAGCACTGTTTTCCTTCTACGTACAGAGACTGAAGCTAGATCACAGACTGGGGCACCCATATTCAATTATAGAGAGCCATGCCTGCTGCAAATGATAACTCTTCCTTTAGGTGTCAATCTGTTCCTCTCTATATATAACATGCCAAACTTCTGGTAAGCCTTTTTAGTATTTGTATGAAAGTGTTAAGTGTAGCAAAGGGAGGGACAGAGGTGAACCTTCAGATTTTTCAAAACTATCCACATATTCAATTGGAGTTCTATTGGAAGTGGCCAGGCTGAGATCTATTAGAACCAAAATACCAGCTATGGGCGCAGCAGAGAGAGAGAGAGAGAGAGCCATAGGAGTGGCAAAGACTTACCAGAACCAGAGTGTTATTCCCACACTAGGCATAGAGGAAAAATAGCCTTGATTTCATTCATGGGGCAGGCAGAAAGAAAGAGAGAGAGAGAGAGAGAGAGAAAAAGAGAAAGATAGGGAGCAGCGCAAGAGGTCCAACCATGTGCCAAAAACACACAACAAAGACTGGGCACGCAAGAATAAGGCTGTCTGAATTTGCTTTGTTGTAGGAATTCTAGAAATAGTGATAAACTGTCCACTGACTCACCAAAGCAGATCTGCGGTTCCCAGTGAATGACGCCAAACATACCCCTACATATTACTGAATAACATTTCGTCCTCAGGTTGTGGATTGTCTGGTCTGAGCACCCCATTCTTATAGCCCAGTGTACTTAAAATGTTAAAACCAACACACAATTTAATTTTGTCTAATATGTGGCCATATGATTTAGTGGTAGCCACTTAGAGAATGTTATCCTTTCATTTATAGAGCAAATATTTTTGCAGCAAATATTTGTGCTAACAGGTTATGTAAAATGGTTAAATTAAGGGAGGTAAGAAATCATGCGTTCAAATATGTGACATACGTATTATGGAAGTGCTTAGTGCTTACTGCTAACCTCATTAAATAAAAACACAAAGTATTACAAATTAATTTTCCATATCATTATATCCACAAATATCACACAATCTCTTCCCAAACTATATTAAAAACAATTTATATTTTTTATTTATAAGTTAGTACTATTTGCAATAATAATTTTTTCTTACATGAATTTTAAGATACAGGAAAAAGGTCAAAATTTCATCCTGAGTGAATATCTTTCGCCAGTCTGAAAGAAGGTTGGTGAGGGACGAAAACATTGATCAGGATTCATCATGGCCTATAATGAAAAAGAATAATCTTTAATGGTTATATTAAAAAAAGGTTGGCTAAGATCAAGGACTACATTAGATCCATTTGGTGTCATAGTATCAATATACTTTTAGTGGACTAGTCCTAGTCTTCAGGAGAAGTGATTTTAAGAAAATGGGAGAATGCCTCAGTGACACCCTAGCAGGGCTAGAGAAACTGGGGGGAATCAAGGAATAACAGATAAAAATAAAGTGGTGCATTGAAAAGACAACAAACCACCGTGTCAGGCAGGTTAACACGGGCAAGAGAAAAAAACAACTGCTATGGTTCTCTAGAGAAATAGCTGAGAAAGTAAGAGGAAAAAAAAACAACAGCTAGCATTTAGAAGACATGACAGGACAAAGAAGGAGGAGGATAGGGTGAATTACCAGGAGAAACAAAGAGTTGCAGGGAGAACAGTTAGAAGTACAAAGGCTCAAACAGAGGAGAATATTACCCAATCAGTTAAAAAAAGGATAAAACATTCTTTAGATATACAGTATAAGTGAGAAGCAAAAGACCAAAGTAGGGATAGTAAGTCTAAAAGGGGAAGGAGTTGGGGTTGGGAGGAAGAGGACAGAAAAAAGCAGACACATTGCACAATTACTTTTGTTCAGCATTTACAGAGGAACAGATAGGTGACTGGTCAAAGATGAGGGACAAGGGTATTAAAGGAAGGGAGGAGGGCACTAGTCCTTTTACAGAGGAGAAAGTCTTCAAGGAACTAGCACAATTAAAAGTAAATAAGGTAATAGGACCAAACGGGGTGCACCTAGGATACTGAGAGAGCACAAGGAGGTGCTGGCTGCACCTCAGACAGCTCTGTTTGACCTACAGTATCACTAAATTCAGAAGAGGTTCTAGGGGACTGGAGGAGGGCAGATGTGGTCACACTGCACAAAAGTGGAAATAGAGAGGAGGCAGGAAATTACAGACCTGTCAGCCTGATTTCAGTAGTAGGTAAAGTAATGGAATTGCTACTGAAGGAAAGGACTGGGGAATACCTTGCAACCAGTGGATTACAGGATCTGAGGCAACATGGATTCACAGCGGGAGGACTTGCCAGACAGACCTGATTGAGTTATTTGACTGGGTGACCAGGGCAGTAGATCAAGTAGGAGTGGTAAATGTGGCCTACCTAGATTGCCCTTCAACACTGCTCCACATAAAAAAAAAACTGGAAAGCAAACTGTGCATCCTAGGAGCAGGTCTAAAAGTAGAAAAATGGGTAAGAAGTTGGCTAAGCAATAGGAGTCAGAGGGTGATGGTAAATGGGGTCCACTCTGGAGAAGGCAAGGTGACAAGAGGGGTACCACAGGTGTCAATACTAGGCATGGTCCTCTTC
Organism: Neoceratodus forsteri; assembly: GCA_016271365.2. NCBI lineage: Eukaryota > Metazoa > Chordata > Ceratodontiformes > Ceratodontidae > Neoceratodus > Neoceratodus forsteri. The sequence continues at coordinate 563,780,765 of CM057449.1, read as the reverse complement.
AATGTCTTTATTAATGACATTGTGGAAGTGCTGGAGGGGAAAGTATGCCTGTTTAAGGATGACACAAAAATTTGCAGTGCATGTGTGGAAAAAATGAGAGATGATCTGAAAAAGCTGGCAGATGGGTCATGGGAATGGCAGCTGGGTTTTAATGTAAAAAGTGCAAAATCATGCACTTGAGATACAGAAACCCAGAGGCAAGGCAACAAACCAATTGAGTGGGGAAGTATTAGCTACTACAAAACATGAAAGAGAACTGGGGTAATATTTTCTGATGATCTGAAAGTAGCCAGGCAGTGTGATAAGGTATGGGGAAAGCTAGCGGGATTATTGGGTACATAAGGGTGAGGCATCATCAGCAGGAGGAGGGAGGAAATATTATCCCCATATAAATTATTGGTAAGACCCCACCTTGAGTACTGTGTCCAGTTCTGTAGGCCCTGCCTCTGGAAGGACATAGATAGGGTGGAGGTGGCACAAAGGAGGGCTACCAAAATGGTGCACGGCCTGCATCAAATGCCCTATGAGAAAAGACTCAAGGAACTAAATATGTACTCTCTAGAGGAAAGGAGGGAAAGGGGCATATGATAGAAATGTTAATTACATCACAGATATTAATAAAGTACAGGTAGGTAGCATTTTCCATAAAAAAGATGCTCCAGGGCAAGGAGTCATGCTATGAAGCTGGAGAGGGGAGGCTCAGAGGAGATGCGAGGAAATATTTCTTCATGGAGCAGGTGGTGGATGCCTGGAATACTGTAGCCTCCCAGCAAGGTGGTGGGTGCTAAAATGGTAACAGGATTCAAGCATACATGGGATAGACACAAGGGGACCTTAGAAGTAGGGCAAGAGGGGGAGAAGACCGGAGAGCGAGTAGGATTTGCGGTGGCACAGTAGGTAGGGAATATAGGGCAGACTAGGTGGGCCAAGAGGTCCTTAATCTGCCGACACCCTCTATATTTCTATGTTTCTAATATGGTAGCTCCACTATGCTTCCCTTCTCTGAAGCATTTTTAAGTTTCTTCACCCCAGGTGAATGAGAAATATACTCTACAACTACTGTACAAATCTAAAAAGAACGAGGATGACGGTTATGTTTTAAAGAAAAAGGTGTCCCTAAGGCACTCATGTCCTGACCATTTTTAATTGCTCTATAATGTTCCTATATTCATAGAATATTTCAGTGACCAAGTTCACTAAATTAGATGCCCAGGAAAAGGAAATTTTGTTTTCTGCAATGATAGTTTATTTATGCATTTTATTGTATTTATTAATATTTTATATTGTTCCTGTGTGCATGTTTGTATGTTTTTTAATAGTCCTGTCACTCATAACAAGTTGACAACAGACGTTGCTCATGGACTTACAAGATTTTTAAACAGACAAACCAAATCAATAGTTTAAGGGAAGCATTACCCAACCTTTCTGTTTTCTAAAGTTGGTGCCTGAGAAACTGGTACTCGGTGTCAAAAAGAGTAAATCCTTGTCATTTGACCCTAAACAGATATGCACACATCAGTCCTTCCTCCTCCTAGATCTTGCCTACTCTGATAGTAAAATTGTAGTGCAAAGATACATTTTCAAATACCCTGGAGACACACTTGACCCATTCCTCCTCTTTTCGGACCACATTAATTCTCTGAATAAAAGATTCGCAAAAAATTGGGTTTAGAGTACCAATGGATGCACTCATTAACACCTAAAGTTCACCTTACTGTTGCCAAAAGTACTAAACTGCATGTACTGCATTTTGCCTCTCCCTGTTACTCACAAGCTTCTGTAAAAGATGTATTTGGGCTAACCACAATTTAAAACAGCATTTGCCGGTTTGACTCATTGGCCCCTTTTGATACACACCACTTTGACCGTTACAGTAACCTTGGATGACTTTTCTTACAGGTACACAAGGACTTCACCCTCTGCTGCCTGATTCACAAGTCACAATGTACCCCTAACCATTCTCCCTTGACAATGTTCCTAAAGCTTAAAAAAATCCATTTGACCTGTGCTCCTCTGAGCTCCTTCTACATGAAGAACCAGAGGTAAATTCTAATAGGGACAAAACGGCTTTCTCCACTGCCAGCCCGCTATTCTAGAATACCTTTCCAGTGGGAATTGGAACTGTCCCCTCCTACTCACTTCTAAAATCACAGCTAATGGTTCACCTATTAAGTGCATCCCATTGCAATTGTACAAATTAAGATATTAGTAGCTACTACTGTATCTTGTTAGTTTGTATGTGCTATAGCACCACTGTACTTACTATGCTACTACTGTATATTAGCACTAGTACTGCATTCTGAAAAAATCAATTAAGTCATGTTTTCTTGTAACTTTCTAGAAATTGTACCCATTTTTTACTTTGTTTTATCTGTACTTTCATTTACTCTTAAAAATGTATTCCCCAGTACGTTTATAACCATATACAGTATCTATTTCCTACCCTTGTCTTTGCCTGTCTAGTCCTGGGATGTTCCTGAAAAACAAACATAAGTAAAATAAATGTATTCTCAGCATTTTTTAAGCATTTTCAGTACCCTATTTGATCAAACCCTTAATTAAAATCTTTCTTTCATATCTAGGGCCTGCATTTCAAATGTGGCATCTGTGGAGCAGTTCCTACAAATATGAAGGAGCTGTCCATATCAAATGCTACCAATTAAGGCAAGGCAAATTTTATTTCTATGGCGCCCTGTCCTGGAGGCTCTGGTCACCATACAATTAAAACATAACAAACACAGTAAGTAAATAAACACGGCAAAATACATATAACAATAAATAAATTCCAGCAATAATATAAAAACAGATCCCCCCAAATAGGTGCCTGGACTAAAATAGGTATTAAGACCTTCACACTCCACTTATCTTAAAACTGTGTTGGCAAAGCCTGGCTGAACAAGTAAGTCTTGAGGCGGGTCTTAAAAACATCGACTGAAGGGGCCTCCCGAACAGCTGGTGGAGGTGAATTCCACAGGACAGGGCTTGCAACACTAAATGCTCTGTCGTCAGCAGTTTTTAACCTCATTCTGGGAATCACGAGGAGGCCCCTTGAGGATGATCAGAGTGAGCAGACCAAGGCAGCAGGTGTGAGAAGGTCAAACAGGTAATCAGGGCCCAGTCCATGTAGGGCCTTAAAGGTGAGCAAGCCGACCTTAAAGAGGACTCTCCAACTGACCAGCAGCCAGTGCAGTTCATGCAGCATGGGGGTGATGTGATAGTGTTTCAACTGTCCAGGTCAACAGCCTGGCAGCTGCATTCTGCACCACTTGGAACCAGGGGAAGATGTATCCAGGTAGAGCGCATTACAGTAATCAAGCCTGGATGTCACAAATGCATGCACTAAGTTGGGAACGTCCATGGACGGAACTAGGGGCTTGATCCTGGCAATATTCCTCAGATGAAAAAAGCTGCTCCGGACAACAGATGACACCTGAGCTTCAAATGTCAGGCTGCTGTCGAGGATAATGCCAAGATCATGCACCCTAGAAAATGCCTTCAGTGGCACAGAACCCAGGAATAAACCTGTCCTTTTACCCGAGGCCACCCTATCATGCCTTCTGTTCGACTCCACCACCAATATGTCCATCTTATTGGGGTTAAGTCTCAACCAGCTGGAGGCTATCCAGTAATTGATCTCAGCAAGGCAGTTATTTAGCATTTCCACTGTGCCAGATGTTTCAGGGGCCAAGGAGAGGTACAGTTGGGTATCATCAGCATAGCAGTGAAAGCCCAGACTGTACTCCCTAATGATCTCACCTTGGGGTAGCATATACACGGCAAACAACACTGGTGTCAAGACTGAACCCTGAGGGACTCCACGAGGCTAGGGGAGGAGGAAAAAATTCCCCATCAGTGCCCGTTGCCTCCTGTTTGTGAGATAGGACTCAAACCAGCAGATGACAGTGCCGGCGAGTCCACAAAATTCCCTCAGGTGGTCAAACACACAATGGTCTACCGTGTCAAAAGCTGAGGAGAAATCAAGGAGAATGAGACTTGTCCCCTTTCCTTGATCTTTCTCCCTGAGGAGGTCATTATTCACCCAAACCAGCGCAGTTTCCATGCTATGCCTCACCCAAAACTCAGACTGGAGGGGCTCGTATAGATTAAAGGCCACAAGGTGCTCCTCAAGCTGTTGCGCCACAACCTTCTCAATAACCTTCCTTAAAAATGGGAGGTTGGAGATGGGATGGTACTTCACCTTGATGTCTGAGTCTAAGGTTGGTTTCTTCAGAAGGGGTCTTACCAGCGCCTGCTTCAAAGCATCTGGGTAAACTCCTTCCATCAAAGAGCACCCGACAATCAAGGTGAACACCAGACCCACCTCAGTTGATGCATCCCATCAAGAAATGCGTCTGCACCGGGTCTAGTTCACAATATGTGTGCTTCAGCTTGGAAACAATCCCAATGACCTCAGCCACCTCCACCAGTTTAAACTCTCCCAAAACAGGAGGAGCACTCTCCGTACACCCAAGGTAATCATTGTTGGCCACAGTGTGGCTCACTGACAGAATTCCGTAGTGGATAGAGGACACCCTGTCCGAGAAGAATTGAGCAAACTCATTGCATAAAGCATCTGAAAAGGCTGTTTTTGTCTGGAGACAGGCTGGGTGTAACAGCCTGTCCACAGTCTGAAACAGCATAGCTGGTTGATTCTTCCCAGCAGCAATCTCCCTTGACAGGAACTCTGCCTTCTTATGATTGATTGCCCCCTGGTACTCACTGTAGTGAGTACGCAGGGCCAGTCTGTCCACCTCCAGCCTGGTCTTATGACAGCAGTGCTCTAACCTCTGACCCCTAACCTTCATCACTTTGAGCTCCCTGTCAAACTATGGAGACCTCAAGTGAAAAGATTTGTGTTGTACATGGACCCATGCGAGGGAGTTGAGTGCATCAGACATCGCCTTATTAAAGGTGACGACTGCCTCAGCTGTACTCCTACACATGCACTACCCACACTAGACAGATTGGCTACCGCCAGAAAGCCCTCTGGGGTCAAACCCCTAAAGGGCGATACCTAACTATCTCTGCAGGGGGAGGGCTCTCGGGGGCGGGGACCCGAACTGGAACTCCACAGTGCAATGATCTTACCAAATGACCTGATCAGTCTTGAGATTATTTATCTCAAGCCCAAGCAAGAAGACCAGGTCCAACACGTGGCCGCCCTGGTGGGTCACGGAAGAAACTTCCTGCATCAGGTCCAGTGATAGCATCAACTGGAGGAGGTTGTTACCTAGCCTTGAAGATTCATCATCTTCCCAAACATTGAAACCCCCCAGAACTAAACATCTGGGGGATTCCAACATTTCGCAGACGATGAAGTTGGCTATCTCCTGCAGGAATCCTCCCACTGCCCTGGGGGGGGGGGTGGTAAATCAGGAGAATCCTGCAACCTGTGCCCAGACCCCATGGACTGCCACACATTCAAAGGAACCTGGTGTTCTCACTTGGTGCATGGAGAAGCCCAGCTCAGATCTAAAACAAATGGCCACTCCCCCGCCTTTGCATTCCATTCTGGGGCAGTGCACTACGGTATACCCAGGAGGGACAGTGGCCTTTAATACCGGGCTGACATCGTCACCTAACCAGGTCTCCGTAATGCAAGCCAGATCGACCGACAAAACCAAGTCCGCAAGAATAGTCTTGTTTATGATCGATCTGCCATGGCAAAGCACTGCCCTGAGGGGATTGGTGGGTTGAGCAGCCCCTCTCCTGCCTGCCCACTTGGTCTGGTGGGATCCCTGGAGACAGGAACCACACACGTCTGGCTTCTCTCAAGGATCCAATGAGGCCCAGGGCACCTTCTGCACCTGACAATCTCAATCCTGCTCCCCTCTGAAGTGTCCGAGGTGCCCCGCCATACCCGACCAACGCAATTCCTCCTAATCCCAACCTCCCGACAGCGGCGTGCAGTGGTGTCAGAACCCGGAAGGTCAGTAAAGCGCTGCAGGTCAAACAGCTGGGACCCCTCGTACACTATTCTGGCCTGCCCCAGACTCCTAGGCACCCCCAGACACATACTAACTAACTTAAAGGTCCCAGCCAGCAAAAATGCTGGCTAGTCCAAACTCAGACACACACCCACACACACTCACACGTTCAGCACAATACACACTCCCTTCTAACAATCTTCATAAAAAAACATACAAGCAAGAAAAACACTAAATCCCACCCTCCCCCCAAAACCAATCAAACCCCCTCAACCCACCCCCACCAGGGCAGCAGAAGAAACACAGATAAAGCCCAGCAGTTTGATAGAGCACAAACCCTAGGATCTAAAATATAAATAGAATGTAAATGAACAGCCCAAAGATTATAAGACCAGAGGCCGTCTCACTGACACTGGTCTCAGGGCAACCATTATAAAAAATAAAAAGTTAGTAGGATCAAAAAATAGGAGCAGTCCCAGGTCCCCAATGGAACCTCTCTCACCGGCTCCAGAGGGCCTGGGAAGGAGTTACCATTACTTTACGTCCCTCCAACAGTCACTAACCATCCTGCACCCTCCCTTAAAATGATAAGTATAGTTAGTCAGCAGCCTTTGACACTGTGGACCATGAGGTGCTTTTGGAGACCCTGCGGTTCCTTTGCTGACTGTCGAGTACAGTCCTTGAATGGTTTTGATCCTTCCTCGTAGGCAGGTCTCAGAGGGTGGTCACTGGAATTTATTCCTCTGATGCCCTCCCCTTGTCCTGTGGGGTGCCACAGGGCTCCATATTGGTGTCCATGTTGTTTGCAGTGTATATGCTGCCATCGGGAGATATCATCAGGCGATACGGCCTGAGTTTTCACTGCTGTACAGTTGATACTCAGCTGTATATGTCCTTTATGCCCGGACAGGTTGATGCGATTTCTATGCTAAATAGTTGCCTCTCCAAGATCAAAGACTGGATGAGCTCGAGTTGGTTGAGATTGAATCCGGATAACACTGAGGTGTTGGTTGTAGATCTGGGTCACCCAGGGACAGGTTTTGGGGCTGGGCATATGTCGGGCCTGTGGCTTGATGGTGTTCAGCTCATTACCTCAGATCGGGTGCATAACCTGGATATTATTTTTGATGATGGCTTGACCCTGAAGTCTCAGGTGTCAGCTGTGGTTAAATCCTCATTTTACCATCTGAGATGAAATATCTGATTCCACCGGGTGACCTTCCAACATTGGTCCATGCCTTCATCACCACTCGTCTTGACTACTGCAATGCCCTCTACCTAGGGCTGTCTGGTGTTGATATCCACCGCTTGCAGCTGGTGCAGAATGCTGTGGCCAGGCTGTTGACTGGTACATCTAGAATCAGTCACATTAGGCCTGTGCTGCGCAAACTGCACTGGCTGCCAGTTCGGTGGTGGATCACCTGTAAGGTAGGCATGCTTACCTTCAAAGCCCTACACTAACACGGACCCGACTACCTGAAAGATCTCCTGACTCCCTACTCCCCAATTGCCCTCTCCGATCCGCTGATGAGGGATTGCTAGAGATTCCCAGGGTTCATGTTAAAACATCTGGAGCTTGTGCTTTCTCATTTGCAGCACCAACCCTGTGGAATTTTCTACCTTGTCGGTTAAGAGAATGGCTGACTGCTAGTAGTTTTAAATCCATGTTAAAAACGTATTTATTTTCTTTGGCCTTTCCTGTTTAACTGTTAAATTACTTGACTGTTTTAAATAATTTATAAATATTATTTGTTTCATTGTGGTTTTATTATGTAAAGCGCCTTGATTTCAAAAGGGGCTATACAAATACAGTATTGATTGATTGATTTATGGTTTGACTTCCAGACCTTCAGACTTCTGGTCGTACTGTGGATGCTCACATGACCATGTCACCAGACTTCAAAGACATAATAATGATATGATTACAAATGAGCATTTTTCCCTAAGAAAAACCTGGTTATAATTTGCTGTTATAACCAGCTGGTTATAATGTCAAATACACGCAGGGTTTCCCTTGGGCAACGCACGTGCAAGCTGCTGCTTCTCCTTTACTTTGGGCAATTCCTTATCGCCGGAGACTTCACAGTGGTCTGCTCCTTGCAATTGGCGGTAAGTTACTATAAAAAGGGGGAAAAAAGATGTCTTCATCTCCATTTATGCTTAAACATCTTTAAAAAATGAAAACAAGGGATTTTGTGTCGGTTGTTTCAGACCGTGAGGCTGTGCAGAAATCCGACCGGTCAATGTTTTTGGCTGTTTATTTTATATAATTGCTAAGGTGAAAAAATGTTCCCCAGCAATTATATAAAATAAAGACTGAGTAGGTGTGTAAAATTCGAATTTTACTCACCCCCTCAATGTGGGATGCCTTAATAAACCACTTGAGCTTTGCTCTTGGAGTCTATGTGGCATTCCACTGTGTGTGTAAAATTCCAGTTATTACCCCCTACCTAGCCATTATTCTCTATATAAACTTCCATTTGTCTAAAGCCAACTATAGTACATGATGCAATAAGCCCTCACTCCAGCCACTAGAACAGCAAACCAAACTTCTTGGATCAAATGCTCAAACTTCAGTGCCAAGCAAAAGATAATCCCTTATGTTCCTCACATTCATAAAATTCTAGCATTTGCTGCCTTCTGTACCCATACAAAACTCTTGTTCCTTCCTTCCATCAAGCAGTATACAGTTGTAGCCATCCTAATCATCCGCTTTACCACAACAAAATCAGCACTGCCCGCTTACAGCAGTATCATTCAAGGTAGCACATCAGCTGTAGTGTTAACTTATTGTGCTTAGTCAGTACCTTAAGGTAACACTTAACTAATGTGGTACTTTAAATAATAATATTGCCTAAGGGGGAAATGCTGTATTGCAGTACCTTAATGTGGCAAATATTCCTGTGATAAAGTGGAAGATTAGAATATCAGAGATCCAGTTACACCTTTCAATAGTCTCCCCAGCTGCTCATTATTTGTGTCAAGTCCTCCAATTAAATTATTTATTTAGTCTCAATAAAACTACACTTAAAAAGACAAAAAGAAAATTGGGAAGCAACCTATGGATTTCACTTCTTTGAAATCTCATTAATCCCCTTAGAACTAACATCTTCAGTCCAACAGACAATCTGATGCTTCAAGCAGCTATTACACTCAGAAGCTACATATTCTTAAGACTGGGAGAATTCAGTGCAACAACAGCAACAATCTCCCCAATTATTCATTTACCTATGGCCAGTCTACAGCTTCAGACTTCAAAAGCATAGCATTAGTCAAATGGTGCTTCAATTACCTACAATCCTACCTATTACCAATGGTGCTCAGTCACCCTACTAGATTGACTGGTAGCTTTTCAAGACCCTGCAACCATGCCTGTACCTTTTCTTTTGACAGAAAAGTAGAGCATCATGACAGTATCCTGGTTCATATCACAGATTAGAACCCTACAATTCATCTTCTCATTCCTTCTGCTTTGGAGCAGCCACCATGACATCAAGAAAGAACATTCCTGACCATATCATCAAACTCCTAGACCATTAGTATTTCTACTGCTATTAGTCATACATCAGAGACCCAAGGAGAGAACTTTGCCAAGCATACAGGTTCATCTCATTCTAATAAGCCCAAAGTAGGGCAGATAAGATATCACAGATTACCAGAGGGTTGCCTCGCAAGGCTTTTTTCCCCCCTAGTCTGAGTGTATTGGATTATCACTCTGTCAGTTGCAGGAGGTGGTTTGTTTCTCTTTCCATCACTAGACCTTTGGCCTTCAGTCATTCTTCAAATATTTCCTTCGTTCTCAAGATCACTTCTCTTGGCACCTCTACTCAAGGTGAAAAAACTATAGAGAGCAAGACCAAAGGTACAGTTACATATGCACTATAACATATAACCACTTCATATAACGAGCAGACACAGTGAACGAAAAGGCTTGCCTGTGGTTCATTGGGACAGCTGTCTAACTCTGCCTCCAGCACTATAAAAGGAAAGCAACCCAAGACCTCCCTACCATTTTTCTTTGCTTCACCCCTCCATCATCCCCATCACCTCTGGCATTGTCTTTACTGCCCTCAGAACTTCATTGATACTTTAAACATTTCCTTCAGCTTTAAGATCCCCTTTCCTGGTACTGCTACCAAGGTTGGAAATACCTAAAGAGAGCAATGTTAAATGTACATTCACATGGGCACTAAATATGTCTCATAAGCATTACACATAGTCAGCTGCCACACTGAACTCTTAAATAGTCCAGAACCAATGTCTGCAGTGTCAGGGGTTTTTGATTCATTACTGCACCAAATAGAAAGTCTTTTCCATTTGAACTATACTTTTTCTTAGTTGCTGGGTGTTTAACTCTCTTGAGTACCCAGATGACCTGGTCTGAGAGTTGTAAATCATCTGGATCCCAGCTCTCTGAACTTAAGAATTTCAGATCTAGGTGAAAAACTCTTCCCTATAATACTGACAGAAAGTGCTGACTAAGGAGAAATGTTAGTCTAGCTTTCTGAGACAGGTTCAGGATCAGTAAGTACCAGGTTTCCTGCCCAAGTCTGGTGCTGTTAAGATCATTTTTGAACTCTCCCACGCTGGCTTCAGAAACTCTCTCTAAATAAAAAGGAATGGTGAGAATGTATAAAGAAATCTGTTCCCCCTTGCACACCAAGTGCTTCCTCTGAGATCATTCCCAGCAATAGAGGTCTGCTGCAAAAGAGTGTCAGGTTTATGTTATCCCATGATACAAGCCTTTATTTCTGGTACACCTCAACTCTAGAAAATGGAGTCTAAAACTACTTGGTCTGTGTATCATTCATGGGTTACATAACTCCTGCTTTTACTACTGTACATGGTCATTCCCTGCAAAATTTTCCACCTGGAGAACTACATGCAGATGAGGGCTCACCAATTAACAAAGAACATTGAGGCAGTCAAGGTGGGGCAATGCAGAGTCACTAATATGATCTGGGTATGGAGGATAAAAGGTAAAGTATGAGGAGAGACTGAAGTCCCTTAATATGTTTACCCTGAGAAAAGGATGCTGAGCTGAGTCATTTTCTGTCTTCTGCATACTGAAGGGTACATAGATATATAGATACATAGACAGTGTCGGCAGATAAGGGCCTATGGCCTACCCAGTCTGCCCATTTGAGCTTGTAAGTTCAGTTTGTTTTCCTAGAAGTCTCTTGCCCCTTACCCCTGACCTCCAGAATTCCTTTATGTCTATCCCATGCATTCTTAAATCCTGTGATTGTTTCAGCCCCCACCACTTCCTCTGGCAGGGTGTTCCACTTGTCCACCACCCGTTCTGTGAAGAAATTCTTTCTCATGTTTCCTCTGAATCGTCCTCCCTCCAACTTCATCCCATGCCTCTAGTTCTGGAACATCTTTTTCGCTTAAAAATAGTGTTTTCCTGCACCCTGTTCCTCCCTGTAAGATACTTATATGTCTCTATCATATCCCCTCTCTCCCTCCTCTCCTCCAGGGAGTACATGCTCAGTTCCTTCAACCTGTCTTCATAGGACTTGTGATGCAATCCGTGCACCATCTTTGTTGCCCTCCTCTGAACCTTCTCTACCCTGTCTATGTCCTTACGTAGGTATGGTCTCCAGAACTGTACACTGTACTCCAGGTGGGGCCTCACTAGTGATAACAAGGTCAAACAGACAAAGATGTTTGATCTGGTCTGCTCCCAAAGAAGAGTCATGTATGTTTATATTATGTACTGGAGGAGTGGAGACAGACTTCTTTCTTCCTCCTTTTCTACTTTTCCTCTGCTGGCACCTCTGTGAGCAGAGTAGTCTGGTTAGGAATATGGTCTGCTAAACTGGCCCCTTCCCATACTGTAACATTCCTTCTGTAGAGTCTGTAACGTACCAAAACTCTAAACTCTGCATTAGGGCTTTAAATGTAGATTGATTATATTTACCTTTCCTATATGACTGCAATGTCCAACTACAGACCAATAAGTCTTATGGCCACTGTAGGGAAAACTGCTGGAAACAATAATCAATGACAAAATAGAGCAGAACTCACTGCAATTACACCATATAGATGATACCCAACATGGGTTCAAAAAACACTGTTCTTGTTCAACCAACACACTGTTTTTTTTATTTTTTATGAAAGAGTAAGTAAACTGTTGGATAATAAAAAAGAAGTGGAGGTTATATTTTTGGATTACAAAAAAGCATTCGGCAAAGTTCCCCAATAAATTCTGATACAGAAATTGAACACTCTAGATGTATATCATTTAATTAGGTGGGTGGAATCTTGGCTCCACAACAGAATCCAGAAAGTGAGAATAAGGAGATATACTTCAGGCAGTGATGAGGTGACTAGCGGGGTGCCATGGGGGTCAGTCCTTGGACCGGTGCTCTTTTCCACCTTCATAGTGGACATGCATAAAGAATCAGTAACTATGTCTATAAAGTTTGCAGATTATGCTAAATTGGCAGCAGAAATGGGGAATATTAAGCAGGAAAACTCCCTGCAACAAGATCTGAAAAAAATGGAAAAGTGGGCAGATCTAAGCGGCATGCAATTTAACCCAAACAAGTGCACTGTGATGCATTTCAGAAGAGATAACACCAGGCATGTTTATACATTAAATGGCTGCAGCCTAAGGAATGCAGACAGGGAAAAAGACTTCGGTATACACATCAGCAATGACCTGTCTTTTAGCACTCACTGGAAGGAAATTATAAATAAATCAAAATAATTGGATGTATAAAAAAGCATTTGTAACAAGAAACAGAACCTGTATAATGCCATTATAGCGCACATTTGTCAGGCCACACTTGGATTATTGCACCACACTCTGCAGCCCCCAACAGAAAGAGATATCAATGAGGTCCAGAGGCTGCAGAGTAGAATGACAAGATTGGTAGAGGGACTGGGTAGTGAAACTTGAGACAGACTTAAAATCTTGAGCCTGTACCCATTAGAGAAGATATGTATTAGGGGAGATCTCTTGCAAATGTTTAGCATATCAAAGGACAAGGAACTATCACAAAGCCTTGATCTGGCAACAATGTGTAAAGCTGGTGGACGAAGAAGTCACAAAAACAAATCAACTTACATATTCTAGAACTACCTTGAGAAGAACTTTCTATACGTAGAAAATAATTCCAGTATGAAATAGCCTTCCAAGTCATGTTGTGGAGGCTGAGAATTTACTGACATTCAAGAGTAGGCTGGGTAAACACCTAATGAGGATAGAGGGACATTAATGCCTGCTAGTGCGGGGGACTTGCTATATGGGCCCAGAGCCTTCTGCTAGTCCTATCAGCCTAGTATTGTACCTAGTATATATGAACCTTGGCATTATAACCAAAAAGTGAGGTATCTTCAGTGGGGGGGGGGGAGGCATCTGCTGCCTTCTGCAGTAAATCATCTGATGAGCAAGTAGTTTATGTCATGCATATCTTTTAGTGTGTGCTGCATTAGTCAGTGACCTTGTAGAAATGTCATTAATATCCATTGCCAGTTCTGCGCCCATTAATGCAGTGGCAACATTACCATTCATGATACTAATGACCAGGAATTAGGAACAAGCCCAGGATGCTGCTAGGGTAGGCTTGATCATATGAGTTTTCTCACCTTCTCTGGGCTGGGAGGCTTTTTGCTCTTGCTGTTTGAGTGCCACATGGAGTACTACAGGAGGCACAGCAGGCATGTAGTGATGAGAGAGGAGACACCAGACTTATCATAGTGCATGCCCATTTGGTGCTTGTGGTACATTCTCTGTGCCTGCATCTCAGCAAAGGGTGAATTGTGAGAAACTCCAAGGCAGAGAGGATGAAGCACTGCCAGTACTGTCAGGCCCCATGCCTCCCATTCTCCTGCCACAACAGGAAAATTAATCTGATGTCACCAGTATAGGATGATTTCATTTTAATTTTTGACTGCTGTTGTCTGTTTTAACTAACTTGGATTTATTTATTTATTTTATTTAGCTTTTGTTTAATAAGTGGGTATGCTAGGCAGACATTTACCTATTTTCAGGTATGACCCGAGAGAAGTACAGTACGTTACAATGGATACAGCGAGCAAGTAACAATAACATTTGAAGTATATAAAAGAAACACAACAGTATAATTGAACAAAAAAATGGCAATAGAAAAACAACAGTACAATTAAACAAAAAAATGAGCTCCATCTAGCTCCGGTGGGGTAAACAGTTCCTCCTCCTGGGCATACTAATAAAAGGGCACATAGCAACATCTGTATACTGGTACAGGTTTGAAGGGTTGCAGTGCTGGGAAGGTATATTTTGTAAATTCTGTTGTTTGCACCACCACAGGGAGAAGGGGTAGTTGAGCCAATGGAGAGCTCTGATTGTTTTGCCTCAGCCGGAGGTAAATGCCTGCCTTATCCTTCTCCACCCACCACTGGGTTCTCTAGCTTTATAGGATCTACTTCAATGGACACTCCCACTGTCTGCACAGGTAGTGGGAACCACATATTAAACTACAATAAAATTGCACAGCAAAGTGACCATTCATCGAGACTAGTGCCTGGAAAAGGGCCACCTCTTTATTGGTAACTCGAAGGACTTCTGGTGCAAGTATCTCTTCAAGTACAATGGACTGCATCTGACTAAAGAAGGTGCTAGGGTGCTTGGGCAAAAGTTTGACTTTTTGAGGGGCTTTTAAACTAAGCACAGGGGAGTAAACAGCAGTATCAAATGGACCTGTTGCCTCTCCCCAAAACCACATATCAAACTACAATAACATTGCACAAGAAAGTGACCATTCATTAAAAGATAAATCAAAATGTACTGTGAGAAAGGGTTGAAATAATAGATATGGCTGACCACATATGGAATGCCATGTATACCTACGCACGGAGGCTTGCAAACAAAGTAGCAGACCTTACTGCTATCATTACAGAGGCAGAGTTAGACTGGGCTGCCATCACTGAAACCTGGTACAATCAGAACCATAATTGGAAGACAACAATCCCAGGTTACAGCCTCTTCCTGAGAGGCAGAAAGGGGAAGAAGAGCTCTATGTCATAATGGCAAACACCACATAGTGATCACTGTTACAGAGTGTGTACATGACCAAAAAATCAAAACAGCGATGTACAGTCCCAGCGAGGCAACACCAGCAAAAACAAATGTATTTATGCGGGGGGCTTCACCCCCCACACTCCCCTTACTATGGATTCTCAATTTAAGGGGGGTGCATGTCGGGGAGGGGGAGAAACTTGTAAGAACAAAATTTACTCCTGCACGTAAAACACAAAAAAAGTAACCCACCCCAGCCCCAAATCCTGCACCCTCCCCACTGTAGCTGGCCACCCTCACCAACACACCACATGGCCAGATCGGCAGCCTCATGTTACACTACCTCTCACAAACCTTCCCTATCATCCCTCCTTTTCCGTTCACCCTGTTGTTCTTCCCTTGCTATCCTTTCAGGATAGCTCACATAAGAGGCACTGAAACTGAGTTGCTCATATCCGAGGCACTTGATTTCAGTTGCCCTTTTCACAGGATACCAGGAAGGAGGGCAGCATTGTAAGTGTGGGAAGGGATAAAAGCCACAATGATCCAGAATGCTCAGACTCAACCTGAAGCACTTTGGGTCACACTCGAGGCTGAAAATGACAAGTCGCTCAGGTAAAAGTGGTCTACAGACCTCCAGTGCAAGGCTCTGAGGGAGACAAAAAGATCATCAAAACCATGCTCAGCATGGCTGACAAAGGGGAGGTGACAGTGGTAGGTGATTTCAACTCTCCTGACATAATTTGGAGCACCCACACAGCAGCCTCAACAGGGAGCTGACTTCCTAGAAGCACTGATGGGAGTAGGCCTGAGGCAGCTGGTGAGGGACCCAACAAGGAAGGAAACTGCTCAATTCCTTCATGGCCCCTCTTCATGGCATCACTCTGCTGTCCTGGCCCTGCGGGTGATTTTTGAGGATTGCAGCACCGAGACTACTTCTC
Organism: Neoceratodus forsteri; assembly: GCA_016271365.2. NCBI lineage: Eukaryota > Metazoa > Chordata > Ceratodontiformes > Ceratodontidae > Neoceratodus > Neoceratodus forsteri. The sequence continues at coordinate 563,764,890 of CM057449.1, read as the reverse complement.
GCACTGGTGGACATTTCAGCTGGGTTTTCTGTCCTCCCACCTTTTCTCAGCTAAGCCAGCCAATCACAGAGGAGCAGTAAACACTGGTGAGAAAATCTGAAACCCCCGGCTGCCTACAAAAGGACTCCTGAAGTGGCCTACATCAGCAAACACTCCTGGATTTAGCATCTGCACAGGGGATCTGTGAGCAGCACTGTAACCTCCTGCTGCTTCCCCTGCACCAGACAGATGTTGCTGAGAACTTGCAAGTTTGCCTATGGGACCCCTGCATCTGCCATACCTGCTTGCTATTGGACAGCCCAAGTGGCTGTTCTCAGTGGCACAAAGCCAAGCCCCTGACTCTTGCATGGCCCTTCTTCATGGCATCATTCTGCTGTCCTGGCTGTGCAGCTGATTTTTGAGGACTGCGGCACCGAGACTACTCCTTGTGCTGGCAGGCATTTCAGATGTGTTTTTCATCTTGCCCAGCCACCCCGGCCTTGACCTCTATTAAATGCTCAAGGTAAGACAATGCCCTGATTTATGCCACCAAGGGGAGGCAGTTACCATTCGGTAGGGTGTACTGTAAAAGGCCAGATCTAGGAAACTGTCTGAGTTCAGAGATCCACAGTGGAGGGCTTCAAGATAGGGTGGGACAGACACAGAAAGTGGATGTATCAGATGATGACCTGTCCCAGGGGGGAGGGGTGGGGATGGATGATAGAGGTTTCTGGAGCACAAGGGATGGGAGGCCCTCAGCACCCAACTAAGGATCTAAGGTTCGAGCAGACTCGCTAGACCGTAAGGCCTAATCTGCTGGCAAATAGTATGTTAGTATGTTAGTTGAATCTCCACTAAGGGATAGTTAGAGGGTACCCAAACAACAGGATGCTTCTCGGATAACTTATCGCTAGCAACTCATGAGTATTCCCCAAGCTCACTGCAGCCAATAGACTAATTAACCGAGGTTACAAGAACTAGGCACATAAGAACTATCTACCTTGTTGGAGGTGGAGTGTAATTACTGCTGTCACAGCTTTGACTCATGAGTAAGTAAGACTCTCCCTGTAGCCAGTACACCTGGACAGGGCACAGACCCTACAGCAACCTAGCTGGGCATGGTAAATGGAAACATTTTGACAGTTGGTAATGTGACTATGTCCTAAGCTAGGCATGGTAAAATGGCACTGTCTCTTAGTCAGGCTTAACCTGAAGTAATAGGCGTAACCTAGTTACCTTACTGTCTGTATAGCTAATGAATGCTGTCCTCTGGACAATTCCTGCTGCCTCACTCTTGTTATGCTAAGTTCTCTATAGCTGCCAAATCTGAACTGTGAACTTGACAGTCCTATTAGTGTCTGAGTAACACCTGTTCTGGCATATGTATATCTGCTATCTCATACTTGTTGTGCTTAAGCTGTCTGTAACTTCTGCTACACTCTCTCCCCACTTGTTGTAGTGTGTCCAGGACCAGTCTCAGAGGCAGGTAAACAATTCCAGTGCCTGGCAAAATCCAGTGTTCACTGCCCACACCACTGGGGCAAGGTGCCCACAGAGACATGCCTCCTTGGGGCCCAATCCTTGCTCTCCTCTACTGCTGCCTAACTGTCTGGGTTGACCACTTACTGGCCACAACAGGACACCACAGCTCTGCCAAGGATCTGACTCCCTACCAACTACTGGTCCTACTACCTCAAAGGGCAGCCAAGGCTGTTGAATTAATGTGGGTGCTTTATGAGCTCACTAGAAAAGGAGCCTGCTGTATTTCATGGTACCAAAGATGTGGAAATACTCCTCAGAATCCCAAGAGCATTGATAATGGTCCCACTCCTCTTACTCCTCCGGTCGGGGGACATCCAACCCAACCCAGGTCCCCCAGTAACTAATTTTGTTATTGACTCCCCCAGTGACCCTAACTGGGTCTCCCCAAGGGTTTGCAGTTGGCCCACATGAATGCATGTAGCCTGCACCCTAAAATTCAGGAAGTACAAGCCTGGGCGGATGTTTATAAGTTGGATGTACTGGCAGTACCTGAGACCTGGTTAAAGCCCACATCCAATATTAAGAGATTGAGTTACCAGGATATATGGCCTATAGGAAAGACAAAAAGGGCAAAAAAGGGGGAGGCAAACTGATATACTCTAAAGATGCCCTCAGCGTCTCCCTCGCTTCACTATCCCTTAGTGACTGCCCTGGCTGCGAATCGTTATTTGTGAAGATTACCCTAGGGCATGCAAAATCTTTGCTGATAGGCTGCCTATATAATCCCCCTTAAGTGTTCTGACAAGCCCTTGATACTCTCACCAAGGCCCTGGCCGAACACACATTCTCCAAACTAATCATTCTAGGTGACTTCAACCTGAACTGGGACCCTGAAACAGAACAGGTGCTAAAGGCATCTCTCCTGGATGCCCGCCTGTCACAGATCATCACCATGTCCACAAGGCACAATCCTAAACCTGGTAATTACAACACCCTGGACTGGGTTCTGATTTCCAATCCCCTCAATATACAGGTGGCAGGGACATTTGAAGATTCCCTGAGTGACCACACCCCAATCTTCTGTATATGGAAGAATCATCTGCCCAAAGTCTGGCCAAGATCATTTACAGCTAAGGACTTCTCAAAATTCTCACCAGCTGCTTTCCAAAAATGCCTTTCTGGCCTAGAATGGAGCCCAGTCAAGTTTCTCCCTACCAAAGATGATGCCCTGGAATTTTTCCAGAATACCTTAATCTCTGTGGCTAACTTGTGCACTCCCCTCAGAAGGCTAAGAGTTCAGGGGCACTGCTACAAGTGGATCACCCCTGAACTGAAATCACTGATGATCCAACATGACAGGGTCTGGCTCACACACAAAGTGTCTGGACTCGCTGCAGATTGGTCAGTCTACACAGTGTATGGAATCAATGTAAGAAAGTGGCTACAGCAGCTAAAAAGGGAATGTGTTAAGTCCTACAACAGTCTAATTTATCCAATTCTGGGTCCTTGTGGACTCAAATCAATGGTCTGCTGAAAGGCAACAGCACCCCCTCCCAAGGTTTGATCCCCTCCAGGGGACAAACCATCAGTAATAGTCAGGAGGTGGTGGACACCTTCAACAGGTTCTTTACTGACCTAGAAAAATACAAATCTGATTTCCCCATTCCTCAGGACATCTGGATCCAGAAAGTCAGGAATGTCATCACCCAGAATTCCACCTAAAGACTGTATGACCAAAGGATGTACTCCCCTTACTGAGGACCATAAAGGCCAGGGGCTCTGCAGGCCCAGACAGCCTTGTTCCCAGGCTCTTGAGAGCCGCTGCCCCAGCAATAGCCATGCCAGTAACATGGCTCATTAACAGATCCCTTCTCGAAGGAATCAAACCGGCCAAGTGGAAGCAAGCCTATGTGGTCCCTATTCACAAGGGAGGCCCCAAGGAGCAAGTCGGAAACTAAAGACCTATATCCTTCCTGTGTATTCTAGCCAAAATCCAGGAGAGGATTGTCTATGGATAGCTCCATAACTACTTCGAAGCAAATCAACTGCTGGCTAGCAAACAGCATGGGTTCAGACAAAAGCCATCCCCAGTTGGGGAGTCTTTATAAGTTTAGTCAAGGCCTTTACTTGGTAGACCATGGTTTGTTATTGGTTAAGATGAAGTGCCTTGGTTTAGATCAACACATCCTAACCTGGTTTAATAGCTACTTATCCAATTGCTCACAACAGGTTAAGTGGAGAGAGGCCATATCTGAACAACTCCCCATTAAGGAAGGGGTGCCCCAGGGTTCAGTTCTGGGCTCCCTCCTGTTTTCTCTAATTGTGAATGACCTCAGTATAAACTGTGGAGGAAGTTCAGTAATCCAGTACATGGATGACGTGGTGCTATATAGAACTTCAAGTGACTTAACTGACCTCAGTAGGTAGCTGCATGAAGACTTCCTGTCTGCAGAGAGATGGCTCCTGGTAAAAAGGCTCCACCTGAATACCATTAAAATGAAAGCCATCATGTTTGGCCCAAGGTCTCTTGGTCCTGACCAAAGCACTATGCTGCCACTTGTCTCCTCCTCTGGATCGGTGATTGAAGTAGTAACCCAGTTCAAATACTTGGAAATGGTACTGGACCAGGGCTTCACTCTGAAACCCCATGTGGACCAGATCACCAGAATGATACATCAGAAACTAGGGCTACTTTACTGTCTGAGTCCACAGATGATCCCCGAAACTAGAATAACTATTTCTAATAGCATCCTAATCCCCAACCTTACCTATGCTGCGCCAGTCCTGCACTTACTCCCAAAATAGGAGCTCAGCAGGATGCAAACACTATACAACAAAATAGCCCATTTTGCCGTGAATTCACACCAAAGACAGCACCACCACAAGGTACTGGCATCCCTGAAATGGCCTTCCCTTAGTCACCGGCTTCAGTACCCATTTCTGTGCCTCGCCTTCAAACTAATACAGGACCCTCCACCAGATAGCCTAGTTGGACTACTTAAACTCAAAAGCACAAGCAGACTGTTATGCATAACTAGCAGGAAATTGCTGGAAGTGCCTAGATTAAAGGCAGTTGCTGGCTGCAAGTCATTTATCAACTCAGCACCAGAATGGGCTCCCTGCTGCCCTTCAGCTCTCCAACTCTCTGGGATCCTTTTGAAAAGGGCTACCTGGACTTGCAATTAAACTCGGATCAGTCTAAACTCAATAGCATTGGTCCACTATTGCCTTCCTAGCTGTGTAAAACAAAGGGGCATTATACCACCTGAGGGGAATCAAGACTAAGTTTCTAGCTTTGTCATCAATGAGTTGTCTTGTCAGTCCATAGTCGTGTAGTATGCTATCCTAACAAAGCTAGTATGTCTACTGGTATTTTACTCTCACCCTGGTGGTGACCTCATGCTTTGTACTTCTCAGTGAATTGTATGTATGATCTCCAACACTATTGGTTTTGTATGCACATCTTGTTGTTTCCATGTATATTTGTTACTGTTTCAAATGAATGTACATATAACCAACTCCGGGTCACCCCTGAAAAAGGGATCTTCAGGACCCAGTGGGCCTACCTGGTAAACAAAATTGAAATAAATAAATAAAATAAATAAATTATTCCTGAAGATGCCCTGGGGTGAAATGGACACAGGATTGAGGTCTTCCTTGTCTTGTGCCCATACTCAAGGGCTCTGTTTTGGACAGTAAGGTGGTGGGGTCATCCTCTGATTCTTGTCTCTCCTGGGCGGAGTTATGCAATGCCAGGTCGATTAAAAATAAGACCGCAGTGGTAGCAGATCTTGTTGCCTCCACAGACCTGGCTTGCATCACTGAGGTCTGGCTGGATGAAAATGTGGGCCCTGTTTTGGCTTCCGCAGTTCCAGCTGGGTTCTCTGTGACACACTGCCTGAGAGTTGACAGTAGGGGCATGGGAGTCGTGGTCTGTTTTAGACAGGAACTGGACACCAGGGAGTTGCCAGTGGGGACGACCAACTCCTTTAAGTGCATAGTAGGCCCGGGTGCAGGTTTCGGGATCCTTCTCATTTACTGTCCACCTGATGATGGGAGGGTTTTCCTGAAGGAGGTAGCAGACTTCATCACTGACCTGGTACCGGAGGCCCTCAGATGGTTGATTCTGGGGGACTTCAATGCCTGGGTTGATGATAAACTATCTCCTTTTGGTCAAGACCTCCTCCGATTGATGAATTCATTGGGCCTGACACAGGTTATTACTGCCGCTATCCATGGGGAGGTACTCACTGGACCGATGTTCTACCTGGGGATGGAAATCTCTGACATGGAGGTGGAGGTGGATCCTATTGGTTGGTCAGACCATCACGCCCTGAGGTTCAGTTTCATGACTCCCTGAAATAGGCCTGCCCCAAAGGAAATGATACAGTACCATCCTTTAAGAGGTGATGCCACTGTAGGCCTAATGATGGCTCTGGATCATTTAGGTATTCAAAATGATAGCTCTGATCCAGGAGCCCTTGTACTTGCCTATACTATGGTGTTGACTGGGGTCCTGGATATCATTGTTCTGGTTCATGTTCACTTTATTACTCTTCATCCAGGTGCCCCATGCTTTGATGACATGCTCAGGGAGTTGAAGAGGCAGGGGCGAAGGCCGGAGAGACAAGCGGAAACTCGCCTGGAGGAGGATAGACTTAGATTGTTAGAACATTATGAGGTCTATCAATCATCAATTCCTCATAAGAAGGCAGTGTTCCTGTCCAGAGAAATTGCTGCAGCAAAGAACAGGCCAGCTCAGGTCTTCCGGACTGTGGACAAACTGCAATCCAGATTGTCTGCGGTCTAGACGAGCGTTATCACAAGGAAAGTGTGTGGAGTTTGTGCAGTTCTTTGCTGATAGGGTGTCCTCCACTAGGACAGAGATCAGTCAATGCCTCCCCATTGGATCTTGCATTGATCAACCGGGTGTTACAAGTGCCCAGGTGATGTAGTCTACCTTCGGCCAGCTGGCAGTCATGGATATAGTGAGGATCATCCAGACTCTGTGGCCTACTGCTGGAACTGGGCCCAACTCACTTTCTTGTAGGGTATGTTGAGGTAATTGGCCCAGTCCTTGCTGGGATAGTAAGGGTTTCATTGGAGAGAGGGATCTTTCCAGACCCTTTAAAGGAGGCGGTGGTGCATCCCCTCCTGAAAAATACCTCCCTTGACCCTGACTGCTCAACTAGCTACAGACTAGTCTCTATCTTGCCTTTTATAGGTAAAGTTATTGAGAAGGTGGTTGCACTGCAGTTGGAAGATCATTTGACAATCCACAATATCTATGACCCTCTCAAGTCAGGCTTCAGAAAAAAGCATAGCACTGAGATGGCCCTGGTACAGGTATTTAATTATCACCTGACGGCCAGAGATCAGAGAGCTCGTTCCATCTTGGTTCTCCTAGATCTCTCAGCAGCTTTTGACACTGTGGACCATGGGGTGTTGCTCGAGCACCTGCATTTTTTCTGTGGGCAGAAGGGGGCAGTCCTCAGTTGGTTTTGATCATTCCTCAAGGGCAGGTCCCAGCTGGTGGTGTCTGGGGTGCATTCCTCAACCCACAGGAACCTGCCCTGAGGGGTTCTGCAGGGCTCATTGTTGTCCCCCATGTTGTTTGCAGTGTATATGCTGCCACTGGGAGACATTATAAGATAGTATGGGCTGAGATTTCACTGCTATGCAGATGACTTTCAGCTCTACATGTCTTTTGTGCCACACCAGGAGTGTGATACTCTCTCAGTGTTTAATAACTGCCTCCAGGACCTACAGGACTGGATGAGTGCAAGCTAGCTGAGGTGAAATACAGAAAAAAACAGAGGTACTTATGGTGGATCCTAATCTGAGGATGACTGGGATATGGGAGGGGAGTTCTTGGGTTTATATCTTAGAGGGGCCCCGCTCAATGCCTCGGGCCAGGTGCAGAACCTAGGTGTGATATTTGATGAAGGCCTGACCCTGAAGGCTCAGGTGTCGGCTGTAGTCAAATCTTCCTTTTACCATCTAAGGAATATCGCCAGGGTAAAGCACCTGGTACCATCTGAAAATCTACTTATTTTGGTCCATGCCTTTGTCACCACTTGTCTTGATTATTGCAACACCCTCTACCTTGGGCTACCAGGGGTGGATATCTGCCGATTGCGGCTGGTGAAGAACGCAATGGCAAATCTGTTAACTGAAGCTTCCAGGTCCAGCCATGTAACACCTGTGCTGTGTGAACTGCACTGGCTGTCAGTACAATGGCAGATGACCTTCAAGGTCACGTTGCTGACCTATAAAGCCCTACATGATCAAGGACCTCACTATCTGCAAGATCTGCTGTTACCCTACTGCCCCTCCCGTTTACTCCGATCCTCTGACGAGGGATTGCTGGGGATTCCCAGAATACATCTGAAAACATCTGGAAGTAGATCTTTTGCCTTTATGGCTTCCACCCTGTGGAATTTTCTGTCTTGTTGGATACAAGATAGCCTGATCATAGAAGGATTTAAGAATTCCCTGAAAGCCCATCTTTTTGCACGTGCTTTTGATGATTATTGATGAATTGTTGGAAATCTGATTATGCTACTGTTGCTGCACTTTAGATTAGAACTATCTTAACAAAAAAAAAAACTTTTAATTTGCTGTTTAATTGAGTTTTACATTTTTATTGTATTTTTGTAAAGGTGCACTGAGCTTTCGAAGGGAATTCTAATATAAATAAAGTTTGCTTTGCTTTGCTTACTCACAAACAGGGAATATATAGCTGTTGCTAGCCTTGCTTGTAGAGCAGAAAGCAGCTAACTAAAAGAAGCTACATTTTCTTCTTAATTTAAAACTTATATCTCAGTAGGAGTCAGTGTCAGCTAAGATTAAGTAGACAGATAACTTTATTAGAAGTAGAAGGGGTCTTATTTAGGGTTAAAAAAAAAGAAAAGAAAGAAAAGGCAGTGTGTGTTCTGTGCAGGGTAAGGTACTGTATCAGGTGACTTTGCTAAACCAGTAGGAGGAAAGAGAGCTTACCTGGGGGTGTGGTTAGACACTAGAAAAGCAGGTGAGTCAAATTACAACTTCCTGTTGCTAGCCTTTTTCTTAGAAATTGCCCTCCATCCCACCCAAAGCCAGTTCTACTTTTATAGCCACTGGATTTAACTGTCAACAGGAACTTCCTGTTTGGTAGTAGGAAGGAAAGGATCATAGAAAACATTGGTTTTGTCAACCTGAAGTGAAAAAGTAGCTCACTCTCCCCTAGCTGCTGGTGTGTGATATTGAGCAAGAAAGAAGGAGACTACTGAAGAAGATAGGAAGTTGCTATCCCAGAACAGAAAGGGTGAGAGTTGTAAGGAGGAGAGAGTAAGCATCAGAGAAACAGTACAGGGGACACAAAATAAGACATGATAGGGTGGTGCAGTGCAATGGCTGTGGGGCGGCAGTGTTCCGGGAGACATTCTGGAGGCTGCGATGCTGCCCTATTTGCTTGCACCTCTCTGGTCTGAGAGAGGAGGTTGCCCGTCTCCAGGCTGACCTGGCTAGGATTCGTGAAACCTCCTCCCCCACCCAGGGACCACCAGGGCCAATGCCACTACCTCAGAGGTTGCCAAGAAAAAGGAGTGGCTGGACCAGGGTGGGCTCAAGGATGGAGAGGGTGGTGGAACAGAGTTGCATCCCTCCAGCTGTACCTCTTCACAATTCATTCACTCTTCTGGTGGATAGTGGTTCCTCTATGGAGGCACCTGTAGTGGAGACCATGGAGGATGCTGGGGACCTTCACAAAGGAGACCCAAAGGAGGGTGGCATGGGACCCCACAGGGGAAGGAAACAACTCCTGGTGGGGGACTCAATCATTAGGGGGGTAGAAATGGGGGATGATGGGGAGAGGGAGGTAAGGTGCCTTCCTGGCGCCACGGCTTGGAGGGACAGGAAGCGAATCCTCAGGATCGTGGGAGAGCTGCACGAGGGAGGGAGCTGGATGTCATTGTCCACCTGGGGACAAATGACCTGGCTAGGAATGGGATCAGAGCAGTGCAAGAAGAGTTTGTAGAGTTGGGAAGGGGCCTTAGACAAGTAGCGCATACGGTAACCTTCTCGGAGGTGCTGCCTGTCTATGGCAAGGGAGATGCTAGGGCACTTCTCACCAGGGAATTCAATGAGTGGTTGAAAAACTGGTGTGGAGCTCAGGGTTTTGGCTTCATTGGGGACTGGGGAGCCACCTGGAGGAATGCAGACCTATACTGGTGCGATGGTCTGCATCTGTCCAGGGGGGGAACCAGGATCCTAGGTGAGAGGTTTAAATGCTTCATTGGCAAGCATTTAAACTAGCCAAGGAGAGGCACTGAAAGGAGCTGGAAATCCGAGCCTCCTCCCACAAAACATGGTGATTAGTGAAGTAAATGCCAGGGTACAGAAGTTATTAGGGAGCAGAACAGATTTAAACGTAAAACAAGGCAAAGGCAGTAAGGACAGAAATGGGGCTAAAAGGTGTAAGGCTATCAAAAAGTGGAGGGTGATGAGTACCAATGCCGTAGTCTGTGTAACAAGCTCCCTGAACTAGTGGCCTTGATGGAAGAGGGTTGCCTGGATATTGTGGCAGTCACAGAAACATGGTACACAGAGAACCATGAATGGGATGTCAACATACCAGGATACGAATCTACAGAAGGGACAGGGAGGGTAAAAGAGGAGGAAGAGTAGCTCTCTATGTAAAGGAAGGGATCAAAGCAACAGAACTAAAGAGTAAACAGGAGCAGACGAGGCACTTTGGGTCACCCTGGAGACAGGAAATGGCACCACAATCCGCATGGGGGTTGTATACAGACCCCCATCTCAGGGGGAGGGAATGGACAAGGAAATGATAGAAGGCTTTCTTAGAATGGCAGAAAAAGGGGAGATATTGTTGATGGGGGACCTGAATATGCCAGATGTTAACTGGAGCACCTTTGCTGCAGGCACATCCAAGAGCAGGGTCATTCTTGATGCCCTACAGGGGGCATGTCTCAGACAGCTAGTATTGGAACCAACTCGGGAGGGAGCAATCTTAGACCTGGTACTTTCAAATGGGGATGGAGAAAGAATCTCAGATTTAGAAGTGGGTAGCCATCTGGGAACAAGTGACCACCAAACAGTGTGGTTCACGATAAACACAGCCATACAATCAAGCCATACAAAAGCAAGAGTACTAGACTTTAGGAGGGCTGACTTTGGGAAAATGAGAGAGTGCCTCAGAAAAACACTAGCAAACAGGCAAGAAGGAGGGGTGGAGGAACAATGGGAAGTGATCAAAACAGCCATCACAGAGGCAACAAGCCTTGTAAAAAAAATCAATAAAACACAACGAAGGAAAAACCTCTATGGTTCACAAAGAGGTGGCAGGAAAGTTAAGGAGAAAAGGGCAGCATTCAGGAAATATAAGGAAACACAGAAGGAGCAGGACAGAGAACTTTATCAGTTAAAGCAGAAAGAGGCTGGGAAGGTAGTCAGAATAGCAAAGGCCCAAACCGAAGAAAGGATAGCCAATTCTGTTAAGAAGGGGGATAAGACCTTTTATAGGTACATTAGGGAGCGAAGAAAGACCAAAGGAGGGATACTGAAGCTTAATAAAGGAGAGGGAATGTGGGTAGAGGGTGACAGTGAAAAAGCAGGGTTACTGAATGAATATTTCTGCTCAGTATTCACAAAGGAAGAGGAGGGGGAGTTACCTAAACCAAACAAGAGAAACACTCTGAAGACAGGGTTGATACCAGTCCATTTACAGAAGAAAGGGTTCTGAATGAACTTATAAAATTGAAGGTGGACAAAGCAATGGGGCCTGATGGGATTCACCCAAGAATTCTAAAAGAACTAAGGGTAGAACTAGTGACATCGCTGACTACTCTCTTTAACAAATCATGGGAGGATGGGGTGGTACCCAAGGACTGGAGGAGGGCAGATGTAATTCCTCTTCACAAAAGTGGGAGCAGGACAGAGGCAGGAAACTACAGACCAGTTAGTTTGACCTCAGTGGTAGGGAAAATGATGGAATCACTTCTGAAGGAAGAATTGTTGAGTACCTTGAGGCCAGTGGGGCACAGGACCCAAGGCAGCATGGATTCACGATGGGAAGGTCATGTCAGACGAATCTAATAGATTTCTTTGACTGGGTGACCAAAGTAGTAGATCAGGGAGGGCTGTGGACATGGCCTACCTAGATTTTAGCAAGGCATTTGATACAGTCCCACAAAGATTAATACACAAGATAGCCAGCCTTGGAATGGGTCCCAAGGTGGTAGCCTGGATAAAAAATTGGCTAGACAACAGGACGCAAAGGGTAGTAGTAAATGGAGTACACAGTGAAGAAAGGAGGGTTACTAGTGGGGTACCACAGGGTTCGGTACTGGGACCAGTCCTTTTTAATGTCTTTATAAGTGACATTGCAGAGGAACTGGAAGGAAAAGTATGTCTCTTTGCAGATGACACAAAGATCTGCAACAGGGTTGATACACAGGATGGAGTGGAAAGGATGAGAAGGGACTTGGCAAGGTTGGAGGAATGGTCAAATGTATGGCAGCTCAGATTCAATGCAAAGAAGTGCAAGATAATGCACCTGGGAAACAAAAACCCAGGGGAAGCGTACACAATGTGGGGTGAGATACTGACAACGGTAAAAATGGAAAGGGACCTGGGGGTAATTATATCAGATGACCTAAAGGTGGGAAAGCAATGTGAGAAGGCAGTAAGGAAGGCTGGAGGGATACTGGGATGCATAGGAAGAGGCATCAATAGTAGAAAACAGGAAGTTGTTATCCCTCTGTACAGACAGTTGGTGAGACCCCATCTGGAGTACTGTGTACAGTTCTGGAGACCCCATCTCCGCAAAGACATAGAGAGAGTGGAGGCTGTCCAGAGAAGGGCAACCAAAATGGTGCAGGGTCTGCACCAGAAGACATACGAAGAAAGACTAAAGGAGCTTAATATGTATACTCTTGAGGAAAGAAGGAGAGGGGACATGATAGAAACTTTCAAGTACCTCAAGGAATTAACAAAGTCCAAGAGGTAGCATCTTCCAGAAAAGAGATGTGCAAGAACAAGGGGCACAATTTGAAGATAGAGGGCGGCTCAGGGTAATGTGAGGAAGTATTTTTCACTGAGAGGGTTGTGGATGCATGGAACAGCCTCCCTGAGGAGGTCGTGGAGTCAAGAACAGTGGTGGACTTCAAGAATTCATGGGACAGGCATAAGGCAGTCCTAGGGGCGGGTAAGAGGAAGTAAGCTGTTGGTTAACTAGGATCTGCAGCTTATCTGTTAGGTAGGAAAATGGGCAGACTAGGTGGGCCAAGCGGTCCTTATCTGCCGTCAAATTCTATGTTTCTATGTTTCTATATATTAGTAGTACAAGTAGAGCGTCACCTGGGATCCAGTTACCATTATATGCTATGGTTCTAGGCAAACACAGCAATTGAGACTAGATACACAGAAAACAAAGTATTAGACTTTAGAAGAGCAGACTTTGATAAAATGAAGCGGTGTCTTAAAACTAAACTAGAAATTAAACAAAGGGGGGAAGGGGTGGAAGAGTGTTGGACATGTCTGAACCGGGCTATCACAAAAGCCTCAAATCTGTGTGTAAGGACAGTAAGCAAGGCCAAGAGGAGGAGAAAACCACTCTGTTTTTTCAGGGAGGTGGCCTGGAGAGTTCAGGAACAAAGAATTGCATTCAAGAAATACAAGGCAACTGGAAATGAAGAATTGCATTCAAGAAATACAAGGCAACTGGAAGTGAAGAATTGCATTCAAGAAATACAAGGCAACTGGAAGTGACAAGGACAGAGATACATACAAGGAGAAACTGAAGGAAGTGAGTAAAACAGTCAGAGCAGCAAATGCATCAACAGAAGAGAAAATAACCAGGGAGGTTGAAAGGGGGAACAAGACCTTCTTTTGATACATTGGGAAAAAGAGGAAGACAAGGGGGGTATAGTCAGAAAAGCAAAGGAGAAGGGGGGACATGCAGAGGAGGACAAAGACAAAGCAGACATCCTCAGTGGATACTTCTGCTCCATCTTCACCAAAAAGGAGAGTGGGTGCTGGCCCACCCTGAGTAAAAAATGCTCCATCAGGTAAGAGATAGAGCTAAACCATTCACAACAGAAGTAGTCCTTGAGGAACTGGAAAAGCTCAAGGTAGGCAAGGCAAGGGGGCCGGATGACATCCACCCTGGTTCAGTTGTTTATTGATTGATAAATCAAAATTGCCATTACAAGCAAACTATAAAAACACTTATTCATACATTAATATTCATTTACATCATAGGTAAGTCAAATATTCATAAAGATACTAATGCATAGATGTTTAAGTTAAATAAGTCAGTAGTCATATTTAAAGTGGAAACTATTGTTGCACTTATTCCGCTCATTGCACATATCCTATTTTTCATATTTTATCTCCTCCTATGTATTTTAACACAATAGTAACCTATACTTTTCATATCATATGTAATTTCTTTTGTTCTTTTTACAAAAGAGTGCAACACTTTCCAGTATTTCATTATCGTCTGTATTCAACAGTACATTCACTTGATACTTGGATTCCATATCCAAAGATGACAAAATATTACATAGAAACATAAGACCAGCCCAGTGGCACTGAGGGTTGAGGTGCAGGATGCCACACGTCATGCCATGCTGGTGACCTGGGTTTGTTAATGACCTTTGGTAATAAGGGAGCCAGCTGGGGGAGGGAGGGTAGGAACGGGACTGAGCCACCTATCGGCAGCTCTCCCCTCCATGGGAGGATGCTGTCCCTCCCATTGTCCCATCACCACCAGGTAGAGGTCCGGTAGTGGTGTAGGTGGGAAAGGGTGTGTCTAGTAGGGCAGGGTGCTCCGCAGTGTCTGGCTTGTGCATGCCTCCACAAGTGTACGTCGGGGAACAGATGCACAAGGGCAGGGATGGGTAAAGAATGGAAAAAACTTACAAAATGTAAGTTAAAAAAAAGAAACATTGACTCTGATGGCAGATAAGGACTGCTTGGCCTGCCCAGTCTTCCCATTTCCCTACCTTTTGGATAAGCTGCAGATCCTAGTTTACCAACAGCCTACTTTCTCCTACCCCCACTAGAATTGCCATATGTCTTTCCCATGCTTTAGTGAATTCTCTCACTGTTTTTGACCAACTACCTCCTCTGGAAAACCGTTCCATGCATCCACCACCACCTCTGTGAAGAAATACTTCCTCATGTTGCCACTGAGCCATCCCCCCTCTATCTTCAAATTGTTCCCCCTTGTTCTTGTACATCTATTTTTCTGAAAGATGCTACCCTCTTGGACTTTGTTGATTCTCTTGAGGTACTTGAATGTTTCTGTCATGTCCCCCTCTCCCTCCTTTCCTCTAGAGTATACATATTAAGCTCCTTTAACATAGAAACATAGAATTTGATGGCAGATAAGGATCGCTTGGCCACCTAGTCTGCCCATTTCCCTACCTAATGGATAAGCTGCAGATCCTAGTTAACCAACAGCCTACTACCTCCTACACCCCACTAGAATTGCCTTATGTCTGTCCCATGTATTCTTGAATTCCCCCATTGTTTTTGACTCCACAACCTCCTCAGGAAGGCCGTTCCATGTATCCACAACCTTCTCCGTGAAAAAATAATTCCTCACATTACCACTGAGCTGTCCCCCCTCTATTTTCAAATTGTGCCCCCTTGTTCTTGCACATCTCTTTTTCTGAAAGATGCTACCCTCTTGGACTTTGTTGATTCCTTGAGGTACTTGAATGTTTCTGTCATGTCCCCCCCTCTTCCTCTTTTCCTCGAGGGTATACATATTAAGCTCCTTTAGTCTCTCTTCATATGTCTTCTGGTGCAGACCCTGCACCATTTTAGTTGCCCTCCTCCGGACAGCCTTCATCCTGTCTATGTCCTTGCAGAGATGGGGTCTCCAGAACTGCACACAGTACTTCAGATGGGGTCTCACCAACTGCCTGTACAGAGTGATAACAACTTCCTGTTTTCTACTGGTGATGCCTCTCCCTATGCATCCCAGTATCCCACCAGCCCTCCTTACTGTCTTCTCACATTGCTTGCCCACCTTTAGGTCCTCTGATATGACTACCCCCAGGTCCCTGTCCATTTTTGTTGTTGTTAGTATCTCACCCCCTATTGTGTATTCTTTCCCTGGGTTTTTGTTTCCCAGGTGCATTACTTTGCACTTCTTTGCATTGAATCTAAGCTGCCATACATTTAACCATCCCTCCAACTTTGCCAAGTCCCTTCTCATCCTTTCCACCCCACCTTGTGTATTGACCCTGTTGTAGATCTTTGTGTCATCTGCAAAGAGACGTACTTTTCCTTCCAGTCCCTCAGCAGTGTCACTTATAAAGACATTAAAGCAGACCGGTCCCAGTACTGAACCCTGCAGTACCCTGCTAGTAACCCCCCTTTCTTCAGAGTGGACTCCATTTACTATTACCCTCTTTGTCCTGTGTTCAGCAAATTTTTTACCCAAGCTACCACCTTGGGACCCACTCCAAGGCTGGCTAAGTTGTATATTAATCTTATGTGTGGGACTGTGCCCAATGCCTTGCTAAAGTCTAGGTAGTCCATGTCCACAGTCCCTCCCTGGTCTACTACTTTGGTCACCCAGTCAAAGAAATCTATTAGATTCATCTGACACACCGTCCCTCTGTGAATCCATGCTGCCTTAAGTCATGTGCCCCGCTGGCCTCTAGATAGTCAAAAATTCTTTCCTTCAGAAGTGATTCCATCATTGTCCCTACCACTCAGGTAAAATTAACAGATCTGTAGTTTCCTGCCTCTGCCTTGCTCCCACTTTTGTGAAATAGAATTACATCTGCCCTCTTTCAGTCCTCGGGTAGCACCCGATCCTCCCATGATTTGTTAAAGAGAGTAGTCAGTGGTGCCACTAACTCTACCCTTAGTTCTTTTAGAATTCTTGAGTGAATCCCATCAGGCTTCATTGCTTTGTCCATCTTCAATTTTAAGAGTTCTTTCAGAACCCTTTCTTCTGTGAATGGACTGGTATCGACCCCCTGTCCAGAGTGTCCCTGTTGTTTGGTTTAGGTACCTCCCCCCCTTTTATTTTGTGAATACTGAGCAGAAGAATTCATTCATTATCCCTGCTATTTCACTGTCACCCTCTGCCCACATTCCCTCCTCTTTATTAAGCTTTAGTACCCCTTCCTTGGTCTTTCTTCACTCTCTGATGTACCTATAAAAGATTTTATCCCCCTTCTTAACAGAGTTGGCCATTTTTTCCTCAGTTTGGGCCCTTTGGGCCTTTTCTATTCTGACTGCCTTCCCTGCCTCCTTCTGCTTTAACTGATATAGTTTTCTGTCTGTCCTGCTCCTTCTGTGTTTCCTTATATTTCCTGAATGCTGCCCTTTTCTCCTTAATCTTCCTTGCCACCTCTTTTGAGAACCATAGTGACTTTTTCCTTTGTTTTGTTTTGTTAATTTGCTTTACACAGAGGCTTGTTGCCTCTGTGATGGCAGATTTGATTTTTCCCCATTGTTCTTCCACCCCTCCTTCTTGCCTGTTTGCTAGTGCTTGTATGAGGCACTCTCCCATTTTGCCAAAGTCAGCCCTCCTAAAGTCCAACACCCTTGGTTTTGTATGGCTTGACTCTGTAGCTGTGTTTATTGTAAACCACTCTGTTTGGTGGTCGCTTGTTCTCAGATAGCTACCTACTTCTAAATCTGAGATCCTTTCTCCATCCCCATTTGAGAGTACCAGGTCTAAGACTGCTCCCTCCCGAGTGTGTTCCACCATTAGCTGTCTGAGGCATGCCCCCTGTAGGGCATTGAGAATGACCCTGCTCTTGGATGTGGCTGCAGTAAAGGTGCTTCAGTTATCATCTGGCATATTTAGGCCCCCCATCAAGAATATCTCTCCTTTTTCTGCCATCCTAAGGATTCCTATCATTTACTTGTCCATTGCCTCCCCCTGAGATGGAGGTCTGTAAAGAACCCCTGTGCGGATTGTGGTGCCATTTCCTGTCCCCAGGGTGACCCACAGTGCCTCCTCCTCCCCTCCCTGTTTACCCTTTAGTTCTGTTGCTTTGATTCCTTTCCTTATATAGAGAGATATTCCTCCTCCTCTTTTACCCTCCCTGTCCCTCCTGTAGATTGTGTACCCTGTTACTGTATGTTGACATCCCAGTCATGGTTCTCTGTGTACCATGTTTCTTTGGCTGCCACCATGTCCAGGCATCCCTCTTCCATCAAGGACACTAGTTCAGGGATCTTGTTACCCAGACTATGGTCATTGGTACTCATCACCCTCCATTTTTTGATGGCCTTACCCCTTTTAGGCCCATCCCTGTTCTTGCTGCCTTTGTCTTTTTCTGGATTTATGCCTGTCCTGCTTCCTATCAACTTCTCTACCTTTGTGTCTACTTCGCTAACTGCCCTGTTTCATGGAGAGGGGCTGAAATTTCCCTGCTTCTCTTCAGTGCCTCCCCCCTTGGCTAGTTTTAATGCTTGCCAATGAAGCATTTAAACCTGTCACCTAGGATCCTGATTCCCCTCCTGGACAGATGCAGACCATCATGCCAGAATAGGCCTGTATCCCTCCAGGTGGACCCCCAGTCCCAAAATGAAGCCAAATCCCTGAGCTCCGCACCAGTTTTTCAACCAGTAATTGAGTCCCATGGTGCAGAGTACCCTAGCCTCACCCATGCCATAGACAGGTAGCACTTTTGAGAAAGTTATTGTGCATGCCACTTGTCTAAGGCCCCTTCCCAACTCCACAAACTCCTGCTCCACTGCTCTGATCCCATTTCCAGCTAGGTCATTTGTCCCTAGGTGGATAATGACATCCATCTCCCTCCCCTGTGCAGCTGCTCCCACAATCCTGAGGATTTGCTTCCTGTACCTACAAGCCATTGTGCTGGGCAGGCACCTTATCTCCCTCTCCCTTCCCTCCCCCAGTTCTACCCCCCTAACAATTGAGTCTCCCACCAGGAGTTGTTTCCTTCCCCTGTGGGGTCCCTTGCCAACCTCCTGCGGGTTTCCTTTGTGGAGGTTCCCAGCATCCTCCTTGGTCACTACTGTGGGTGCCTCCATAGAAGAATCATGCTCCACCAGAATGGCGAATGAATTGTGAAGAGGCACAACTGGAGGGATGCGCCTCTATTCCACCACCCTCACCCTCCCTGAGCCCACCATGGCTCAACCTCTCCTCTTTCTTGGCAACCTCTGAGGCAGTGGTGGTGGCCTGGGTGATCCCTTGGTGAGGGAGGAGGTTTCCCCGAATCCTCTCCAGGTTAGCATGGAGATGTGCAACCTTCTCCCTCAGACCAGAGAGGTGCCTGCAAATAGGGCAGCAATGCAACCTCCAGAACATCTTCTGGAAGACTGCCGCTCCACAGCCAGTCTTCATGCGGCTTTTGGTGAAGACCCTGCAGCATTTTAGTTGCCCTCTTCTGGACTGCCTCCATTCTGTCTATGTCCTTGCAGAGATGGGGTCTCCAGAACTGCATGTAGTACTCCAGATAGAGTTTCACCAACTGTCTGTACAGAGGAATAACAACTTCTTGTTTTCTACTGGTGATGCCTCTCCCTATGCATCCCAGTATCCCCCAGCCCCCTTACTGCCTTCTCACATTGCTTGCCTATCTTTAGTTTATCTGATATAACTACTACCAGGTCCCATTCCATTTTTGTTGCTGTTAGTACCTCCCCCTCGTTGTGTACTTTTCCCCACGGTTTTTGTTTCCC
The DNA here is from genome assembly GCA_016271365.2 of Neoceratodus forsteri. Taxonomy (NCBI): domain Eukaryota; kingdom Metazoa; phylum Chordata; order Ceratodontiformes; family Ceratodontidae; genus Neoceratodus; species Neoceratodus forsteri. Next base: position 563,745,738 of record CM057449.1, on the reverse strand, counting down.
AGGTGCATTACTTTGTACTTCTTTGCATTGAACCTAAGCTGCCATACATTTGACCATTCCTCTAACCTTGCCAAGTCCCACCTCATCCTTTCCACCTCCCCTTGTGTATCAACCCTGCTGCAGATCTCTGTGTCATCTTAAAGAGGCATACTTTTCCTTTTAGCTCCTCTGCAATGTCTCCTATAAAGACATACAAGAGGACCGGTCCCAGTACTGAACCCTGTGGTATTACCCAAATACAAATTCCTCTCAAAGACATACAGCACTGTGGGCATAAAATCAACAGATGTAAAAAATTATCCTTCCCAAGCTGACATTTGCAGGTTTGTGAAACCTTTTTGTCTGAGAACCCTTTAAGTCTCTGACTCTCATAGTATCTGAATCTGAATCTTTTTATTATTCTCCTCTTTGATTTATTTTTTTATTTTTAACAAATATGGTGCCAAGCCAAAATGTTGTTTTTTCGTTGATAACCAGCTATTTATTTTACAATTTTTACCCAGATCCAAGTCTTTTTGTATAAATATTTCCGTGATTCTATTTTTGACATAATTTTCCCCTATTTCTGGTGGTCTTATTAAACTTTCAGTGAAGCACTCTAATAGACCATAAGGTTTCATTACTTTTTCAATTATATAAAGACTTGGGAAGGAGAACCCTTTTTCAATATAACCACCAGCTTTGTCTATACATGCTCTTGGCAATTTTATCTCCTTCATCTTATAAGCTTTTAACCAATACAGGATTTGCCTTTGTTCTATTTTGCACTTAACCTGTAACTGCACCAATTCCAGTCTTACCATATTAGATGAAGCTCCTGGGGGAGACCCACATTTTTTTTTATAAAATTTTATTCATAACTGTTTCTAATAGTTCTATATTCTCCATACCCCATATCTCTGACCCTTATAATATCTGACTTAATTTTTGCATTTAATGCTTGAATACAGCCGGTGATAAAGTGACCTCCATATTTATAAGAAAACCCCTTGACAGTAGGTGTGAATCTCTTTATTTTCTGTTTTAGCATTATTTTCTGTTTTAGCATTTCATCAACCTTAGGATACTTATTGAGCTAAGGAAGGAGCTCACAGCACCCCTGGCTGAACTATTTAATATGTTGCTTGAACTAGAGGAGGTCTCCATCGATTGGAGGAGGGCCAATGTTACCCCTCTCCATAAAAGCGGAAGTTGGGATGTCACAGGCAACTACCGCCTAGTGAGCCTCACCTCAATTGTGGGCAAAATAATGGAAGTACTGCTCAAAAATAGAATTCTACTATTTCTAGAAGAGAATAGTAAGGTGGATCCAAAGCAGCATGGTTTTACCACTGGTAGATCATGCCAGACTAATCTGATAAACTTCAACTGGGTAACCAACACCGTAGATGAAGGAGGTTCTGTGGATATGATGTATCTATACTTCAGCAAAGACTTTGACTCAGTTCTGTACATAAGAACCTATATGTTAGCATGTCCTTAAATGGCTCTTGTAGCTTATGGATTTGATATTATGCCCATGAACCTATGAAGGCCGCTGAACAAACTTGCCAGCAAGGTGATTGGACGGAGGGAGGTAAACTGGATAACTGTTGAAACCCAACTAGCTACTGAATGCTGCGTGTCCTTAAATAGAATGTTAAACTATTAATGTAACTTTTGTAACCTGTTGTAGAAACTTTACAGCAATTTGAGATTGTGATAGTATTTAGCCCTGCGGCTGCCGCTCAGTGCACTGTTGAAATTTTCCCAAGTTTATATGCCTGTTTTCTCCTCTATTGCCGTATAATTCCTCCTCACTGCTCTCTGTCCAACTAGCTGGCTTCAGCCCAAGAGAAAGTGGCACTGACTGAAAACCAGCCCCTTGCCCAACTCCTCCCTGCATTTACTCTCCAGCCCTCCCTCCTCGCTTAACTAATCCCTCTATTGTTCTGTGACCCTGGCCCCTGCTGGCTGTCTGACACCAACCTCTGCCTAGCTGCCCAACCCCTCCCTAAGCTTTATCTCCATTTAATTCCCCTTTTCCCTCCCTTCCATCCTCTGATTTTGGAAGCCCAATGGGGTGCTCCTGCGCTGTGGCTTTTCTCTGCTCCTGCCGCCACCTGCAAGCTCTGGGGGTAGCCGAGACTCAGCTCAATGCCCAAGGACAGCACCAGCCCCGAAAGCCCATCCGGGCACTCTGTAGGAGTGACTTCTCCATGCTTCAGCTGCTGCCACCTGCTACTACCCTGGAGAAGCCTTGATTCAGCTCTCCCCAGTGAAGGATTGACCCAGGTCTCCTGAGAAAAGATATAGAATTTACTAGTGTCTCCTGTTTGAATTTTCAGAAACTCTTGGTGCTTTCTGCCGTAAGCCACTGATTGGCCAGCTCATCCCCTCGGGGAAAGACTATTGGCTCATGGCTTTCCTGCTGCATTTCAAACTGGTCCTCAGCTATTTCTGTAAAACTCATTTTAACTGTTGAAACCCAGCTAGCTACTGAATGCTGCCTGTCCTTAACTAGAATGTTAGACTATTAATGTGACTTTTTTCTAACCTGTTGTAAAAACTTTACAGCAGTTTGAGATTGTGATAGTATTTAACCCCGCAGCTGCCGCTCTGTGCACTGTTGACATTTTCCTAAGTTTATTTGCCTGTTTTCTCCGCATCTGCCCTATACTTCCTCCTCTCTGCTCTCTGTCCAACTGGCTGGCCTCAGCCCAGGAGAAAGTGGTGCTGACTGAAAACCAGCCCCTTTCCCAACTCCTCCATGCATTTAATCTCCAGCCCTCCCCTCCTTGTTTAACTAATCCATCTATTGTTCTGTGACCCTGGCCCTGCTGGCTGTCTGCCACCAGCCCCCGCCTAGCTGTCCAACCCCTCCCAAAGCTTTCTCTCTATTTAATTCCCCTTTTCTCTCCCTTCCATCCCCAGATTTTGGAAGTCCAAAGGGTGCTCCTGCAATGCAGCTTTCCTCCACTTTTGCCACCACCTGCAATCTCCGGGCGGGGGTAGCCGTGACTTGGCTCTCCACCTAAGAACTGCACCAGCCCTGCAAGCCCATCAAGGTGCTCTGTAGGGGCTGCTTCTCCATGCTTCGGCTGCTGTCACCTGCTACCACCCTTGGGAAGCCTTGATTTGGCTTTCCCCAGTGAAGGACTGACTCAGCTCTCCTAATTGTTCTTGCTAGTGCTACGTACTGGCTCCCCACCCACGCTCCACCTGCCCGTCCTATCTGAGTACTTTCTTATATACTGTACTGGCCATGTATGATATTTACTAAGTGTCCACTTCCTCACTGGCAAGTTATGTGCTTCTACCTCCAGAGGGCATCTACTGCTGGTGACCTCTTCTTTCTCTAACCTCAAGTTAATCTCCAAAATCACTTCATACTTGCTCAACAATCTCTTTCAAACTAAAGAGCCAAAACATCTCTCACAAGGGTGGAATAAACACTAAACTCCATCCACGACCATTACTTAAAGTATCCTATCTCTCTTAAACTGTCATTGCTACAATGTTTCCTAAGACATTACTTACTCTCCAGGGCATCCTTCTGACCTCACTGGTCTCACTCTCGGGACTGCAACAAAGCACTCTCTCTCCAATTACTCACACTAACTATCCTTGGGCCAAGCTTAATATATATGGCACCATCACCTCCCCCTATCATTTGGATAACACCACTTGCAGCACCCATGATGAACCTCACAAGAGTTGGCCAGTAAATTGTCTACAGTCTGATCTCTTCATGGTTCCACTCTTCCCTGGATATGTAATCCACCAAAGAACCAAAAAGCCTCACACATCCAGCAGAAGAATGTAAGCAAGAAACAATAAACTACTTTTGAACCACCTCATACGTCTGTTGATACTAGTACTCCTGCTGACTAGCAATATTCATCCTAACTCTGGCCCACTACATACCTCGAACACCCAGGCACAAAGGCTAACCATGCTTACACTTGTCTCAATAAATATCTTCAGTCTGCTCCCTAAGATGGACAGCCTGAAGGTGTGGGTGACTAAACACAACCCCAACATTCCTTCCATTGTGGAGACTTGGTTGCACCCAAGATATCAGATGTAGCCATCACACTGTTTGGCTACACACTATTTAGGCAGGTCCAGCTAAAGAAAAGATGAGGTGGATGTCTCATCTACATAAAGGATTCTCTAATTGGTTATATTCTACCCCCTCCCCATCCATAGTAACAACTTGCAAGTTCTGGCAATCAAACTACTGCTGGGTGCACACAACAGGGCACTTATGCTAATCTCTGTCTACATTCTGCTTAAACAGACCACAGCTGGCACTTACAATCTTATGAACTGTATCAGTACCCTGAGCCTAAACATTGAAATCATGATGCTTGGTGATTTTAACATTAACTGGCTCTCCACTGCAGTGACCTTGGTCAAGGATGCCTTATCAACTGTACATATCTCCCAACTGGTGGAAACACCAGCTGGAGTTAACTATAAAACAGGGGCTAACACCTTACTTGATTGGGTGCTCTCTAATCACCTGGCACACATCACCAATATTATGATCCTCCCAGACTCTGAGTGACCACTCCCCCATTAAATGCTCCTAGTCCAGCAATTTCTGTAAAACCCCTACCAGAAGTATAGCCAATCAGGTCCTCTTAAAAGGGCATCTTCCACAACTAAAAGTGAACCTTTACCAATGAGTGACACTGATGTATCACTTGACCTCTGCATAGCTAAATTCAATGCTGTCTGTGACATGCATGCCCCTGTAAAGACAAGAAAGGTCAAAGGACTCAGCAATACCTGGATTACACCAGACCTATTAGTACAACTTTGAACAAGAGACCTCCTATGGCATAAGTTGCGCGCACATGGCACTCCATCTAACATCCAAAACTGCAAAAAAGCCAGGACTGAGTGCACTAAGGCTATTCAACTTGCTAAAAGCAACTACTATAAAGAAGCCATCACTAGCTCATGAAATAATAACAAATCCTTTTGGGCCTACTTGAAGGACATCACTGGAAAAGATCCCAAAACAGCCCCCACACTGCTAAATATTGATGGCAAGCCATCCCTGGACCCTCTTCAAATAGCCAACTTATTCAACTCAGCTTTCACAGAACTAAATAGTGTGCTCCTGGTGGATTACTTCAGTCCTAACAACCCTAGTAAGCCCCAGGGGGCTTGTGAGCAAACCCCCATCCACCCGCTGTTTTATTTCAAGAAAGTTTCAGCAGCTGAAGCCAGAAAAAAATCTTGAGAAAGTACTAGGGAAATCTAGACACAGGGGCAATACCCTGGACCTCAAATTTGTAAATTTGGCCTTGGAGGAACTTCTTGATCTCCTGACTAAGTTAATCAATCTGTCCCTGTCCCACTCCCAATTCCCTCAATTATGGAAATCTGCAGCTGTTATCCCAGTTCACAAAAGTGGGGACAGGTCACTGCATAATAATTACAGACCTATCTCCTCACTCCCACTGCTCTCCAAAGCACTTGACAGGATTATAGTGGACCAGCTTGTAAAGTATCTGGACCACCACCAACTACTTTGTCCTGAACAACATGGGTTCAGGAGTGGCCACAGTACCAACATAGCTTTATTGGAGTTCACTGACTAAATACACCAGTCACTAGACCAAGGTCACCTTGTTGGGGCAGCATTTATTGATTTATCTAAGGCTTTTGATACAGTGCACCGTGCGCTCCTTCTTGAGCAGCTTACAGATATCGGGCTCTCACCACAAGTCGGGAAATGGTTTAACAGCTACCTGGGCAACTGCTCCCAGCAAGTCAGGATTGGGGATGTCCTCTCTGATAATAGATCTATCCACTCTGGTGTTCCACAATACTTCGGCCATTATTGTTCAGTCTGTTCCTAAATAAGCTACCTGACTCCTGTCCTGGTCAGATACTCATTTACACTGATGATGGGGTTATATTTACTAGCAAGTCACTTTCTGAGCCTCTCGAAGAAGACCTCTAACAGGGATTTGCATCTGCAGAAAAATGGTTCAAGGAGCACAGACTTGTAATGAACTATAAAACAACCAAGACCATGTTGTACTCTAGTTCCCTAAGCAAACATAAGGCCTTCTCTCTAACTATCAAGAATGACAGCAGGGCCTCCCTGGAACTTGTACAACACTTCAAATACCTGAGCATCACAACTGACTCCACCCTGTCATATGCTCAACATATTGATAATATTGTGCAATTAACATGAGAATTGGTATTCTATACTGACACAAGCACAGTCTTTTTTTATCCCCTCCCAGCCTGCCACACCCGACCTTTCAGGAGAGACATTAGCCATCCCACTGCCCGTAACCCTTCCCAAACAGACCCCCAAACCCCATGAGGCCACAGATTACCCCCCTGGGTGGGGGCGAGGAGGGGGCACAGACACCCCACAACTTATATTTCGTCAGTCTGAGGTCCGTTGGGCGGGCACAGGCAAATCATGGGCATGGCTTGGTATCCCCATCTTCCCGGTGGTGGCAGGCTCTTTTTCAGATTTTCCTTCCTCCCCATACAGTGTGCAATCTCCCCTGATGTCATGGTGCAAGGTGCCAACATCCACTCTGTATAGTGGCCACATCCCTTCCCCTGGTGGAGCTTGCAGTACTCTGAGCCTCTGCTCGGAGTCATGCAAGTATCGGGCATCATCTAGATCCCTCCCTGGAGAAGGTGAGTTGTCATAGGATGCTCCAGCCTGTCTTCCCCTGGCTGACCCACCAGTGACCTGAGTCTGCTCCTGAACCTGGGTTGCCGGCGTGATGCAAGGTGTGGCATCCTGCACCTCAGCCCTCAGCACCACCAGGCCAGCTACAAGCACAGTCTTACACAAGAAGCCCTGTAGCTGGCCATCAACAGTTCAATGGTCTCATTTATAGACTATGGTCTGGCTATCTATGGATCTGCAACTGACACGGCTCTTTGCCGGATCTCTACTGCCTTAAAGAAGGCTTGCCAACTTCTGACTGGGGCTACAAGACTCACGCATATGTGTGAGCTCTATACACAGGCAGGCTGGCTCCAACTGAATGGCAGAATCAGATACCAAACATGCCTGCTTGTCAAAAAAGCATCACTAAAGTTACTACCTCTGAGGGTCCAGAACCTTCTAACTCCTCATATGAGCACCTGCCCTACCAGAAGATTTGTCAGTCAAGTCTTCAGTGTTCCCAGATGCTGCACAGCCCTGGCCCAATGTGCATTCTCCTACCATGCCCCCATCTGGACCAACTCGCTTCCTCCTGACTAAACCAATGCTGCAACAATCGACACCTTTAAACACAAGCTGCACCAACATCTTGTTACAAGTGGCACCTGTGAATGCTTCCCCTAGGACCTCTCCCTTCTCTGGTATCAACTATCCAGCACTTAGTCCTCCCTGCCAGTGGACCTCTGCTGGTGCAGACTGACCTTAGCACTGTACATCTTGATACCTCCCCTCTCTTTCACTGCAACCCTTCGCCCTTCTCTCCCTGTCTCCCCTCTCCTCTATCCACCCCTCTCTGTCCTTACCACCTGTTCTGTCTAAGATTCCATCTAGAAGTGTGACTACAATACTGACCTTGGCATACATTGTACAATGCCTCAGCTAATCTGCTCATTTGAGTCTGCATGTCCTACTGTTTGTTAATGAAGTGTGAACCTGATAATGTAGTTATCTGAACCAGCTATCATTTTGTTTATATGTATTATGCTGTACTGCTTTTTGCTCATTGACCTGGAACCTATAAATGAGCTTCCACTCAAAGGTGTAATCCTAGATCATAATAAATAAAATAAACAAATAAAGGAGCTAGCTAAATGGTAAGACCCAGAAGGTAATGATAAACTGTACCTTATCAGAGAAAAGTGAGGTGACTAGGGGAGTGCCGCAAGGATCAGTCTTGTGTCCCATCCTCTTTAATGTCTTCGTAAGCGACATATCAAAAGGTTTAGAGGGAAAGGTTAGCCTGTTCATTGATGACACAAAACTATGCAATAGGGTAGACATTCCAGGGGGGTGGACACAACGAGCACAGATCTCAAAAAGCTGGAAATATGATCAAAAAATGGCAGCTCAGACTCAATGAGAAAAGGTGCAAGACCATGCTCCTGGGGAGAGGTAATCCAGGTGAACAATGCCATATAGGGGGCATCAAACTTAAGGCCACAAACCAAGAGAGGGATCTGGACATAGTTGTAACAGATGACCTTAAGAAGTCCAAGCAATGTGAGAAAGCTGAACTGAAGGCAAATGGTATGCAAGCTGCATAGGGAGGGGAATAACCAGTAGAAAAAGAGAAGTAGTAATTCTGCTCTATAGATCACTGGTAAGGCCACATTTGGAATACTGTGTACAGTTCTGGCATCCACACCTTTAAAAGGATGTAGAGAGATTAGAAACAGTGCAAAGAAGAGCCACAAAAATGGTACAGGGACTACATAAGAAACTATCTGAGGAATGGTTGAGGAACCTCAAAATGTATACCTTGGAGCAACGCAGAGAGAGGGTAAACATGATTATAACCTTCAAATAAATGAAGAGAACAAATAAGGTACAAGTTCAGGACATTTTCCAGCTCAAGAGTTATACAAGAACTAGAGGACACGCTATGAAGCTGAAAGGGGGAACATTCAGGAGCAACACAAGTAGATTCTTTTTCACTGAGAGGGTGGTTGTCACATGGAATAGCTTCCCACAGGGAGTGGTGGATGCTAAATTGGTCAGATCTTTAAAGAACACATGGGATAAATGCAAGGGTATCATAACACTGAGTAACAGCTGAGGGAGGGGGTAGGTTCCTGGGCAGACTAGATGGATCTTGGGGTCCCCTTCTGCTGTCATCTTCTATGTTTTTGTTTCTATATATGAAAACAGCACAGAGACAATGATTCAAATAAATAATACATATACAATGGGACTTAATAGATTATACAAAGTCAATAGCCAGTAGTCTAAGATTGGCAAGGAACAGAGTTGGGTGGAATGCCATTGTAAATGAACAATGATTAGTGCTTTTTTATGCTAAACAAAATGAAACAATGAAAATCAAATGGTATCTGTTTTTCTAGAAACTGGAAATTACTTTAAAAAACAGATTGTTTTTAAGTAAAAGCTAAAGTGTCAGATAAGTAAGCGTTCTTTCTTAGCAACTCTATAAATTTGTATACTTTATCATGATAGTTTGTGGAAAATGTTATTTTTGCCTTTTTTACAGATGGCTGCCTCAGTTACTCTCTAGAAAATGATGGCTAAAGAAATACTCTGACCGTTCTTTAGGAACAATGTATTTACTTTTAGTTTTCATGTCTATGACCTGGGTAGAGGCAAGCAATTCTAGTACTTTTTTTTGGTTTTTGAAAGTCATACATTGGAATAACCTTTTTAGTCGATATTCACCACATCATCCTGTAAAACTCACATTCAGTTAAATGTACCTCAAAGTCTGTGGTCTGTATCGATTTTGTTAACCAGTACTCTTAAAAAAGAACAAGAGGAAAGAAACATCCTCTAGCATCCTGGGTGGGGTGCAGTGTTTTGATACTCAGTCACTTCAAGAGTAATGTCCTTTTCCTCTTCTCCATAATACTATTTCTTTTCACATACAGATGACTGGAAGAGGAACAATAGTTGGCTTAGTTTCCTCAGGTTCCTTTTATAGTTGCCTATGCTTTTCATGGCTGCAGTGGGCAGAGTCCTGCAGAGGTCTTGCTTCAAGAAAGGGACTAAGTATTACTTCGAAGCATTCTTTCCCACCGAAGAACATGTTGGACTTGCAGCACAGTCTCCTACACCAGATAAGTATGCCAGATGACAAAGTCCTTTCCCCCAAAAAACAAGAAAAAAAATGTGTTTCCTCTGCAGTTGTAACACCTCTCCTACTTTACCAGAGTCACATATCAGTCATTAGCCAAAAATTCCTTTACATAACATCCCAATGCTGTCTGAAGGTAGTAAGAGTTAACAGTACAGTGCTCAGCCACTGCCATGTTGTTTCCTCCTAGGTTTTAAATCATACACACATGCACACACACACCACCACCACCACCACTGTGTTTTGCCTAGCTTTGCTGCCATCGACTGATATAGTCCAGCATTATTTACATCAACAATCAAGCGCACATATGCAATTGCACTGGACTAAATAAGTTGGGTAGTGAATATCATTAATCATGTTTTACTTTTTCTTTTTACATTTATCACTCTCTCTGATCTCTACTACTACAGTTTGCAGTGCTGTGTGTTAATTTGATCTGAATAATTCACAACCTCACAGTATCCTCACACTGGGAGGTCACAGGGCTCAGAGGGGGACCAATATGCTCATTTGTTTGAGAAAACAAATTTCACTTGCTAGAATTATCATCCTGCTATTTAAGTAACCACAATTATACTATACAGTTTATCTGTATGGATGTTGACAACAAAATGAGATATTTACAAAAGTAGTGTGAGAAACAACTACAGTATATCGCATAGTTTCTGTTCTGTGCCATGCATTTACACTCATCCCATGACAAAATGTTCTATAATGATTTGAAAACTGTTTCTAAATTAATTTCAATGAATGCTAAGGGGCAAGGTAGCTGCATTGGCAACCATTAACAAATAAAGAGCACAAAGGTTTTCCTTCAAGAACTGCACTAACAGGGTCACTGTCCACACTTGTTAGTACCGTCTTTTTTAAGCAGTTTTTACAAAACTGCAGTACCCAATATATTAATAATTTGACTTCATGTCCCTGTTGCGTTATCCTGACCTCCTTTTTATTATGGCCTCAGTGGGCAGAACCTTGCAGACATTTTGCTTCAAAAAGGGATTCAGCGTTACAGTACTTCAAAGCATTCTTTCCCACTGAAGAACATGTTGAACTTGTAGAACAGTTTCCTATGCCAGATAAAAAAGTCCCTTCCCAAAAAACAAGAAAACACAAAACATCTTTCCTTTGCAGTTGCAACACTTCTCCTACTTTGCCACAGTCAGATATCAGCTATTAGTCCAGAATTCCTTTACATAACATCCCAGTTCTGCCTGTAGTTAGTAAGGGTTAATAGTGCAGTGCACAATCAATCATTGTCATGTAGTTTCCTCCTAGGTTTTAAATTGCACACATGCACATGCACACACACACACACACACACACACACACACACACACAGACACACACACACACACCATCACCACTGTGTTTTTGCCTTACTTTGCTACCATGGACTGACATAGTCCAATCTTAATTACATCAACAACCAAGAGCACATAAGCAATTACAATGGCCTAGATAAGTTGGGTAGTGAATATAATTAATCATGTTTTCATTTTTCCTTTTGCATTTATCACTCTCTCTGATCTCTACTATTACAATTTGTAGTCTTGTGCATTAATTTGAGGTGAATAATTCACAACCTCAGAGTATCCTCACACTGGGAGGTCACGGGGCTCAGAGGGGGACTAATATGCTCATTTGTTTTAGAAAACAAATTTCCCTTGATAGAATGACCATCCTGCAATTTAAGTAACTACAATAATACTATACAGTTTATCTGTACTGATATTGACAATAAAATGAGATATTTACAAAAGTAATGTGAGAAACAACGACAGTATATCGCACAGTTTCTGTTCTGTGCCATGCATTTACACTTACCCCATGACAACATGTTCTATAATGATTTAAAAACTGTTTCTAAATCCATTTCAATGAACGCTAAGGGGCAAGGTGACAGCACTGGCAATCATTAACAAATAAAGAGCACGAAGGTTTTCCTTCAAGAACTGCACTAATAGAGTTACTGTCCACACTTGTCAGCACCATCTTTTTTAAGAAATTTTTACAAAACTGCAGTACCCAATATATTAATAATTTGACTCCATGTCCCTGTTGCATTATCCCCCCCCCTTATTATTATGGCTTCAGTGGGCAGAGCCCTGCAGACATTTTGCTTCTAAAAAGGACTCAGCATTACAGTATAAGTCACATTAAACTGACTCACCAATTAGTTGGTTTAGCATTGTTTTTTACAGTTAGCAGTGCATTGGAAACTTGTATTGCATTGTTTTTTAATGCTTAACCAACTCAAGAGCAAAGTTTTTAAAATGTTTTTGCAACCCAATTTGAATGCATCTGCAGTCCAGTCACAATGCAATGCAAAACAGAGTTTTAACTCTTAAGAGACAGCCTGTGCAGGGCTTTGAGCTGGATGCAGAAACACTTGGGCAATTCAGTCAGAAATGGAAAAACAACTCATTGGAGGAACAGTTTAATGTGACTTGTACTATACTTCAAAGCATACTTTCCCACTGAAGAACATGTTGGACTTGCAGCACAGTCGCCTATGCCAGATAAAAAGTCCCTTTCCAAAAAACAAGAAAACATGATGCATCTTTCCTTTGCAGTTGCAACACCTTTCCTACTTTACCAGAGTCACATATCAGTCATTAGTCCAGAATTCCTTTACATACTGTAACATCCCAGTTCTGCCTGTAGGTAGAAAAGGTTAACAGTGCTGTGCTGAATCAATCACTGCCATGTAGTTTTCTCCTAGGTTTTAAATTACACACAAACACAAACGCACACACACATGCACATACACACACACACCATCAACATCACCACTGTATTTTTGCCTTACTTTGCTACCATGGACTGATATAATCCAACCTTAATTACATCAACAACCAAGAGCACATAAGCAATTGCAATGGACCAAATAAGTTTAGTAGTGAATATTATTAAGCATATTTTATCTTTTTGCATTTATCACTCTCTCTGATCGCTACAACTACAGCTTGTAGCCCTGTGTGTTAATTTGAGGTGAATGATTCACAACCCCAGAGTATCCTCACACTTGGAGGTCACAGAGGTTAGAGGGGGACTGATGTGCTCATTTGTTTTAGGAAAAAATCACTTGATAGAATTACCATACTGCAATTTATGTAACCACAATTATGCTAGGCAGCTTATCTGTACTCATATTGCCCACAAAATGAGATATTTGCAAAGGTAGTGTGAGAAATGACTACAGTACATCACACAGTTCCATTCTGTGACATGCATTTACACTCGCCCTATGACAAACTGTTCTATAATTGTTTATGAACTGTTTTCGAAATCCATTTCAGTGAACAGTAAGGGGCATGGCGACAGCATTGGCAACCATTAAATAAAGAACACAACCATTTTTCTTCAAGAACTGCACTGATAGGGTCACTTTCCACACGTGTTTGTACCTTCTTTGTAAACTATTTTTACAAAACAACCATATCCAATATACTGTATTAGTAATCTGACTCCATGCCCCTGTTGCATTACCCCTCCCCTTTTATTATGGCTGCAGTGGTCAGAGTCCTGCAGACATCTTGCTTCAAAAAGGGACTCAGCATTACTTCAAAGCATTCTACCCCCCCACAAAGAACATGTCTGACTTGCAGCACAGTCTCCTATGCCAGATAACATATTCCCTTCCCAAAAAAAACAAGAAAAAACAAAGTGGTTTTCCTTTGCAATTGCAATACCTCTCCTACTTTGCCAGATTTACATACCAGTCATTAGTCCAGAATTCCTTTACATAACATTCCATTTCTGTCTCTAGGCAGTAAGGATTAACAGCACTGTGCTCAATCATTCACTGCCATGTTGTTTCCTCCTAGGTTTTACATTTCACACACACATACCACTGTGTTTAGCCTTGCTTTGGTACTATGGAGTGAGCTAGTCCAGCATTAATAACATCAGCAATCAAGAGCACATAAGCAATTTCAATACACTAGATAAGTTGGCAGTGAATATAATTAATCATGTTTTACTTTTTTCTTTTTGAATTTATTACTCTCTCTAACCTCTACCACTACAGCTTGTAGTGATGCGTGTTAATTTCAGCTGCATAATTCACAACCTCACAATCTCCTCACACTGGAATGTCATGGAGGTCAGAGGGGGACTGAAATGCACATGTGTTTTACAAAAAATAAAGTCACTTGATAGAATTACCATCCAGCAATTTAAGTAAGCACAATTATACTATGCAGTTTATATCTGTTCTGTTATTGACTACAAAATGAGATATTTACAAAAGTAGTGTGAGAAACAACTAATGAATATCACACATTTTCATTCTGTGTTATGCATTTACGCTCGCCCAATGACAAAATGTTGTATAATTGTTTAAGAACTGTTTTCTGAATACATTTCAGTAATCACTAAAGGGGAAGATGACAGCATTGAAAATCATTAAGGAATAAAGTGCACAAAAGATTTCCTTCATGAACTGCAGTAACAAGGTCACTGTCCACACTTGTTAGTACCTTCTATTTTTAAACAAATTTTAAAAAGGCACATTCCCCAATATATTAATAATTTGATTCCATGTCCTTGCTGTGTTATCCCCCCTTTTTTATTGTAGCTGCAATGGTGGGTGCTCTGCAGACATCTTGCTTCAAAAAGGGACTCAGCATTACTTCAGGCATTTTTTCCCACCGAAGAACATGTTGAACTTGTAGAACAGTCTCCTACGGCAGATACTATGCCAGATAACAAAGTCCCTGCCCAAAAATCAAGAAAAAATAAGTGGAGCTGGCTCCATAGTGCTGAGTGAAGGGGCTCGCATGGCACACTGGTGACCTTTGTTCGCACCCCAAGTCCAGGTACCAGGAGCAGAAACCAGCAGGGAGGGTACTTAAGGCATCCACTGGACACTTCCCTCCATGGGGGGGATGTCTGGCCTCAGCACCCTTGGGTGGATTGGCGATGTGCTTGGGGGTGTGATACTTTGACACGCCCCTGTATGTCCCCACCCAAGGTCTCCATGCTCATGCATGGCTGAGAACTGCAGAGGGCGAGGGCTGAAAATGGAAAATAGGATCTCCCCACCTGGCCAGATGACGAGTGGTGGCTACATTGCCACAAAGCCCTGGAGACAGCCCAGACCAGCTCTGCAACACCCAGGATATGCGGAGAGGCCAGTAAGGTGCTTCACCTTTGAAAGAAAAGGAGCCTCACAATGAAAGATTATGTTGAGTTAATGGCGAGGGTTGCAATAGGAGCTGGTAGCTGGCAGTAGGGGTTGGAGTGGGGTTGGCACCTTGGCACTATGAAGGAGTGGCTGGATGGGGAAAGCTCTGACTGGGAGGAGCATAAAGAGACAATGCAAAAAATAAATAAAGTGTGTTTCCTTTGCAGTTGCAACAACTCTCCTACTTTGCCAGAGTCACACATCAAGTCATTAGTTTGAAATTCCTTTACATAACATCCTAGTTCTGTCTGTAGGCAGTAAGGGTTAACAGTGCAGAGTTCAATCAATCACTGCCATGTTGTTTCCTCCTAGGTTTTAATGGACTGACATTGTCCAACATTAATTACAGAACATCAACAATCAAGAGCACATACACAATTGCAATGGATTAGATAAGTTAGGGTAGTAAATATAATTAATCATGTTTTACTTTTTCTTTTTACATTTATCACTCTCTCTGAACTCCACAACTACAGCTTGTAGTGATTTATGTTAATCTGAGCTACATAATTCATAACCTCACAGTCTCCTCACACTGGGAGGTCATGGAGGTCAGATGGGGACTGATATGCTCATGTGTTTTAGAGAGAAAAAGTCACTTGATTGAATTATATGCTCATGTGTTTTAGAGAAAAAAAAACACTTGATTGAATTATCTGCAATGTAAGTAGTCACAATTATACTGTACAGTTTATATCTGTACTGATATTACCCACAACATGAGATAGTTACAAAAGCGGTGTGAGAAACAACTATAGTATATTGCACATTCCCATTGTGTGCCATACATTTACACTTGCCCTATGACAAAATGTTCTATAATTGTTTATCAACTGTTTTCTAAATCCATTTCAGTGAACAATAAAGGGCAAGGTGACAGCTTTGTCAACCATTAGTGAATAAAGCGCACAAAAGGTTTCCTTCGAGAACTGCACTTACAGGGTCACTGTCCACACTTGTTAGTACTTTCTTTTTTAAACTATTTTGACAAAACAACAGTACTTCATATATTAATAATTTGACCCCATGTCCCTGTTGCATTATCCCCGCCCCCTTTTTTATTATGACTACAGTGGTGGAACCCTGCAAACATCTTGCTTTTAAAAGGGACTCAGCATTATTTCAAAGTGTTCTTTCCCACTGAAGATACTATTGGACTTGCATCACAGTCTCCTATACCAGATAACAAAGTCCCTTCCCCAAAAAACAAGAAAAAACAGTGTGTGTTTCCTTTGCAGTTGCAACACCTCTCCTGCTTTGCCAGAGTCATATCAGTCATTAGTACAGAATTCCTTTACATAACATTCCAGTTCTGTCTCTAGGCAGTAAGGGTTAACAGCACTGTGCTCAATCAATCACTGCCATGTTGTTTCCTCCTAGGTTTTAAATTTCACACACACACACACACACACTATTGTGTTTTAGCTACCATGGACTGACATAGTCCAGCACCCCTTTACATTCCATTTCTGTCTGCTTGTTCTCCTAATGGTATTATAAATAAATTAGATTTGTGTCATGTGATTGATGTACAAATTCCAACCACTTTTTCCCTTTTCTATACATATTTTTTGCCCTTGAATCATAACCTCAGTCTATATATTTATTCAGGGATTAGATTTCACATTCATGTCACTAATCCTATTTCCTTACCAAACTGTAATTTAATTACAGCAACAAGCAAGAGCACATAAGCAGTTGTAATAGACTAGATATGTTAGGCAGTGATTATAATTAATTATGTTTTACTTTTTCTTTCTCTTTTTACATTTGTCACTCTCTCTGATCTCTACCACTACAGTTTGTAGTGTTGTGTGTTAATTTGAGCTGCGAAATTCACAACCTCACAGTCTTCTCACACTAGGAAGTTACAAAGGTCAGAGGGGGGCTGATATGCACATGTGTTTAGAAAAAGAAATACTTGATAGAATTACCATTCTGCAATTTAAGTAACTACAATTATACTGTACAGTTTATATCTGTACTGATATTAACCACAAAATGAGATATTTACAATTATGAACTGAGGATCATAAAGAGAAGAATCTGATTGTCCCAGAGCTCTTTGAAGCTGTGATGATATCAGGTTACATCATCACAGCTTTAAAAAAGTTTAATCGCCACCAGCCTCCTTGCTCTGTACTGTCTGAGAACTATTGTTTCAAAATGTACTCCTACATCTCCCAAAAACTCATTCATAAAATGTTTTAAAACCTGTTTCTTTTATTTTTTATTTATAAAACTTGAAACTCAGTTCATAATAGCAATAAGTCACTCCAGGGTGTAGTATATCATGGGATATCATCACTTCTCAGGTGGTTGGACACACTCGGCCTGTGGCCTCGTGCCCAACCACCTGAGGCGTGACGATATCCCATGATATACCACACCCTGTCATGCCTTATTGCTTAAATGTAGTATGAGAAACAACTAGAGTATAATGCACATTTCTATTCTGTACCATGCATTTACACTCGCCCCATGACAACATATTCTATAATTGTTTAATAACTGTTTTCTAAATCCATTTTGGTGAACACTAAGGGGCACGGTGACAGCACTGGCAAGCATTAACGAATGAAGAGCACAAAAGTTTTCCTTCAAGAACTGCACTAACAGAGTCACTGTCCACACTTGTCACTACCTTCTTTTTTAAACTACAGTCCTTCCTCATTATAACAAACCCCTCAGGAGCCGCAGTGAATGTTCATTATAACAAGGATTCGCTATATCAGGAAAAAAAAAAATCAGTGTTGCTACAGTATGAATGTGCTGTACTGTATTAAATGAGGAGGAGATGTTTTTATGTTTGTAAAAAAAGTATCACATTTTATTAGAGTGAACAATATAAAATTAAAAAAGTTTAAAAAACTATTTAAAAATATTGTGCCGTTCTGTATTTAAAAGCAGTGAATTGTTAAATTTTATTGTACTATCATTTGCACTATCATTTGCAGTAGAAAGAGTCCAAAGTTGTTTGAACCATCTTATATTGCAGCACTTTTTTCTTTGCCTGCATAATAAGCTGTCTCAGTTGGTAGTAGCTACAGTGGTGAAATGTACGTCTGTGTCTCTAGGTAGCAGAGACCAAATTCTAAGCCTGCGATTCTCTCTGTGGCTGGAACAAAGTGAGTTGCTGGTTCTCCGCCATCATCTTCTTCATCAGAGTCTGCTGCTGACACTGCAATTTCACTGCCTTGCCCCTGTATTTCAAACAGTATTGCAGAGTCACTCATGAGTTCAGCTGCCGGAATAGCATCATCTTCATTTAACCATGCATTTAGCAGCTCCTGACCTTCAGTACCAGTCCCCTCAATTAGCCCCAAGCCGCATGCTATGCCGATGTCTTGCTGTCTTAGTTCCATAGTTCTTTGGCTTTTGGATGGGCTGTGCACTGATCGAGGACCAGTATGACTTTAGTTTCAATGCCTTTACCTCTGAGGAAATGGCAATGGAGGGCACTAAGTGTTTGTGGAACCACTATCTAAAAATCTCTGTTGTCATCCATGCATTGGAACTAAAGTCGTATTGGAGAGGCAGGGCATCCCAACTGAGATGGTGAAAACATCTTGGATTCTGATACCGCCCAATACACAGGATGGGTAATTTATGTTCTCCTGTGGCATTTGTGCATACAAGCAAGGTTAAGTGGTCCTTGTAAAGTTTATACCCTATAGAGGCATCATTTTCAGTTCTGGCAGCAAGGATTCAGTCTGTCAAGCACTTATAGAATAGGCTAGTCTTGTCTGCATTATACAGTTGTGCAGGCTCATAGTCACCTGCCTCTAGGATGTCAATGAGCTTTGGCAAAAATACAGCTGCAGTGGCATCATCATCAGATCTTTGTCCACCGGCAATTTTCAACTGGTGAATTCTGTTTTGTTTCTGAAAATGGCAAAGCCATCCAGTGGATGATTTAAAGCTACAGTCCTCCCAGAGAATCAGCTTGGTGAAAGCTTCAGCTTTTTCTTTTACAATTGCCCCGGACAGAGGAACACCAGCTCCGTGCTGGCTTTCAAACCAAAGCCACACTGCTTGATCTATGTTGGCATTACCTGCCAGCTGCAACTTTTTTTGCTGCAATCCCTCCTTCTCACAGCACTGATCTTTGAATTCTCTGAGAGAGTCTTCTTATTTGTGAATAGTGCATATCATAGATTTTGCACGGGAAAGTTCTGATGCCAGTTTAGCAATATCTTCACCGTTCTTTAGCCGCTCAATAATGCATAATTTTGTATTGACATCCAGAGCTTTTCTTTTCTTTGTCTCAGCCATTGCAACTGACACAGACATTGAACTGAGAGAAGAGAGGAGAACCAAAGCATTCAGAGGTAAGTGAACACCATCGTTTAAAAGCAGTAATTGATTCACACGGTAAAATTCAAAAAACTTGATTATTGATTTATTGAGCTTCACTAGAACTGCACTATAGCAGCAGTAGATCAGGATGATAGGTAATGCCAACGTTGATCAAGCAGTTCAGCTATGCTTTGAAAGCCAATGCGCAGCAGGTGTTCTCTGTCGGGGGCAGTATTAGAGCAGTAGATGAACTGGAAGCAGTACTGTAGCATTTAAATTAACTTTAATATCAATTAGAGTTATCAGTTACTGAATATCAGTCTAGTGAAGCACATCTCACTCTGGTAACCGTCCCCCAAAAAATGAGAGATGCAGAATGATCACCGCCAGTTCATGCAGCAGGCATTGTTTTTAACGGGAGCTAAGAAGCAAGTTCGTTACAACTGGGATTCATTATAATGAGATTCGTTATAATGAGGAGCAACTGTATTTTTACAAAACTGCAGTACCCAATATATTAATAATTTGACTCCATTATTCCCTGCCCTTTTTTATTGTGTTCTGTGGACACTGTTAGTGCAGTTCTTAAAGGAGAACTTTTGCAGTCTTACTAGTTTACGATAGCCAATGCAGTCAGCTTGCCCCTTAGTGAAGTTCACTGAAATAGATTTAGAAAATATTTTTTAAACAATTATAGAACATTCTGTCATGGAGTGAGTGTACATGCATGGCACAGAATGGAAATGTGGGATATAGTTGCTTCTTGTGCTACTTCTGCAAATTTCCCATTTGGTGGCTAATATTGGTACAGATATAAATTGTATAGTGTAACTAGGGTTGCTTAAATTCCAGGTTGATAATTCTATCAAGTGCAAAGCTTTTGTTCTAAAACACATGAGCATACCAGTCCCCCTCTGACCTCCATAACCTCCCACTGTGAGGTTATGATTAATGCAGCTCAAATTAACACACAGCCTTACAAACTGTAGTGATAGGGAACAGAGAGAACATGTA
Source organism: Neoceratodus forsteri (assembly GCA_016271365.2). Lineage (NCBI taxonomy): Eukaryota > Metazoa > Chordata > Ceratodontiformes > Ceratodontidae > Neoceratodus > Neoceratodus forsteri. The sequence continues at coordinate 563,725,443 of CM057449.1, read as the reverse complement.
AAAAGAAAAAGTAAAACATTAATAATTGTATTCACTACCCAACCTAACTAGTCCATTGCAATTGCATATGTGCTCATAATTGTTGATGTAATTAAATTACAGTCTGGCAAAGAAATAACATTAGTAGCTGTTCCACTGGTGTACAAGTCTGAGGCACAGAGCACCTTACCTTTTGTCATACCACCACCCTGGTTCAAGAATGAGCCTTAGGTGCTGGGGTTGGCTGGGGAGGAAAAAGACTGAGTGTTTGCTGGTCTGCTCTCCTTTCCCAGGGAGGGAGGATTGCTTCTTCCACTGAATGACTGATGCCAGGTGGACATGTGGTGGTAATGTGGGTCTAAGGATAGCAGGAAAAGGAGGGAACTGTGGGATTCTGTGTGCATGCGCAAGCCTCCACGTATGCATGTCTGGTTTGCATTCCCCAGTGCAGGAATGGGGACGGAAAATGGAAAACTGAAAGCAGAAGCAGGCCCCATGGGGCTCCTACCATGCTTCCATCCTGAGGTGTCTTCAGGTCCTGAGCCAATCTGTATTGTTGCATCTTTGAGGGGAGGATGATTCTCCCTCCTGTGTATATATATATCTCTATATGGCCCAATTCTAAAAGAGATACGCCTGGCATAACAGCACTTGCACCAAACAGAATGTGGCCTGTGACATGCTGCAGGTCACTTGCACCAAAGAGCAGTTATGCCAGCAGTTGCGCCATAAAACCCCTGCGACATGGCGCTAGGGGGTTTACGGCAGCAGTTATGCCCTATTCTAGTAGAGCAGCAACAAAGTCCCCAATGTCAGGAGTCAAAAAGAATCCCCGGAGGAGAACTGTCAATGTAAGTTACACCATTATTTAGCTGGCATAACTGTACACACATCCTCCTGGGGTTCTGTAGACTGGCTGCACCCACTCCAGGATGTGCCCACCCTTGCTCAGAACACCCCCATCGGTGCCCCACAGGGTAGCTCACAACTCCCGATCCCCCATAGCAGAGGTGCCCAGCTGGGCATGTCTCACCCCTAGTCCCCAGAACCCCCACACTCTAAATGCCCTGCAGGGCAGCTCACACACATCATGCCTCTGAACTCCACACCACTATCAGACCCACGAACGGCTGTGTCCCCAATCCACTCCTGACCAGATATTTGCCTCAAAGGTTAAAATTAAACCCCCTGAGATCCCTGGTAGTCTAGTGGCCCCCCACCATCCCCACCCAGCAGGTGCAGTCCCCCACCCATCCCCAGCGGACTGGCACAGTCACCTCTCACCTCCATGAAGTTGCCGACTGAGTTTCGCATGAGCACTTACTGTATAGACGTGCTCAGAAATGAATGAGTATTAATTCATTTCTGAGTGCGTAAATACAGTAAGCGCTCATGCAGAGCTCAGTTGGCAGCTGACCGTCGAGGTGAGAGGTAGGCTGTGCCATTCTCTGGCTGGGAATGGGTGGGGGGAATGCTGGGGGACTGGCACTGCTAAGTGGGGGCCACTAGACTACCAGGGATTGCAGGAGTTTTAATATTTAACCATTTGCAGCACAAAATCAGGTCGGGGAATGGATGGGGGACATAACTGACTGGCGGGCTTTTGGGGGCATAAACTTGCTGGTGGGCTGTGACTTGTGACATGCCCCTCGAGTATGCCCTTAGGTTGGCATACCTCTGCACATGTCACAAGTCACGGGACCTAGCCGAGGAGATCCTGCCCCTTCTAGAATAGGGCACAGGGTCCATGTTGCAATGGCGTTTGGTGCAAGTCGCTTTTAGCGGTGACTTACGCCAAGATTCTAGAATCGGGCCCATAGTATAAAAAGGAAAAAAGAGGTTGGAATGTGCAAATCAATCACATGATGAAAATCTCATCACTTATAATACCACTAGTTTGTGAAGAGGGGATACAATCTGGATGGAGGAATAAGAGTCTCATGGTTGTAAGCTTTTAATGTCCAAATGCTAGTGCTGCTCAAAACCCACATATAGTATATGTTTCTTATGATGCTGTCTTTCTTACACTTTTTTCACTACCATCAATAATATCACTTTGCAGCTGTATTGGCTCTGGCTATATTTTGTTTAACATTGGGGTATCTTTGATTACCCATATTAGGGATAAACTGCTGGTGCCTGATATAACATTTGGGCATTACCTTGTCTGGTACCAGAAATGGAGTCCTGGTGACAGACCTAATTTTTGGGTGATTCCTTGACTGGCACCAGAATTGGAATCTTTGTGCCAGATTTAATAATTTATATGGGGGCGGGAGTATTTTTGATGGCACTTGGTATGAATACCTGTTGTTTTTTGTTACTCTTTTTACTTCCCTGTCCAGTGGCCCAGGTTTGGGCGGGAGCCCCAGCCCCATCCTCCCCGTCTACCAGCTGGGTCTGACCATTTTCCCCCAAGGTTTGCCCCCCCAGTGGGGTCAGTGGGGAGTATCCCAGGCTCCCACTGAAGACTAGATCCAGTTCTGATCAGCACCATTGCTGGTCAGGGAGTGGGACCTGCGAGCACTTCCATCATCCAGCCACTGGAGATCTTTTCCTGTTTTCTGTCTGGGGGTGGGGTATGCAGTGACACCAATGACAGTCCCACACATGCTCTCGTTTGCATCCCATTGGGTGTCTTCCCCACCTCCATCCACCATGGACAGAATTGGTGCACCAGCCCCCAGCCTCCGCTAGGGGCCAGGCAAGTACCAGCCACTGTAGCCTTTTATGAAAACCACAAATAAGAGGTGAGCACTATTGCAGGTCTAACTTGAGATACATAAAAAGCCACATAACAAACATTTTTGCCTTCACCTCAGGTAACATTTATTTTAATACAGACTTGTTTGCTATAACAACTTTTGTGCAAATCAGTGCAAACAGATAAGTACAGACCTGCACAAGAAAAAACAACTGACCATCCAGCCACCCACTAACCCCAGTGCTTCAGCGTAAGCCTTCCTCACGGGGTGTGGCCTCAAGGACTCCTTACCATCTTTTATACATGTGACATAAGTGAATAATTATCACAAACCAGTTAAACAATCAATTAATTAAACAGATAAAAAACAGTCACTATCAATTTCCATATCTATTGAAGGACCTTTTGTAATGTTAACTTGCAAGTAACATCTTACAATCTATTCATTTCACTCTAACACTGTAAAAATATTTATAAAATATTTGTAACATACAATGATTCTGTTCACTAAAAGTTTCCAAAACTCTTATATGTTACTATCCACATTTTATAACTTCTTAGTTTTAACCCAGTAACTTATAAATATTTATAAAGTATTTTAAAGTGGCAGTGATTTTAATTTTAAGAGGCTCTCAAACTTCTGTGCATAATCAAATAGTAAAGTATTTCATATTTATTTTAAATATGTGCTTTAACTATACTTCATTAAAAGCTGAGCCTCCTAAAGTGCCAAAAAACAACCCCATCAACAAACAACATCTTCAAAGGACTTTGTTCGAACATTATTTATCATCATCATCATCTTTATTTATAAAAGGTGCCTTTCCAAACCAAGGCACCTGTACAATAAAACAAGCACATTTTTATAAATATCCAAATAAAAATTAAAAATAATAAATATAATAGCAGCTTAGTAGTTAAAAAAATGCCAGGCTAAAAAGATGCGTCTTTAAAGCAACTTTAAAGCTCTGGACGGTCAGGCAATCTTGTACCCGATGAGGTAGAGAATTCCACAGGGTCGGGGCCACAAAGCTAAATGCCCTTGCCCCAGATGTTTGTAAATGAACACTGGTAATCTCTAGCAATTCCTTGATCGGTGGATCAGAGAGGGCAGATCAGACAGTAGGGACAAAGGAGATCTTTCATGTAACTGGGTCCCAGATCGTGTAGGGCCTTATAGGTTAACAACACAACCTTGAAGGTGATCCACCACTGTATTGGCAGCCAGTGCAGTCCATGGAGCACAGGCATTATATGACTGGTCCTGGGAGGTACCAGTCAAAAGCCTGGCTGCCGCATTCTGCACCAGCTGCAAGTGGCGGATATCAACCCCCGGTAGCCCTAGGTAAAGGGCATTGCAGTAATCAAGGCAGGAGATAACGAAAGCATGAACCAATGTTGGAAGATCATTGGGAGGAACCAGGCACTTAACCCAGGCGATATTCCTCAGATGGTAAAAAGAGGTTTTAACAACTGCCGACACCAGATATTTTAGGGTCAGGCAGTCATCAAACATAACGTCCAGGTTCTGCACCCGGTCTGAGGTAGTTAGCTGGACACCTCCAAGCCATAGACCTGAAGGAGAACCTTCCAAATCACCTACCTCATGATGGCCTGGGTCCACAACCAACACCTCAGTTTTCTGGGGATTCAGCCGCAGCCAGCTCACTTCATCCAGTCCTGGATTTCAGCTAGACAGCTGTTAAGTACCGAGGCAGCATCATAATGATCATGCACAAAAGACATGTATAGATGAGTGTCATCTGCATAGCAGTGAAAACTCAAGCCATACTGCCTAATAATCACTCCCAATGGCAGAATATACACTGCAAACAACATGGGCGCCAAGATGGATCCCTGTGGTACATCACAGGATAGGAAGAATGGAGCTGAGGAAAAAAACCCAGACACCATCCTCTGAGTCCTACCCACAAGGAAAGATTGAAACCATCTGAGGACCGATTCCAAAAGTCCACAGGCAAACCGAAGGTGATCCAACAGCACACCATGGTCCATAGTGTCAAACACTACAGAGAGATCAAGAAGGACCAAGATGGAATGAGTCTTTTGATCTCTTGCTATTAGGAGGTCATTTAGTACCCGAACAAGGGCTGTCTCAGTACTATGTCTCTTCCTAAAACTGGACTGGAGAGAATAATAAATATTGTGGCTGGTCAAATGGTCATCCAGCTGTAATGCCACCACCTTCTCAATAACCTTATCCACAAAGGGTAGGTTAGAGACAGGCTTGTAGTTTGCCAGACAGTCAGGGTCCAAGGAGGACTTCTTAAGAAAGGGCCAAACTATGGCCTCCTTCAGGGGATCTGGAAAGATCCCCCTCTCCAAGGACAACCAGACAATCTCAGCAAGGACTGGGCTGATGATATCCACACAACCAACCAAAAGGCGTGTGCAGCCCGGGTCCAAACTACAGTTGGTCGGACGTAACGACTGGATAACCATCACAATATCACTGATTGTGGGCCGGCTGAAGTCGCACCACACAAACTGGGCATCCAACATCTACTGCCAACCATTGCTACTCCCTTGAGAGAGGGTCAAGCAGATATCGGATCTGATCGTGACAATCTTATCCACGAAGAATCGAACAATCTCCTCACACCACTCTTGTGAAAAAGCATTTCCAGGCTGAAGACAGAGTGGATTGCACAGTCTGTCTATGGTCCAGAAAAGCTGAGCTGGTCGATTCTGTGCAGCAGCAATTTCCCTGGACAGGAATTCTGCCTTCTTATGGGTAATTGCTGATTGATAGCCTGAATAAAGGTCCATCAAACTAAGATTGTCACACACCAGGCCCGACCTCTGCCAGTGACTCTCTAGCCTTCGTCCAACTCTCCTCAACTCCCTCAAGGTCTCATCAAACCAAGGAGACCTGGGGCAAAGAGTGAGGGGGCAAAGAGACCTAGGGCAACGAGTGAGGGGCGAACATGAACAGGTGCAATGGAATCCAGGGCCTCTGTCACTGCCTTATTATGGCTAGTACGAGATCCTCTGGATCTGTGCATTCACTCGGCATACCCAATGGGTCCAACACCACCATCAGGCCATCAGGGGATACACCCTTCAAAGGGCGGTATTGGATTATCTCCATAGGGGCAGACCTCCTGAGGGGGGCCATGAAACTGAACACAATGGTATGATGGTCAGACCACCTGACCGGTTCCACCACCAAATTGGATATTTCCATCCCCAGGAGAAACACAAAGTCCAATGAATGACCACCAATGTGAGTCGAGGAGGAAATAACCTGTGTTAGGACCAGTGAACTCATTAACTGGAGGAAGTCCTGTCCAAACTGCGAGAGTTCATCGTCGACCCAGGTATTGAAATCCCCCAGGATCAGTTATCTGTGGGATCCCAATGTCAGGTCAACAATGAAGTCCATGACTTCCTGCAGGAAAACATTCCCATCACCTAGTGGACGGTAGACGAGAAGAGTCCTGCACCCCACACCCTCACCCACGATTCATTCAAAAGAATTGGTGGCTCCCACTGGTACTTTCATCAGGTTCAATTATGATTTAAAACAAATGGCCACACCCCTACCCCTACGATCCGTCCTCAGGTGGTGTGTCACTGAGTACCCAGCAGGAATTGCTGCAGCCAAAATGGGACCAGGATTTTTATCCAGCCAGGTCTCGGTGATGCAAGCCAGGTCAGATGATTTAACAAGATCTGCAACTATAGCAGTTTTGTTTTTAATAGACCTGGCATTACATAACACCGCCCGAGTTGGATGAGTAGCCGAGGAAGACCAAGTTTCCTGCCTGCCATAAGCAGAGCCCTTGGGTATGGGAACCAGACAGGGAGGACCCTTTTCCTGGACCCATTTTGCCCCAGGACATTTTGTCCCCATAATCTCAATCCGCCCACTCCTTTCCATTCCCCCAACAGGCTGAGCCCCCACCGTTAACCTCCTAACTATCCCCAGCACCCTACACTGTCTGTACACCTCCGGGGATGGGAAGGGACAAAAGAAAGGGAGGAGGTTCCTTAACCTGGAGTGGGAATAATACCTGACCCTTGATGTACCTACCCAACACATTTTCACCACAAATCACAAACACCCAATCAAATAATGTTCAGCGCAACTCCAAAAACTGACGAACTTCCACACCACTCCACACAACAACCACACTCCCAAAAAACAATCAACCAAAAATCCCCAACCCCAACAACAATACAGAATCAGCTATAAAACAGGGTGCAAAAGGTTTCCAGGTAGCAGAAAATATTACAACTGTCCCAATTTTGAATTTTTGGCCCCTGACATTATCTCTCACAAAGGTCAGGGGAGCAGTGAATAATTTGATGTGAAAATTAATCAGTTTTTAGATACTCTCACTGTTAAAGAGTATCCAGATAATGTCTCTCTAAAGCTTACGTAGTCATTGGACTCTCTCACTGCCCATAAACCAAAAAATCCAGCCCACTATAATGAATTAAGGAAATAAAAAGGTCAAACCAGGCTGTGCACCAGTCCAAATTCTACAGTCCGAGTTCCACTTTTCAGACTTCCAGATCTCCAGCACAGACTCCAGGAATAGATGGCAGAATATCCCACAGAACTCCAGGGATGGCCACCGCCCCCCCCAGTTCTACCAGTGACCCAACACCTCAGCTCCCATTTGAAACAGCCCACTGGCTGGATCCCCAGGGAGCCTAGGGGTAACAGATTCAAAGGCCAGCCCTCCAGCTGGTTCTGCCTCTGACCCCCATGTGGAATGCAGGCTAAACCCACCAAGCACCCCCCCAAAGCCCAGGGGGTACAAGCAGGTCCGGGCAGTTCAACAGGGCAACAAAGCCCCAATCCAAGAAGACAGTACCAATGTTGTAAGTCAATTTCTCAAACTACACTCAAACACATCTCAAAATTATTTGTAGGTATAAAAATAAATATGTTTTTATGAGCATATTATTTCCAAAAGACAAGCACTACATGTTTACCTTATTTTGAATAATTCATACTTAATAACTGAGCAACAAACAACTTCCAAAGTCCAACACTTCTAACTGATGTCATTGGATTGCAAAAGTTACGACTTTTTTTGTCCTTCATTCAAATCCATTCTTTTGGTTGCGTTTTGCAGTTTTGCACTGACAGTTTCATTAGAGGGGAATATATTCTTATTTTCAAAACTGAAAAAAAAGAACTGGCCACTGATCGACCCCCTTCCCAGAGAAGGAGAGCTAGCCTGAGGTGTGGGTAATTGTCTTCACAAGTCAGAGGTCTGCAACCCAGCCATTTGTCTAGCTAGACCATTTCAGCATTGTTCAAATTACTATAAACTAGTGGTGTGATCCTGTTTGAGGCAGAAGTCCATCTTCTTCCAAGTTGTGTACAGGGAGTGCTTGGAAACAACTGAGAAGCTGCGTGGAATATACTATTTTGGACTAAATATCAGTAATTAATCTCTCTCTCTCTCTCTCTCTCTCTTGCTTACATCTGAGAGAAGTTTTCCACACTTTTAAAGTGGTATTGCTTTGTGTTTGTTTTAGTTTTTAATTCAGGAAGGGTTTTTTTTTGAAACTGCTTATCTTGTCAGCATCCTCAGAAGGGCTGAAATAACTGCATATTTGATTTTCCTTTGTGGCTAACAAACCACCCGGCTGTTTTGGGGCTGGAGAGGTTTACCTGTGTCTGACTTGGATGTCTGAATTTTTCTGTTTGATTAGCAGGGTACTTTCTCTGTCAAATTGTTGTGTAGGGTATCTTGCTGACAGGAAGGCACTCATCGCAGTGGTGGGTGAGAGCTTTTAGATGATTGTTTTGTGAGGACACAGTTTAGGCCCAACCCCTTCCCACCACCTCACCCACCCACCCTGGAAATAGTTCCTTTATACCTGAGGTTCTGACATCATTTCCTCGAGTGCAAGGTGCATTTCACTGTCATATCCTCTCTAGCACACTGCACTGACAATATAAGCATACACATTGTATAATATATATATATTTCTATATAACAAATCACACAAACACACACACACAAAAATACAAAAAAAAACTAGATAAACATGTGGGGAGTAGTGCAATGTAATGGCTGTGGGGCAGCAGTCTTCCGGGAGTCTTTCTGGAGGCTGAGATGCTGCCCTATTTGCAGACAACTATCTGCCCTGAGGGAGGAAGTTGCCCGTCTTCAGGCTGCACTGGACAGTAGTAAGGAAACCTTCCCCCAGGCCACACTGGACAGTAGGAAGGGAACCTCCACCATCCAGGGAGCACTAGCGCCACCACCACTACCTCAGAGGTTGCAAAGAAAGCACAGCAGTTGGACCACAGTGGGCTCAGAGAGGGTGAGGAGGGTGGAACAGAGGCACACCCAGTCAATTGTTCCACTCCACAATCCATACACCATTCTGGGGGAGCATAGCTCCCCTATGGATGCACCACCATGAAGACTGATGATAACTGTCACAAGGGATGCCCACAGGAAGGAGGCAAGGGCACCACAGGAAAGGAAGCAGCTCCTGGTGGGGGACTCAATTATTAGGGGTATAGAACTGGGGAGAGCTGGGAAAACTGAAGTAAGGTGCCTGCCTGGTGCCATGGCTTGGAGGGACAGGAAGCGCATCCTCAGGATCACGAGAACAGCTGCAAGGGATTCTGAGCTGGATGTAATTGTCCACCTAGGGACAAATGACTTGGCTCATCATAAGATTAGAGCAGTGCAGGAGGACATTGCAGAGTTGGGGAGGGACCTAAGACAAATAGCACACACAGTATCCTTCTCAGAGGTGCTGCCTGTCAAAAGCATGGGGGAGGCGAGGGTAATTGGCACCATGCAGTTTAATGAATGGTTGAAAGAATGGTGCAGAGCACAGGGTTTGGCTTCATTGGGGACTGGGGTTCCACCTGGAGGGACACCAGCCTATACTGGCAGGATGATCTGCATCTGTCCGGGAAGGGAACAAGTCTTTTGAGCAATCAGTTTAAATGCTTCATTGGCAAGCTTTTAAACTAGTCAAAGGGGGAGGCACTGACAAGCAACAGGAAAATCCCAGCCTCTCCTACAAAACAGGGTACTAAATGAGAAAAGACCGAGGTAGAATGGTCAGTGGGGATGCTGCAACAGAAGGTAAAGCCATCAAAAATGGAGAGCAATGAGTACCAATGCCCATAGTCTGGGTAACAAGCTTCCTGAATTAGTGGCCTTGATGGAGGAGGAACATCTGGATATTGTGGCAGTCACAGAAACATGGTACACACAAAACCACGACTGGGACATAAACATACCAGGATACACTGTCTACAGGAGGGACAGGGAGGGTAAAAGAGGAGGAGGAGTAGTTCTTTACATAAGGAAGGAATAAAAGCAACAGAACAAAAGGGTAAACAGGGAGGAGAAGAAGCACTGTGGGTAAATTTGGAGACAGGCAATGGCACCACAATAGGCACAGGGTTAAAACAGACCTCTTCTCAGGGGAGGAAATGACAGGAAATGATAGAAAGTATACTTAGAATGGCAGAAAAAGGGAGACATTGCTGATGGGTGATCTGAATATGCCAGATGTTAACTGGAGTGCAGTTGCAGCTGCCACTTCGAAGAGTGCAGTTATTCTAGATGCCCTACAGGGGGCATGCCTTAGACAACTAGTACTGGAGCCCACTCGAGAGGGAGCAATATTAGACTTGATTCCCTCAAATGGAGTTGGAGAGAGGATCACAGATGTAGAAGTGGGTAGCCATCTGGGAACTAGCGACCACCGAACAGTATGGTTCACAAGAAACACAGCAATAGAGTCAAGCCATACAAAGACAAAAGTACTGGACTTTAGGAGGGCTGACTTTGCCAAAATGGGTGAGTGCCTAAGGAATGCACTAGCAAATGGGCAGGAAGGAGGGTGGAAGAACAATGGGGAATAATAAAACTGCCATCACAGAGGTAACAAGTCTTTGTGTGAAGCAAATAAACAAACAAGATGATGTAAGAAACCACTATGGTTCTCAAAGGAAGTGGCAGAAGGTTCAAGAGAAAGAAAGCATTCAGGAAGTACAAGGAATCGAGAAGAAGCAGGGCAGAGAACTGTATCAGTTAAAGCAAAAGGAGGCTAGGAAGGCAGTCAGAACAGCAAAGGCCCAAACCGAGGAAAAGATAGCCAACCTAGTTAAGAAGGGGATAAAACCTTTTATAGGTACATCAGGAGAAAAGGAAGACCAAGGGAGGGATAGTGAGGCTTAATAAAGGGAGGGAGGGTGGGCAGAGGAGACTGTGAAAAAGGCAGAGAAACTAAACAAATATTTTTGCTCAGTATTTACAAATGAAGAGGGAGGTACATAAAAAGCAGTAGTAACACTCTGGATACAGAAGTTGATACCAGTCCATTTACAAAAGAAAGGGTTCTGAAAGAACTCTTAAAACTGAAGGTGGACAAAGCAATGGGGCCTGATGGGATTCATCCCAGAATTCTAAAAGAGCTAAGGGTGGAATTAGTGACACCACTGACTACCCTTTTTAACAAATCATGGGAGGATGGGGTGGTACCTGAGGACTGGAGGAGGGCAGATGTGATTCCCCTTCACAAAAGTGGGAGCAAGGCAGAAGCAGGAAACTAAAGACCTATTAGTTTAACCTCGGTGATAGGGAAGATGATGGAATCACTTCTGAAGGAAAGAACTGTCGAGTATCTAGAGGCCAGAGGGGCACAGGACCCTAGGCAGCATGGATTCACAGCGGGAAGGTCATGCCAGACAAATCTGATAGATTTCTTTGACTGGGTGACCAAAGTAGTAGATCAGGGAGGGGCTGTGGACATGGCCTACCTAGACTTCAGCAAGGCATTTGACACAGTCCCACACAAAAGATTAATATACAGGTTAGCCAGCCTGGGAGTGGGTCCCAAGATGACAGCCTGGGTAAAGAATTGGCTGGAGAATAGGACACAGAGAGTAATAGTAAATGGAGTCCACTCAGAAGAAAGGAGGGTTACTAGTGGGGTACCGCAGGGTTCAGTATGGGACCAGTCCTCTTCAATGTCTTATAAGCGACATTGCAGGAAGGACTGGAAGGAAAAGTATGTCTCTTTGCAGATGACACTAAGATCTGCAACAGAGTTGATGCACAGGGCGGGGTGGAAAGGATGAGAAGGGACTTGGCAAGGTTAGAGGAATGGTCAAATGTATGGCAACTTGGATTTAATGCTAAGAAGTGCAAGGTAATGCACCTAGGAAACAAAAAGCCAGGGGAAGAGTACACAATGGGGGCTGAGATACTAACAACAACAAAAATGGAAAGGGACTTGGGGGTAGTCATATCAGATGACCTAAAGGTGGGCAAGCAATGTGAGAGGGCAGCAAGGAGGGCTGGAGGGTTACTGGGATGCACAGGGAGAGGCATCACCAGCAGAAAACAGGAAGTTATTATCCCTCTGTACAGACAGCTGGTGAGACCCCATCTGGAGTACTGTGTGCAGTTCTGGAGACCCAATCTCCACAAAGACATAGACAGGATGGAAGCTGTCCAGATGAGGGCAACTAAAATGGTGTAGGGTCTGCACCGGAAGACATATGAAGAGAGACTTAAGGAGCTTAATATGTATAGCCTTGAGGAAAGGAGGGAGAGGGGGGACATGATAGAAACTTTCAAGTACCTCAAGGGAATCAACAAAGTCCAAGAGGGTAGCATCTTTCAAAAAAAGAGGTGTGCAAGAACAAGAGGGTACAATTTGAAGATGGGGGCAGCTCAGAGGTAATTTAAGGAAGTATTTTTTCACAGAGAGGGTTGTGGATGCATGGAACGGCCTTCCGGAGGAGGTTGTGGAGTCAAAATCAGTGGTGGAATACAAGCATGCATGGGACAGTCATAAAGGCAATTCTGGGGGGGGGGGGGTAAGAAGAAGTAGGCTGCTGGTTAACTAGGATCTGCAGCTTATCCAGTAGGTAGGGAAATGGGCAGACTGCGTGGGCCAAGCGGTCCTTATCTGCTGTCAAATTCTATGTTTCTGTCCCTGGGATGGTTGATCCTTCTCCTCCCCGGCCGACTCTCGGTGACCTTGCACCTTGAACACAGGTCGTCTTTGTGGCAGGAGGTAAGGCAGGATGACTCAGCCCTCCAAGCCACTGCGTGGCTCAGTACCTGGGGTTTTACATAATGTTGGGGGCATGGTATCTTTGTTTACTGTCAGTGGAAATAGGCTGCAGGTGTCTGACCTAATGTTTGAAAACCAAAATTGTGCTGCTACAGTAGCTGTACTATATTTCTTGACCTAACTGAAGATGTTGGGAAAGAAATTCTGCTTTATCATGACTGAAGGCTTGACCACTTCATAAAGTACTTAATGGTTATGCACATAACCTTTTGCTTTAAATCCCAGCCAAATCTATCTATCTATCTATCTATCTATCTATCTATCTATCTATCTATCTATCTATCTATCTATCTATCTATCTATCTAGCTAGCTATCTAGCTATCTACAGTACAAGTCACATTAAAATATTCCTCCAACTCACTGGTTTAGCATTTTTCAATGAGTTGTTTAATGTGTGCATTGCTCACTGCAATGAATTAATAAAAGTTTCCTAATAGCTTGTTTCTAGCTGCTATTCAGTTTTAACTTACTTTGCAGCTTTTTGAAAACTTTAAGCAATGCACTTCAACAGATTAAGCAACCGATAAAAAATACTGAATCACTGAATTGGAAACTGATTTCACTGCTGTGGTGTGCAGTACAACATAATTGACATGCCATTCTTCTCAATTACACAAAGAAGCTCCCACCCAGTTCTAGCCAATAGCGATCCTACATTTGGATCAAATCACCTGCCCCCACCGCCATGCTGTTTTTCCCGCTTGCGAGGGCTCTCCTACTGTACTCCTGCCTGAACCCTCTAACTGTTTACAATTAAATACAGGATATTTACAGAACATTTCCAGTATGTATGTACTCTAGCTTCCCCTGTTTATGTCTTTTTCCTTATATTTTATGTTTATTGTTATATAACAAACATGCAGTTTGAATACAAGCATAGATACTACAACATACTCTGTGAGAAGCTATGAGGATGCCACTCCTCTTAATACATGCGTTTAAAATTTGTCTGATGCTTAGAGATACATTACAGCTATAAAGTCCCATTATTAGATACAATATGAGTCCAAGAGCTGTGTGGTATATAAACCATAGTTAAATTTAAAAAACAAAATCCCCAAAGTCCTCCTCCACCAGGGAGGGAGGGATTCACCACGCTTCAACCTTTAGTTAATGCTCTCATTGTGCAGCTACCATATAAGAACAATGTTTCTATGTAAGCTTCTCAGCTACATTTTTGAACTTAAGAAGAAAAGTACATTGAATCATACAATATATCTGTAAATAAATTACCCAAGCAAAAATACATTTCTGAGTAGTATTTAACATTCTCAAACTCCCTTAATCATCTGTCCAGAACAGGGCCCCCCTGCTTGCTGTTATAACTAGTAAAAACTCCTATAATAGCTGTCTTAAACTTTAAAACATTACAGCATAAATTTCTATAACCAGAGTCTCAGTGAAGTAAATGCACTCACTTCAAAGCCGGTGTTATATGAGTAGTAGTGAAATTGAACAGAAAAAAAACACGATTCTCACTTTACACTAAATGTCCAATAGGCCCTGAAGTAGCAATCACCCCAGCAGACAGTTTCTTCAGAATGCTCCCATTCTAACAGCCTTCATGGAGCTTCTTCATCTTCTGATGATGAAATCTCTTATTCCCTCTCTCTGGATCTAGACAACGAGTGTTTCTGTGCCCACTTTAAGGCCTCCATCAGATTAGAGAACAAGAAGGCCTTGCCCTGGTGGGCAATGTGGAGCCATGGTGGGAAAACCAGGCCATGGGAAATTTGGGCCTCCCTCAAGATAGCGCATACCTCTCAACCTTTTGTCACCAAAATGAGGGACATGGACATTTTTGGACACTCAAAATGAGGAACAATGAAGGACACAGACCCTCAGAATGAGAGATATATCCTCAAACATGGAGATACAAGCTCAGAACACTGTAAAAACTATAGTGTTTACTTGTACAAAGTTTATTTTGGATTTAGTATTTTAGAATGTTAAGTGTTTCTGCTTCAAAGTCTGAATTTATATCACATTCCCTGTGTGGGCAGTACCTTTTCCATGAAGGACAGAAGAGGGACAGAGCAGTTTTAGGGGCAAAATGAGGGATGTCCCTCATAATGAGGGACACGTAAGAGGTATGAGATAGCGCTCGCTCCATCAGGTTTTTTCCTACTCTAACGGGTAGCATACCCAATGTTTGGGAACAGCCGTACCTGTTCCCCATCCTGAAGCAGTGTACAGTTTTGCTTTGCCAGAGCTAAAATGTAATCTCGGGACCTAATCCTGTCTGTCACTATTACCACTGCCCTCAGCACTTCAAGATTACCTAGTCTATGGCGGGGGGCCACTTGGTATACCTTCTGCATACAATGAGCTCAATCAGTGACCTTTTCTCTGAGCTGTTGCACCAACCACTCTTGGATAAATGAGAGGAGATGATCCCCCTCATAAACCCTCTGGTAAGCCCAGAGCATGAATATTGGTGGCCCTCACCTGGCTTTCTAGGCTATCCAGTTGGGATCTCAAGTGGGAGCTTTCTTTCGCCATAGCTGTCACCACTCCCATCACAGCATCGGCTCTCTTTGTTGCCTCTACCGATGCAGTCTGGATCATCTCTACTGTTACTTCTATCCTGGTTTGCTAATGCATCAAATTTATCTGCCAAGCCACGTACTGAGGTGATCAGTTTGTTCATCTTGAGTCTGAAGGGTCTCCTCAGGTTGTTGATCATCTGGCTTGGCATTTTGGCCTTGCATTGAGTGCGTGATTGGCACTTCGGCAGCAGTTTTAAACTTAGCTTCCGAGAATGCTTCATAGTGCCCAGAGATCAGTTGTCTTTGTATATCACCATTCAAAATATAATTCCAATGAATAGATTTAGTACTTAGTACTTTAGTACAGTGTCAGTGGCTCAGTAGGTAGCACACTCGCCTCTGAGGCTGGGAGATCAGCGGGCTGTGGGTTCAGTTCCCACATCTGACACTTGGGTTAATATCCCAGTACTGGCACTGTAGTGCAGCATGAGAGGGGTGCTGCACTTCTGAGGTGCCATCTTTCGGATGAGTCATTAAACCAAGGTCCCATCTGCCTGGATTAGTGGTAGTTCAGGTGGATGTTAAAGATCCCATGGCACTTATCGAAAAGAGTAGGGGAATTTCCCCAGTGTCCTGGCCAAATTTCCCTCATTCACTAAAAAATACCACCAACAGCTTAATCTGGTTCAAGGTCAGTTGGCATTCATCTGTATCCCCCTTCCCTGGGTCATGCCTGAAAATAGGCAGGATTTGCCTAGTGCACTGACCTGGTCAACAAAAAAAAAACTATACAATTTTCTCTATTAGAGTTGCAGAGCTCTAACATCAAGCATCCTTCTTGCTTGGGCTCCACAGCGCCCCCCTTCCCCATTTATAATTTCTTATCTTATATTTTCTGATTGCTCTGGATGTACACTGCTGCATTCACCCCAAAATGCTCTCCTCTCTGACCTCCCTCTCCTGTCTGCAACTCCAGATATACTGTACAGTGCCACATTCATTCATCCCTCACCTCTATAAACTTTCTTTCCCATCCGCAGCTCCAGATAAAGTACACTACTGTACTGCACTCACCCAGACCACTTGCCTCTCTAAACTCTACATCTGCAGCTGCAGTACTATAAATTAGGCAGTTTGCATGACAGAGAGAGCAAACAGAAGGAAAATTGACAGTGGTGTCAGTGTGTTGTTGGCATGGAGAACTGGCACGGGACTGTGTGGTCAATAAGGGGACCCAGAAACAACCCACACACCATGTACTATATCGAATGCATGTAATAAAATACTAAAATAACACTGACAAACACCAGGAAACACTACAGTTCCTAGATGCTAACACTGGAGTCTTTCATAAAAGGAAGCTGCAAATCGCAAACCTGGAAGCAAGTTACGTGTACTGCATGCGAGTAAAGGTTGGGCTGCAGAAGTAACATAACACTGTTCCAGAGTTTTAATGTATTGTATAGTGAGGGAGTACTGTAATAAAACAAAAGTTTGGAACAGTAAGAGAACAGTGCAACATAAATATAACAGTACCAGATAACAATGAAAGGGGGGGGGTGTCAAGCAAGTGAGTGGATGCGAGGGTGTTACTCTGGAGATACTGGCACTTACTGTTTAAGTTCATAATTCCTTAATTTTCCCTGTACTGTACAGTACTGTACTGTACATATAGAACATTTAAGAAATAATGTACAGCTACACAGGGTACAGTACGGTGCTGTAAATGCAGATGAGAATTGCAATGATTGAGGGAAAAGTAATGAATGGGAGGAGACTAACAGCTCTGAAGGATTACTGTGAAAGAACAACCACTTCATTGAAAATGCATTGCAACAACATTGCAAAGGAGCTGAGAACAGTTGAATGTGAGTTGCAACAGAGTTGAAGGGTGGTTGGAAAACAGTTTGCAGCTGCAGAACTTAGAGTTGGTACTGCATTGTCATCATAAAAAAAAATGAAAGCACTGAGTTGGATGAATAGTTTACTGTGACTTGTACTCTATCTGTCTGTCTGTCTGTCTGTCTATCTATCTATCTATCTATCTATCTATCTATCTATCTATCTATCTACCTATCTATCTGTCTACCATATCTGCTACTGCAACTCTCTGTACTTCGGGGCCATGGGAGGGACCCTTTACAGACTGCAGCTGGTGCAGAATGCAGCAGCCCAGTTACTGATGGGCATCTCGGGATCAGTCCATGTGACTATAGAGATGGGTGCAGTGCCCAATTAAGCTCTGCGAAGCGGAATGTGGAGTGAAAGCAAATTCGCGGAGTGCTCTGCAACGCGAAGTGGAGTACTTCGTGTTATTAATGGGTAATGCGAAGTCCATTGAAAACAATGACTTCACGTTACTCCGCCTTCCCAAACCATTACTTCACTAATCCTTAAGGTGAAGTACATTGAAAACAATGTACTTCACCTTACTTCGCCTTGTTTTTAAGCTCCAAAGGTAAATTTTGCAGTGATTCATGGGATTTCAGGTCAAATGGGCTCTAGATTGTTCTGCACAGCCTCAGTTTGGGGTAGTGTGTATAGGAAGCTGTAGGAGACAATCTGCTCTGAGAGCTCTCTGCAATTCAAACCTTCTAAAAGCTGTTAAAAAAGCCTTTTTGAGTCATTATTTTGCTGAAACTTTTGTTCATTGATTGTAGGAAACCCTCCTGTGCTCATATCATTGAGCATTTATTGTTTGTGTGTGGATTTTGAATGTTAATGTACAACATTCAGTCTGTGTACTGAGAGACAGTGGAAGTGTGCTTTGAGGGAGGGGCATATCTGTGGTGTAGGTAGATTAACTTGAAGAAAAGACAGTGCTTTCTATTTTGGTGATACTTTTCTTGTATAACTGTTAATGTACACAAAGTAATATTTTTAATAATTCTTGCCATTTTTTTGTTGATTGTTGTGGTGCAGCAGTGCATAATTTTAGTTTGTTTAAAATATGTGGTTAGATTACTGAAGTTTTCAATTTGCTATGCATTACTTAGTGTGTGTATAAGTATATGTGTGATGTGTGTCATCAAATCAGACACCTTTTATTGTGCCACATAATTTCAGCAATGTGAACCTGCTGTACACTGCAGCTGTGTAATTTTTTGTACTTCTTTGTGGTATCTTTACTGGTACTCATACTAGTGACTCTTACTGCAGTAGTGCAGTACACTGCCCCGCGACCCACCCAAACCGGCAAAGATATTCTTTTCCAGATTTGAATTTCTGATGGTGAGCACTGGTAAGGTGTTATGCCTTTGCATCTGCATCTCTTCAGTGCGCAGCGCAATCTTAATCTGTCTGTACATTTGCATCTCTTTAGGGCCCAATCTCCATCTCTAACTTAAGTCACAGTTGTTCCTTTGGCTTCCCTTCAGAGCACTGGACAGGTGTGGTGCATAATTCAGCATGCACATTGTACTCATTAATATGCATTTTTAAGTCAGGACCATCATCAGGAGTCACTTATGATCGTGATACAAATCACGTTCTTCATCATCACGGTCACAAATGCAGTTACAAATTACAATTTACGATCATGTCACGAATCACAACAGTAATTATTTTCTACTAGTTACTTGGATGTATTGTAAGCCTGTTTTGTAGTATCTCTCCATGCTTCACCATCCCACCATTGTACTCATTAATGAGTGTTTTTAAGTCAGGGAGTTTTGTGCTACACCTCATCGGGGCCTGGGGAATTATGGCCATAGGCATTTACATTTCTTTTTCATCACGGTCACAAATGCAGTCACAAATCATGATTTACGATTAAGTAACAAATCACAACATTAATATTTTTACTAGTTACTTGAATGTATTGTAAGTCTGTTTTGTAGTATCTCTCCAGGCGTCACCACCCCACCATTGTACTCATTAATAAGTGTTTTTAAGTCAGGGAGTTGGACAGTGTCTGCAATACATACACAGACTGGAAAGAAAACTGCATCCATGCAGTTTAGCTCAGTATACTTCCACTGCTCAGAATACATATGGAAGACAACAAAAAAAGGGCATAATTACATACAAGAGTCGGGGATGCTGGCGGAATACATTTTATAACACAGCAAGGAAGGTGTGGGGGGGCACATGGTGTGAGGAAAAAAAACCTAATGTGGGATCCCAAGGTGATCCAGCAGCAGTTCCAGCATGGACATAATTTGCAACTGATGTCTCTCTATGTAAGAAAAATTAAATTTACAGAAAGAACAAATTAAGTTAAAACGAGTACATACAGAAAATACAAAAAAAATTAGCTTTTAAAAAAGCTGTTGGGTCTAAATCAAAGTTTAAATCTCCTCCTTGTTCTGATCTCAAAGTATCAGCAGTCACAAAACACACTCCTCTCTCTCTCCATCTGCACAGGAGAAAAGTAAAAGTGTCTGCTTGTATGATTCACTTTCTTCCTGCCTAACTAAAGAACATGTGACTTACAGTACTGTAAGTTATGTAATGTGTGTGTGTGTGTGGGGGGGAGGCTGCCAAATCTGAAACACCAAGTGGATCACTTAGAATTATAATGAGGAACGCGAAGTCCGTTAAAAACAATGACTTTGCCTTACTTCGCATTGTCATTCCGCCTTAACGTGAAGTGGTAATGACAAGGCGGAGTGAGCACTTTGCATTGCCCACTCCACCACGCGGAGTTGCAACACAAAGTGCCACTTCACGTTCGCCAGCGGTGAGGAATTTAAATCGCTGCATCTCTACATGTGACCCCAGTCCTGCGGGCTCTGCACTGGCTTCCTGTTTGATGGAAGGTCCCTTTCAAGGTGGGGGTCTTCTCACCTTTAAGGCCCTATACGGACTGGGTCCTGGTTACCTGTCAGAGCTCTAGATACCAGCAACCTCTACTCCCTCCTTCCCTCCATTCCTCTTCGAGGGGCCTCCTAGACATTACCAGGGTTTGGTTTAGAACCTCAGGAGATCAAGCATTTAGCATTTCTGGGCTGACCCTGTTGAACTTGCTACCATCTTCAGTCCAGGAGGCGTCCTCGGTTGAGGTGTTCAAGTGGAGGCTGAGGGCCCACCTCTTTGTCCTGGCTTTCATATAGTCCTGAGTCCATCTTAATCTAGTCCCCTTATGCGACAGTCAGAAAGCCTTTTTGCCATTTTAAATTGCTGAATTGAGTATTTTAAGAATCTGCTGTTGTTATATTTACTAATGTTTTTTTTATTCTTATGCTTTTGTTATAATTTCTGTTAGGCACCCAGAGCCTCTGGGATTGGGCGCCCTATGAATAAAATTGCCTTGCCTTGCCTACCTGTCTATCTATCTATCTATCTATCTATCTATCTATCTATCTATCTATCTATCTGTCTGTCTGTCTGTCTGTCTGTCTGTCTGTCTGCCTGCCTGTCTGTCTGTTTGTCTGTCTGCAAGTCTGTCTGTCTATAATCTATCTATCCATCTATCTATAGACTGTATCTATCTACTATAAAACTAGTAATAATCGCTGTAAAACTAACATTGCTATCATTGCGCTATCCCTTTAAGTGTGATAGTAGTTTTACAGCGATCAGTCATGGCATTTTATGCCAACCACGTGGTACTGTTTCTAGGCAAAGGGGCGTGCTTCAGTCGCGTCCGTCACACACACCACAAAAGGGTTTAGTCGGTTATGTGCCATAATAAAGCCACTTTTAGACATTCAGGTGCAGTTTTGTTTCATTTTTTGTTTGTTTTTACATGCCACAGTGAAGGATTAAACAAACAAAAGGGGGAATAAATAAGTCATCATTGACGTTTGTTTTTTTTTCTTATTGACGAGGTAATTATCAATCAGCAACTCTCCTGCTCTCAGGCCCGCCTGCTCTTCGCATCTACTTCAATGTCGGTGAGTCTCTAAAAATATATTGGGGAAAATCAGTTTGTGAAAGGTAACAGGATAGCAGAATACAGTAATATGATAAGTGTATACTGTGTTCTTCTGTTGCCTTTCACTTCACCTGCTCTCTTCATTTTCTTGATCTGTTGCGGATACAGGACAGGGAGTAAATTACAGTATGTGTAGGCAGCCAAAAAACACAGTACTACTTAAATAGAGAGACATGGTAACAGAACAGAACAGATACAGCCAGTACAGGTCAACTATGGGACAGCAAAGGTACTGCATTTGTAGATGTCAGTATATGACAGTTGTGTGGGAGCAGCCAGTAGCAACGTGCAATGTTATATTGGCGCATTCACAAAACTGAACATGAACACGTGATAGAAACTTTACGTGATCATTAATAGTTCTACAGTATCTATCTACCTCAGTTAAAATCATGCTACTTTTAAATACAACAAAATAAACCACAAAAAGAACACAAGCAGAGTAAGAAACCTCAATTAAATAATTATCATAAAGTAATTCATTGGCTTGGCCATGATATAATGCTACTGAAATGTTCTGTTCAAGTTTGCACCTGAATCAATTCTAATTATCTAATATACTTTTCTCTTCTAGATGGAATTTTATCTTAACTAAGTCATTTGTATTCAGAAAGCAAAGTGGGAAAGAAATAAAAAATACCCAGAGGCACTAGTGATAATTAAATTGTTGGCACTTGTT
This sequence comes from Neoceratodus forsteri, assembly GCA_016271365.2. Classification (NCBI taxonomy): domain Eukaryota; kingdom Metazoa; phylum Chordata; order Ceratodontiformes; family Ceratodontidae; genus Neoceratodus; species Neoceratodus forsteri. Next base: position 563,703,606 of record CM057449.1, on the reverse strand, counting down.
GGCACTATAGGAAATCTGTTCCTTTTTTATGTCTTGACATGGGGACTTTCCTTAGAAAGAGCTTATTCTTTTTATCTCTTTTGCTCATTTATCTCTGTTAGTGAAGGTTTTCACATATATATATAGTCTCTAAAGTGACTATAATGTAGATTATGGAGGAGGTTACAGACACAGTTGGGCATACGCCTACCTTATTATGTAAAGATGCGTTTTATATACCATACAATATATTCCTCCTACTGTCAAGGTTTTATGGCATGACTTTACATGCAACTGAACAGTACCATAGGTAAAAAGATCTCTCTCTGTATCCTAGGACTGTAAATAAATGGAATAGTATTACTCTTAAAACATGATGGTGGATTAATTAATATCATCATCCCAAGAGACAGATACAATTAACGTGATTGCTTTGCTCAGACAAATACTGTAGTTGCTATAGCCCCAATGGTATTCGTGGGAAAGCATGAAAGAATCTTCTATGTTACTAATGCATATACTGTACATTTGACAGTTAATAAGTCATCAAAATATAATGATGCTATTAACTGAACTTTTAGAGTACACTGAATGGGGAGAAATACCATGATGAAACCTGTGCATGTAGTTTGCCATTGTCACTTTGTAGTGGACTGGATTTACAAGCCTGTTAAAAAGGTGATGCCTGTACTGCTGAAGCCTTGCCAGGCTAGCTTGCACAAGGATTTGCTACCCATGATACCATGCACAGGGACTGAGGATTTAGGGTACATGTGTGGTTTTAAGAGGTGGATAAAAAAAAAAAAGGTGCTTGCATCAGAGAACAATGATGCAATATGCACCTTGCATCATACATTGCAGCGATACCATAGAAACCTAAAAACATAGACTTTGATGGCAGATAAGGACCACTTGACCTATCTAATCTGCCCATTTCCCTACCTACAGGATAAGCTGCAGATCCTAGTTAACCAACAGCCTATTTCTTCCTACCCCAACCATAAGAATTGCTCTATGTCTGTCCCATGCATTCTTAAATTCTCCTACAGTTTTAGACCCCACAACCTCCTCAGGAAGGCTGTTCCATGCATCCACCACCCTGAAAATACTTCCTCACATTGCCCCTGAGCTAACATACTAGCATACTAAAATGCCAGCCGAATAGGCCTAATGGTCTCGTGTCTGCTCGTTTGGTCAGCCCCCACCCTGGGAGCTGACCTTGCTGCCCCCCTTGCCTTCTCTGGTTTCTCCCTCCAGTTCAGATATTCTTGCTGCACTGGATTTTGCTTCCAGAACCCTTCCCCTGTACCTGTCCAACCCTCTTGAACCCCTCCACTGTCTCTGCCTCCACCAGCCCCTGGGCAGTGCATTCCATAGCTCCACCACCCTCTCAGTGAAGTAGCACCTCCTCCTTTCTCCCTGAATCTTCCCCCTCTAGCTTCCACCCATGCCTCTAGATTGCCCCTCCTCCTTCCTTTGAAGCACCCTGACTGCTCCTCCCCTATTTACCCTTCATGTACCTGAAGACCTCTATCATGTCCCCGGTCCCTTCTCTCTTCCAATGTGTACATATTTAGCTCTTCGAGCCTCTCCCCATAGGTCCTGTCCCCCAAGCCCCAAATCATTTTGTTTGCCCTCCTCTGGACCCTCTCCAGGAGTTTAATGTCTCTCTTTAAGTGTGGCCTCCAAAACTGTACACAGTACTCGAGGTGTGGCCTCACCAAGCAGTTATACAGAGGGAGTATCACTTCCCTCCTTCTGGAGGTGATTCCCCCTAGTGATGCATCCCAGCATCCTGTTGGCCTTGGCTGCTGCCCTCCTACAAGTCTCAGAGTTGTTCATCTTGACATTCACCACCACCCCCAGGTCCTTCTTAGCCATCGAGACTTGTAGCATTTCCCCCCCAGGGTGTACAGTTGTCCCGGGTTTCTGGCCCCCAGGTGCAGTACCTTGCATTTCCCTGCATTGAACCTCAGCTTCCACTTTCTAGACCATCTTTCCAGAGCCTCCAGGTCCCCCTGTAGGGCCACCATCCCCTCCTCCCCATCCACCACCGCCCCCAGTTTTGAATCATCCGCAAAGAGACTCATCTCACTCCTGATACTTGTCCTAATGTCAGAGACATAGGCATTGAACAGGAGGGGCCCAAGGACTGATCTCTGTGGGACCCCACTAAGATCCTCCTTAGGGATGAGACTATCCTGCCAACTACGACCCTCTGGGTCCGGTCCTGGAGCCAATTGTCTATCCATCTGATCATCTGGTTCCCCACCCCCATTTCTCCCCACTTATCCAACAGGCCCTTGTGAGGAACAGAGTCAAATGCCTTGCTGAAGTCTAGAAAGAGGACGTCCACTGGTCTACCCAGGTCAAAGGCACTTGTCACTCAGTCACAGAACTCTACAAGGTTTGTCTGACATGATTTCCCTGGGACAAATCCATGCTGTCTATCATCCAGGCACCCTGACTTTTCCAGGTCCCCCCCAGCCTCTCCTTGACAATGCCCTCCATCACCTTGCCCACCACCGATGTCAAGCTGACAGGCCTGTAGTTTCCTACCACCTCTCTTGATCCCCCCTTGTGGATAGGCACTATATGCACCACCTTCCAGTCCTGGGGCACCCACCCTGTCCTCAGAGAGATGGTGAAAAGCTCCGCCAGGGGTTTCGCCAGGACATCCGCAAGTTCCTTCAGCACTCTGGGATGTAATTTATTCAGCTATGGTGCTTTCTCCATCTTAAGGGACCTGAGGGCTTCCCTCACTCTCTCTGCTGTGATTTCCACCTCCGCTACCTCTTCTCCCTGCTTAGCCTTCCCCCCTCCTGCCAGTGATGCCTCCCCTTTCCCCAGACCCGCCAATTGGTAAGGGTTCCCCCTCCTCAGTATCACTGTCTCCTCCCATGTATGATGCAGCACCCCCATTTTCCTTGGTGAAAACTGAGATGAAGTACTCATTTAGTACTTCAGCCTGCTCCCCCAGTTCTTGTACCAATCTTGCCCCTGTTTTAATCCTCTAATCTGCCCCTTCGCCCTACGTTTTTCCCCAGTGTATATGAAGAACCCCTTGTTCCCTCTCCTAATTTCCCTGGCCAGGTTCTGCTCCTTCCTTGCCTTAGCCACCCTCATCACTCTAGTGGCCCTTCTAGCCATCAGTTCATACTCCCCTCAATCCCTTTCACTCCTTGAGCACTTGAATTGCCTATAGGCTGCCTTCTTTCCGCACCACCTCCTGGACCTCCTTGTCCACCAGCAGGGTTTTCAGGCCCTACCACAATTTCATCTTACTCTGGCACAGGTGCTGATAGCATCCTGCACCCCTCTCCTGATTATTTCTCACCTACTGTCAGCGTCCATGTCTGACCCAATCACATCCAAATGCTCCTTAAGGATCCTTCCCATTTCCTTAAAATCCGCCCCCCTGAAGTCAGTTACCTCCGTCTTTGTGCAGCCTTCTACCCCTCCTAGGTCCAGGTAGAACCAGACCATGGCAAAGTCACTCAAGCTAATGGGTCCCTTACCTCCAGGCCCCCAATCTGGTCACTGTCTGCCAGGACCACATCCAGTACCCGCACCTCCCTGGTTGGTTCCCCCACCTGCTGAGTTAAGAACTCGCCTTGAAAGACATCCAACAACCTCTGTTCCCTGGTCACTGAGGATGTCATAGTCTTTCAGTCTGTTCCTGGCATGTTTAAGTCCCCCAACACCACCACCCTTCCCTGCCCAATCTGCAGTGTCTCCCAACATCTGCCACCAGACTCTCCTCCAGCTCCTCCCATGGCGCAGAGGTCTATACACCACTCCTATTTTTACTCTCTTGCTCCCCTTGTTATCAAGGTGACCCAAATCGCCTCCACGGTTCCCTCCACCTCCTCTACTCCCCCTATGTCAATGCAGTTTTTTACTATTATTGCTACCCCTCCTCCCTTTCCCTTCCCCCGTCCTTCCTCAACATAGTGTAACCCTCCAGGTTCAGGTCCTAATCGTGTCCTGTAGTGGCCCAGGTCTCAGTGACCACTGCCACATCCACCGCTCTCTCAGTTGGCATCGCCTGAAGCTCAGGCATTTTATTGCCCAAGCTCTTGGCATTTAGCAGAACTACCTTCCACCCTTTCCCTATACTTCCATTTCCCTGCTCGTGTTCCCAAGGGGATTCTGTTTTCCCCTGGTCTGCACTTTACCAGTCTGCCTTTTCCCACATTCCTCCAGCTCCCCAGTGGGGTGGAGACAGAGTCCCTCCTTTATCGGACCCCCCTCGACAGCCTTTTCTCCCATCCCTCCCCCTTCACAAGTTTAAACCCCACTTTTCACCAATGAACCCCTCTATTTCCAACTTAAGGATTCCCCTTCCCTCCAAATTGAGATGGAGCCAATCTCTAGCACACAGCTCCTTATCCTCCCAGGTCTCCCCAGTCCCCATCAACCCCATCCCTATGGCTTCACACCACTCCCTGAGCCACTGGTTTATCTCCTAATCTTCCTTTTGTGTTCCCCATTAGCCTTGACACGGCAGAATTTCCGAGGAAAAATCATGCACCCTATCTCATGACAGACCCTGGCAAGCTCCCTGAACCTTGCCTGTATCTCTAGCTCGCTATTTCCCTCAATGTCATTCATACCTAGGTGGACCAGTATGTCCGGGGAACCCCCACAATCCTTTGCCAGCTGATATACCTCATGCTTGGCCCTGTGCACCATTAGTCCAGGGAAGCATTTTGTTCTATCTGGCCAGGTTTCCCCCTCCCTATCCCATTTGAAAACCCTGATCATAGAATCCCCCAACAAGAGCACTCTGACCACTCCTTTTCCTCCATATCCCTCCCCCTGTGTCCCTCATCCTTTCTACCAGCCCCTCCACCCAGCTGGCTCCTTGTTCCTCCCCCTATCTGGGTGCCACATGCTGCCCCCTCATTTACCCTGGCCATCCCCATCTCTCCAATCCTATGCCTCTCCTCCTCCCGAGTATCCTTCTGTGCCTCGCTAACTTCCCCCTCACTGCTCGCAACTGGTCCTTCTCCCCCATCCGCTAAACTAGCCTGGCTCATCTTCCCTTCCTTCCTGTCTCTGTTCAGTCCCTCCTTGCTTGTCGTGCTCCCCTGGCCTAAACCCTCAGCTCCCTTTACTGTATCCTCCTTGTACTTCTGGTCATTCTCCTTGCCCCTTCTTCCCAACTGGTCCTTCTCCTTGCACTTTCCTCCCTCTTCCCCTACCCCTCCTGCTCTGATCCACTGCTCCCCCCATTTTCCTGCATTCCAGGTTCCCCATTCCTCCTGCTATCTAGCCCCCGCCTCCTGCCCCCCACTCCCATCACTCCCTTTCCATCTCTAACCACCCCTGTCATGGCTACATGACACCCCTCATCCTCAAGCAGAAGAAGAGAATTGAAATGGTTACTGAGCATAAGGTCCGATCCACCTCTCCACCTTGCTTCCTTCTGTCCAGCCCCAGCCATCTGCCTACTTCCCTGAGAATGTTGTCCCTCTGGCCCCACTTTGTGAGGGTCCCCAGTTACCTGCCTGCTTTCTTGGTAGTGTCCTCCTTTTGGGCCCCCTCTGCCAGGGTCCCTATGTGACCCCAGAGTATTCTCCTGCACTCTTTTCCCTATGCCCCCACCCCTAGTGCTTGGTGCAACCCGTGGGAGAGTCCCCTGCCTCTTCCCCAACCATACCTCCCCCTTTCCTAGCTGTCTCTAATCCCTGCAACCTCCTCCTAGCTGTGCCAGCTGGTAGCACACTGGGCAACCACCAAACTTCCAAGCCCAGTCCAGTATCATGGCTGCCCCATACCCTGTGCACCCCACCACCATCCCAAAGATGCCGGCCCTAATGATGTGTGGTCCCATCCCTCTCCAAGTAGGTTTCCTTGGGTGACACACCATTCCCCACTAGTCCAAGATACACCCCTACTGACTAATCAGGTCACCCACTAAGCCTAGATACAGTCCCACAGTAAACCGGTAACCCTGTTACTAGGTGCAGTACAACACAGTAAACTTATAAGGGAAGTGAACAACTCCCTAAGCTCCTCTCTCCAGCCTTTAAATCCAATCCCCAGTGGCTAGAACTACATGAGCTGCACCTGCAGCCTTTTCCTCAATTGCAGGACAGGTGTTCCCCTATAAATAAGCAGAGCTCTGGGAGGTAGGGGTGGGGAGGGTGGGAATAGAGCCTACACCCGACTCTCAATGGAGTGTATCAGCCCTGTGTCTGCCCCTCCAGGCCCTGCAACCAAAGAAACAGCCCCAAGCAAATCCCACCAAATAGGTTTTAAATCAGAAGAAATAAGCCTCCACCAGCGCAGCCTGTTCCACAGTGAAACATCCAACAAATGAGCCCACTTACAGCCACCAAACCAGTTTTCAAACTTCCAACAGCCCAAAAACAATACCCTGCTAGCCCCTTAGAAGTAATAAGAAAGAAAAGAAATAACCTTCTACCAAGTAAAATCCACAAGAAACCCTGTAAAAACAACAAGTAGCAGCTACTGTACTGAAACACATCTGATCCTGTCCCCTTCTAGTTCCTTCTGAGAAGCCAAAGCAACTAACACCACAAACCTGATTCAGCTCTGCCTCCAGTCAATTAGCTGAGTGAGACCTGGCCAGACCATTAACACACTTCCCCCACTATGCACTAACCTTTGCAGCTATTGAAGTCAGCAAAAAGGAATCAAAATTCAACTCAAAGCTCCCAAAATGTTTGCTACCAAAGGAAACAGGTCTCCAATTCAATCAGCTTCACTAACACATCAAAATAGGCTTGAAATTAATAGATATAGGTCTCCAATTCAAATAATCAGCTCCAAGCAAATCCCACCAAATAGGTTTTAAGTCAGAAGAAATAGGCCTCCACCAGCGCAGCCTGTTCCACAGTGAAACATCCAACAGATGAGCCCACTTACAGCCACCAAATCAGTTTTCAAACTTCCAACAGCCCCAAAACAATACCTGCTAGCCCCTTAGAAGTAGTAAGAAAGAAAATAACCTTCTACCAAGTAAAATCCACAAGAAACCCTGTAAAAACAACAAGCAGCAGCTACTGTACTGAAACACATCTGATCCTGTCCCCTTCTAGTTCTTCAAATTGTGTCCCCTTGTTCTTGCACATCTCTTTTTTCTGAAAGATGCTACCCTCTTGGACATTGTTGATTCCACTGAGGTACTTAAATGTTTCTATCATGTCCCCCTCTCCTTTCCTCAAGGGCATACATATTAAGCTCCTTTAGTCTCCCCTCATATGGCTACTCTTGCAGACCCTGCACCATTTTAGTTGCCCTCCTCTGGACTGCCTCCATCCTGTCTCTGTTCTTTCAGAGATGGGGTCTACAGAACTGGATGCAGTACTCCAGATGGGGGTCTCACCAACTGTCTGTACAGAGGGATAACAACTTCCTGTTTCTGCTGGTGTTGCCTCTCCCTATACATCCAGGTATCCTCCCAGCCCACCCTACTGCCTTCTCACATTGCTTGCTAACCTTAAGGTCGTCTGATATGATTACCCCCAGGTCCCTTTCTATTTTTGTTGTTGTTACTACCTCCTCCCCCCATTGTGTAATCTTCCCCTGGGTTTTTGTTTCCCAGGTGCATTATTTTGCACTTCTTTGAATTGAATCCAAGCTGCCATACTTCTGACCATTCCTCCAACCTTGCCCAGTCCCTTCTCATCCTTTCCACGCCTCCTTGTGTATCAACCCTGTTGCAGATCTTTGTATCATCTGCAAAGAGGCATACTTTTCCTTCCAGTCCCTCTACAATGTCACTCATAAAGACATTAAAAAAGACTGTACCCAGTACTGAACCCTGCAGTACCCCACTAGTAACCCCTCTTTCTTCAGAGTGGACTCCATTTACAATTACCTTCTGTGTCCTATTGTCCATCCAATGTTTTAGCCAGGCTACCACCCTGGGACCAACTCCCAGGCTGGTTAATGTGATTATTAATCTTTTGTTTGGGACTGTGTCAAGTGCCTTGCTAAAGTCTAGGTAGGCCATGTCCACAGCCCCTTCCTGGTCTACTACTTTGGTCACCCAGTCAAAGAAATCAATTTGGATTCATCTGACATGACCTTCCCGCTGTGAACCCATGCTGCCTTGGCTCCTGTGCCCCACTTTCCTCTAGGTACTCAACAATTCTTTCCTTCAAAAGTGATTCCATCACTTTCCCTACCACAGAGGTCAAACTGACAGGTCTATAGTTTCCTGCCTCTGTCTTACTCCCACTTTTGTGAAGGGGAATCACATCCACCTTCTTCCAGTCCTCACGTACCATACCATCCTCCCATGATTTATTAAATAGGGTAGTGAGTGGTGTCACTAGTTCTCTCCTTAATTTTTTTAGAATTCTGGGGTGAATTCCATCTAGCCCCACTGCTTTGTCCACCTTTAGTTTTAGGAGTTCTTTCAGAACCCTTTCTTCTGTGAACGGACTGGGATTGAACTCCCCCCATCCAGAGTGCTTCTATTAATTGGCTTAGGCACTTTCCCTTCCTCCTCTTTTGTGAATACTGAGCAGCAGTATTCATTCAGTAGTCCTGCTTTTTCACTGTCCCTCTCTGCCCACCCACCATCCTTTCTATTCAGCCTCACTATCCCTCCCTCTGTACTCCCTGGAGTACTGTATTCAGTTCTGGAGACCCCATCTCCGCAAGGACATAGACAGGATAGAAGTAGTCCAGAGGAGGGCAACTAAAATGGTGCAGGGTCTGCAAGAGAAGTCGTATGAGGAGAGACTAAAGGAGCTTAATATTTATACCCTTGAGGAAAGAAGGGAGAGGGGGGACATGATAGAAACTTTTAAGTACCTCATTGAAATCAACAAGTCCAAGAGGGTAGCATCTTTCAGAAAAAGAGATGTGCAAGAACAAGGGGACACAATTTAAAGATAGAAGGAGGGCGGTTCAGGGGCAATGTGAGGAAGTATTATTTCACAGAGAGGGTAGTGGATGCATGGAACAGCCTTCCTGAGGAGGTTGTGGGCTCTAAAACTGTGGGAGAATTCAAGAATGCATGGGACAGACATAAGGCAATTCTTGCGAGGGGTAGGAAGAAATAGGCTGTTGGTTAACTAGGATCTGTGGCCTATCCTGTAGGTAGGGAAATGGGCAGACTAGATGGGCCAAGCGGTCCTTATCTGCCGTCAAAGTCTATGTTTCTATGTTTCTGTCTTTCTATGCTCCCTGATGTATGTATAAAAGGTTTTATCCCCCTTCTTAACCAAGTTGGCTATCTTTTCCTCAGTTTGAGCCTTTGCAATTCTGACTTCCCTCCCTGCTGCCTTAACTGGTGCAGTTCTCTGTCCTGCTCCTATTCTAAAACATGGTCTGTACTGGAATGGGATGCCATTGTGGCAAAGGGGCATTACGCCACCCTTGCGACCAGCATCAGTGTACACCAGGTCACAAGGGGTCTTGCACCATGATGGAGCTGTAACATCCCTTTCATTGGTATTCCAAAAGCCCCACCATGGCCGTAGCAATGGGGTCACTTTAGACCAGCCCAGAGGTAGTCTGCATCCCTTGTGGCATTGCCCCCTCAAGGTGGGGAACTGGTGGGGGGGGTTCTGTATGTGGGGTCCGGGGGCAGAAGGGACAGGGAAGTGCTATAGAGGTGTTGGGGAGCAAGTGGGTATGCTGAGGCCAGGGGGTGATCCGGTATCCAGTGGGGGCTGCTATTTTTATAAAGAACAGCATACTTCATTATGTGACTGGTGCTAACAAGGGCATCCCCACTGGCTGCCTGATCATCCCCCCACATATCAACTCATTCCATAACACCCCCAATGGCATCCCCTGTGCCACCTCTACCCCAGAGCCCCTCCTGACGTTGATTTCTTTCTTGTGCCTGGTGGGGGGGGACAGATACATGTAGCAAGTCCTGCAGGTGCACCTAGCATTTCGTGCTATCCTGCCTTTGCAGCAGATCATGGGTTTTTGACATAGGAACCCCCATTGCTGTGGAATCAGGTGCATGAACCCTGATACACTGGGAGTGTACCAAAGCCCTAAATTGCTGTAAATGCTTGTAATCTATGGGCTTTTTCAGAATCAGGCCCATAATCTTTACTGCATGGCTTCATATTACTGCTGCACTAACACTAAGGCTATCAGTTGTTTCCTATATTGCCAGGCAGTTGGGCCTACCCTTATTATGCATGTGAAATGGACCTTTTGCACTGTGTGGGATCTGGGGAGGCACAAGCCAAGTTAGCTCTAACAGAGGTATTTACTGTTTGGAAGTTGGAATCGTTCTTACCTTGAGACACCTAGCTGAGATTTGGACACTGTGGACTTCATTTGACCCAAACTGGACTTTCTATACTACAACTATAGGGAAGTGGTTTGTCTTAGTCTTATTTCTTAATAACCATAATCAGTTTTTTTTGGGGGGTAAGAGGTTCTTTCATGTAGTTTCATTCTCCTTGTTGGAATGTCATTTACAGTTGCCTCTATCTTTAGTTTAATCGCTGGAGTGTATGAGATTAGTGGTTGGGTGAAGGTTCCTAATGCTGGTATTCGTGATGTTTCTAGTTTTTGTTACCCCTCCCCTTTTGATTTTTTCCTTTGTCCCCTCCCCTTACCTTAAAACTACTCAAGACATCTCTTTTCCTAGGGAGGCCTGTTCAGCGCAAATGTTTGTTTTTTCCTCTTGCCAGGGATCCCATTAATTCCATCCTAGTTATGCCTGAGGCTGTTAGGGCAGATTGGAGATTTTTCGCACCAGCCATGGAAGGTCTTATGTATATAGTTCTGAACCTAAGGTGGTGGCAACTGAACCAATTTAGGGGTCCTGTTCCCACCCTCCAGAGATTCTAGTTCTGGCTTCCAGTTGCAGCCTAGGCTCAGTTAATTGTTAGATTAGTAGTGTTAAGAAAAGGATATTTTTTTGTGTTTTTCCCTCTGCTTAGGTTCTACTTTCTTTTGTTCTTCATAATGATTGAACTATGTTTTTTGGAAAAAATCAGACATCTACAATGATATCAGTTCAGCATGATGGCAAGGGTTTTAAATTTTACAGCTTGGTGCAGTTGGATCCCTGAGGGAGTCTGGGCCATGGCCCGCAGTTGGTGCTCCACTGTGTTAGTCCTATGGGATGGGTGCTACCAGTGGCAGGCCATGTCTTGCCTGGGGATTCTGGGGTACAGCAGGGACCAGAATCAGATCCACACCATAGTTAGTCATAGAAAATATAATATGACAGATGTCCTGGTGGATATATGGTCCCAGAACATCAATAGCTTAAACAGCCTAATTAAGTGAGCCCACCTCATTCAGCTATTAAAACTTATGGTGGCTGATGTGATTTTACATCAAGAGACCCATTTAAGTGCCCAAGAACATCTTAAGCTTCAATGGGGTCAAAAATATACTGTATATATATCATCATATCCGGGTTGGAGACGCAGAAGGATGGCAGTATTAATCACTACAACTACTCCTTTTACAGTCTCTAAACAATGCATTGACCCACCATGGCCAACATGTTAGGGAAGACTATGCTAGCTTTTGTTTATTGCATTCCTAATTCACTTTAGATAGTTATTGAGTGGGTTCTTAGGGAAACTACTGGATCTTCTAGTTGGGCAAATTAATACTGGCAGGAGATGTGGACCTCACTCTTTCCATTGACTTGGACACCTCCCATCTTCAGAAATATAGGGCTTCCCAGGTTCAAGAAAATTTTAGGACTAATCTGGCCCATCTGTGTTTCATTGATGTCTGGTGTCGATGCTTTTCTTCAGGGTGAACATATACATACTACTTCCCCCTACATGAGAGTCATGCTGGGCTTGACTATTATTTTATAATGTGTGAGCATTTTGACAAGATCTCACTTACTGTCCTCAATTTCCATCTGATCATAATTAAGTTAGATTTAGGTAAAAAATGTTCACAGATGTTTTGGAGGCTAGTAACAGCCTTTCTTCAAGACCAAGCCTTTTGTGGTTTGATACAAGACTGGATCCCACAAACCATGCAAGAAAATAGTACAACTGACATTTCAGCTCTGATGTTGTAGGACACCGATAAAGCTGTACTTTAGGGAGAGGTTATTGTGTACACCACAGACAAACGTTTGATCTTACTGTACCAGACAAGACTCCTTACTGTCAGAACTTCAAACCTTGTAACAACTCTATACTCCAGGTGAGCAAGTGGTCATTGACTGCTTAACAGCAATTCGTCAAGACCCACAGGCAAGTTCGGGTTTATAAATTCAGTATGCACTTGCTTGTCTTAAGCATTCATGTTATTAGGATGGTGCTAGTGGAGCTTGGCCTTTGGCCAGGGCAACCTGTGTGTTGCAACTCTGGGATCCACATTCAGGAAGAGTGTACCATGATTCTCAGGAATACAAAGGATGTTTTGTGAATATTAAAGTGCTTTATACATGGTACCTTCTTCACCAGAGATATAAACCCTCACTGATTATTTGGCATTCCTGTCTCTTCCAGTTTTGAATACAGTCCAAAAGGAACAGCTGCTCACTCCCCTTAGCTTGGAGGACATTTCTGTAATTTTTACCATGGCAAAAATATAAACCCCTCCTGGGTCAGATGGATTTCCAGCAGAATGGTATGAGGCCTTTTCCACAGAGCTGCTCCATGCTATGCACATAGCTTTTCTGGTCATGGCAGGGGGAGAATCCTCTTCTCTGTCTTGGAAATACATGAGCATCTTGACTCTTCTCAAACCAGGTAAGAACCCAATATGCCCTTCTTCCTAGTATCCAAGTTCTATTCTTAACATGGATTATACAATTTTTTATGGGGATTTGGGCCTATCAATTTGAAAACGTTCTATCATCTATAATTCATCTGGATCAGGCCAGGCTTATTTGTAGCTGACATACTTCAATTTCAATTTCATTGAACATTGTTTCTTTTAGATTATGTTTCCACATGCACCATTCTGACTACAGTCCTTAACCTTGATGCAGAGAAGGCATTTAACAGGGTGTCATAGGACTTTCTCTAGGGCACCTTGTCAGCCTCTGAATTTCTGACTGCCTTTGTTACATGGGTCAAGAATGTTTAACATTGCACACAGGTCTATATTAACATCAGTGAGCCTCAAGACTCTCCTATTGCTATAGAGGGGTACAAGGCAGGGTTGCTGTCTGTCTCCTCTCCTCTTTGCAATATACACGGAGCCTGTGGCAGTAAAGTTGCGATACAGCAAGGAGATGGAGGGCATTCCATTAGATAGTGCAGTATATAAAATATCTTTGTATGCAGATAATGCCTTGTTAACTTTAATAAACTCTGAATTCTCTGTTCCTGCTGCCTAGTCTGTCCTTGTTGATCTTATTCCAGTTCCACTCTTAACATTCATAAAATGGAGGTCCTTCTTCTTAATTATTCTACCACTTCTTCCCTCAGAACTCAATATTCCCTATGCAGGAGAGGTGCTAAATTCAAATACTAGGTATACAAATTCCTTACCATCGTGGTCACTTGGAACTTTTAAATTATGAGCCATTGACAATTTTGATCACGTTGGATATAGCCCAAGTTGTCCCACCTGACACTAACATTTTTCCCAGGTGGAGGTGGTTCACATGAATATTGTTCTTCAGTTGTTTTATTTGCTTCAGACCCTTCCAATACTCCTGGTTCCCTATTACTTTCCTTCCTGGCAGAAAGTTATTTCCCATTTTATGTGGGGAGGACACCCTCCAAGAATACGCTGGTCGATCTTGCAGCTCCTGGTAGAGCAAGGAGGGGTAAACTTCTTTAATCTAATAAAACAATGCCCAAGCTTGTCACTTACTGTATGTATTATTTATACTTGACTTAATGCACAGCAGCATCCACCTTGAAAAAAAAAAAATTCACCTTACTGATGTTTTTGATACTGGCCTCCTTTTCTCCGACACCGGGCAATGTATTCCACTGGCAGACTTTTTTTTTTTTTCCCATATAGGTGTTTGTGCTCCTTGGTGTGCTGCAGCTGCCATCTACCACCCTATTGGACTTCAGGGTCATTCTTGTAACACTGTGTGTGTCATGGTGGACCCCTGGAGCCAGCCCAGAGGTATCATCCTGCCACCATCCCAACCTTTTTTCCCTGGTTTTCTCCCCATTACCTGGGGCCCTAGACAGAGAGGCGCACGTGGGTGGAGGTGCATGTGCACCCTCTTGCTCTGGTAATGGTCCCTTCCTCCTACCCCATTGATCTAGTGCCCCTGATTCCCTTGGCTGCACTGCCTCCTGGCCTCTACCGCAAGGCAACCAAGTGCTGAGGGAAGCTCTGGTCCCCTCCCCAGAGAGGAGATCTGCCTGTGGTCAGCTCATCCTGCACCCACTGCACCCTCTCCTCTGTGCTGACCTCCAATGGCCCACACTCACTCCTGAACACAGGTCACTGCATGACAAGAGGTAAGGCATCCAGCACCTCAGCCCTCTGTGCCACTGGGCTGGCTTGACTGGCAGATTTTCCATGGAGCACAGCCAACACTCCTTCAAGCTTGGTTCAAGATACGGAGATCACTACAGTTATCTCACATTTTCTATTATTTTAAATTGCTCTCAGTGGATGTGGCATTTCTCTCAGCTGATATAGACCATACTTTTAGGAGGTGACACCAATTTGGCCTTACTTGGATTTACCAATTTCTTACACCCCAAGGAGTGATCTCATTTGAGGAACTGTGGAAGAATTATGTACTTACTGGCTGGGAACATTACACATTCCTTCAAACCCATACCCATTTTCTGCATAAATCCTCAGATCGATCTTGATTGATTGATTCTGCACCTTTACTTTACCAAACAATCAGTGTGGTGTTTCAGAGAATGTCCTGGCCACATTTAGTAATTGGCTCTTTTTATTGAGCCTTGCTGGTTTGCATAATTGATTCCACCACGTCTATTCTTGATATGTGGAATCAAGATTTGCAAATGGATATCTCTTACTTTTGCTGGGCGTGATCTACTCTCCTGGGTTTTAAAGTCACTTTTTCTTCCCATTGGAGGGAGTTTGCCTGGAAATGCTGTAGCAGATATTTCTGCAGTCTAGCAACTTTATGTAGGTTTTTGCTACTTAGTTACAGTCAGTGTTGGTGGCCGTGTAGAAACACTTCAGCAGACCAGGTACATCTTGTTTTTGGAACTGCCTCATTTTGGCAATGTTTTGGAAGTCCCTGCCACAGGAGCTCAAAGCTCTTTCAATCCCATCAGACTTGTTGAATCCACAAATGGTTCTTCTCTCTATTCATCTTCCCTCAGTAATTCTGTCCATAGAGACAATGGTTCTTGTATATCTTTTAGCTGCCAAAAAGGTGATTGCCACCTTTGGAGGCAATTTAGGGCTCCCACTGTACAAGAATGTCACTCCATAGTAACAGATAGTTATCATATGAAAAAATCACAAATACTCCTTAGAATCAGATGGAACAGATTACCACAAAATGGCAGCAATAGCAAATCTATTCTATCTCTTGAGACCCTGGATGGATAAGTTGAGCATTTCTACAGACAGAGCTGAAGCATTCTGGGACACGCTTTCTTGGGGATTGTTAGTGTTCTGGTCTCTGCTTAGACACTACTTCTGGTGGTTTCCACAGCCTGTTCCCTTTGGAGTGGGCTGTGGAGTTATTTGCAAATTACCCCTCTATATAACTGCACCAATTAATGAAACAGCTGTTCTGCCCTACCAAGCAGTATTGGGGAAATAGGAAACTTTATTTATTTATTTGAATTTCGGATTTACAGACCTTTGAGTCAAGGACTCATTTACAAAGGCACCTCATCAGGAGAGACAAAACAACAATAGAACATAATAATACATTAGAGTTTAAAGAGCAACCGGTGTTACAAACATCCACTGGTGGTACAAAGGTTTCAATTGTGCAAACAAGCTGGCATATCATAGGTACATGGGTACCATGTCTGGTGAAGAAAGAGACATATTTTATTACAGTAATCAAGTGCAAATTTTTTTTTTTTAATCACAGGATTCAGAGAGAAACCCACACATAATTCCCATGAAGGCTGAGGTATCTTGGGGGATCATTTCATGCATGGGGATCATTGGTCCTGAGGGGAAAGGGAGTTACGTGCAATTGCAGCAGTGGGAGTTGGTCATGTGACTTCAGATGGCAGTCTTAAATGGGCCTAGTTTGGTGCAATCAGCTATATTGGCTGGGAGTGCATTGAACCAGGAGGGGGGCTCTGTAGCTGAAAGCTCTCTGGACCAAAGTTGTCCTTGCCCTTGGGACAGTGAGTGAGGTTTTGTCTGTGCTATGGGTGGACACTGAGTGGGATGTCCATTGGACAGAGGCAGATACCATGGGGGGGAGAGTCCAAGCAGTGTCTTTTTTACAAGGAGGCAGGTTTGATAGCGGAGCCTTTCTTCTAGGTTGAGCAGGTCAGTGGAGGAGTATAACAAGCAGGTGTGGGTGTGCCTTGGGGCCCCTATAAGAAGCCAGCAGGCCTTATTTATGGAGAGCTGGATTTTTGTAAGGGCAGTACTGTCCGCAGCAGCAGCATACAGTAGTAGCCACAGACATTGCCAGCTATTTCCCAACATTTCAGTGATATTTCTAGAGAAATCTCTGGCTTTCTGCATTTCCATAGTAGGGGCAGCAGAGAGAAACTCCTTAGAAATTTCACAAAATAGCTGACAATGTCTGTAGTTATTACTGAGTCAGACCATAGTTGACTAGCGACAGGACTGATGAGGTAATTGCTAGTCTGAAAGCATCTTGTGGAAGGCAGTCCCTGTGCTAGTATAACAACCCAATTTGAACATTGGTAGCTCTAGAGAGGGCACTGATGTGGGAGTGAAAGGTGAGAGCTGAGTCAAAAGTGACACCCAGGTACTTGTAGGAAGAGACCTGCTGTATGGGTGTACAGTGTTAGGAAGGATCATGAGGGGGAAGCCCACTGGCTTTACTTTGGCGGTGTGTGAAATGCTTAGCCTTGGTCTTTTTAAGGTTCAGTACCAGTCTTTGGGCAGTGAACCAGTGCTCTGCCTTCTGAAATGCTTGTTGGAGAGTAGACTGGAGTGCAGTGGGGTTGGGGTCTGATGCGAATAGCACTGCATCATCCACATAGAGAATTATTTTGCTAGGGCATATGGATGGGAGTGAGTTATGATATAGGCTAAAGAGCAGGGGGCCTAAGATGGAGCCCTGGGGAACACCAGAGAGGACAGGGAGCATGTCAGATTGGGTGCTGTTGATTTTAACACACTGTGTTCTGCCAGAGAGGTAGCTGGTGAACCAGGTGAGGGGACCAGGAGAGAAACCAAGGCATCTGATGGATTCAAGCAGGAGGGGGTGACAGACCATGTTAAAGGCCTTGGAGAGGTCAATGAACCTGGCCCCACTGGCTGGTGTCAAGAGCGGAGTGCAGGAAGTTAGAGAATTCAAGTAAGGCTGTAGTAGTGCTGTGGACAGCACAAAAGCCATGTTGTTCAGGGCATAGGATAATGTGCTTGTCCAGGTATTCCGTGAGTTGGCTGGCTACTATTTTTTCCAGAGTCTTAGAAAGTGGGGGGAGGATGGAGATATGTCGGTAGTTACTAGGGGTGGACTGATCACCACTTTTTAGAATGGGGGTGATGATGGCTGTTTTCCAGGTGCTGGGAAACTCCCCCAGGCACAGGGAACAGTTAAGCAGTTCAGTGAGGGGGACTAGGATTGTGTCCATGGTTAGTTGAAGGAGTTTGGTATCCATTGGGTCAGAGTCAGGGCTGTTACTATTGACGGCTTTAAGGATGAAGGGTCTGGCCTCCAGTGGGGAGATGGTACATAGGTAGAAGGGGGGACAGTGGAGGGTGGGCATTGGTGAGACAGGGACAGGGTCAAAGAAAGTACTAGGTGGGACAGAACTTAGATCTGAGAAGGTGTGGTTTAGGCAGTCTGCAAATTCCAAGGGGGTTAGCACAGATAGTACTTTTGATGGAGAGTTGGGATGGGTGGGGAGAGCGGGTTTTCCCATTCAGCACTTTTACATTGTTCCAAAAGTTTCTGGTCGATCCCCAGGATGAGGCAAGGGTGGACTGGTAGTACTGGGCTTTTGCTTGCCGAATGGCCCAGGAAACTAGGTGGATATAGCTTGAATTTGAATGATAAGTTTATTCATAGTCAAAAACACTTGGACTTGTTTTATTATGTTGGATTTGTGTCTTTTTTAATGGCAGTGTATTATAAGCTGTTCGTATTATTGGATGTCACAATAAAATAAAAAAAAAACAGTTTGGGTATTTCTTCTCTCCTACCATCCTTTTATAGGCACCATATACTGCTCTTTCTGCAAAATGCTTCTTTATTTATTTATTGAATTTTGGTAACTGGGTGAACCCACTGGAACCAGAAGTCCCTTTTTCAATCAATCAATCAGTCAATCAATCAATCACATTTTATTTTTAAAAAGACGCCTTTCGATATGATCAAGGCACCTGTACAAATACGAACATTAAAATAAAATCAATACATAAAATCACCAGTCTCAAACACAATCCAGTCACAATCCATAAAAACATAATAAATGCAGCTGAACAATGTTAGCCATCAGTATCAGAAAAAGCAAGGCAAAACAGATAGATTTTTAGTTCTGTTTTAAAACCTTTTCAGGGACTACCCAGAGTTAATTAAGAGCATGAACTCATACAATGAGGATACAATACTTCATGTAGCATGGGTTTAAAATACTGACAATTTACAGACAGTTGATGGAGATAATGTGGACATTATGCATTACCAGATTAGTTAACTGACTAGTACCATACATGACCCCAAAAAACTGGAGGGATGTAAACACAATACTTAGCATACAGTGCATCAAAAAACAATTGCAGGGTTCAGTGCAATAAGATAAAAATGGAAGTGAATCAATGATAGCAAGTGCAATGCAAGCTTACTTTGAGTGTTCTAGTTGTCTGTTGCCTGAAGGAGAAATCTTTGTTAGTGTTAAGCCTTTGTAGGTATTTTACAACCTACCTAGAATTATAGACTTTCTCTACCACAGATAAAAATTAAATAAAACTGGCAGAGTAACCACCATGATTCATGGTACCTGTTGTAGTAGTGTTTGAGTCTGATGTATATCTAAGAATGGCTGCAACATAAACTCCTAAAGTCTCTTACTTTTGTGCAAACCATTTAGCCAAAATAAAACACTTTTTGATCTCCTCCATCCAGGAGTGACATGATAGTATTCTGGTCCCAAGTAGGTGGTCTGTTGATTCATTTCACTTCCTGATGTGCTGATCCCATTCCTCTCTCAGATGTTTTATATTGACTAAAACACAGAGAATGGCGTGGCACACCGTTGAAGTGAATAGAGCAATTTGTTTTTCTTTTTGTTGATGTACTCTGATGACTATTTTGACATTAATGAAAGCTACCACTCAACTAACAAGGTCCTCTCTAACCTTCCAAACGTGTAGTACTTCCACTAATACTGTAATTACTTGCAAGATTTAGTGCTTGAAGGACCTACATTTTATTTTAAAGCTATTTACCCTGATGAAGTGTTTCAATTGTTGTATTGGTATTAGGGTTTTTACTTCTGCAGGACCAAACAATCTACTGTAGATACGTTTCTGCTGTAAACTGGGGCTCACGTTATTTTGTACCCTCTTACTTATTTAGTTCATTTGTTTCTGACTTCACAAACTTACCCTTTGGATTGAAATTGTATTCTGTAATTCAAGTTAATAAAGGATGCTTAAGTTTTCTTTGTTCAGCAAGGCTCTTAATTTCACAAGAAACTAGATCTCAAAATAGGTTGCTATACAACCCCCCATTCAAAAATGTATTGCATATTGAGCACTATTGTTTAAAGGCCCTACCTTCTACAATTCGCTACTAAGTGATGTTGTTAATTGTTCTAAGCTAAATACTTTTAAAACTGGCTCAAAAAATGGCTATATAATAGAATGAATTGCACATGTCACTGAATGTTATTGCTTCATGCTGTATATGTTGTCATGATGTCTTAATTATATTTTGTAATCAGTATTTGTTTTGAGTAGGTTTTTGCTGTGTACTTGTCCCTAGTGAAAACAGGTATATTGCTCATCTGTTAACAAGTACTGTATAACAAATAAATTGAAATTAAATGAAACTTCAATAACAAATAATTATTACCCAACATATTTTCTATCTGAAACATCTAAAGTTATAATTTTTTTTTTTGGAGGGGTTTATTTGAATTTTTAAGTTTACATATCTTGTATTATTGTGTTGCTTTAGTTGTACTGTAGTGGCATGTGCTAGCCTATAATCCCCACGGTGGTGCACTATTAATTCTCCTCTCTTCACGCCCTCTGCCCTTTTTATCCTCCCCCTCTCCATTATGATGCATACCAATGCTGTAGAGCATTAGGAATTGCTCGAAGGTGAGGGAGGAGGGTGGGGGGCTGTGAACTAGGGAGGATGGACGATGGGGGCCTTCGTGTTGGGGTAGTTAGATCTAGAAGGCACCCTGGTGTGAAATGGAATCCAGATCATGGTTCGTCATGTCTGGTGCCCATACCCAAGGGCACTACAGAATTTAGAAGGCAGATGGGCTTGACAGCCTCCGAGGTTCGTTCAACTCGGGTGGTGTTATGCAATGCTAGGTCCATCAGAAACAGGACTGGCATCATTGCTAATCTTGTTGGTTCAGTGGACTTAGCTTGCATCACCAAGACCTGGATGGATGAAAATTCAGGCTCCACATTGGAAGTCATGACTCCAGCCGGGTACTCGGTGATACACCGCCTGAGATTGGACTGTAGGGGTGGGGGAGTTGCAGTCTGTTTTAAGACAGAATTGGGCCTCACGAGTGTGGTAGTGGGGTAGGCTGAGTCCTTTGAGTGCACAGTTGTAGCGGGTGTTGGCGTTCGAATTGTACACATCTACCATCCACCAGGAGATGGGAAATGGTTCTTACAGGAAGTGGCAGACTTCATCGTTGACATGTCTTTTGAGTCACCCAGATTGATGGTTCTGGATGACTTCAGCACCTGGGTCGATGATGAACTCTTGCAATTTGGTAATCACTTCCTCTAATTAATGATTTCTTTAGGCTTTACACAGGTGGTTTCCACTGCTACTTACAAATCTGGACACTCCTTGGACTTAGTCTTTCTCCTAAGGATTGATGTTTTCGATTTGGAGGTGGAACCAGTCGTTTGGTCGGACCAGTACACCGTGAGGTTCAATTTTAGTATCCCTCTGAGAAGGTCTACCCCTGTGGAGATGGTAAGATACCACCCTTTATGGGACATTACTCCCCAAGGCCTTGAGGTGGTCCTTGACCTCTTGTCCCCCGCGTTGGCCAGCAGTGGTCCAGAGACCTTGGTGACGGCCTATAACAGGGCTGTTGCATTGGCTCTGGATACTATTGCTCCTGTTTGTGTACTCCCCCTTTCCCTTCATCCCAAGGCACCCTAGTTTGATGGGATATTGAGGGAGATGCGGAGACAGGGGCGAAGATTAGAACACTGCTGGCACAGATCTGCCCTTGATGCCGACTGCCTTAGGTTGATAGACCATTATTCTGTCTATCAATCTGCAATCTCCCATAAGAAGGCAGAATTCCTGTCCAGGGAGATTGCAGCTGCCAGGAATCGACTGGCTCAGCTTTTTCAAACTATAGACAGGCTGTGCAACCCAGCTTGCCTACAAGTTCGGAAAGCTTTTCGCAATTAGAGCACGAGGAGATCGCTTGTTTCTTCGCTAATAAGGTGGCCGCCTTCAGGGCGGATCTGCATGCAGCAGCCTCTAAGGAGGATACTGTTGAACAACATGAGTTCACGGTACCTCAGTTTTCTTGATGTTCCTTCAGCAGACCTGATTTCGTGGATGTCGTGAGGATTATCCATGGTGTGTGCCCTACGAGCTGTAGTTTGGATCCTGGACCGACTTCCCTAATATTGGGTTGTTGTGACACTATCGGTCCAATCCTTGTGCAAATAGTCTGGTGTTCCCTGGAATTGCTTGAGTTTCCTAGCTCCCTGAAAGAGGTGGTGGTGACACCCCTCTTGAAGAAAGCTACCTTGGATGCAGACTGTTTCTCAAACTACAGACCCATCTCAAACCTACCCTTTATTGGGAAGGTGATTGAGAAGGTAGTGGCGGTCCAATTGGAGAACCATTTAACCATCCATGACATCTATGAACCCTTCCAATCCAGTTTTCATAAAAGACATAGCACCGAGACTGCGATGGTTCAGGTGCTTAATGATCTCTTGAGGGCAAGACACCGGAAGAGACATTCTATTCTAGTTCTTCTTGGTCTCTCGTCAGCTTTTGACACCGTGGATCATGTGGTGTTGTTAGCATGCCTGAGGCAGATTTGCAGAATATCGGGAATCATCCTTCGATGGTTCACCTTATTTCTCACTGGGAGATCACAAAGAGTTGTGTCGGGTCTTTTTTCCTCTAGCCCAAGTCCTTTCTTGTGTGGGGTGCTTCAGGGTTCTGTGCTATCTCCCATGTTATTCGCAGTGTATATGCTACCCCTCGGAGACATTATAAGATGGTATGAGATGAGGTTTCATTGCTATGCATATGACACCCAGCTATACCTGTCTTTTGCTCCTGACCAGGATGGAGCTCTGTCGGTGTTTAACAACTGTCTGAAAGAAATCCAGGATTGGATGGATTCTAGTTGGCTGAAGTTGAACTCAGAAAAGACAGAGGTTTTGGTAGTGGATCCGGGGCTGCCGGATAGAGAGGTCGCCTGTTGGTGCACCCTCAGGAATTTTTCTTGGGGGGGGGTGTCACTTCCGATCTCTGAATTGGTGCATAACCTAGGGGTTATCTTGGATGACAGTCTGACACTACAGTCACAGGTGTCAGCAGTCATCAAGACTTCCTTTTACCACCTTAGGAATATTGCTAGAGTGAAGCACCTTCTTCCGTCTGACACGTTACCAACGCTGGTCCACGCCTTCGTGTCCTCACGTTTGGACTACTGCAACTCCCTGTATTTTGGGCTTTCTGGGGTTGAAATCTGCCACCTTCAGCTAGTGCAGAATGCAGCAGCCTGGGTTTTTACTGGGACAAGCAGGTCTTGTCACATTACCCTGGTGCTGCGCGATCTGCACTGGCTCCCCGTTTGGTGGTGGATCACCTTTAAAGTCTGTTTATTGACTTTCAAAGCCCTACGTGATCAGGGTCCAACCTCTCTGAAAGATCTTCTAGCTCTTTATTGCCCTGGCCGATTGCTCCACTAGGCTGATGAGGGGTTGCTAGAGATTCCAAGAGTGAGTCTAAATTCATCTGGTTGCAGAGCCTTTTCTTATGCTGCTCCCACTCTTTGGAATTCTCTACCCCATTGGTTACAGCAGTGCACCTCCGTGGAGGAATTTAAGAGGGGTTTAAAAACTCATTTTTATCAAATTGCTTTCTTATAATATTGACTGTGTTCAAGTTGCTGATGAGACTGTAGTTTTATTTGTGTTTTATATTGAATTATAATGTTTGATTTGTATTATGTGTCTTGTACTGCGCCTTGAAAATCTGAAAGGTGCTTTAGAAATAAAATTTATTATTATTATTATTACTAGAAAAGATTGTGCATGGCCAAACTGAGCATTTCCTGACTGTACACAATATACAGTTGCAGACAAAGAGCTGGTCACATATTTCCGGATGCAGTATTTTCCCCATATTTCTAAAGAGGTTGTCTCTGGTGTCCCTTTAGTGGTACTACAGGCAAGCAGGGAATGTCTTTAGAGATGTCTCAGGAATTTCAGGAAATATATACCATGTCAATGGCTGCAACTGTACTTTCCACCATCACTCTGGATTCCAGTATCTGAGTGAGCAATAAGACACATTGGGATGTGCATTAGGCAGTTCTAATGCATGACATGGGGTTTAATAAGGGGGCCTTGTGCCTTCAGACTCTGGCTGTGCATCAAAACTCCCTAATGCTTATCCCCGGAATGTCTTATTGCACTTATAAAATGGGCTTTTTAATATGGCAGAAAAAAAAAATGAAAATAAAGGACAGGATTTTCAAACTGCCCAAAATGGGCGCAAGTGCCTGCACTGTGCACATGAGTTGCATCAAAGCACAACCTTGCTATAGTCAAATGAGATATGTGATCATGCATCCTGTCTGAATATAGAAAATGATGTGGGCAGCACAAAGGGGGCTACTGAAAATACACCAGTGCATCCCCCTATGCAGTCTGAATACCTGGAATGGGGATGTGTGGTGCATCCCCAGGATGCACCAGGCACAACTCCCAGATATTCAGACCATGGCATGCAAATGGGGCCATTAGTCATGCAAGGTGCAAATGGGGCCATTTGCATGTCATTATGGGCCATTTGCAAGCCTGGGGCAGGGATGCACCCTGCAGAATGCCCCGGGTTCCCTGCATCCTTTGTGTCCCACAGAAGCACTCCATCACACCCTGGTAGTCTAGTGCCCCCCCCACCCATCCTCGATCATATAATAAAATAAATCCCCCTGCCCTGGTAGTCCAACGGCACCTCCTCCCTTCCCTGAAATCTGTCCAAATCAATAATGAACAAACGAAAATCCATGGTAGTCTAGTGGTACCCCCCTCCCAGCCCTGATCATGGCAAAACATGCAATCCCATATTTCCCTGGTAGTCCTGTGGACCCCCCACCCACTGAGTCACCCACACCCCACCCCACTCCTCCCATCCCAGCATGGCCATTACAGTCGGCAGGAAGCAAGACCCACTCACACACCACCACGGCTGCCCACCAACTGCACTGTCACTAAATGGCAGCTTACAGTAAGCACTGCAATACCATTGGTCAACATCATCGACCAATGGGCTTGCAGTGAGTACTGTAAGCTTTCACTCACAACCTTCTGACATTCACAAATGGTAAAATCCAGCTTTTATGACAGCAGATGCCTGAGCATCCAGTGTCAAGCCTTCATCGAGAATCATGCCCAGATCCTTCACCCATGTGGAGGGAGTCAATTGGGACCCCTCCCAGTACAAGACCAGGGGGTCTCCCAAATTTCCACCCCTCACCACCATGTCCTGGATCCACCGCCAGTACCTCAGTCTTGTCTGGGTTAAGTCGCCACCATACTGGTCTCATTCTGCCCCATGTCATATGGAGTTAGCAATTCCAGCTAATTTCTGAAAGAGTCCACACTCTCTGCTGCTACTGCAGCCTCATCTGCTAGCCTATTACACAAGCTCAATAATGTTTGAATCAGTGTGGCAGGATGTTGTTTTCAGAAGCACATTTAGGTATATCTTTATGTATAGTATGTTAGTTCATTTTCTACCCCCATCCCCCGAGGTCCTCTGTGCAGCCAGGAAACTGATTCTTCCTGGGGGACTGATTCTAATTATTTTCTATACCTTATATGTACTATAAGACTGTTACACTATAGATAACAAACTCTGTGTTAGATCCTACACTCTGGCCTGTCACATTGGCCCTCTCTGTAAATGAAGCAGTAGGGTAAAACTGCTTGTGTTGTGCTATATGATAGAGTCACATAAAACCATGAGCACAGGATGTGTTCTTCCATTGAATCAGGGTGTGTGTGTTTTTATTGAATCAGTAATTGTTAAGAATGGTACTAAAATGATGGTACTTACCAAGAAGATGGTATCCCATCACCTCTCTGTTTTGGAGAGCTTTTCCTGATTTGGAAATAGGGAAGACATTTGGAATGGACTTTGGTGTTGCAATAAAATGAGTCCATGTAGAAACAGACTGCTGCTTCAGGAGATTGTATTTTCAAATTCAAACAGAGTAATTTGCATATGCACCACTTTCATCAGGTGATTATGTGGGGCAGGTTAGCTGACTATGTGGGCATGGAATATAAAGGGAAGCAGGAATTCCTGCAGTTAGTTGTCAGTCAGTCTTGCTGGTGGAAGGACTGTGAGATAAGGCAGAGTAGCAGGGCCAGGCCAGGTCCTGTGAGGTAAGATGGGTTGCAGTCCTTACTGAGCTGAATGCTCTAATCACAGCCATTGGATTTGAAATTCCTAGGCCATTAGGAGTTTTGCTAATCCTGACATTGTCTAGCCACTTTGCTATACAATGCTG
Organism: Neoceratodus forsteri; assembly: GCA_016271365.2. NCBI lineage: Eukaryota > Metazoa > Chordata > Ceratodontiformes > Ceratodontidae > Neoceratodus > Neoceratodus forsteri. The sequence goes on along the minus strand of CM057449.1, from coordinate 563,677,627 downwards.
GATGCTGTTGAATCTGCACTTCAAGAGAAACTTTTTGAAAACAAAAGAGCTGTGATCATTGCAATTCTTGCTGGTAGCATGTCAAGCAAGTGAAGGAATTATGTCAACACCAATTTGAGAGACATCAAGTGGGCGATAGCAATTATGGTGACCGTGAAAGTATGGCAATGGTAATAATGGCAATACTGGAGTCCCCCCATCCCTGAGATGCTACGACCTTGGAGTTGGTTATTTTAGTAAGGGGGTGCGGGGGGAATCCCCTCACAATGGGGGTGGGGGGCAAAGACCCCCACAGAAAAGAAATAGTCACCATTATTGCGGTCGAGTACTTATCATCGCCATTATTGCCATCACCGAAGGGTCCGTCACCATATTTGTCATCACCTTAATTCCATCACTCAAGTGACATGAAGACATTCTGGCCTCCTGCATCTTCCATACAACCCACCTGCCACAATTAGGGAAAAAAAAGTATCCAGAATTTTTCCTTATCCTTCCTCCTAAGAGCTTTAGTTTGTGCCTGCTTATCATATGCTCTATTGGTATTTAAGGTCCACTGTAAAAACCCATTTCAAAATTTGAAATATTATCATCTCGTTGCTTTTCTATTCTCCAATGTGACAATGTCTAAGTGCTCCAATATCTCCTTCTAATACATTTTGTAGCCATGTGTTGCACCCTTTCAATTTCTGTAACATGTTTTTGTAATGTATTGACCAAAATGGCATGCAGTATTCTGAATGAAGCTTCACTTGTGCCTTGTGCTCTGTCAGTATCATTCCCATTGCTCTCAGTGTTATTCCTTTTTTATGGAACCTAGCATCCACTTGGCATTGCTTACTGCAGCTGTACATTTCTGGTAATTTTTCCAAATATTACCACCCAAAATTCTCTTACATGGTCTTTAACCATTAACCTCTTACAGTGCAATTTTATATTTCAGACCCCTGCTTGTTTGCACTTAGGTATAATACTTCATACTGTGTGAGATTAAATATTATCTGCTACCTATTTTTTTAATCCACAGATGTATTAAGATTTTTCTGTAGCCTCTTACCCACCCTCCCCCCAGAGTCCACCACTCTTGCCATCTTTGTCGACTCTGAAATTTTAGTCATGCTACTTGTGACCTATTTATCTAACTGGCATTGTATCTCCTTTATTGTTGATGACATTTATCTTGTTCTAGTCTTGTACCAAAGGCTTCCTATTGCTTGCCACTGACTCCACTCCTTATGGAGCTGCTGTTTCAAGTTTCAGTAATGTTTACTGTTACTGTATGTCTTGCCTATCTTCTTGTCATAGACATGGAACCTTTGCAAACAAGCACTTGTGCTCAAAGGTGTTTTTTTTCTGAATGACAAAATAAATGCATAAATATATAAAGATGTTGAAAGGAGAGGTCACACAACTGACCTTCCCACTCGTGACCTGCTCCCACTAGGAAAGGCTTGCCAAAACATCACCTTCTGCTTCCTACCCATTGACCAGTTTCTGATCCATCTTTTAAGATTCATTAAATCCCATGCTTTCTTACTATGCAGATGGTAATACTGAGTTGGGGGTGCTGTCTACCTGTGGGAGGAATGTAGTAGTCCAAGCAGTAATATTTTCACTTAGGTGGCCACATATAATGGTGCACTTGAAATAGTACAGTGGGAGGGGAGGATGCACACAATTTGGCTTACATAGGGAAGAAAATAGGAAATTGGCCCTTCCCATTCTTATGGTACTGACTCACCTCATTGAGGCACTTAGACCCACTGGCTCTTTCTCCCTGTCTCTAATCCTGTCTCCACCATGAAAGGATTGGGCAAAAGAACTCACATGCTGGATCTGGCAAGGTTCTTCTGTTTGGGGATTGCAGACCTTATCTGGTCATAGAGCGATACTAAGTGTCTGAAAGAGAATGAACTTCAATTTGTAAATCGTCAGTGACTCTCTTTCATCAGAGCAATCTTTTAGAGGTGTTGTATTATATTTTCATTGATTATTGCCTCAGATATGTTAACATACTGACATAGTATTCTAGTGACTGAAGGGACACAGGGCCCATCTTTTCCATCCCTCTTACTGAATGTTGGTGATTATACCTTAATTTGTATATAGACACACATCTTTGCTTATCAGCTGGAAAGCTACCCTTGCTCATGCTGTGTAATAAAACTGAATTTAAGGAATAATTTAATGATAGAGGATACAGAAGGATGCATATGTTATATTTGTGTACTCCAACGCATGTAGTTAAGTTTGCATTTAGCAAAATGTGATTAAGTGCTTGACAGGAGGGCTAATGAGTTTTGGATTGATTTCTGTCTTCAGCAATGCTACCACTATTTTTGACAGGCATGATTTATAAGGTATGCTATGAGCCTGTTCATGAGAGAGGCTGTTTATTCTGGTTGACTGACGAGGTTACAAATGTTCCCATGAGGAAGTACAGATGGCAAGAAAAGGTGTAATTTCTGAAGCCATCTTTCAATGTCTCTACATGTCTCTTACAAATTTGTAACCAAAGAGCTTAGGAAACTAATGAGGGCAGGGTGACTCATAAATTGTTTTTGTGACCTCTGACCAGCAAAATGCTTTGAAGAAAATGTATGACAGAAAACAATATTGTTTAGTGAATTAATCATTAATAAACCTTATAAAGAATCACACTTATGAGGGATGCCACTAAAAGTGTTTGTTACTCGTTAAGTTGGTTGCTCACTTAAGACCAAATGTATTTTGTTGTGGGTCAAGTGACACATAAGGATAAGCTGATCTATTTTTTAACTCTGCAAGCCTGAGGTAAGGCAAAGACTTCCAAAACCAATACTGGGAATAAATATTTTCTTGTTCTAGAAACAAATATTCATATCCTTGGAAAATCCTAAAAAGAAAAACAATAACATGTGTCATTCTAAATAATCTTGTTGTTAAAGGGACACTGTCAACCCATTTTGCAATGTATTATTTCTAGTTAAAAACATACATTTTATGATTGCTTGCCTACACTAAAATTCATTGATGTTTTTTTTTTTCTGCTTCCTTTTCAGTAAACAGAAATGCATGCTTATGGTGTAATTATATGACAGGTATCTGTTCTGAGCCAATCAGAACACAGAAAAACTGTCAGTTATTGTCCCACAAACAACTACAATCACATTTTAGACATGCCCACAGTAGATTGTCCACATTTTGCGATTATACTTAACTTTGTTTTGTTTCAAATCATTGATCTACTCTAACTGCATACTTCCTGAACCTTGGGAACAACACCAAACAGTGCAGCCACTCAAGATGATATAATCTGCTCCCCTCCCACTGCATCATGAGTGGCTAGACTCTGTTGGGGGTGTTCCCAAATGCAAGAAAGCTATACCTGTAGTGGGAGTTGATCAAGGAAGGTAAACAAGTTTTTGTTTGGTAGCACCAGTATGGTGGACAGAAGAAATGGAATCAGAATCAAACTACCAGCTACATCAGCAGTATCTACAGAATGTGAACAATCAATAACAATAACAATAATAATATACTTTATTTTTACTGCACCTTTCTAAAATCAAGGCGCCTTAATAGTGAAATACAGGAGAATAAAATAGGATGCAATAAAACCATCAATTCAATAAATACAGGGTTTCATAAAATTCAGTAAAATACCATCAGGTAGTGTACGCCTGAAGCCACAGGTGGGTCTTGAGGGACTGTTTAAATCCTTCCACCGTCGTACACTCCTGAAGCTGATGGGGTAGAGAATTCCAAAGGACTGGGGCCACATACATAAATGCATGAGCCCCCGAGGATTTTAAGAAAACCCTTGGAATCTCTAGCAACCCCTTGTCAGCTGAGCGGAGTGATCACTTGGGGCAGCATGGTACCAAAAGCTCTATCAAGTAGTCTGGGCCCAGTCCATGTAGGGCTTTATAAGTCAGACATCTGACTTTAAAGGTGATCTGCCACTGTACTGGCAGCCAGTGCAGCTCGCACAGCATCAGGGAAATATGACAGGTCCGAGGAGTACCTGTCAATAACTGGGCTGTAGCATTCTGTACTAGCTGCAAGCAGTGGATATCAACCCCAGGCAGCCCAAGATAAAGGGAGTTGCAATAATCAAGGCACAAGGTCACAAAGGTGTGGACCAATGTAGGCAGGTCACCAGACAGAACCAGGTGCTTAATCCTGGCGATGTTCCATGGATGGTAAAAGGAAGATTTGATGACTGTTGACACCTGCAACTGCAGTGTCAGCCCATCGTCAAAGATCACCATCAAGTTTCACACACGTTCAGAGGTAAGGAGCTGGGAACCATCAAGAAAAAGTACTGAAGGTAAACCAGCTCCCATCCCCTCTATCCAGAAAACAGGGTCCACAACCATCACCTCAGTCTTCTCTGACTTCAACCTCAGCCAGCTCGAATTCATCCAATCCTGGATTTCAGTGAGGCAGTTGTTAAATACTGAGAGAGCTTTATCCTGATTGGGTGCAAAAAATAGGCAGAGCTGGGTATCATCAGCATAGCAGTAAAACCTCAGCTCATACCTTCTTACAATGCCCCTGAGGGGCAGCATATACACTGTGAACAACACCGAACCCTGAGGTACCCCACATGACAGAGAGACTGGGTCAGAGGAATACATCCCCGACACCACCCTCTGTTCTGCCGGTGAGGAAAGATCTAAACCACCTGAGGACTGTACTAGACAGACCACAGATGAACCTCAGGTGTTTGAGAAGGACCCTATGGTCCCCAGTGTCAAACACTGATGAGAGATCAAGAAGAACCAAGATGGAATGGCTCTTCTGATCTCTTGCCATCAGAAGATCATTGAGCACCCGAACCAGCACAGTCTCGGTGCTATGCCTCTTTCGAAAACTGGCTTAGAGAGGTTCATAAATGTCATGGATGGTCAAATGGTTCTCCAGTTGTAGGGCTATTACTTTCTCAATCACCTTCCCCACAAAGGGAAGGTTAGAGATCGGTCTGTAGTTAGCAGGACAGTCTGGGTCCAGAGAAGCTTTTTCAGGAGGGGTGTTACCACCACCTCCTTCAGGGAGCTAGGAAACTCACCCAATTCCAAGCAGCACCAGACTATCCATGCTAGGACTGGGCTGATGGTATCACAACAACCCTTAATCAGGGTAGCTGGGCCCAGATCCAAACTACAGCATATAGGGTGCATACCCTGGACAATCCGCATGACATCAATGAGCTCTGGCCAGTTAAAGAAACTCCAGGAGAATTGAGGGACAGCGACTGAGTGCTGATCCATGACTTCTCCCATAGAGTATGCTGGTTGAAGCTCCACCCTGATGTCATCCACCTTAGCTGCAAAGAAATGAGCAAGCTCTTCACACTCCACTTGAGAAAAGGCTCTTCAAAGCTGTAGGCTGGCTGGGTTGCACAGTCTTTCCACAGTTTGAAACAGCTGAGCTGGTTTGTTCTGAGTAGTCACAATCTCTTCAGACAGGAACTCTGCCTTCTTACGGGTGATTGCGGAATGATAGACTTGATAGTGTTCTATCAGTCTAAGGTGGTCAGCATCTAGGGTGGATTTACACCAGCTACACTCTAATCTTCATCCTTGTCACCGCATCCCCCTCTGTTTCATCAAACCAAGGGGACCGAGGGTGAAGAAGGAGAGGACAAACACAGACAGGAGCAATGATATCCAGAGCCAAAGAGATAGCCTTATTATAAGCCAAAACCAAAGCATCTGGGTCACTGCTTGCTCCAGGAAGCACCAGTAGGTCAAGTGCTGCCTCCAGGCCTTCAAAGCTTATATCTCAGAAAGGATGGTACCTGACCATCTCCATGGGGGTAGGCCAACAAAGGAGGGCTCAAAAACAGAACCCCATTGTGTAATGATCGGACCATTCGACAGGTTCCACCTCCAGATCGGAGGCTTCGATCCCCAGGAGGAAGACTAAGTCAAGGGAGTGACCACCTTTATGAGTGACTGAAGTAACAACTTGTGTAAGGCCCAAAGATGTCATCAACTGAAGGAAGTGTTGTCCAAACTATGAGAGTTTGTCATTTACCCAGGTAATGAAGTCACCCAGGACCATCAGCCTGGGCGACTCAAATGCCATGTCGATCACGAAGTCCACTACTTCCTGTAGGAAATCCTTCTCATCCCCTGGTGGATGGTAGATGAGGGCGATCCTACAACCTACACCTGCCACTACAGTACACTCAAATGACTCAGCCTCCTCAACTGGTACACTCGTAAGGCACAGTTCAGTCTTGAAACAGACCGCGCCCCCCCATGCGGTCCAATCTCGAGCAATGTAACACTGAGTACCCAGCCAGAATAGCGGCCTCTAATAAAGGGCCTGTATTCTCATCCAGCCAGGTCTAGGTGATGCATGCCACATCCACCGACCCAACAAGATCTGCATTAACTGCAGTATTATTTTTGATGGCTCTGGCATTGCATAACACTGTTCGAGTTGTACAGGCTTCTGGGGCTGCCCAAACTGCCTGCCCACCAAAATTGGTGGTGGTCATGGGTGTAGAAACTTGGCATGGTGAACCACGCTCCAGATTCCATTTCACCCCAGGGCATCTCCTGGGTTTTAGTACCCCAATATGATGGCCCCACTCATTTAACCTCCACCATTCAGGCCCCAACCTCCCCTACAAACAATGTCCAGTGCTCTACAGCACTGATGAGTTGAAAACTGCAATGGGGGGACAAAAGCATGGAGGGCATGAAGGGTGGAGGATGAATGGCACACGACCATGGGGGCAGGCCTCCTACACATTTGAAGAACCCAATAACAACAAAGCACACCAAGCCCACATAAACAACTAGAAACCCCTAATTTAGTAACTAAGCCAAACACAAAGAAAGAAAATAAAATAAATAGAACTACTCCTTCAACTCTTACTTGAGGAGAAAAAAAACCAAACAACCCCAACCAATCAACCACCCTTAAACAATAAACTTAAAATCAAACAATAAATAAAACTTAAAATGTACTCTAATAACTCAAAATATACTAAAACCACATCAAAAATAAATTACAAGTAGAAGCAGTACAATCAAGGTCAGGGAAGCAGTTTAGAAGATGCCTAAACCAGTCATAGAATAAATCAGTGAATTATTGGTACTGTAACTCAAATTACAGTCCATAAATGTATAATAAAACAAAAGAAGAGTCATATCTTCAGCCCCCAATGAAAAAAGTCAAATAAAGATGGAAAAGTCTTCTTCAGCCCCCTGGGGCCCTCTTACAACCCAAGAAGGCCGAGTAGAAACCAGGAACTCTCGCTCCCTGGACAGAATAAAAAGAGATCTATCACAGATAGTATTTCTAGCCCCACACACTCTCACTGTGGGGGAGCTGAACAGAATTCAGCAAAATATATCTCAGTGATTTTTCAGCCCCCAAGTACTCTCACTGCTAGGGAAACTGAACAGAAAACAAGGCACTCTCACTGCCTTCCCAGTTTGATAAGACTTAAGCAAAAGAATAATTAGAAGGTCTGAGTTTTGTTGAGTGAAACAAAATTCAGTAAAATATATCCAAGTGATTTTTCAGCCCCTGAGCACTCTCACTCTAGGGGAACTGAACCGAGAACAAGGCACTTTCACTGCCTTTCCAGTTCAATAGCAGTTAAGCAAAAGTATAATTAGAAGGTCTGACCATGTACTGAAGAATAAATTAAGACATCCAAAACAGAATTCCTCTTCTTCCAATATCCAGAGTTGTGGAGGAGTGGGGCCCCAAACAATAACCCAAATGGGTGACCGAATTGCAGCGCCCATGGCTGAACTGTGGATCTCCGCTGGGATCCCATCCACTACTTTCCCGCAGAGAAAACCTAAAGGACTGTTGGCCCAGTCTGCTGGCTACCCAGCTAGATCAGAGCCGTGTCCTCCATCCAGCCACACACCCTAGCAAATGGCTACACTGCAGGGTCGGGACCACCAGCTCGATTGCATGGCATTGTACCACTCCTTTATGCACCTTGAACTTCCCAAAATCACTTCGTCCATGAACAAATTCAGCCACAGTCCAGGTTAAAATCCAAATGATTCTCCCTTGCTTTCTACAAGTAACGGCCAGTCAAATTCTCTACAGTCAGTTTGTTTCCACAATTTTCCCCTCTCAAAATACATCTTCGGAATCCGGGATCAGTTAATCCCCAAGAAGGTTCAGCAATCAGTTCACACAATGCCGAAAAAGTATCCAAATAGGAAAGTTGAATTGGCATGCCCAGCACTGTTGTTATAGTGAGTGGTAATGGGGCAAAAATGAAATGGCCTCAGTGCACACAATGAGGCTATTCCAATCACCCTGCTATCACTCCTGTCACTCAGACTGACAACTTTAAATTCGGACAAAACTAACAGAACATAAAAAAAAAAGAACCATAAAGCAGGACCGGAGAACAAAAATGATGAGGAGAGCACTAAATAAACAGCTAGAGAAGTAAAACAAGTAGACTTTGGGCGGAATCAGGAAGAGAACAAAATACAAATCAAAATTTTGGGCAAAAGCAAGTAAGAGTAAAAGTTTTAGTTCAGGCTGCCAGAGCAGCCGGCGACACACCCAGCCTGGCAGCCATCTTCACAGAACAGCAACAATGCATAACTGTAAAAACATGTATTTTGTTAAATTATGGACACTTTGAGGCCTAAGAGGGTTGGCAGTGCCCTTTTAAGTACATCTGAAATCTACTTGGCAAGGGACTGAAATTGTCAATTACTTCAACTCAGCTTTTACTTATCTCAGTTCCATCCTCCCCACTGAGCCTGCCCAGACCACCTGCATGAAACCAGGTCTTAAAGCCTCCCAGATGGAGAGCTCTGAAACAAGGTACCATAGATTCTGCTTTAATGCTGTTTCAGTCAAAGACACCTCAAAATTCATCAGTAGGGTACTTGGCAAAAGTTGGTATGGAAGTGACTCGGTTGATATTAAACTTCTTGCACTGGTGGTAGAGGAACTTTTCTACTGCATTTCTAGAAATTTAAACTTTTCCCTGTGCTACTCAAAGTTCCCAGAGAAGTGGAGGTCCACACTGGTTATGCCAGTTTTCCAAAGCAGAGACCTCACTAGCCTTGCCAATTACAGACCTATTTTCTATTCTCTTCCCCTGTCCAAGGCCCTCAAGAGAATAGTCTCTGACCAACTTGTCACATACCTTGAACAATACAGAGTCCAGTGTGTACAGCAGCATGGCTTTCAGAAGCTCCACAGCACCAACGCAGTGCTGTTGGAATGCACCAACTATGTTCATGAGGCCTTTGACAATGGTCACCTCTTCAGAGTTTTATATATATATATATATATATATATCAACCTTCCTAAAGCCTTCAACCTGGTCAATCACAAGCTCCTACTTAACTAACTCCTTGGCCTGCGTTTGTCACAGAATGCAGTTGACTGGTTCCACAACTATCTCACCAATTGCTCCCAGTGGGTGAAGTTCAATAAATATTTGTCCAACATTATGGAAGTATCTATTGGTGGCCCCCAGGGCTCCATCCTGGGCCCACTCCTATTTAGCCTCTTCATAAATGAACTGCCTGATGCTTGTCAGACAGCCAGTGTGCTCCTGTATGCTGAAAATGAAGTAATCTATTCCAAAACCCTGCCCTTGACAGCCTTACCACTGCTCTCCAGACTAATTTAGGTCACTTGAAAGCTGGTTCTCCACCAACAAACTGGTTCTCAATTACAAAAACAAAGACCATTCTCTTTGCTAGCGCCCCACAGAAGAGGAATGTTCCACCCTTTGTCATCTGAAATGGCTATGACCAAAACCTTGAATAGGTGGAGATCTTCAAATACCTTGGAGTGACTCTGGATGACACCTTATCTTTTGTGCCCCATGTTAACAATCTGGTAGCCATAGTTAACAGAAGACTGTGTGCCCTGTACCATTAACTAGACCAATCTCACTGGGGATGCTAGATGACTTATTGTGGCCAGCTCAGTTCTGTCACTTATGTATTATGGGCTCCATGTCTACATAACTGCCTATGACACAGTGCTCAACAGAGTAAAGCTGATCTATAATAAGGTGTGCCGTTTTGTACTTGGTTAAGATAGCCACACTCATAGTTGTACCCTTTATGCACTCACTAACTGGCTAATTTTACTCAGCAGAATAAAGCTCCAGACCTGTTTGCTGGCCAAAAAGGTGCTCTTGGGCCTAACACCCGCTCCTTTAAGAAATTGCTTCCACACCATCTCCAACCAGTGCAACACCGTGGACATGGCCAGGAATGAACTTATGCCCCGTTTTCAGCATACTCAACTGGGCAAGTGGTCATTTGTTGCCAGGGCTATTAACTGGTTAAACAAATTGCTGGATGCACTTCTGAATCTTCCCAAGTTTAATTGGTTTAAGAAATCTTTGTGGTCTGCCTTTGCAGAGACTGACACACATGTTCCTGCCCATCACTCAGTTCTGTGTTGGTGAAATCTGGGGAACACTGCAGAGGCTGCACTCATTGACTCTGAGGGTATGTGTGATGCTTGTAGCACTTCCAGCATGCCACCATTGGTCAGTTCAGGACCATCTCTGATAATATGAGTAGCCATTCAGTGTTGGCCTTCCTGACACAGATAGCAGATATGAGGAGCTATCTTGTGCTATGGAGGTGGAAGGATCACTGGAAAAAAATTGTTCAGCAATGAGGTGGAATGATGCCCAAAGTCCAGATCATGTGAATGAGTTCACTGACAGACCAGAAAGCTTCACCTCCCTGTTGGATTCTTGAGCTTAGTAATGGTCCCTTCTGTGAAGGGATCCCCAGGAAAAGATTGGAACATTACCAAAGTGTGATTCAGGCTCTTTCAGTAATGTTATGGGAGTTAAGGCACTGGCAGAAAGTAGGCCAGGGAAATAAAAAAAAAATCAGTATGTACCACAGTGGTAGTACTGCCACTTACTATGCCAGCAACCAAGGTCCAGAAGTAAACTTAAGCTATTGGAGGACAGTCTGGGGAAGGAAGATGGAGTTTCCTATGTACAGATCTTTTTCCTCTGGTGGGAAGGAATGTGCCTCATGTAATGTGCCTGACACCTTGTGGAGGCTAGGTGTTGTGGCAGGGGAGGGGGGCAGTAGAAGGGGAGGGATTGTGGTAGACATGGTTGCATCACTGCACACCAGGCATCCCAGGTGAAAAATAGAGGACAAAATTCTTCGCTGTAGAAGCATGAGGGACAGTTCTCCACAGGCCTGGCACATTCAGTCAGGCAAATCAGAAACTAACACTGCTCCAAAAGAGTTCAGCAAGCCTCTCCAGCCCTGCCATGAGGTGACAACTTATTGGGGACCTCCTGTTGGTGGTGGATGATTGGGCTCAAGGAACCTTCTAGAGGAAGGGCCAGCTGATGAGAGACATGGATAAACACTAGAATGAAAAAAGATACAGTATCAACTGGAACATACTGAAAATAAGGTTGTGTATTTAAGCAGAGCTATCCTGGGTAACTACTTGTAAAATTGTAAAATAATACACTAGACAGGAGAAATATTTTTAACTTATTCTTTTTTAACTCTTAACTTATTTATCCATGTATCTTTTCTGTAAAAAGTAAGGGGTTCAAATCCATGATTTCCCCAGACATCAAATGAACTTTTACTTAATTACAGTGCCAGTTGCTATTAGAATCTCCCATCTGCTCTCGCTCAAGGCTCTAACCACATGTATCATTGTCACAATTATGGTATCTGGCATCAGTGTCTTGAATAACAATTTCTTTGACTGTCTTTTCTCATATACTGGCCTAATTCTAATTATATGTTTAATAAAGTATGTATTGGGCTAATGGAATTCAGAAGAATATTAACTAAATAAAATTAGTGTTTAGCTAATGAAAATTGCACTTTACATCTCTTCTGCTGCATTTCTTCATTCCCACTCCTTTCACAGCTTTTGTCTACTTCTTTTCTTTTTAAAAACTGCAATAAAATGAGTCATTAATAAAATTATACTATATGAGATTTGTGGTTACACAGAATTATTCATGTCCTGAGAGGGCCACTAATATTACATGTCAGCATGGACAATTCTTATTTTTAAGTCCATAAGGAAGAAAAGTGGTTTTACTGTAGCCTAAAACAGCTTATATCCAATTTAAATACTGTATACACTGAAAACTGAATGTGGTTCTCAATGAAGGAGAACCACTTTTTGAAAGCATTGCCTGCCTCTTTGTGAAGTGGGTCATCTTCTTTTTTAAACATTTTAAACATGCTGACTCATTAAAACAATTTACACATCTCCAGCCCCTAACTTTTTCACCCACTTTACCAGAAGAAAGGTTGTTATACACGCAGCTAACAGCAGTACTGTGTGTTGGTGGTTTAGATTAACTCATAAAATGGGTAAAGAGGTTGCTGTCCTGATTGGCTAGGCTGGAACTTTTAATGCCAAGAAGAATGCAGTGCAGCCCACATATCAATGCCTACCTGAAACTTCTGAAAAAAAAAAAATTCTGGCAGCCATGTATTGCTGTAAAAAAAAACACTTAACACCCACTACTGCCCTAACATATACAAAACATTTTGTTTCACACTTTTCAATCACTCTCCATCCCCACACGATAACTAAAAAACAATAAATTGCAGTACATTTAAAAGCATCATCTAAACTTTTATTTTTCCACTTTTGTCATTCTTTACTGCAGGCCTATCATCCACAGCTGTTGAGTACATGAGCTCCCACGATACTCCTCAGTCAGTCAGTCAGATAGCCCACTGGCCCACATGCCTGGCTTCACACTTGCTCTCTTCTCCCTTAATTGTAATTTGCATCCCCACTCCTATTTTGCACATTACTGACATCACAAAGCAGAACAGTATTTTGTTTTGAAAAAAGAAACATGCTCCCACAATGATTGCTACTGCTCACACCTCAGCGCCGAGCACAACTGTGCTAAAATTGGGACTGACTCACTCGCTTGTTCAGCTAAAACACTACCTAGTAATGCCACTATGCAGACATGTTGGTGAGCAAATTAAATTACTGGGTTTCACTGACAGTGTAATTCAAAGTGGGATACCATAATACATAAGTAAATTGCCTGCCATAGCAGAACTCATTTACTGCTGGGGGGGGGGGGGGTGAGAGCAGGACAACAACAGAAAAACAAAGCCTGCTTTTTCCTTTCCTTTGCACCAAACACCCTCTACTGGAATAGATGCACTGCTGCAATTCAAACAATGCTGCAGTTCCACAGTAGAACACTACAGCAACAGGGACTACTTGTCACTAAATTACAAAGAATCAATTCTTTAAATGTTTTGTTTTAATTAATTTCATTTGTATATTTTTTTTATAGTTTATTTCCCAAACTTATTTTCTAAATGCCGTAAGACACTGCAGGAGTGTGGGTTATGGTCTGATAAGAGCACTTCCCAGGTGTTGAAGGTACTTTGGGCAAGCATGTTATGCTTCATTATGCCTCTGGGTCATGTTTGTATCAGACAACAACCCACACCCCCATTGTGTATTATTGCCATCCCATATATTGGTGTTACCATTTGAGGAACTTATACAGTACTGGAGGGGGAGTGTTTCAAGTAACATTTTGTAACGCTCTTTTACAGTGTCCCTGAACAATTCTACTTAAAACAATACAGAAACTAATCATGCTGTTTAAGAAAAACTGCTATTTAAAAGTTACTTTTGGGTCCAGACTAGTGCTATAACATTTAGCTATGCTTTGGGCAGTTAAATATGTGAAGAAACTTTACATTCTGCTGGTTTGCAGTGTCCCAGCATGATGCTACTTGAATGTTGACAATCAGGAAACTAGTTTAAAAAACTGCCAAGTAAAATTTGCCTTTGAGGTCTGTGTGAGTGGTAACATTTGAGGATAGTGTTTTCTGTTTGGTAGCTGTAATATGACCTGGGGAAGTAGCTGATACTGGGAATTTAAAATTCTTTAAAGACTTGTTTGACTCACCATTCAATTTTTTTTGAGTGACTACAGGCAGTTGATGTAAGTCATGAGACATGACAGAATGGGTGTTACATGGCCTATGGGAAGTGGCTGATACTGGGAATTTAAAATCTTTAATGAACTGTTTGACCGACTGTTCAGTTTTTTTTGAGCAACTACTGACAGTTCATGTAAATCATGAGACATGACAGAATAGGTGTTAAATTCTGTTAAAGTAGCAGTTATTGTTAGTTGGCAAACATTTTCATCATATAGTTTTTGGCCAAAATGCACTTGAGACATCTTAAGAGTTATCCTCCGTGTATTTTTTTTTTATTTTATCAGATATTTTTAAAACCCCATTTATAGTTAATTTTGTATTTAATGACCCATGTCATTAAAGATGGCCACCACTTGCAATTTGTAAAAAACTCTTTCATTGAAGTTACCTGTTAAATATACATGCTAGATCTTTAGTGAGGATGTACAGTAACCCCTCGCTATAACTAATGGGATGGGTCATTCAGACCGATTCGTTATAGCACTAAATTTGCTATAGAGCGGGCACTGCAGAATGTAACTTTTACCCTAAGCAACATGACATAAAAGTGTGTTTTTCTTTATTTAATTTAAAATGCTTTATTTAAACACAGTATATTGAGAAAAAGCCAACAACAAATTTCATTTTAGTACAATTCGGGACAGTTAGTTATCAGCAGCATCTGGAGATTAAAAAAAAAAGAAGTAATTTTTGTTTGTTTGGCTGCACACTTTACCGCTAAGTCTCTTGCACAGGAGAGGGCATTTTTTAGCTGCAGTACCTTAATGGGGTCAGCATTCTATGACTGCATCCACAGCAGTCTGGCTTCTATCCTGGCGATGACCTGCTAGTAGGTGGGAAAAGGTTTCGCATCATCTTCCTCCTCATCCTCTTCTCCCTCCTCTTCCTCAGGTTCCTGTGTTTGCTGACTGAGCATGTTGCGTTGATGATGTTGGAGTCAGTCACCTGATTGTGTGTTCCTGCTGTGTCATCAGTGCACAACCAATCATCGATTGCTGCTTCCGTGAAGTCATCCCTGGGAATCAAGTTTAATTCCTGAGCCAGACTTGCAATTTCTCCAGTGTCATCAGTGTTCTCAGGGTTGTCTGGATCTTGCAGCAACTCCCTGAATGCAGCTCCTAATGGTGCAATCCAACAATACAATATTGTGGACACTGACACACTGTCCCAGGCTTCAGTGCACAGAATAGCCACATCCTTCAAGGTCAGTTTCTTTACTAATTCAGTAACCCTGGCTCAATCACTAGAAACCAGGTCGGAGAGCAGGCACTTTCTGTAGTTCTTTTGAAATGTGGCTACTATCCCCCCATCAAGTAAGAGCTTTGCTAAACTTTCACTGCTGTTCAACCTGTCCAATATGGACAATTTGGTCTGCACAGAGTAGCCAGAGCATTTCATTGTGTCACAGTTTTCGACACACAGTCTGCATTGAGCTGCCATTCACTCACAGTTATACACCCTCTAATGAGAAGCATCTCTAATGAAATGCCAATAAAGTGCCAAAGTTGCTTTCACTTAATTACACACTTACACACTTACACTGATCGAATGTAATTTACTGTAATTCGTTTCCAGAACTTAACTAACGGCATGCATGGTTCCCGACTTTGACACTGACAAACAGCTGATTGTCAGTGTCAAAGTCAGGTGCCATGCTTGCCATTCATTATAGCTGAGGATTCGCTATAGCGAGGTTCATTATAGTGAGGGGTTGCTGTATAAGGATGGCATTACCACATGTTTTTGATGGCAAACAGCACAGAACTCTACCAAGATATTTCATGTTTTTCATGGTGGTCATGTCCTGGGAGTGGGCATTTTTTTTAAAATGTCAAAATCCAGTATCTTTATCCAGAAATTAAAGAAGGCAAAGAAAAAAAGATATGGTGACTAACAAATGCTGCGGCTTTAATTAACATCCCAATTGAAGGGTAGATTCCCGAGCTTTTTCAATCACAGTGAGGCATGTTGATGGGAAAAACTCCCCCTTTGGTGCATTTTATTCTACCTACAAACAGTTTATTAGTGAAAAACATGAGAATGATTTTGTAAGAAAGAACACGGAAACAGAATATTTAGGTAGAATATGACCCTTGGTCCATAGAGACTGCTAGTCCCTATCTTTGTCCCCACCAGTTTAGCACTGGTAAGTTGATACAGTGTTTACAACTGTAGCTCTGTTTTGTTAATTAAGTGACCCCCACTTGACCCCCTCTTCCCTCCATCATTTTCACTATACCCATGGGTATATGTTACTCTCCCTTGAAGCATGTAACTATCTCAGGGTTAACCAGCTCCCTGGTTTGATGGTTCCACTTTTTCACCTCACCCTCCATGAAGAAGCATTTCTTCATATCCCTGCTGAATCTCCCTCCCACTAGCTTCTAATTATGCCCTCTTGTTGCAGACCCCTTCATTACCTGAGCTGTTGCTGGTAGTCGGTCTTTTTTATTCCTTTCAGATATCTAAAAGTTTCAGTCATATCCTCCTTTCTACTCTGGTTTCAGGGGAGTACATATTCAGGTTAGCCAGTCTTTCCTGAAATGTCTTCCATTGCTGCCTGTGTTGCCCACCTCATAGAAACATAGAAACATAGAAGTTGACGGCAGATAAGGACCGCAAGGCCCATCCAGTCTGCCCATTTCTTTTTCTACCTTATAAATGTGCCATCAGCCTTTGCTCTGTCAGTGGCCTATCTATTCATAATCATTTGTCTTGCTCCCTTATGCCTATCCCATGCCTGTTTGAAGCCCTGCACTGTATTCATATACACCACTTTCTGAGGTAGGCCATTCCATGCATCCACCACCCTTTCTGTGAAAAAGAACTTCCTCACATTACCCCTTAATCGGCCTCCCTCTAATCTCATGCTGTGTCCTCTTGTCCTGCTATTTTTCTTATAT
Source organism: Neoceratodus forsteri (assembly GCA_016271365.2). NCBI lineage: Eukaryota > Metazoa > Chordata > Ceratodontiformes > Ceratodontidae > Neoceratodus > Neoceratodus forsteri. Next base: position 563,660,766 of record CM057449.1, on the reverse strand, counting down.
TAAAACATGTAGACTCTTTCACCTTGTTATTGCACTTAAGGTGCTTGAATGTTTCGATCATATCACCTCTCTCCCTCCTTTGCTCTGGGGTATACAAATTGAGCTCCATTAATCTGTCCTCATATGTTTTCTGATGCAGTCCCTGCACCATTTTGGTTGCCTTTCTCTGGACTGCCTTAATTTGGTTAATGTCCTTGTGAAGGTGTGGCCTCCCATACTGCATGCAGTACTCCAGATGGGGCCTAACCAGTGTCTTGTAAAGAGGGATTATTACCTTTCTCTTCCAACTTGTGATACTCCTACTAATATACCCTAACACCCCCCCTAGCCTTACCTATTGCTTTAATGGTCGGCTTGGATGATTTCAGGTCATCCGTGATGATGATGCCCAAGTCTCTTTCTTCCCTTGTGACTGCCAGCAACTCCCCTCCCAGCCTATAGGTGGCTTCAGGGTTTCTCTTCCCTGTGTGCATGATCTTGCACTTCTTTGCAGTAAACCTCTGTTACCACTCTTCTGACCATTTTGCTAGTTTATCCAGATCTCTTCTCATTCTGCCCACCTCATCTGGATCATCTACTCTGTTGCAGATCTTGGTGTCATCTGCAAACAGACAAACCTTACCCTCCTGTCCATCTACAATGTCACTGATGAAGATATTGAAGAAGATTGACCCCAGGACTGATCCCTGAGGTATCCCACTTGTGACTTGCATCTCTTCTGACTGTATACTGTTTACCACCACTCTCTGTTTTCTGCACACCAACCAGTTTACCACCCAGTTGGCAAACTTCTGACCCACCCTGAGCCTACCCAGCCTATTAATCAATCTTCTATGTGGAACAGTATCGAAAGCTTTGCTGAAGTCAAGGTAGGTGACATCAACTGCTCCCCCTTGGTCCACAACTCTGGTTACCCAGTCAACGAAATCTATGAGATTAGTTTGACAGGACCTTCCTTTTGTAAACCATGCTGTCTTGGATCCTGTGCCTTTTATGGATTCCAGGTGTTGCACTATCCTTTCCTTAAGGAGTGCCTCCATAATCTTGCCCACTACTGAGGTAAGATTGACTGATCTGTAGTGCTCTGCCTCCTCCCTGCTACCACTCTTGTGGAGTGGGATCACATGAGCCCTTCTCCAGTCTTCTGGGACCTCTCCTGTGCTCAGAGACTCACTAAACAGTTCTGATAATGACTCTGCTAGATCCACCCTTAGCTCCTTTAGTGCCCTGGGATGTATGCCATCAGGTTCCATTGCCTTGTCCACCCTGAGCTTATTGAGCTCTTGTAGGACCCTTTCTTTTGTGAAGGGACTAGTGCTCATCTCCCTCCCCCCTGTGTCTATGGTGCTGAGCTGTGGGCCCTGCCCTACAGTCTCTTCAGTAAATACTGAGCAGAAGTATCTATTTAGGATAGATGCTTTTACATGGTCCTCCTCCTCCTCACACCCTTATCCCCTTTGATCTTAGCAATACCAATTCTGGACTTTCTCCTTTCACTAATGTATCTATAGAAAGTCTTGTCACCTTCTTTTACTGCTTGTGCTAGTGTTTCCTCAGTTTGGGCCTCTGCCTGCCTTACTGCCTTCCCTGCTTCCCTCAAGGAAGTTAGGTATGCCTCCCTATCTTCATCCCAGTGTGTTCCCTTTTATTTTCTGAAGGCCAGCCTTTTGGCTCTGACCTTTTCTGCTACTGTTTTTGAGAACCAAAGTGGTTTCCTTCATCTTTTGCACTTCCTTTTTTCTCTAACACAATGGGATGTTGCTTCAAGTATTGCATCCTTATTGCTTATCCACTTTGCCTGTACTCCCTCACCTGTATTTCTTTTTCCCAGGGTTAGCTTAACTCTGTTGTCCATCTTATCAAAGTAAGCTCCTCTGAAGTCCCATATTTGTTACTTAGAATTGGATGATTTAGTTGTAGAGGCCAAACTGAACCATACCATGTGATGGTCACTGGCCCTCAGGTGACCTTCTACCTGGAGATCTGTGATCCTTCCACTGTTAGTCAGCACTAGATCTAGGATAGCCCTGTCTCTTGTGCGTTGTCGTACCTGTTGTTTGAGGTCCCCCCGCACTGGTAGATACATGGAGGACACATCATCCCCATACTAAAGATTATACTTTTTTTCCTTGTCCTCGTAAAACTCAGTTAGGAATTGATTACTTTTTATTAAGTTATTCTTTATTGGTTTGGCTGGAAGAAGCTGAGATATTACCATGGGTTATTTCGGGCCACTCTCCAGTACTTTTACTATTGAAAATGGAACTCCAGTTGCAGATCGATAACATCTGGAGAATTAATTATACTCTTTTGAAAGACAAAGAAATAATATACCACCTTAAAAATTTCAGCACTCTGTTTTTCAAAGAAAATTCCAGTACAGTGGACAAGCAAGTCACCATATGGGCTGCATATAAATGCACAGTTAGGGGCAACATTATCCAGATCTTATATAAAATTAAAATGGATAAACAAACTAAATCAAAAGAACTACTTCAAGTTGCAAGAGCATTGTAGCTTCCACTTGCAGCTGGATACTCTGACCAAACAGTCTTACAGCAAACTGCGGCTCAAGAACAGCATTATGAACTTAATCAGGTCCAAGCTGAGTTAGCTTTGCTAAAATCTAGAACTTCATATATTTCCTCAGGCGAAGACTCTGGCAAGTTATTAGTATTGCATATTAAACAACAAGAAACTGCACACACTATTTAGCATTTACATAATATTGAAATGAAACAACTCATAACTCAGTCTAGACAAATTGATGATGAATTTTGTGAATATTATAAATCCCTGTATGGTGAGGGTGATCAAAACATTAACAAGGTAAATAGTGATGAATATCTTGATCAATGCCATTTACTCCAATTGGAACAGAAGGACTGAGACTTGTTACGAAGACTCTCACAATACTAGAAAATGAAAAAAAAAACACTATGGTTCTCAAAAGAAGTGGTGGGGAAGGTAAGGGAGAAAAAGATAGCATTCAGGAAATATAAGGAAACACAGAAGAAGCAGGACAGAGAACTGTACCAGTTAAAGCAGAAGGAAGTGGGGAAGGCAGTCAGAATAGCAAAGGCCCAAACTGAGGAAAAGATAGCCAACTTGGTTAAGAAGAGGGATAAAATCTTTTATAGGTACATTAGGGAGCAAAGAAAGACTAAGGCAGGGATACTGAGGCTGAATAAAGAGGAAGGTGGTTGGGTAGAGAGTGACAGTGAAAAAGCAGGGATACTGAACAAATACTTCTGCTCAGTATTCACAATGGAAAAGCAGGGGGAGATAGCTAATCCAGTCAATAGAAGCGCTCTTGATAGGGGGGTTGATAGTCCTTTCACAGAAGAAAGGGTTCTGAAAGAACTCTTAAAACTGAAGGTGGATAAAGCAGTGGGGCCTGATGGGATTCACCCCAGAATTCTAAAAGAACTAAGGGAAGAACTAGTAACACCACTGACTACCCTTTTTAATAAATCATGGGAGGATGGTGTGGTACCTGAGGACTGGAGGAGGGCGGATGTGATTCCCCTTCACAAAAATGGGAGCAGAGCAGAGCAGAGGCAGGAAACTACAGACCTGTTAGCTTGATCTCTGTGGTAGGGAAAATGATGGAATCACTTCTGAAAGAAAGAATTGTTGAGTACCTAGAGGCCAGTGGGGCCCAGGACCCAAGGCAGCATGGATTCACAGCAGGAAGGTCATGTCAGATGAATCTAATAGATTTCTTTGACTGGGTGAGCAAAGTAGTGTACATGACCTACCTAGACTTTAGCAAGGTATTTGACACAGTCCCGCATAAATGATTAATAAAAAAATTAGCCAGCCTGGGAGTGGGTCCCAGGGTGGTAGCCTGGGTAAAACGCTGGCTGGACAACAGGACACAGTGGGCAATAGTAAATGGAGTCCACAGTGAAGAAAGGGGGTTACTAGTGGGGTATCGTAGGGTTCAGTACTGGGGCCAGTCCTTTTTAATGTCTATAAGTGACATTGCAGAGGGACTGGAATGGAAAGTAAGTCTCTTTGCAGATGACACAAAGATCTGCAACAGGGTTGATATGCAAGGTGGGGTGGAAAGGATGAAAAGGGACTTGGTAAGGTTGGAGGAATGGTCAAATGTATGGCAGCTTAGATTTAATGTAAAGAAGTGCAAAGTAATGCACCTGGTAAACAAAAACCCAAGGGAAGAGTACACAATGATGATGATGATGATGATGAATCAGCATTTATATAGCGCTTTTCATACACAGTATCCCAAAGTGCTTTACAAGCAATGCTATACCGGTAGTGAAGTGATTGAATGTGTGGTGGTGGCCATATCGCACATCATCACCCACACACAGCCTGGATAATTGCATGAACTGGTTTATGGGAAGGGAAATGTTGGCCAGGACACTGGGAATGTTCCCTGCTCTTTATGAAGAGTACCCTGGGTTCTTTTACTTCCACCTGGACACCCACCAGGACAATACCAGGATGGGCAGAAGGGAGCTCGGTTTAACGTCTCATCTGAAGGACAGCACACCCCAGCAGTACAGCACCCCCCAATACTGCACTCAGATGCCAGTGATTTTTAGGTGCAAGTCCATCCCAGTGTGGGATGAGAACCAACGACCTTCTGGTCCAGAGGCGGATGTGTTACCAACTGAGCCACACTGACAATGGGTGGTGAGATGCTGACAACAAAAATGGAAAGGGACCTAAGGGTGGGCCAGGAATGTGAGAAAGCAGTAAGGAGGGCTGGGGGGATACTGGGATGCATAGGGAGAGGCATCACCAGTAGAAAACAGGAAGTTGTTGGCCCTCTGTACAGACAGTTAACAAGACCACATCTGGAGTACTGTGTACAGTTCTGGAGACCACATCTCCGCAAAGACATAGACAGGGTGGAGGCTGTCCAGAGGAGGGCAACCAAAATGGTGCAGGGTCTGCACCAGAAGAATACGAAGAAAGACTAAAGGAGCTTAAGATGTATAGCCTCGAGGAAAGGAGGGAGAGGGGGGACATGATAGAAACTTTCAAATACCTCAAGGGAATCAACAAAGTCTAATAGGGTAGCATCTTTCAGAAAAAGAGATATGCAAGAACAAGGGGGCACAATTTGAAGATAGAGGGGGGACGGCACGGAGGTAATGTGAGGAAGTATTTCTTCACAGAGAGGGTTGTAGATGCATGGAATGGCCTTCTGAGGAGATTGTAGATTCAAAAACAGTGGGGGAATTCAAGAATGCATGCAACAGACATAAGGCAATTCTAGTGGGGGGTAGGAGGAAGTAGGCTGTTGGTTAACTAGGATCTGCAGCTTATCTGTTAGGTAAGGAAATGGGCAGACTAGGTGGGCCAAGTGGTCCTTATCTGTCGTCAAAGTCTATGTAACTTCAAGAAGCTGTTCTGATGATGGTCACTGATAAAGCCCATGTCCTGATCGCTTTACTGTACTTTTTTATAAGACCTTTTCAAACAAATTACTTCTTTGGCTTTTATGAGTTTATGAGAAAGCCTATGCTAATAAGGAGTTAGATACCTTTATGCAAGAAGCATTTATTTTGGTATTACCAAAGCCTGATAAAGATCCCACAAAAGTGGTCAATTATGAACCTATTTCACTTTTGAATATAGATTTAATGATTTTAGCATGGCTCTGGCTTTTAGGCTTCAACAAGTCTGGCCAACTCTAATTAGCCCAGAACAAGTTGACAGATATGCTGCAGATCATCTTCAGAAACTCCAACACATAATTTCCATATCCAGGGATGCCAAGGCCCCATGTGGTCTTGGCCTCCTTGGATGCATAAAAAGCTTTTGAGAGAGTTTCTTGGAAGTATCTTTTTTGTACATTAGCTAACTTTGGTTTATCTAACTTTATTCATTGAATTGAACTGTTATACTCTCACCCCATGGCAAAGGTATGATGCAATAAAGTCCTTTCATCTTCTTTTACTCTTTGTAACAGAATTCGACAAGGTTGCCCCTCTATATGTTCCTATTTAATTTGTATCTTAAACCCTTTATAAGGTTTATCAAACTTCACCCCTTAATCTATGGTACAGTTTTCTTTTGGGATCTAACCATATACTGGCCAAATATGCTCGATGAAGTTCACAGATTTGGCTTGATTTCACACTGTAAACTTAATATGGAAAAAATACAAATTTTACCACTGAGTAATTATACCAGGCAGTGCAATCTAGAAGGTTTAAGACTTACCTTGTCAGCCAATGACATAACTTACTCAGGAATTAAAATGAATACTTCTATCACAAAAATTGTTCAAAAAAATTTTATGAATCCCCTCTGAGCAATTAAAACTGATCTTGACTGGTGGAACAATTTCCCATTATCCCTTTTGGAAAGGATTAGTATAGTAAAAATGAATATATTACCCAGGATACTCTATCCTATGAATATGTTAGCAATCATGCTCCCGATATATTGGTTTCAAGACCTTCAAGGGGTGATTACACAATTTCTTTCATGAGGTCATGAACCAAGACTTTATCTTTGACTTGCCACCACAAAATACACTAGTGACCTTGGTGCCACAGACTTTAAAGCATACTATCATGCAGCTCAAGTTGTAAAGTATTTTTGATGGGTGACACAAGACAGGAAATAACCAGCATCTTATATTCCTATTTGGCTGACCATAGAATGCAATCTTTGTTGCAAAAACAGGATTTCTTTATGAGCTTTATTTTATCTTAAATTTATATGATACTTAAACACTTAAGGGATAACCCATTTCCTTGTGAGCCTGGTGAGCAAACTGCTTGTTTTCACAGGCAACAAGCATTATAAAACACAGATGTGATACAATAAATTATAATACATCTTATACAATACAGAACAATAAACAGATACAAATACAATTAAGTACATTTCTGAGAACTATGAAAAAATGAAAATAATTTGTGTTTAAAATTACCAATGGACTTTAAATGAACAATTTCAGGGGTATAGAGTTGAAAGCTTTAGGGGCCCTATACAAAACTGATCTCTGGCCAATTGCCCTGTGAAAAAGAGGTATCTGAAAAGAAAATGTATCCTGAGAGCAAGTACCACAACCATTAGTAAACCTGGGAAACAATTTGGAGACAGAGGAGAGAAGAAGACCCAAAATAATTTTAAACAGCACTGTACAATGTTTAAACTGTATCCGATGGTCAAAAGATAAACAATTGGACTCCTGAAAAAGAAGACAATGGTGAGTGTGATATGGAACCTGCAACATAAATCTGAGGATGGAATTGTAAGTGACTCTGAGTGACTCCAGCATATTTTTACAAGCAGATGAATAAACTAACAAACCGTAATCTAGTTTGCTAAACAAAAAACTGTGAGGTAACAAAATTTGGGATTCATTGGTTAGGCATGCTTTGGCATGGTCTAACATGCCAAGATGCTGGTGAATAGCCTTCCTAATGGAAACAAATTTTTTTTTAAAGATAATTTTGAATCTAGTATTAACCCCAAATATTTAAAATGGTCGACAAGCTCAGTTGGGGAACTATTTAAATCAATAAGGGGGAAAGGATCCTCAACACTGGGTTTGTTAGAGAAGACCATAAGTTTGGTCTTCTGAACATTCAATACTATATGATTATGAAGAAGCCAATCCTGAAGCGACTTAAAGTCAACTTGAAACTTTGAAATAGCAGCATTTTGTTTGGAAGCAGTGCTGTATAACACAGCATCATCTGCGTACATAATTATTGAAGACTGGGTGCGGATACTAGGGAGAGTGTTCATTTGTAATGAGAAGATCAATGGTCCCAATATTGAGTACTGAGGAACTCCGCAGGCAATAGGAGTAGTATGGGAAAGAAAACCTTCAAGGGACGTGGCATGAGTGCGATACTAAGATAATTGGAAAACCACAGAATAACTTCTTGTGAAAAATGCAAACTTGACAAAATATAAGGTAGCAAGCAATGTTTGACTAGATCGAAGGCCTTGGTGAGGTCCACAAATACAGTTACAACAGAGTGCCCTTTACCTAGAGCACTTTGAACGCAGCTTGTGAAGCCCACCAAGGCCATCTCAGTGTTATGTAATTGCTTGAAACCATGCTGCTCTGGTGTTAAAAGACTATATTTATTGAGGAATTCAGAAATCTGATCAAGAACTGTTTTCTCTAGAATCTTGGATAAAGGGGAAGTAGTGAAATAGGGAAATAGGGTGATAACTTGAGGGAAGATTGGGGTTACCAGACTTAAAGATGGGCTTTATAATGGAATTTTACCAGAGTGTAGAAAAATAACCAGAGCTTACGGATGCATCATAAATGAGAGACAGAGGTGCAGCAAGGGACCTAGCTCCATGTTTAAGCAACCTGCAATCTATATCATCAGAACAAGACAGTGGTTGAGAATTCATTTTTGTGATATAATCAATTATCAATTCAGGAGTGACACTATTGAAATTAAATTTAGGGAAGTTATTGTCACTCACTAAGGGGGAATCTGGAGTAGTAGTAGTAGTAGAAGAAATAGAGAACCAATATGAAGAAAGGTCACAAAAATAGTTGTTAAAGACCTCAGTAGTGACAGTAGGATCACTAATGAATGAATCATCTTTCAACAAAAGAACAGATGATTGAATCTTTTTTTTACCCAAAAGCTGGTTAAGCACACCCCAGGTCTGCCGGGGGTTACCATAAGCATTTTTTTGGGCAGTTAAGAAATATTGGGTCTGAGCCTTCCTGATCACAGCTTTAAATTTATTGTGCAGAGATTTATAGACTTGCAGTAGGGGGGTGTTGTCTAGATTTCTGATATGCCTTCCAACTTTTATCTCTGTTTCTTATTAGCCTGAGTAGAGATCCAGAGTTGTTTATTTTACTTGACCCTCATACATTTGTGAGGAGGGGCAATCTGATTGACTACCCCCTGAAAAATATCAGAGAAAAGAGACAGCATAAGAGATGACTCAGAGGTGGTTTCAAGTGTGGACCAGTCAACTTCAGAGAAGGTTATATCCAACTGTTCGGAAGAGAGAGGTTTAATCTCTCTAAATTCAATTACCTGGGGAAGGGACTTAGGGGACTAGGAAACCCAACCACAGTGGATGAGACAGTGGTCACTCAGACTATCCAGCAGGAATCCAGAAAAGGGGATCCTGCTGGGGTGAGTGACCAGTATCCAGTCCAACACAGTACCCAAACCTGTTCCGTAGTTGGGCCTTGTGATGTCACCTATAATCTGGTGAAGTCCCAGGTCCAACAATTTCCCCTTAATGTCAGAGATGTTGTGATCAGAACACCAGTCACAACTGAAATTACCCATAACCATTGATTCCCGATTAGGAGGAAGGCCAGATTTAAATTGGGCGAGTAGAGCAATACAGGGAGAAATGTTACTTGGTGGGGGGGACATAAATGGAGCTTAAAGTAAGGTGCTTTCACAGCCCAGGACAAGTTCAACTGAGACCATGTCACAAATGAGATTAGCATCAGAAACAAAATAAGGATTTGATTTGAGTCTAGCAGATACATAAATACAAACTCCCCCACCCATTCTATCCAGCCAGTCTTTTCTAGACAAATTATAATTAGGGAGGGAGATTTCTGAGTCTAAAACCTGGGCAGTAAGCCACGTCTGAGATAAAGTGATGGCATCAAAATAATACTGCACAGTCCAGGCAACAAACTCAGCCCATTTTGATGTTAAACTGTGTATGTTTAAATGGACAAGTTTTATTGCTGATGATTCAATGGTAAATGTATCTGTAAGGGTGCAGGTTCTTGGCAATGAAACAGGGCCAGGGTGAGGGTGGACAGATCCAGAAATAAGCAAAAGAATCAGCACAAGTTTCCTAGGTCTGTACTTAAAATCATGAGATAACTCATGTTTAGAAAGCAAACTATGAATGTGAAAGCTGTATTTGACCTGAGAAAAGAAATAAGCTGTGTGGTGAAAATTATTTGAGTCTGATTTGATAGAACTCACTACATATAAACTGCGTATAGTTATCATTCAATTTTACAAAAGGAAAAGTAGCAGCGTAATTTGGCCCATTGCACATAAATTGCTAAACAGCACCTGATTCAAAATCAGAGTATCTCTAGTGGTTTTAGGCCAACTTAGAAAACACCTAAAAGACTCCCGTTATGAACTCATGGGAACAACCTCTTTGGTTAAACCCTAATTTTGAACTGAAAGGTAAAGTGCTATCAAATCCTACATGGCAAAATAAAGGTATTGAGACCCCTCTTCAATTAATGAAAGGTAATAAACGGATTCCTTTTACGTCCTGAAAGCAAACATATGCCCTAGGTAATAAGGAATGTCTTTTCTATTATTAGTTATGTTATTTGCTCTTCTCCAAATTGGGCAAACATAGTTCCATGACAGATTACCCTATTACTTTGGCAATATTGGGGAACTTGAGTATGGAATGTCATACTATATCTAAGATATATAAAATAATTCAACAAGCATCGGCTTAAAAATATGGTCCATTTCCTGATTATTGGCCTACAACACTAAAATGGACACAAAGTGATTTGCCGTGGTCAATTATTTGGCAAAAAGTCTATTGATACATTAGCTTTGATGGCTACCAATACACTCAATTTGAAAGAATACACACAATTTATAATACTCCTTTTAAACTGCACAAATGGGAAATTTTAAGTTCACCTACATGTACTAGGTGTAAGTCAGTGGATGGTTCACGATTGTATATATTATGGGACTGCCCTAAGGTCCAACTACTTTGGATGAAAGTTAAGGATGCATTGGATCCAAATATGGGACTTAAAGAAGCTTTTACAGTAAGGAACTGTATTTTGGAGTTGAATATTCATGACCTAGAAGTCTCCAAGGGTTACCATTTTAGTGTAATTACAGTGGTAATAAAACAGATAATGTTGAGACACTGGTTAGATCAAAATATCCCATCTTTTACCAAATGGTATAAAGAGATGTTTCAAATATTGGGCCCAATTTATGACGGGGCATAGGGTAAACTCGAAATGCGCGTACCCCGCCTGTGGAGCTGTGCACACAGAGACAGGTGTGCCAGTACCAGCATTCAAAAATGCTGGCCACCTGTCTGTGGCCCCATCCCCCCAGCACACAGGTCTGTGTAGGGAGGCTGTGGGTGGAGTCACGGATCCAGCTGGGCATCCAATCGGATGCCTGGCATGGATCCTCCAGTGTAATCCTTTGTTTGGTAGGGTGCACATTGGCAGCGCTCCCTGTGGATGTCTGAAGGCTGGCGACTGTGGCAGGTGGCAGGGGTGCAATGCCGCCGGCCCTCGCTGGCAGCACTGATGCAGTACCCTGTGCCAGAGGGGAGGGGGCATGCCTGCTGACAGAGGGTGGAGGGACACATCCTCCGGCAGCAAGGAGGGGAGATGGCACACGGTGCCTCTGGGGTGGGTGGTGGGCAACCATGACCTGGTGTCCTTGTGAGGGGTGAGGGTGTTGAGGGTGTTGGGGTAGTGTGCCACACACAGATCACTGCATGTGAGGGTGGGTGGGTGGTGTCAGGGAGCCGTCACCTGTGGCCCTGGTGCTTTGGTGGGCTGCTGCCCAGTCCTGCGTGGTGTGTGTGGGGCATGTAGGGGGTTTATGGCTGGGTCTCCCTGGCATGCCCCGCAATTTAGCAGTGTCAGTGGCTCAGTAGGTAGCACACTTGCCTCTGAGGCTGGGAGATCAGAGGGCTGTGGGTTCAGTTCCCACATCTGGCACTTGGGTTAATATCCCAGTACTGACACTGTAGTGCAGCATGAGAGGGATGCTGCACTTCTGAGGTGCCGTCCTTCGGATGAGACGTTAAACCGAGGTCCCATCTGCCTGGATTGGTGGTAGTTCAGGTGGATGTTAAAGATCCCATGGCACTTATCGAAAAGAGTAGGGGAGTTTTTATTAGCACAATAAACATAAAGAACAACACTTGATCACAAAAAAAACGATTACTGAAGTACAGAATAACAAATCATATGTTCCTTCCTAAATCCATATTGAACTCTCATTTACATTACAGCATTCCATTTTACATACAAGACCTACTCCTTTATTTATATTTAATAAAATGAAAAAAACCTTTCCACAGTTTCTTCACTGCTCCTGGTGCCATTCTTAACATATCTGCAGCATAGATTTTCTCCAACTCTTTAACTATTAACCTACTAAAACAGATATATGACATTTTCTTTTGATATAGAACCCATTGTGTTCTAGCTTGCCATAAAAAATATTTCAGACATCCTAAAAATAAAGTCAGAGTCCCGTTATGTAAACCAAATGAGCCTATTGGGCTCACTCCAAGGATTAAAAATTCATATGTCATGTTTTTTAGCCACTTAAACTTCCATATCTCCGCTAAATAATCCCACAATCCCAAAGCATAAGAACATTCTAAAAAGAAATGATCCATGGATTCCTCCTTATTTATACACTCTATGTAGGGACATAATCTTTCTTGTGCGGCTTTATATTTAGCATTACCCATAACATTCAGCCTTCCGTAAAATATTAGCCACTGCACTTCCCATTGATTTCTAGGCAACCTTGGATCATTTAATTGTGCCGAAATTCTGGGGTTTAGATTTAATGGACATTTTTTAAATTCAGGTTCTTGTGGGTATAATTTTTGCATTAAATGGTTGTACAACTCCCTTGTATTAAATGTTAGAGCATCGTTCTTCTGTACTTCCCATTTATACAATTTTTGAGCAGTAGGTCTGAAATGCTCTGGAATCTGTAAATATTTATTCAGTTTTTGAGCTAGTAAAGACCAAGTCTTAAAATATTTCCCATAATTTTAAATTCCATGAATTATCCTTTCTTGAGTCTGCCTTTAAACCTTCCTTAATGGAGTTGGATATAAAAAACATGAGCGTATACCACTGGGTCAATCATCCCAAACCACCCTGCTTAGTTTTTAGATATGTAAACCTCTTTTATCAGATTTAGCGGTTGCCCCACAACATCTGAAAAAAAAGGCTATATAACTTAGTTTCAAATTCTACCGGTAATGGAAATATCATTGCCACAAATTGTGTACTGGGTAAAAGGAATTGTTTTATTACTTGAACTCTTTTGATTTTAGTCATCCTCCATTGCTTCCATCTTATTACTTTTGTCTCAATTTTCTTAAGTACCTTCTCCCAGTTATCCCTAGGTATGTTCTGGGGACCAAAGGTAATTCCCAGAATTCGAAGTGGGTTTCTAGAGAAGTGAATCCCCTCTAACCATATGTCTGAAATGCTACTTGCCCCAATAATCAGTCCTTTTGTTGTGTTAATGTTCAGTTTAGCATTAGAAACTGAGGTGAAATCCTGAAAAGCATTCATAAAACCCTTAATTTCTGTATTGTCCTCCAAATAGATCACAAGATCATCAGCATAAGCTTGAATAATCAACTGTACAAGATTGCTTTCCTTATGATAAATTCCCTTCCATTTTTGGGATGCCAAAACTGTTTGTAAAAGGGTCTATTGCAAATGTATATAACAGGGGCTTAAAGGGCACCCTTGTCTAACACCCGTGATTAAATGAAACCCTTCTGCCATGCGGCCATTCAAAAAAGGGAATACCAACCCAGTATTATATAATTTCTCTATTAAAGTAACCAGTTTATCGTGAACCCCATAATACCTTAATGTTGAGAAAAGAAATGGCAAATGAACCCTATCAAATGCTTTGTCAAGATCTGCTGCAACCAAACAGCCTGTTAACCCCATCTCGGAGGTATAATCTATGACATCTCTTATTAACATGATAGCAGACTGTATTTTTGTCTCCGGTAAACCACAATACTGAAAAGGTGAAATAGTTTGCTCTGTATATTTTTTAAGTCTTTCTGTTGATATTTTGGCAAATATTTTGCAATCTGTATTAAGCAGGGTGATTGTCCTCCAATTAGCCATGTCTTGCTTGTCACCCGATTTGAAAATATAGGTTAGTAACCCATCCGAAAATGAGGGGTAGATAATATTTTTGTCCAAAAAATATTGGAACAATAGACCTAGACATTGGCTAAATTCTTCCGGGAAAGTTTTATACAAATTATGTGAGAGTCCATCTAAGCCTGGGGATATATTTAATTTTAATGACCTAATGGTCTTCATAATTTCTTCCTGAGAAATCCTGTCCCATTTTTCTGTTTTTTGGGCCCATTTCAAAGGAATGGGCAACTTTTCCAAGTACGCCTCAATGTTATGATTAGAAATACTGTTTTTTGAGTTTAGTGAATTGAAATGTTCCTTTATTACCTCCCTTAAGTCCTTATCTGTGGTTACAACCCTCCCGTCTGATCTTTTTAATTCTTTCAATCCCAATGAATCTCTTATTTCTTTGCACATTTCAAAGGGGTCCCCTATAGGTGATTTTTTAACTCCGTTGATTAATATGGCCTGCATTGTTTTGCTTCTATCATACTGATACTCCTTCATTTTATTTTTCAATAAAGAGATTTGAGCTGAGTAGTCCCCCTTAGTAGTATAAGCAATGGACAAAAGTCTTTGAAGTTGCTGTCTCAAACTAAGGTAATTTAAAAATTTGCCATTTTTAATCCTTCTCCCAGAATTTTTAAACAGGTTTCTTAAGTCTGATTTTGTATCCAGCCACCATTGACATATATCTGTATATAAAAAAGCTACTGACAGTCTGGCCTTCAACAAATTCCTGGTTCCTGTTTGAATATAGTTCAGTTCCAGCAAAGCACTATTCAGTTTCCATCTATTATACCTTAGTTCTTGCTTTTCTAGAATGGAGAAGGTACTTAACAAAAATAAATGGTCTGAGAATTCGCAAGGGAATATCTTAAACGATTCTATTTGGACATTAGAAGAAACAAACATATGATCAATTAGTGAAAAGGATTTCCCTTTTTTAAAGGAAAATTTGTTATTGTTAAAGGAGTTGTTACAACTTACTAACCTAGCCTCTTTAATAATTTTACTTAGAGCGTTAGAATCACAATAAACTTTTTTTCCATCTTGTTTCTTTGTAAGATCTGGGACTATGCAATTAAAGTCCCCCCATAGTACCCTCATTGTTGTGAATAGGAAGGGCTGCACCAACTTTAAACAGTTCACTCTACCAGATTTGGTTTGAGGATTATATATATTTATGAAACGAAAACACACACCTCCCCACTTCCCGTCCAAAATTAAAACTCTCCCAGGTATCAGATCTATCAGATTGTGCAATTGAAATGCAAAGGAGTTAAACAGAATCCCTAACCCATCTGCAGCATCCTCCCCGAAAGACCAATAGGATGGGCCCCAAAGCCACTCTTTTTTAAATGATGCCCTCTGTTCAAGTGAGAACATCCATGTCTCCTGCAAAAACCAAATTGACAGGGGAAAGCTATGAAAATAATGAAACAAGGCCTGCCTCTTTGCTTTATTTAATAAGCTATGTGTGTTCAAGGAACCCCAGAAACACTTCATTGTCTTTTAATACATTCCACACCCTTTACTTTTTCCTTTTTTTTTTTTTGTAGTTATCCATAACCTGAGATTTAGATGAAATAGAGGATATTTGTGAATCAGAAACATCCCCCTCCATGTTTCCCCAAGATGTAAACAATGCTGCATAAGCATTACTAGTCTCCACTTGAACATCTGGGGGTTAGGATGAAGATTTCTAGCCGATCTTCTCTGTGGGATGGTTACAAAGGATTCATTTGATTTTTTGGACATTTTTATTTTCCCTGTATTCTCATCAAAAAAACAGACAGGGGGAATACTTAAAATATTGGGGGGGCCCATTTCTTCCTTTTTGAGTGGTCTTTTGCTTGTATCATCAGTCTGCATTTTTGTCTTACTGTCAGGATATTTTTTTCCCTCTGTTACAGTCTTTATTGAGGTAGAGCCTTTTCCCCTTCCCACTGTTTTACCAATTTCAGGTTTATAATCTGAAGGACTTCGAGTAGAAAGTGAAACATCCTTTACAGAAAGGGATTGTACCATGGCATCTTGCGCCTTCTGAATATATCCCTCTGACCCAGTGCTGTTGGATGAGTTATGTGCAGCCCAAGGACAGAACTTGAAAACGTGACATTTTGCTTCACACAAATCGCAACAGGACTGGTTGCCACAAAACATAGTTACATGCCCAACCTCTCCACAGTTGTCGCATCTGGGTTGGTCACAGACACTAGAAAGGTGGGTTTTTGCTCCACATTTATAACAGGCCCAAGGCTGTCTGCTGAAAAAACATACTCCCCTGTCTTTCCCTAACAAAAAGGAGTTTGGAATATGTTCAATTCCGGCTTCATTTTGCCTTAACTTTACTTTGTATTTCCAGCCTCCCGTCCAAAACTGTTCTGCGTCCAGAATGGGCTCAGGTTCACTTAAAACTTCACATCTCTTTTTTAACCAAAATGTGATATCCTCAACCCAAACCCCTTCATTCCTGAACATTACCATTACGAATTTAATCAAAGGTTTGGTCAGTGATATGACAATGAAGGGGGTCCATATTGGGGAATATTTAACTTGCCCATATCTTAACCAAAAAAGTTCAAGGGCTTGCTGAGACCTGAAGCTGATATTGTAATTTTCTTCTCCCGAGATGTTTATGAAAGCATAGACATCTTTGGGAGAAAAATGTACAGAATCTTTTAAAAGAACTTTCCCCACATAGTGCCTATCAGGACGTTCTTCCAGCCCACCTTTATATCGTAAACGCACTGCATTCCGTCTTGGTGCAGCTTCCCTTTGTACATTTGAAAAAAGTTCCAACATTAAAGTCTTCTTCTCTGGAGTTTTTTTTTGGGGGGGGGTACTAGCAAATCCATGGAAACTTCTTTAGACAATGAAACCTTGTCGGAACCAACTAAATCATTAGAAATACACACATTTTCATGTTTCCCCTCATTCAATGCTTTCCCTTGCTGCGCTATCCTTGGAGTCCAGTCAGGAGAATTCTGTGAGAAAGGTAACTGAGGGCTCCATGTAGGATCAGGCTGCCACCCACCTGAATCAGACCTAACCCAACCAGCCCCACTCAAAGCATTTCCAGGAGACCATAATGTTTGTTCCTTTCTTGGCTCTGATTTTGTTACTAAACCCAAAGAGTTAGCTTTTTCATCATCATGTTTGTAATTTTTCCCTCAGAAAACAAATTCTGACCCCTGCTTGTGAACCTGCACCAGATTGGTATACTATGTTTTACCCTCCAAAACTTCCCCTGTGCAAAACTTTTATCAAGCACAAAACCTTTATATTTATCCAAAGTCACTGTAAAGTCAAGTTTAGGCACATAAGAAGTGCTACAACTCTTTCCTTCTGAGTCTGTATTGTTGGCTTGTTTTACCTTCAAATCAGTAGGCTGAGGAGACAAACTTCGCAGGTTACAGAAGCCAACATCAAGTTCCACCTTTTTCTGTTCATTTATCTCGCTAGAAGTGCAGTCCTCTTTCTGAAACGACCGTGGCCAAACTGAGACAGGCAAAACTTTAGGTTTACACTCCATTTCTGCAGCACAAGCAGGTTTAGCAAGCAAATCTTCCTTTGCAGAAAAAAACACAGTACCTGTTTGAAAACTGGCGCTTTGACTTTAAACTCCTTCTCATTGGTCAGAGACCTATACTCAGACAGTTCCAATCCCTGCTGTCCTTCTTCATTTTCCATTAACCCTTCTTAAACCGCTGTATCTTCCATCATGTCCTCCATTTCCTCCATTGTTTTGTTACCAATGTTTAACGTAGTTTCAGGGTTAAAACCCTGCAGCTTCCAAGAAGAGTTTTCTCCCCCAACATTCTGTGTTTTAGGCACATTTAAAATCTCCTCCACATTTATAGAAGACGCCATATCAGGCAATAAATCTTCACTTATCTTGACCATTTCCTCAGAACGTTCCTGTTGTAAATCTTCTGTTGGGGACTCAGTATCAGAAACAATTGTAGACAAAGCTCTGGCTGCAGCCTCTAGCACAACTGGAGTGGGAGATGAGGCAACCTCTCCCACTCTGCAGACGTCCTCCTCCATCCTGGAAATCCTCAGAGTGGCCATTTTGCAAACGACCAGTCCCCCTACTGGCATCAAGGCAGCAGCCGAGTAGGGGAATTTCCCTGGTGTCCTGGCCAAATTTCCCTCATTCACTAAAAATACCACCAACAGCTTAATCTGGTTCATGGTCAGTTGGAATTCATCTGTATCCCCTTCCCCACGTCGTGCCTGAAAATAGGCAGGATTTGTCTAATGCACTTACCTGGTCAACAAAAACTAAATAAATAAATAAATAACCCCCTACACACCCCTGTGGCCAGCACTATATGTCTTAGTGTATGGTGTGTAGTGCCAGCCCACCCCTTGCCCTCTCTGGCACATTGCTTATCATGCAGCTGGGGGATTGGGTGCTTATTTCCTGAATACCCCTCCTTCGTGCATCCCGGGGCCGGGGACACAGTTGGTGTGGGGTGGCTACTCACCCCTGGTATACATGCATAGCCACTCTGCACCATTCATGCATAAGACCCATTATAGCGTCAATCAGGAACTCTTTTCAAAATTACCTTCAATGCTTGAGCACTCTGGAAGCATGGCTGTACACCCTTATATCAGAATAGGCTCTTACTGTTTGTGTGTATTTCTCTGTATTTTGTTAGTTTCTTTTCACCCTGTGTGATTAAGCTATCAAATACAAGTAAATAAGTAAGGCATGGCAACGCAAATCTTATTTTTAGGGCACCCAATCCCGGAGGCTCTGGGGACCTAATGATTGAAACATTTCAGAAACATAAAAAAACACACACATATTATAAAATCAGTAATGAAACAAATGGTTCAAAAAAGCCAATAAATAACTCAAAGTAGCATAACTGTCCCATATTAGATACTCACATCTGGGAAAGTAAGAGAAAACAGGTGTGTCTTTAGTCAGCACTTAAACACTTCAACTGATGTGGCCTCCCTGATAGATAAAGGCAACATGTTCCACAGGACTGGGCCAGTGACACTGAATGCTCCATCACTGGCATTTCTCAGCCTAGTCCATGGAATCTCAAGGAGGCCCCTAGAAGAGGAATGGAGGGAGCAGACTGGGGTGGCAGGTATTAGAAGAACTGTCAGGTAGCCAGGGCCTAGTCCATGTAGGGCCTTAAAGGTGAGCAAGCACACCTTGAAGATCACCCTCCTGACTCAGCCAGTGCAGTTCCCACAGCACCGGGGTTAGATGACAAAACCTCTAGAGGCCCATCAGCAACCTGGCAGCTGTGTTCTGCTCCAACTGCAGTTGGTGGAGGGTACCTCCTGAGACCCTGAAATAGAGAACATTACAGTAATCAAGCCTGGATGTCACAAAGGCATGAACCAGTGTGGGAAGGTTCTCCGGCAAAACAAGGGGTTTGATTCTGGCAATGTTCCTCAAGTGGTAAAAACCACTTTGGACCACAGAAGACACCTGTGATTCAAACATCAGTCTGTCATCCATGAACATGCCAAGATCTCACACCCTGGAGGAGGCAATCAATGGTGTAGACTCCAGGAAAAGACCTGTAGCCACATCAGAGGCACTCCTATAATGCCCTCAGCCTGGTTCCAGAACTAGAACCTCTGTCTTGCCAGGGTTCAGTTGCAACCAGCTGAAGGACATCCAGTCATTGATCTCGGCCAGCCAAATGTTTAGTACTTCCACAGCATTGGATGTTCCTGGGGCAAAGGATAAGTACAATTGGGTATCATCTGCATAGCAGTGAAAACCCATATTGTACTTCCTAATGAGCTCACACAGGGGCAGCAAGTACACTACAAACAACTTCGGCCACAAGATCAATCCTTGAGGCACTTTGCTCTACAGGGGTTTCAGGGAGGAGGAAGAGGAGTTCCCCTTCACCACTCATTGCTTCCTGTCATCCAAATAGGATTCAAACCAGCAGATGAAAGTGCCGGCGAGTCCACAGTGCTCTCTAAGATGATTGAGCAGCACAATGTGGTCAACAGTGTCAAAGGTTGATGAAAGATCGAGAAGAACAAGAACTGACCTATCTCCTCTATTCCTCACCCTGAGGAGGTCATTATGCACCCAAACTAATGCCGTTTTGGTGCTATGCTTGGCTCTGAAACCAGACTGGAGTGGCTCATAGATGTCGAAGATCATGAGGTGCTCCTCAACCTGTTGCACCACAATTTCCTCAACAACCTTTCCCAAGAATGGGAGGTTGGAGACTGGATAGTAATTCATCAGGATGTCCGGGTCAAGAGATGTTTTTTTCAGAAGGGGCCTCACCAGAGCCTCTTTCAAGGAATCTGGGAAGACTCCCTCCAACAGTGAGCACTGGACAATCAAGATGAGCACTGGGCCAACAAAACCAGCACATCTCATCTAGAAACATGTCAGAGCTGGGTCCAGTTCACAATAAGTGTGCTTTAGCTTTGAGATGACCTCAATGACCTCAGCCACCTCCACCAGTTTAAAGTCCTCCCAGACAGGCGGAATGCCTCTATCACTACCAAGGCGATCACTGTGCATCATAGTACTACTCAATGACAGGATTCCCTGCAGGATGGAAGACACCCTGTCAGTGAAGAACTGAGCAAACTCATCATACAAATTGACTGAAAAGGCTTTTTTTTGGCTGTAGACAGATCAGATGTAAAAGTCTGTTAACCGTCCAAAATAGCACAGCTGGTTGGTTCTTCCCTTCAGCAATCTCCCTAGACAGGTACTCTGCCTCCTTAAGGTTGATTGCCCCGATCCTCACCATAGTGGGTACGCTGGGCCAATTTGTCCTCCTCTGACCTGGTCCTCCACCAGCAGCGCTCCAACTTCTGACCCCCTAATCTTCATCACCTTGAGCTCTCCATCAAACCGGGGAGACCTCAAATGAGAAGATTTGTTTCATACACGGATGATGTGAGGGCATCGAGTGCTTTGGATACCATCAAATTATAGGCTGCAGCTGACTCACCTCGCGCCCTTCACACATGCAACATCTACAGTAGATAGATCAGCTACCACCCAGAATCCCTCCAGATAAGGGATATTATGTCTGTGTCCAAAATATTGACTACTAAAATATTCACTGGATTGTATTACCGCAAGTTGGAAAATCAATAAAGTTAACTCAGTCTAAAAAAAGAGACTATGTGGGAAGAGCAGGCTAGTAAGGATAAAGATAGAGTGGCTCTCTTTGTAGGGGTAGGAGTCACTGTAGAGAACAAGGACACCAGTATAAATTGGGGTGGATGGAGTCCAGTCAGCTCTCCACCGAGTCCACACCACAGAGGAAAATCTGTTATTAGAGGGACAGGTAAGTGACACAGAAGGTATGGGTGTGGCTGGGAGGTCATCTGAGTAGTGGATGGGAACTGCTGCGGTGAGAAGAGGACCAATAGAATGTAAAAACCAAAAAGTCCAAAGGAGAGCAACACACGTGGCCAAGGGTTTGGAGAACATGAGCTATGCAAACTGACTGGCAGAACTAGAATTCCATAGCAAAATGGTAATATTAAATGCATGCTAAAAATAGAAAATGAAGTTAGAATTGATGTTTCAACCAAAGGTCTTCTTCAGGAATTATATAAAAGAGAAAAAAAAAGTAGTTTAAAATAAGCAAAAGTAGGCAGTTATGCTACAGCTGCAAATAGGTAATATAGAGGATAATGTATGGGCAACAGTGAACAACAACAGTATTGTTCATTTTGAGAGGTTGTCATGATAACCATTGAAACCTTGAGAGTGAAGCTCGAGAGGTTTGAGAATGTCATGACACCTCGAAGAAAGAAGCAACACTATTGTTGTTCACCTATTCTACTCTGTCTTTATAGTGTATGGGCACCAGAAAATCAACATTGGGATACTAGATTTACCGTATGCCATTGATTTCTCTGTATGATGCTCTCTTAGTCTCTGACTCACTGCCGTGGCTGTTTCCCTGAGGTCCCACACATTACTGACTGTGCATGTACATAGACATTCAACTCTGTTGTACCATCGATGTGATGTACTCATGATGGTACAACAACATCGTGACATCACATCAATGGTACAACAAGCCTAGGGAAAGCTTGTTTTTCAATGAATACAGCGTTCTAACATACACTATATGTGTAAAATGGGTAGTAAAATCCTAGAAACTTGAATTCCTCCTGAAGGGAGGTAAAACTTTTTTAACATGTCCCTGTCCATAAACTGGTGGAGATGTCTCAGACCCAGCATCTCCCAACATGAAAATCAAAAGTCCCCTTTTGAGCTGGGAAGGCCGGTAGACAATCTAAGGGAATCTATCTCCACACTGGAGAGGGAATTTCCCACAACTGTCAGGCTGATAGCCAGACTGACAGGGTGTGTTTTGTCCATCAATTTGCAATACATCTTAGATCCTTCAAGAGGACCACCCATGGAAGAACATTTAGTAGAGCCGAAAGACTGTTTAGATTCTCCAAGGCAAACCACTCCCCCTTCCCTCAGGCACCATCATTTTAAGGATCGGCAACAGCTGAGCTGCTGTATAATAATGCTGAAAATTTGGCTGCCCCAGGCCCCCCTTGTCCTTAACCTCTGTTAGGATCTCCCAACATTAAAGTTATCAAGTTCTAAAACTCTAGAAACTTAATTAATCATATAACCTACCACCTGCCCATATGTTTATCCATTACATCCCACAGGTAGGCACTTTTCCGGCTACAAAGCTGCACCACAGAAAATTACTTTTTGAAATCAACCTGCTTGCTTTTCTTTTTCTCTTCATAGGAGCAAATCCCAGCTCCCCAACCACAGGTGCTTCAGTGTGTAGTCAGTACCTCAACAACCCCCCCCACACACACACATACACACACAATTGGCACAGCAGCACACAAGCAGGGAATAGTAAGGAATCAGAAGCACCAGACAACATTTCAGATTGCTCTTTAAAGAGTTGCAGTGGATTATTGTGTTGCTTCTAACACTATAAAACATAAATTCTTTGTTCTGTTAAACTCCTACAAATCTGCTATGTACATGGGCTGCATACAGACTATTCAGTTCATTTTATAAGAACAATGAGACACTCCAGAGTGTTATTTTGTATCTTATGGATCAACCACACCTCCTGTTGGTTGAAAGCACACATCACATGCACTTTATGCTTCACAATTCTCTAGGCCATGCAATTAATCCATGAGAACCAAACACCCCATAATGTGACTATGGATATACTAGGTTGCAATTCTCACTGTTTAGCAAGTGTCGCTGGTGTTGGCTGGGAGAGAGGACCACAAAACAAAGCTGAGATGTTCTGCCTGCCCAACCAATGTGAAAGACACTTGTTATACAGTAAGAAACACTACTTAGTATGCCTATAATCATATTATATGGCAACAGATCACCATTAATATGGTTATCGATTGCTGAAAATTCTGTTTTCTTTAAATTGATATCAGGTATTTTTTGTGCTGACCCACTTTCACCTGGCTCTGTTACATTGGTTGCACCATCATCAGATATTCTATCATGTCCACCATTGTGGATACACATAGTGCTGTGTGGTGTCCATTGAAGCTCTATGAGTTGGTGTGGAGGCTGTAGGATTAATGGGGATGATGCAGTAAATAGCAGTAGAAAAATGTATGAAATTTATTTTTGGGCATTTGGTGTTATGACTCTGTGGTCTGCTGAGTGGATAGACACTGAAATTGAATATCTTTCCACTTCAGGGCTGAAGAACGTAAAGTCAGGGATGAGCAGGCCTGATGTGTAGTATGAGGAAATGGCTGTATGTGGAATAAGGAGGTAAAGCCATTCTTCTCACTGATTGGCCAGGCTGTCTCCATTGCCATATAATGTGTCTTATTACTTGTGTATAACTTGCAGATATTTAATAAAGATACAATTCACTTTACTTAGTGATGCAATGCACAATATTGGCCATGTTTTGTTAAATAATGAAGGGTGTAGCCCAACTAATCTTTAAATACTTTATCTACAGATCTTCATTGTGCACATGATAATGTAAGATCACAAAGGACTGTGGGTCCATCAAGTCCACCTTCTCTCTGCTTCATAAGCACCAGCAAATATGCAGTTTAAACATATGCTGATGTTGGTTCAACCATGTTAGTGTGACATTAAAACTACCGATGGCAATTGGAGCACAAGCATCCTGCTGATGAGAAAAATGGGAAAGGCAACTTGTTCACCCAACTACATGGGTGACGTGCAGCTGGATGACATGCAATGAAACAACAAAAAGTGTGCCCAGCTCACACCAGGACATGCCCAAATACACCATACCCAACAACACACATACTCTCTTTTTTCAATTTAAAGTTTACTGAATTTCATGAAAAGAGTATATGACAATACATTTTACATAAAGCAAAAGCACAAGCAAATTAATTCTATCATGCTAAAACATCACTTTAAAAAACACAAGTTATGTATAGTCTGAATTGAATTTGAAGGTAAACTCTCAAATGAGAGAGGACCAAACAAAGAATTGAACATGCTTAGCTGAACCATAATAGCCATAATAGCCAAACATATTTCCATACGATTAACATACAAATATAGTATAGTATCACCCTTAGACACATGAGACTCATGAGGCTAGGAAAGAACCCCATATGCTCAAAAATACATCATTTTTATTCATTGAAGAGCAGCAGATTCTTTCATTGTTTGCAACTACCATCAAATTGTTTAGCCATTGTTGTATGGGAGGAGCATTCTTATCCTTCCAGTTTTGAAGAAGCAATCTTTTATAAGTCAAGATCCATAGTCTCCCTTGCTTGGGAATATTTGGGATCGAATTAGTATCCCCAAGGATAAAAACTAAGAGGGAAAACAGGATGAGAGAGCCTAAAGCAGACTGGCATATGGCATAAATTTGCTTCCATTGAGAAGCAATCACTTTACAGTGCCACAACATATGAGCCAGACCTGCATTGGATTCTCTACAGTGCCAACAACTGTTATCAGTCCCAATCCTATGCTGAACAGCTGATTGGGGGAATAATAATAATAATGTAGTATCTTGAATTGTACAAGTCTCCCCTGCATGTCCCTGGAAGATTTCACAGCATTCTTCCAAGTCCTGTCCCAAGATTCCTTTGAAATAACAAGGCCTAGATCTTCCAGCCATTTCAGCCTAGCCTGTTCCATTAACTGTTTATCTGTTTCATTCGAAAAGGCATATATAAGGCTGAAACCTATAGGTGAATAACACACCCTAAATAAATTCTCTCAAGCTATGGAAGAGATAAGTTTGTAAGATGTATCCAAAAACTTGTCAAGGAGAAAGCTCCTGATTTGTAGATAAAAACAGAAATGACATTTCTTTGCAGATCAGTGAAGGAGAGCAACCTGCCCTGATCATCCAACATGTCTCCTAATACCACAATGCCTTTGCTCTTCCACCCAATATCCCTAAGAGGTTTATTGTCTGGAGTCATCTTAGAGTTATCCCAAATGAGCATAAATTGTACAGGACAAACTCCACCTTTTTGAGAAGATTGAATTTCCTACAGACCATTACTGAGACTTGAAGAGGAGGTTGATTTAATAAATGATCATGGAGTCTTACCAAAAAAAAAACTGTCATACTTAAATAAGATACAGTCTCTTTTTCTATCCTTAACCACAGTGGGGTGCCTAAAGTGTCACTTGGCAAAAACCAAATGGCCATCTGTTTCAACTTGTTTTTTTTTTTTTGAAATTTAAGTTTATTGATTTTAACATAGTCAAAACAAACAGACCATCATAATACATGTCCAGTGATCATATATGATATAAATAAGGAAAAAGAAAAGTCCCCTCCCCTCATAAATCCCACCCGTCCCTCTTCCCCCTCAGAACTACCCACCCACCCACCACTTTACCACCCATAACATATCCACCCCCACCTACAAACACCATCATAGAGTGTGCAAATGAATGTCTAATTCTGTTGACAAGGCTGTCACAGGGTACTAGTCTGTACATGCAGGCAAATCAGGAGGAGCGAGCGGATAACAACAAAAAAAGAAAGGAAGAAAGAAGAGAAAAAAGAGGCTTTGTTGGGCATCTGGGGGGACATCAAGAGATCACTAATGTAAATATAGAGCATACAATTTTCCCCATCTTTTATGGAACAGATCCATACGGTTGCGGGAGCTGGCCATAAGTCTCTCCGTATTGAAGCACATTGAAAATTCAGTCAGCCATTCAGAATAGGTCAGGATCAGCTGATCAGTCCAATGCTTGAGGACCAACCTCTTAACCACTATGGACACCAAGGCCATGTAATATCGCCTTTCCAGGCAATCTATACTGGAGTAGTCACCTATAATACAGATATCAGGCGTAAAAAGGTTGGTAAGACCAAGCTTGGATCAAGTTTGTCCTGGATAGAGGTCCACAAGGGGGCAACTTTAGGGCATTGCCAGAAGATGTGGAGTGGATTCCCCTCACTATATGAACACCTAGAGCAGAGAGGGAGAGATAGTTTTTTGAAGCGGAATAGTTTACTTGGGGTATAGTACATATTGTTTAGTATATAGTACTGGATGAGCCTAAATCTGTCTTGAGTGTGGTATCTATGTAGGTCTTTCCAGATTCAGGTCCAGTTAGGGATGGATTCTGGGAGTAGGGATGGCCAGATGTGGGAGCCCTTGAGCGGCTCCGGGAATTTATAGTCCAGTAGATATGAGTATATTAATGAGACGGAATGAGGTTTAGAGGCCAGGGTGAAGACGTGGGAAAGGAAAGGGCTGACCCTGGAGTCACGAAACTCTGAACCAAATTTAACAGCAATAAGATGTCTTATTTGGTATATTTTGAAGACCTTACAATTGGGAATGTCAAATTTAGTTAATATATTTGGGGATGAAAGAAGGGAGCCTTGGTCATAGTAATGTTCTAGAGTAGTTTCCTTAATTTGTGGGAGCCACTCAGGAGTAATTATCGAGTTGCCTAACTTAATATTGGGGTTGAGAGTGAGAGGTTGCACAAGGTCCGTTTTAGGGGAGATTTTCAGAAAATACAAACATTGAAAGAGAGATTTGAGGAATGTGGTAATTGTTTGGTCAGACCTGTTTCAACTTGTATGCCCAGAAGTAACCTTGCCACCATGGTAAAGCCAAACCACCCAATTTAACTAGCACCCTAAGTTTAGATTTAGATAGCCTAGGAGGTTTGTTCCTCCATTAAAAAGTGGAAATAGCTTTTTCAGTTTTGTTGAACCAGATAGTGGGGATGTTTACTGTAAAGATGTTCATTAAATAAAATAATTTGGGGCAAAAATTATTTTTAAATAATTAATTTTTCCCCATAATGATAAATGTAATTTTGTCCATCTATCTAAATCAGATTTTAAATCCTCTATAATCTTTGACATGTTGTAGGATAAAATATTTTATGTATATTCAAGGGGGACTCCGCCCCCACACTCTCCACAATTATTATAACCAACCCCAAATACTAGCAATGGTGGCAGGTGGTGATATTTTGAGGAATGTGAACACATATCCCAGTGAGGGCTCTCCACGTACTCCAGGGACAATGTGATAGCCTGTCAAAGTACCACATGTGATGGTCACCATGACACAGTATGATCAAACGGCACAGGTACCAATGGCAAACTCTGCCAGCAAGCAACTGACCACAACAGTAACTACACACTGAACCACACCAGTTATCTTTGCTACTTGAACCCATGACACCTGCAGCATGATGACTACAAACGGAGAAACAACA
Source organism: Neoceratodus forsteri (assembly GCA_016271365.2). Lineage (NCBI taxonomy): Eukaryota > Metazoa > Chordata > Ceratodontiformes > Ceratodontidae > Neoceratodus > Neoceratodus forsteri. Next base: position 563,633,152 of record CM057449.1, on the reverse strand, counting down.
GCCTGCAATTACAAGGCAGACACACACCTGCTACCACTGCGCATTCAGGATCACCATTATAACACCATGCTATAGTTTTCCAGACACAGGTAAATGATGAGTAGAAGAGGCATTAGTTTAATGTCTCATCTGAGAGGTGGCACACCCCAACAGTACAACATCCCCTGTGTACTGCATTTGAATGTCAGTGTTTATGGTATCAGCCCAATCCCAGAGTGGGGACAGAGCCCATGACCTACTGCCTTTGTTCATGAGGAGGGGTCATGAGGGGCTATGTCAAAAATTTGGGGTCAAAATATGTAAAATGGCAAAGTTGGCATGAATTCAGACGACTGAGGGTGGACATGTGTTTGATTTACAGAGCCCTTACAGACTTACAGTTGTGGGAATTCTTGGGGTTGGAATGCATAAATCTATACTATAATACTAGATCACACCCCCTACAACCTGAATTAGAGAGATTTAGATCCACCAAAAGGGAGCAGTGGTTCTCCGTAAGAGTAACAACAATCTGGAATGAACTCCCATTAGAGGTAGTAGCCAGTGATAGTATGTACAGCTTTAAATCAAAATTAGATGTACACCTTATTACAAACAACATATTGGGATACTACAGACATTAGCGAGCTAAAAGGGACTTCGGTCTAAACAAAGCTCTGTAACACCTATGAAACCTATGAAATCTATACAGTACATTGAGATTTTACTACGCTCGCACATAACTTTGGTCATTTTAAATATCTTGACCCTAACTTTTCAACCCAAAATTTTCAACATAGTCATTTTTATACTCCACCTCATGAATGTGACAGTTGTCATTTTTCAAATCCTGGCCAAAATGTGTTTTTGCATCTGTGGCATGGAATGACATTTCAATGCCGCAGAATGACATTGGGGTGGGGATTTGAACATTTTCACTTCCAGGTTCATGAGGTGGGGTAATAAGAAGATGATTCTTATAATTTGGTGTACAAATACTGTAAAACATCCAGTTTATGAGTGATCATTGCAGTATTTCAATGTTCACTCATAACTTCACTAATTTCCACTATTTTAACTCCGAACTTTCAACACAGTCATTTTTCTACACCACCTCATAAACATGGCATTTGTCATTTTTTAAATCCTGGATGAGATGTGTTTTTTTTTTTGGATGTTGTTTTTTCTCCTCGGAGCACAAGCTACAACCCTCCCCCGCACTCCACTGTTACCCTGGCGCCATCCCCGGACATGAGACCCCCTTCCTTCTGCACCCCATGACTTACCCTTCACGGCAGGGTGGTGGGGAGCGACTCAACCCACCCCAATGGGTCCATGCCAGGGAGGCGTCCTCCAGGAATGGCGCTGGGGAACGACGTCATGCTGCTGGGCTCCCATTTTTCTTATTTTTCCTCCCGACGGGCATGGCGTGCAATGATGCCAGTGACTGAGCTAAGCGCGCATGCTCCTGTGCGCTGCTAGTCAAGCATCTGCCACGCCCCGCCTACTCCTTGCTTGCAGCTGTGTGCTGTCGACCCCAACCTCCGCCAGGGGCCAGCAAGCACCGCCACCCGATTCCCCACCCGGAGATGGCGGGGAGCAGTCCTCCAGATGCTCAATCCATCTCCCCTGCCGACCCCAGCAACCCATGCCCGTTCCCGAACACGGGTCGCCGGCGTGGCACGAGGTGTAGCGACCAGAGCCTCAACCCTCAGCGCCACCGGGCCGGACCGAGATGTGTTTTTGCATGTCTGCTGTGCAATGACATTTCAGCAAATATACTAAAAATGGTACATGTGTTTTTATAAGGTAAATCATAAAAGGAGTATCTTGAAAATTTGGGCTCACAATTAAAAAAACAAACACAATATATAATTGTTAACAAACATCGTGTCTAGTGCCAGTCTTGACCTCAACAGGTATGCTTTGTGATCCCATGCAGGTCAGCAGAGTTCAGGGGTGAGCTCAGTGGCCCACCTGAATGGGGTGAGAGTAGGGGGTACTGTTATGCAAAACCCACCCAGCCAGGGAATGAAAGGTGAATTGTTGTCTGCATGGGCCTGGGTACTATATAGTGAAGGCAACAGTCCTCTTGGCATAGGGCCCTGGACCTTTACAGTCCTGGTTTGCAGAAGGCCCTCTATTTTGGCTGACTGTTGCACTCTTTGCCCAGTGTATGTGTTTCTGCAGCCACATGGAAGTGCAAGGACCACAGGGTCTGTACTTCTGCAACTCACCAGACAGCCCCATGAATACTTCACATCCATCGCTTCACTGATGAGCAGGGTCCACAAGGACTCTGCACTTCTGTAAGCAAAGAGAGTCTTTCCTTGTCACAGGGCATCAGGTCATGAAGGGACCTGTGTGAATGAGGATATGATTCCACTATATCAAAAAAGAAAGGAAATTCTTTGCAAAAAAACATTGTTAATGCACCAGTTAGGGTAACTCAATGCCACAAAAGTAGGGAAATGTAGCATTAGCACCAAAAGGAAAAAACATTAGGGTTTTGGGTCTCTGGAGTCATGGCCAATCAATGATGGGATCTTTCTTGAGGGCTGTCAACCCTAATGCCTACCCCATTCCAAAAGCAAACAATGTCACACATGATCTCCTTTCTTCATGCAGGTACAGCGAACTGTGTTGGCAACCTGTGGTGAGACATACTTCTCTACCTTTGAAGAGTGTATCACTATGAAGCAGTGACTTGGAGCTATACCTTGTGCTTCAGATTGGAGGCTATAGGCTGGAGGAGAAGGGGAGCATTACAGTTGACAACCGCCAAGGAAGACCCCACCACTGATTCACCAAGACTCTGGAGACCCAAAACCGTAATGCTTTTTCTTTTTGATGCTTGGGGGTGGGGGTGGGGTATTAGGGTTGGAATTTCCCTACTTTTGTGGCATTAAGTTACCATAACTGGTGCATTAATAAAGTGTATTGCAAAGAAGAAAAAAAATATATATATATTATAGTGGCGCGGTCAGTGGTCAGTTACATACTAAAGTCAAAGGTTTGGGCATTATTAACTCTGGACCCATTCAATGGATTTGCCTGAAATGTGGTACACACAGTGGGGCATGGTAGATCTCTTGATTTGCCAAATTTTGATTTGGTCGGACTTATGGTCTTTGCATACGAAAGTGCTGAAAAATGTAAAATTATCCATTTTTGGAGGCACCTTTTGGGATTCTGGATGTGGTCCTGCACAGCCATTGTGTGGCATGCTGCTCTGTGAGATGGCTCATTTGAAAGAGCTTTGGTGGCCGAACATGCTGCTTTTCATTTGGTGAAAGAATATTAAGGCATTCAAAAGTTATGCCACTTTAAAGTTCCCATTACAAGTCAAAGGGAAAATTTATATGTATGTTTTGTGAACAAAGAATGGAGTTCTGGCCATCTGGTCCCACCTGGCGGTCAAAGAATTTGCAGCCTCGTAGTTCAAGAATCTTTGTCCCTGAGGATTTTAGAAATTCTTTGATCACGAGGTCCACCATTTTGTTTTTTTAGTTTTTCAATTGGAAAAACACAAATATCTCGACTCAGGGGTCACTTCTGAAGTAAAACTTGAATATGTTTTACTCAGGGGACTCTGATCTATCGAGCCATGCCTTTGGTTTAAGCTAAATCAGTCAAAAATAGAGTTATTAGTTTTTGAAATCTTCGCTCGTGGCTCGCTAATGATCTTTGATTGCGAGCCTGAAAATTCTTTGTTCATGAGATTCTTTGACCACCATCTTGCATTGCGATCTATTTTTACAAATATCTCGGCTCAGGGGTGGGCTAGGGACACAAATGAGGGTGGGTTTTGATCAGGGGGGCTTCGTTCTATCGAGGCATGACGTTGGTTCACTTCAAATCAGTGAAAATAATGCGTTTCACAATTTTTTATTCTTTGGCCATGAGGTTGTGATTTCTTTGATCACAACCCTGCAAATTCTTTGATCGGGAGATTCTTTCAGTGTGATTGTGCATTGTGAGCGAGGGATGAGATGGCCAGATTACAAATTTTTCTTTCTCAGCCGGGGGGTGTCCTAGGCAGCCAAATGAGGCTGGGTTTTACTCGGGGGCTTCGTTCTGACGAATCATGGCTGTGGTTTACCACAAGTCTTTGTATTTTTTAAATTATGGGATTTTTTTATTGTTTGATCATGAGCCTGCAAATTCCTTGATCGTGAGTGTGCAAATTCTTTGATTGCGAGATTCTTTGATCGCAATCATGCATCGTGAGGGAAGGACGAGATGGCCAGATGAAAAATTCAATTTTCTCAGCCCAGGGGTGCTGTATGAAGCCAGATAAGGGTGTTTTTTTGTTCAGGGGCCCTTCATTCTGGTGAACCATGGCAGTGGTTTATTGCAATTCCTTCAATTTTTTTATTTATAGCATATTTTATTCTTTGTTCATGAGGCTGCATTTTCTTTGATCGTGAACCTGCAAATTCTTTGATTGTGAGATTCTTTGATCGCCATCTTTGATCGCGAGATAGGGTCAAGATGGCCAGATTGCTTATAATGGAATAGATAGGGAGTGTTTAACAATCTTTAACATTGAATATCTTGGAAACAGTTTGGTCTTTTTACTTGAAATTTGGAGGGTGCTAACGGCATTGTCCAGTAGATGTGAATTATGGTGAGTACGTGTCTCAGTTCTCTGCAGTCAGCAACTGTTAGAGCACAACTTTCAGCTCCATGCCAAGCATGCAACTCACTTTTGTAGGTCTGAAACTGAGTGTGTATTGAGAGTAGCTTGGCATGTGGGGACTTGTTATCTGTGCTCTAGATTGTGACATGCTTGCCAGGTGCACCTACACAGTTTGGTGTACATGGTCGCATGACGCAAGTTGTAGGACTTAGCTGTGGAGTGTCTGCATCTTGTATAATAGGGTGCATGGTGAAGTTGCAGAATATCCCACCTCTCATCCCCCATACACACAAACACACACATATGCAAAAGCCAGTGCAGCATATGACTTATTGTGGATTTATTCACTGTTAGTGCAATGAAGTCACTTGGCTGTTCTTTGTAAGATACCACTCAAGGTGTGGTAAGTGTACTTTGACCAAGGCCATGTTATGTAGCATTGTTACACATGCTTCATTTTAGCTGTTAAGAGGTTAGAAGCCTAATCAGGTATACAGCTTTAACCAGATAGTATGTGAAGACTTATAAACCAGGAATTTGTTTGAAGTCGAAGAGTTGCACAGTGTCAGGTTACCTGTACCTGCTGTCTACCACCCCCCCCCAGAGATCCTGTCTCTAGTGGTCTACTCTCTCTCAACATAATCAGGGCCATGCAGTCACAATGCAATAAAACACATGTTGATCAATACTACACCTCTGTAACAATAATTGCTTTTAAATAAAACTCAGGACACATAGGAAAAGGTTAATGTGTGTTGTGACATGTAACCAGGTCCGCTGAACTGTGGGTGCATGTGGCAAGTATGTTTCAACCTGGAACACAGATTGCAAGTACCTGCATGACAAGATAGTGTCAGTAGCCTTGCACATGTCCACAAAAGATAACGTAGATTGCAAGTGCCTCCCATGGCAAGCTATCCTCAATAGGTGCTGTACATGGTAAGTCACAGCAAGCACCACATCCACATGTATGCATAGAGCCACAGAGGGCTATTGATGTCCTTTCTGAAAAATCTGCAATGACTACCCCCACAGAGGTACTCACAGCCTCAGTACTGGAGATGCTCCATTGCAAAATGAGTCTGAGAGTACACTCTCATCTTCACAACTTGTCCCCCTAATTCCCAAGTCGGTGCCCGGGAATGCAACAAATAACTTGACAACAACTGATACTATTGTGGCTGTGCAGTCATGTGCCACATGTACCACCAGACACTGAGTTACCTGCAGTCAGCAACTGTCAGAGTGAACTCTTATCTCTATGCCAAGCATCAACTCACTTATGCAGGCCTGAAACTGAGTGTGTATTGAGGGTAGCTTGGCATGGGGGGACTTGTTATCTGTGCTCCAGGTTGTGACATGCTTGCCAGGAGCATCTAGAGTTTGGTGTGCATGGTTGCATGGCACAAGTTGTAGGAGTTAGCTGTGGAGTGTCTGTGTCTTGTAGAGTAGGGTGCAGGGTGAAGTTACAGAATATCCCCCCATGCCCCCAACACACAGACACACACATATGCAAAAGCCAGTGCAGCATATGACTTATTGTGGATTTATCCATTGTTTGTGCAGTGAACTCACTTGGCTGTTCCTTGTAAGATACCACTCAAGGTGTGGTAAGTGTACTTTGACCAAGGCCATGTTATGTGTTATTTGTTACACATGCTTCATTTTAGCTGTTAAGAGGTTAGAAGCCTGATCAGTTGTACAGCCTTGACCAGGTAGTGTGTGAAGACTTATGGAGCAGGAATTTGTTTTTGAGCACAGATGAAAAATGCAAATAATGGCATGTACCTAGATAATATTTACACTTCATGTCAGTTGTAAAGAACTTAGATGTCGGGAGAGTTGCACAGTGTCAGGTTACCTGTACCTGCTGTCACCCCCCCACCTTCCCCAGGAGATCCTCTCTGTAGTGGTCTACTCTCTCTGCATACTCAGGGCCATACAGTCATAGTGCAATAAAACACATGAAGATCATTAGTACACCTCTGTAACAGTAATTGCTTTAAAGTAAAACTCAGGGGACACATCGGATAAGGTTTATAATTAGTTTATTATTTCAGTATTTCAATATTTTTAGGCCAAATTGTTTGGTTGCTCTTGGGATGGACGAAAAACCAGTTCATTCTATATATCCTTGGACATTTTTGGGGTGTTTTTTGTTTGTTGGTATTTCACTTACTTTATCTATACTGTATCTTTTCAATATGCATTGCCTTTAGAATTAATATTTTATATAGATTTCGTAAGTGGTTACATATGGACGCTTATGCTACAGAATATGTTTTTAGCAAATTTTTATTTTGGTTACATTTATTGCTGAGTGGTATTGGCAATGTATCCATTGACATTATTTTTTGATGACATAGACTGCCCACTTAGATATTAAGAGAATGGAGACTAATTATACATTATTTTACATGTGGTTATCACCATTTGACAGTTATTTTAGGGAAATCTTTAGAATAAAGTAACATTTTTACCTATTTGATGTTTTATGCTATTTAGCTATTGACTAGATAGAAACATAGGAACATAGACTTTGACGGCAGATAAGGACCGCTTGGCCCATCTAGTCTGCCCATTTCCCTACCTACAGGATAGGCCGCAGATCCTAGTTAACCAACATCCTATTTCTTCCTACCCCCCACAAGAATTGCCTTATGTCTGTCCCATGCATTCTTGAATTCTTCCACAGTTTTAGACCCCACAACCTCCTCAGGAAGGCTGTTCCATGCATCCACTACCCTTTCTGTGAAATAATACTTCCTCACATTGCCCCTGAACCAACCCCCATCTTTAAATTGTGTCCCCTTGTTCTTGTATGTCTCTTTTTCTGAAAGATGCTACCCTCTTGGACTTTGTTGATTCCACTGAGGTACTTAAAAGTTTCTATCATGTCCCCCCACTCCCTTCTTTCCTCAAAGGTATACATACAGTATTAAGCTCCTTTAGTCTTTCCTCATATGGCTTCTCTTGCAGACCCTGCACCATTTTAGTTGCCCTCCTCTGGACTGCCTCTAACCTGTCTATGTCCTTGCAGAGATGGGGTCTCAAGAACTGGACGCAGTACTCCAGATGGGGTCTTACCAACTGTCTGTACAGAGGGATAACAACTTCCTATTTTCTGCTGCTGATGCCTCTCCCTATGCATCCCAGTATACCCCCAGCCCTCCCTACTGCCTTCTCACAATGCTTGCTAACCTTAAGGTCATCTGATATGATTACCCCCAAGTCCCTTTCCTTTTTTGTTGTTGTTACTACCCCCCCATTGTGTATTCTTCCTGTGGGTTCTTGTTTAACAGGTGCATTATTTTGCACTTTTTTGCATTGAATCCTAGCTGCCATACTTCTGACCATTCCTCCAACCTTGCCAAGTCCCTTCTCATCCTTTCCATGCCTCCTTGTGTGTCAACCCTGTTGCAGATCTTTGTGTCATCTGCAAAGAGGCATACTTTTCCTTCCAGTCCCTCTTCAATGTCACTTACGAAGACATTAAAAAGGACCGGACCCAATACTGAACCCTGTTAATTTCCCCACTGAGTAACCCCTCTTTCTTCAGAGTGGACTCCATTTACAATTACCTTCTGTGTCCTGTTGTCCAGCCAATGTTTTACCAGGCTACCACCCTGGAACCCACTCCCAGGCTGGTTAATTTGACTATTAATCTTTGTGTGGACTGTGTCAAATGCCATGCTAAAGTCTAGGTAGGCCATGTCCACAGCCCTCTCTGGTCTACTAATTTGGTCACCCAGTCAAAGAAATCTATTAGATTCATCTGACATGACCTTCCTGCTGTGAACCCATGCTGCCTTGGCTTCTGTGCCCCACTGGCCTCTAGGTACTCAACTATTCTTTCCTTCAGAAGTGACTCCATCACTTTCCCTACCACAGAGGTCAAACTAACAGGTCTATAGTTTCCTGCCTCTGTCTTGGTCCCACTTTTGTGAAGGGGAATCACATCCGCCTTCCTCCAGTCCTCGGGTACCACACCATCCTCCCATAATTTATTAAAAAGAGTAGCCAGTGGTTTCACTAGTTCCCCTTAATTCTTTTAGAGTTCTGGGGTGAATTCCATCAGGCCCCATTGCTGTCCAACTTCAGTTTTAGGAGTTCTTGCAGAACCCTTTCTTCTGTGAAAGGACTGGGATCGACCCCACTATCAAGAGTGCTTCTGTTAATTGGATTAGGCACTTCCCCTCTCTTTTGCGAATACTGAGCAGAAATAATCGTTCAGTATCCCTGCTTTTTCACTGTCCCCCTCTGCCCACCCACTGTTCATTTTATTCAGCCTCACTATCCCTCCCTTTGTCTTTCTACGCTCGCTGATGTACCTATAAAAGGTTTTATCCCCCTTCTTAACCACATTGGCTATCTTTTCCTCAGTTTGGGCCTTTGCTATTCTGACTTCCCTCCCTGCTTCCTTCTGCCTTAACTGGTACAGCTCTCTGTCCTGCTCCTTCTGTGTTTCCTTATACTTCCAGAATGCTATCTTTTTCTTTCTGAGTTTCACAGCCACCTCTTTTGAGAACCATAGTGGCTTTTTCATTCATTTTGATTTGCTTATTTGCGTCACACAAAGGCTTGTTGCCTCTGTGATGGCAGTTTTGATGATCCCCATTGTTGCTCCACACCTCCTTCTAGCCTGTTTGCTAGTGCTTTTCTGAGGCACTCTCCCATCTTGCCAAAGTCAGCCCTCCTGAAGCCCAGTACCCTCACTTTTGTATGGCTTGACTCTGTAGCTGAGTTTAACATGAACCACACTGTTTGATGGTCACTTGTTCCCAGATGGCAACCCACTTCTAGATCTGAGATCCTCTCACTGTCCCCGTTTGAGAGTATGAGGTCTAAGATTGCTCCCTCATGAGTGGGTTCTGAAACTAGCTGTCTGAGGCCTGCCACTTGTAGAGCAACAAGAATGGCCCTGCTCTTGGTTGTGGCTGCAGCAAATGTGCTCCAGTTAACATCTGGCATATTCAGGTCTCCTATCAACAGTATCTCCCCTTTCTCTGCCATTCTAAGAATGCCTCATGCACATGAGACAGTAAGAAACATTTAGTGGCTCTCATGAGCATATTCATACATTTTTGTATAGGAGAACCACATGTGTAGATTATGCCAACAGTGTTAAAGTAGGTTACAATATTTTACATCTGAGTAGACACTTTTACTTTGATGTCAACAGACACATGACATTTTATTTGTTCTTGTGTATTTATTGTGTTTTAGTAAAATAACAGACATTTTTAAATTTTGAATTTGGATACTATTGTACTTTATTAGTGATGTCTACATATGTTTTACTACTATTTTTTTTACAACTAGCAGTTATTTATTTGAAAGTGGACCTACCAATATCAAGAAGTAAAAAACAGATGAAAGGATGAAAACAATTTTGTTACATATTTAACTATGTCATGTCAGGATACTCATTTCACATCCATTTTTTGGACTGACACTGAAAAGGTTGTTCAAGCTGCAAATCAATGCATTTTTTTAAACTATTTATTATTTGTTGAACTGGGGAAAAATTCCTCATCCGACCTCCAAAGTATGGATGATCCTGTTAAAGCAAGAGCACACCAATTTTTTGCATTGTGGAGCAGAAGTACACAGTCATAGTTAATATTTTGTGTTGATTTTCCAGTTGTACACATCTGTACAGATATATAGAAATGCATAGTACAGTGTAAATAGGCCAGATAATCACATGTATACATCTCTATAATCAGCTATGAGTAATATGAACAGTAGCACTTAATGCAATGCAATACCATTAAATGCATGGATAGAGGAACTTTGGCACAGGGAATAAACGAATGCATGTATTTTTCTGTCTTTTTTAAACAAACATAAATACCTCAATGTCTATATAAGTTATATACATTCAATTTCAAGCTCAGCATTATATACATATATACAAGTCTGGGTCGCATTTTTTGGGTAGAGTTAGTCATATTCAGTGTTGAGAGTTCAAGAACAGTGACAGATAATCCTGTCAGACAGTGTTCAATAATTGCAGTTCAGTTCTAGCAGATGACACCACAATGAAGGTAGTCATGCTGTTAACGTGACTGTAATAACTGCATTTGCCAAGACATAACTCACTAACTGACGTGTGTAATATCCAGCGCCCTCAAGTCTGCTTTGATTTGGCAGAAATCAATTTAGAAAGTACCATAGTCAAGGTCAAGAATGTTGACAACAACAGGAAAATGACTAAGAACTTAACCTGATGTGTATTGTTGAAACAAGTATAGTTCTTAACACAATATGTGGAGAACAGTGGTTGCAACTATGTGAAGCATGTTACTAAATTAATGAGTTTGTCTTTGCCATGTAAGATTGTACTGTGAAACAACTGTATAAACAGTAATATGTGCTAAGACATACAGACTTGACCAAGGCATCTGCAAAAAGACATGGCTCACTGACTAATGATTACAGCTCAATACCCTCAAGTCTACTTGAGCAGTAACAATGCAGTTTTTGTAGTAAGAATATCAAAGCTGTAAATGCTCAGTATCACAATACAAATGTTTTTTGGAAATTGTATTGCAATAAATCATGCAAACAGCATTGTTTTGTATCCAACGTATGAGAATAACAGTGTGACACACATGTAATTGTCTACCACAGGTTGTTACATTGCTGTACTGTTGTGCTTGTCTTCTGCAATAGCAGAGAAATCAGAGCAATTTATATGGGTCATGATGATAGTGTACTACAAGTAGAATACATAGATCATCATGGGTGGTTTTACACATCAGTAGTTTCAGACAAAGGTGTAACTTATTCTATTGAAGAAAAATACATATGTACATTGCTGGAAAAAAGTAATATCTGGATGGAATATGGACACGGAATGTAATTGTTGCAGAGATGCTGGTTTACTGAAATGCTGTCATTAGATGGCATCACTCCTCCACATGGTGTGCAACATTGGCGCAATGGAGAATGATGACATATGCATCTTTGAGATTCCTTGGGAGTCTTTGTTTCAGAGTGCATACTGTATCATTGCACTCCACCTATCCCTTTCTGAACCTTCGCCAAGTGACATAGTGGCCAGAGTGAATGGATAGACTGTGATGGAAGATTATTGCATGGGTGTCAAATTGAGTTCCTGAGAACATAGTTCTCCCAGCAATGAAGTGTGAAAAAGGTGCTGTGATTTTCATGCCTTGAGAGTTAAAATGTTGCAATACAATCATTATGTATGAACTTGAAGATGTAACTCTCAGAGAGCAAACACAAAATGACTACATCTTCGGCACAGCAAACCAGTTTCTGCATTTGCAAATAACTTGTGGAACTTCACAGTTCTCTGTTCAGGGAAAAAGACAGACAGCCAGAGCATATCCTGAGTTGTTTGTGATTCTTTGTGGCCACATGACAAACATGTGTACTTGGACACATAGTCGACTTTAAAGTGTTGATGCAGATCAATGCCATCATCTGCTAAACTGTTTATCATTCCCATCATAAACTCAGTGACATCTTGTTTGTTTGTTTATTCGCTTAACGGGTAAGCACACTGGAAACAAGTTCCTTTTACAGGTGCGACCCACATATATTGCATACAGACAATACATAATCAAACATACATATACAATGCAGCAAATTGCAGACAAAAATGTCTTTGTTACGTATAAAATTCATAAAAAAAAAATTCATAAAAACAGTTACAATTAAATTGAGATTCGAAATACATCCTTAATGCATCGAATAAACTTTTGACAGAACACAACCACCTAATATCTTGAGGAATTTCATTCCAAATGAATGGAGCAATATAAGCAAAGGATCTTTGTCCACTTTTAGATTTCATAAAAGGAATCTCGAGAAACCTACTGTCTGACCTATGTCTAGAATAATGACCATCAATATATGGTCTCAAAACTTTGAAATACTATGTGGAATTCCAGAGTCCATAACTTTATATATGAACTTGGCCACACAGTATTGGAAATTTAATGAAACAGTAACCAGCCCATTTCTTTCAAAATCACACAGTGATGAGATGACTTAGAACAATTTAAAGCAAACTTAGCTATCAAGTGAGTAAAGTGATTTCTTTGAAATCACTGTCGCAGAAACAGTGTCAGTAATCATAGCTGCATAGTTCACAATAGGAAGTAAGCAGCAATTAGAAATAACCAGCCTAGACTCCAGGAATAAGAAATGAGCAGTTCTGTACAAAGAACCTAATCTACAATGTATTCTTGAGGTAACCCTCAAAAAATGAGATTCATAACTTAGATGAGAATCTAGTAATACCCAAAGATATTGAAATGCATCAACATAGTCAAACAGTAATCCATCAAGAGATTTAACTTCCAAAGTACCAACCTCAGATCTCAGTCTAGGTGAGGTACAAAACCATCACCTTTGTCTTAGATTTGTTTAGAGTAATTTACAGGCCATAGAAGTGAGAATAGAAATTGCACATTTCCTCTGTTAAAGAAACACCTAGATCTCCAAATGACAAACCCTGCGTATAAATTACTGCATCGTCAGCGTAAGTGTTAGAGAAGCATTATTAATCACACTTACTAGTTGATCAAAAACAAAAAACAAAAGTGGCCCCAAAATAGAACCTTGTGGAACCCACACTTAACCATTACAGAGTCTGATACAGCACCCCTATATTTAACCCTTTGAAACCTATTTGTTAAATAATCCCTCGTCCAGTCCAAGAAAGACTCACCAACTCCCAATGACCCAAGTCTAGAAATCAACAATTGGTGATCAACTGAGTCGAATGCCTTGGTCAAAGTCCACGAACACGGCACCCGTCCAGACACCCCTTATCCATGCCATTAAGTACGCGTTCGTGAACTCGACCAGGGCAGTCTCAGTACTCCTTCCCTACTCTAAAACCATGTTGGTTCTGAGACAATAATCCAAAGTGATCCACATACCCAATCAACTGATTGTAAACTATTCTTTCCTGAACTTTAGCTAAAGCAGACAAGATAGAAATAGGTCTGTAGTTACAAAACTCATGTTGTGAACCAGATTTAAATATAGGAGTGACCAAAGTATGTTTCCATATATTAGGTATAGTACCTGTAACAAAAGACAAGTTGAAAATAATACTAACTGGAAGTGCTATAACCGAGGCAGCATCCGCCAATAAACTAGGACATAAGCCATCAGAACCAGCTGAGTTGTCCCTCTTAATACAATGCAACAACTTCTCTACCTCCTTCGGAGTAGTAGTCCTTAAGTACAGTTTAGGATTAACTGTAAAATCTTCAGTCAATCCCAAGTAGTTCACCTTGGACTGGTCACTAAAGGAATCAGACATCTTGTTGTGCACTGTCAGCAAACAGTGATTGTCTTGCATATTTTCCAAGAGTTAGTCATACAGGAGCCAAGGTTTGCAAACTGGGTAACTGCTCTTGATTACCTCTAATGACTCTCTTTAATGCTTCCGACAGAGGTGTCGACTGACTTGAGTTTAACACATTAGCAAACTCAGGGATGTGGAAAAGTGCTTGTATAATAGCATTTGCATAACAGTTTACTCCTGTGCTGTTGTCAGATATTGGCAGTGTGTTAACCCCAATACATTTCTTCACAGGTGGAGATGTGAGTTTTTTATGGAGAGAGTGCTCAGTCATTGAACGAGGCGAGGACTGCGGAGTCTTAGTGTGCTTTCTTTTTAGTTTGTGTGCTTCATCCATTTGGATATCTGTTCCTGACACATATTTGGTAACTGGTAACAAAGGAGTATTTGGTTGGTACAATATACGTAATCTGTTGTATTCAACAATGCATTTTGTGTCAGCACAGATTTTACTTTCTGCTAGATTTACTATGTGTAGTCCAGGCAACTGTCTGACATGAGACAAAGCAACATAAGACATTCCATCCTTGAATATGCCCGTGCCTATATCTACAATGGCACTATCAAGGCTGAGGCCTTGTGACTTGCATATGGACACTGCATAAGTAGCACACAATGGAAATTGTTTCCTTGTCACATATATGTCTTTCACAAGCTCAAACTTGACAGTAACTCTGTCTATTGGTCGAGGAGTTTCACAGTTGTCAAACTTAACAACCACAAACTTCACAGTTGTATTTTGCACATTGTACTGGAACTCATATACAGTATGTAGCACATGGCTCCATTCACAAGACCTTGCTCAACATCTATGTTTCAGCGAAGCATGATACATGCATTTCTACACAGTGGTAGGACAGCTTCCAAGCCAGCAGTATGTGACACATCACTTGTCAGCTCTGTGAGATGCTCAATCATTTTTTGATACCATTGTTCATGATAGGGTTATAGCATCTATGGTATCTATGCATGTGAGAGTGACAATAGGTTGCTGTTCTCTTTGCATCATGATCTCATTGAACTCTGCACATTGTTTAAGTCTTGGGAATAGACATACAACACGTACCCCAGACTTCTGTACATGTACAAAGATATCGCAAGCATCCTGAATAGCAGCATTTTGTTGAGTGATCATGCGCTGTCTTAGCATTTCCACATGAGTGGGGTGACAATGCACCAATGCGAGCTTCATCAAGCAATGCTTTGTAAGACATGTCACCTTGCTGTCTCATATTCTGTGAGAGTTCAACATATAAGAACAACTCCCACAGATTGACTCACCCAATTCATCCAATTGTTTTGTTTGTCTCTTCAATGGAAAGAGTACAGAAAACATGTTTGCCATTTACAGGAGCCAGCTGCAGGAGATCCCCAAAAACAATAATATTCTTGCCACCAAATGGTATGTCATCTTTTGTGCCTAGTATCTCCTGTAGATGGAGGTGGACATATGTAAGGAGAACATTTGAAACCATGCTGATCTCATCTATTATCAGCAAATGCATCTTGTCAAACATTGACCTCAATTCAGAGGCAACATCATATGACAATTTCCTGTAATTACCACTCTTGCCATGCTCAACTGGCAACATGCAAAATCTATGAAGTGTGATACCACCTATGTTATAAGCTGCCAAACCTGTTGGAGCAGCAACAATAACTGAGGTTGTAGAATTAGTAAGATCACGTACACCTTTGCTTAAAGCTTCAATCAAGAAACTTTTTCCAGTCCCAGCATCACCACTAACAAGCATCCTTACTGGTGTGTAGTCCTCACAAACACAATGCCTGGTACTGTGCTGAATACCATGTTGCACAGCATGTATCACAGACTGAAACACAACTTTTTGGTGTGAGTTCAACTTCTCAACAATGTCTGCAGCTGACTCTGAGAGCTGCATGCTTTGTTGCATTGTGCCCTCTACCTCAGACATTAGCACAGCTGGGTCATTAGGAGGAAGAGGGGCACCAAGAGTCCTTTCTTCTTCAACATCAACCATTTCCTGTGATGTTACTGGGGTGTCATCATACAGAACTTTCTTGGTACTCTCTAACTGTTTTTTTTCCATTTTGAGTCTGTTGATGTAAATGTCAGAGACATGACTCTTACAGGTATCATATGTTTCTATGAACTCTTGTTCATATGTGTCAGAGAATCCTTTCAATTCAGATTCTGACCTCCAAGGCTTAAACAGAAACAATAGAGCAAAATAGTAATGCTCTTTGTTTTCTGTTGTGCTCAAGCTGAGTTTGCAGTAGTCAATTAGCCATGGTTTTCACTTTTTCATAAGTGAGCCATCAAAGCCAGTGAGTTTATACATGCTCTTCACTGGGTCAGAAGGAACACCCCACTTGTAATCATATCAATGAGCAACTTCAAAGAGACAGAGATCGTCCATAGCACTGTGGCACTGTGGGTAGCAGTTGTCAATTAAGTTGTTCTTGAGAATATTTGTGGATGTTGGCCTTGTAGTGGCCAGATCCTCAATCTCTTCATGGCTCTTAAGGACATGATGCCTGTTCTGCTTGTAGTTGATGTTCAAGAAAGGAATGGAGTCTGACTTGCCATATAGACATGCACCCTGTAAGTCAGTCACTTGCTTCATATGTGCCACACTCATGGTGTGATAGCATCTTAAGCCCCAGTGACCATAGCCCAGAAGACATTGTTCTATCACAGTTAGACAACTCTTTCCACATTTCTTGTAGGTGTGTCTGCTCATGTTTAGTGATGTATGATGTTACATATCTGACAAGAGCCATTGAATTATCAGCAACAAACTGTACTTCAATGTTTGCCTACCACATCAACAGAAGAGAAGGGCTATAGTCATTGATATAGACTTCTGATTCTGTGAGGTAGTTCACTTTTACTAGCTTTGTTGATTCTTTCAAGTGGTGTCTCATGGCTGAAAGACATCATTCAGACTAACATCCAGGCAAGCTATCTTGGGAAACCAAAACAGCATCAGTGTACCACTGTCCTTGTTCTTTACTTTCCTATGACAGTACTTGCCGCACAGGTGTTGTTGGAAATTTCTGAAGCAGTTCCCAAAGTGTTGCACTGTCATACTTGTCTGGAATCTGACAGTGTGACATAGTTCAGTATAAACTTAGGAATCTCACTTGTCTAGATTGTCACCAATACATGGGGCATCTTTTATCCACAACAACGTATGTACTGTATGTGTGGAGCTCCACAAGCTTAGTACTCAACCCTCCAAAAGTAGTGCTCGAAATGCCAAGAGGAAGATTTGTCTTAGACAGTATGAACTTTAAAAGAATGTGAAACCGTTGGTGGAAGTAATGTGAAACAGTTACTGGATCAAGTGAATATAGTTCATTGAGAGCCATAGTTTGTAAGTTCTCAACATCAGAGTTTGCCCATCTGAGAAGATCAAGCAGATCATCCCAATAATATTCAGCACAACTCAGTGTAATGAACCATGTTGCTGGTCCAAACTTTCTCAGCATGCACATTACCTCAGAGTGTCATCTGTACCAGTATTGCTTAGTACCATGCATGCTAGACAAAATGGAAGAAAGACTGACTTGCAGTGTTTCATCTTTGCTCTGCAACTTAAGCAGTAACTGCTGCAGCTGTCATATTGTTGAACTGTGTACCAAGTCTCAATGTATGAGCAATACTATGAATAGGACACTAAGTTCCTTTCCCAAAGAAGGTGGAAGAGAGTATGCAATGTTTCTTCAAACTTGCCATCATTATGTAGAACTAGTGAGAGGCCCTATACTCAGCTCCTGGAACACGAAGTTCTCGTTCATCTAATTGACCACCTGAGCCAAGTAGAAACTGATCAGGAAAACAATGAGCTTTTAGAGTAGCCTCCCATATACTTACAGGATTGCCCTCCACTTGCTTCATTTGATATAAATCAATGTTATCCATTACTGGGTCTTTCCCATGCAATGGGTGTATGGTGAATTGCTCATAGACATTGTGTACAGTTCTGATGTCAACTTTCTCTAGTATTGCTTTGTCAGAGTTCTCCACAGCAATACCTGTAGAAAGACCCGCAAATGCATCAATGTCAATGTCAGCATAAAAACCAATATGCTCTTTCAGGTATTGCAAAGCATGCTTCACCTTGTCAGCATTGACTATGTCTTGCATATTGTTTTTGCCTTTGTAGGTACACCATTTACCAAGATTACAACACTATTGTCCTGAGAAATAGTGTTAACATTTTCTTGCAAAGATAAAGACAAATATACAACAGAACCTTTGATAGACTGTATCAGTTCTTTGTTTGGCAGGTCTCATGTCTTTGTATTCAGCCTGATGATTGTTTGAAATGACTTCATGGTGTGAATCAGAATCCTCTCAAACAAGTTCAAGACTGCTATCACAGGAGGAGTTGGTTCAACTTCCATTTTATTAAGTACAGACCGAGGAGGTAAACTGTCACTCTTAATCTTATAACAGTAAGAACAGAGTGACACAGTTCCAACTTCTTCAAAGTCAGACTTTAAGAGAAGGTATGCATGAAGATGTCCCCACATTATATTCCAGCGTGGTATGTTCTGCAGGTCTATTGTAACACATAAGTGTTTGTAGAACAGGTGCTCACATGATGCACAGATTACATTGAATTTTTCTGTCTTGCTAATTTCAAATCTAGCAAAATCATGTCCAAACTTTTTCAGAAGTTGAGCTTCTTGCACCAGTGCTGTGTGCATTGTGTTTGTTCATTAACAGTAGCATTAGACCTCAATCTATGGGTTGTTTGCAACTTTTTTATGAAGTCCATAAGTCCTTCTACATCTCCATCATCGAGCAATGCTTGAAATTGCATATAGTCTTGAACGACAGATCTCATTCAATATAATCTTTGTACAAATTATTGAAGCCCAGAGTTATGCACTGCCAGCATACAAAAGTGATGAATGTGCTGTCACAGTTCATGCCCTCTAAACCTGCAAGGGAGTGACCCATTAGGCCTCTGTGAGGCTGAATCTCACACTTGTCAATGGTGTGAATCAGTGTATGTTGTTCAGATGTCTTTCTAGTTAGAAATGTTGAGAGGAAAGTTTTAATAGACATTATTGAGTCTTCCCTAACATTACATGTGGTGTCACATGCCCATTTCTTAGCTGAAAACTTTGAGTTACTTGCAACCTGCTCAATTTCATTATCATTCTGCAAGTCAAGGGTTTCGTGAGATAGAGCTAAGACATTCTGCACTTTTTTCTGGTCATCAACTGTTACACTGACATTTCTGTTGTGTGCATGGTATGTCTCTTTCCAGAAGAATGCTTCTGAGTATGCTGAATGAAACCAGTCTCCTTGAAACACCACAGAGACATTTTGTCTGTTCAAGTGTTCAAAAGACAATATTTTGTTTCTTATTTCCTCAGTCTTCAGACTTAATTTATCAATAGCTGACATCATTTCTGTCCATAACTGGGAACAAATAGCTAGAGCCACATTAACTAATTGTCTTACTCTCAAGTGCAATTTCATTAATGCAACCTTAGTACACAGTCTGTTCCCTTTGTGTCTCACTATTTTAGAGATCACCTGTTCAATTGTAGCTCTATGAACAAGTTTTTTGAAACAAACTTGCCTTGCTGTGTTGTGCAGTAGCAGAACTGACACATCCAGCATTTTTTTCCTGTCTCGCATGTCTATGCTTTGTTGATGACAGTGGTGGATGCTGTATCTGCACAGTTCCTCTAGAAAATCTACTCATTGTAGTTTTACTAGAGGAGGTGCTGTCTTTGTTCAAATATGTCTGTTTTACTATATGTTTATTTGCAACAGAAGAAATGTTCTTTTTCTTCTGTCGACATGTTTTACCTTTACTGCATACATGGCATGATGATGAACAAGCAGTACAGTTTTGCTTTATACTCTAACTTTACAGCAAATTACCATGATGAAAGAGTAAAATATATCTTCAATCTCTTGTTTGTTGTAGTCTCCTTAAAAAGTAAAAAGAAACATTAAGTAGTGAAAGTAAAATGTACTATAGGCTAATTAAAAACACATACTGCTAAGACTTGCAACACAGTGTGTGACTAGATGCAGTAATTCTGTGCATCACAGAGTCATCTGAATATTGGGACAGTTTGTCAAACACTAATAGTTTTCAAAATATTACGTGTGGCAAGTACGTTGGTGCACGTAGCTGGTTACTACCAAGTTACAAGTTGCGGAATTGTTAAATGCTAGTTGCTAAATCTTTCCGCCCACTTATGCCAACCTATAATAATGACGGGATAGCAAGGGTACTATTACTCAATGGAGATAGTGATAGTGGCATGAATGTGCGAAGGTGCTACTTGTGTTATTAATGGTGTTTTGGAGGTATAATATTAGGTATCTTGGCTGATGTGATAACATATGTATATCAATGGGATGCTAATTGGGTGAGAAACTGAAGCTACAGAAAGTTACATGAGTTGAACATAGAAAATTTGCAATTTTTTGTCACGATCAAAGAATTTGCTGTCTCATGAACGATCATCGCGGTCAAAGACGGTTGCAATCAAAGAATTTGCACCCTCATGAACAAAGAATGTGTAAACATTATAAAATAATAATAGATGCTTATTTAGCATGGCTACTGTTTTGTATAAGTAATAAAAACACATATGCCCACATAGTCTATTGAAAGTTACTGTTAAAAATGTTAATTTTACTTCTATTTACTTTCAAACTTCAAATCTCACATTATCTACGCGATCAAAGAATTTGCAGGCTTGCGAACAATCCTCATGGTCAAAACAAGTCGCGGTCAAATAATTTGCACACTCACGATCAAAGATTGTAATAACATTGTAAAATATTAAGAAACGTAGTAAACATTACTATTTATGTGATTTTTTTATGTCTGCTGACTAGTGTAACAAGTCAGGACTACTCAGCGTGTTGTTAAAATAATTAATTTCACACTTTTTTTTAACTTGAGAGATCTCAACAGCAAAGTCTCACATTATTCTCGTGGTCACAGAATTTGTATGCCCACGAACAATCCTCGCGGGCAAACCGAGTCGCGATCAAAGAATTTGCACGCTTGCGATCAAAGATCAGAAAAATACAGTAATATTTTGCAAAGCTTACAAACAATTAATATCAACATTACATTTATTAGTTATAAGTGCTAGAAAGGCCCAGGAGTGTTTACTGTGTTGAAAAATAATAGAATCTAGTGTGTTTTACAAACACAGACACTCTGACAATGAAGTCTCATTATTCTTGCTATCAAAGATTTTGTGGGTTCGCAGTCGATCCTGGCGAACAATACAAGTCGCAATCAAAGATTTTGCTGTCTCACGAACAAAGAAACAGCAAACTTTGTCATATGACTTTCCTGAGCCAATGGAATCAAAGAATAACAGTTTGAGGGCCATTTTGAAGAGACTGTTTGAGCAGCAGCTACTCCAGGTGGAGTTAGTGAGTACTTTTCTAAGTACTATTTAAACTGATTAAAATTTACTATTTAGTTACTTGGATTGGATATTTTGGTTTGTAAGAACATAGGAAGTACTTTGCCATTTTTTTGCTTAAATTTGGACTTCTGTTGCTATGTTTGCAGTGATTCCTTACATTTGTATATTTATCAATATTCTTTTTTGCTGTTGATGGGAGTTTTTTAATAGTGTTACTCTGAGATTTATTATACCTGGCTGATAGTAGTGCTCCAGGTTCCCTATTGCCTGTTCCAGTTTCCCATTTTGTATGACACTTTTGGTACATTCTAGAATTGTTGCATGAAGCAGATGCACTGCATTTTAGTGGTTATGCAGTTTGTGATGATTGGCTAAGTGAGAACATAAGCACTATTTGGTAAAATATGTGTATTTTTTGAAGGATGTGAAATCCTATCTGGGAAAGACATTGGCCCAGATATTCAAATTGCACCCAAAAAGTGTGCAATAGCAGGAGCAAGCACAAGTCCATTGCGCCCATGCGCAAGAGGTGCATTATTCAAAAACTGAGCCGGACAAGATGCACCTACAGCCGACGACTGAATATCGCACCACCTACCCCATAGCACAACTAGGGAGGGGAAGCTGAGCAGATCTGATGCACCATAGTGCAACAAGGGATGTTCAGCTGAGCAGTCCAGAGGTGCCATAGTGCAACTATGGACACCACCCCAGCAGCAGTGCAGCAATGCAACTGCACAACCAGGGATGTAGGGGCCCACCACCCATGCCACAGATGGGCAAAGGAACACTGCAGAACAGACATCATCCCCCTACACCCCAGCACTGCACAACTGGAAGAGGTTCGAATAACCACTGGCCCATGGAGACAAGCAACCAACCCACAGCTGGGCCATGGTGCCCCATCACACCCCCTGGCAAGCTGTGACCAGCACACAAGGAGGGCTGACCACCCCATGCCACACCATCCCCCCAATGCAGAGCACACCCTGCACCATGACCCCCAGACACCCTGCCCAGGAGCAGCGTCCACCACTGCAGGAAACTCCATGCATGCCACCACCCCGACTGTGACAATGCAACCCTGTGCACCACAGAACCATGCAAGGCAGCCCCACCACAAGCACCCATCAGCGGGTGGCAGCACACAGTGATGCAACAATGGCATACACAGTGCCACCACACACACCCCGGTACAGCTGAGAGACCGACCATGCGTCGGCACGAGGAGTACCCACATGTGACAGGGCATGCCCCTGGACCCCACCAGTGGTAAAGCACCCTGCACACTCTACCAATGACACACCCCATCACAGCACTGGCTACAACAGCCAGCGCAGACACCCACAGTGGTGCGTGGAAGCATGCACCACACCGGATGCAACACAGTGCATGGACAAACACCCACCCATACCCAAGGGCACAACAACACAGGGTCACAGTAGCGGGGCAACCAAGCCCCCAGCATGGGCCCATGGAAACCATGTACACACAGACTGCAGTCCTCCATGGCACTGGAGTGCCAGCCACCCTGCGCAGGCACTGTGGACCTGTACACCACCATCATTTGCCCAGAGCACAAATCACAGACAGTGGTGCACATCCCTGCAACACACACAAGCCACAGCATGGAGGTGGGACAACAACCGCGAAGGCCACAGTATCACCTGAGGCAGACATGCACCACACCAGTGACAGGAGGCAACCCAGCATAGTGACAGGTACAGTGGCTGCCCTGCATGGACAGCCTCCACTGACATGCCAGCAGACCATGCAGGTCACAGACATGCAAGGGAGTCAGTTGCACAGGCCATGGACAGGCTGACAGGTGCACCATGGACACAGAGCATGCACCATGGACCACTGCACACAGTCATCCAGTGCAGAGGGCACAACATACACACCACAGACACTGATTGATAGCTACACCCACACCATAGTCACTTCCCCATGGACACACACCCATACCCATGACTGCACCACCCCCGACGCCAAGCACACTACTGCAGCTGAGCACCTATAGCACGCTGCAAATCAGAGACCACAACAGTATTCATATCAAAGATTTGTAATCAAAATATCAAAAGAACTATTTACAAAACTAAGTACAAATGTGTGGGGGGAGGACCACAGACAAGGTGGGGGTGGGTAAGGGGCAGGGGTGAACAAATGGGACAGGAAAGGAGGGGTGTGAGGGTGGGTCCAGGGGGTAGGGGAAATCAGGGGCATAAGGATGTTCAATGGGAGCCCTGCTCCCCGCTCTGTCTGCTCCACCTCCTGTGTCTCCTCCAGACCCCAAGCTGATCAATCCTTTGCAGGACGTCCAATGATGCCCGTGCCACATTTAGTATCTCCTGCAGTGACTCCCATATATCCTGCAGCTGGTGGACACCTAGGATAAGGGAGCACAGTCAATAGGTGTGAATGCACAGCCCCATACAGCCCACCACTGTGCATGGCATATGGCTGTGGGACATGCCTCTGTGATGGTGTGTGACCACCCACAGTGATCACGTCCACAAGACCTGCCAACCCAGGTGCATACAGCCTTGTGGACTGCTGCACACACCCACTGGCCAAGTCATGCACAGCACCAAAGTGGCTGTTTAGTGACATGGCTATGTGGTGTGAAGGCAGTGGCACAGCCATGTAGCCGGTGCACGCATGGACCACCATCGACACACTCCCAAACATGCAGACAATCTTAGACCTGGTTCTCTCAAATGGAGACAATCTTAGACCTGGTTCTCTCAAATGGAGATGAAGAGAGGATCACAGATGTAGAAATGGGTAGCCATCTGGGAACTAGCGACCATCGAACAGTATGGTTCACAATAAACACAGCAATAGAATTAAGCCATACAAAGGCAAAAGTACTGGACTTTAGGAGGAATGACTTTGTCAAAATGGGTGCATACCAAAGGAATGCACTAGCAAATGTAGGCAGGAAGGAGGGTGGAAGAACAATGGGAAATATAAAAACTGCCATCACAGGTAGCAAGCCTTTTGTGTGAAGCAAATAAACAAAATGAAACGATAAGAGAAAACACTATGGTTCTCAAAGGAAGTGGCAGTGAAGGTACAAGAGAAAATAAATAATTCAGGAAATGCAGGAATCACAGAAGGAGCAGGACAGAGAACTGTATCAGTTAAAGCAAAGGAACTGGGAAGGCAGTCAGAACAGCAAAAGGCCCAAACCCGAGGAAAAGATAACAACTCCAGTTAAGAAGGGGATAAAACCTTTTATAGGTACATCAGGGAATGAGAAGACCAAAGGAGGTTAGTGAGGCTTATTAAATGAGGAGGAGAGGTGGGCAGAGGGTGACTGTAGAAAAGGCAGAGATACTAAACAAATATTTTTGCTCAATATTTACAAAGGAGGTGCAGGGGTACCTAAAACAAACAGTAGAAACACTCTGGATACAGAAGTTGATACCAGCCATTTACAGAAGAAAGGTTTCTGGAAAGAACTACAAAAACTGAAGGTGGACAAAACAATAGAGACTGATGGGATTCATCCCAGAATTCTAAAAGAACTAAGGGTAGAACTAGTGACACCACTGACTACCCTCTTTAACAGAATCATAGGAGATGGGTTGGTACCCGAGGACTGGAGAAGGGCAGATGGATTCTCCTTCACAAAGTGGGAGCAAGGTAAAAACCGCGAAAACTACAGACCTGTTAGTTTAACCTCAGTGGTGAGGAAAATGATGGAATCACTTCAGAGAGGAAAGAATTGTTAGAATATCTAGAGGCCAGAGGGCTCAGGACCCAATGCAGCATGGATTCGCAGGGAAGGTCCATGCCAGAGCCAGATCTGATAATTTCTTTGACTGGGTGTCCAAAGTAGTAGATCAGGGAAGGGCTGTGGACATAGCCTACCTAGACTTTAGCAAGGCATTTGACTCAGTCCCAACAAAAGATTAATACAAGTTAGCAAGCCTGGGAGTGGGTCCAAGATGATAGTCTGGGTAAAAGATTACTAGAGAATAGATCACAGAGAGTAATAGTAAATGGAGTCCTCTGAAGAAAGGGGTTACTAATGGGGTACACGCGGAGGTTCAGTATTGGACTGGTCCTCTTCAATGTCTTTATAGCTGACATTGCAGAGGACTGGAAGGAAAAGTATGTCTCTGCAGATGACACAAAGATCTTAAATAGAGTTGATGAGGAAATGAGGGGTGGAAAGGATGAGAAGGGACTTCGCAAGGTTAGAGGAATGGTCAAATGTATGGCAGCTTAGATTCAATGCACAGAAGTGCAAGTAATGCACCTGGAAACAAAACCCAGGGAAGAGTACACAATAGGGGTGAGATACTAACAACAACAAAAATGGAAAGGGACCTGGGGTAGTCATATCAGATGACCTAAAGGTGGGCAAGCAATGTGAGAGAGGCAGCAAGGAGGGCTGGGATACTGGGATGCATGGGAGGCATCACCAGTAGAAAACAGGAAGTTATTATCCATCTGGCACAAGACAGTTGGTGAGACCCCATCTGGAGTACTGCATGCAGTTCTGGAGACCCAATCTCTGCAAGACACATAGACAGGATGGAGGCTGTCAGAGGAGGGCAACTAAAATGATTGCAGGAGTCTGCACAAGAACATATGAAGAGAGACTTAAGGAGCTGGGAATATGTATAGCCTCGAGAAAGGAGGAGAGGGAGGACATGATAGTAACTTTCAAGTACCTCAAGGGAATCAACAAAGTCCAAGAGGTAGCATCTTTCAAAAAAAGAGTAGTAAACAGAACAAGGGGCTAATTTGAAGATAGAAGGCGGCTCAGAGGTAATTTAAGGAATTTTTCACAGAGAGGTTGTGGTCATGGAGCGGCACTTCAGGAGGTTGTGAGTCAAAAACAGTGGTGGAATTCAAGCATGCATAAGGACAGTCATAAAAGGCAATTCTGAGGGTGAGGGTAGGAAGAACTAGTCAACTGGTTAACTAGGATCTGCAGCTTATCCATTAGGTAGGGAAATGGGCAGACTGGGTGGGCCAAGCGGTCCTTATCTGCCATCAAAATCTATGTTTCTATGTTTCTATGCAGTGCCACTGGACAGTGCTGACTGTAACAAGTTGCGTGCATGGCAGTGGTGTCAATGGATGGTGGCCATGCCCGGCTGCCCACTCTGTTACACAGCATGCAATAGTAATCATGGAGGTATGGCACTCACCATCATCAGGCTGGTCTCTCTGGTGCTGTGGACCGTCTCCCCTCCTACTGGCCCTGTCGTCCTGCTGGCACCTCTGCTCCCGCCAGACACCCCTCTTCTGGCCCTAGAAGTTGCAAACATGGAGAGAGGAACATCAGTACAATCCCATAACAAAGTCTCCCTGCCCCCCATGTGTGCAATCCCACCCAGCCAGACCCACCACCCACACCTGATAACACCACCACAGCCAACACGGACGGTCCCTCCCCATGTTCCGGACACATGCAACTGTGATACCATCAGAAGATAAAAGTGTGTGGACATAACACATACCTGGCACAAGAGCACGTGCCCCTCCTGGCACGTGTCCACAGGTGGGCAAGCAGGTAGTTCCCTCCTCCTCAGGTCACCAAACAGCCGGCGGCACTGCTCCACCATCAGCCCCTTCTTGTGCCTCCTCCAGAGCCGTCGGCCACCTCACTCCCACACCTGGCTCTGGACCTGTCCAGGGTGTCTCCCAAACAGTGGGCCGTAAGTGGCATCAACAATGGCCACCAGGTTAGCCAGTTCAATTTAGGTCCATTGGGCAGCCCTCCTCTGTGCCATTTCACTTGCTCAGTCAGCTCAAAATGGCACTCTGCAGCGCGGCTCCACCACGTGCAGATGCTGTGTGGTACAGCGCCGCTATTCCCTATTGTGCTGTCACCAAACAGTAGCGATAGGAATGCACCATGCCTAATGCATGGCACCTAGGGGCAAGGTCAGGCACAGGGTCAGGGTCTCTCGCGCACAGACGACACAAGCGCCATTGGAACCCAATGCATGTAGTGCAATTGGGTGCCTGTGTGCTACCTCCAGTAACTGCCTGACGCATTGTTGCCCCAGTGTGCCTATAAGTGCCCCAGTGCCACAGCGCCATATAAGTGAACATCACATACCAGCACCACTGGCACAATGGTGGCCATGCCTGCATTGCCTCCCGCACGAAACCACATCAGAAGCATGGCGAGCGCGCATGACCAGCAAACCAGGCACGTGCAGTGAGGTGTGTACTACGCATGTCACAGAACTCGCCCTTGGCTCCAACACATTCAACACAATGAGCAGAAAAGCACAACAGCCGCGATATTCAGTCGTCATATGCAAATCAGCTAATCAGCCATTCAATGGCGCGGCACTGCAATTGCATCCACTTAAAGTTATGACTCGCCTCACTTTGCATGGGTTGCACTATAAAAGGGCATTGGGCTGCACTGGCCATAGTCAGTTACTGCAGTCTATTGGTTGAGTTGCATGCTGTTTGGGAGTGTGGACTGTGGATTTTGGGACATGCATGGGACTGCACAGTCACAGGTAACAACTTTCATTCTCACAGGCTAAATAATGACAGAGCAGGTTGTGGAAGAGAGAAACACAGTGGTGGGAGGAGGGAGGAGGAGGACTAATTTCACCAAGGCCAGAGCCGGATGCCCTGTTTGAGGATACCTGGATCAGGAGCTGCTTCTCAGCCGGATGGCAGGGAACACTGCAGCCTGTGCTGCTGCATGGAAGGAGGTGGCCGTGCGGTGAACCTGCATGGTAGCCACCAGCGCTCCATGCAGGAGTGCAAGAAGAAGATGGGCACAGACAGGAGGAGGATAAGGAGAAGTGGCTGCCATCCAGGGCAGCACGAGCGCAACAGGTGGGGACAGCGGAGTGCTACACCTGACCACACAGGAGGAGAGGGTTGCTGGAAGCATGCAGCATTGTGCCATTGAGGGTGTTCGGGTGGTAGCTTCCAGATGGGTGGTAGCCATCACTGCATAGTAGGTCATGGTCTATTAGGGGCAGGGTGGGTCACATGCAATACGCGACACTGTTTCCTTACAGATCCTGAGCATCTGCATGTGTCACGCCGGTGGTGAGCCTGTCAACTGAGGACAGTCAGATGGAGATGGAGGAGGGCCCATCCACCTCCACAAGTATATGCGGCTCAGTGCGACAGTGGGCCCACCTGGCTGTCCAGATTGATGTTGTTGGAACAGGTGTGGAGGAGGCCCTGCCCATGTCCCAGTGTGCCAGCGTCCACGGATGCCAGCATGCTGTGACTCGGGCTGGTGCCAGGTCCATCACTGATGATGATGTGGCTAACGGCATGGGCAGTGACACGTGTGTGCCACGAGATGGCCACACAGCAAGGTAACATCGTAGCCATGGCTGTGGGTGGTGCTGACATGAGGCCTGCATGTCATCACATTTCCCAGCCCTATGCCTGTCCAGCACCAGTGGGGCAGCACTGGTGTAGCACAGGACAGTGGGACTGTTGCGGCCACAGAGGTAGCAACAGTGAGACCTGGTGGCCCGGCAGCTGGAGGGGCAGCATCAGCAGTCGAAGCCAGTGGGCTTGAGGGGACAGGTTATCAGGGGTGGCATCAGTGCACTGCCTGTGGACATGCCCAGACCTGTTCCTGGTGTGCAGCGCCCTCAAGGGGTGCTGGGAATCGGGACACACGTACACCTGAGGACAGGATGCTGAGGAAGCAGATGACCTCTTGGATGAGCACACCTGCATACTGCAAGCATCAGTCAACCAGCAGATGTGGCTTGTGACTTCAGTGGATGCACTGCGTGTGGCTCTGGAGTGGGCAGAGGAGCATCACAGCAGAGACACCGATCTGATCCTGGCAGGGATAGACCAGTTGCGGGGAGATATGACTGCTGCCAGTGACAGCAGACACAGGCATTCCTGCTATCATACAAAGGACACACATTATTGCCAGCCACAACGAACTGCATGATGCACTGTCCACCCGTTTCGGCGCGTGCAACACCATCATTGACACAGGGTTCAGCTGGGCATCCACAGCACACCTAGCACAGGCATTTGGTGCTGCAGACCCCTGTACGACATGGTCATGTTCCGCAGTGGAACCCTAGGGACCATCGGTGCCACCCAGGAGCTGTGGTCAGCCTGTCGGTGCTGGCGGATCTTGACCAGGCTGCCCATGCATCTGTGGTGGCTGGGGCACTGTGCTACATGGCCCGCCAATCTCCCAACATGGCTACTGTCTGGCACTGCCCTGTGTGCATTGTGTCATTCAGCGGGCATTACCGCGGTGGGTACCCGGCCCTGCACACGAACCAGATCCATCTACACCCTCGGCTGCTGTCGCAGTTGCATGTGCATGATGATGCCTGCATTGCGCAACACGCAATGTGCAATGGTGCTCAGCATCAACCGCTGGGAACAGGCAGTGGCGTGGTGGTCGGTAACATGTGTGTGACAAAGTGGCATTCTGGTCGGTGCTCTACCTTTGTGCATGTCTAGTGCATTTTGTGTGTGTGTATGTGTGTGTCTCCATCCATGTAGCATAGACCTCACCACACAGTGGTGTACAGCCGCGGTTCCGCTTGACCAGCTCCTTGATGGCATGCACCTGAGTGTGTGTGTCCATGAGTGTTTGTGGGTTGTGCCTTAGCCACTGTTGGTTGCACATGGCCCCATAAATTACCTGGGTTGGCTGAAATGTCCTCCGTGATGGTGTCCAGTACAGCTGTACAGCCAGAGCGTCGGGGTTCAATCGCCCAAGGGGCTACTCATCACCACTGTCACTGGCATCCTCATAATCCCATCACTGTCCTCCTCTTCGTATGACTATCCCATTCATTGACCATGTTGTGCAGGATGCAACAGGCAGGATAGCCTGAGCCTTTGAGGGGCTGCACATAAGATGCGGAGATGTCAGGCAGGATGCCTTCAGCATCCTGAACACCCGCTCGATGACATTACGTGTGGTGGCATGTGCCTCATTGTAGCATTGCTGTGATGGTCGCGGCCACCGTAGAGTGCGACAGCCAGAGACGGTGGGCATCCCTCACCTGTGTGTAGAGGTGGAGTTGGTTTGGTGATCAGCATCACCTTGCCCAGGCCATAGACCATACCCATACCTCTGTGCCCCAGGCCCTATGATTGTCCTGTGGTTGCATAATACTCACTAGGTGGCCAGTGGGGATATCCCACTCTCAAATCTGTGGCACAGTGTGACTGGTGCAGATGAGAGAAATATGTGCTCCCAAAGTCGTTGGCACAGGCATTGATTATGCACCCCTGGCGCCGCACCACCTGGCAGTTGATGCTGGCGCAGCCACTGCGAATTATATACGGCCCCCAGGGCCAGGTAGTGTGTGTATGGCCACATGGGTGCACAGTCTGTGCCCCTAGCACACAGGCATACGTGCTACCCTGGAACTCCCTGTATGTTTGCTGTCGCTCCACCGGTGTGCTAGGGGGAAATGGATGTACTCCATGGCAGCAGTGCACAGGGTGGGTGAGGGTGTGACGTGGCCAACTGGGTTATACCTATAGTGTCCTCAGTTGGTCTCTGGAATGCACCATGGTGAACAAGCATTGCAAGCTGTCACTTTCGTCTCACTGACAGAGTATAGCTCCGTCGTGTGGGTGCCAGCATCATCACGCTCACAGAGCCACCTCAAATTGCTGATTCAGGTGGTACTGGCCCGATCTCTGTCACTATACAGCTCGGAAACTAGTGCGAAGGCGCGATGCTGCCTGTTGGGGGCATACCGCTGACAGGCCCTTCCATAGCCACACCCCTGCTACCACCTTCTCCCCCCTCATTTACTGCCTCCATCTGGATGGTGGCACTGGCCAACTCATCCTGGCTTGTTCACCCCGGCAGCTGTTTCTGTATGCCGCTGGCCACAGGTACTTCCCTTACACTGGAAACCTGCCTGTACTAGCCTCACTGCTGTGTGTATGCCCCTTCTGCACTGTGGCTCCCACTCCCCTAAGCCTGTTGATTCCAGGTGCCCTTTTCACGCCCCCCTGTGTGTCCCCTACTGCCCAGTTTGTCCTACTGGACACGCTCATGTGCCTTCCTGTGGTTCTTACCTCTCCCTTGCCACCTTTTATTTTGGCTCATTTCCTTCATAACTTCCTCAAAACCCTATTGCACATAGTGCATGTTGTTGAAATATCGCACTGTACCGCGTTTGCATGGTTCCTCCCCTTCAGTTAACATGCATTCATTATCATTGCTGTTACTCAACATGATTTGGGAGTGCAACACCTCCTGCTGATATCACAGAATGGCGCAGTTTCAGACTTGCAACAACCCTAATGCACATGGCTCAACTCTTTTGAATATCTGGGCCATTGTGTACTGTCTAGAGCAACATGCTAGTAATTCCGTTTTTACAGAACATTCAAATATATTTTTTCTTTACATATACAGTATAATAACCACTAATTCTTTATAGATACATACTAAGCACTGAATAATGACAGCTATAATCACAGTATGCTAGATGATTATAGTAGTCACAAAAATAGTTCAGAATCTGTCTGTGAGATACAAGGTATAGTTCACTCACCACTCAAGCGATGGCACAAAAGAGGAATTAACCTTCACAGAGCATAATGACCACTAAGTTTGTCAAATGAAAATTGATGTTGTTGGAGTCATGAAGTGTGCCCAATGACCAGACAGTATTCTCCCACCAAAACAAAAGAATGTTTGATAAACAAAAATGGCATAGGGGGCTTTAACATACTTGGTAGATCTTTTGGGTTGTAGAGCCAATCTGGGATAGGATGTACTTGTGATTGTTTTGACATATTTATCTCTTTATGATGCAACTAGTACTGGCCATTCCACTGATTGAACTTGGTAGTGTGGTAATTGGGCGATTTACAATTATGATATTTCCTTCATACAGGTTTTGAGATTTTCTCACTCAACATGTGGCAGAAAAATCAACAGTGACTATATATGGATAGTGGGATCAAGTTTGGTAGAAGGCATCAGTATTCAGTAGAGGTAGTCATTTTGGTGACTTACACCTACCTGGGTGCTCAGTGTACAGTTTGGGAAGGGTGGCATGAAAGGGAAGCAGCTCATGTCTACATGTACCACTTGTTGGAACAGCCAGAACAAGACCCATACTCCTTATACATCTGGAAGTAATAGTTGGGAAGAAAAGGGCTATTATTTAATCAAAGCTGCACAGTTTGACTTACAGCATATTATAAATATTACTCTTGTAAAATTCTGTATTCAGATATTACACAGCGCATGGTCTGAAGGGAGGTTACTATCCTGCACGAAAAGATCATGCAGGAAAATAACATACAAATATCTGGATTCCTTTACTATGAGAAGCATTACATTCATAGCCCCAAATTCATATGACAAATATTGGCTGTATCTAAAGATGGTGTGCATCTCTCTAGTACAGATATACCATTTTATTGGGAACCTTGAAATGGCATCCTTACAGTTCTGTGATTGTGTACCTACAACTATCCCTCTCAAGCACATGACATAGGCAGTGAAAAAACAACTATTTTATAGCCATTAAATGGTCAAAATGAAAATCTTACACTATACATATTGTCAATATGTTGGGTTGAGTCTGGGCAACATACAGTATGTGGCATTTTCTATCATGGGTCTTATGATAATCGATATCAGTTGGTTGGGATGTTGATTTATAGGATATAATACATGTTTTTTTGGGGGGTATCCAGATATTGGTTGGGTGTTCCGTGCAAGTGTTGTTTTGTGAAATTTATTCATGTGGTCTGAGGTATATGCACTGTAATTATTTAGATTTTCTTGCCATGTACTTTCAAGTAGGATGGGGCTAAACCATGTTGTGAACCAGATTTAAATATAGAGTGACCAAAGTATGTTTCCATATATTAGTTATAGTACCTGTAACAAAGACAAGTTGAAAATACTAACTGGAGTGCTATAACCTATATCCGCCAATAAACTAGGACATAGTTATCAGAACCAGCTGAGTTGTCCTCTTAATACAATGTAATATTCTCTACCTCCTTCGGGTAGTAGTCCTTAAGTACAGTTTAGATTAACTGTAAAATCTTCAGTCAATCCCAAGTGGTCCTTTGACTGGTCACTAGCGAATCAGATATCTTGTTGTGCACTGTCTGAAACAGTGATTGTCTTGGATATTTTCAAGAGTTAGTCATACAGAGCTGTTGTTTGCAAACTGGGTAACTGCTGATTACCTCCTGACTTCTTTAATGCTCATAGAGGTCGACTGACTTGAGTTTAACACATTGTCAAACTCAGGATGTGGAAAAGTGCTTGTATAATAGCATTTGCATAACAGTTTACTCCTGTGCTGTTGTCAGATATTGGCAGTGTGTTAACCCCCTACATTTCTTCAAGGTGGAGATGTGAGTTTTATGGAAGAGTGCTCAGTCATTGAGCGGACTGCGGAGTCTTAGTGTGCTTTTTTAGTTTGTGTGCTTCATCCATTTGGATATCTGTTCGACATATTTGGTAACTGGTAACAAAGGGTATTTGGTTGGTACAATATGTAATCTTCTGTTCAACAATGCATTTTGTCAGCACGATTTTACTTTCTGCTAGATTTACTATGTGGTCAGGCAACTGTCTGACATGAGACAAAGCACCAAGACTTCCATCTTGAATAGCCCGTGCCTATATCTACAATGGCACTATCAAGGCTGAGGCCTTGTGACTTGCATATGGACACTGTATAAGTAGCACACAATGGAAATTGTTTCTGTCACATTATATGTTTCTAGCTCAAACTTGACAGCTCTGTCTATTGTGGGGAGTTTCACAGTTGTCAAACTTAACAACCACAAACTTCACAGTTGTATTTTGCATTGTACTGAACTCATACAGTTGTGTATGGCTCCATTCACAAGACCTTGCTCAACATCTATGTTTCAATGACATGATACATACATTTCTACACAGTGGTAGGACAGCTTGAAGCCAGCAGTATATGACATCACTTGTCAGCTCTTGAGATGCTCAACGTTTGATACCATTGTTCATGATAGGGTTATAGCATCTATGGTATCTATGCATGTGAGGTGACAATAGGTTGCTGTTCTTTGCATCATGATTCATTGAACTCGTACATTGTTTAAGTGTTGGGAATAGACATACAACACGTATCCCAGACTTCTGTACATGTACAAAGATATCTTAAGCATCTGAATAGCAGCATTGTTGAGGATCATGCTGTCTTAGCATTTCCATGGTGGGTGACAATGCACCAATGCGAGCTTCATCAAGCAATGCTTTGTGAATGTCACCTTGTTGTCTCATATTCTGTGAGTTCAACATATAAGAACAACTCCACAGATTGCTCACCAATTCATCTGATTGTTTTGTTTGTCTTCAATGGAAAGAGTACAGAAAACATGTTTGCCATTTACAGGAGCCAGCTGCAGGAGATCCTCAAAACAATAATATTCTTGCCACCAAATGTATGTCATCTTTGCCTAGTGTCTCCTGTTGATGGAGTGTATTATGTAAGGAGAACATTTGAAACCATGCTGATCTCATCTATTATCAGCAAATGCATCTTGTCAAACATGACCTCAATTCAGAGCAACATCATATGACAATTTCTGTATTACCACTCTTGCCATGCTCAACTGGCAACATGCAAAATCTATGTGTGTTACCATTATGGGTTATAAGCTGCCAAAACCTGTTGGAGCAGCAACAATAACTGAGGTTGTAGAATTAGTAAGATCACGTACACCTTTGCTTAAAGCTTCAATCAAGAAACTTTTCCAGTCCCAGCATCACACTAACAAGCATCCTTACTGGTGTGTAGTCTCTACAAACACAATGCCTGGTACTCGTTGAATACCATGTTGCACAGCATGTATCACAGACTGAAACACAACTTTTTTGGTGTGAGTTCAACTTCTCAACAATGTCTGCAGCTGACTCTGAGAGCTGCATGCTTTGTGCATTGTGCCCTCTACCTCAGACATTAGCACAGCTGGGTCATTAGGAGGATAAGGGGCGCAAGGAGTCCTTTTTCTTCAACATCAACCATTTCCTGTGATGTTACTGGGTGTCATCATACAGAACTTTCTTGGTACTCTCTAACTGTTTTTTTTCCATTTTGAGTCTGTTGATGTAAATGTCAGAGACATGACTCTTACAGGTATCATATGTTTCTATGAACTCTTGTTCATATGTGTCAGAATTCCTTTCAATTCAGATTCTGACCTCCAATACTGTAAACAGAAACAATAGAGCAAATAGTAATGGTCTTTTGTTTTCTGTTGCGTACTCAGCTGAGTTTGCAGTAGTCAATTAGCCATGGTTTTCACTTTTTCATAAGTGAGCCATCAAAGCCAGTGAGTTTAGACATGCTCTTCACTGGGTCAGAAGGAACACCCCACTTGTAATCATATCAATGAGCAACTTCAAAGAGACAGAGATCGTCCATAGCACTGTGGCACTGTGGGTAGCAGTTGTCAATTAAGTTGTTCTTGAGAATATTTGTGGATGTTGGCCTTGTAGTGGCCAGATCCTCAATCTCTTCATGGCTCTTAAGGACATGATGCCTGTTCTGCTTGTAGTTGATGTTCAAGAAAGAATGGGTCTGACTTTCCATAGACATGCACCTGTAAGTCAGTCACTTGCTTCATATGTGCCACACTCATGGTGTGATAGCATCTTAAGCCCCAGTGACCATAGCCCAGAAGACATTGTTCTATCACAGTTAGACAACTCTTTCCACATTTCTTGTAGGTGTGTCTGCTCATGTTTAGTGATGTATGATGTTACATATCTGACAAGAGCCATTGAATTATCAGCAACAAACTGTACTTCAATGTTTGCCTACCACATCAACAGAAGAGAAGGGCTATAGTCATTGATATAGACTTCTGATTCTGTGCGAGGTAGTTCATACACTCGCTTTGTTGATTTTGCTTTCAAGTGGTGTCTCATGGCTGAAAAGACATCATTCAGACAAGCATCCAGGCAAGCTCATCTTGGGAAACAAAACAGCATCAGTGTACCACTGTCCCTTGTTCTTTACTTTCCTATGACAGTACTTGCCGCACAGGTGTTGTTGGAATTCTGAAGCAGTTCCTCAAGTGTTGCACTGTCATGCCTATGGAATCTTGATGTGACATAGTTCAGTATGAAGCTTAGAATCTCCTTGTCTCGTTGTCACCAATACATGGGGCATCTTTTATCCACAGCGATGATGTACTGTGTGTGGAGCTCCTGCTTGGTACTTTCAACCCTCCAAAAGTAGTGCTCAAATGCCAAGAGGAAGATTTGTCTTGACAGTATGAACTTTAAAAGAATGTGAAACCTGTGGTGGGTAATGTGAAACAGTTACTGGATCAAGTGAATATAGTTCATTGAGAGCCATAGTTTGTAAGTTCTCAACATCAGAGTTTGCCCATCTGAGAAGATCAAGCAGATCATCCCATAATATCAACTACAGTGTAATGAACCATGTTGCTGGTCCAAACTTTCTCGCTGTGCACATTACCTCAGAGTGTCATCTGGCACCAGTATTGCTTAGTACCATGCATGCTAGACAAAATGGAAGAAAGACTGACTTGCTGTTTCATCTTTGCTCTGCAACTTCTGTAGTAACTGTGCAGCTGTCATATTGTTGAACTGTGTACCAAGTCTCAATGTATGAGCAATACTAGCAGATAGGACACTAAGTTCACTTTCCCAAAGAAGGTGGAAGAGGTATGCAATGTTTCTTCGAAACTTGCCATCATTATGTAGAACTAGTGAGGCGCTATACTCAGCTCCTGGAACACGAAGTTCTCGTTCATCTAATTGACCACCTGAGCCAAGTAGAAACTGATCAGGAAAACAATGAGCTTTTAGAGTAGCCTCCCATATACTTACAGGATTGCCCTCCACTTGCTTCATTTGATATAAATCAATGTTATCCATTACTGGGTCTTTCCATACAATGGGTGTATAGTTGAGTGCTCATGAGACATTGTGTGCAGTTCTGATGTCAACTTTCTCTAGTATTGCTTTGTCCAGAGTTCTCCACAGCAATACCTGTAGAAAGACCCTTAAATGCATCAATGTCAGCTGTCAGCATAAAAACCAATATGCTCTTTCAGGTATTGCAAAGCATGCTTCACCTTGTCAGCATTGACTATGTCTTGCATATTGTTTTTGCCTTTGTAGGTACACCATTTACCAAGATTACAACACTATTGTCCTGAGAAATAGTGTTAACATTTTCTGCAAAGATAAAGACAAATATACAACAGAACCTTTGATAGATCTTATCAGTTCTTTGTTTGAGTCTCATGTCTTTGTATTCAGCCTGATGATTGTTTGAAATGACTTCATGGTGTGAATCAGAATCCTCTCAAACAAGTTCAAGACTGGTATCACAGGAGGAGTTGGTTCAACTTCCATTTGTATAGTACAGACCGAGGAGAAACTGTCACTCTTAATCTTATAACAGTAGAACAGAGTGACACAGTTCCCACACTTCTTCAAAGTCAGACTTTAGAAGGTATGCATGAAGATGTCCCCCACATTATATTCTCAGCGTGGTATGTTCTGCAGGTCTATTGTAACACATAAGTGTTTGTAGAACAGGTGCTCATGATGATCGCAGATTACATTGAATTTTTCTGTCTTGCTAATTTCAAATCTAGCAAAATCATGTCAAACTTTTTTCGAAGTTGAGCTTCTTGCACCAGTGCTTTGTGCATTGTGTTTGTTCATTAACAGTAGCATTAGACCTCAATCTATGGGTTGTTTGCAACTTTTTTATGAAGTCCTTAAGTCCTTCTACATCTCCATCATCGAGCAATGCTTGAAATTGCCTTTTATAGTCTTGAGTCGACAGATCTCATTCAATATAATCTTTGTACAAATTATTGAAGCCCAGAGTGTGCACTGCCAGCATACAAAGTGATGAATGTGCTGTCACAGTTCATGCCCTCTAAACCTACAAGGGAGTGACCCATTAGGCCTCTGTGAGGCTGAATCTCCACACTTGTCAATGGTGTGAATCAGTGTATGTTGTTCGGAGATGTCTTTCTAGTTAGAAATGTTGAGGTGAAAGTTTTTAATAGACATTGTTAGTCTTCCCTAACATTACATGTAGTGTCACATGCCATTCTTATTTAAACTTTGGTGCTTGCAACCTGCTCCAATTTCATTATCATTCTACTGCAAGTCAAGGGTTTTATTGAGATAGAGCTAAAAAAGACATTTCTGCACTTTTTTCTGGTCATCAACTGTTACACTGACTTGTTTTTCTGTTATGTACATATTATGTCTCTTTCAGAAGAATGCTTCTGAGTATGCTGAATGAAACCAGTCTCCTTGAAACACCACAGAGACATTTTGTCTGTTCAAGTGTTCAAAAGACAATATTTTGTTTCTTATTTCCTCAGTCTTCAGACTTAATTTATCAATAGCTGACATCATTTCTGTCCATAACTGGGAACAAATAGCTAGAGCCACATTAACTAATTGTCTTACTCTCAAGTGCAATTTCATTAATGCAACCTTAGTACACAGTCTGTTCCCTTTGTGTCTCACTATTTTAGAGATCACCTGTTCAATTGTAGCTCTATGAACAAGTTTTTTGAAACAAACTTGCCTTGCTGTGTTGTGCAGTAGCAGAACTGACACATCCAGCATTTTTTTCCTGTCTCGCATGTCTATGCTTTGTTGATGACAGTGGTGGATGCTGTATCTGCACAGTTCCTCTGAAATCTTCTCTATGTAGTTTTGCTAGAGGAGGTGCTATTTTTGTTCAAATATGTCTGTTTTACTATGTGTTTATTTGCAACAGAAGAAATGTTCTTTTTCTTCTGTCGCATATTTTCTTTACTGCATACTTATGGCATGATGATGAACAAGCAGTACAGTTTGCTTTAACTCTAACTCCTACAGCAAATTACCATGATGAAAGAGTAAAATATCTTCAATTCTTGTTTGTTGTAGTCTCCTAAAAAGTAAAAGAAACATTAAGTGCGTGAAAGTAAAATGTACATAGGCTATTAAAAACACATACTGCTTTAAGACTTGCAACACAGTGTGTGACTAGATGCAGTAATTCTTGCATCACAGAGTCATCTAATATTGGGACAGTTTGTCAAACACTGAATAGTTTTCAAAATATACGTGTGGCAAGTGCGTTGGTGCCGTAGCTGGTTACTACCGTTACAAATTCTGAATTGTTCAAATGCTAGTTGCTAAATCTTTCCTTCCGCTTCGCCAACCTATAATATTGACGGGATAGCAAGGGTACTATTACTCAATGGAGATAGTGATAGTGGCATGAATGTCTGGAAGGATGCTACTTGTGTTATTAATGGTGTTTTGGGTATAATATTAGTATCTTGGCTGATGTGATAACATATGTGTATATCAATGGGATGCTAATTGGGTGAGAAACTGGCTGAAAGTTACATGAGTTGAACATAGAAAATTTGCAATTTTTTGTCACGATCAAAGAATTTGCTGTCTCATGAACGATCATCGCGGTCAAAGACGGTTGCAATCAAAGAATTTGCACCCTCATGAACAAAGAATGTGTAAACATTATAAAATAATAATAGATGCTTATTTAGCATGGCTACTGTTTTGTATAAGTAATAAAAACACATATGCCCACATAGTCTATTGAAAGTTACTGTTAAAAATGTTAATTTTACTTCTATTTACTTTCAAACTTCAAATCTCACATTATCTACGCGATCAAAGAATTTGCAGGCTTGCGAACAATCCTCATGGTCAAAACAAGTCGCGGTCAAATAATTTGCACACTCACGATCAAAGATTGTAATAACATTGTAAAATATTAAGAAGCGTAGTAAACATTACTATTTATGTGATTTTTTATGTCTGCTGACTAGTGTAACAAGTCAGGACTACTCTAGCTTGTTGTTAAAATAATTAATTTCACACTTTTTTAACTTGAGAGATCTCAACAGCAAAGTTCCTCATTATTCTCGTGGTCACAGAATTTGTATGCCCTGAACAATCCTCGCGGGCAAACCGAGTCAGGATCAAAGAATTTTCCTGCCTTTGCGATCAAAGATCAAGAAAATACAGTAATATTTTGCAAAGCTTTAAACAATTAATATCAACATTACGTTTTATTAGTTATATAGGTGCTAGAAAGGCCCAGGAGTGTTTATGTGTTGGAAAATAATAGAATCTAGTGTGTTTTACAAACCTGGACACTCTGACAATGAGTCTCATTATTCTTGCTATCAAAGATTTTGTGGGTTCGCAGTCGATTCCTGGTGAACAATAATACAAGTACTCAATCAAGATTTTGCTGTCTCACTAACAAAACAGCAAACTTTGTCCATATGACTTTCCTGAGCCAATGGAATCAAGAATAACAGTTTGGGGGCCATTTTGAAGAGACTGTTTGAGCAGCAGCTACTCAGGTGGGTTAGTGAGTACTTTTCTAAGTACTATTTAAACTGATTAAAATTTACTATTTAGTTACTTGGATTGGATATTTTGGTTTGTAAGAACATAGGAAGTACTTTGCCATTTTTTTGCTTAAATTTGGACTTCTGTTGCTAT
Organism: Neoceratodus forsteri; assembly: GCA_016271365.2. Taxonomy (NCBI): domain Eukaryota; kingdom Metazoa; phylum Chordata; order Ceratodontiformes; family Ceratodontidae; genus Neoceratodus; species Neoceratodus forsteri. The sequence continues at coordinate 563,592,241 of CM057449.1, read as the reverse complement.
GTTTGCAGTGATTCCTTACCCATTTTGTATATTTATCAATATTCTTTTGCTGTTGATGGGAGTTTTTTAATAGTGTTACTCTGAGATTTATTATACCTGGCTGATAGTAGTGCTCAGGTTCCCTATTGCCTGTTCAGTTTCCCATTTTGTATGACACTTTTGGTACATTCTAGAATTGTTGTATTACAGATGCACTGCATTTTAGTGGTTATGCAGTTTGTGATGATTGACTAGTGAGAACATAAGCACTATTTGGTAAAATATGTGTATTTTTTGAAGGATGTGAAATCCTATCTGGGAAAGACATTTTGCCCAGATATTCAAATTGCACCCAAAAGTGTGCAATAGTGAACAAGCACAAGTCCATTCGCCCATGCTTGCATGTGCGTATTCAAAACTGAGCGGACAAGATGCACCTACAGTGGACGACTGAATATCGCACCACCTACCCGCACAACTAGGGAGGTGAAGCTGAGCAGATCTGATGCACCATAGTGCAACAAGGGATGTTCAGCTGAGCAGTCCAGAGGTGCCATAGTGCAACTATGGACACCACCCCAGCAGCAGTGCAGCAATGCAACTGCACAACCAGGGATGTAGGGGCCCACCACCCATGCCACAGATGGGCAAAGGAACACACTGCAGAACAGACATCATCCCCCTACACCCCATGCACTGCACAACTGGAAGAGGGTTCGAATAACCACTGGCCCATGGAGACAAGCAACCAACCCACAGCTGGGCCATGGTGCCCCATCACACCCCCTGGCAAGCTGTGACCAGCACACAAGGAGGGCTGACCACCCCATGCCACACCATCCCCCCAATGCAGAGCACACCCTGCACCATGACCCCCAGACACCCTGCCCAGGAGCAGCGTCCACCACTGCAGGAAACTCCATGCATGCCACCACCCGACTGTGACAATGCAACCCTGTGCTCACAGAACCATGCAAGCAGCCCCACCACAAGCACCCATCAGCGGGTGGCAGCACACAGTGATGCAACAATGGCATACACAGTGCCACCACACACAGCCCCCCCGAGGTACAGCTGAGAGACCGACCATGCGTCGGCACATGAGGTACCCCACATGTGACAGGGCATGCCCTGGACCCCACCACCAGTGGTAAAGCACCCTGCACACTCTACCAATGACACACCCCATCACAGCACTGGCTACAACAGCCAGCGCAGACACCCACAGTGGTGCGTGGAGGCATGCACCACACCGGATGCAACACAGTGCATGGACAAACACCCACCCATACGCAAGGGCACAACAACACAGGGTCACAGTAGCGGGGCAACCAAGCCCCAGCATGGGCGTCCATGGAAACCATGTACACAGACTGCAGTCCTGCGGCACTGGGTGCCAGCCACCCTCTTTAGGCTACATGTGGACCTGTACACCACCATCATTTGCCCAGAGCACAAATCACAGACAGTGGTGCACATCCCTGCAACACACACAAGCCACAGCATGGAGGTGGGACAACAACTGCGAAGGCCGAGTATCACCTGAGGCAGACATGCACCACACCAGTGAGGAGGCAACCCAGCATAGTGACAGGTACTGTGGTTGCCCTGCATGGACAGCCTCCACTGACATGCCAGCAGACCATGCAGGTCACAGACATGCAGGGAGTCGATTTGCACAGGCCATGGACAGGCTGACAGGTGCACCATGGACACAGAGCATGCACCATGGACCACTGCACAGTCATCAGTGCAGAGGGCACAACATACACTGCAGACACTGATTGATAGCTACACCCACACCATAGTCACTTTCCCATGGACACACACCCATTTCCTTGACTGCACCACCCCGGCGACGCCACTGTTCTGCAGCTGAGCACCTGTAGATGCAAATCAGAGACCACAACAGTATTCATATCAAAGATTAGTCAAATCTAAAATATCAAGCACTATTTACAAAACTAAGTACAAATGTGTGGGGAGGACCACAGACATAAGTGGGGTGGGTAAGGGCGAGGGTGAACAAATGGGACAGGAAAGGAGGGGTGTGAGGGTGGGTCCAGGGGGTAGAAATCAGGGGCATAAGGATGTTCATGGAGCCCTACTCCTCGCTCTGTCTGCTCCACCTCCTGTGTCTCCTCCAGACCCCAAGCTGTCAATCCTTTGCAGGGCGTCAATGATGCCCGTGCCACATTTAGTATCTCCTGCAGTGACCTCATATATCCTGCAGCTGGTGGACACTGGGATAAGGAGCACAGTCAATAGGGTGTGAATGCACAGCCCCTTACAGCCCACCACTGTGTATGGCATATGGCTGTGGGACATGCCTCTGTGATGGTGTGTGACCACCCACAGTGATCACGTCCACAAGACCTGCCAACCCAGGTGCATACAGCCTTGTGGACTGCTGCACACACCCACTGGCCAAGTCATGCACAGCACCAAAGTGGCTGTTTAGTGACATGGCTATGTGGTGTGAAGGCAGTGGCACAGCCATGTACCCGGTGCACGCATGGACCACCATCGACACACTCCCAAACATGCAGACAATCTTAGACCTGGTTCTCTCAAATGGAGACAATTCTGACCTGGTTCTCTCAAATGGAGATGAAGAGAGGATCTACAGATGTAGAAATGGGTAGCCATCTGGGAACTAACGTATCATCGAACAGTATGGTTCCTGACAAACACAACTAATAGGAATTAAGCCATACAAAGCAAAAGTACTGGACTTGGGAGGGCTGACTTTGCCAAAATGGGTGCATGCTAAGGAATGCACTAGCAAATGGGCAGGAAGGAGGGGTGGAAGAACAATGGGAATAATAAAACTGCCATCACAGAGGTAACAAGCCTTGTGTGAAGCAAATAAACAAAATGAAGCGATGTGAAAACACTATGGTTCTCAAGGAAGTGGCAGTGAAGGTACAAGAGAAATAAATAATTCAGGAAGTGCAAGGAATCACAGAAGGAGCAGGACAGAACTGTATCAGTTAAAAGCAAAGGAAGCTGGAAGGCAGTCAGAACAGCAAAGGCCCAAACCGAGGAAAAGATAGCCAACTCAAGTTAAGAAGGGTATAAACCTTTTATGGGTACATCAGGAATGAAGGAAGACCAAGGGAGGGTTAGTGGGGAAAAACGTAGAAATGAGGAGGGAGGGTGGGCAGAGGGTGACTGTGAAAGGCAGGAGGAATACTAAACAAATATTTTTTGCTCAGTATTTACAAAGGCAGGTGCGGAGGCTAAACGAACAGTAGAAACACTCTGGATACAGAAGTTGATACCAGCCTCATTTACAGAAGAAAGGTTTCTGAAAGAACTCTTAAAACTGAAGGTGGACAAAGCAATGGGCCTGATGGGATTCATCCCAGAATTCTAAAGAACCAAGGGTAGAACTAGTGACACCACTGGCTACCTCTTTAACAGATCATGGGAGGATGGGTTGGTACCCGAGGACTGGAGAAGGGCAGATGTGATTCTCCTTCACAATATGGGACAAGTAAAGCAGAAAACTACATATGTTAGTTTAACCTCAGTGGTAGGAAAATGATGGAATCACTTGAAGGGAAAGATTGTTGATATCTAGCCAGAGGGGCTCAGGACAATGTTATGGATTCTGGCGGAAGGTCCCAGGCAATCTGATGGATTTCTTTGATTGGGTGTCCAAAGTAGTAGATCAGGGAAGGGCTGACATGGCCTACCTAGACTTTATAGGGCATTTGACTCAGTCACGCAAAGATTAATATACAAGAAGCCTGGGGTGGGTCCCAAGATGATAGTCTGGGTAAAGGGTGGCTAGAGAATAGGGCAAGAGGTAATAGTAATGGGTCACTCTGAAGGGGTTATAGTGGGGTACCCAGGGTTCATATTGACTGGTCTCTTCAATGTCTTTATCAGCGACATTGCAGGGACTTGAAGGAAAGTGTGTCTCGCAGATGACACAAAGATTCAACAGAGTTGATGCACAAGGTGGGTGGAAAGGATGAAGGGACTGGCAAGGTTAGAGAATGGTCAAATGTATGGCAGCTTAGATTCATGTTAAGTTGTGTAATGCCTTAAACAAAACCGGGGAAGAGTACACAATGGGGGTGAGATACTAACAACAAAAATGGAAGGACCTGGGGGTGGTCTGTCAGATGACCTAAAGGTGGGCAAGCAATGTGAGAGGGCAGCAGGAGGGTTGGATACTGGGATGCATAGGGAGAGGCATCACCAGTGAAAACAGAAGTTATTATCCCTCTGTACAGACAGTTGGTGACCCATCTGGGGTACTGGTCTGTTCTGGGAACCCACCCTGCAGACAGATGAGGTTGTCCAGAGGAGGGCATCTGAAATGGTGCAGGGTTCACCAGAAGACATATGAAAGAGACTTATGAGCTGAATATGTATCCTCGAGGAAAGAGGGAGGAGATGCAGTAACTTTCGCCTCAAGGGAATCACCAGTCCGAGGGTAGCATCTTTCAAAAAGGGCAAGAACATGTGTACATTGAAGAAGAAGGGGCGGCTCAGGTCATTTAAGGAGTATTTTCACAGAGAGGGTTGTGATGGCTGAACGGCCTTCCGGAGGAGGTTGTGGAGTCAAAAACAGTGTTGGAATTTCAAGCATGCATGGGACAGTCATAAAAGGCAATTCTAGGGGGTGGGGGTAGGAAGAAGTAGTCTGTTGGTTAACTAGGATCTGCAGCTTATCCATTGGAGGAAATGGGCAGACTGGGTGGGGCTGTTGTCCATATCTGCCATCAAAATCTATGTTTCTATGTTTCTGTCGCAGTGCCACTGGACGGTGCTGACTGTAACAAGTTGCGTGTATGGTGGTAGTCAATGGATGGTGGCCATGCCCGGCTGCCCACTCTGTTACACAGCATGCAATAGTAACATGGAGGTATGGCACTCTACCATCATCAGGCTGGTCTCTCTGTGCTGTGGACCGTCTCCCCTCCTACTGGCCTCGTCCTGCTGGCACCTTCTGCTCCCTGGCCAGACACCTCTCTTCTGGCCCGGGTTGCAAACATGGAGAGAGAACATCAGTACAATCCGTGAGCAGCCCCCTGCCCCCATGTGTGTGCAATCCCACCCAGCAGACCCACCACCCACACCCTGATAACACCACCACAGCCAACACCGGATGTCCCTCCCCATGTTCCGGATACACAACTGTGATACCCATCTGAAAGATAAAATGTGTGGACATAACACATACCTGGTTGTGGCACTGGTGCCCCTCATGCACGCGTGTCCACAGGTGGGCAAGCAGGTCCAGTTCCCTCCTCCTCAGGTCACCAAACCTGTGGCGGCACTGCTCCACCATCAGCCCCCTTCTTGTGGCCTCCTCAGAGCGTGGCCCACCTCCCACACTGGCTCCTGGACCTGTCCAGGGGTGTCTCCCAAACAGTGGGCCGTAAGTGGCTCAACAATGGCCTGGAGTTAGCCAGTTCAATTTAGGTCCATTGGGCAGCCCTCCTCTGTGCCATTTCACTTGCTCAGTCAGTCAGATTGGCACTCTGATGCCGGCTCCACCACGTGCAGATGCTGTGTGTACAGCCGCCATTCCTACAGTGCTGTCACCAAACAGCAGCGATAGGTGGTGCTGCCATGCCCAATGCATGCACCTAGGGGGCAAGGAGTCAGCACAGGGTCAAGGGTCTCTGTACGCTGAAGAGCGCATTGCGCCATTGGAACCCAATGCATGTAGTACTGTGGGTGCCTGAGTGCTACCTCCAGTAGCTGCTACCGCATTGTTGCCCCAGTGTGCCTATGATGCCCCAGTGCCACAGCGCCATATCAGGTGAACATCACTGTAGCACCACTGGCACAGCCGGTGGCCATGCCCTGCATTGCCTCCCGCAGCAGACATCAGAAGCATGGCAGACGCCTGTGTCAGCAACCCGGGCATGCGCAGTGAGGTGTGTACTGCGCATGTCACAGAACTGCGCCCTTGGCTCAGCACATTCAACACAATTGCGCAAAGCACAACAGCGCGATATTCAGTCGTCATATGCAAATCAGCTAATCAGCCATTCAATGGCGCAGCACTGCAATTTGCATCCACTTAAAGTTGTGCCTCGCCTCATTTGCATGGGTTGCACTATAAAAGTGCGACATTGGGCTGCACTGGCCCAGGTCAGTTACTGCAGTCTATTGGTGAGTTGCATGCTGTTTGGGAGTGTGGACTGTGGATTTTGGGACATGCATGGGACTGCACAGTCACAGGTAACAACTTTCATTCTCACAGGCTAAATAATGACAGAGCGAGTTGTGGAAGAGGAGAAACACAGTGGTGGGAGGAGGAGGAGGAGGAGGACTAATTTCACCAAGGCCGAGACGGATGCCCTGTTTGAGGATACCTGGATCAGGAGCTGCTTCTCAGCGGATGGCAGGGAACACTACAGGCCTGTGCTGCTGCATGGAAGGAGGTGGCACGTGCAGTGAACCTGCATGGTAGCCACCAGCGCTCCATGCAGGAGTGCAAGAAGAAGATGGGCACAGACAGGAGGAGGATAAAGGAGAAAGTGGCTGCCATCAGGGCAGCACGAGCTGCAACAGGTGGGGATGGTGCCGAGGTGCACACCTGATCCCACAGGAGGAGAGAGGGTTGCTGGAAGCATGCAGCATTGTGCCATTGAGGTGTTCGGTGGTAGCTTCCAGATGGGTGGTAGCCCATCACCTGGCATGTAGGTCATGGTCTATTAGGGGGCAGGGTAGGTCACATGCAGTATCGCGACTTTGTTTTCCTTACAGATCCTGAGGCATCTGCATGTGTCAGCAGTGGTGGGCCTGTCAACTGAGGACAGTCAGATGGAGATGGAGGAGGGCCATCCACCTCCACAAGTATAGTGCGGCCTCAGGCGGGTGCGTGCCCTGGCTGTCAGGTAGATGTTGTTGGAACAGGTGTGGAGGCCCTGCCCATGTCCCAGTGTGCCAGCGTCCACGGATGCCAGCATGCTGTGACTCGGGCTGGTGCCAGGTCCATCACTGGTGATGATGTGGCTAACGGCATGGGCAGTGACACGTGTGTCCCACGAGATGGCCACACAGCAGGTAACATCGTGGCCATGGCTGTGGGTGGTGCTGACATGGAGGCCTGCATGTCATCACATTCCCAGCCTATGCCTGTCAGCACCAGTGGGGCAGCACTGGTGTGTGTACAGGACAGTGGGACTGTTGCGGCCACTGCGGTAGCAACAGTGAGACCTGGTGAGCGGCAGCTGGAGGGGCAGCATCAGCAGTCGGCCAGTGGGCTTGGGGGTACAGGTTATCAGGGGGTGGCATCAGTGCACTGCCTGTGGACATGCCCAGACCTGTTCCTGGTGTGCAGCGCCCACCCTCAAGGGGTGCTGGGAATCAGGACCACGTACACCCTGAGGGACAGGATGCTGAGGAGGCAGATGACCTCTTGGATGAGCACACCTGCATACTGCAAGCATCAGTCAACCAGCAGATGTGGCTTGTGACTTCAGTGGATGCACTGCGTGTGGCTCTGGAGTGGGCAGAGGAGCATCACAGCAGAGACACCGCTCTGATCCTGGCAGGGATAGACCAGTTGCGGGAGGATATGACTGCTGCCATTGACAGGCAAGACACAGGCATTCACTGCACAACCATGGCCACAAAGGACACACAGTTGTTGCCCATACATCATGAACACCACGCAATGCACTGTCCACCCGTTTCCGGCGCCGTGCAACACCATCCTTGTTGACACTGGGTTCAGCTGTGGGCATCCTGAGCACACCTAGCACAGGCATGTTTGGTGTGCTGCAGACCCCTGTGCGAGCATGGTCATGTTCACGCAGTGGAACCCCTGGGGGACCATCGGTGCCACCCCAGGAGGCTAGTGGTCAGCCTGTCAGTGCTGGCGGGTCTTGGCTGGGCTGCCCATGCATCTGTGGTGGCTGGGGCACTGTGCTACATGACTGACCTGTCTCCCAACATGGCTACTGTCTGGTGCTGCCCTGTGTGCATTGTGTCATTCAGCGGGCATTGCAGGGGTGGGTACCCGGCCCTGCACGCAGACACACAGTCCATCTGCACACCCTTCCGGCTGCTGTCCGCAGTTGCATGTGCATGATGATGCCTGTATTGCGCTGTACACCAATGTGCAATGGTGCTCAGCATCTGACACACGCACAAGGACAGGCAGTGGGCGTGGTGGTCGTGGACATGTGTGTGACTAGGGGTGGCATTCTGAGTCGGTGTGCCTCCTACCCTTTGTGCATGTCTGGTGCATTTTGTGTGTGTGTGTGTATGTGTGTGTGTGTCTCCATCCATGTGGCATATTAGACCTCACCCATCCCTGGTGGTGTGTGTGGTTCCATGCCCGGCCAGCTCCCTTGATGGCATGCACCCCTGGTGTGTGTCCATGAGTGTTTGTGGGTTGTGCCTTAGCCACTGTTGGTTGCACATGGCCCCATGAATTACCTGGGTTGGCTGAAATGCTCCTCCGTGATGGTGTCCCAGTGCAGCTGTGCCAACCAGAGCAGTCGGGGGTTCCGTCGCCCAAGGGGGGGCTGCTCATCACCACTGTCACTGGCGTCCTCATCGTCCCCATCGCTGTCCTCCTCTTCGACCTGTATGACTATCCCACATTCATTGGCCATGTTGTGCAGGATGCAACAGGCCAGGAATAGCCTGCAGGCCTTTGAGGGGCTGCACTGTAGGGCACTGCCGGAGATGTCCAGGCAACGAAATGTGCCTTCAGCATCCTGAACACCCGCTCGATGACATTACGTGTGGTGGCATGTGCCTCATTGTAGCATTGCTGTGATGGGGTCGCTGAGGCCACCGGGTGGTGTGAGCAGCCAGGGACGGATGGGTATCCACTGTCACCAGTGTAGAGGGTGGAGGTTGGTTGGTGATCAGCATCACTTGCCCGAACGCATGTGGGTATTACCCATACCACCTCTGACCATGCCCCCAGGCCCCATGATTGTCCATGTGGTTTGCATACTCACTCACTAGGTGGCCAGTGGGGATATCCACTCTCAAATCTGTGGCACAGTGCTGACTGGTGCCAGATGAAGGCATCATGTGCTTCCCCAGAGTGCGTGGCACAGACATTGGATTATGCACCCCGGCACGCGACACCACCTGGCAGTTGATGCTGGCATAGCCCTTGCATTTTATATGCAGCCCCAGGGCCAGGTAGTGTGTGTATGGCCACATGGGTGCAGTCTATTGCCCCTAGCACACCAGGCATACGTGCTACCCTGTGGAACTCCTGTATGTTTGCTGTGCGCTCCACCGGTGTGCTAGGGAAATGGATGTACTCCGCAGCATGTGGCAGCAGTGCACTGAGGAATTGGGTGAGGTGGTGTGACGTGGCCGACTGGGTTATGCCTGTGGTGTCCTCAGTTGGTCTCTGGAATGTACCCATGGTGAGCAAGCACTTGCAAGCTGTCACTTTCGTCTCCACTGACAGAGTATGGCTCCGTCGTGTGGGTGCCTGCATCACATCACTGCACAGCTCACAGAGCCACCTCAGAATTGCCTGATTCAGGTGGTACTGGCCCATGATCTCTGTATCACTATACAGCTCGAAACTGGTGCGGGCGCGATACTGCCTGTTGGGGGCATACCGCTGACAGGCCCTTCCATGGCCACACCCCTGCTACCCACCTTCTCACCTCATTACTGCCTCCATCTGGATGGTGGCACTGGCCATGTCCCTGGCTTGTGTTCACCCCCCCGGCAGCTGTTTCTGTATTACCCCCCACTGTCCTGGCTGCTACTTCCCCTGCACTGGGAACACCTGCCTGTGCTGGCCTCACTGCTGTGTGGTGTACTTCCCCCTTCTGCACTGTGGCTCCCCACACCTCCCCCTGAGCCTGTTGATTCCAGGTGCCCTTTTCTGGCCTGCCCTGTGTGTCCCTGCTGCCCAGTTTGTCCTGCTGGACTTTGGCCTCATGTGCCTTCCCTGTAGCGTTCTTGCACCTCTCCCTTGCTACCTTTTATTTTGGCTCATTTCCGCTATGGCGCAACTTCCTCTGGCTCCCCTATTGCACATAGTGCATGTTGTTGAATATCGCACTGTGCCGTTTATGCATGGTTCCTCCCCCTTCAGTTGCGCATGCATTCATTATCATTGCACTGTTGCTCAGCATGATTTGGGGGGGGTGCAACTGCCTCCTGCTGAATATCACAGAATGGCGCAGTTTCAGACTTGCACAGGCGCAACCCTATTGCACATGGCTCAACTCTTTTGAATATCTGGGCCATTGTGTACTGTCTAGGGTAACATGCTAGTAATTTCCCACAATTTTTACACAGAGACATTCAAATATATTTTTTCCTTACATATACAGTATAATAGCACTAATTCTTTATAGATACATACTAAGCACTGAATAATGACAGCTGTAATCATAGTATTGCTAGATGATTAACATAGTAGTCTTTAAAATGGTTGCAGACTCTGTCTGTGAGATGCAAAGGTATGGTTCCACTCACCACTCAAGCTGATGGCTGAGAAAGAGAGGGAATTAACCTTCACAGAGCATAATGACCACTAAGTTTGTCCAATGAAAATTGATGTTGTTGGCAAGTCATGAAGTGTGCCCAATGACCAGACAGTATTCTCCCACCAAAACAAAAAAGAATGTTTGATAAACAAAAATGGCAATAGAGAGAGGCTTTACATACTTGGTAGATCTTTTAGGTTGTATGAGCCAATCTGGGATCAGGATATTACTTGTGATTGTTTTGACTGTATTTATCTTTATGATGCAACTGAGTACTGGCCATTCTACTGATTAGACTTGGTAGTGCTTGGTAGTCAGACAGACACAATTATGATATTTCTTCATCTGAGTTTTTGAGATTTCTCACTCAGCATGGCAGAAAAATCAACATTGACTATATGGATAGTGGGATCAAGTTTGGTGAGAAGGGCATCAGTATTCAGTAGAGGTAGTCATTTTGGCAATGACTTACACCTACCTGGGTGCTCAGTGTCTTGGTTTGGGAAGGGTGGCATGAGGTGGAAGCAGCTCATGTCTACCATGTACCACTTGTTGGAGACACAGCCAGAACAAGACATACTCCTTATACATCTTGGAAGTAATGATTTGGGAAATAAAAGGGCTATTGATTTAATCAAAGCTGCACAGTTTGACTTGCAGCATATTATAAGTATGTTACTCACTTGTAAAATTCTGTATTCAGATATTACACAGCGCATGGTCTGAAGAGGTGAGGATTACTATCCTGCACTTGAAAGATCATGCAGGAAGGTTAACATACAAATATCTGGATTCCTTCATGCTATGGGAATGCGTACCATTCATAGCCCCCAAATTACGTATGACAAATATTGGCTGTATCTAAAAGATGGTGTGCATCTCTCTAGTACAGGTAATAACATTTTTATTGGGAACCTTCGAAATGGCATCCTTACAGTTCTGTGATTGTGTACCTGTACAACTGTCCCTCTCAAGCACATGACATAGGCAGTGACTAAAACAACTATTTTTATAGCCAATCTAAATGGTCAAAAATAGAAAATGTTACACTATGCACATATTTGTCAATATGTTGGAGTTTGAGTCTGTGGGCAACATACAGTATGTGGCATTTCTATCACGCAGGTCTTATATTAATCGATATCAGTTGGTTGGGATGTTGATTTGTACTTGGGATATAATACATGTTTTTTTTTGGTGGGGGTATGCCAGATATTGGTTGGGTGTTCCCGTGCAAGTGTTTGTTTTTGTGAAATTTATTCATGTGGTCTGAGGTATGTGTACTGTAATTATTTTAGATTTTTCTTGCCATGTGACTTTCAAGTTAGGATGGAGTATGCTTCATTTTAGGGGGGATGTATTGTGTTAGTACAGATAAGAACGTTTTGTGTATTTTAAGTGGTGTGCTGTTGTTATCAGTTGCTTATGTTGAGGCTGTGCTACTCATGCTTGATAAGGTGGATGCCACATGTTCATTCAGGGTGGTAATCTGTGTTTGTGACTGAGTAAATAATATTTGCCATTTGTATGACAAGACTGGGGTGAAGCACTTGACAAGTGTGTAGGGGGGTGATTTATTTATTTACGAGTTTAACCAGGAAGGCATACTGAGCAGTGCTGCTCGATTCCAGATGCGACCTGGGGGTCAAGACCCAAGACAGTAGTACAAAACACTAGTTACATAGTTAATACAAACAGTGAATGGCCATCCACCGTACAGACAATTGGCAGATAGATACAGACAGTAGGAAGATCGAATACATGATACAATTTAGATGGTTACATCTGAGCTCAGAAACACAATTTCAGTTCATAATTTGGCATTAGCTATAGCAAGAGCAGCTGGAGGAAAAGTGGGTGCTGAGTAGGCAATTACGAGGGCTGGGGTTGGGTGAGTGTCTTATATCAGCTGGCAGGGTGTTCCATAACTGTGGGATACGGTAATTGAAAGTGGCCTGACTTTTGGTTGTGCTCATAAAGGGGACGTGGAGGAGCCTGGCGTCAGTGTGTCTGAGGGAGTAAGCAGGGGGGGTTGTTGGGAGAGGGTAGAGGCCAGGTAGGGGGTAGGAATGGGACCAAAATTTGGCTGCGAACCTAGCACTATGGGTTAATCTACGGTCTTGGTGGGACAGCAGGGCTAGGGAGCTATATAAGGTGCAGTGGTGGGTTGTGTGTGGACAGTCGAGGATAAATCAACAAAAAGAGTGCAAAAGGGCGTTGAGGCTGGCCAAGGCAGAGGAGGGAGTGATAGTATAGACTATATCGCCATAGTCGAGTACTGGGAGTATCATCTTTTGGACAACAGCGTTTCTAGCAGGAGAAGGGAGGCAGCTTTTGTTCCTGTATAGGGCGCCGAGTTTAGGGAGAAGTTTCTTGTGAATGGAGTCAATATGGGTGGCGAAATCGAGGTGCGGGTTGAGCCAGATGCCTAAGTATCTGAAGCTGGTGCATTGTTCCAGTAGGGGCCTGTCCATGGTTTTGAAAGGGGGGCAGGGGGCTTGGTGGGAGAGTCTTTGCTGTAAGCCGAAGGTTAGTGACATAGTTTTTTTAGGGTTTAGGAACAGTTGGTTTGACCGGAGCCAGACCTGGATGGCATTGAAATCCTCCTGCAGGAAATTTGCCACTGTGCTTGTGGAGCGGCAAGAGGCATACAATACTGTGTCGTCCACACACATTTGTATGGAAGAGTGGAGACAGGCTGATTGTATGTCATTTAGGAATATGGAGAAGAGCAGTGGGCCCAAGACTGATCCTTGGGGGATGCCAGTGGTAACTGGCAGGGGGTTAGAGATGTGTGAGGTGACTTTTACAGCCTGGTGTCTGCCCACCAGGTAGTTGTGGAACCATGGGATGGCTGGTTTGGAGAGCCTGGCTTCAGTTAGTTTGGAGAGGAGCATAGTGTGGAAGATGGTGTCGAAAGCCTTGGCTAAGTCTATGAAGATGGCAGAGGTGATGTGGCCTTTGTCCATACCGGTGAGTATGTCGTCAGTGACTTGTAGCAGGGAGGTGATGGTTGAGTGAGATCTGCGAAAGCCAGATTGGAAAGGAGTGAAGAAGGAGGAGGAGGTGTCCAGATGGGGAGAGAGTTGGGTGAGGACAAGATGTTCCTGTATTTCTGCCAGAATCTGAGGTAGGGAGTTGGGGCAATAGTTGCCTGGGTAGGAGGGGTAACCCCCTTTAGGTAGGGGTATGACAGTAGCCCATTTCCATTCAGAGGGTAATTTGCCCATCGTAAAGGAGAGGTTGAATGGCGTGGCTAGAGGGGCGGCTATGGCTGGAGCGGATAAGTATAACATCTTGGCATCCAGGGACGTAGGGCATTTGCCTTTGTTGGGGTTCAGGGAACGTAGGGATTTGAGGACTTCAGCGTGGGATACAGGGCGGAAGAAGAACTGTAGGGCTGGTGGGAGTGCACTAGGTTGGTGGGGATCTGGGGTGGGTGGGTGGATGCTGGAGGGTCGATAAAGTGAATCAGTGCAGCAGGAGAAGTAGGTTTTGAAGGCCTTGGCTACCCCACAAGGATCGGTGATGTGGGTGGCCTGGGCTGATAGTGTCGGGGGTGGAGGTTGGGTGGGGGAGAGAACAGTGATTTGAACGGTTTCCAGAAGTTTGTCGGGTGGTTTATGTTTGTGCTAAAAGCCGATAGAAAATAGTTCTTTTTTGCCTGGTGAATGAGGTTTGTGCAGGAGTTACGGAGGGCTCTGTAGGTTTGGAAGGATGCCTGGATGCCCAGTTTCTTGTGGGCTTTCCATGTGTAGTCCCTGGAATGGCATTTACTGATGATATCAGCGGTGATCCAGGGAAGGTGGGCACCTCTAACTCTTTTTGTGTGCAGGGGGGCATGTTTGTCCCAGACTTTAAGAAATTTGGCCTTGAAAGTTTCAAGCGCGACGTCAATAGATGTGGCCACTGGGATGAAGGACCAGTCTACTTGGCCTAGATCTAACAGGAGTGATTCTAGGTCCAGGGAATTGTATGACCTTGTGTGCAGCGTCTTTGGGGGGAGCTGTGGGCGTGTGCACTTTCCTGATCAGGAAAATCATGTGGTGGCCACTTAGGGAGTCAGGGAGCAGGCCTGCAAGTATGATTCTGTGTGGGTGGGAGGAGAGAGCCCAGTCCAGCAGTGAGTGATTTTGTGTCTTGTGGTTGAGCCTGGTGGGGTCTGCAATCAGTTGTGTGAGGTTCAGGGCCTTGATCTTGGTCTTAAGGTGGGCTTTATCTATGGCTAGCCAGTTGTGGTTCTAGTCACCGATGACGTGAAGCTCACCACCTTTGGCTTAGGACTGTAGGGTGTCCAGGTGAGTAATGATGTCCATTGGGGGTTTTCTGGGGGGGCAGTAGGTGCCTGCAATGTATACTGGGATGGAGCAAGGGAGCGAGAGTTTGATTAGGAGGGAGTCAATGTGGGCTGGAAGTGAGGGAATTTGCACTATTGTAAACTGCAGACTAGTGGAGATGTACATGGCAGTTCCTCCACCTCTCTTATTCCCTAGCCTGTTATGCCTGATGATTGTGTAGCCAGGTATGGATACTTCAGCATTGGTATGCTGGGGTTTTAGCCAGGTTTCAGAGGTGATCAGGATGTCAGGGCGATGGGTTAGGGCAATTGGCTGCAGCACAGAGATTTTATTTAGTAAACTGCAGGTGTTGAGGTGCAGGAGCCTGAGACCTTTGGGGCATGAAAATGGGGTGTGGGCGTTTGTGGAGGTGGGTCCTAGATTTGTCTCTATATTCTCAGCCAGAGGAGTAGCAGTGTAATAAGCTGTTTGGTTTTATGCCAGAGATATTTTGGGCAGGTGGTAGGTGTGTGATCTGAGACTGTGGGTGGTGGGCAGCAGAGGGCCAGGGTGTGGAGAGCAGAATGTCCAGGGAGAAAAGAGGGGGGCAGGATGGCGGCACTGATGTCCCAGTTGTGAAGATTTGCATGGGTATGGGTAAGTAGGTGGTGAGGGGCATCATAGTAGGGCTAGGAGATGAGGCAGAGGGCCGTACGAAGAGGCGGTTCCCTGTTTGGAGGTCTGCTGGGGGGAGGGATGTCAGTGGAGCAAGTGAGGAGTACTGGGTAGAATAGGCAGTGTCATTTGCA
Organism: Neoceratodus forsteri; assembly: GCA_016271365.2. Classification (NCBI taxonomy): domain Eukaryota; kingdom Metazoa; phylum Chordata; order Ceratodontiformes; family Ceratodontidae; genus Neoceratodus; species Neoceratodus forsteri. The sequence continues at coordinate 563,576,719 of CM057449.1, read as the reverse complement.
GTAAAGAGTGGAGAAATGTCATGTCAGAGGTTTAGCGGCCACTAGTGGTATCAGCTGATAATGGGAATGCATGGATACTATTGATCTACATTCATAGTATTAATGTGCATTGGTTATGTACTATGGGTTTAGTATATGTTCTTTTTTGAGATATGGGGTGGTATTGTATGGCTCATATACTGTGATTTTTTTTTTTATTGACACTGCTGTAATACCTTATCTGTATTTGTTTCAACAGATAAATATCTGTATTGACACATGTGTGTGAAACACAGCTGTAAAGTAAGTACTGCTGTTTTTTGTATTAGTTTTATGCTAAGCAGGTCAGTACAGTGATGATACAGTGAATTATGATTTAGTACCCTATGATGTATTCTATCAGCCCCATTGTCTTCTCCTCCCTTAGCTTATTGAGCTCTTGTAGGAGCCTTTCTTTTGTGAAGGGACTAATGCACACATCCCTTTACCCTGTGTCCATGGTGCAGAGCTGTTTGGCCAGCCCTATGTCAGTATGTAGTCAGTATATTAATCATAGACCTTACATAATTTTCAAGTAGATACCACAGCATGTCTGAATGCAGCTGTTAATAATTAATTACTATTGCGTGTTGTTGATTGGGGGGGGGCCATAAAATTCTTTGAATAATACAGTGATTGGAACTTCAGAATTTATTAGTTCTTACAGATGTATCATTTTGAGTGTTAACAAACAGAAACAAGTGTGAGATAGACAAAGCACTACATATATTATATTGCAATATTTTTACTGATATGCCTTCTTGTCTTTTTTTTTTTTACAGACACAAACATGCCTAAATCCTGGAGTGATAGAGAGGTGCTGGCCCTTGTCCAGGCTGTTAGGGAGCATGCAAATGCTTACATTATCATGCGTGAGACTAACCTTAGCCTAACACACACATGGCACAAGGTAGGTCTTTGATTTGATTGACAGTTCACTATGTTTTGCATTGATATAGATGTGAGCAATAACAACTGACAGTATGGCCATTATTGGAAAATGTTGGAAAGTCGAGGGGTGTTATGAGATCTGATGTAACAGGTGGAGGGCATTATACCTACTTAGATGAACAATATTTGTAATTATGCTGCATCTGTACAGTATTATTGTGGTTACTTAGTGGATGATCACACACTATAACTCTGTGAAGAAGAAGTCGAAGTGTTTAGATGTATGGTATGGATAAAAAGTTTTAGTTTAAACAGTTATGACAAATTATTGAGACCTATTTCACTTTGAACAGTGAAGTGTGCTACACAGTGTAACTAGTACAAGAAGTATCCAGAAATATTGGGACAGATTTTTTAGTTTCAGAATTACAATAGTAATATATTTTTCTGTGATGATGCGATTGCAAGGAGTAATCTTTTACTTTGATTGGTAACTTTGCCACTGAACACATTATGTTATTGAAGTGTTACACCACCAGTTTAGTCTTAGCACTGTGATCAGATGTACATGTTGATATGGAGGATCTCCTGTTAAGAAACAATAAAATTTTTCATATTAATAAAAACATTTTTTTAAATAAGTTTTTTGTTTTATATATAACTACAGAGTATTGTTTTGTGGGAAAAATGCACTCAAGGGTGTGTCTTGTCCTGGGATAATGCTACACCTGGGGCATTGGATGCACTTGGTCTGTGGCCTTGTGCCCAATCTTCCCCTTGTGTGGCATTATACTACTACAATATAGCCTGTCATTTATTATTCCTTTAATACGTAATGATTTGTGCATCTAAGTCCATATTGTTAGACTTTGTTACTGACTGGTGAAGTTGTGGTTTTTGTAAAGTTATATATTTTTATATTACAAATACCACTCATAAAACTTTTGTTTTTCTGTTTTTTTGTGTAGGTTAGTTGCACTTTGGGGAGACAGGAGATTACAAGATCTCCTGATGAGTGTTGGAGGAAGTGGAAGATCACCCGCCAGACCTTTTTTAAGGTCAAGGCAGCGGCAGGTGATATTTGCAGGAATGTCCAGGAGTGGTATGACATAGCATATGCTATGTGGGAGGATGCAGGAAAACCAGAATCTGGGGATCGCTATCATACCTGTAAGTATATCTTTGTAATCGTACTCATGTTAATATAGAGACTAATATCTTCTAATTGTTACTTGTTGCTCTGTGACTGGTCAGGTGCTTTATTTTTTTTTTTTATAAAGTATGCAGAAAATTTTTTCATAGGATTTTGAAAGATATGTTATGTTGTATGATAGTTCTGAAAGTACTCATATGGTAATGAAACAGTCTATCACACATTTAGTTCAATAACCATGAACTGAAGACTGTCATTGTAGTGATAGGGTATTTGAACTAAGAGGCAGTCACGAACATTTGTTTAGTTTCTTAAAAGCCACATTTTAAGAGTTCGCTAGTAACATGGGAACATATGAAATGTAGAAGAGATGACATGTAGCAATGTTTCAATGCTCTCAATATATTATACAGAGACATACACACGTATGCAATTTCTGTTCAGAGTATGTATTAGAGGGCTATGGTAAGATACAGTTTGACCCGTTCCATATGATTTTCACGGTGTACCTGCTCAGGCTCCAAGCTGAGTGTGTTAGTATTTTGAAATATCGAACTTTTGCTGCATTATTTAAAAATCAGAGATGGGGTATTATGTGTCATATGAAAAGCAGATGTGTGACATCATGTCACGTGTGTGGATGCTTATCCTAAGTGGCAGTATGCAATGAGGGTTGTGAGAGGGGAAGACAGGACAGGAACAATTGCTTTGCAGTTTTAGATGACGACTACACTACCTGGTCTGGCCCACTCATTGTATGGTACCTGTCTTGTGCTGGTGTTGGAAGGTGCTACTCTAAGCATAAATCGTAGGTTTGGGGTCTAGATGTGGTCATGACTGGGCCAAAAAAATTGCTACTGAGGATAGGAAAAAGAAGTGGTAAAAAGAAATTGTACAAATCAAAGGAAAAAAGAATACAGTGATATTGATGTTAATGCTGAAATAGTTAGAAATAATGTTTATATAGTGTATGGTAGAATGTTGTTAACCTTAGGAAATCATCATTTCCTAAGGGTGTTATACTATCTCTGTGAGGTAGGACTGTTGTTAACCTATCGATGCTACATCACATCGATAGGTTAACAATGGGATCGCTTTGCGCATGTGCACTACATTGCCCCAGGCCTTTCAGAAAGGGCCACACAGTGGTGAAAGCATGACCCGGAATGGCTGTGGAGGTGACTAAAATGTAAAAAGTAAGGATCCTGATTATTGTTTTCACCATGATGGTGGAGAACATCGGACCATCGCTACTTGCCCAAGAACATGCGTAAGTCGAACAGGTGATGTGCGTGAGACATCGGTGCCTGAATCAAACTCGGCACTAGTTGGTTGAGTTCCGTAGTGCTACTAATCTTACAGTTGGGTGAAATGTTGTATTAGTTTATTTGAGTTGCACACACCCCTTTCTTTTTTTAAAGGGGGGTGTGGGGGTGAAGCCACACCTACTCAAATAAACTAATACAAAAAAACATAACAGAACTGTAGTTCTGTGAGAATAGGGTAACGCTTGCTGTAAGTACACTCTTACGCTACTATTCGTAGTCTCAAAAAAAAATATGTACAGGTGGTCCCATGTTCTCCACTATTGCCATTTCCACTACAAATGCATGACCATACACTATAACATATAATGTATGGTCATACATCAGCAACCAGTCTGGTTAACCGGCTCCAGGTTGCCATGGTGACATAAACCTCTAGAGCTTCGCTCTCGAGGTTTATATGGTCGTCATGGTAACCTCTCGCCAGGTTAACAAACCGGTTACTGATGCATGCCTATACATTATCTTCTATGTCTGTTTTCTCACTTAACCACAACACCAACTGACCCTGCATCCTCCCATCATTTGCAACTTGTTTCACTCCTGGAAGGTGTGGCACGAGGGGCTTCTGTCGAGCAGGTACTGGTGCTCGACTCTGCTGGTGAGTCTGAATTATGTACTGACAAGTGTCTTTTAAGTAAATGTCTAGTATTACTGTCAAATGCCATAATAATACTGTGTGGAGCTGACTGTAGAGGTGATTTATTTACCTATCTACATTGTCTCATGTAGTAAGAAATATTATCCTCAGGTTTAGACTTTCATTTCTACTATTTTTATGAGGTATTTATGTTATTTCTGGTATCTATATGAGCTACATACAGAATACAGGATGGGTAACCATGCAGAATGACTGTGATCTGCCATAGAAGGTTCTGATTACTTGTGACCTTGAGAGTGAAGTTTAAGAGGTCCTTGGGAATAAGACCCTGAGGTGGCAGAACACACTGGTTCTACATTGGGTTGCACATCGTGTTTTTGATAGTGTGTGCTGCCCGTCACATTATTAGTTAAACATTTTCACACGTAAAACATTCATTTGATCCATATCCAAAGAATTCCTGACTATCAGTGCAGGGTATAGGCTTGCGTGGTTTGTATGGACTGGGTGTACTTATGTTACCAGCGCACACCATGATTGGTTGCCAGACTACTGTGGGCATCATTTAGAAAACCACAACAGTGGTGGTTGGACATCTTGCTTAGTGAGGAAAGAAACAGTCCAGAGGCCAAAATGTTTAAGTTTACTGTTGTTCGCTGAAATCTGGCTCTTCTGATTTTGTTAGATTTAATGGTGCTATGGCTGAAAACAACTGTGTACATCCCATGTCTGTTTAGAGTGAATACAGATGTGTGGTGGGTTTCTGTTTCTCTCTTTAAAACAGTTTTGTACTTACTAGTGTAAATGAATGGAATGCTGTTTTGGGCATATGGTAAGAACAGCATTGCATCAATTTAACAGTGTTGATGAACAGCCTTTCCATGAGGTGCAATTTATAGTGAGAACAATGTTCCATGATACAGTATACATGTTATTCTCAATGTTCACTGTGTGATAGATGGTGCCTATTGAAGGATTATATAGATTTATCTTAATATAGTGTATAGTGGAATGTTGTTAGGCATGAAATTCCATACCTGGAATATGGTTGTTCTGCTGCAGTAGTGATATCATTATGTTGTTCTGTTATAGTAGTGATGTCACTGCTGCAGCAGAACCACTTGGAATCCTGACACATTGTTGATTCCTCTATTTCATTCTGTGGTGACAATGTAATAGAACCTCTAGAGACTTATAAGTCAGTTTCATTGTGAAAAAGAGGGACAGAAACACAAAACATGCACCACAGAAAAAACAGGATAAGGAACTTTATGCACAATCTGTATGTTCTGTCACCTTGGACTTGTGATTCCAATGGACCTCTTGATCTTTGTTCTGGAGGTGAGAGGAAATCTGAACTTCTGCATGGCAGAAAACAGTGGTTGTGCATAGTTTCCCATCCAATATTGTCTATGCAGTTACCCAGTTAAGATACAGTTATTTTTGAATGGGGATGTACCATATTCTGTGGGCAGAGAATCAATCTCTTTTGTACATTGTGTTGTGATGCACTGGTCTGTGGATGGAGTATATTGTCTAACTTACATACTACAAGTTCTCATTTATTTTGATATGTCTTGAATTGTGGGATATTCTGTATAGAAAGTTTCACTACCTGTCTAAATGGAGTGTTTAGTGGTTCCAAACTAATGAAATTCTGCTATTGCCTACTGTGGTAGGACTGCATTCTACATTCTGTAGACTATGTATGGGTACGTTTTCTGGTGAGAAGAAAATAAATAAAAAACACTTTTTTATATAGTACTATGTAGTTGGAGAAATATTCCATGAAAAACTGTATTCAGAAGTACGGTTTATGTATTTGGCATTATGATTAGTATGGAGTTGTCAAGGTTTGTCTCTGAAGTAAGAGAGTGTCAGAATGTATATATTAAAGAGCACATGGTTGTGTATAGCTGCAAACAATTCTAGTTACTATAGTGATTTATAGAACAGGTGTATAAAATGTAATGAATTCAGTACTACATACTATTGCAGTTGTCAACATAAAGGATTTTGTACAAGTGGTAGTGATGAAATATATATATAGTCATAGTAATATTCACAGATGAGTAATGTTGTTTTGTCTTTTACCAAGGTTTTACAGAGGATGAACCATCTACGGAGGGTGCTGCTGGAGGGGGAGACTCCACAGAGGGTATTGACATCGTGGAGATAGAACCCTCTGTGGAGGTTACAGCAGAATCTCCAGCAGCGGGTCATCCTTCAACTGCTGCAGGTCCAGGTGGGCCTCCAGCTGAGGAATGCAAGTACTTTTTATTATGTTTTTGAGTTTCTTTTTAAAGAGCAGTACAGGCTGGTCAGTATACTGATTTGCAGTGATGCATTTACGTATATGTGGTCATTGAACAGATTAAGTTCAGTATAATGAATGTAGAGCTACAAGGTAGCGGAAGGCATGGTGATGATTGGTAGATGTCCATAATAGTGTTCAGACACAAATTAGGATACTGAACACTAGTATGGCTTTACAGGGCAATGTCCACCACTGCCAGCTTCATCTGAGCCACATCAGGTGGTATATCATGAGTACAGTAGCAGAAGCAGGTAAAGTATGGATATCATTGCTGTACTTAACTGCTTGGCTACTATATCATGTGATAAGGACACAGTTCAGATGATGTAGTACTTAATTAGAATGATGGATTTTGTTAGCTGATTTAAAAATACATATTATACAATGGGCACAAAAAAATTGAGAGAATCCTGCACTTTGATTGGTTGGCTGGCACCTTTCCAGCATTGTAAAATTCAGAATTACCAATGAAAAGGTGCCAGCCAGCCACATCTCACTAAGTGAAAAAAAAAATTTACAAATCATTCTGAGCCGCCATCTTCTTTTCCTCACTAACTCACAACCTTCTGTCACAAGTGCAGCACCAGCTCATACATGCAACCCCCCATCCCCGTTTATGTAAAGTATTTTCAGGACTCCTCAATATAAAAAAAAGACAAAGCTCCAACTCTCCTTTGTAAATATTCCTCTCCCTGTGAGAAATTCCCCATCGTACCGCCCCCCCGCCACACTGCTCTTCGGCAGTTTCTCGATGCCACAATGTACTGCGCGGTAGCGGGAGAGTCCTGAAGGAGAGAGACATTTGCTACCAATGGGAGTTTAAGCACAGACACACCTCGCTACTCCTGCAAACTCGGGGCTCACCATGCTAAGTTACTGGAGTGATGCTCTCCCGATAATCCTCCACTCCCAGCACTTTCAAATAGAGGACAGGAAAATACTATTTCTGCATGTGCTCTTTCACACTATCAGTCTCACTCAAAAGACACTGTTCGAGGTCTCTGTCTCAGTCTCCTGGGCAACGAAAAAACTTAGCCAACTAAGTAGTTCTTTCCTATACCCGTTTTTTCTTATAAAATAAAGCTACTCAGCACATAGAGGACTGCTCAACAGCGAGTGAGACATACATGTCTCTTAGACAGTGAACAGCTCAATTCATTCACTATCAGCAAACTCTACAGTGCAAAATGGGAAGTGTGACACTGTATTTTTTTTCACAAGTAAAATAGAGAGACAGACAGAGACAATGGAGACAATGAAACACCCTTCACTATCATGGTCACAATCCGTTTTACACTCGCTGCAGCATGCTCGATCTTATAAGCCAGCACACATCAAATACCCCCCTTTGGCTATACTTTTTTAAAGCCAAATACAGTTGATATTTTTTCTAGCGTAAGAACAAATTCAACAACAACTCAAAAAAAAAATGATGATTTTTCTCTTCATTTTTTCAGACAAAAAATAAATGGGGACATTGTATAATCACAATAAACCACTTCAGGGTGTTGGTGATGCTGGGATTTACACATGCCTGGTGAGATTTAGTCATTCGGCCTGTGGCCTCATGACCAAACCACACCAGGTGTGGGTAAACCCAGCATCACCAACACCCTGTCGTGGTTTACTGCTTAAATAAGACATGTGGGAGGTGAACAGCTGATGTTGTAACAGATGATGCTAAAGATGGCCACATTGTGTGTCAGTGGTAGTCTATTGAGAGATGTGGCACCTTGGTACCTGATGTTATACTGAGAGTGTTGCATCAGGTGCTATATGTGCTGCGAGACAGTAGCGTTGCAGGACTAACATGCTTATGAGAGTTGCAACTATTGTTCTCCACATATCATGTTGAGAATTATGCTTGCTTGATAACAGCACAGTATGGTGAGTTCTCAGCCCTTTCTCTGCTTTTGTGTACATTGCTGACCTTGAGTATGACACATACTGACTTGGCTTTCATCAAGTCCAAGGACAGTCGAAGGTGATGGATATCACACGCATGCCAGTAAGTGAGTTATATCTTGGAAGATGTAATTATTACAGTTATGGTAACAACACTACTTCCTACATAATAGTGTCATTGAGTAACAGTAAACTGTTTGCTGAACAGTATGTAACACTGTGATGTGTCAGTGTTGTTGGAATACAGTATCAAAACTGAATATGAGCAAGGGTGAAAAAAATGCAATTCAGGCTTGTACATCTAGTGCCGTGATGCCTATTCTTCGATGGATGCTGCTGTGTGAGGTACTAAATGTACTATTCTGAGCTATGTTAGAAAGAGTAGAGTATCTGTTGATATGGTCAATCATCTTACTACTCTCTGTCTGCTGGTGACCTGTGCAACTTTTATGAATTTCATGTTTTTGTGTATTTCTGTCTCCAAGAAGTTGAATCACATACAGAATAGTGGATGGGCAGTTATGCAGAACCAGTGTGTTCTACCACATACGGATTCAGATTGCTTCTGACCTTGAGAGCGAAGTTCAAGAGATCCATGAGAATGAGAATCCCGATGTGGCAAAACACACTGTTTGTGCATGGAGTTGCTCATCCTGTACTTTTAATACTGTAAAGTACTGTGTGAAAAATGTGTTTTGTCAGTTCTTTTATTTTCAAAGTTAGACTGACTCATGCAGTCTCTAAAGGTTGAATAATGCTGTTGTACCACAATAGGGTAGAACAGCATTGCATGACATTGGAACTGTGCTAGGATAGCATTCCATGACATTGGGACTGTGGTAGAACAGCATTTTTAAAGGGATGGGATTCTATATCGAACAACATTCCACTACACGCTATCATATTATTTTTAATTTATTAGAGTATAAATGCCATATGTTGGATTTTGTTCAGTTCAGGTGGGTGGGCATCAAGGTGAAAGTTGTCATTGTGAATGGTATTCTTGTTAGGTGCATACAAATTCACAGTTGCAATGCTGCATTACATAATGTTACAGTACAGCACTCCTTTTCGTGGTTTGATGTTAATGATAGTGCCTTATATTTTGTATTTGAGACTTGCAATTGATAGAGATGAACAGTTGCAGCAGCAAATTGAACAGTTAAACTTCACTTAATAGGAGTTGTCTGGAAGCTTAATATATGTGAGAATTTTGTGAGCACTGTGTTCTTATGTGCATAAAGATATACTTTCAGTGAAACAATGTTGGTGTCTGGGTGAAAAGGGAGTATACAATTATTTTTTTATTCATCTTTCTTGATCTCAAATTCACTGTTGAAGCACAGTTACTGTATGTTCATCTGTGATATGTGTCATGAAATCCTGTAACAATGTTATTTTTGAAATGTCCTGTGTGAGCTTGATCAACCTGATGAGGTAGAAAGAGATCAGACAGTACTGTACTAATGGTGGTTTTGTCACATGGTATGTCTGCACTACTTTTCCTATTGAGCTACAATGTCTGAGTAACAGTATACCCTAAAGACCCACACTCAAATGGTGGTGACAGACAATGGGCTATGGAGTGTAACTGTGCTATACTGTGTGACTGAAATGGATGATATCTGTGTACCTCTGTTAAGGGGGGGCATCTGTGGTGGCTTAACTAGTAAATGTTCAGACCTGTTGCCTTGTTGGACAGGGTTTTCAACATAGTCAGCATAAATTAGCATTGCTGACGGTATACTGCTGTGTGTCACTGTATGCTGCCTAGTGATAATTTATTTATTTATTTATTATACGTATCGGAATTACAACCCTTCGAGTCAAGGACTCGTTTCCAAAGGCTCTACGTCAGTTTCAGTGGATTCAACACATAGACAGCAACACAAATGCAATATTTATTTATTTAGTTTTTGTTAACCTGGTAAGTGCACTAGACAAATCCTGCCTATTTTCAGGCATGATCCGGGGGAGGGGGATACAGATGAATGCCAACTGACTTTGAACCAGATTAAGCTGTTGGTGGTATTTTTAGTGAATGAGGGAAATTTGGCCAGGACACCAGGGAAATTCCCCTACTCTGACAGTAGGGGGAAACTCTGTCTGCTGGGATGGCTGACTCAGTTGGCAAGCAGGCAGCAATGCTGTAGGATGTGCTGCAGGCTGCAGAGAAGTCCTCTCCTCTTGAAGTGGATAATATGGAGCCAGAAGTGTTTTTTGAAGCTCTGGCTGATATGGACTCGCTTAATGAGATTAAGGACCTTACCTTTGCTAAACAGACTGGATGTATCGAAGATTATGTTAAGCAACAATTTGAAACGACAGGCGATTTACACCTTCAGAATTCACAAAGCCACAATGAGTTACAACTTCTGGCTATCACAGAACAAGATCCAAAAGCTTTGTGGCTTTTCATGGCTTCGGAAGACGCTAAGTATATTAAACTAAAAGAAACTCTCTGGGTGGCCTTGGTGGCGGCTGAACAGTCCCGCGAAGCAGAAGTTGCCACGTCGACTGCGCTTGTTTCTAAGCTTCCAGTCGCTGAGGTTGTCAATATCCCTTCAGTAACTCTTTACAAGCGAACTCCAACACATGACGTCAATACTGTCTACACTGTTACTTCTGCTGATCAGGATAAGGCCACTGTTTTTTCATTTGCTGCAAAGACAGAAAATGAGATAAACAAAGCGTCTTAAAAATCTCTCATAGACAGTCCTCTTCTTGGGCGGACCAGGTAGAGGAGGCTGAAGCTTCATGGTCTGTAGACTTTGCCCTGAAAGTGGCCAGATGGGCACAGCTCCCTGATTCTGGACACTGGATATTGGGTTTTTCACCTATTAAAATACCGGGGGTCTGTATGGGCAAGGTGGGTCAAGTGGTCTCCCCTCAAACTCCTACCTGTATGATCCCTGAAAGTGGCCTGTCATTTCCGACTTCCAAAACAGGGGTTGCTGGAATTTCTACATCTGATAAGGAGATGCCTATTGATTCTCCACTGGCTTTACCTCCAGATTTAACGCTGACACAGAATCCTATCCTAAGGCTGGGCACTGCTAGCTTTGATACACCCAAACCGGCCAATGAAGACTCCTCTTCTAAGCCATCACCTTTCTCCTCGATGGAACATCTAGAAACGCATTCACCTGCTGAGGAACCTGAAGGCCCACATTCTGGCCCATCTACTAACTCACGTAATACTTCTCGTTCCTATGCTTCCTTTTTTCAGACTCCCACTTTTTCTGCTAAAAGACATAATGCGGTCAGATTTCTTTATAAGGGGGAATGGAAATCTTTCCGGACCGAAAATTTGTAGCTAAAAGTTTATTGAAGAACAGCTTACATTTTTCTTCCTCTGAAATGTATGCATTGATTCATGTCTTGGGTGAAAAATATTTGATGTTAGCTTTAAACTAAGTAGTGGATTAGACAAGTTTTGGGGTACTTATCGTAAGGTTAAGAAAACACCTTTATGGTCACTTTTCAAAGTGATACCATTAACTTAACCAGCTCATAGAACCATAACTGTATTATTTAGGAATGAAGGTGTGAGTGTCACAGACCTCCTTTTCTGGTTAAATCAATGTTGTACAGTACTGGGGCATCTGGAAGAGATTTTTGATACAGAAGATATTTGGACTGGAGGTTGGAAGATTAGGGTGATTTTGCGTTCCTTTGGGGATGGGTTGCAACATCTCCCTAATTGTATTGTTTTAGGTAGGGACAGAGGAGTACTTTTTTGTGCTGGGCAACCAAGGTCTTGTTACAGATGTGGCAAACAAGGCCACATTAGCAGAGCAGTGTCTGTGACCAACTGCATTGTTTGCTTTGTAACTCTCTTGGTCATACTGATTCACAGTGTAAGAATATTGCAGTTTGCACTCTGTGTGGTCTGCTGGGACATTCCTATGCTACCTGCCCAGCAGCTGCACATAGACAATCAGACCCGCACAACTCAGAGGAACAAATATTAATGGTGGCCATAGCTCAAAGGTCCCACTCCACTAGGCTGGAACTGGCATTCCCTGCAGAATCTGAAACACCTCCTGCCCCCCCTCACCCCCAACCCCTTCTTGAATCTGAAGTTGTCTTGGATGATACTGAGGTTATTTCTGTGTTTCCTCCAGCTATACCCCCACCTTCCATTTCTGAGCCCTTAACAGATGTAGTTTCTTTGCCCTCCATCCCCCTGAGGAGCTATTTTCCCAACCCAGAGTGACTAGAAGACATTCCAGTGCCCACAACCTGCTTCAAAAGTCCCTAAACTTTCTAGTACTCCCATAATGAATTGGTTTTATGCTCTTCTACTTGCTCAGGATGTTTCCGATGCGCGGAGTCAGAGTCCTCCCAAACAGGGGTGGAGCACCCAATCAGACAGCATGATAAGAGGTCAGAGGATGAACAACATCCTCCTCTGTCTATGGTTATCCCAGGGCAAAAAAAAGGCAAAAAGCATAGACGCAAGCCTCCCTGAGGGCTGACCTTTGCCTATTAAATATGGCTGTATCCTTACAATTCTGTTCACTTAATGTGAATAGTGTTAAGAATAAGGTAAGACAAGCAGCTATTTTTTCATTTTTAAAAACTATAGGATTCAATATTTTTTTTCTTGCAAGATACATGATTATACACTTTGCACGAGCTCTCTTATGCGGCTAAGTGGTGGTGTTATGGCGTATCTTATTGGTCTCTGGGTTTGGAGCCCTGTACTGGGGTAGCTATTTTGTTTAATGATACCTCAGTTACTGTTCTAAAACTTATTGACTTGGTACCTGGATGAGCTTTAATACTAGATGTTTTATTGCAAGGTATTTGTTTTTGTTTGATTAATGTTTATGCTCCTCAAACAAAGGTGGCCAGGACTGAACTATTTAGGGCTATACAACCCTACCTTCATACCCCTCATCATGTTGTTTGGGGAGGAGACTTCAATTGTGGTTTGTCATATAAGGACAGGGGAAGGGGTACTACCACAACTAAACAGTTCTGTGATATGTCCTGTCTGGCTGCGGTGGTGCAAACAGCAAATTTAAGCAATGCATATGTCAGGCTACAAGAACATCCCGTGCCCACATTTCATAAAGGCATATTGGTTACTAGAATCAATTTCTTTTTTCTTGATAAATTATTATTCATGCATTCAGTTGCTGTTATTCCTGTAGAATTTTCCTATCATTCTGCATTGCGAACAATAATGGGTTCAAACCAAGATTTACTAGTGGGGAGGGGTATTTGGTACTTGAGCTCGGCCCTATTAACTGATCAAGAAGTACTGCAACATTTAAATTATTTTTTCTTTATTAGAAAATCCCTTTATGAAATGTATGATGACCCTTTAGGTTGGTGGCTTGACACCAAATGGGATTTAATCACTTTACTGAAATCATTAAGGAAAACTTCCAGGAAACAGGCTTATTTTTTATATTTACAGAATTGACAACACTTACAAAAAGTAATGTCTTTAGCTCAGTCAACCAAACATGATTTTTCTATTCAAATTAAACAGATAAAGCATAAAGTGTCATCCTTTCATCTGGCTCAATCTCAGGCTCTAAAATTTCAGCAGCAATACGGTATGAAGGGTACCTTTGCAATGCTTTGTCCCTTTCTTAGTTGCATGAATAGAGTAGGAAAAAAGGTTTTTGACGGCATCAGAGGGCAAGATGGTTCTTTAAAAACATCCTATTTAGAGATAATGTCTGAAGTGTCTAATTATACTCAGACACTTTTCCAGGTACACTCAGTTGACATAACAGCTGCAGAGCACTTTTTGCAACAAGTTATAGTCCTTGACTGTCCCTCTTCCACACTACAACAGCTGGTTGATCCAATTTCTCCACAAGAGGTTGTTTGTGCAATTTTGTCTTTATGGTCCCATAAAGCTCCTGGGAGGGAAGGTCTACCAACATAAGTTTATAAACTCATGAGTGAGGTCTTTACCCAGGAGCTTTCAGCTGTTTATAATTTTTTATTGTTCAGTGCAGACTTTCCTTTGGACATGGTGGGTGGTGTCCTAATCTTTTTATTTAAAAAAAGAGACAAACTGGAACTTTCTAATTGGAGGCCAATTAGTCTTCTTAATGTGGACTTAAAAATTCTCATAAAGATACTTGATACATGTCTTTTGACAGCTGCCTGATTCTTAATTTCTCCAGCGCAATCCTGTGCTGTGCCGGGACACACAATTACTGATCAGCTGATATACTTAAGGGAATTTTTTGATAGATCTCGTGCTATGGACCATTCAAATTTCATTTTGTCACTTGACCAGAAAGGGGCATTTGATTCTGTAAGCCATGAATATTTATGGTTTACCCTCTGACATTATGGAATCCCTCCTCTCTTTATTAATTGGCTAAAAAAACATTTATAGGCATGCTACTGTATCCCCTATGGTTAATGGGCACCTTGGGCCACTCCTGCCTGTGCACCAAGGAGTAAAACAAGGATGCCCTATTAGTCCCTTATTATATGTATTTAGCATCGATCCTATCTTATGTTATTTAAATTCCCTGATTCCTCCCATTACAGTTTCTGGAATTCCTCTTTCCCTCTCTACTTTGGTCTACGTGGATGATATTTGTATTTGTACCTCTAAGGTTTCACATATTCAGGCGGCTGTTTCCTTACGTGACCACATTGGAACTATTTCTGGCACTTCCTTAAACAAGTTGAAGTGTGTGGGTTTTGAGTTGGTGGCTGCCTTCCCAACTCAGGATTCCATTTAAGGTATAAATTTTCAGTAGAACCTCTTAGGATTTTGGGAATTTTTTTTTCGTGTCTCCAGACCCAGCAATACATAATTGGGATATTCTACTTAATAAGGGTAAAACTATGGTTCAAACATGGACTAAATGGCAATTGAGCAAATCTAAAAGGATTTATATGTTTCACACTTATTTATTGCCCCTTTTTTATTTTTGAGTAATGTCTTTCCCCCCATCTAAGCAGCAGGAGGCTGTTCTCTTTGGTATTTTTTTTCAGGCAGTGTGGGGTAGCCGCCTCAACCCCATTAAAAGAAATATTTTGTATTTGCCAGTTTCAGAAGGGGGACTTAATATGCTGAATCCTCTTTTGTTTTACTATTGTCAATTTTTTTTATTCAAACTTTATCCCTTTATTGAAGTCTGTCTCTAAAGTGTGGACTGGGCTTTTTAGATGCTCTGTAGGTCCATGGTTTCAAGAATGGACAGCTGGTACTAACCGCTGTTTGAAGGCTAATCCATTGGCAGCACTTAATATTTGTGATGTTTTTGTTAAGTTAAGGCAATGGTGAGTTACTAGTGCAGGGATTACCACTAAATCAAAAAAGCTTACTTAAAATGCAATAATAAATTCCAATTTTTCTGAAGGAATCATTTTCCCTAAATGTCCTGCCCTATATCTTCCAACTTTGCAGATTATTTTGGTTGAGAAGCACATCACTCCTAAGTTTCGTGATGTTACTTGGTTGTGTTGCCATGAGAAACTTAATGTAAAAGGGAACCATTATCATAAATGATTGGAGGAATGAAATTGTTCTCGTGCAGGTTGTTCTGCACAGATCGAGACTATGCACCACTTATATTTCTCCTGCCCTTATATTCTTTCTTTTTGGTGATTTGTTGCAGATATTTAGCATGCACCTGTTTTTTCAACTGTATCTTATGAAACTCTTATCTATGGGTTTTACGCTACACAATGGTCAGATTGGGATAAGGGTTCTTTGCATGTCATATTTGCTGTTTTTAAGTGGCATATTTGGAATTGCTGATGTCTCTTTATGCTACAACAGAAAGATATTTCTCATACAGAACTTTTGTTCAAAATTTCAGCAGATCTTGGTTACATATATCAGACAGATTCTAAGTTATATACTACTCGTATTTTATTACAGAAGTGGAAGAATCTACCATGGATAATTGATACAGACATTCCTCTTACCTAGATTTTATGATCCTTTTTTTCTGCAGATCATTATTTTGAATTTCCATGATCATTTTTTTTGTAAGAGGACACTGTTTTGTACCATAATGTTCATCAGAATTAGAATACCTTGTCGGTTGATAAGGCTTTGCAGTACCACAGTCTGGAACATTCACATTTGCGAGGATTACTCCATGGTATAATGCAGTATTTTGCATGTTTTCTTTACTTTCTTGTTGTTATGACCTAATTTGTAATAAAGAGGGGAAGGAGACATGTTTTTCTTTTTTTTCTGATTTTCTTTTATGCATTATTCTTTTGCTGTATATTTCATTATTTACTTTTGGTTTTGTATGCTGTAATACAATTCTGCATTTTTGTTTGGTTTTGCTTTGAAGTTTTGAATAAACGACTTCCCCATCTCTTTTCGATAAGTGCCATGGGATCTTTAACATCCACCTGAACTACCACCAATCCAGGCAGATGGGACCTCAGTTTAACTTCTCATCCAAAAGACGACACCTCAGAAGTGCAGCACCCCTCTCATGCTGTACTACAGTGTCAGTACTGGGATATTAACCCAAGTGCCAGATGTGGGAACTGAACCCACAGCCCTCTGATCTCCCCGCCTCAGAGGCGAGTGTGCTACCTACTGAGCCACTAACACTGCTTATATGATAAACAGGAGGTTACAGAAGTTTTTTGTTCCATACCAAACAGCATTAATATATTTGTATTCATATATTTGCAGGTGTCAGAACAAACAATATAGAATCCCAAGCCATCCAGTGCCCAGATAAGTTACAGTTTACAATAGCAGTACAGAGGTCTATACAGTGTGAAGGCTAGGCTCCAAGGACAAATACAGTAAATTTAGAATTGCAGCCTGAAATAAGGCAATTGTTGTCAAGAGTTTAGGAAAGAGGCTGGGGAAGGAGCGGGGCACCTATGGGTTAGGATCCCGCTTATGGAGTGCATTCACAGCTGTGGGTGAAGAAAATGAGGCTCTTGAGAGCTGCTTTAAATGGACCTATTTTAGTGAGTGAGGAGATCGAGGAGGGGAGGGCATTGAACCAGTGTGGCACCTTGTAACAAAAAGATCTCTGGGAGAGTGATATCTGCACCCTCAGGACTCTGAGAGTGGCCTTAGTGGAGTCATGGGTAGAGGCAGAGGGGGATGCAGGGTGGAGGGAGGTGGACACCCCTGTGGGGAGAGACCTAGAAGTATTTTTTTAACCAGGAGGCAGGTCTGATATTATAACCACTCTTCTAGATTGAGTATGTTGGCCAGTGAGTATAAAGCGCATACATGAGTCCATTTGTCTGCACCAGTGAGGAGCCTACAGGCCTTATTTAGGGATAGTTGGATTCTCCTGAGGGCGGTGGCATCAGTAGCAGTGTAGACAGGGAGGCTGTAGTCTACAAGAGACAGGACAGAGGAGGAGGAGACAGCCAATCTGAAGGCATTCGGTGGGAGGCAGTCCTTATGACGGTAGAGAAGGCCTATGCACATGTTAATTGCTGAGGTGAGCAGGTCGATATGCAAGTGAAAGGAGAGGGCAGAGTCAAAGGTAATGCCCAGGTATTTGTAGATGCTAACTTGTTCTAATGGGTGGAGTGAGCTGGATAGTATATGGAGGGGGGAGTTTTTTGCCTTTTTGATGATGGGCAAACAACATGGCTTTTGTTTTTTTAATGTTAATGACCAGCCTGCAGTCATTGAACCAGTTTCCAATTTGACTGAGAGAGTGCTGGAGGGAGGCCTGAAGAGAGGCGGGGTCAGGGTGGGAGGAGAGGAGAGGAGAACCGCATCGTCTGCATATAGCAGGACCTTACTGGAGCAGGAGTTGGGTAGGGCATTTACATAGAGACTAAAAAGAAGAGGGCCCAGGAGGGAGCTCTGTGGGACCCCAGAGTGGATGGGGTAGGTGCTGGAAAGGGTGCTGTTTATTTTGACACACTGGGACCGTGAACAGAGATAGCTAGAGAACCAGTCCAGTGGGCCTTGGGAAAAGCTTAGTTGAAGGAGAGTGTCCAGTAGGAGTGGGTGACAGACCATATCAAAGGCCTTGGAAAGGTCGATGTAGACAGCCCCTGCAAGGTGGCCTTTGTCAAGGGTTTAGTGAAAGAAGTTTGAGAACTCCATGACAGCAGTGGTCATACTATGACCTGGATGGAAGCCATGCTGCTCTCTGCATTGAAGATTGTGGGAGGCAAGATATTCAGATAATTGGTCTACCACTATTTTTTCCAGGGCTTTAGAGAGAGGAGGAAAAATAGAGATCATCTGACAGTTTCCTGGAGAGGAGGTGTCACCACTTTTGAAGATGGGGATGATCACAGCCTTTTTCCAAGCTAAAGGGAACTGGCCCAGTCAGAGAGAGTGGTTGAGTAAATCAGTTAGGGGGTTAAGTACTACGTCAAGGGCCTGCCATAGGATCCTAGTATCCAGGGGGTCAGAGGAAAGGCTGGTAACACTGAGGGCTTTTGTTAGATAGTGCCAAGAGTTTTGTGGTGATATGGTCCTCATGTAGAAAGGTGGGCGAGGGAGGGGCTGTGGCTGGGGGGGAGGTAGGGTTGAAGAAGTTACTAGGGAGAACTGCGCTGAGATCTGAGAAGGCGGTGTTTCGGCAGTCTGTAATATTAGCAGGATCAGTGATAGCAGTTCCATTAAAGTTGAGTAGAGACGGGGCGGGGAGTGAGACTTCCCATTTAGCTCCTTTATGTTGTCCCAGAAGTTCCGGGTAGACCCCCAGGAGGAAGCTAGTGTGGATCTGTAGTACTCTGCTTTAGCCTTACGAGTGGCCCACGTACATCTGTTGCACTCAGCATTGTAGGACTTCCTGTCCCCAGGCTTGCCTGAGGAATTGGCTGTATGCCAGAGATTGACTCTGTGGTGGAGCTGTTTGAGCAGTGATGTTGTGATCCATGGTGCACTATGTTGCTTAGTCCGGGTTTTGACCAGTGGGGTAAAGATGTCGCAGGCCTTATTGAAGGAGTGGGTAAAGTAGTCGAGTGCTTCATCAATACTAGGGGCCCAGTTGATTGGTGACCAGTCCCACTGGGCGAGGTACTGCTTAAGCCTAGTGAGGCTACCTGGTTGGATAAGTCGGCAGGAGACCATGCTGGGCATAGGTTTTGGTAGATGGAAGGACCATGTGAAAGTTACTGGAGAGTGATCACTCAGGGAGTTTGGATGGACAACGATGTCCACCGTTCTGTGTGGGCGGTTGGCAAGGATGATGTCCAGTAACACGTAAGAGCCATTGGATGGGTTCCGATGGGTAGGCTGGGTTACCAGCTGTGCTAGGCCCAGGGCTGCAAAAGCATCCTTGGCAAGGGCAGATGAACTGGCAAGCCAGTTGGTGTTGAGGTCACCCACTAGTATCTGCTCACCCTTAAGCAGGAGGCTGGACAGGTAGTCAGTTAGGGATTGGATTGCTTGGGTTTGTTTCTGCCGGGGAATGTAGGCTACCGAGATAGTCAGAGGGGCCCTGGAGGGGTCTGGGGTGATTCTAAGTGAGATGGCTTGGGTAACGTGGTTGAGCTTGGGAATTGGTAGAGCATGGCCCATTAAACAGTCACGCATATAGACGGCACAGCTGCCCCCACGTTTACCAACTCTATCTTCCCTAAAAATGGAGTAGCCAAGGAGAGCTACCGCAGAGTCCAGGATAGATTTAGACAGCCAGGTTTCCATGAATTCCAGAATATCAGGCTGATGTTGTGCCATCCAGCACTGGAGGGCAGTGTTTTTTTTAAGAGGCTACAGACGTTCATAGAGGCTATGTGTAGCCCCGATGTAGGGAGGGTCTGAGTTTGGCAGGGAGCAGATGGGCCAGGGTTTGGATGAATGTTACTGGATAGGAGTAGAAGCAGGGAGACAAACCTGAGGAGAGAGGACATACATTGTTTGTGTGAGCCATGGCAGTACTAAGCTGAGCTAACAGGAAGAGAGCATGGGATGGGCAGAGCATGTATGGTGGGGATAGCATGGTAAAGCATTGGCAATGGTGTGTTGTGGGAGACCAGATGTAGATGGAGCTGGGCAGGAAGGGGTGGGGGGAAGGTGATGGTGGTGGACAGGGTGGGGGTGGGAGAGTGCATAGAGGGGTAGGGAGAACCTCAGTGGGTGGGAGGGTGGATAGAGGGGTGGGGAAAATCTCAGGGTTATTAGCAGTTGACGTTGGTGATGGACAAAGGTGGGGAATAAAGACTGCTAGGACCAGTTGATGGACTGATAGATTTGGTCTTAGGAAGAGGCCCATGGTTGTCAGTGTGTGATGTGAGGTCATAAGGAATAAAGTTGGCAGAGAGCCACTCAGATACTCCCCTACTAGAAAAGAGGCCAGTCAGAGAAGAGCAGGGCGGACACAGAGTATTTAATTAAGGAAGTGTGTGGGGATGGGTGGGTGGGCAAACAAAATCAAGCAGGCAAGAGCTTAAACAAGAAGCTCCCTGATTTAAATTACAGAGCTGCTTGAAAAAGGTGCCAAATTTTAAAAAATAAAGTCTTGTCTGCGGTCTGATGCTCCGAGTCCCATACCTTCCGTTATGGCAGTTTTCGGCGGCTTGTAGCGAGGGGCTGGGGAAGGCTGTGGAACATCAAGCCCTCAGACCCTTCCATTATGGCAGTTTTTGGTGGCTTGCAGTGAGGGGCTGGGGAGGGCTGTGAAACATCAAGCCCTCAGACCTTTGCATTATGGCAGTTTTCGGCGGCTTGCAGCGAGGGGCTGGGGAGGGCTGTGAAACATCAGGCCCTCAGACCCTTCCATTACGGCAGTTCCACAGTGCAGAGATTTCATTCCAGGAGATATCATTACATGGTGGGGTGGGAGGAGGGAAATTAGATAGAGCTGCTGTGCTTTCATTATTGTACAACTCTTGCATATACTGCATATACAGATTCATGAAGTGTTTAAAGGAACAGCATTAATAGACACCTATTCTGGGGTTAACAGAACCTAATTTTGGTGGGATAAGTGTGACATTGTAGTATATGAAATGGTGAGGGTAAATGTGGGACCAACAAACATAGATAATAGTATTCTTAAGTCAACACAGCTTTTTTGAGGTGTCAGCTATAAGAAATATAACAAATACTCAGTTTTGTGTAGTCCATTATCAGAAAACTAGACAGCAGTTTATTTTATTGATATGTACATTCTTTTTTTTTCCTTTGTTTCCACAGGGCAAATAGCCATTCTTAATAAGATCAGCAACACCCTCAGCCAGCTGCTGGAGACTGTGCAGGGTGATAACAGGGCTGCTGCTGAACACGCCTGTGACACTGCAGCAAAGCTCAATTATTTAGTTGGGCAGGCAGGAGAGATTATGTCACAGGGTGGAGAAATAATTGATTTGCTGCAGTGTCATGGGCTTGTGGGGCATGTGGCCTTAGTAGCCACCCGTGGGCTTAAGCAGAGCAATAGGGGCCTTACCCAAGCTATCCACTCACTAAGGGAGTTGGAAGAGGCCTCTGTTGCTTTGCTTGAGTCCATGCACGGTCTCATGGAGCAGCTGGCTGAGAACCAGCTGGAGGCCACAGAACCAATTAATCACCTTCTGCACCCGGACCTGTGGCACCTACAGGATGATCAGCCCTCCGTAGCTCCTCAGCAACAGCCCCTCAAAGATGCCCCTCCAAAAACACCACCAACATCAGCTGCAGAAGAGGGGCACCTGGCCACACATTACTCCTGAGCAGCCTTCCACTTCCTTCTCCCCATCACCTCCCCAAGTCCCTATAGCCTGAATGGCCAGCACCTCTCTATCACTCCTGGCCAGTAGCTGTAAATAGTTTTTTATTAAAATACGTTTTATTTATTTATATTTATATGTCCCCACCCCCCCTTTGTCATACAAGTGTGCAGCAACACTTTTATTTTATTTGTGCACAACTTTTATTTTACTTATTTATTATTCCTTCCCCACAGTGTGAATAAACACATTTATTTATTTTTGTATTTTTGTTTTTTTATAATAATTGTAAATAAGTTTTATATTTTGTAAAAAAAAATATTAAATATTATACTTTTCCAATTACGTGTTTGTCTTGTTATTATAGATATGTATGCTATATAGGTATTGGTTAGACAGGGGTGAGGTAATAGCATACCTGACAGTATAAAAAAATATGACTGTGATAGTGACTGAATACTTGATATCAGCCAAATATAGTGGTGATGATGGTGGTTTCCTTTGCCTTACGATTGCTGAGTTATAGTAGCAGCCACAGACAGTTCTACCAATTTGCTGAAATTTCTGTGATTTTTCTAGAAATATCTCCTGCTTTATGCATTTTCATACTAGGGGCAGCATAGAAAAACTGTACAGAAATTTTGTGAAATATTTGCAAATACGTGGCAGTGTCTGTGGCTACAACTGCATGATGCAGTAGCTCCTATGGAGAGATAGGAGCTCAACTTGGGTGAGGTATTGTCCAGAAAATGTTTTATATAAAGCTTATATTGTGTATTTCAAGATGTGGTGCAGTGAGAAAACATCACATTTTTAGTTCTTTCTCAAAAAGTCAGGAAATTTATTGCAAAAAACTGCATTAATGCGAAAGTTAGGGGTTTTTTTACAGCGAGAAAAGCCAGGAAATTCAGCGTTAGGGTTTTCAACCCTAACTCCGGCTCCCCCAACCTCCCACCGCCCCTCCCATTCCCACTGGCACACACGCACACAGGCACAAACATAGACACACACACAGAGAACACACAACTATGCAGGCAGTACAAGGAATTGCAACCAATCACAGACAGACACAATAACGCAACAGAAATAACATACAACTTCTTAAACATACCACAACAGGCATCCATCGTCATGTTTCACAAACTGTTTCACTTGTCCTAGGATTGGAGTGTGTTGTCTGCATAGAGTGAGATGTGTTGCAAGCATTTCAGGTAGAACTACTTGTCCATCTACATTACCAATTATATGATACTGTTTTATATAAAATAAAACATTTGATAAAACAGTGACGGTATGCTGTCCTGTTACAATTATCTGTTACAATTATACAATGCTGTGTGCTTATTTTTTACCTTATTGAGCAAAGATTTTACATGATTATGCATAAATCCTCAATTGGCTATGTGTGAGAAAGGTTATTTACACAAACGTAATCAGGCAAATGTTTACATTTGTTCTGAATATGGGTCTATTGTATAATCAAAATAAGGCACTCCAGGATCTGAGTTACTTGAGATTTACCCACTTCTTATGTGATTAGCTTGCTCGAGTATAGCCTATGACACACCACACAAGGCATGGGTAAACCTCTAGTAATCTACATGCAGTTGTGACCTATTAGTTAAACACACAGTAGTTAGTGAGAGGTGATATTGGTAATCATATTGTGGTTCTATGCACAAATGACAACTTGGTGACAACATAGCCTATGTTATCCACAAACGTACAACTTTGTGTACCATGCCAAGTAAGACAGCATCACACTCTGATAAATACATGAGGTGTACTTCTTATATAATACTCTTGAGTAGAAATGTTTTGCTTTAGAAAGTTAGTACAACTGGAGTGGATCTATACTTCATGTGTTCTGAGCAATTAGTGTGTTTGTCTATTTAAATGATGGAATATGCAAAATGTAACAATGAGGTATGAAAATCCAGTAAACTCACTGGTCGAAACACATTACATGACCATGATAAATCCTCCATTATATCTACTGTAAAAGATTAATATCACTATAAAAACCAAAAAAAAACTGAACATTGTATAATAGCAATATACGATGACATGGAGTGGTTATATGGGTGGATCTACCACTTCTGGTGTGGTTAAATCATTCGGCTACAGCTCGGGACTGAACCACACCAGGCATGGTAAATCCACCAATATACGCACTACCTGTCATGCTATATTGCTTAACTAAACAATTATTTGGAAAGTTGAGGTATTCTCCTGTATAGTAATGGTAAAATTTCTAGTCTTTTGTCCTTAATAATATGTCTCTGTTACCACTTATTTTAAAGATCAACAGAGGAACTGGCAAGTAGGTGGAGCCATGGGTATGGTGGCATTTACAAATCGTATAGTTTATTGTAGCATACTGTAATGCTGTCATACACAAATTGTAACATCACTAGGGCCTAGTAAGATTTTGTTAATAATTAATGCATTTAAATATTTATATTATTCTGTTATGCAGAAATGGTCAGGTACACTGACATATCACAGTGCCATGTGATTAACAATTTGCAAGTTTGTGGTACTGTGTAGCTATAGTCTTACTCAGTAACAACTAATAGAGTGGAGGTGCGTAGTATAGTTTCATGCAAAAAAAGAAAATGGGGTCATCGGCCCTAACTCTCACCCCATCACATGCATGAACAAGCTGAGGCATAGGTGAATGGGGTGAGAATTAGGACCAACGACCCCAACTCACACCCTGATGCTGTTTGGGTGGGGGGGGCTGAGGGGGGTTCAAGGGGATTTCAACCTCAACACCGAATTCCTCACTTTGTTGCTGTGGAACAACCCTAACTGATGCATTAAAAGGTTTTTGCCCTAATATATATATATATATATATATAAGAAAAAGAAGAACCTCTGTCGCAAACACTGAGGCAAGGGTTACCCTAAAGGGCATTTGGCTGGGAAGCCAAGTTTCAAAAAATACAAAATCACACATGCCCCACAATGAAAGCATCATGGGCTGCATATGCAAATCACCACAGAATGTTATGCTGGTCCAACTTTAAGCAGAATTGCATGGTGCCAAAAGGCCTCTCACACAGTTTGCAAAGGGTGCTAACAGAAGACATAGACACGTGTTTCGTCCTACCAGGACTCATCAGTATGCCTCGTCTGTTTGACACCCCAGTGGGTGTCTGCTTAAAGTTGGACCAGCATAACATTCTGTGGTGATCTGCATATGCAGCCCATGATGCTTTGCATTGTGGGGGCATGTGTGATTTTGTATTTTCTTGAAACTTGGCTTCCCAGCCAAATGCCCTTTGGGGTAACCCTTGCCTCAGTGTTTGCGCACAGAGGTTCTTTGTCTTTTAAATAGTTTTTTTATTTTAATGGGTTCACCACAATATATCCAAGGCACACTGCCTCTATGGTAGCTGGTCCATTCCACTGGGGTGTCAAACAGACGAGGCATACTGATGAGTCCTGGTAGGACGAAACACGTGTCTATGTCTTCTGTTAGCACCCTTTGCAAACTGCGTGAGAGGCCTTTCCGCACCATGCAATTCTGCTTAAAGTTGGACCAGCATAACATTCTGTGGTGATTTGCATATGCAGCTCATGATGCTTTGCATTGTGGGGGCATGTGTGATTTTGTATATATATATATTTATTTATTTAGAGATATCCGCACCCATGTAGCTGGAGTTCAGTAGGCAGTTTAATGTTAAACCCCAATTTTTGCACTTTAATAACTTTTCAACTGTTCAATGGATTTGCATGAAAATTTGCATGTGCAGTTTCATGTGGTAGACCCATTGATGTGCAACATGTTGCTTCAGTTGGATTTGTGGATTCTGAGTTCTGATTTCTGGACAGTGGAAAAAGTGAATTTTTGACTCATTGGTTTTGCTGAGTTTTTTCTTTATCCTTACCTACAGCCCAGACAGTTTAGAATTTTGGTCTGGAATTTGCAGGGTAAAATTAAAGATAAATTTGCCCAACTAAATTAAGCACTTAAAAATTATAAAAAAAATGTGGGTAAAAAAAAAATCTGAACTTGCTTGTTTCAGACCATAAATTCCAAGGACACAAAATCCTTCTAGATGTTGGTTGCTATGGGTGTAATGCAATATTCCCCTTTTCTGCCTACATATATCTCCAAAGAGACATGGGTTCTATATTATAAAATGCTATTCAATAGAGAATCACTGGCACTCTAAATAATATACAGGCACCTTCCTTTTGGACATCAGCTTCCAGTTCTCACCCATTGGTTATTACTCTGAATGATGTAGAGCGGGCCATAATTCAACTTGCCAATAGCAAGGTGCCTGGTCCCAATACTATGCCTGGTGAAATCTATAAGGCTCATATGAACTACTGGGTCCCTTTTTCACTCATTGTTTCAGCATACCGTATGTTATTAGAAAAGATTTGTCCCTCCTTCCAAGATCAAAAACATAATTGTGCCAATAAATAAAATGGACTCTTATCAACTACCTTTTAACTATCAATCGATTAGCCTGTTAGATATTAGCAGCAAAATATTTTCTAGGATATTATTGGGTAAATTGCAAAACTGGATTGACACTGCTTCTCTGTTATCAATATTTCAAGCAGGCTTTTGTCAAGGTTTTTTGACCATTGACAACATAGCTCATTTACTGGAAAAGTACAGATTGAACAGAAAAATTAAGCTTTATGCCCTTTTTATAGATTTTTCTCCATCATTTGATTCTGTGGTTAGAGAAAAACTTTGGAATATACTTCTTAAAGGAGGACTGCCTTACAATTTATTAATTCTGTTATATCTTTTACACACAAATATTACCACTGCTATAAGATATGATAATAATGGTAATCTTTTGGAGTATTTTAAAACATTTTTGGGAATAAAACAGGAATTTCTCTTAGCCCCACTTCTTTTCAGTATTTATATCAGCTCACTGCTTCATTTTATATCTCTTCAATTATGGATTCTCCTAAAATCATTAATCATAATATTCACATATTGGCATATGCTGATGATTTGATCCTTTTTTCACTTTCTGTTGTTGGTCTTCAAAAAAAATAAACCAATTAAAGACCAAGTGCGTGGTCTTTAATTTTCAGCCGGTCCTGCCCTCGAGCACCCAGTGACCGTAGGGGCTCCGAGTCGCCAGCGGGCGGGCGGCCACCACCAAGCCAAAAAGGGAACCAGGAGGCCGGGAGAGACAGCCAGAAAGGTACGGGACAGCCACAGCCAATCGGAAGGTGACCGCCAGCTGAGCCTTGCTTCTAATTGGTGCGCCTTCCTCATAGACTTTTGCTTTGCTTGCACCTCCAAAACTGGCCAGGATTTCTGCTCTTTCTTAGCTAATTTCTCCAAAGAAAGCACTGTTTTTGCCTTTATTTTTGTAAAAATTGTAAAAATGTTTGCCTGATTACTGCTTTTCTGTGATTACAGTCCTTTGGTGGGACTTGTGCTGGGCTAGGCAGCATAGCGCAGGCCCCCAGTCTTTGTTGTGCACGTCTTTTAGCACCAGTTGCAGAATCTCTTGATTACTGCAATCTAAGTGCTTTTTCTGACTGCCCTCTCCTCTGTCTCCTCCTTTTCAGCCAGTCCTGCCCTCGAGCACCCAGTGACCGTAGGGGCTCCGAGCCGCCAGTGGGCGGGCGGCGACCGCCAAGCCGGAAAGGGAACCAGGAGGCCGGGAGAGACAGCCAGAAAGGTACGGGACAGCCGTAGCCAATCAGAAGGTGACCACCAGCTGAGCCTTGCTTCTGATTGGTGCGCCTTCCCCATAGACTTTTGCTTTGCTTGCACCTCCAAAACTGGCCAGGATTTCTGCTCTTTCTTAGCTAATTTCTCCAAAAAAAAGAGCTGTTTTTGCCTTTATTTTTGTAAAAATTGTAAAAATGTTTGCCTGATTACTGCTTTTCTGTGATTACAGTCCTTTGGTGGGACTTGTGCTGGGCTAGACGCATAGGCGCCGAGCCCCCCCCCCAGTCTTTGTTGTGCAAATCTTTTTTAGCACCAGTTGCAGAATCTCTTGATTACTGCAATCTAAGTGCTTTTTCTGACTGCCCTCTCCTCTGTCTCCTCCTTTTCAGCTGGTCCTGCCCTAGAGCACCCAGTGACCGTAGGGGCTCCGAGCCGCCAGTGGGCGGGTGGTGACCGCCAAGCCGAAAAGGGAACCAGGAGGCCGGGAGAGACAGCCAGAAAGGTACGGGAAAGCAGCAAAATTTTTGCCCACCCCCCCTTGGGTGTTTCTTTTATACACTCCTTCCCGCCTAAACTCCATTCTCCACCCATAACTAACTCCAAGCCAATACCATGCACCACTCCTCACACCACCATTAGTATTTTAACCCTTACCTATCTTCCACCATGCTGCTGTTACTCCTAATGCTGCTCTGCCCTTCATCTTCCTCACATTATGAGAAGGAGACTGAAACTGCCCATTCCCTGGTGCCCAAAGCGGCTACTCAAGCTGGCCCCCTTCTTTTTTCCAAAGTGGATGTCTTCATTTTCCTCAAGTATACACTACCGCTTCTACATAATAATCCTTGGGTATCCAACAAAAGGCTCAATCCGGTTCCATATTTCATAAGCCCCTCAACTCCACTCTTGGCAGTACATAGCCCCTATGCCTGTCCATTAGGCTGATATTATTTGGCAATTTATCTAACCACACAGCAGGCTCAAGACCCTCTAAACACTGGACCCCAATCAAGAAGAAAAATCCTCTGGCTATTCCTTCCTCTATCACTTGAAGCCCTCATTAAATTAATTTCTTCCTGCTGATCTGTACTGGCACTGTTGAAACCAATCCTGGACCCACAGAAAGCTCTATCTCCCCAGCCGACTTGACCTCCATAAAAGGCCTGAGTTTTCTTCATATCAACGTCTGCAGCCTCCTAAAAAAGTTCTCATTAATACAGGCCTGGGTTGCACACACCTTACCTGACTTTCTGGTAATCTCCGAAACATGGCTCAAATCTGCAACAAATGACAGAGAAATAAATCTTTCCAACTATCAGCTCTTCAGATCTGATCGTCCATCCAGGGGCAGTGGAGTGGCCATTTATGTTAAAGCAAATATCTCTGCATCCAGCCTCAATATTACATCACAGCCAAAGGAATTCAAATGCTTATCCCTTAAAATATCTCTTCCCAATATGTCAGCTTTTCAATTGATTGGTTGCTATAGGCCCCCCTCAGCAGGCCTAAAACTCCTATCACACCTGGACACTATAATTAAATTAGGCCCAGAAGACACCATCATTTTAGGTGACCTGAATTTAAATTGGCTAGCCAATGCATCCGCACCCCTAGTATCCTTTTGTGACACTCATGGCTTCACCAATTAATCAAAGAACCAACAAGGATTAACCCAAAAACAAAAATAACAGCACACTTCTGGACATTATGCTGGTCAATAAGCCTCACCTGTATTCTCATGCTGGAGTGCTATTTAGTGACATAAGCGATCATTGTCCCATAGCTGGTATAAGATCTTCATTCAAGCCATACAACCCAGCAAAATTTCTCCCAAGAAGGTCTAAAAGAACCTTAATATCACAGAATACCCATGATTTGTGTCACACCAGCCGCTGGCAAGATTTCTATCTCACAGCTTCAGTAGAGATAGCTCTACAAGTCTTAAATGACATTATCACTAGTGCCTCAACATACATGCACCTCTCTCTCCAGTGTCAGAACCAAGCTCAAAACCTGTCGATGGTTCTCTGTTGACCTTTAAATCTGCATTGCTTGCTAGGGACAAGCTCTGGAAAAGGGCAAGAAAGACCAAAGACCCAAATGATTGGCTTCAATTCAGAAAAGCCAGAAACTCCTGCACAAAAAGTGAGAAATGCCAAGGCTGCCTTCTATACAGCAGAACTGGATGCCTCCTACCATAACCCTGCCAGATTCTTGGGGACCATAAAGGGATCTAGGACAAAATTCTACCACTGTCTTACCACCCAAAGTGCACCTAAACAATGTGGATATCACTAACAAGCAAGAAATCTTGAATGCCTTCAACAACCATTTCACTACAGCCGGCTCAGCATTCGACCTCCTCTCCAGCAAATCTATTGCGGTCACAATTAAACTTCCAGACTACTGAGGCACATAAGGCCACTTCCACTTTTCCTTTAAGCCTATACTTTTAAAACAAGTAGAAGACCACTACTCCATTTGGATACAACTAAAAGTGCAGGTGCAGACTCTCTGACCCCTATTTTCTAAAATTGCTCTGCACGCCTTAGCAGCCCCTACTCACCTTTTAAATTTGTCACTAGCCACTGGATCTATTCCTGCAATTTGGAAAACAGCTCAAGTGTTTCTCTACTCAAGGCAGGTGACCCCATGGACCTCAATAACTATAAGCCCATATCCATCTTACCAGTATTGTCCAAAATGCTTGAAAAACTAGTGAACAGCCAATTAAGTGCCTATCTTGACACCAATAATCTGCTTAATCCAGCTCAATCTGGTTTTAGATCCATGCACAGCACCATCTCTGCCTTAGCAAAAGTCACTAATGATTGGCAGACTGATTTAGACAAAAGAATAATATCTGTGCTGTATTTCTGGATTTAAGTAAAGCCTTTGATACTGTGGACCATGAACTACTAATCTCCTCTCTACACTCCATAGGCCTCGATTCAGTCTCTTTCAATGGTTCAGATGCTACCTCTCTGGTAGACTGCAGCATGTGAAAATGAAGGTGACCTGTCTACCTCAAACCACTCCTAAGAGGTGTACCACAAGGTTCCATCCTGGGCCCTATCCTCTTGCCATTTATATCAATAATATTGATTCCAACCTCACCAAATCTAATATTCACCTTTTGCAGATGATACTGTCCTATATGTCAGTAGTCCTACACCATCAAAAGCCTGTGAACTTTTACAATCTGAGTTCTCTCTGCTGCAGCACAAACTACTAGAAAAGAAACTCCTACTGAATGCCAAGAAAATGAAAACCATGTTCTTCTCCTCCACTCTCACACCAAACACCCTTCCCCAATTATCTACCATCCTTGGTGAAAGTCTGGACTATGTGGATAAATTTAAATATCTTGGGGTTTGGATTGACAATAAACTTGACTACACTAGCCACATTGAAGAACTCCTGAAGAAGCTCAGGCAGAGACTTGGCCTATTCTACAGAATAAAACATTACCTAACCAGAGATTCTAAACAAAGATTAATCCTGGCATCATTCCTATCCTCATTGATTATGCTGATTTCCTGTATAGTCACTGCTCCTTTCCCACTTAAACAAGCTGGATACCTTGTATCATAGAGCTCTTAGATTCATTACAGACCTTCCTTTCGCACCACCATTGCTTTCTCTATACTGCAGTCGGCTGGACATCCCTACATCATAGAAGAAACAAAAATGCTGCTCTATGGATCTACAAAGCTCTAACAAACAAATTACCATCCTACATTTCAGATTGTTTTACCAAGGTCATATCCAGACCATATGACCTAAGGAATAACAAACTCATCATGCTGAAGATACCTATTACCTGTACCCGGCATGGGATGGCAGCAATCAGCTACTCTCTAGCACTTATTTGGAACTCTCTTCAAAAGATCCTGAAGTTGAATACACTCATTCCATTAACATCCTTCAAAAAGCTATACACTAGTCTCTTTCCAGAGCCATGCAACTGTTTTCACAAGGCCTAGTCCTACCACAACCCACTTTTTTCTCCCACACCCCTTTTTTCCTCACACTTCCACCCTTAATTTGTTTTTGTAGCCTTCACCCACTTAACTCATACCTGACCTTATTCCCAGAATCCCACCTCCCTCGCTTAATCTTTCATTACTGTCTTATTTTGCTCCTTTTATTATAACTCAGTTTCTTTGGCTCATTGCCTTGTACAATGTGAATGTTCTTGCTTTTTGTTCATTTATAATGTCCTTGTTTTTGTATTCAACCTTTATCTTGTATTTGTGTAAAAAATTGTACCTTTATATTGTTATGACCAATCAGGTCCATCTTGTAAATGAGCTATGCTCAATGATGCTCGCCTGAATAAATAAAGATTTTTGATTGATTGATTGATTGATTGATTGATTGAAGTGCGACCATTTAAAGTTAAAAATTAACCTTAAAAAGACAAACATTGTGGTCATTGGGTCACAAAAATCACATACACCCTTACGCAAGCTTTATTTAGATAAGGACCTTATTGATGTTGTACCCTCATATACATACTTAGGAGTTAAATTTACTTCAAATGGTCTATGGGCCCTTCATTGGAATGAACAGATATACAAGGCAAGATTTGTTGCAAAAGCTTTATTGTGTTTTAACGTTAAATATGGAGGGCATACAGTAGTGCCTTTACTTATAGCCGGTGAAGTCAAGATTAATCCTGTACTACTGTATGGGGTTGAAGTTTGGGGAACTAAACAAGTTCCTTCCCTTGAACTTCTATTATCCTTTTTCAATAAGTCTCTCTTGAAGGTATCCCTATCAATGGCTAATCCTGTAGTTAGGGCTGAGTTGGGTAGACTTCCTTTAGCCACTTTAATTGATCTTTGTTTGGCCACATACTGGCTTAAAATTATTAACTCTATTCCCAAATGTTGTCTTTTGAAGAAAATTAGCTGGCTCAAACAAGGTTTTTGTTCTTCCTGGCTAAGAGCTCTTAGGTCTGTTCTATCAAAGGTCTTCTTAACCCACCTCTGGGGTGATTCCCAGAAAGGGATTATGATCTCTCCCCTTTATAAAAACTTACTTAAACAAGAATTGTTTGCAGATGCGCAGACTAAACAAATTGGCCAAGTAAGAGCTCAAAAACAAGCCCCTTGGTTCAGAATAAATAAAATCCAATTCCACAGTGGAGGATTACTTATATCTACCTCTTGCTCCTAGCTCTAGGAAAGCCATCATGTGGACTAGACTAGGCATATTACTGCATATTATTGTATGTGCTAAATATGCCTACTTTAACAAACCATATTCTGAAGGGCCGCATCAGGACTATTGTATGTGTAATAAGGGCTTCCAAGGAACTTTTTATCATAGTTCAATGTCCTCTTTATAATCATTCATGTGATCAAACCATAAAACATTTCCTATAAAATATGCTAACATGGATTATGGTCCTTTATTCATCCTTATGCACCCTATGACTAAAGATGATGCTGAGTTAATATCTAAATTTCTTGTTTCCATGATAAATTACAAAATAAAATGCTCTATTGCACTTTAAACCTACCGTGCCATACTTTAACATGTCTTTGCACTTAAATTACAGACTGCACTGTATTTCTGTCCTTGTTATCTTGTATCTTTTGCAGAAATTGTAGGCATTGTTACTATGAACATTTTATGTTTTTATGCATTAAATTTTACCTTTGTAATGTCCAACATTTTTAATGATTTGGAAGAACAATAAACCATTACTACTACTTTCAGGGTCGGAAGGATATGGCCCACAGATGTGTCTTTTGCTTGTTTGTTGAAAAACATATTAATCTGATTCAAAGTTATTTTATTTTGAACGTTTGAAAAATTTGGTTCTGAGCATGCTCAATAAGCACTTCAGTATAGCTGTATGAAATGAAAAGGAATCCTTTTTCATATTGGAATAATCATTTTTCCTTTGCCACCACCTTGTTCCCATTTTTCTTAAAAAACAAAACAAAAAATTCAAAAACTACAAAAATGACATCCTGGAGAGAGACCAATACATCCATATGGCTGATTGGGACCACTTTAGGTGTAACCTGCACTTCAATGTTTGAGAAATGCTATTGAAATATTACTTTTTAATATTATAAATCTTTTTTAGTGATGTGTGATATGAAAAAAGAATCTTTTTTTGTATCAGGAGTCACGAAAAAATATCATTTTTTTCTGAAGGAAAATTAATTTCCTTCACCGCATCTTATTCTGATCACCATCCTTATTAATATTATGTATTTCCCTGGTGTCTAGCTGCATGTCTACCCTCTGATCATCTTACACATTATTTTATGAATTTTCCTGGTGTCTAGTGGCATCCTCCAATCTCTGTCACCATTATTTTTGTCTTTCCCTCGTGTCTAATGGCATCACCCTTATGATCCCTAGTGCCTGTAATAAAGAAAACTGTCCCTTCATGTCTTCTTTTTTAAAACCTGCTTAAAAAAAAG
Source organism: Neoceratodus forsteri (assembly GCA_016271365.2). Lineage (NCBI taxonomy): Eukaryota > Metazoa > Chordata > Ceratodontiformes > Ceratodontidae > Neoceratodus > Neoceratodus forsteri. The sequence goes on along the minus strand of CM057449.1, from coordinate 563,542,784 downwards.
GTCCCTCACTGATCTAACTCCCTACCCCACCTCCCACTCAGCAACCTTCAGCACACCCCCACACACTCTCACTCATCTGAACAGGTCCCAGGGTGTAGATCCACTTTCCCACAGAAGACTCATCTTGTTGCTGGAACCAGCAACTGCAATATGAGAAACAAAGGTAAATGTGTCTCAAAGTGTTTCAATGGGATTTTCAACTTTCATGCATAACTTGTCCATCTTTACATATTTTGACACCAAATTTTCAACATGGCCATTGAGACCCCATTTCATGAACAATGTCACTGGAATTCTGCAAATCATGGCAGAAATTTGATTTTGCAGTTGCTTGCCAAAATGACCTTTTGGGCAGAATTTAAAAAATGTAAATGCCATTGTTCATGAGGTGGTGTCATAAGAAGGCTATGTTGAAAATTTGGGATCAAATTATGTAAAAATAGCAAAGTTATGCGCATGCATTGAAATGTTGCTAAGCTCGCTCATAACTCTGGTAACTGTAAATATTTTGAACCAAAATTTCCAACATTTCCACATTTTTACAACACCTCATAAACATGACAGCTGTCATTTTTCAAATCCTGGCCAAACTGTATTTTTGCACCTGTGACATGAAATGACATTGCAATGACACAGAATCACATTTCAACTGGAATTTGGAAAATTTCAGTACTGGGTTCATGAGGTGGTGTACTAAGATGGCTATTGTGACAATTTGGTTGTGGTTTTACTAACATTGGAAGGGCGGGGCCCAGAGGTCCAGTGTTTTCACAGCAACATACATATATGCATCTACAGAGGGATGGCATCACACAGGCAAATAAGGATACAATTACACTATTTCAAAAAGTATGGATACATGGGAGCCAGGCAAATGATGATGTGATTATACTGTCTCAAGAAGTAAGGAAATCCATTGCATAAAACTTCATTAATGCATTAGTTAGGGTTACAGTGACAAAAGTGGTGAAATGTGGTGTTAGGGTTTCCAGCTCTAACACCCTACCCTGCAGACAGCAATATGCGTGGGGTGTGCCTTGGGGTTGTCAACCATAATGCTCACCCCATTTTCATATACTGTTCCCATCTCATCTTATTTACCAGTGGAAAAAGGGGAAACATTATGGCTGACAACCCCAAGGCACACCCCATGCCTGTTGTTGCCTGCAGTATAGGGGTGGTTTGTTAGGGCTGGAAACCCTAACAACGCATTTCCCAACTTTTGTTACTTTACCCCTAACTAGTGCATTAACAAAGTCTTTTGCAATGAATATATATATATATATATATATATATATATATTTATGACAAAGAACCTCAGTGCAGAAGCATTGAGGTGAGGGCTATCCCAAAGGGCATTGGCAATAAAGCCAAGCCTCAAAGAACTACAAATTCCCACATAACACCTTAATGCAAAGCATCATGGGATGTATATGCAAATCACCATGCAGTTTTAGGATGGTTCAGCTTTAAGCAAGAATGTGTGATGCCATGTATGTGTAATTTTTTAGTTCTTTGTAGTTTTGATTCTTTGCAAAAACTGCGTTCTGTATATGTATATTGCTGTTGAAGTGCAGGGCCCTTTTGACACCAAATTTTCAATGTGGTCTTTTTGGAACCACACAAGATGACACCCTGAGTGAAACCGGTCAGAGGTTGGTTGGTGAGTGAGGAGCTCTTGCTGATGTTCGCATTGAGAGGTATTGTACCCACAGACCTTTAAACTAATAAAAATGCTTTTGTACCACATTTTGGTGTGAGACTGTCTTTTATAAAGTGTACTGGTGGATGGTGCTGGTTCCTCTGCTTTGGACTTTTTGAGACCCCACCTAAAGACCAATGACAGTGAAATTATGCAAATGAAGCCTGACAGGTGATTTTGTGGTAGCTTGGTGAAATCACCTTTTGGCCAGGATTTTAAAATGTTCACCACCTTTGTTCATGAGTGGCATCATAAGAAGGCTATGTTGAAATATTTGGGTCAAAATATGTAAAACTGGAAAATTTATGTGCGTACATTGAAATTTTCCTGCACTGTCTCATAACTTTGGTAATTTTAAATATTTTGACACCAAATTTTCAACATAGCCATTTGTTACACCACCTCATGAATGTGACAGCTGTAATTTTTCAAATACTGACCAAAATATGTTTTCACACCTGTGGCAGGGAACAACATTTCAATGCCATGGAATGACATTGCGGCTGGGATTTGAACATTTTCAGTATCAGGTTTATGAGGTGGGGTAATAGGAAGGCTATGCTGACAATTTGGTTGCTGTAAATGGACAAATACAATTGTTTTCTCAGCAACATACATGTATGTATCTACAGAGGGATGGGAGTGCAGGGCCCAGAGAGCCCTGGGCTCCCACAGACAAATAAGGATATGATTATAGTATCTCAAAAAGTAAGGAAATTCTTTGCAAAAACTGCATTAATGTAACAGTTAGGGTTCAGAGCATTAGGGCTGATGACCCCAAGGCATGCCCCTGATGTATGTTGGTGTGTGCAGAGTGGGAATGGGGTGTTAGGGTTGGAAACCCTAACTTATGATGCCATTTTTTATATATATAATTATATCTAATACTGGCATGGTAGCCCCAGTATAATTAGGGTTGACTGAGAGTTGCTATGTTAAATTCCGTCTGTACATTTTAATAGCTTTGGTGGCATTCAGTGAAATTTCCCTGAATTCGCCATGCATTGCCTAGGTGACAAGGGGCAGGATTCACAACAGTAGGGCAAAGTGAGCTCAAATGTTTGTGCTGCACTTCCCTGCTGTGCTGGTGGGCAACTATGATATTCACAGTCGGATAGCACAGTGGGCTATCTGACTGTGAATGGGGGCCGGGCAGGGGGCAGCACTAACCCAGACAATGCAGTGGAACAGGTGGTAGCGCTGTCCCCACAGTCATCCAGGCAAATGTACTGGCAGCCATAGCGTTAAGGCGCTAAAGTAAAATTCACAAAAGGAGGCATGCAAATAAGCCTAATTGGCATGTAAGGTGCTAGAGGCCATCAACATGCCCATTATTGCCTCATTTTCATGCCATTAGTGTATGATTGTGCTCCCCCCAGCAGCCGAAGCCCCAAGCAGCTACAATCCCCCATAGTCTGGTGTTGCCCATCCACACTCATTCGAGACTCTGATGGCAAGAAACAGCATATGCTGTACTGTAGTGTCCCACCCCCAATCTCCGATCACTCACTAACCCACCCGATAATGAAAATAATTATTTTCCATAGTGTAGTGTCCCACCATGATCCCTGATCACTCCAGTACCTACCCAACAGAAAAATAATATATTTTCCTTAGTGTAGTGGCCCCTCCCCCTTCCCAGTCCCAGATACCAGTTATAAGAAAAAAATACTTTTCCATAGTATAGTGTCCCTCCACCCTGCAAGGTGCCCGATCCCCATTAGAATAAATGAAAATCCTCATTTCCATAGTGTAGTGGTCTCTTCCCACTCCCTGGTCCCATCTCCCACCCATACTGTATGTAAATCTTTTCCATAGTGCAGTGGTCCCCCCAACATCCCACCCACACCGGTAGCCACATCTCACCCTGCTCCTCCTGTCACAGCACATCCCGCTGGTCGGCGAGAAGCACAACCCTCTTCTCACCTCCATAGCTGCCCACTGACTGAACTGTCAATAACAGTTTACAGTATACACTGCAATCCATTGGCTGTACTTCAACCAATGGGATTGCGCGAGAATATCCTATCAACTGTCTGATGGTTCGGTTGGCTGAGCAGCACAGTGGCAATGAGAGGAGTGCCGGCTGCTCAGCCTAGGTGGTGGATGTGATATGGGAGGTGGAGTTGCGGGATGTGGGCACCGATGTGGGTGGGATTTGGGGGACCACTACACCATGGAAAGATTTACATACAGTACGCACAGTATGGGGAGGAAGGGAGAGGAGTGTGGCAGTTTCCTGGCGCCATGGCTGAGGGACAGGAAGCGAATCCTCAGGATCGTGGGAAGAGCTGCACGAGGGAGGGAGCTGGATGTCATTGTCCACCTAGGGACAAATGACCTGGCTAGGAATGGGATCAGAGCAGTGCAAGAGGATTTTGTAGAGTTGGGAAGGGGCCTTAGACAAGTAGCGCATATGGTAACCTTCTCGGAGGGGCTGCCTGTCTATGGCAAGGGAGATGCTAGGGAACTTCTCACCAGGGAATTCAATGAGTGGTTGAAAACTTGTGGAGCTCAGGGTTTTAGCTTCATTGGGGACTGGGGAGCCACTCTGGAGGATGCAGACCTATACTGGTGCGATGGTCTGCATCTGTCCAGGGGGAAACCAGATCTAGGTGAGAGGTTTAAATGCTTCATTGGCAAGCATTTAAACTAGCCAAGGGGAGGCACTGAAAAGAAGCAGGAAATCTGAGCCTCCCACAAAACATGGTGATTAGTGAGGTAAACACCAAGGTACAGAAGTTATTAGGAGCAGAACAGATTTAAATGTAAAAAGGCAAAGGCAGTAAGGACAGAAATGGGGCTAAAAGGGGTAAGGCTATCAAAAAGTGGAGGGTGATCAGTACCAATGCCCGTAGTCTGTGTAACAAGCTTCCTGAACTAGTGGCCTTGATGGAAGAGGGTTGCCTGGATATTGTGGCAGTCACAGAAACATGGTACACAGAGAACCATGACTGGGATGTCAACATACCAGGATACACAATCTACAGGAGGGACAGGGAGGGTAAAAGAGGAGGAGGAGTAGCTCTCTATGTAAAGGAAGGGATCAAAGCAACAGAACTAAAGAGTAAACAGGGAACAGATGAGGCACTTTGGGTCACCCTGGAGACAGGAAATGGCACCACAATCCGCATGGGGGTTGTATACAGACCCCCATCTCAGGGGGAGGGAATGGACAAGGAAATGATAGAAGGCTTTCTTAGAATGGCAGAAAAAGGTGAGATATTGTTGATGGGGGACCTGAATATGCCAGATGTTAACTGGAGCACCTTTGCTGCAGGCACATCCAAGAGCAGGGTCATTCTTGATGCCCTACAGGGGGCACGCCTCAGACAGCTACTATCGGAACCCACTCGGGAGGGAGCAATCTTAGACCTGGTACTTTCAAATGGGGATGGAGAAAGAATCTCAGATTTAGAAGTGGGTAGCCATCTGGGAACAAGCGACCACCAAACAGTGTGGTTCACGATAAACACAGCCATACAATCAAGCCATACAAAGCAAGAGTACTAGACTTTAGGAGGGCTGACTTTGGGAAAATGAGAGTGCCTCAGAAAAGCACTAGCAAACAGGCAAGAAGGAGGGTGGAGGAACAATGGGGAGTGATCAAAACAGCCATCACAGAGGCAACAAGCCTTTGTGTAAAGCAAATCAATAAAACACAACGAAGGAAAAACCGCTATGGTTCACAAAAGAGGTGGCAGGAAGGTTAAGGAGAAAAGGACAGCATTCAGAAATATAAGGAAACACAGAAGGAGCAGGACAGAGAACTTTATCAATTAAAGCAGAAAGAGGCTGGAAGGCAGTCAGAATAGCAAAGGCCCAAACCGAGGAAAGGATAGCCAATTCTGTTAAGAAGGGGGATAAGACCTTTTATAGGTACATTAGGGAGCGAAGAAAGACCAAAGGAGGGATACTGAAGCTTAATAAAGGGGAGGGAATGTGGGTAGAGGGTGACAGTGAAAAAGCAGGGATACTGAATGAATATTTCTGCTCAGTATTCACAAAGGAAGATGAGGGGGAGTTACCTAAACCAAACAAGAGAAACACTCTGAAGATGGGGGTCGATACCAGTCCATATACAGAAGAAAGGGTTCTGAAAGAACTAATAAAATTGAAGGTGGACAAAGCAGTGGGGTCTGATGGGATTCATCCAAGAATTCTGAAAGAACTAAGGTTAGAACTAGTGACATTACTGACTACTCTCTTTAACAAATCATGGGAGGATGGGGTGGTACCCGAGGACTGGAGGAGGGCAGATGTGATTCCTCTTCACAAAAGTGGGAGCAGGACAGAGGCAGGAAACTACAGACCAGTTAGTTTGACCTCAGTGGTAGAGAAAATGATGGAATCACTTCTGAAGGAAAGAATTGTTGAGTACCTAGAGGCCAGTGGGGCACAGGACCCAAGGCAGCATGGATTCACGATGGGAAGGTCGTGTCAGACGAATCTAATAGATTTCTTTGACTGGGTGACCAAAGTAGTAGACCAGGGAGGGGCTGTGGACATGGCCTACCTAGATTTTAGCAAGGGATTTGATACAGTCCCACACAAAAGATTAATATACAAGATAGCCAGCCTTGGAATGGGTCCCAAGGTGGTAGCCTGGATAAAAAATTGGCTAGACAACAGGACGCAAAGGGTAGTAGTAAATGGAGTACACAGTGAAGAAAGGAGGGTTACTAGCGTGGTACCACATGGTTCAGTACTGGGACCGGTCCTTTTTAATGTCTTTATAAGTGACATTGCAGAGGAACTGGAAGGAAAAGTATGTCTCTTTGCAGATGACACAAAGATCTGCAACAGGGTTGATACACAAGCTTGAGTGGAAAGAATGAGAAGCGACTTGGCAAGGTTGGAGGAATGGTCAAATGTATGGCAGCTCAGATTCAATGAAAAGAAGTGCAAGGTAATGCACATGGGAAACAAAAAAACCCAGGGGAAGCATACACAATGGGGAGTGAGATACTGACAACAGTAAAAATAGAAAGAGACCTTGGGGTAATTATATCAGATGACCTAAAGGTGGGCAAGCAATGTGAGAAGGCAGTAAGGAAGGCTGGGGATTTCTGGGATGCATAGGAAGAGGCATCAATAGTAGAAAACAGGAAGTTGTTATCCCTCTGTACAGACAGTTGGTGAGACCCCATCTGGAGTACTGTGTGCAGTTCTGGAGACCTCATCTCCGCAAAGACATAGACAGAGTGGAGGCTGTCCAGAGGAGGGCAACCAAAATGGTGCAGGGTCTGCACCAAAAGACATACAAAGAAAGACTAAAGGAGCTTAATATGTATACTCTTGAGGAAAGAAGGGAGAGAGGGGACATGATAGAAACTTTCAAGTACCTCAAGGGAATTAACAAAGTCCAAGAGGGTAGCATCTTCCAGAAAAAGAGATGTGCAAGAACAAGGGGGCACAATTTGAAGATAGGGGGGACGGCTTAGGGGTAATGTGAGGAAGTATTTTTTCACAGAGAGGGTTGTGGATGCATGGAACAGCCTCCCTGAGGAGGTCATGGAGTCAAGAACAGTGGGGGATTTCAAGAATGCATGGGACAGGCATAAGGCAGTCCTAGGGGCGGGTAAGAGGAAGTAAGCTGTTGGTTAACTAGGATCTGCAGCTTATCTGTTAGGTAGAAAAATGGGCAGACTAGATGGGCCAAGCGGTCCTTATCTGCTGTCAAATTCTATGTTTCTATGTTTCTATGTTTCTATGGGTGGGAGAGTTGGACTGGGAAGGGTGGAGGGACCACTACAACATGGAAATGGGGGTTTTCATTTATTCTAACAGGGATTGGGCACCCAGAAGGGGGGAGGGACACTATACTACTGAATATTTTTTTTTTTGTTATTATAACGGTGATTGGGGGCTGGGGAGGGGGGAAGGACAGTATACTACAGAAAAGGGTATTTTATTTTACATCTGACAGCGATTGGACTGGGGGGCTGCAGTACTTCAATAACAAGGTAGGGTTTGCAGGGAGTACTGCCAGGTTTTTACAGGTCGCAATTTGCTCCACACAATGGCATTTGGAACAGGCCATTGCATGGAACAAATGTTTGTGAATGAGATTGCAGGGCTATGCAAGTCCTCTCCGACTCATTTGCATTGTGGACCCCCTTCCTACTTTGCCTGGGCACAAACCAGTTTGCAGGGGAAAACTGGGCTTTGTGAATACCAGCTATTCACAAAGCCCAGTTTGCACCTGGGCAAAGCTTTGTGAATCCTGGCCAAGGTCTCAGTATGTGGAAAACTTTGTGATGGATGCTTGTTCTATTTCTGAAATCCACATGTCGTATTTACATTAAAGGATACATTTTTTCCTATACTTAACACAAGGTGTTTTTTGCTCCTACTTACAGCCTAGAAAGAACATAATTTATTTCCCCAAAACATCAGGGTAGAAGCAGTCTGTGCCAAGGTAGTGGCTTTCAAAGGTTTTGTGAAAAAAATATTAAACAGTTCCAGAGTTATAAGGTTTTAAGTGTTTTTTTCTGAGGATGCTCAGTAGTGTTTTTGGATATGGACATGTAAACTTGCCAGCAGAAACAGGCCTCATAGAAATATAGAACATAGACTTTGATGGCAGATCAGGACTGCTTGGCCCATCTAGTCTGTAAATGTTCCTACCTATTGGATAAGCTGCAGATCCTAGTTAACCAACAGCCTACTTCTTCCTACCCCCCACCAGAATTGCCTTATGCCTGCCCCATGCATTCTTGAATTCCCCCACTGTTTTTGACCCTATGACCTCCTAATAAAGGCTGTTCCATAAGTCCACCACCCTCTCTGTGAAAACATACTTCCTCACATTGCCCCTGAGCCATCCCCCCTATATCTTCAACTTGTGGCCCCTTGTTCTTGCACATCTCTTTTCCTGAAAGATGCTACCCTCTGCCTCCAACCTATCTATGTCCTTGGGGTATCCAGAACTGCACACAGTACTCCAGATAGGGTCTCACCAACTGTCTGTACAGAGGGATAACAACTTCCTGTTTTCTATTGGTAATGCCTCTCCCTATACATCCCAGTACCCCCCAGCCCTCCTTACTGCCTTCTCACATTGCTTGCTTATCTTTAGGACATCTGATATGACTACCCCCAGGTCCCTTTCTATTGTTGTTGTTGTTAATGCCCCCCCCATTGTGTACTCTTCCCCTTGGATTTTGTTTCCCAGGTGCATTATTTTGCACTTCTTTGCATTGAATGTAAGCTGACATACTTTTGACCATTCCTCCAACCTTGCCAAGTCCCTTCTCATCCTCTCCACCCCCCCTTGTGTATCAACCCTGTTGCAGATCGTTGTGTCATCTGCAAAGACACATACTTTTCCTTCCAGTCCCTCCACAATGTAACTTATAAAGACATTAAAAAGGACCGGATCCAGTACTGAACCCTGCGGTACCCCGCTAGTAACCCCCCTTTCTTCAGAGTGGACTCAGTTTATTATTACCCTCTGTGTCCTGTTGTCCAGACAATTTTTTAACCAGGCTACCACCCTGGGACCCACTCCCAGGGTGGCCATTTTGGTTATTAATCTTTTGTGTGGGACTGTGTGAAATGCCTTGCTAAAGTCTAGGTAGGCCATGTCCACAGCCTCTCCCTGGTCTACTACTTTGGACACCCATTCAAGGAAATCTATTAGATTCATCTGACATGACCTTCCTGCTGTGAATCCATGCTGCCTTGGGTCCTGTGCCCCACTGGCCTCTTGGTACTTAACAATTCTTTCTTTCAGAAGTGATTCCATCATTTTCCCTACCACTGAGGCCAAGCTAACAGATCTGTAGTTTCCTGCCTCTGCTTTGCTCCCACTTTTGTGAAAGGGAATCACATCCACCCTCCTCCAGTTCTTAGGTACCACAACATCCTTCCATGATTTGTTAAAAAGGGTAGTCAGTGGTGTCATTAGTTCTCCCCTTAGTTCTTTTAGAATTCTGGGATGAATCCCATCAGGCCCCATTGCTTTGTCCACCTTCAGTTTTAGGAGTTCTTTTAGAACCCTTTCTTCTGTGAAAGGACTGGTATCGACCCCCCATCCAGAGTGTTTCTATTGATTGGATTAGGTACATCCCCTCCTCTTCTTTTGTGAATTCTGAGCAGAAGTATTAGTTCAGTATCCCAGCTTTTTCACTGTCACTCTCTGCCCACCCATGCTCCCCTTTATTAAGCCTCACTATCCTTCCCTTGGTGTTTCTTCACTCCCTAATGTAACTATAAAAGGTTTTGTCCCCCTTCTTAACCGAGTTGGCTATGATTTCAGTAGTTTGAGCCTTGCTTTTCTGACTACCTTCTCCTCTTCCTTCTGCTTTAACTGGTATACTTCTCTGTCGTGCTCTTTCTGTGTTTCCTTATACTTCCTGAATTCTATATTTTTCTCCCTAACCTTCCCTACCACCTCCTTTGAGAACAATAATGTCTTTTTTTCTTCCATTTTTGATTTGTTTTTTGTTTCACACAAAGGCATGTTGCTGCTATGATGCCAGTTTTGATGTTTCCCCATTGTTCCTCCACCCCTCCTTCTTGCCTGTTTGCTGGTGCTTTTCTGAGGCACTCTCCCATTTTGACAAAGTCAGCCCTCTTAAAATCCAGTACCCTCGCTTTTGTATGGCTTGACTCTCCAGCTGTGTTTATCGTGAACCACACTGGTGGTCACTTGTTTCTAGATGGCTACCCACCAGCCTCCCCCTACAAAACAGGGTACTAAATGAGAAAAAGACCAAGGTAGAAAGGTCAGTGGGGGATGCTACTACAGAAGGTAAAGCCATCAAAAAATGGAGAGCAATGAGTACCAATGCCCATAGTCTGGGTAACAAGCTTCCTGAATTAGTGGCCTTGATGGAGGAGGAACATCTGGATATTGTGGCAGTCACAGAAACATGGTACACACAGAACCATGACTGGGACATAAACATACCAGGATACACTATCTACAGGAGGGACAGGGAGGGTAAAAGAGGAGGAGGAGTAGCTCTTTACATAAGGGAAGGAATCAAAGCAACAGAACAAAAGGGTAAACAGGGAGAAGAAGAAGCACTGTGGGTCAATTTGGGAGGCAGGCAATGGCACCACAATCCGCACAGGGGTTGTATACAGACCCCCCTCTCAGGGGGAGGAAATGGACAAGGAAATGATAGAAAGTATACTTAGAATGGCAGATAAAGGGGGAGATATTGCTGACGAGTGATCTGAATATGCCAGATGTTAATTGGAGTGCAGTTGCAGCAGCCACTTCTAAGAGTGGGGTTATTCTAGATGCCCTACAGAGGGCATGCCTTAGACAACTAGTATTGGAACCCACTCAAGAGGGAGCAATCTTAGACTTGGTCCTCTCAAATGGAGATGGAGAGAGGATCACAGATGTAGAAGTGGGTAGCCATCTGAGAACTAGTGACCATCGAACAGTATGGTTCACAATAAACACAGCAATAGAGTCAAGCTATACAAAGGCAAAAGTACTGGACTTCAGGAGGGCTGACTTTGCCAAAATGGGTGAGTGCCTAAGGAATGCACTAGCAAATGGGCAATAAGGAGGGGGTGGAAGAACAATGGGGAATAATAAAAACTGCCATCACAGAGGTAACAAGCCTTTGTGTGAAGCAAATAAACAAAACAAAATGATGTAAGAAAACACTATGGTTCTCAAAGGAGGTGGCAGTGAAGGTTCAAGAGAAAAAGAAAGCATTCAGAATGTACAAGGAATCACAGAAGGAGCAGAACAGAGAATTGTGTCAGTTAAAGCAAAAGGAAGCTGGGAAGGCAGTCAGAAGAGCAAAGGCCCAAACTGAGGAAAAGATAGCCAACTCAGTTAAGAAGGGGGATAAAACCTTTTTTAGGTACATCAGGGAGCAAAGGAAGACTAAGGCAGGGATAGTGAGGCTTAATAAAGGGGAGGGGGTGGGCAGAGGGTGACTGTGAAAAGGCAGAGGTACTAATCAAATATTTTTGCTCAGTATTTACAGATGAAGAGGGGGGAGGTACCTAAAACAAACATAGAAACACTCTGGATACTGAAGTTGATACCAGCCCATTTACAGAAGAAAGGGTTCTGAAAGTACTCTTAAAACTGAAGGTGGACAAAGCAATGGTGCCTGATGGGATTCATCCCAGAATTCTAAAAGAACTAAGGGTAGAACTAGTGACACCACTGACTACCCTCTTTAACAAATCATGGGAGGATGGAGTGGTACCTGAGGACTGGAGGAGGGCAGATGTAATTCCCCTTCACAAAAGTGGGAGCAAGGCAGAAGCAGGAAACTACAGACCTGTTAGTTTGACCTCAGTGATACGGAAAATGATGGAATCACTTCTGAAGGAAAGAATTGTCAAGTACCTAGAGGCCAGAGGGGCACGGGACCCAAGGCAGCATGGGTTCACAGCGGGAAGGTCATGCCAGATGAATCTAATAGATTTCTTTGACTGGGTGACCAAAGTAGTAGATCAGGGAGGGGCTGTGGACATGGCCTACCTAGACTTTATCAAGGCATTTGACTCAGTCCCACACAAAAGATTAATATACAAGTTAGCCAGCCTGGGAGTGGGTCCCAAGATGATAGCCTGGGTAAAGAATTGGCTGGAGGGAGAATAGGACACAGAGGGTAATAGTAAATGGAGTCCACTCTGAAGAAAGGGGGGTGACTAGTGGGGTGCCGCAGGGTTCAGTATTAGGACCGGTCCTCTTCAATGTCTTTGTAAGATACATTGCAGAGGGACTGGAAGGAAAAGTATGTCCCTTTGCAGATGACACAAAGATCTGCAACAGAGTTGATGCACAAGTTGGGGTGGAAAGGATGAGAAGGGACTTGACAAGGTTAGAGGAATGGTCAAATGTATGGCAGCTTAGATTTAATGCTAAGAAGTGCAAGGTAATGCACCTGGGAAACAAAAAGCCAGGGGAAGAGTACACAATGGGGGGTGAGATACTAACAACAGCAAAAATGGAAAGGGACCTGGGGGTAGTCATATCAGATGACTTAAAGGTGGGAAAGCAATGTGAGAGGGCAATAAGGAGGCTGGGGATACTGGGATGCATAGGAGAGGCATCACCAGTAGAAAACAGGAAGTTGTTATCCCTCTGTACAGACAGCTGGTGAGACCCCATCTGGAGTACTGTGTACAGTTCTGGAGACCCAATCTCCGCAAGGACATAGACAGGATGGAAGCTGTCCAGAGGAGGGCAACTAAAATGGTGCAGGGTCTGCACCAGAAGACATATGAAGAGAGACTAAAGAAGCTTAATATGTATAGCCTTGAGGAAAAGAGGGAGAGGTGGGACATGATAGAAGCTTTCAAGTACCTCAAGGGAATCAACAAAGTCCAAGAGGGTAGCATCTTTCAAAAAAAGAGGTGTACAAGAACAAGGGGGTACAATTTGAAGATAGAGGAGGGGCGGCTCAGTGGTAATGTAAGGAAGTATTTTTTCACAGAGAGGGTTGTGGATGCATGGAACGACCTTCCAGAGGAGGTTGTGAAGTCAAAAACAGTGGTTGAATTCAAGCATGAATGGGACAGTCATAAGGCAATTCTAGCGGGTGGGGGTAGAAAGAAGTAGGCTGCTGGTTAACTAGGATCTGCAGCTTATCCATTAGGTAGCGAAATGGGCAGACTGGGTGGGCCAAGCGGTCCTTATCTGCCATCAAATTCTATGTTTCTGTGTTTCACTTCTTCATCTGAGATCCTCTCTCCATCCCCATTTGAGAGTACCAGGTCTAAGACTGCTCCTTCCTGAGTGGGTTCCAACACTAGCTGTCTGAGGCATGACCCCTGTAGAGCATCAAGAATGACCCTGCTCTTAGATGTGGCTGCAGCAAAGGTGCTCCAGTTAACATCTGGCATATTCAGGTCCTCCATCTACAATATCTCCCCTTTTTCAGCCATCTTAAGGATGCCTTGTATCATTTCCTTGTCCATATCCTTCCCCTGAAATGGGGGTCTGTATACAACCCCAGTGTGGATTGTGGCACCATTTCTGGTCTCCAGGGTGACCCACAGTGCCTCTTCTCCTCCCTGTTTACCCTTTAGTTCCATTGGTTTGATCCCTTTCCTTATGTAGAGAGCTACTCCTCCTCCTCTTCTACCCTCCCTGTCCCTCCTGTAGTTTGTGTACCCTGGTATGTTCATGGTCTATCAAATCTGCTTAAGTGTGCAGCTAGCCCCCTATCTTGCAGCTGCTCCTTCTGCCCCCCTTCCAAGTATCCCTTCCCCTTACCCTGTCTCAACCCCTCTTGGAAATCCTTTAATACAACAGAAAAACATTTAGTGTCACAAGAGCTTTTTGCTTTCTCACCACTTGCTTCTCATAACACACAAACAAAAACAAATTGTGTTGTGATGGTGGCATCTTGTTCTTCCCAAACTAAAAAACATGGAATATACAAAAAAGAAAATATTTTAAAAAGCAAACACCTGAACCTAGTGAAACTGGACTCGTTTAATTAGATTATGGTGTTTTTTTTTAAAACAGTGAGAAATACCTTTTCTGGGCACCCTAAAATCCAGGTTGCCCAGCTTAGTGACAGGAACCTTTCACCCATGTTCTCTGTATGAGAACAGTGGGACTTTCTTGACATCTGCAGCCACAGATGGAGATGTACTGCTGGATCGTGTGTCAGCATTGAACCGGTGATTTATTTTCTTTCTTTCTTTCTTTCTTTCTTTCTTTCTTTCTTTCTTTCTTTCTTTCTTTCTTTCTTTCTTTCTTTCTTTCTTTCTTTCTTTCTTTCTTTCTTTCTTTCTTTCTTTCTTTCTTTCTTTCTTTCTTTGTATCTATCTATTATAAAACCTCTTTAATCAACACTGTTTAAACCAGATACCTTGTTATCTGAATGCCCAGCATCTGAAATGGAAAAAATCTCTGTTATCTCTGCACCCAAATACATAGTCATTTAGTGGCGCCCTGTCAGGAGTGAGACTATTAATGGCTATCTCTATTTCAGTAAGAGATATTGGTGAGGTTAGAGAAGCTTGACATGAATCCTCCAGCACTGGGAGATTTAAGGAATCTAAATAGTTGCCGATATCTAATGGATCTAAATCAGTAAGACCCTTCCCATATAGTGACTTATAAAAGTTCTCAAAGACCTCAACTATCTCGCATGGCTCTGTGTGAAAGTGTGCTGTTAAATCTCCAAATACCTGTCTAATTCTGTTTCACAAGTCTACTGCAGTAGCACTCTCTGAATATCTTTACTGTCCTTTCCTTTACTTTCCCCCTTTTTAATTCCCTTTTTCCAGGCAGGCCACCTGGATAAGAGGCCCTTTCTATCACTTTCATTTCATTAAAAAGACAGGTATGGAGCTTCAGTACCCCCCAATGATAGGCTACAGTGTATAGACCTGGGGTTTAGCATATTTGGGCTAGTAGTTCCTCTTCATGTTTAAGCAATGCCCAGGAAACAAATGTGAATGCCAAATATAGGGGAATTCTCCTCACAGTACAAACACTTAGTTTATTTAGGCAGAGAAAAATAAAGATAGTAAAAGGATTCAGAGTCTGCCTGCTGGTCACCCAATCCCTTAGTGTGTTGTTGTAAGGTTCCCTAGCTATGCCTTAGCAACACTATTTTGACCCCAAAACAGTTTACTTTTCCTTACTGTTTAACTTTATTATTTTGGTAAGGTAACATGGAAAGGCAAAATGCCAGCAGCACAAATGGTTTTAAACATAAGCAGATTTGAAATTAAAGGACTGCTTTTGTTTGCTTGTGCTGCAATGTGTTTAGCACTCCCAAAAGAAACTCCTAAACAAAAATATGCAGTATTTCAGATATTGTAAAATAAATAATGGTCCCTTTTCAGTTTTACTCCTTTTCATAGCAGTCTGGCTCCTGTTAATATTAGAGAGTAAAGCTTACCACATAATGGATATTCAGGCCTTTAGCCAGAGGTAGTCCTTGCAGCCATTTGCACTTGTTGCTCTTGCTGTTTTCCTAGGAGGCAGCCGGACCATTTCTCACTATGGTTATACTGTGGATAGGTTGAGGGAGGGGCTAAACTTGGTAAGAGTACTGTTTTTAGTTAAACCTGTATTATATTTCATTTCAGGGATGTCAATGTTTTGTAATAAAGATATATTGAATGTCCCTTGGCTTAGAATGAAATAAAAATGTTTTATAAATGAAAATTTGTATTAAAGAGTATGGGGGCGGAGTCTGGAGTGATCACCTGATGATTCCCTAGGATAAAAGGAGACTCATTCTTGTGATACCTTCAGATTCGTTTTGGGATCAGCCAGTACTGATCCATTTGGGAGTCTGCACTTACAGACTAAGATAACTGAAATCCCAGGCGGCCTTTTCGTTTGCTGATATTGCCTGTGGAAACATTCATTTATTTTTGTACCTTTTATGTTTCTTTCTGTATTCCTGCAAAGTTAATAGTTATATATTTTCTTTTTTTTGCTGTTACTTTAATAAAGCTTTAGGCTTGGCACTTTTTTAGCCTTACATTACCTTTTTGTGTCAGTGTCCATCATTACACCCACAGCCTATGACACTGGTGGCAGTGGTGGGATGTTTTGATGATACTGGTGCTTCCCAGTAACTGGACATTGAATGCAGGAGAAGAAGAAGAGCAGATCCTTGACAAGCCCAGCGGTGTCCTCACATGAACCATGGCTGCCAAGTATGGGAGACCCTTTGCCAGGGTTGAGGCCAGATGTCCGTGAAAAGCAGCCAAAGAGGAGAAAGAGGAGGTGCTGAGAGAGGAAGGTGAGGATGGGACCACTACAGAACAAATTGCTGATGAACCTCCAGAGGACATACATAGCCTGTTGCGCTGGTTGTGTGTTAAGCAACTTGCCATGGATAAACAAAGGGAAATGGATCTTCAGAGAGCTGAGTCCAGGTGGAATGATACATTAAGGCCATCAGAGACCTTGGGACACGAATCCTCCCCTGTAGATGGACCTAAGGACATAAAACTGACCAAATTGGTGCCACTGATGACATTGAAGCATACATGACTACATTTGAGCGAATAGCTCAGGCATGTGGGTGGCCTAGGACCCAATGGGTTATACGCTTAGTACCATACCCATCCGAAAGGCACAGCTGGCCTACAGCCATATGGACAACACCCAGGCTGAGAACTATGATGCTGTTAAGCAGGCAATCCTGCAAAGGTATGATATCAGCCCTGAAACATACCGGCAACGTTGGACATGCAGATTTCATAACACAGACACTCCCAGAGAAACATATACCAAATTGAAGGACTTATGCCAGAAGTGGTTGCAACCAGGGTAAAACGATAGAACAAATTTTGGAGATGATAATAATGGAACAGTTCATTCGTGATACTACCCTCAGATGTACAGGTGTGGGTGAGGGAACACCGCCAGACACCCGGAAAAGCCATCACACTGGCCGAGGACTATCTAATGGCCCGTCCCAACCGACAACGAGGACAACCTGGTGCTGGTCTGACTCTGCCCACGGTAAGACCTACTACTTCTTCTTCTTCTTCCCAATCTGGTACTGGTAGTGGGGACTCCAAGACTGTTCCATTTAATAGACCGCTTAACCCCAACATCATATGTAGGAGTGCCAAGGAAAGGCATATAGCCGATATTGCCCCAGAGGAAATCCACAGTTGCCCAGTTGGCCCTAGCAAATTGGGGACAGTATGTCACACCAGTGAAAATTGGCAACAGGAGGTTACTGGGTTGCTAGATTCTGGCAGCAAACAAACGTTAGTGAGAACTGATTTGGTTCAGCCACAGAACACAAAAGGGGACAAAAGCAACAGTGATCTGCATTCATGGGGACATCCATCAGTATCCTATGACTGATTTAACTTTACAGGTACAAGGAAAGTGCATGATATGACTGTTGGTTTGGTTCCCCATCTGCCTGTTCCCATTATACTTGGACATGATTTTCCTGACTTTTCCAGCCTGATACAGGTGAATGAGAGTGTTTGTGCCTTGACAACCCGGGCCCAGACCAGACAAGAACAGCAGTGGGCTCAGTTGTTCCCATTTGATGATGAGGTCTATGGGGAGCCGGGAAAAATCCCTAAATCTCGACAAGAAAGAAAAAGGGACAAACATCAATGGACACAAAAACATATGTTGAAAAGGGTGATATTAAAAATGTAGATGTTACAACTGTTGATGTTGCTTCTGCTGGCAACAAGGGTATATCTATATCTAAGGAAGAAAGGTTTGAAATAGAACAACAAAAGGATGAAACCTTACAGCCATTTTTTCAGATGGTAGGGGTTATAGGAAGAGACCATGAGCCCTCATGTATTTTAACAGATGGTTTACTGCATAGGAGATGCATACACCCTGCTACGGGTGAACAAATTGACCAGCTGTTAGTGCCCACTAGATACAGACAACAATTACTATCACTGGCTCATGAACTTCCCCTAGCAGGACACTGGGTAGGGACCGTATTTTACAAAGGCTGTTATTATAGTTCTACTGGCAGGTATTCATGCTCAAGTAGCAGAATACTCGCAGTTGCCCGGAGTGTCAGAAAGTGGCCGATGTTACAAAAAAAGATAAGGTCCCTCTCCAACCACTGCCTTTAATTACTGTTCCATTCAGCCGTATAGCAATGGATGTAGTGGGACCTTTACCTAAGAGCTCAAAGGGAAACCGATTTATATTGGTAATCTGTGACTACTGCACCAAGTATCCTGAGGCTATCCCACTCCGCACTGTAACTGCAGAAAAAGTAGCAGATGAATTACTTAAAGTATTCAGTCGGGTGGGGATACCAAGGAAATCTAACAGATAGGGGGCAATTTTGTTCACAGATGCTAGGCGACTATGCGCAACTTTAGGAGTGGAGGCTATCCACACCACCCCATACCATCCTGAACAGGACGGTCTGGTTGAGCGATTCAACCAGACCTTGAAAAAATGTTGAAGAAATATGTGGAAGATGAGGGAAAACATGGGATATTTACCTTCCACTCCTATTGTTTGCATATAGGAGGTCCCACAGGCTTCTACAGGGTTTGCCCCTTTGAGTTACTTTATGGGAGGAACCCCAGGGACCCCTAGATGTTGTCAAGGAGGAATGGAAGACAAAAGGAACACACCAGTACCACCTCGAATATTTAACGAACTTACGCTCCAAACTGGTCAGATACACACAGATTGCTCATCAGCACAATCTCTGCAAACAGGCAGTGCAGAAGGAGTATTATGACCAGGTGTGGGAACTAAGTCATTCCAAGAAGGATAAGGTACTGTTGTTGTGCCTCCTCCTCTGACAAGTTACTGATGAAATGGCAGGGCCCCTATACTATCTTAAGACAAACAGGCCCTGTTACATATGAACTTGAACTACCAGACAGGCGTCAGAAAAGGGGATTTACCATGTAAACTTGTTAAAAGAATGGGTTGAAAGACCAACCCAGGGTGTTTTATTTGCCCAGAGAGTGATACCAATGAAATGGAAGTAGCCTATAGGTGGCTAGAGAATGATGGAGAAATGAGTGATCTTACAATTAATCCCATGCTGATGACAGAACAGAGGAGAGAGTTAGATCACCTTCTTAGTAAGTATTTCCAGTCATTCACCTCTAAACCTGGGTTGGTACATGGTTTTGAACACTGAATTGAAGTTAATTCCCCTAGCCCTATCCGACAAAAGCCATACCGGTTACCTGAGAGGACCAGGGATGAAGTAATAAAAGAAGTAAGGAAGATGCATGAGTTGGGGGTAATTGAACCATCAAATAGTGATTGGGCATTTCCCATAGTTTTGGTAAGTAAAAAAGAAGGTGGTATACGCCTCTGTCTGGATTTCAGACGTCTAAATGCTGTTTCCAAATTTGATGCATACCCTATGCCAAGGATTGATGACATCATGGATAGACTTGGCAATGCAAAATACATTACCACCTTTGACCTGACAAAGGGTTACTGGCAGATCCCTTTGGATCAGACTTCAAAAGAAAAAACAGCATTTACCACGCCTATTGGGTTGTACCATTTGTCACTGTGCCCTTCGTCCTACATGATTGCACCAATACGTTCCAGCGCCTAATGGACCCGAACTTTACAGCGTCATGAGTCCTATTACGCTGCATATTTGGATGATGTGATAGTGTACAGCCCCACTTGGGCAGCCCATTTACAACATCTAGATGCTGTCCTCCGTTCTCTTACAACAGCAGGGTTAACTATAAATCCCACGAAATGTAGTATAGCTATGCAAGAGACTAGATATCTGGGGTTCTAATAGGTAATGGGAAAGTTAAACCTGAAATAAGTAAAATTGATGCTGTGGCCCAATGTCCCAGACCATTAAATAAAAACAAAGTTTGATCTTTCTTGGGACTGGCAGGTTATTACAGGAGGTTTGTGCCTAATTTTGCCACCTAGCTACACCCTTACTAACCTGACAAAGAAACGACACCCCAATGCTGTTAAATGGACACCAGAGTGCGAAAAAGCCTTTTGCACCATTAAGGCACATCTTTGTGCAGCACCAGTACTCAGAAGCCCCGACTTCACCCTTCCTTTTTTGCTGCAAACGGATGCTTCGGACTCCGGCATAAGGGCTGTTCTGTCTCAAATAGTAAATGGAGAAGAACATCCAGTGATATACCTGAGCCGTAAGCTGCATGAGAGAGAGACAAGATATTCAGCCATAGAAAAGGAATGTCTGGCTATCAAGTGGGCCATTGAAGCCCTCAAGTTTTACCTGTGGGGCTCAGAATTTGAGGTTTTAACTGACCACAACCCCCTTTGTTGGCTTCATAATATGAAGGATAAAAACCCAAGAATAATGCGGTGGTACTTGGCCTTACAGCCTTATAGGTTCACAGTACACCACCGACCTGGGGCAGCAAATAAGAATGCTGATTTTATGTCCCGATATGGGGCAGAACAAATACACATGCAGACCTCGGGAATTTGAAAGCAGTAAGAAGGATTAGGAATAACCTTTCATCTATGTATTATTTAATAAGGGTCCCGAGGTGGAGCTTTGGGGTGGGTGGGTTAAAGCTCCATCTCTCCCTTTCTAAGAGCGAGAGATCTGTTAATTTTGCATAAGACTTAGTAGTTAGGAAACTAGGGATAGAAGTAGGATAATGTACCCCTATAGTTTCTCTTAAGTGGGGAGGAAATGTGAAAGTGTGCTGTTAAATCTCCAAATACCTGTCTAATTCTGTTTCACAAGTCTACTGCAGTAGCACTCCTGAATATCTTTACTGTCCTTTCCTTTACTTTCCCCCTTTTTAATTCCCTTTTTCCAGGCAGGCCACCTGGATAAGAGGCCCTTTCTATCACTTTCATTTCATTAAAAAGACAGGTATGGAGCTTCAGTACCCCCCAATGATAGGCTACAGTGTATAGACCTGGGGTTTAGCATATTTGGGCTAGTAGTTCCTCTTCATGTTTAAGCAATGCCCAGGAAACAAATGTGAATGCCAAATATAGGGGAATTCTCCTCACAGTACAAACACTTAGTTTATTTAGGCAGAGAAAAATAAAGATAGTAAAAGGATTCAGAGTCTGCCTGCTGGTCACCCAATCCCTTAGTGTGTTGTTGTAAGGTTCCCTAGCTATGCCTTAGCAACACTATTTTGACCCCAAAACAGTTTACTTTTCCTTACTGTTTAACTTATTATTTTTGGTAAGGTAACATGGAAAGGCAAAATGCCAGCAGCACAAATGGTTTTAAACATAAGCAGATTTGAAATTAAAGGACTGCTTTTGTTTGCTTGTGTTGCAATGTGTTTAGCACTCCCAAAAGAAACTCCTAAACAAAATATGCAGTATTTCAGATATTGTAAAATAAATAATGGTCCCTTTTCAGTTTTACTCCTTTTCATAGCAGTCTGGCTCCTGTTAATATTAGAGAGTAAAGCTTACCACATAATGGATATTCAGGCCTTTAGCCAGAGGTAGTCCTTGCAGCCATTTGCACTTGTTGCTCTTTTGCTGTTTTCCTAGGAGGCAGCCGGACCATTTCTCACTATGGTTATACTGTGGATAGGTTGAGGAGGGCTAAACTTGGTAAGAGTACTGTTTTAGTTAAACCTGTATTATATTTCATTTCAGGGATGTCAATGTTTTGTAATAAAGATATATTGAATGTCCCTTGGCTTAGAAATGAAATAAAAATGTTTTATAAATGAAAATTTGTATTAAAGAGTATGGGGTGGAGTCTGGAGTGATCACCTGATGATTCCCTAGGATAAAAGGAGACTCATTCTTGTGATACCTTCAGATTGTTTTGGGATCAGCCAGTACTGATCCATTTGGGAGTCTGCACTACAGACTAAGATAACTGAAATCCAGGCGGCCTTTTCGTTGCTGATATTGCCTGTGGAAACATTCATTTATTTTTGTACCTTTTATGTTTCTTTCTGTATTCCTGCAAAGTTAATAGTTATATATTTTCTTTTTTTTTGCTGTTACTTTAATAAAGCTTTAGGCTTGGCACTTTTTTTTAGCCTTGCCACATTACCTTTTTGTGTCAGTGTCCATCATTACACCCACAGCCTATGACACTCTGTTTTGACAGAACCATCAGCAGCCCATATAGACGGGACTAGACGGAACTTTCTAACTGTTGTAAACGTAAAGCGAGTAATCAACCAGCCTTTCCCCCCTGGTTAATATATTTAGCTTTAATTTTAACAAGGGCATATTCTGCCTTCTCTCTTATTAACTCTGCGTATTCGTTACGAAGGCCTAACAGCTCCTCCATAGCACCCCTGGAAGTACCGGAAGACAGAGAATTTTGTTTCTCTTTAATCTGGGTTAGTAAAGCTAAAGCCTTAGAATCTCGTGCCTTCTTCCTCCTGGAGGCAACCTTAATAAACTCTCCCCGAAGGTAGCACTTCAAAGACCACCAAAGAATGTCATATCTCTGAACTGACTCCCCATTATGTTCCATAAATTCGGCAATGAGTTCTTTGATACGAGAGATCAAAGACTCGTCCCTTAACACCTGGGTATTCAGTCTCCAAATTGTTTCGCACCAAGTATGGAGGTCCAATGAGAGGGCCAGCCATGCCACCGCATGATCTGATATCACTATGGGCTCTATACTGGCCTGGAGTAGGCCCAGCATCAAAGAACTACTAATTAGGAAATAGTCCAATCTGGACCAGGTCTGATGAATGTTTGAATAAAATGTATATGACTGTTGCGTGGGGTTTAGGAGGTGCCACGGGTCACCCAGCCCTAGCAAGGTCATTAAATCCTTCAGGGCATTCTGTGAGGACGAGAGTGGCTTCAGTGGTCTATAGGTCCTATCCAAATCCTGAGTTGGAGAAATGTTCCAATCCCCCCTAGAATCACGGGAGCTGGTAGGAGCCCTGCCATCTTATTGGCCAGGTCCATCAGGAAACTTGGATCCCCTCCCACCGGTCCGTATACTGAACCCAAGACCACTATGGTATTATTTAAAATACCGTTAACTAATATATATCTCCCACAAGGGTCTATGAGCGTCGTGTCCACCTGAAATGCAACGTTCCTTCTAAATAAAATAGCCACCCCTCGGCTTGAAGATGAAGACCCTGCTGCAAAGACTTGAGACACCCCCTGCCTACGTAGGCATACTGACTCCAAACTTGTCAAGTGGGTTTCTTGAAGCAGAATAATATCTGCGTTCATAAGAGCACTGTGTTTAGGTACTTGCAACCTTTTCAAAATGTCCCTTACTCCTCTAACAATTCAAGTAATTATTTTTATTGGAAAACTAGCCATTATTAAATCCAGGTACCATTATCCCCCCTAAAAAATTTGGCGTATCCCAAAACAGAACTCTAAGACACACTCCAGCCCACCCCCTCCAAACCCTCCCCAAACAATATATGATGCATAAAGACCTGTCATACCACAAAACCAAAGCCTATTAAGTAACCTGTATACTCTTATACCCTCATCCCCCACTGACCTCCCCCATAACCCTAGTCAATAACTCTAAACTCTACTTCCTAAAAGAGGACTCACTCTCATTCATCCTGTTTTCCCTTAAACCAGTGAATCTGATATTCTCGAAAAAATATCGCAAAATTACCCCTTCCCATATTATCCCAAAGACCCAACCCTTCCCCCCCTCCGTAAACCCCTATAACTACTTACATCAGGCCACTCACTCCAAATTTGAATGGCAGCCTGCCAAACTGACTCTTGCGTGAGTGGCCAAACCCCGATGGCAGTAACTGTATCTGGTACATTTATAAAAGCCAAGTGACAGATTTTTACCACACGCAGAGTGCCTAGAATTACCACTGAACTCTGCTCTGAGGGGTCTTTGAGCAAAATAAAACACAAGTAAGAAGTAATCCAGATGCCATCCCCCCCCCAAATTAGTACATCTTGCAGCGTTCCCAAACCACCACGACCCGGAGCCCTCCACACCCCCCACACCCCGCTGACTAGAACAGGCACTCTAAAGGTAAGAATTCAACTTGGAATGTGAGACTCATGATTCAAATCCAAGCCTCAAAAAGTCAAACAGCATCCCTTTGTAGTACCTCATATGCATAGCCCTTGCGATTATGCAGCATCTCAACTCCCAATTCCCATCTGACAACTAGCTGATGCGTAACAGCTGTCAGAAGTTCAAAGCAAAATGTTAATCAGAAGCAGCCCAAGTAGAACTATCAAGCCTACCAAGAATCAACGTCATACAGTGGAGACTACTTCACGCTGATACGAGCAGCTTTTAAGCCCCTAATGCTCCACCCCTGGCTCTAGTTCAGCGAAAACATTAAAAAACCCTCTTGAAACAATGAATAATGTGGGAAAACAGACCTGAATCAGCAAATAGTCTTGCCCATGGGTTGACTGAGGGAAGAATAAAGAGGATACACCATGCAGGCCCTACACACCATGCCCTTAGGAAGCAGTCCCTCTTGGCAAAAGGTTCCTATGTAAACCCTAGTGCCCCAAAAACCTTCCGGCCACTACTCTGCCCTGCCCCCCCAAGCTCCAAACTCCTTGAAACCCAACCGAGCTGACCCAACACAGCCCATGGACAAGCAGAGAAAACAGGTAATCAACTTGAAAAATAAACTTTAGATGAATTTCAAACAATTAAAGTCTTTGTAAAAAGTTCATCCATCTTTAAACAGGCTAGATAGCTTCACTGAAAGATCCAAAGAAGCCTGTTCAGGCGTATCATATGTAAACCAGGACCCCTGAACTGAGACTCGGAGCTTGGCTGGGTACTGCATGTGGAAAGGGACACCCGCAGCCATAAGCTTTTTGACTGCGGCATGATAAGCTGCCCGTTTCATATGAGTCTCCCAAGGGAGGTCTTGCGTTATTCTGAGAGTAGCATTCTCCCATTTAATGCTCTGCAGCTCTCTTGCTTTATCAATAACGTGTTGTTTCCTCGACGAAACTCAGAAACCTCACTATAATAGGTCTTGGTGGGGCACCTGGTGGGGGCTGAGGCCTGATGGAGCGATGTGCCCTTTCGATCTGGTAACTAGCACTCAATGGGGAAGGACCCACAACTTTTTGTAGAAACTTCTGTAGGAAAGCCACTGTATTGGGCCCTTCCTCTGATTCAGGTAAACCGAGAATCACTATATTTTTCTGTCTACTCCTGCCCTCCAAGTCTTCACACTTCAGCTGCAGTCTTTGTATTTGTTGGTGCAACTGTACTAATTCGGGTTCAGTTTTCTCCTTCCACTTTTCTACTAAAGCCATTCAGGCCTCGGTATCCCCCATCCTTCTTGCTAGGCCTGTAAAGTCGCTCCAGAGGGACTTCAACTCTGATGAAATATCAGAAAGAGTCTCTTTAAATGGGAGCATCTGCTGTAGGAAGCGGTCCTCCGTTAGCGGAGTAGTAGATGAAACTGGGGGCACCACTTTTCCAGTATTAACCCCTTGAGCCCGCTGCTTTTTTGACAGTTTCTCCGGCGAGGCTGGTGGAGTGTGCCTAGGCAAGGCCTGCTTCATATCAGATTCCATCTCATTAATAAAGGCAGTCGCAGGGCTAATTGCCGCAATAACTTAACTCTTGCCCCTCCAGACAGACCAGAAATAGCTGTTAAATGTTATCACAGAAGGCTATTATCTTTAGGATTGAACAATAGAAAGGCGAGGTGTTGGAGCTCCGCTTCAGTGCTGCCACCAGGAACCCTGCATCAAGCGATCTCAAGTACATTGTTTTCAATGTACTTCACCTTAAGAATTGGTGGTGTAGTGGTTTGGGAAGGTGGAGTAACACAAAGTCATTGTTTTCAATGGACTTCACATTACCCATTATAACATGAAGTACTCCGCTTCGCGTTGCGGAGCACTCCACGAATTCACCTTCACTCCACAAATCACTTCGCAGAGCGAATTGGGGCCACTTCACCCATCTCTATTAAAGACCAGATGGCCAACCTCTGTCTCACTCAGGTGGTGATGGACAGCACTGGAATCAATTACAAATCTGGAACTAGCACCCTCATTGACTGGGTACTAGTCACAAACCCAGATCAAATAACAGAGATAACACTGCTGCCCAATGTCAATAGTGACCACTCCCCTGTACTTTGTACGGGATCCTCGAAAATCACAAGGTCCCCTCCCAAACTTGCCTACAGCAGGGTCCTACAGAGATGACTGTAAGGGGCCTTCAAAGAGCATCTAGCAAAGCTAGATTGGAGTTACTTAGATCACTCAACAGACAGCCATTGCGCTGTGGACTTTTTTATCACTACCTTCAATTCTGCCTGTGACAAATTTTCCCCCTCTAGGAAGAGAATGCAGAAAGGAAAGACAGCCAAGTGGGTTACCCCCACACTCCTTACCCAGATGAAGGGCAGGGACAAGCTATGAGTCTGAGCCAAAGCCTCAGGGTCACCTGTGGACCTCCAGAACTATAGGGCAGCATGCAATAAGTGCACTAGGGACATGAGGCAGACAAAGGCTGCATACTACAAAGAAATACAGACTCACATCTGGAACACTGGGAAAACCTTCTGGTACAACCAAAAGGAACTCATTGGGAGTGACAGCAAACAGCACCCTGGCATATTCAGTGTCAATGGTACTATCAACCAAAGAACCAACAACCAAAGAAGCTAGGACCTACATTACTAAGGTGCTGGGTAAAACCAGACTTGATAGTGACTCACTCGACATGAAATTGGTGGAAGTTGCCTTGGACGAGTTAGTGGTTCCCATCACCAAGATCTTTAACAAGTCTCTCAACCTGGCTAAATTTCCTGCATCCTGGAAGGTAGCTGTAGTCACCCCTGTCCTAAAAAGTGGGAACCGGTCTTGCACTGCCACCCACAGACCAATATCTATCCTCTTCTCCCTCTCTAAGGAGCTTGAAAGGATCATGGCTGACCAGGTCACGGAATACCTTCAGAAGTACAGTCTACTATGACCACAACAGCATGGAATCCATCAGTGCCATAGCACAGATACAGCCTTAGTGGAATTCACAGACTATGTTCATGAGACCTTGGATGGGGCAGCCAGGTGGGATCTAGCTTCATAGATCTCACCAAAGCTTTTGATATGGTCAGCCATCACATCTTGCTTGACCAGCTTCAGCACCATGGGCTAGCCTTTGAAGCCATCCTCTGGTTCCAGGATTACCTATCTAGAAGAGCACAAAGTGTAAAAATTGGGACAGCTATCTCCTCTTCTAGGGATATAGTCAAGGGTCTATACTGGGCCCATACTCTTTAGCATGTTCATCGACAGACTTCCAGAGACCTGAAAAAGCAAGATTAATCTGTATGTAGATGATGCTGTCATCTTTAGTAGTAGTGCCCAGCTTCAGCACCTACAGGATGATCTGCAGTACTCATTTTGCAGCTTGGAGGACTGGTTCAGCTCTCAGAAATTGCTTCGCAATTACAAGAAGATGAAGACGATGCTGATAACCACTCACCAGCACAAAAGATCTCTTCTGTCCCTTACTATTACTAACAACAAGGTTGTTTCACTCAGGCAGGTCAGCTCTTTTAAATGCTTGGGCGTGATCACTGATGACACCCTCTTGTATGTGCAGCACATCGATCAGGTTGTCAAAACAGTGAACACCAAACTTGGAGTTCTCTACAGCCACAGACAGTACCTAACTCCTGAGGCACTCAGGTTGGCAGTCTCTTCTTCCATCTTATCTGTTACTGACTACAGACTCGTGGTCTAAGGGTCGGCATCAGACACTGCACTAAAATATGTAAGCATGGCCCTCAACAAGGCCTGTGGGCTGGCTCTAAGGACTGATAATCTCCTACACACCTGCTCCCTCTATGAGCACACTAACTGGCTCAGTCTTGTCAGCAGAATCAAATACCAAACGTGCCTGCTTGGCATGAAATCTCTCCTAGGTAAAGCTCCATTGGCCTTCAAAGAACTGTTCCAGCAAGGAAGATCTGGGTACAGCACTTGAGGGTAGACTCACAGCCCACTTGCTAACCCCTTCAGAAAAATGGCACTTGGTCAACAGTCCTTTGCATACAGGGCTCCTTCTTGGCTAAATGAGATCCCAGCATGCCTTTTGCTCATTAACAGCCTCCCTGTCTTCAAGGTGGAACTATGACTTCACCTTGCCAAGACTGAGGTTTGTAGCTGCAGGTAACCTGTAGCGCTAGCACCCGATAGCTTGGAGTCAGCCTGCTCCTGGGATGCATTCTCCAATTTGCTACCTTACTGCCCAGTAACCCTGAGTTTAAATTCCTACTTCCTACTACTACTACTTGCCAGCCCTCAAACTTGAGTATTCCATAGCCACAGACTGTCGACAAGCCTTCTATCTACTGTCCTTAACTCAGCACTCTGTTTTAAGTCCCTCCCCTGACCCTTCACAAATGTGATTGTCTCAAAGCACCTGTCTCCCCCCAGCTTATTCTGTGTACAGTCCTCCCTTACATTGCTCTCCAGTATGTTCCTACTAGGTCAGTCCTGCACAGAAAATTACCCCCTCTCACCCTTGACTTGAATTAACGTCAAATCCTCCTCTTGGCTGTATTAACTTACAGGGTGTTAAATCCTATTTTGAGTCTCTCCCCTCCTGACTTTATATGAAATAACGACAGTGCCTTCCCTGGCTGCTTTACCTCCTGCTAAGTTAGTTCCTTAAACCCACAGCACTCACCACGTACCTTGGGCTGTACTAACTGCAATATGTACCTTTATATGAGATCGCTTACAATTGTAAATAGTCAGACCAATTGCTGTTATTTCTTGTATTTTTTGTCTCTGTACTTGTGCGCCCATACTCTGTAACTACCTTTCTGTGTTGACCTCCTGTCAAGATGTGGAACCTTTGAAAAAGAGCATTTTGCTCAAAGGCTATGTCCGAATGATGAAAAAAATGATTATATAAATATCACCCTGGCCCCCAGCAAAATAGCAAATGCATTTAATCACACCTTCACTGATCTCAGTGCTGTTCTCCCACCTACAGTACTCCTGAGCCTGATCCCACTACCCTATTACACTCTGACTAGACACTGAGTCCCCCTAGCGATACTAGCCACCCCAAATTTTACTTTAAAAACATATCAGTAACTGATACAGTTAGTTATGGTAAGCGAGTTCTAGGCAAAACCAGAATAGGCAGCGATGCCCTTGCTATGAATTTGATTGCCTTATCCCTTAGTGAGATTTCTATCTCCTTAACAAAAATATTTAATCTCTCACTGTGACACTCCAAATTCCCTAACATCTGGAAATCAGGGCTAGTTACCCCCATTTATAAAAATGGGGACAACACCAATGTCTTTAACTTTAGACCCATCTCAATGCTCTTGCCATTGTTGAAAGCTGTTAGCCACCTGCCAGGGCTCCAGGTGGAAAAATAAATAATAGAAAGAAAAAAATAAGTAGTCTCAGACCAGGTAGTCAAATACCTCGCTAATTACAACATCCAGTGCAAACAACAGCACAGTTTTCGTAAGTTGCACAGCACCGCACAGCACTAATTGATGGCACCATCTACCTACATGAAGGCCTTGACAGTAGTCACCTTGTTGGGTCACCGACTACCACACATACTTGAAGACCTTGATAATCTCAGTAATGATTAGGTGCTGAGGTGCTAACTAACCAGTAACTGTCAGTCTTTGTTAAGTTCTTCCAGTGCCAGAATACTTTCATTGGAGATGTAGAATGAATAATGCCAAACAAGCCCATTCACAGATCTATTCCACAGAAAAGAGAGTTGTGCTTGTGGAAGAAGGTCAGTCCATCCACAACATACAGGGACATTGCTGCTTCATTGTCAATGAGCTGAATTTCATTTTTATTTATTTAATTTTTACAATTTGTTGGGCCAGGAAAGGCACACTAAGGCTTGTTTCCAGGTGTGCCCTGGGAACACAGGAAGTTGCTCATGGTCACACAGTATACAAGTGGTGACTGTGGGATTCAAACACAGTTCTCCAAGTTTGCAGCTCAGTGCACTTAACCACTATGCTATACTGCCTCCCAAGAATTCAAAAGCTGCTAGTTTCTCTTCAGAGATGTTCATAAAAGGGAATGTAATGGTCTCAGTGGGCCTACCTGGTCACTAAAATTTTAAATAAACAAATGATTTGTTGGGCAGATGGGGGTTGGTGACTTTGCCTACTCAAGTGGTTGGATTCAGGGTTTTAACAAGCTCCCTGGACTTTCAAGCAAGATTTATCATGATGAGTTGACAACTGCTTCCCAGACTGCAGTATTTTCTGAATGGATTTAGAGGATGCTCTTGCTGATTTTAACCTCCAGAACATCCATAGCCTGGGCAAGACTGGTCTTTTCTACTGGCTTTGTCCCACAGCTATACTTTCATCAGCCCCTGCATCTGGATGTTATACAAAACATAGGCTTACTGTGTCATGTTATGTTAATGGCGACAGCTCAAATAAATTAATGCCCTTTGTAATAAGGAAAACAAAGAAGCCACAGTTGTTTCACATGTAATTTTGATTCTGAGATCTTGCTTGTTATAGACAGAACACCAAAGCCTGGATAACAGGCAAGAAATTCCAGGCCTGGTGATGGATTTTAGCTGAAAAATGGTGCCATGTAATCCTTTTGTTGCACAATGCAACAAGTAACACTGCAGTCCAAACCTCTCCAATGCCAAAATTTAGTTTCTGCCCCCAAACACAACTTTGCACATCTAGCCTAAGGATGCTGTCATAATAAATAATTTTAACAGCTTCTACAAGAAAGAACTTTGTCAGCATTTCATGTCATATGCCAAAGCTGAGTATGAGGTGAAGGTTAGTGTCCTGCAGGCATTGCAGTTTATTCATAATACCTGGTGCTCTGTCACTAACACAATAATAAATCATTGAAGACACCGAAAGATCCTGCATCTCACACCTCCCTTCCAATATTTGTGCTTTTTATTTGTAAAAAAATTGGACAAGGGTATCCACCCCAAGTACCACTTGCCCAACCCCCTTCCCTCCAGGTCACCCACCTCCCCCATTCATAGGTGGCAACACCAGGATGCCAACCCCTGGTGATGCCATAGACTAAAATCTGATACTGGGGTGCCTATTCCCCAGTGTTGGAAACTAGAAAAATGGAAATAGTCCCTTGTTGTCCTTTTTTCAGTAACCTCTAGAAAAGGAAAATTCTTCATCGCTGATCTGCCCTGCAACACCTAGTTGACCCCGACCCCTCACCTCAGCATGACCCCCCACACACTCATCTGAACTTTCCCCAAGGTATAGATCCACTCTCCGATCAAAGACACATCTTGCTGTTAGAACCGATGACTGTGACATGAGAAAATAAGGTAAGTCAGGTTTAACGTTTTTCGATGGGTTTTGAATTTTTACTCATAGCTTTATCATTTTTTAATATTTATACACTAAATTTTCAACACACCCTTTCTGGGACCCCACCTCATGAACAAGGTAGGTGGAATGTTTCAAATCCATCCCAAAAGATGATCTTGAGATTGCTGTGCAAAATTACCTTTTGGGCAGGATTTGAACATTTTTAACTATTGTGTTCATGAGTGGGGTCATAAAAAGGCCATGTTGAAAATTTCATATAAAGATATGATACAATGACCATAGTGAATGTTGACAAACTGCAACTTTTGCTCATAACTTCATTAATTTTCAGTATTTTGACTCCAAACTTTCAGCATAGCCATTCTTTCATGCCACCTCCGAAACATTTTTTCCATCCACTTTCCACGTGGCCTTTCTGGGAACCCCACCTCATAAAAAAGCCAGTTAAAATTTATCATAGCTGAGCCAAAAAAGGATTTTGCGGTTGCTGTACAAAATCATGTTTTGGGTGGGCGTTCAGCATTTTCACCTACCAGGTTCATAATGTGGGGTCATAAGAAGACTATGTTGAAAATCTGGTGTACAGATATGGTAAAATGATCAAGTTATGAGTAACCATTGAAATCATTTTCAGTATTTAGACTCCAAACTTTCAGCATAGCCAATTTTTCATACTGCCTAATAAACATGACAGGTGTTGTTTTTCAAATTCTGGATGAGATGTCTTTTCACACTTGTTTTGCAAAATGATACATGGGGTGAGGCTAGAGTACTCTGCACCATGGGATTCAAAGAATGGCTGAAAAACTGTTGCAGAGCTCAGGGGTTTGGCTTCATTGGAGACTGGGGGTCCACCTGGAGGGATACAGGCCTATACTGGTGAAATGGTCTGCATTTGTCTGGGAGGGGAACCAGGATCCTAGGTGATAGGTTTAAATGTTTCATTGGCAAGCATTTAAACTAGCCTAGGGGGGAAGCACTGAAAAGGAGTAGGGAAATCCTAGTAACCCCCCCAAAACAGGGTAGTTAGGGAGGTAGAGACCAAGGTAGAGAAGATGATAGGGAGCAAGATGGGGTAAATGGAGAAAAAAAGGCAAAGGCAGTAAGGACAGGGATGGGGCTAAAAGGGGTAAGGCCATCACAAAATGGAGGGTGATAAGTACTAATGCCCATAGTCTGGGTAACAAGCTCCTTGAACTAGTGGCCTTAATGGAAGAGGGATGCCTGGATATTGTGGCAGTCACAGAAACATGGTACACAGAGAACCATGACTGGGATATCAACATAGCAGGGTACACAATCTACAGAAGGGAGAGGGAGTATAAAAGGGGAGAAGGAGTAGCTCTCTATGTAAGGGAAGGGATCAAAGCAATGGAACTAAAGGGTAAAGAGGGAGGACAAGAGGCACTGCGGGTCACCCTTGAGACAGAAAATGGCACCACAATCTGCATGGGGGTTGTATACAGACCCCCATCTCAGGGGGAGCTAATGGACAAGGAAATGATACAAGGCATCCTTAGAATGGCAGAAAAATGGGAGATATTGTTGATGGGGGATGTGAATATGCCAGATGTTAACTGCAGCACCTTTGCTGCAGCCACGTCCAAGAGCAGGGTCATTCTCAATGCCCTACGGGGGGCATGCTTCAGACAACTAGTGTTGGAACCCTCTCAGGAGGCAGCAATCTTAGACCTGGTATGGACAGAGGATCTCAGATTTAGAAGTGGGTGGCCATTTGGGAACAAGCAACCACCAAACAGTGTGGTTCTCGATAAACACAGCCATAGAATCAAGCCATACAGAAGCGAAGGTATTGGAGTTTAGGAGGGCTGACTTTATCAAAATGGGAGAGTGCCTCAGAAAAGCACTAGCAAATGGGCAAGAAGGAGGGGTGGAGGAGCAATGCAGAAAAATCAAAACTGCCATCACAGAGGCAACAAGCCTTTGTGTGAAACAAATAAACAGAACAAAACAAAGGAAAAAAAACACTATAGTTCTCAATAGAGGTGGTGGGAAAGGTTAAGGAGAACAAGAGCATTCAGGAAGTATAAGGAAACACAGAAGGAGCAGGACAGAGAAGTGTACCAGTTAAAGCAGAAGGAAGCAGGGAAGGCAGTCAGAATAGCAAAGGCCCAAACTGAGGAAAGGATGGCCAACTCAGTTAAGAAGGGGGATAAAACCTTTTTGTAGGTATATCAGGGAGCAAAAAAAGACCAAGGGAGGAATAGTGAGGCTTAATAAAGGAGAGGGGTTGGGCAGAGGGTGACATTGAAAAAGCAGGGATACTGAAAGAATACTTCTGCTCAGTATTGAGAAAAGAAGAGGAGGGAGAGGTACCTAAATCAAACAATAGAAACACTCTGGATAGTGGGGTTCATACAAGTCCATTCATGGAAGAAAGGGTCCTGAAAGAACTCCTAAAACTGAAGGTGGACAAAGCAATGGGGCCTGACGGGATTCACCCAAGAATTCTAAAAGAACTAAGGGGAGAACTATTGACACCACCGACTACCCTTTTTAATAAATTACTCTTAGAAGATATACAAAACATGACAGCTAAAGGGGAGGTTCTGCTAATGGGAGACTTCAAGATACCAGATACAGATTGGTCAATACCAGCCGGAACATCCACCAGAACTAGGCACATAGCGGATTCCCTGCAGGGACTAGGTCCCCAAACAATTGGTACAGCAACTTACAAGAGACAGGGCTATCCTGGATCCAGTACTGACTAATGGGGAATGATTTACAGATCTTCAGGTAGAAGGTGACCTGGGGACCAGTGACCATCACACGGTATGGTTCAATTTGGCCACTAGAACTAAATCGCCCCATTCCAAGGTAAAAATATGGGACTTCAGAAGAGCTGACAATGATAAGATGGCCAACAGATTTAAGCTAGCCCTGGCAAGAAGAAATACAGGTGAAGGGGTACAGGCAAAGTGGGCAAGCATTAAGGATGCAATACTTGAAGCAACATCCCATTGTATTAGGGAGAAAAGCAAGAGCAAAAGGAGGAAACCACTTTGTGTCTCTAAAATAGTAGCAGAAAAGGTCAAAGCCAAAAGGTTGACCTTCAGGAAATATAAGGGAATGCAGTGGGATGAAGCTAGGGGAGGAATACCAAACTTCCTTAAGGGAAGCAGGAAGGGCAGTAAGGCAGGCAAAGGACCAAAAAGAGGAAACACTAGCATGAACAGTAAAAGAAGGGGACAATACTTTCTAGAGATTCATTAGTGAAAGGAAAAAGTCCAGAGGGGGTATTGCTAATATCAAAGGGGATGAGGGGGAGTGTGTGGAGGAGGAACAAGGAAAAGCATCTATCCTAAATAGATACTTCTGCTCAGTATTTACTGAGGAGAAGGTAGGGCAGAGTACTCAACTAAGCATCATGGACACGGGGGAGGGAGGTGTGCACAAGTCCCTTCACAAAAGAAAGGGTCCTATAAGAGCTCACTAAGCTCAAGGTGGACAAGGCAATGGGACCTGATGGCATACATTCCAGGTTACTAAAGGAGCTAAGGGTGGAACTAGCAGAGCCATCAGCAGAACAGTTTAGTGAGTCTCTGAGCACAGAAGAAGTTCCAGAAGACTGGAGAAGGGCTTATGTGATCCCGCTCCACAAGAGTGGCTGCAGGGAGGAGGCAGGGAACTACAGACCAGTCAGTCCTACTTTAGTAGTGGGCAAAATTATGGAGGCATTCCTTAAGGATGTATAGTGCAACACCTGGAATCCATAGGAGCACAGGATCCAAGACAGCATGGGTTTACAACAGGAAGGTCCTGTCAAACTAATCTCATAGATTTCTTTGACTAGGTAAACAGAGTGGTGGACCAAGAAGGTGCAGTTAATGTCACCTACCTTGACTTCAGCAAAGCTTCCAATACTGTTCCACATAGAAGATTGATTAATAAGCTGGGTAGGCTCGGGTGGGTCAGAAGTTGATAAACTGGGTGCAAACTGGTTGGCAGGCAGAAAACAGAATGGTGGTAAATGGTATACAGTCAGAAGAGATGCAAGTCACAAGTGGGGTACCTCAGGGAATCAGTCCTGGGGCCAGTCCTCTTCAATATCTTCATCACTGCAGATGGACTGGAGGGTAAGGTTTGCCTGTTTGCAGATGACACCAAGATCTGCAACAGAGTAGATGATCCAGATGGGGTTGGCAGAATGAGAAGAGATCTGGAAAAACTGGTAAAATGGTCTGAAGAGTGGCAACTGGGGTTTAATGCAAAGAAGTGAAAGATCATGCACATAGAGGAGAGAAACCCTGAAGCTACCTATAGGTTGGGAGAGGAGTTGCTGACAATTATAAGGGAAGAAAAAGACTTGGACATCATCATCACAGATGACTTAAAATCATCCAAGCAGACCACTAAACTAGTGGGTAATGCTAGAAGGATGTTGGGGTGTATTAGTAGGGGTATCACAAGTCGTAAGAGGGAGGTAATAATCCCTCTTTACAAGACACTGGTTAGGCCTTATCTGAAGTACTTCATGCAGTACTGGGAGGCTGTGTTTGCACAAAGACATTAACAAAATTGACGCAGTCCAGAGAAGGACAACCAAAATGGTGCAGGGACTGCATCAGAAAACATATGAGGACAGATTAATGGAGTTCACTATGTATACCCTAGAGTAAAGGAGGCCGATTCGGGGCCGATTAATGAAACGACAGTGCCAGTGTTCATGAGGTGGGCTCTCAAAAAGCATATGTTGCAAATTTGGTGGGAAAAATCCAAAAAATGACTGTTTTATGAGCGTGTGTTGTGCAGTTGCTACACATGCTGGTAACTTCACGAATTTGCAATATTTTCATGCCAGATTTTCAACATTGGCATTTTGTCACACCTCCTTGTGAGCTGTACAGCTGTCATTGTTCACAGCCTGGCTGAAATGTGTTTTCGCACTTTCGGTGCAGAATAGCGTGGTCGCTGTGGGAAATCAGTGTTCGGGGGACAGATTAAGAAAATGACAGTGATACTGTTCATAAGCAGAGATCCTAAAATGCCTATGTTGAAAATTTGGTAACGATACTCCATAAAAAGACTGTGTTACGGGCGTGCATTGTGCAGTTGGCACGCATGCTCGTAGCTTCATGAATTTATATTTTCACTCCAGATTTTCAACATTGCCATTTTCCCAGACCTACTTACGAACAGTACAGCTGTCATTTTTTTCCATCCTGGCCGAAATGTGTTTCGCACTTCCGGCACAGAATAGAGTGGCCGTTGTGGGAAATCACTGTTAGGGACAGATTAAGAAAATGACAATGATACTGTTCATGAGCAGAGGTCCTAAAATGCCTATGTTGAAAATTTGGTGATGATAGCCCATCAATTGACTGTGTTACAATTGTGCATTGTGCACTTTCCATGCACCCTTGTAACTTCGCAGATTTGTAATATTGTCACACCAGATTTTCAACAGTGGCATTTTTTCACACATCCTCATAAGCAGTACAGCTGTCATTTTTCACATCCTGACCAAAATGTGTTTTCACAATTCCGGCGCAGAATAACGTGGTCACTGTGGGAAACCAGTGTTCAAGACAGATTACGAAAATGACAGTGGCACTGTTCATGAGCCGAGGTCTTAAAATTCCTATGTTGAAAATTTGGTGATGAAACTCCATAACATGACTGTGTTGCAAGCATGCGTTGAACTGTTTCCGTGCACTCTTGTAACTTAGCAAATTTGTAATATTGTCACGCCACATTTTCAACAGTGGCATTTTTTCACTCCTTATGAACACTACAGCAGCCATTTTTCACATCCTGGCTAAAATATGTTTTTGCACTCCTGCCGGAGAATAGCATGGTCACTCTGGGAAATCAGTGTTTGGGACAGATTAAGATCGACGAGTGAGAGGGGCGAGTGACCAAGCTCAACTGAGCTTTGTCGGAACTGCTGCGGATTTGTTTGTGGCAGACGAAATCCCCAACACAAGAGCCCAGTACAAAAGGGCAGTCTGCAGCACTGGGAGAAACACAACAAGAGAATGACTGAGGGAGGGGGAGTGAGCGATCTCACCGAAGTACTGTCAGGACTACTGCAGATTTCTTTGTGGGCAGAAAAAGGCGTCAATGCAGGCAGGGGCCCAGTACAAAAGGCCAGCCTGCAACAGTGGGAGAAACGGTACGAGTGAGTGAGACAGGGGGACTTAATGAGCTCAACGGAGCTCTATCAGGACTGCTGCGGATTTCTTTGTGGGCAGAAAAAGGAGCCAATGCAGGCAGGAGCACAGTACAAAAGGGCAGCTTGCAGCGCCAGGACAAATAGAATGAGCACATGAGAGAGAGGGAGACTGAGCGACCTCAACAGAGCTCTGTCAGGACAGCTGCAGATTTCTTTGTGGACAGACAAAGATGCCAATGCAGCCAGGAGCCCCATACAAAAGCGCAGTCTGCAGCGCCAAGAGAAACAGAACGAGCGAGTGACAGAGCGGTAGTGACCAAGCTCAACGGAGCTCTGTTGTGACTGCTGCGGATTTCTTTGTGGGCAGAAAATGCGACAACGCAGGCAGGAGCCCAGTACAAAAGGCCAGCTTGCAGCGCTGGCAGAAACGGAATGCATGAGTGACAGAGGGGGAGTGAGCGAGCTCAATGGAGCCGTGTCGGGACTCCTTCAGATTTCTTTCTGGCTAGAAAAAGCCACCAATGCAGGCATTAGCCCAGTACAAAAGGGCAGCCTGCAGTTCCAGGAGACACAGAACGAGTGAGTGAGGGAGGGGGAGTCAGTGAGCTCAACGGAGCTCTGTTGGGACTGCTGCAGATTTCTTTGTGGGCAGAAAAAGGCAGTAATGCACGCAGGGGCATAGTACAAAAGGGCACCCTGCAGTGGCAGGAAAACCAGAATGAGTGAGTGAGCGAGCTCAGTGGAGCTGTATTGTAACTGCTGCAAGTTTCTTTGTGGGCATAAGAAGGCAACAGCCCGAGGCAGGAGCTAGATACAAGTGCGCCTGCAGCGCACGGGCAGAAACGGAATGAG
Source organism: Neoceratodus forsteri (assembly GCA_016271365.2). Lineage (NCBI taxonomy): Eukaryota > Metazoa > Chordata > Ceratodontiformes > Ceratodontidae > Neoceratodus > Neoceratodus forsteri. The sequence goes on along the minus strand of CM057449.1, from coordinate 563,504,400 downwards.
AGTGAGAGAAGGGGAGTGAGCGAGCTCAACAGAGCTTTGTCGGGACTGCTGCAGATTTCTTTGTGGGCAGAAAAAGGCACCAACAGAGGCAGCAGCCTAGTACAAAAGGGCAGCCTGCAGCGCTGGGAGAACCAGAAGGAGTGAGTGAGATGGGGGGGTGAGCGACCTCAGAGGAGCTCTGTTGGGACAGCTGTGGATTTCTTCCTTGGCAGAACAAGGTACCAATGCGCGCAGAAGCCCTGTGCAAAAGTGCAGCCTGCAGCACTGGGACAAACAGACTGAGCCAGTGATAGAGGTCCACTGAGCGAGCTCAGCAGACCAACACAATCAACATTCGGCATTGACAAAACTGTATTTTCTTTAGTGGGGGGATAAGATGGCAACCATAATGACATAAAAATGTTTTTTGTGCTGTAAGAAGCAAGTGGTGGGCAAAAAATGGTCTGGGACATGGAAGTTTTTGTATCATATCAAAATGTTAACCAAAAAACTCTACTGAGCATGCTCAGAATGGCAAAAAAATTAAAAATAATTAATTAAATCCTTGTAACTCTGGAACTGTTTAATATTTTTTCATGAAATGTTCCAAAGGCACTACCTTGGCCCAGCATACTTCTACCTTCTTCTACAAACTTACCTGAGAGTAATCTTCTATTTCATCTGCATTCCTAGCAGTAATACCATGGTGAGGTCCTGCAGTGTTTTTATCTCCTGGCAATGACTTGCAGGAGCACAACTAAATAAGATGTGTTTGTTCCTTTCCTGATGTGGAGATGACCACCTTTTTTTACTATTTATCACATCTGGTATATTGGCAGCTGTTTCCTCTAAGTAGCACAAGTTACAGAGTGAATAGAAAACTTATATTTTTGCTGTTAGAGATGCCAGTCAGTTTTAGCCCTCGCTCACATCCACTGCACACCACCATCTCACAGAAGTACTATCACTTGTGCTATTAATATTAATCTAAGCAGTTAGTTCCATAGTACAAGTACCACATATCTTCTAATTGAAGCTGCATCTTCTGTTACATTGTGTGTGCAGAGCCATGGCTTCAACTAGAGGGGGGGGGGGCTTCAATTGTACACCAGCTTCTATTCAAATCGCTCAATCAGTGTGTCACGAAGTAGCTTTCTTTCACCAGTCACAAATAGGTATCTATCATAGTGTTAACATTTCTCCCTTCCCTCCATCCCTAGTTTCCCCTGCCATGGCAGTGTGCAAACAAAATGACATGTAATGTATTAGTAGAAAAGGCTGACAGCTGAATGCTGAGAACGAGCAGGGAGAGCGAGATTAGGTGTGACCTCTTATGACCTCATGTTGGTACGTAGAACATGAGCAGAGCATGATCAGCTGAGCACAGCCAAGAGTTAGGAGCACTATGCGTTTTTGTTTTTCTTAAAAACCAAAAATGAATTTTCTTTCCTTTTTGTATTATATGCAAATTACTTCTGTGACTGATTGGGGACAGATGCAGGATGGGGGAATGAGTGCAGTGTTGGCTGAGGGACAGACAGCCCATGAGGTAAACTCAGCTGAGACTGTTCAAATTTTAACATATGCCAGTAAGATATATAATCGTGTGAGAAATACCTGTATCGGTAAAAAGAATCTTGTAAATAACTTGCTTTGCATAGTCTGCACTAATGGGTAGCAACAGCAACAGATACCAGAGAACACCAAGCCATGCAACAAACATAAAGTCACTTGTAATACAAGCCATGGCTTCTATTGGAGAGCAGTTTTTATAAAAAATAGCAAGCTGTAAATGTGGCCTATAATAGGTGGTGGCTTGTATTAGAGGGCATATTTAATTTGAAGATGCATAGTTATTGTACTAGCCCCAGGTGGCAGCTGATAAGGGAGATCCATCTTTTACATATAAAAAGCTAAATTATGTAAATGATATTTAAATTGCAGAAACTGGGAGATCCTCAGTTTTCGAAATGCCATGCCTAACGGAGTTTCTCCACTCATAAAATTGTTTGCATTAATATAAAAGACTGCAATGTTAGATTGTCAATATACTAAAATATTTAGGTGCTGCTTAGTGCCAGGCAAGAAATTTAGATTTTTACCCCGTGTTCATGATGGTAACTTGAGGCTGCTCCTGCAGCAAATAATGTTGGTACTGAAACATTCCGTGTTGAACCTGGGCAGCAGAGAGCAACTGGGGTCAGAGCAGTGTTACAGTTTAGTGCTGCGTTACTACACTGACTGGAACTAAGACTTTAGAACACCTTGTTTTCTTTCAAATAAAGATGGAAAATGTTTATTTTCTTGATGTTTTAATCACACTGACTTACTCAATCTTTACACTACAACACATACTGTAGAACAAGTGATGATGACTGATACTGGACACAGCAGGAATATGTTCTTTTCTGAACTGCAAAGCAAACAGAAAAATAATTTATCAGAAGAAAACAAGCCTCCTGGTCAATCATGCCTGCACCAGTCCTTCCTATTTCAAGGGAAATGAACAGCTACTAGTTACTTCAGTCCCCTGCTCCTTTTTAGGGCTGAAGTGGGCAGAGCCCTGCAGACCTCTTGCTTTGAGAAAAAGGACTCCAGCATTCCTTGCGAATGAACAACATGTTGGAGTGACAAAAAAGTCACCTGCTCATCTGTGGAACACTGCGCTCGCACAATTTTTATTTTATTTTTGGCAGTCCATGACCGCTGAAATACATGACTCTCCAACTCAGCACACACCACCCCACTCCCCCCCATAAATGTAACAGTGGCAGTGGGAGGTGCCCAATCCCCCGGTGAAGGAATCCTTGCCCCCCCCATTACTCTGCATGCACGGTTATTTGTTATTTTCTTTTTACTTTCCTCCCCCAACCTGACCCTCTCTTTCAGCCCCTCCCTACCTCCCTCAGAAACATAACAGTGATACTGTGGGTGCCCAATCCCCCAATGTCGTAATCAGCATCTCGGTCCTGTTTTTTTTGTTATTTGTTTTAACCTGTAACAAGAAAACCATCCATCAATGTCTTTTGCACCATTCTGACCCCCATCGGGCCCTCACACTCAGCACCCACCCCCTGAAGCCCTTACTTACCCATCGGGGGTCCAAAGCCATAATCCTTTCTGGACCACAGACACGTCTTCATTCTTCAAAGTGGGTCTGTGAACTGAAGAAACAGGTATGTCATTTAATGTACTGTATTTCAATGGGATGATGAACTTACAGGCATAATTTGATCATTTTTGCATATTTTGGGCTGGAATTTTCAGCATGCCTTCTTTTGGACCCCACCTCATGAATAATAGCACTGTCATTAGGCAAATCTGTCTCAAAAGGTGATTTTGAAGTCCCTGTGCAAAATCACCTTTTGGCAGCAGTTGAAACTTTTCTCTGCCCCTGTTCATGAGATGGAGTTGTGAGAAGGCTATGTTGAAAATTTTATGTAAAAATATTAAAAAACAACAAAGTTATGAGCCGACATTGAATTTTGTGAATGCAGCCTAGTAACTTGGTAACTGTCAATATTTTTATCCCAAATTCACAACATATTCATATTTTTTACAGCACCACATGAATGTGTCAGTAGTCATTTTTCAAATCCTGGCTGAAATTTTTTTTTTTATATCCCGAAAGGTGATTTTGTGATCGCTATGCAAAATCAGCATTTGAGCACCAGTTAACAATTTTTTCTGCCCTTGTTCATGAGGCTATGTTCAAAATTTGGTGTAAAAGTGTTAAAAAATAACAAAGTTATAAACCTACATTGAATTTTGTGAACACAGCCTCGTAACTTTGGTAATTTTCAATATTTTTAACCCTAATTGTTTTTGAAAATAGTAAACTTTATTGGTATACAAAACATAAAACAAAAGCAAATGACATACAACATTACAAAACAGATAAACTACAAAAACTGACAATACACTTGCTGAAAACAGTTTCACACACATTCATATTTGTCCCATCAACAATCTGGGATAAGGTAGGACCAAGAAAGGTAGTGATGTCCGGCCAGATGGCACTGAGGGTTGAGGCACTGGACGCCACACCTCATGCCATGCCGGCAACCTGGGTTCAGGAGTGAGCTCAGGCGTCAGGGGTCAGCAGGGGCGGGATTTGATTGAGCACCTACTGGACTGCTCTCCTCTCCCAGAGGAGGGTTCTGGGGATGTCTAGCATTCTGGCGCCCCCTGGTGGAGACTGGGGGCAAAACAGAGCATTGGGCATGCAGTTCACAGTGTGGCCCAATGCTGGCGAAGCAGCAGTGTGCCGGAAGTTGGGGCATGCACCATGCTCAGGGGTGGGGTTGAGGGCACGTAACAGGGAAAAATGCCCCACCCACCAGATAGGTGATGGCTCCTCCACTGCCACCGCCACATGCCCAACTCTGGTTCCCCATCACTGCCCCCTTCGATCTCCTCAGGGCCATTGCCCCTCCCTTCCCAGGGGGGGTCGTGATGTCCTTGAAGATGACGGGGGACACAGCGGTGGTAGAGTGGTCTGGAGAGCGGGGTATCCCGAGAGAGTTCTGGATGGGTGGGAGAGAAAAAGAGTTGGAAAAAAAAGGAAAGGTAGTGATTAGATGGTTGCTTAATCTAAATCTTGGATCAAGACCACTGAGTAAGGCCTAAGCCACATCTTGCGACCTTCTGTTTAAGGGGGGTTTATTAATCGCTGGGTACAGTAGACATTTAAAAAAAGGGTGTCAGAAATCCTGCATCTGTTCTGATATACCTTTGGCATGTGATGCATGTGGCAGATCATTTTTCCATGGGTAGAGCCTCAAGTATAGAGTTGTGCCACTTTTCGTAAGAGGGGACCAGCTCATCATCCAATGTTTGAGGATTAATTTTGTAACTGTGGCTGCAAATGAGGGAGATATGGAACCTTCTTTGCCCCAAGACTGTGTCTAGATTGAGCCCTAGGAGACAGATTTGGGGGAGCGAAGGCATTTTCCAAACCCAATATGGGGCTCATGTAGGACTCAATTTCTTCCCACAGTGGTTTGGCCTTGGGGCAATCCCATAGAATGTGCTTGAGGAAGCCTCTATCTTGTTTGCATCTAGAGCAGAGATCACTGGCAATTTTGCCCATTCTAAGGAGCCTGACCAGTGTGTAGCAGAGGTTATGGGCAGGGCCACTGGAAAATTGCGGAAAAGGTTACCCAAAATTGAGGAGCATTTTGCAAACATTGCGGTAAATTGCGGGGGTTCTACTGTAGACCCTGTGTGCCTCACAATAAATATTTTAATGTTTTCTGCAGCATACATTAGTCAGTATAACTTGCTAAATGAATACACTGACACCTGAATATGTTTAAAACATAAAGAAAAGTTTATGTTCCTAAAAGGAATACTAAACTGATAAGCTATCGTAAGCGTTGCCTATCTTTCAAAATTTAAAAACATCTGCCTCATACAGTTCTAAATAGATTCTATAAAGTGAGCCACAGCAAATCAATATTAAATAAATCCAGAATAAATATTTTTTTTGTTTCTGGCTGTAGAATAATGAAGCCTAATCAACAGCTGTTTACAGTGCTCTGCCAGCTATTCACCCACTTTGGCACAAGAAAAAATAAGCAGATAGAGTGGTGAATAATTGAGTTTTAGTAAAATGTTAGTACTGTTTAATGGTCATAATTTGTACTGTAGGTACTGTACACTATTTTTGAAATCACATATTTAAACATTACATCTGGGGGTTATTGGGGCTGGCAGTATAATCTAGGGGTAAGAGTAACAAACTGTGAATGAGCTGATGACATCTAGCAGAACTGGGTTTGATTCCTACAACCTCCACTTGCACACTGTGATTCTGAGCAAGTCACTTAACCTCCTCAGTGCTCCTGGGTTGTACCTGAAAACAGGAAGTTGTGCCAAGTGGGCTTTACGTGGTTACCAAAAAATGTAAAGAAAATACCAATATATTTTTACTGCAACATACAGTAGTGAGGGTACCCTGTAATTTACCTTTGTTTTACTCTGGCTGCAATGACTTTGCTTAGTTACAGATAAATGTTAAGATACATTTTGTGTTGTATAAGTTTTTAGACTTTTGTCAGGTTTTCTTTGTAGTCTTTGTATGTGAGCATCTAGAGGGTAGTTGCTAAGAGTAAGATCACTGTTAACAACTAGCTTATTCAAGTTTAAAATTGGCAGGGCCATCATAAATCCACAGTTGTTTGAATCAGAATTAGTCTGAATGAAAGAATGCTCACAAGGAATAACCTGCCCTACCACTTATAAAAAGGCTTCATAGTTAGCACCCCATTTAAGTAAATGGGATAATTTGCACCTTTTCTTCCATCTTTTGTATCAGTCTGTGGCAACAAAACGTTTTCTCATAGACTGCTTCATCAAAACAAATGTTATGTTTAAGTGTACTTATGCTTGGCCAGTGGATTTTGAAACCAAACAAGACAAGGATTCAAAAGAAATCAGTGTCACATAAAACCCTTGCTCTACCTTGCACTGCACTGTTTCGGCCAAACCCAAGTCTGCATGCAAAATTGTCAATGTATTTGAGAGTGTTTTATTGAAAATGTTAATACTTTTTACACAGTTCAATATAAAAACTCAAAAATTGCATGAAATTGTGGAACATGTCAGTTTTTGCGGAGAATGGTGAAAATTGAGGATACCGCAAAAAAATTGCAGGTGCAATTTTCCAGTGGCCCTGGTTATGGGTAATTTTATATTGCGTGAGCTTCAGGCCATCAAATTGGAGGTATTTACGGGTTCCCTTCCAGACTACCGAGGAGGCCCTAGGGGAATCTAGTTCACTAGATTCTGAGTTCTAGTAAGGACTTCTCATGTTGTTGGGGGGAGAGCAGTGAGTCACCAATTTTTTTGTACACAAGGGAGATTGCATGTCTCTGAGAGGCCAGCTAGTAAAGTTCATCCCAGATAGTGAAGCCATCAGCCTGCCATGGTTTAGGACCTAGGGCCAAGGCCAGCATATGCTTTAGTTGGAGAAGGGGGAACACTGTTCCTCTTGTAGGGACCAAGGCCTATTGGAGCCAATGGAGGGACATGAGAGAGTCACCCTCAAGAAGGGATCCGAGGTTATCAAGTTCTATTGAGCCCAGCCACTTTGCTGGGAGTGTTTTGTTTTGTGTCAACAAGTTAGGGTTCCTAGTGAGGGGTTGAGCTGGATCATGTCCAGTGTGAGTACCCAGTAGATTGTGGAGCTGTTTGCTGGCCAATTGGGAAAAGCCTATTGGTGTGCTTTTCAGAGATGTGGGAGTTTGTTGTAGGGTATTGTGGTGAGGTCCAGCATGTTGACCTCTGCTCTGTTGCAGTGCTCTAATTCCATAAACTTCTATTTGGGAGTATATTCCCCCTTAATCTGGAGTACTCTAGGCATTCTCCACCAGAGGAAATTGGTGGCATGAGCCATCATGTGTATAGTTTGAAGTCTGGTAACTGCAGAAAACTGTATTATAATTGGTGATTTTAATTTACCAAATATTGACAGGATTAGTCAGCAGGGAAAAGATAATACTAACAAAATATTTCTAGAGATATGTCAGATTAATGGGTTTCAACAATATGTTCAACAACCAAGAGAAAATCACATCTTGGATTTGATTATGACCAACAGGGAGCGTATGGTTGGAAAAGTTAAGGTAATTCAGCCATTAGGGAACAGTGACCATAATATGGTCATCTTCTCCCTGAAGGTAAAGCATGATAAAACAGTGAAGAAAATAAAAACACACAATTATGTCAAGGTGGATTATGAGAAAATAAAGAAAGCACTGGATGATTGGGATTGGAATGAGGAGTTACAAGACCACGATGTGAAAGAAATCTGGGTAAAAATAGATAACAAACTACAAGAATGTATAAAGAACTGTGTTCCTGAAATAGTAAAATATGATAGTAGGGGACTTGTCCCTGTGTGGTTTAATAAATCAGTATGTAGGATGGTCAAAAAAAAGAGAGGGTATACAAAAAGTACAGAACCAACCCCACCAAAGAAAGTAAGCAAAAATTCACAAAGATAGCTAGGAAATGTAAGAAAATGATAAAAAAGGCCAGAGCCAATGCAAAGTCACAACTAACGCAATGTAATAGACAATTATAAAAGTTTCTTCAGTTATGTAGGAAGCTTAAAAAAAGATAATAAACAGCTTGAAAAAAGGGAACAGGATAGTGGTTAAAGAAGACGAAATGGCAACAGCCTTTAATAATTATTTCCTAAGTGTATACAGGATACCTACCCAACACATGGATTCAAGTGGGGGGCATGTAGAAAAGCAAGAAGAGCAGCTACTAATAACTGCAACACAAATTAAGGCGAAACTGAAGAACCTAAAAACATCCAAATCTTGTGGACCGAATGGATACCATCCTTTGTTCTTGAGAGAACTGGCTGAGGAACTGGCTGGACCACTGGTGGTACTGTTTAACAGGTCACTGACAGAAAGAAAGGTTCCAGATGTGTGGAGGGTAGCTCACATCACCCAAATCTTTAAGGCGGGTGATAAACTATTGGTCCAGAATTATAGGCCAATAAGTGTGACATCTGTGATAGAAAAAATAATGGAGGGATGTATTAAGGATCTCCTGGAACAGAACCTGTACAATCTCCAGATTACAGATGTTTCCCAGCATGGCTTTGAGGCTGGTACATCCTGTACTAGTAAGCTGCTCCATTTCTTTGAAACAGTTAGTCAGGCACTGGATCAGGACCTTCCTGTGGATGTGGTCTACCTAGACTACTCCAAGGCCTTTGATACAGTGTCCCGTGATATCCTTATGGAGACAATAAAATAACTTGGGGTATATGTGTAATTAAGAACATGGATAAGTGCGTGGCTCAAGGACAGGCACAAAGGGGTACAAATAAGAGGATTTCTGTCTGAACTTGGTGACTTAACAAGCAGGGTTTCCCAGGGCTCGGTCCTGGGACCAATATTATTTCAACTGTTTGTCACATCCATGCAAGTTTCAGAATGTGTATGGCTATGCAAATTTGTGGATGGCACCAAGGTGGAGGCAGCAGTAAATACACCAACATCTATAGTTACCTTCCAGGAACAGCTGTATAAGTTGGAACATTAGGCAGAGAAACAAGCTAAACTTCAATATTGAGAAGTGTAAGGTAATGCACTTAGGTTGTAATAACAAGAAACCCAACTATAAATTAAATAATAAGCTACTAGTCAGTGCAGATACTGAAAGAGATTTGGGAGTGATAATATATGACACCTTAACCTTTGATAAACATAGTACTGGTGTGGTAAAAAGAGCAAACAAGTCAATGGGGAATATTATAAGGAATATCTACAGTAGCAGTGAGAAGGTCCTAGTGCCCCTGTATAAATCTTTGATTAGGCCAGTTCTTGAATATGGGAGGCCTTTCAGTACTCCACAAAGTATAGGCAGCTGCAAGCGTGCAGAAAAATTACAGTGCAGATTTACAAAGAAGATAGCCATAGTAAAGAAGAGTGGCTACCAAGATAGACTCTCAAGATTAGGCCTGTATTCAATGTCTTATCGAAGTTTAAGGGGAGATTTGTGTTTTGCATATACTTGTTTCCAAAATAAAAACCTTTGGGAATGTGCAGGACTAAGAATAAAGAAAGGGCTGGATAGGGCAACCAGGCTCCATGCCCATCAGTTACAAGGGGGAAACTATAAAACACAAAGGAGAGGAAGATGGTACAACCAGAGAGTGGTTAATGAGTGGAACTTGTTGCCACCGGTGGTGGTGGGAGCTGGCAGCATGGCAGCATTTAAAAGGTTGCTCGACCAGCATATACATAATAGGAAATGGGATTATGTCCACTGAAAGGTGGCATGTCCATTTACAGCCTTGAGGATGACTGGACTTGTAAACAAAACTATGAAACTCCTTAGGAGATTTGAGTTTGTGATATGCCCTGCCTGGGTGCTTTCTGTTCCAGAGGAAGTATGAGAGGGTGGATTTTAGCTTGGTGAACCAAGTGGTAGGGAGCATGCCATTTGCCATTGTGAGGGCATAAAACAATCTAGGGAGGATGTTCATTTTAATGATATTGACTTGTGCCCAGAGGGTAGAGGGGCGCAGTGACCTGCGGCTTAAGTCCTGTATGATGCGGGAGCGGATGGAGAATAGGTTTTGTGTGAGCATGGTGTTGTGGGATTGGGAAATGTAGATGCCTAGGTATTTCATGGAGGAGGGGCACCAGGTGCCCACCCAAAGAGTTGTTTGAGATCTATATGTGAGTCCATTGAGTGGCATAATATTGGTTTTGCTAAGGTTAAGTTTGTATCCCGAGACGCGTCCAAACTCTCATAAGATTTTGATGGTGGGGAAGGGGTATTGAGTGGTCTGGGTTATCAACGTGTAGCAACACATCATCTGCATAGGTGGATACTTTATACCTTTGTTCCCCTACTTTGATTCCCAGAATCCGCTTCTCCTCCATTTTTCTTGTGAGAGGCTCTATATATAGACTGAATAGGAAGGGTGAGAAAGGGCAGCCTTTCCTGGTGCCTTTGTGCTACTCGAATGGGTGGGAGAGGAGGCCGTTGCAGAAGATTCTGGCTGTGGGGTTGGAGTACAGTAGTTTGACCCAGCCTGTGAAGGCTTGGGGAAAGTTCAACTCACATAGGGTTTCAAAGAGAAAAAGCCATGCCACCCTGTTGAATGCTTTCTCTGCACCTAGAAATAGCAAAGCCGCTGGGGTAGGGGAGTCTTTAGCCATGGCTGGGATGTGTGCCAGCTTATGGGTTTGGTCAGATGCCAGTCGTTCCTGCATGAATCCCACCTGTTGGGGGTGATTAGGGGAGCCCAGGTAGAGTTTAGTCTGGATGCTAGTATTTTGGCTGGGATCTTTATATCAGTATTAAGGATGGGGATCAGCCTGCAGCTGTCCATTTGAGTCAGGTCCTTGTTGGGTTTTGTGATTAAGGTAATGCGGGCTTCCTGCAAAAATGGGTCGAGCTCTGTGGTGTCATGTGCTTCATTAAAAAGAAGCACTATGGGCCAGTGAGGTGTGGTGCTTGGGCTTTGAAAAAGTTGGAGGAGGAGCTGGCAGGGCTGGGGGTCTTGTCAAGAGGTAGGGTGGAGATGGCTTTCTGGATTGCCTCCTCTGTTATGGGGGATCCCATGCTGCTTAGGGTGGATGCATTTAGTTTGGGGAGGTGGGCCTTCTGGAGAAACTGCTTGATGTCTACAGTGGAGGTCGGCATCTCTTTTGAGTACAGTTAGCTTAGAACTTGCTAAATGCTGCCACAATATCCCTGGGGCTGGTCATCATCTGTCCCAATTTGGAGAAGATTAGTAGGATAGTTCTATGCGTCTTCTGTAATTTAAGTCTGAGGGCCAGCAACTTTCCGGCCTTCTACCCTTCATACACATAATTAGTTTTGGCTCTAAATATAGCAAATTCAGCTTGCTGTCTTAGGAGTTCCCCATATTTAGTCCTGGCCAAGCTGAGTTGTGGGTAAGTAGCACCCGCATCCTCCCCAGAGACCCTCCTCTCCAATTTGCTGATGGTGTGCAGTAGGACCACACATTCTACCTTCCACTTTCTCTTTCTAGTGGAGGCCTGGCAGATTAGTTCTCCTCTTTGGGTGCACCTGAAGGCCCCCATAGAGATGTTGGTGTGTTGAAACCGAGTCTGTGTTGATCTCAAAGAAAGACTGGACCTGTTCTTTAATTTTTGAGAGACACTTGGGGTCTTTGAGAAGGTTGTTACTGATTCGCCAAATCTTGTCCCTTTGGGCAAAATCTGGAGGGAGGAAGTTTAGGGAAACCAGGAGTGGTCCAAAATGATCCTTGGATTAATCTAATCTCACAAGTAGAGGTGAATTTGATGATGGGCTGGTTAATTAAAAAGAAGTCCAGTCTTGAGCAAGTGTTATGGGCTACCAACCAGAAAGTATAGTCATGATTGGATGAATGCAGCGCTCTCCAAATGTCCACCACCTCCAATGAGTCCTGCATCTCCCTAAAAGTCCTCTGTTTGGATGTAAGGCCCACTCTTATAGTTTTGGATTTGTCCAAACTGTTATCAGGAACCAGGTACCAGTCTCCAGCCATTAAGATAGGGAGGGTGGGCATAGCGGACAAGATGGACAGGAGGTTCATGAAGAATGAAGGCTCTTGAACGTTGGTACTATATAATGACACAAGGACTATCTCCTGCTGTCCAAGCTTGCCTCTGACCAAAAGGTACCTACCTGCTGGGTCCTCATGCTGCTCAATAGTCTGGAATGGGATGTGTCTGTGAATAAGTATTGCCACCCCCTGCTTTTTTCTGGCTTTCCCCTGCTGCGAACATTTGTCCCACCCATTCCCTGCTCTATAGCAATGTCTGTGAGGACATAGTATATGTCTCTTGGAGAAATGCTATGTTGGCTCCCAGGGATGGTGTCTGAGGATCTGGTACTTTTTTTGTTTAATTGTTGCCCCTTTTATATTCCATGAAATGCTTCTGTACTAATTAGCCGTGCCCTTCTCCTGTAGTTGGATGGAGTTGTGAGCGTAGAGCATGCGGGTACCCTGAGTGGGTCCCCCCACTGTGCCTGGTGATCCAGGGACTGAAATTTTGAATTAACAGCCAGGGTGGGATAGGTAACTGGGGGTCACAAGTCCTCAATCTGACCCCCTCTGAATCAATGCACAGCACACAATCAATGAACCAGTGCAGACATTTAGTAGCAAAAAAAAACTTAAGATCATGCATAAATTGCTATCTACTCCTACAAATATAATGACTATATATGTACAGGTAGGTAGAAGCCAGAATGAAAGGGTGTGGTGGTGAGTCCCATTCAGGCCTGCACTCCCGGTCCCTGTGGACCAGTGCTTGTGCAGGTGGGGATAGGAGTCTATTGCAAAAGGTCTGTGAGGTGTCTGCAAGAACTCCATACTGCTCTGTTCATGGAACCCTACTGGACCTTAAAGTGGTACATTTAAACTGTTCTCTGAAAGCTAGGGGGTTCTATCAATGACCCCATAGTAGTGAGTGGTGAGGAGAATGTGTGGTTGGGAAGAGGGGGTTGGGGACCTGGGGTCATACCCAGGGGCCTGGATATTCCCATCTCCATACCCTCCTCCTGGTGGTAGGGATGGGCTCTCTGGCCATAAAACCTGTATGATTGTACATGCACTTACTCCCTCCTCATGTCAAATCTTTTTTGGAGTGGACTGAAAAATCTAGGTCTAGCAGCCCCCAGTTTCCAGTCCCCAGGGCTTGGTCACCAGGATGTGTGCCATTTTATGGTTCGCCTCCCTGTATCCAGGGCCATGGTGTTTAGCCTGCACAAGGGCAGTTGAGAGAGGAGGTGAGCCACTTGTTACTGCTGGTAGAGGAGTATTACATCAGATTGCAGGTTGTTAGGGCTGCCCTCTCCACCTGCCCTGAGGGCTGGTATTTGTATACAAGTCTCCTTCAGCTGTGGGTAATCTCAGGGGAAAGGTCAGGTGGCTTATAAGTCACCTAGAGGATCTAGCTTTGGGCTTTAAGGTGGCATTCCATTAACTGCTACACAATCAGTATTATCACTGTGTTTTGGCATACCATACAGTTGTGATACCTGCCAATTGTCTCTGAATGGAGCTATCCAGTTTGTAAAATCAGCAACCTGAGAAAATTTGTCAGTTTCAGTAGGTGAGAGAAAAAGGAAAAACATTTTTTTTTGTGTGTGATCTATTTTTCTGCCCCCATGTTTGCTGGTCCACCACTCCTTCGGGCTCTACCAAGTTCCCCACAGCGCCTACTGTCCTTACCCAGCCCTCCTCTGATCCCCATATTGCAGCCGACCCCCGGGATATCCCAGGTATCCCTTCACCGGGTGGGTCCCCCTTTTCCGAGGGGAAAGACACTGGGGGGAGAGGCATGACCCCAGCACATACTTCTAGGGTCCAGGGATGCTGCAGCGGAACAGGAGGCCCTGGGAAGGCACTGGAGGCCCTCAGGAAACAGAGAGCCATCATCTGGTGGCCAGCGAGTGATTTTTCCTGGCTTTCTTAAGGAGCGTGATGTCCGGACGTCAAGGCAAGAGCCAATGTCTGTCATGCACCACCCCAAGGATCCTGACATGTTGCTCTACCCCTGGCCTCCACCAGTGGTCACTTCAACACTGGGTCACAGCCCCTTCCCTCCCTGAAGACAGCAAGCAGTCATGGGACGCTCAAGCTGCCTCCCCCCGGCTGGTCCTCCAGTGACCTGAGCTCGATCCCGAACCCGGGTCACTGGTGTCACAAGTGGAAATCCAACCAGTGCACTGACAGGCCGGCGGAAAAACATTTTAAAGTTTAGTTGCTTCGGAGCTTTGCTGCTGTTTGCTGCTACATCCAGGGGCCTGATCCCTTCGTTCCTTTTGAAGAAGAAGAGAGACAGCCCAGTGGGTGTGTGTGGAAGGCAATCTGAAGCTCTTATGTGATCTTCTCTGGCCAGTGTCTAAGGTGAAGTGGCTGCCTTGCTAATGACAGTTACCAACAGTTTAACAGCATGCTATGGTTGCTCCACCAGATGACAGCGGTATTGTAAAAGAGAAGCTGCCAATTTCTCTGCAGGGATGAGGCTGAGGAGCGTACGTGGGTCAGGGTAGATGGATAGGTGTGGCTTTGTTCCAGGGCTGCTGCATAGAGGTGCTGCATTCCATTGCAACTGAGGCTACTCATCCCTCAATGGGCTAGCTGAGGGGGTATAAAGAGCTGAACCTGGAGCAGCTGTGCGAAAAGTTTTTCCATTGTGTGAGTAGTTGCTAGGAGACACTTGTGCCTCCCTTCGCTCTGAGGACTGATCGTCAGCTGCTCCTTTTCTGGAGCAGGTCAGGGTGGACTGAACATCTGCAAAGTTGGCTTCAGTAAGGGTGAGGATGTTTAAACTGTATATTGGAGGGAGGGAGGGTAAAAAATCAATCAGAGGGAGCACATTTGTGATGGTTAAGGAGTAGTATTTAAAGCATAGGACATGAGGCAACATCATCATATGATTCTCATCCCTGTCAAAGTGGCTCTTGATTTATAGCCTGTCCCTGGACAAAGACCTTGGGCATACTGACAGGAATGGTCAGCTTGTTTTGGAGAAGAAAGGTCATAAAATATCATGACCATCGCCATTAGCCTTGCTAGTGGATCAGCAAGTGGAAAAAATGAGTGGGGGGAGGTGAGGTACGGAGGTCCCAAATCCATACAGTACTGACATCCAAGTTGATAGAAGCTGAGTAAATCCTTTCCCCTCCTTCCCTCCTCAAACCTTGACATTTAAGGCAGCCTGAGAGTTTGTGTTGGGAGGCATATAAGGAGGACTGGCTGTATAATAGGGCAAGGGGCAGGGAAGAACCTGTATACTATCAGGTGCATCAAATTGTTCATGAAGGGACTCATCCCTCCCATAAGATTATATGGTGTGGGTGCTTTGTCATTTGTGAGCAGTGTTTTGGTGTATGCCAGGGAAATAAAGGCATCAGTACTCACCCTGACCACTCAATCCATTAAATCTTGCCCAGTGATCCTCCGTGATTATTCTGGGCTGGAGGGAATAGTCTGGGTAGGATCTTTTATTTATTTATTTAGCTTTTGTTGACCAGGTAAGTGCACTAGACAAATCCTGCCTATTTTCAGGCACGACCCGGGGGAGGGGGATACAGATCAATGCCAACTGACGTTGAACCAGATTAAGCTGTTGGTGGTATTTTTATTGATGAGCTCTTCATGGGCTGTCTCAACATTAGGGAATTCCTTGTCTCCCATGGGAGTGATGGCTATCAGAAGGTCAGGGTGAAGCATTCTGTAGGGGATTCGTGCCTGATGCAAAACTTTTTTAATGTCTTGGTATGCTTTCTGCCTATCTCTTACCACCTGGGTCACATCACTGTAGGTGTGTGTTCTCTGTCCATTCAATTGCAGTGGTCCCTTTTTTCTCACTTGTGCTTGGATGAAAGCCTTGCCCTGAAGGCTTCGGCAATGGGCGATGACCACTCAGGGCTTGTCTCTATGGAGGGCTGGGAAACAGAGCAATCTATGGGCAAAGTCCAGCATGTAGTTGGAGCCAGCTTCTGGTGGCCCGGCAACCTCCAGCAGCAATTTTTATATGAAGGTGACCAGGCCTGAGCACTCCGATCACTCTAGGACCCCCACTAACACAAGGTTGCTTCTTCTTAGTTTGCTTTTCTGATCCTCCAGCCAGACCTCTATATTGGCCATTTTTTTCTTTGTCTCTGCCAGCTCCTTACGCTCTCTGGTTCGGTGGTCTTCCACAGAGCTTACCCGCGCTTCCATGTCAGAAACCCACACTGAAAGTTGTTCAATGGCAGGCTTAAAAGTTCTAAAATCTGTGGCCAGGTCGTTCATTGAGAGTTTCATAGTGGCTAGCTCGGCAAAGAAGAGGTCCATTTTTTCAGTTATCAAATCTGTGACAGATGTCGGCTGGAGTGGGCTTTACAGTGAGTCCTGTTTCAATCTCTTAGAGGGCAGCCCAGATGTGTGTGCTGGCAGTGGTACAAATATATCCATTTGCTGGGATTCTGAGGGATCCATTGGCTCCGATCTCTCCTGATTTTGTTTCAGAAGAGCTGTAGCGAACAAAAAAAATGTGCTTGAAAAGCCAAAATTAAAACTTGACTGTTTAAATTGACATGTTTAAAAGGTCGCAGAGCTGCGAAGCAAGCTGCAGCTCAAGCTGTGCACATCACGTGACTCCTCTATTTTTACTTCAGATTTACAACATAGCCATATCTTTCAAGCACCTCATGAATGTGGTAGCTGTCATTTTTCAAATCCTGGCCAAAATGTTTTCTTACATCCCAAAAGGTGATTTCACTGTCCCTGCGCAAAATCGCCTTTCAGGCAGGACTTGAAAATTTTCTCTGCCCTTATTCATGAGGTGGGTCATAAGAAGGCTATATTTGAAATCAGCTGTAAAAATACCAACATTCAACAAAGTTATGAGCCTACATTGACTTTTGCAAACGCAGGCTTGAACGTTTGGTAATATTCAATATTTTTACACCAAATTTTCAACATCACCATTTCTTTGCAGCACCTCATGAATGTGACAGCTGTCAGTTTTCAACTCCTGCTAAAAATGTGTTTTAGCATCTCAGAAGTTGATTTCACAGTCCCTACGCAAAATCACCTGTAAGCTAGGAGGTCTCTACCTGTCTTCATGAGGCAGGGTCATAACAAGACTATGTTGAAAATTTAGTGGAAAAATATTAAGAAACAAATTTACAATATTTTTACCCCAAATTCCTCAGCTGCAGCCCTCAGCCAGAACTTATTTCTTGGTGCTGTCATTACCAGGCCCTCATATACAGTATGTCCGACACATGCTTGAATCCTCTCATTGATTTTGTAGAAACCACCTCTTTGGGCAACTCATTCCATTACTCCACCACCATTGCCATGAAAAAATATTTCGTAGTAAATCTCTTATATATGCCCCACCCATCAGTACCTTGGAGTTATGCCTGGTACATGTGTTTCTGCTCAGTTTGAATAATTCTCCACTATCTACACTGTACTTGGTGCACCCCCATTTAGGTATTTGTACAGAATGATTTGATCATTTCCCTACTTTGTCTTATGGTCTCCAGCATGTACATGTTTAAATCTGCCAACGTCTTTCTAAGTTCTTTCCTGTTGACCCTGGATCATCGTTGTTACCCACCAATTTACTGCCTCCATTGTGTCCTTGACCTTTTTTAAATGTAGTTTAAAAAACTGTACATTGTATTTCAGGTGAGGATAAGCCAGCAACCTATACAGTGTTAGCCACACCTCCTTTCTCCTGCTGCCAGTCCCCCTCCCTCTGTCCCCAACATCCTATTTAGAAACATAGAAATTGTCAGCAGATAAGGGCTGCTAGGCCCATCCAGTCTGTCTGTAAGCCCTACACTAGTTTGTGGCCTCTGATCCTACCTGGTCATTGGCATTTCGTCCCTTCTTCCCACCTCTAAAGTTCCCTTATGTCTGTCCCAGGCATGTTTAAATCTTTCCATCATGCTCACTTTCATCACCTCCTGTGGCAGACCATTCCATGCATCCACCAACTTCTCCGTGAAGAAATATTCCGCACATTTATCTTCAACCTGCCCCCCTTCAACCTCATATCATGCCCCTCATTCTTGTACTCCTCCTATATCTGAAGATGTCACCCCTCTGTACCTTGTTTATGCCCTTATATGTATTTGCCCTTTGTACTACTCTACTGCATTGTGCAGTTGTCTTCAGACTGTCCAAACTTGTCCCCCCAAGTTCTTTTCTTCAGTAATGTTTTCCACTACTAGCACCCCCATTCTATATTCAGTTTTTGGATTTGTGCCCCTGTATGTGCATCACCTTGCTTTTTCTGACATTAAATATTGACTGCCGAATTTTTAACCACTTCTCTTATCTACCCAGGTCATCTTTCATTATTCTGACATCCTCATCACTCTCCACCCAGCCATGTATAATTTGTGAAGAGGCATATTTTGCCATGTACCCATACTGCCTTTGTCAACCAATCAAAGAAATTCATGAGCTCTGGTCTAACTCAACATCGCCCCCCCCCCCAACTGTGATCCCATCTTTCTTCTGTTCTGCAGCTAAGTTTCATTCAGGAAGCTTACTAACCACTCCCTTATGGTCTCTACCACCTTACCTACAATAGATGTTAGGCTGACAAGACAGTAGTCCCCTGGCATCTTCCTTTTCTCGCTGTTGCTCAGGGGAACTACATTTGCCATTTTTAAGTCCCTCCTGGGTACTAGTTCTGTCTCCAAATGAGCTAGTGAATAGATCAGCTAGCTGCTCATTTAGGACCTTCCTCATTTCCTTAGGCACCCAAGGATTGAGCCCACTTGGGCCTATAGCATTATGCCTTTTTAGTATGCTTAAGCCCTCTAACACCTTTTCACTTAAATGGTATCCACAGTCAACCTCCCCAACCCTGATGGCACAGTCAGGCAACAGCCCACTTTCTTCCACTGTGAACACCAAACAGAAATCCCTGCTCAGGAAAGGATGTCTGTCCTTCCTTTATTATCCTTTTCACACCCCTCTTCCTCCTTCAGTTTCACAAATTTTCCCTTGTCTTCCTATCTTCCCATATGTACCTAAAGGAGTTCTTGTTCCCCTTCTTCATACTACCCATTATTCTCAACTCTGTGTCAGCCTTAGTTTTCCTCGTGACCATGTTGGCCTGTTTCATCATGCTGTGAAAATCCATCCTGTCACCCTCTGCTATTTTAGTTTCGTATTTTTTAAATGCTTTCTTCCTAGCCCTTTCAGATGTCTCCACTTCCCTTGTAAACCTCTGTAGTGTATTATCCCTCTTGCTTTTGCCTGTTACTCTTACAGTGATTTTAGAGTTTGTTAATCCATTTTGTATCACTTGCCACTTTTCGTTCACCCTCTCTGCCTTTCTTACACCCTTGAGTTTCCACTATAACAGCTCCCTCATCCTACCAAAATCCACCTTCCTAAAACCCAGTACCTTAGTCTGGTAATGATTACTGTTTGCATTATGTTTTATATCAAACCAAACTGTATGATGGTCACTGGTTCCTAGTAGGTCCAGCACCATGATATTCCCAGCACTGTCCCTATTACTTAGTACTAAGTTGAGCATGGCTGCCTCCACAGTAGGTTCCTTTACCTTTTCTACAAAGAATATTTCTTGAAAGACTTCCACCAACTGTGTTTCCTTGCACTTGCTACTACTGAGATCCTCCACTCCATATTGGGCATTTTGAAGCCTCCCATTAGCAACACCTCTCCTTACCTTGTTGCCCTCTTCATATGCTCCCCCAATTTCCCATCTGCATCTTACTTTCGAGATGGCTGTCTATATACCACCCCATCCTAATATTTCTAGTCCATTCTGTTACCACCTACACCCATACTGTTTCCATATGCCTGCTATTCCCTGGGTCTTTGATCTCAGAAGGTATTATAACCTCCCTTATATGTTATGCCACCCAACACCCTTTTCTTCCCTTCCTGTCCCTCCAGAACACAGCATATTCTGCTTTGATCAAGTTCTAGTCATGGTTCTGGGTTGTCCATATCAACAGCAAGTCCATGCAGGCCTCAGCCACCACTATTTCATGCTCAGTGATCTTGTTCCTCAAGCTCCTGCTGTTTGTACACTTAGCCAACCCATTTTTCATCCCCCCATTCCTCCTGATGAGCCATGCCCTGTCTTTCACTCCTCCAGCCTCCAGCTTTGCATTTTGAGAAGATTGGATTGATGAGGCGTATGCAATTCAAGTTGCAGAATAAGCATTGAAGGGTTTTCATCAGCAGTAATCGTAATGTACCAGGAACAGAGTATCTCAAAAATGAGAAAATTGAAAGATTTTGGCATAATGCATGAAGTATCTTACTAAAACCACCACAAGCTAAAATGTTATGACCTGTCAAGAAATGAAAGATCATATTCTGGACAATTATACTGCACTCACCTGCATTGTAATGGGTATGTGAATAAAATTGCTTCGTTCTACAAGGCTATTATTTCCTCATCTGTCACAAGCACCAAAAATCCATGAAAGCAATCATTTTAAGGGAACAAGTTTTCTACTGAAGACTAATTTATGATTTCTTCAAGTACAGGTATATGACTCTAAAATGAAGACATTAAGGACAGCAACTGGCTTTTTGACTCCAGTAGCAAAGCATTTGTCCAAGGGCACCAGACATTAGAATTCAGATGACTCCACACTGAACACTTTATCATGTTACTTTCATGTCATCAATATCAGACACTTCAGTGCAGAATTAAATACATTCTGCCAACATCAACTAAGCAAACTAGTTTCAGTTGATGGACTGATAAGCTGTAGCATTCCAAAAAATGGACTTCTCTGATTCTTAAACTAGCAGTTAGTATGGTGGCTAAATGTATTCTAAAGCAATACAGCCACTGTCATCTGCCCTTTAAGGACCTTTTCCTTTCCCATGTACTGAAGATAGCTTACATGCTGATACATAGGGCAATGGGCAGCATACTGGAAGCACTAGAAACCCACCCCTAAAGGCAGTTTGATGCTGTTAAAGTAGTTAGTGTGTCTGGCAGTAGGTACAGTATATTCAAACAGTCAGTGGAACATTTGAAAGTGTAAACAGAGGTTGAATATGCCCCCTGTCAGAACATTAGAAATTGTAGTGCTAACACTAGTTCTCTCACAAAACATGACCATACTCACAAATGACCTGACAGGACATACAGAAACAGAAAATTATAGCAGAAACAGAAAAGACCAGTGGTCTATTCAGTCTGCCCGTAATAACCTATACTACCCCAAAGCACATTATCTATATGTTTTTTTTTTGCCCGTGCTTCCCGCTCCCATGTTCTCAGCCTAGTTGCTTCCACCTCAAATAACTATTAGTCCCTTAACTCGGTCCCAGCTGTGCTTTAAACCATTAATTGTGAGTCTCCTAATGAAAGCAAGCTGGGTATACCACAAGTTTATTTACATGTTTTACAGAACAAAACACCTGATTCTGAGTCGCTAATAGGTTTGTATTGTACCTTACCAAGAACTAAAGGTAGAACTAGTGACACCACTGACTACCCTCTTTAACAAATCATGGGAGGATGGGGTGGTACCCGAGGACTGGAGGAGGGCAGATGTGATTCTCCTTCACAAAAGTGGGAGCAAGGCAGAAGCAGAAAACTACAGACCTGTTAGTTTAACCTCAGTGGTAGGGAAAATTATGGAATCACTTCTGAAGGAAAGAATTGTCGAGTATCTAGAGGCCAGAGGGGCACAGGACCCAAGGCAGCATGGATTACGCGGCGGAAGGTCATGCCAGACAAATCTGATAGATTTCTTTGACTGGGTGACCAAAGTAGTAGATCAGGGAGGGGCTGTGTACATGGCCTACCTAGACTTTAGCAAGGCATTTGACACAGTCCCACACAAAAGATTAATAGACAAGTTAGCCAGCTTGGGAGTGGGTCCCAAGATGACAGACTGGGTAAAGAATTGGCTGGAGAATAGGACACAGAGAGTAATAGTAAATGGAGTCCACTCTGAAGAAAGGGGGGTTACTAGTGGGGTACCGCAGGGTTCAGCATTAGGACCGGTCCTCTTCAATGTCTTTATAAGCGACATTACAGAGGGACTGGAAGGAAAAGTATGTCTCTTTGCAGATGACACAAAGATCTGCAACAGAGTTGATGCACAAGGTAGGGTAGAAAGGATGAGAAGGGACTTGGCAAGGTTAGAGGAATGGTCAAATGTATGGCAGCTTAGATTCAATGCTAAGAAGTGCAAGGTAATGCACCTGGGAAATAAAAACCCAGGGGAAGAGTGCACAATGGGGGGGTGAGATACTAACAACAACAAAATGGAAAGGGACCTGGGGGTAGTCATATCAGATGACCTAAAGTTGGGCAAGCAATGTGAGAGGGCAGCAAGGAGGGTGGGGGATACTGGGATGCATAGGAGAGGCATCACCAGTAGAAAAACAGGAAGTTATTATCCTCTGTACAGACAGCTGGTCAGACCCCATCTGGAGTACTGTGTGCAGTTCTGGAGACCCAATCTCCGCAAAGACATAGACAGGATGGAAGCTGTCCAGAGGAGGGCAACTCTTTTGGTGCAGGGTCTGCACCGGAAGACATATGAAGATAGACTTAAGGAGCTTAATATGTATAGCCTCGAGGAAAGGAGGGAGAGGGGGGACATGATAGAAACTTTCAAGTACCTCAAGGGAATCAACAAAGTCCAAGAAGGTAGCATCTTTCAAAAAAGAGGTGTGCAAGAACAAGGGGCACAATTTGAAGATTGAGGGGCGGCTCAGAGGTAATTTAAGGAAGTATTTTTCCACAGAGAGGTTGTGGATGCATGGAACAGCCTTCGGAGGAGGTTGTGGAGTCAAAAACAGTGGTGGAATTCAAGCATGCATGGGACAGTCATAAGGCAATTCTAGGGGGTTGGGGTAGGAAGAAGTAGGCTGCTGGTTAACTAGGATCTGCAGCTTATCCATTAGGTAGGAAAATGGGCAGACTGGGTGGGCCAAGCGGTCCTTATCTGTCGTCAAATTCTATGTTTCTATGTTTGTATTGTACCTTACCACCAAATGCACATTGGAAAGCATTATGCAAATGATCCCACTCTGTTTTCAACTCCTAAAATTGTCATTACCATATTTATTTATGTATATATGTATGTATGTATCTTTTTCCTTCTTGACCGCAGTTTGTAGCTACTGTATGCATAAGAGCATTATCCCTTTCACAGTGTAAGAAGGCTGTATGCTGTATAATACAATTGATACAACAATGCAGATGTATGAAGTACCAGCACTGCAGGTACAGTATATGGACTTCTTGTGGTGATATTGCACAACCATTGTATTGTATTTGTATATTACATTTTATGCCCTGGAATACTTTAGCTATCCAAAGTGGCTACATATTTATGAGCATCTGCAAGGTATTCTAAAACACATCATGGTACTGTATTTTCAAGAAATCTTTTCAGATCAGAATAAACATTTTAAAAAGTATTGCATTAAAGTTCACTTATCAGCCAGCCCGGTGGTGTGGAGAGCTGCAGCATATGTGCCTTACCTCCTGCCATGCCGGTGACCTGTGTTTGTGGTGTGAGCGGGCTGCTGGGGGTTGGCCAGGGAGGGAGAGGATTGAGCATCCGGAGGACAGTTCTCCTCTCCTGGGGAGGGGTATGGATGGAGTACGCTGCTTGTCTGGCCCCTAGCGGTGGCTGGGGGCCAGTACAATGGACCCACAGAAGTAGGGGGGTGGATGCGGGGCAGACATCTGGCATACAGTGTGTGCGGCTTGGCCATTGGCGTCATTGCACGCCACCACATCACACTCAGGGATGGGAAGAAAAAGGATGGAAAAATCCTGACCTGTAAGATGATGCTGGCCCCTTGCAGGGACTACACCTGTCTAACTGGCACCTCATGAAAGCCAGAGGTGAGTCCGGTAGATGCCGGGGTGATGGGGCTGGGGGGGGCAGTCAGGAAGGAGACAGAAAGAAAGCAGCAAAATAAATAAATAAAACTCACTTATCATCACTTTATATTACTGACAGTTTAGCAAATTTCTGAGGCAGTATACTCTAGGGTATGAACATCAGCTTGGGAACTGGGAGATAACTGGGTAACCCCACTAGATCCATCATGCTGCCAGTGTGGCCTTTCACAACACACCTAACCTACCTTACCTGCAGACTAGCCAGCTACTGAAATAGACAGAAGCAGGATCCACTAAAAATGAAATGTTGCATCTCAGGCTCAATGGGGCAATCCTGGATTGATATATTGTGAAATTAAAAGCTAAAGGAAAAGAAAATAATTGAAACATTTGTGCTTTTGATTATGTACTTTATTCCTCCCAAACTGCTTACTTTTACTGCTTGAGCACACGTTGATTTCATACTCCAGTTCTTAGTACTTTTATAGAGCACAGACTGCTTGCTAGGGTTGGGCAGCCATTTATACATAATGAAGAATGCTTTCAGTATTCCTTAAAGCTGTTTGTCAGTTTCTGGCAAAACACTGACAGCTGGCATCAGCAGGACTCGAATCCCATAACAATGCAAAATAATTTGAATTTCTTAACATCCCACTCATTTTTACAAGACATTTCCTTGAAATCTGGCATTTCACCACTCATATATCATCTGTTCCCTTTGCTTTTCTTGTGCAGTAGTCATAAACATTTGCTTATGACATTTGAATCCTTTTTGTGTCAACAGGTGCGATGTCATAAGCAAAGACTTATGGATACATTGCCTGAGTAGTCTGTGAACAGATGATGTTGAAAATTAAAATTTCTTGTTTTAATAAAATGCCCACAATAATTAAACATTAAAGGTCTTGAAATATCTGATTTTTTTTTAATTTGTGTTATTGAGATCCACTTGTGCCAACTGTGAATACTTTACTGGAGATATGAAAATCTCTTTAACTTACCAAATGCTGACAGATACCTAGTTTCCTGGAACTTCTATTTCAATCCATTTCAAGTAAAGAAAGCAACAGAAAGGTTTCAATGGCCTATGCAATCAGTATAGTGTTGTGCTTGTGCAACTGTGTTACCTTGCTTTGGCCATTCACACTCTCTATTCCATGAGGAATTACCACCCTGTAGGTATACCAAAGGCAAAGAACCCTCAAAGAGGGTTCCACCCCTATAGGTGCTGTGGGAAGGTTCACTTGACTAAAGGAACCATAGGAAGAATCCATCTGTAGCTGAGCTGACCTCCAGAGTATAATGACGCATTGTACAAAAGTAGTTGGGTAGAGACCAGCAGCAATTAGGAATAGCTTCGGGAGCAGCTAAGCTGAACAATGGAACAAGCATAGTAATTGTAGGGAGAGACAATGCACTGAAAACAACAGCAATAATTGCATGGTACAATTATGAACATATGAACATATGAATGTGCCAGCAGAAACAGACCACCCGGTCTATCTACATCTGCTCGAGTGTGCAGCTAGCACCCCTAGTTTGCAGCTGCCCCCCCTTTGTCATCCAACTGCTGCACCCCACCTCCCCCACCCTCACTCTCCCTGCTCCCTGTCCCATGCCCTTTTAAAGCTGTTCACAGAATTACATGATACCACCCATTCTGGTAGTGCATTCCATTTTGCTACCACCCTCTCTGTGAAATAGTGTTTCCTCATTTCCCTACTAAATCTTTCCCCCTCTGTTCTTAGCCCATGCCCCCTGGTGTCCCTTCCCCTCCTTAGCTTGAAGACCCCATTATCCCCCATTTATATTAATTCCATTCAGAGAATTGAATGTCTCTATCATGTCCCCCCTGTACCTTCTGTCCTCCAGGGTGTACATATTCAGGTCTCCCAGCCTGCTCTCATAGTCCCTCCCCTCCATTCCACAGATCATCTTTGTTGCCCTCCTCTGCACCTCCTCCAGTAGCCTGATATCACGTTTCAGGTATAACCTCCAAAACTGCACACAATACTCCAAATTCAGCCTTACCAGTGACTGTAGAGGGGTAAGATCACTTCTCTTCACCTGGATGAAAACCTCCTCACTATGTACCCCAGCATTTTGTTCACTTTTGCAGCTGCTCTCCTGCACTGGGCAGTATTGTTCATGGTCCCTGTTGCCATTACTTCTAGATCCTTCTCCTCCTCAGTGATCCCCAGCTTAACCCCTCAGACAGTATTCTCTCCTTGGGTTCTTCACCCCGAAGTGCATAACCTTACACTTCTTTGCATTGAACCCCAGCTGCCACCTCTCTGACCAATCCTCTAGCTTGCTTAGGTCCACCTGCAGTTGCCTCCATCCCTCCTCTCCATCCACCACTGCTACCATTTTGGTGTTGTCTGCGAACAGACTTATCTTGCTCACCACCCTGTGCACAATGTCTTATATGAAGTGCCTAAATAATACTGATCCCAGCACAGAGCCCTGTGGCACCCCACTCATCACTGGCTTTGGAGTTGAGAGCTCCCCTCCCACCACCACCTGTTGCAGCCTCCCACTCAACCAGCTTGTAATCCAGTTTGTCATTTTTGCCCCTACCCCTACACCAGTTAGCTTCCACCCAAGCAGCCCATGAAGCACCAAATCGAAGGCCTTGCTGAAGTCCAAGTAAAGAACATCCACCACATGACCCCTATCCAGCTCACCTGTCACCCAGTCATCATATTGTATCAGGTTGGTTTGACAGGACTTCCACAAAGTGAACCCATGCTGCCTCACATCCTGGAGGCCATTGTCCTCCAGGTACAACACCAATCTTTCCTTTAGTATCATTTCCATGAGTTTGCACACTATGGAGGTGAGACTTACCAGATGATAATTACCTGGTTCATCCCTTGGTCCACTCTTCTGTAATGGCACTACATGTGCCATCCTCCAGTCCAGTGGTACACATCCTGACTCCACTGAGGTACTATACGGATCCACTAGCAGCTCCGCCAACACCTCCGCCATCTCCTTCAGCACCCTGGGGTGGATACCATCTGGCCCTGGTGCCTTGTCTACCCTCAGTGCCCTCAGTCCCTCTAGGACTCTACCTCCCTCAATCCTTCCATCTGTCACCTCCTCTCCCCCCGTCCCCTCTCTCCCAGTCAATGGAGGTAGCGGTCCCTCCTTTTCTTCTGTGAACACTGAGCAAAAGTATTCATTCAGTGCTTCCACCTGTTCCTCCCCTTTTCCGTCCACTCCACACCCTTTTTTATCCTTACTATTGTCTCCTTGCACTTCCTTTTCTTCCTGATGTATCTGAAAAAATCTTTCTCCCCACCCTTAATTCCCAGTGCTAATCTCAGCTCCCTCTGGGCCTTGGCTTCTCTCACTTTTCTGGTCACCTCGCTGGACCATCTTGTATACTCCTTCCTGTTCCCTTCCTTCCCCATTCTCCTATACATCTGGTGCACCTCTTGTTTTGCCCTCACCACCTCCACTACATTGCTGTTCAACCAGCATGGTTTCCATGCTCTGCTCCTCTTACTCTGTGTCTTGGTGCAGGCTTCCATTGCCTCTGTAATCCCTTGTTTAATAATATCCCATTTCTGCTCCATGTCCATCTCCTGCCTTATGCCCTCCAGTTTCCCTTTCAGTACTTCCCACATCCTCCCAAAGTTTGTCACCTGAAGTTTACAACCTGGGTTACTGAGTTCTCTGGCTCCCTGCACATTGTGATATTAAACCACACCATCTGGTGATCATTGTTGGCTAGTAGGTCTTCCACCCTTATTTCCCTTACTGTCTCCCCTTTCAACAATACCAGATCTAAAGTGTTCTTTATCCTAGTAGGTCCACTGACCAACTGTGTCAGGATACCATCCTGGGATCACATCCAGGAGCACTTGCTCCCTAGCACTGGAGGTGACCCGAATTATCCAGTCAACCCCCGGCAAGTTGAAATCCCCCCCGATGACCACCTTCACTTTTCTACATACCTTTCTGATTTGTCCCACTAAATACCTGTCAAGCTCCTCAGACTGGTACTGCGGCCTGTATACCACCCCAAACCTCAGTTTCTTACCCCTTGATCCTAGGAGCTGCAGCCAGATTGCCTCTGATCTCCTTTCCTCCCTCTTGTCCCTTGTGCATTTGATCCCGTCCCTGACATGGACTGCCACCCCACTCCCCTCCCCTCCTTACGGTCCTTCCTGTATAATTTGTACCCTGGAATTGCCAGATCCCAGTCCCAGTGCTCAGTTGCCCACATTTCTGTGACAGCTGCAATATCCACCCCTCCACATTGCCAAGAGTGCCTATAGCTCAGCTGATTTGTTGCCTAAGCTTCTCACATTCAGTGAGACCACCCTCCATCCTGCCCCCTTCCTTTCATCGCTCTCCATCTCCTCCCTTCTATTCCCTCCCTTTTCAGCCACCCCAAATCTTTCCCTGCTAGCCTGGGAGGTAGGTTGTGACTCCACTCTATCGGATCTCTGCATTTCTGCTGTCCACTTGCCACCCCCATAACTAGTTTAAATCCATCTTTGTCACAATATACCTCCCCAATCTTTGCTTTTATAACTTCTTCCCCTTCCCGCTCAGGTGCAGCTTATCCCTTGCAAACAGATTGTTATTGCACGAACTGATTTGAATCCCACAGAGAAAGTTGATAGAATTGCAGGAGACTCAGGTTTGAGTCCCACAGAGTACCGATAAACATGATTGAACAGCTGTAAATCCCCAAAAGGGCTGTATGCAAACTGAGCACCATGGGACCAAACAGCAGTCTTACTTGACCAAATATCATTCATTAGCAGGCTGAGCAAATACTGTACTGGAAAATGGGAGCAGAGTACACTGACCTCCAGTACTGAATGAAGTGAGCTAGCATGGATAAACTGTGAGCAGAGCTGCAACAGGGAGTTGCAGCTAATAGCAGGAGCCTAGACCAGATATGGTGAATGAAGTGGAAATAGTAGCAGCAAAAGTTGGAATGTAGCTAAAACATGCAGTAATTGCAGAAACTGACTGCAGTATGATCTGAAATATCTAACAATTTATTTTTATTTATTTATCAAGTCTAGGATTACAAATACCTTGCAGGAAGACTGAGGTGGTAGGAGCCTGGATACAGGCAAGATTAGCACACAGCAAACAAATGCAACAATATGTTAGGAAAACTAGAAAACCCCAAAGAAAATGCAACAGAAAAGCACAGATGTGGGAGAACAGAAAAACAGGCACACAAGGAAGCACACATAACAGCCAGAGGCAAGGAAAACAAATCAAAAGCAGGAGAACACAAAAAAACAGAAGTCCAACACAAAACAAGCAGAGTGCAGCAGGCCCCAGGGGAGAAGACAGAGGGACAGGGCCACTGGCCGGCAAAGAAAAAAGTGTTTCAGAGAGAGTCTGGGAGGAATTGCTTATATAGCTCTGGAAGGGGGATTGGCTGGTTGCTTGCCCATTGAACCACAGGCATAGCCTTTCAAAAACATACAAAGGAGGGGACCAAAAAGGTTTAATAGAAAAACAAGCATTCATCAATGCCGAATATTTGCTTGCATGTTGTATCAGGTAGCTTCTGGTTGTGTTGTAGAGAATGATGAAGGCAGAGTTGTATTGCAGTATGAGACAGTTTGCAATGGAGTCAGTGAGTAGTATTGTTTGTCTTGTGTATTTTCATTCAGTATCTAAAAATCTTTTCCCTTGAGCTTACCTGTTCAGTATACATGCAAGATTCAGATTCTGAATGTAGTAAGATGATGTTATCACATATTTCTACTGGCAAATGCCACTGCATTGTATCAATATACATTATTTCACTTTTACATAGCACTCATGCACACGACTAGGAAGTTTTAAAACACTTAAAATCCTGTACCTTGCTTCAGAAATTAAAATACATATGACAAACATTACTACTCACTGACTCCATTGCAAACTCTCTTTTACTAAAATACTACTCTGCCTTTATCATCCTCTACAGCACAATAAAACCCTACCCTATGACCCTGCTTAAGGAGAGGTTAGTGAAGTTCCTGGAGTCAAGTGGTGCAAAAGACCCAAGGCAGCATGGATTCACTGAGGTAAGGTCCTGTCAGACTGTCAGACTAATCTTATTGATTTCTTTGACTGGGTGACCATGGTGGTAGATCAGGGAGAGGTGGTGTATGTAGCCTACCTGGATTTCAGCAAGGCTTTTGACACCGCTCCACATAGAAGGTTTCTTAACAAATTTGGGAATCTGGGTGTGGGCTCTAAAGTGGTAAAATGGGTTGGAAACTGGCTAAAAGGCAGGACCTAGAGGGTGGTAGTAAATGGCATAAAATCTGAAGAGGAGGAGGTGACCAGTCAGGTGCCACAGGGATCTTTGCTGGGTCCAGTCCTATTCAATGTCTTCATAAGCGACATTGCACATGGACTGGAGGGGAAAGTATGCCTATTCACAGATGACACCAAGATCTGCAACAGAGTCAACACGCAGGAAGTACTAGATAAAATGAGAAATGACCTAAGGTGACTTGAGGAATTGTCAAGGGTTTGGCAGTTGGGTTTCAACACTAAGAAGTGCAAGATAATGCACCTGGGACACAGAAACCCAAGACAGGAATATAGGATGGGGGGCAGGTTCTAGCCACCACAAGTCAGAAGACAGACCTGGAGGTTATCACAGCCAATGACATGAAGTCAGTCATCAAAACAATGTGAAAAAGCAGTGGGGAAAGCAAACAGAATGCTGGGGTGCATAAGAAGGGTCATAACCAGTAGGAGGAGCGAAGTGGTGATGTCACTGTATATAGCAGATCACTGGTGAGGCCTCATCTGGAATACTGTGTCCAATTCTGGAGATTGCATCTCAGGAAGGACATAGACAAAATGGAAGCAGCCCCAGAGAACAGCAACAAAAATGTTACATGCACTGCACCACAAGCCTTATGAGGAGAGACTCAAGGAACTTAACATCTATTCACTGGAAGAGAGGAGGGAGAGAGGGGATATGATAGAGACTTTCAAATACCTTAGAGGAATAAACAGGGTACAGGAGAGGAGCATATTTCAGAGAAGAAAGTGCACAAGGACAAGGGGACATAACATGAGGCTAGAGGGAGGGAGGCTTACGAGGAATGCAAGGAAGTATTTTTTCACAGATAGGGTGGAACAGCCTACCAGTGGAGGTGGTGCAAGTGAAAACAGTATGGAGATTCAAAAGTGCATGGGATAAGCATAAAGGCACCCTGCTGTACAGCAGAGTGAGGGAAAGGCAGTTCAGAAAAGAGCAGGGATGTGCCAAACCAAGTAGGGAAATGGGCAGACTAGGTGGGCTGTATGGTCCTTATCTGCTGACAGATTCTATGTTTCTATGTTACCTGACACACCATGCAAGCAACCATTCAGTCAGCATTGACAAATGCTGATTTACCTATGAAATTGATTGATATTTAGCCTACTGAATATGAAAAACATGGACTTGTTTACTGGAGTCTTAAAATACGGGAATATGTCCCTTTAAGGACTAAGAACATTTTATCAGGGTAAAGCATATGTCCTCCATTGAAGGTTCAACAACCAGCTTCCAACTTTTTCTGGTGATGCAGCTAACAGAACAGTTGTTTTTACTTTCAGCCTGATCTACTGTTAGACATCTGGCTAGCAGTGGGTAAAAGCCCAGAAGGGGCTTATTTCTTTTACATTTCCCACTTGGAGTGGGACCCTCTGGTGGGGGGTAATGCCTGAACTTACATCCCTTGCTATTCCCCCATGAAAAAATTAAACATCTTGGTGTGCACAACACTTGTATTGAATAGACCACACTGGTGCTACTGACAATCAGAAACATGTGCTAGGACCACCATCATAAGAATTTCTAAATGTAAACCCAGTAGGTGCAGTCCAAAAGTAACCTCAGTGGAAAAGATCTGAAATATTGCAAGTGACAGGCAACCATTTCTAGTGACCCTCATCATTAATGATAAAACTAGTTCAAAACCTGTTCTCTTAAATATCTGAGGGAGTTAAAAATACTGATTATGAGTCTGAAGATGTCAGAAATACATTCAGAAAAGATTTTTTCATTAACATCATAATTTGTAGCCTACAGCAAGGCTTGTGAAACCCAAATTACTTTCCTGATTAGAAAGGTAATGTAATAATTAAGAAATCAAAAAGCTCAATAAGGTGTGCCACTTTGTACTTGGTGTAGATAAACGCACTTATAGTGTACTCTTTATGTGACCACTGACTAGCTACCTTTACCCAGTAAAATAAAGCTTCAGATCTGTCTGCTAGCCAGAAAGGTGTTCTTGGACCTAACACCACCTTCTTTAACAAATTGCTTCCATGCTGTCTCCAACCAATACAACACCAGGAACATGGCGAGGAATGCCCTTAAGCCTCATTTTGGGTGAACTCAGCTGGGCAAGCAGTCATTTGTCATCAGGGCTCCAACTGGTTAAATGAATTGCCTGACACACTACTGAGTCTCCACAAGTTTAAAGGTGAAAAGAAAAGGTTTCTACTGCAGGTATGCCCCTCTAACATCAATTACCTTGCCAGCCGAGATCTTCACACTGATGTACTGCATAATTTTTTGTGCAGTCATTACTTTGTATTTTAATTTTCAAAGAGTCAGCAAACACAGAAGCAAAGCACAACCAAAGACGTTTGGAAAAACTACCTTTTTAGTGACATAGATATAGACTGTATTGCTATATTGAAGACAGCAGGGAGTGGGAATTAGTTTTACGTTTTTATAGTGTCAGTAAGAGGGTTGCTGTTTAAAAGTTTATGTAAAATAGACAAGGAAATCCCTGTGTTCTGACTGGCTGAGACATGTGTCTAGCCATAGCAGTAAGAAAGCACTACCAATGGCTAAATCAAGACCCTGCCAACCAGGGCAACTCACAGAATTCATAAGCCACTTACTTTCTAATTTTCATCACAAACATGGTTGCAACCTTTACTCATGTATAAGAAACTTCAACTAGGCTCTAAAATAAAAGTCCATTAAATGAAATAAAGTAAGAAAATAATTTCATGTTATTTTCACTCAAGGGCCCCTTTCTACACACATACACAAATTTAAAAAATCAAGTACTATTCAGAGTTTCCATTGCTGTTGTTTCTTTGATGACCATGAAAAATCACCCTCCTATCCCTACCAGTTTGAAAGAGAACTCCCTGCTCCTTACCTGGCAACAAATAAAATTGAGGTTCTGGCTCCAATTAAGGCGTATATGTGTGGTGTGTGTGTGTGTGTGTGTGTGTGTGTGTTTATGTGTGTGTGTATGCTAGTGGAACTCTGAAGAATTTTGAATTCATGAATTCCATGTTACCATTCCTTGTGTGTGTTTTGGGGAGGGGGGGTGCTATTGAATTCTTCTATTCCATGGTAAACAATTACACAATGTATTGAATGTGAAGAAAGACAGATGACTAACAGGTAAAAAACATCTGTAAAGGGACTATTTTATATTATTTAGCAACATTTTATGTTTTTTTGTGGCCTTTAAAACTTTTAGAGTGTTTGCTTTTAAAGGTTACCTATGGGCCCATTTTACATAAGCAATAAGGCACTCCAGGGACATTGATAGTACTAAGTTTATCCCACGGTCAGGGGCCTGAAGGCACTCAGCTTTGACTCATGCCTCACTACACCCCTGACCATGGGGTAATCCTAGTACCACTAAGGCCCCGTCATGCCTTATTGCTTAAATGTACAGCTACATTTAGACCACAACTAGCTGTACATATACTTTCAAACAGTACCCCTCTTGCTGACACTATAAAAACTTTAAAACTAATACTCCCTGCTGTCTTCAATGTATCAATACAGTTATCTACATCACTAAAAAGAGTGTTTTTCCAAACGTTTTTGGTGGCTCTCAGTCAGACATCTCAGAGAGCCATCTCCACTTCTGTGTTTGCTGACATTCTGTAAAATTAAAATACAAAGTAATGACTTCTCAACAATTATGCTGTACATCAGTCTGAAGACCTCGGCTGACAAAGTAATTGATGTTAGAGGGGCAGCCCTGCAGTAAAAACCTTTTCCTGTCACCTTTAATCAGTTTAAAAGATCTTTGTGGTCTGTATGTGCAGTCCAATGCAGTTGTAACCATTGAACAGTTTTATTTGGGTTGTCATTGTACATAACTTGTGACTTTTTATACAATGACCTGTATCAAATGTTTCAAAACTGTATGTAATTGTTCTGCCTTAACTGCTTGGAGCCTGACTCAAGTCACTAAAAATGCCACTAACAACTTAATCTGGTTCGATATCAGTTGGCGTCCATCTGTATCCGCTTCACCTGGGACGAGGCTGAAAATAGGCAGAATTGTCTAGTCTTCCTTTCCCGGTCAACAAAAACTAACTAAACTACATTTCCATTGGAACTGCTTGTTGCAATGTTTGTTGTGACTATGTATTTAGTGTGGAACCTTTGTAAATAAGAACTTGTTCTCAAAAGTAATCTCAGAAGTTTTCAATAAATAAACAAATAAATAAATATTGGAGGCCAGCAGTTTAATCACAGAAGTGTGAGTACAATACACGCAAAGGCTAGCCAGCATAAAATTTATTTATTTATTTAGCTTTTGTTGACCAGGTAAGTACACTAAACCAGAAATGCCCATTTTCAGGTATGGCCCATCCGCCTATCCACCCAAGGGGTGGATAGGCAGAAAGAGGGCAAAATTCAACAGAAGGGCAGTCAGCAGTGAGCACAGGGGATAAATGACAACCAGGGAGGGTGCTGGAGTAGAACAGCTAAACAGTCCAGGGAACTCACATCATGGAAAGCCTTATGTGCCAATGCCAGGAGCCTTAGCAACAAGATGGAAGATCTGGAGGCTGCCATGGTGCAGTCAGACCTGGACATTGTGGCCATCACAGAGATCTGGTGTCATGAAAGCCATGACTGGGAGATGGCCATACCTGGCTACAATATATTCAGAAGAGACAGGGCAGGCAGGAAGGGAGGGAGGAGGATTGGCACTTTATGTGAAAGATGTCAAAAAGACCAGAGAGATCCAGGAGGAACAAAATCAGAGAGAGATACTGTGGGTTAAGCTGGAAAGGAAAAAGGGGTCAGCTATCCACACAGTGGTGGTCTACAGACCACCAGTCCATGAGGAAGAGACAGCTAGGGAGATAATGCTCACCATCCAAAGGATGGCAGACAATGGGGAGGTGGTGCTGGTTGGAGACTTCAATATTCCAGATGTGGACTGGAGCCTCCCAGCCACAGCATCAACCAGGAGAAGATTTATCATGGACTCACTTCAAGGCACCTTCCTTAAGCAACTGGTCATGGAACCAACTGAGCAGAAGACAATACTGGACCTCACGCTCACAAACGGGGACAGTGTGATAGGGGTAACAGTGGGGAAGCACCTGGGGAACAGTGACCACCATTCACTGTGGTTTGAAATCACAGACGGAGCAGAACCAAACCGCACAAAAACACGTATCCTGGATTTTAGGAGGGAAGACTGGGAAAATGGGGACATGCTTGAAAGAGGCACTAATGGGAATGGGGTGGGAATCAGGGGTGGAGGAACAGTGGGCAATATTTAAAACAGAGATTACAAGAGCAACAGAATTATGCATTAAGCAGGTTAGCAATGGGAAATGAAAGAGGACGCCATTATGGTTTTCCAAGAAGGTAACAGAGAAAGTGAAAGCCAAAAAGATGGCATATAGGCAATACAAAAAGACGCAGGCAGAAGGGGATAGGGAGAAATACCAGGAAAAGCAAAGGGAGGTTAGTAAGGGGTGCAAAAGATCAGACAGAAGAGTGCATCACAAAATCAGTGGGTAGAGGGGAAAAAAAACCTTTTACAGGTACATAAATGAAAAATGAAGGGCAAAGGGAGGGATAATGAGACTGAAGGGGGAGAACGGGGCTGCATGGAGGATGACAACAGTAAAGCTGACATACTGAACTGATATTTCTGCTCAGTCTTTACTGAGGAAGAGGGGGGTAATGGGCTTGAAGGGTGTACAAGGGGTTGGAATGGTGCAGAAATGGACACAAGTCCCTTTACACTGGAAAGGGTCCTAAAGGAACTGGAAGGAATAAGAGTCAATAAAGCAATGGGGCCATATGGGGTGCACCCCAGGGTCCTAAAGGAACTAAGACAGGTGAGGCTGAACCTCTGGCAATCCTCTTTAGCTGATTACTGAAAACAGGGGAGGTACCCAAAGACTAGAGGACAACAGATGTAGTCCCTTATACAAAAGTGGGAACAAAGAGGAAGGGGGAACTAGAGACCAATCAGCCTGACCTCAGTAGTGGGGAAGATCATGGAAGCACTACTGAAGGAGATATTGGTGGAACATCTGGTTGCCAACGGACTACAGGACCTAAGGCTGCTTGGTTTCACTTGGGGGAGATCATGCCAGACCAACCTCATTGAATTTTTTGACTGGGTGACAAGGAAGGTCGATCAGGGGAGGGCAGTGGATGTGGCCTATCTGGACTTCAGCAAGGTCTTTGACACTGTGACACATAGAAGGCTATTAAACAAACTGGGGAATATGGGAGTGGGCAGGACAGTAGTGCGGTGGGTGGGTAATTGGCTGTATGGCAGGTTACAGAAGGTGGTGGTAAATGGCTGTCACTCCACAGAGGGAAGAGTGACCAGTGGGGTATCACAGGGATCACTGCTGGGACTGGTCCTATTCAATGTCTTCATCAGTGGCATTGCACAGGGCCTAGAAGGCAGAATTTCCCTGTTTGCTGATGACACGAAGCTCTGTAACAGAGTGGACATGCCAGAGGGTGTAGACAGAATGAGGAGAGACCTGCAGAAGCTTGAAGAATAGTCAAGGGTTTGGCAGTTGAAGTTCAACTCAAAGAAATGCAAGATAATGCACAAAAAACATGGAACAACATATCAGTTGGGGGGTGAGGATATAGCATGCACCAAGCAGGAAAGGTATCTTGGGGTTATGATCTCTGATGAAGTCAATGTAGGGAAACAGTGCAACAAGACAGCAGGTAAAGCAAATAGGATGCTGGGATGCATAGGCAGAGGCATCACCAGCAGGAAAAAGGAGGTCATAATTCCACTGTACAAGACACTAGTGAGGCCCCACCTGGAGTACAATGTACAGTTCTGAAGACCTTACCTACGTAAGGACATAGACAGGGTAGAGAAGGTTCAGAGGAGGGCAACAAAGATGGTACAGGGATTGCATCACAAGTCCTATGAGGACAGGCTGAAGGACTTGAATATGTACTCCCAGGAGGAGAGGAGGGAGAGAGGGGATAGGATAGAGACATACAAGTACCTTACAGGGAGTAACAGGGT
This sequence comes from Neoceratodus forsteri, assembly GCA_016271365.2. Taxonomy (NCBI): domain Eukaryota; kingdom Metazoa; phylum Chordata; order Ceratodontiformes; family Ceratodontidae; genus Neoceratodus; species Neoceratodus forsteri. Next base: position 563,467,247 of record CM057449.1, on the reverse strand, counting down.
GCAGGAATACACTATTTTCTGGTGAAAAAGATGTTCCAGGACTAGAGGACATAGGATGAAGTTGGAGGACGGGCAATTCAGAGGAAACATGAGGAAGAATTTCTTCACAGAAAGGGTGGTGGACAAGTGGAACACCCTGCCAGAGGAAGTGATGGGGGCTGAAACAATCATGTGATTTAATAATGCATGGGATAGACATAAGAGAATTCTGGAGGTCAGGGATAAGGGGCAACAGACTTCTAGAAAAACGTAAAGGGAACTTATAAGCTTAAATGGGCAGACTGGGTGGGCCATAGGCCCTTATATGCTGACAGTGTCTATGTATCTATGTATCTATTACAAGGAAAAACAAATTGTAGAGACATTGTAACAATAAAGAGATGTACATTCACAGGTAGAAGTAGAGTTGGCTAGCTTAAAGAATGGATTATATAAACAAAAAGATAGGCATGGCCAAAAATATACAGTATATATGGTCTTGAGGCAGAAAAACTTTATATAACCCAGAGGTAGGCAAGGCCAAAAACATGCAGCATGCATAATCTTGGGACAGAAAAAACATTAGGGTACAGTATGATTGGTAGACAAAAATTGCTAGGATGTCAAAACATTGCTAGTGTTTTTGGGGATCAACACATCATATCAAGTGCAAGGATAGGGTATAATACAAGATAAAATGGACCAAGTCATTATATTAGGAGCAGGTGCCTGCTGAGGCCAGCTTTAGGTGTTAATCCAAGTCACCAAACAATTTCTCACTCAACCTCAAATAAAGAACAAAAAAAAGTTTTATTCTTTGTATGTCAAGCACTGAATGGTGCTATTGCTTTATTTCCATCAATCAATGTCAATATTGTTATATTTTTTCTTTTATTTTCCAATTGTTTAACCAGGTGAGACACAGTAAGCTGAAAGCTTGTTTACAGGTGCAAACTGGGAGCACAGGGAAGTTAAGTGACTTGCTCAGGGTCACACAGTATGCAAGTGGGGGCTGTGGGATTCAAACCCAGGTCTTCAGATGTGCAGCTCAGAGCCCTAAACCACTGCGCTATACTGCTTCCTTCCCCAACATTGCACTGTTGCTCCAATAATATTTCTCATTGTAAAGTTTCAGAACAGCAATTAGTTCCTTCATCAGACTTTGAGCATACTGATCCAAATTTTAGTCTAAAATTAAAAAAATAAATAATTCTTATTAAATAAACATCCATGCTTTCTAATTTATATTCACAGCTCCAAAAACAAACTGAAATATATAAGGTGGAACTAATCTTATTATAAAGTTTCAATTTAAACCAACAAAATTGGGGTGGGGGTACTATGTGTTGCCAAAAAAATCCTCTTGAATTTGCTGCATATAAAACAAAGAAACACTCTTTTAGTATCTGTATATCAATCAAAAGACTCAAATCCTATTTATTTATAATGTCTTTCTCTTAATCCTCTGTTTGGAATATTCACAAAAAGTTTTACATTTTAACTAATAAAAAAAATAGTTATTCAAGGAAAATTCAAATGCCAAATAAAGCTACTTCTTCGATTAAAATCTGTGGTACTTCCATAGTGGACTTATATACTTAAATGCCAGAATAACCAAATCCTAATTTTACCTTTGAAATACTAGTTCTGATTCTCATTGCATGGTATCAGTTTCCACAAAGGATTTTTAGAGACCTGCAGTGAACCAAAACTCTCGGTAAGTCTCTGCGTTCTTAAAACAAACAGTTTATCAAGGATAACATTCTTAGAAATATAATCTTTCGGTGAGAATTACCTTGATTTAAGGACCAATGTTCCTGTAAAAGTACTCTTTCAAAACAAGCTATAAAACTGCTAGTGTAGCTGGCAACACATAGACCAATTTAAAAACACCGCCATTGTTTGAAATGCCATTTTCCTTTGACTGAACAGTCTCCACACATAAAGAAGGGGCCGGGCCAAGGGTGAAAGCGCTGAGGTATTTACACGTCACTGAGTGACGTCACCCTGGGCGGCCCGGTCAGAAGAAACCTCCTTAAAGTTACTAGCACTTATCAGAGATCCCCCTTCTATGTTTACAAATGATGCTTTAACATTGTGTATTAACATAATACATATAAAAGTTACTTGCTTTTAGAATCTCTACAAGTATGCCATTATTCAAATGGAAAAACTATAGGTACAAATCAACCAACCCATCACTATCATCACTAATGTAAAAGGGGCATGTGTGTTGTCAAACCGTAAAGACTAATGGACACTCTATGTTGTAAGATTTCAGTAACTATAGGGGCAATAGACTCACAAAGTATATTATTAAGAAAGAAAAAGGAGATCAAGTACAGAGTAGGAAAGAAAAGAAAGGGGAGTTCGGGGGGGTTGGGAGGCAGTGAAAAGGGAAAGAAAATCAAATATTTAAAATTAGATATTAAAAAAATAGTATGGAATAACTAGCACATGAACTATGGTAAATAATGGTTAGCAAAATTATTGCTATAAGGAGTGGAGTCTTATTGAAACAATTACAGTTACAACTTAATGTAATAAATCCATTTAGGTTATATTATTTCTATAAGATGAAGTCAGCATGGATCATTCAATCGAATGTTGTCCATTTTAGATTTTCATTCAAACCATATCTACTGTGATAGGTTTTTAACATGAAAATCCTCCATGCTTCCCTGCATAATAGTACGGTTTCTCTATCATTTCCACGACTAACATGTTTGACTCTCTCTATCCCAAAATATTTTAAGGAGGAAACTTGATGCCTAAATTCCATCTAATGTCTAGCCAGAGGGGACCTAATATCTTCTCTTCTAATATTAGTTTTATATTCAGTTATTCTTAACTTTAAAGGGCTAGTCATTTGTCCAATGTAATATAAAGAACAGGGGCGTACAATACAATATACTACAAAATCAGAATTACAGGTGACAAAGTCATTTATGTCATAGATTTTGTCATGCCACATACTTTTTATAGTTTTTGTTTTTACTCCACTATTACAGTGTGTGCAATTCCCACATGTATAGAATCCTTTTACATCTCTATTCAACCATGTAGTGGGAGGTGGTTCAGGTTTCCAATGCTGGGTTTTAACTACCATATTTCTTATTGTGTTAGTTTTTTTAGCTGTGACCCAAGGTTTTTGATTAAAAATTCAATGTACCATTTCACTGGTCTGCAAAATATTCCAGTTGTTCAAAATTGTGTGTTTAATCTTCCCAAACAATTCAGAATATTGTGTTGACATAGTAATTTTATTCCCTCTTTCTGACTGGGTTCTCTCTTTATCTTGTAGTAATGTTTCTCTATCTATACAGTCTGCCTTTCTGCTAGCAGTCTGTAAGACATTGTTATTGCAACTCCGAGCTGTAAACCTTTCTGTTAGCTCATATAAGTTTACATCACATCTTTCTCTATTGCCAGTGTTTCTTTTGATCCTAAGCATCTGGCTAAATGGAATACTGTTTTTAAGATTTTTGGGATGAAAACTCCTAGCATGCAATAACATGTTCTTAGCTATGTCTTTTCTATACAAATCAATAGTGATTTTGCCATTTTCTATTATGATTTTTAAATGAAGAAAAGAAATGGCTTTTGTGTTGTACTCCATTGTAAAAGATAAATTCTCAATTGCCTTTTCCATGTACTCATAGAATTCTTTTAGAGCAGTTTCTGACCCTCTCCAGACAATAAATATGTCATCAATAAATCGTTTATACCATATAAAATTAGACATATTGATTCAAATCTGATAGTATATACAAAGATTCAAAATGTGCCATATATAAGTTTACATAAGTTGGTGCCATTGTGGTTCCCATTGCAGTGCCAGTTTTCTGTAAATAATGTTTTTCTTCAAAATCAAAATAATTATTTTTCAATACCAATTCAGTAACTTGTAAGATGAATTCCTTCTCAGGTTTGTTTACAGGTCTCAAAGAAAGAAAAAAATCAAATGCTTCCAGACCCCCCTCATGGGGTATACTGGTATATAAACTTTTTACATCTAACGTAAGTAATATACATTCATCCAAATTTAGTGTAGTTTCATTCAATCATTCTAAAAACTGAAGGGGGGGGTCTGAAAGCATTTGATTTTTTTCTTTCCATACCCAGCCATAAACCCGTGTTGCTGTGAGTCAAGTCTTCTGTTTTCCCTTAGATAGTCTACCATCCTCTCCTTAAGCAATGCTTCCATAATTTTATCCACCACTGAGATTAGGCTGACAGGGCAGTAGTTCCCTGGTTCTTCCCTGCTTCCACTCTTGTGCAAGGGCACCACTCTTGCCCTTTTCCAGTCATCTGGTACCATACCACTTTCTGGCAACTTATTGAACAGTTCAGCCAGTGGTGTGGCAGTCTCTTCGCTAAGTTCTTTCAGGACCCTTGGGTGGATACCATCTGGACCCACTGACTTGTCCACTTTTAACTTACCCAGCTCCTCTAGGACTCTTTCTTTTGTGAAGGGGCTTATGCTGGACACATTATCATTTTGCCCAGTGCCACTTAACATACTGTAGGTCCTTTGCTACTGTCTTCTAAAATGATGACTGAGCAGAAGAAGTCATTCAGTACCTCTGCCTAATCTTTATCCCTCTCCACCAGCTAACCCTCCTTTGATGCTAGATGGACTATTCCCCACTTAGTCTTCCTCTTCTCTCATATGTATCGATAGAAAGTCTTATCACTCTTCTTTACCTTCTGTGCTATTCTCTCCTCTGTCTCCGCTTTGGCAATCCTAATTGCTATCCCAGCTTCTTTGGGTTTATTTCTGTATTCCTTCACTTATGAAGATATTGAAGAGTACAGGTCCCAGTACTGAGCCCTGTGGCATCTCACCAGTCACTTTCCCCTCATTTGAGTGAGTGACGTTAACCATCACCCTCTGTCTCCTATACATTAACCGGGTTCTTACCCAATTTACCACTTTGGATCCCACCCCTAGGTTGATCAATTTATTATCAGTCTCCTGTGTGATGCACTTTCAAAGGCCCTGCTGAAGTCCAGAGAGACCACGTCCAGTGCCCTCCCCGATCTACTTCCCTGGCCACCCAGTCAAAAAAATCAATCAGATTCTTCTGGCATGATCTACCCCAAATAAATCCCTGCTCGTTTGGTCTTGTAGTCTACTGGATTCAAGAGACTCTACTACCCTTTCCTTTATTTTTTCATTCACAATGGTGTGGTGTGCACTTATATGGAACCCAAACAAACACAAAAAAAGAAAGAAATAAGTGCCTTAGCTGGGTTTCAACCCAGACCTCTTGGAATACCATTCTGATCATGATACCAGCTGCACAACCAAGGCAACTGGAAACTTGGGATTTCCAGAAGAACCTTACTCTTTCTCTAATGCACAACCTAGTACTGCACAGATAATTGAATTTTCATTAACAAGGGTTGGATGTGCACATGTATGGAACCAAAACAGAACAGGGTTTCCATTAATTTCCCCACCACTGATGTGAGACAGATCAGCATACAGTTGCTTGCTTTCCCCTCCTGCCATTCTTCTGGAGAGTGTACACATCTGCTCTCTTCCAGTCCTCTGGAACCATGCCTGTTTCCAAGGAGCTGTTGAATAAGGTCATCAGTGGTGCAACAAGCACCTACGTGAGTTCCTTCAGTACCCTTGTGTGTATTCTGTCTGGTCTCATAGCCATGTCTACTTTCAGAGCATTAAGTCCCTTCAGGACTCTTTTCTCTGAAAAAAAAGGACTTGTATCCACCTTCCTCCATTGTTCCCACTGCTCCCTGGTGGTCTTTCCCCATCTTCCCTGAACTGTGAAGACTGAGCAGAAGTACTGTACCTGCTAAGGGTGTCTGTTTTTTTATCTTTTTCTGTGCAGTCTCCAGTTGCTTTACTCCTTATCTGCTCTATCCCTCCCTTTTCTTTCTTTTCTCACCTATGTACCTGAAGAAAGTCTTATCCCTTTTAGCTACCCCTTTGGCTATCCTTTTCTCTGTCTGCAACTTTGCTCCCCTTACTGCCTTGGTTCCATCCATTCAGGGCACCGGCAGCAGTGCGCCCAGTAATTAGGGCGCCAAGTCGCAAAGTCTCTGACCTCTCTTTGCAGGGCCTGCATCCTGTGCCCTTCCCATTTCTAAATATACCAACGTGGGAGGTGTGGACCTCAGGGAGGGGGCAGAGAATTTCACTCTTTGGCACCTTAATGATGGGTGCACTGCCACTGGCATCCTGAACAGGCACAGTGTACTACCTTACCTGTTTTCCTCTGTTTTACTTGGTATATCTCCCTATCTTCCTCCCTCTGTGTTTCTTTGCACCTCCTAAATGCCACCATTTTTCATCACTGCTGTGGCCACTTCCATAGAGTACCATAACACAGTCTTATTTTTTCCTTTTGCTTTTGCTCACTTCTTTCATGCAGAAGCAGGTTACCTTAATTATGTTCTCCCTTATTTTCCCCCACTATACCTCTGCTCCTTCATACCAATATTCCCCTACTAGGCAGTTTCTTTGGCAGTCTCCCATTCCTTGAAAATCTGCCCTCCTAAAGTGCAGGACCCTCATCATCATGAGGTTTGTCTCTGCTCCCATCTTAATATTTAAGCACACTTTATGGTGATCATTGGTACCTAGGGGACTGCCCAGCATGACATCTGTAGTACTGTCCCTGTTTGTAAGCACCAGGTCCAGCACTGCCCTGTCCCTAGTGGGATTGCTGACTAGCTGCCTGAGAAATACCTCCTGTAGGGAGTCAAGGATGGCCCTGTTCTGAATCTGCAGCTGGAAGGCTCCAATCTATATCTGGTATCTTGAAGTCCCCAAGTAGTAGCACCTCCCCTTATTTGCCATGATGATGATGGATTCCATTAGTGCTTTATCCAACTCCTCTCTCTGTGCAGCAGTTCTGTATACAACTCATGTATGGATAGTGGTCCCAGCTCCTGTCTCCAGAATGACCATGGCACCTTCAACCCTTTCTTTCCTCCTGGTACCCATGGATTTTCATAGCCTTAATTCCCTCCTTCACATACAGAATTACCCCATCTCTGCTCCCTGTTTCTTCTGAACAAAGAGTAGCCTGGTATATGCATGTGCCAGTGATGATTGTGAGTACACCAGTACTCCATTATGGCCACAAAATCCAGGCAAGCCTCCTTCATGATAGCTTCCAGATCAAAAATTTGATTTCTCAGACTCCTTGTATTAGTGCACATGGCTTTCCACACCTTGCTCCTCCCTGACTGTAATCCCTCTTTCTCCTCCTTCTGCCTGTACTGCTCCCTGAAGCTCTATCTGTTGGGGGGGTCCATTGTTATCTTCTCTGTTTCTCATCTCTTTTACACCTCTCTTCTTACATTCTTGATTTTATACACCTGTAATCTGCCTTGTCTTCACCTCTTTCTTCTTGTGCCACTGCCATGGGAGAGCATCCTCCCATTGGGCCCTCCCAACTTGTTGCTTCATTATGTAGGGAGGGCAATATTTGCCTCCTTTGGTGATATAGCCTCCCCAACCAGGTAGTTTAAATGCTGATCCAAGTACCATTTAAACTTCCCAATAAGGGCTGGAGTCCCCCTCCTAGAAGGATATCAGCTGTTACCCTTATATAGGCCTATATCCTCCCAGGTTGGTTGCTAGTCCCCAATATAGCTGAGACCATCCTCCCTGCACCATGCCTTCAACAATTGTTGAATGTCCTAGTACACAGTGCCCTATTCTCCCCTTGGCCATACATCTCAATGAATGCCACCATGCTACCTGCAAAGGCTCCTCACCAGTTCTCTGAAATTACCCTGTACTACTCCCACCCCAATCCCTTGCCAGGTCCCCAAGTGGACAATGACATCTAGCACCCTCTCATGACCTGCCACCCTAGTGGTCCTCTGGATCCGCTCTCCATCTCTCCAAGCCAAAGTGCCAATGAAGTATTTTACCTCCCTTTCCTTTCCACCTCCCTCTTTTGAGTCTATCCCCCCTAATGATAAGACCCCAACCAGCTGCTGTTTCCTCCTTGGCTGGAGGCCTCTTCCTCCCATCTAGGGGCCTCCCCTTCTGAGAATCTCCACATGCTCCCTTGCCACTACTTTCAGTGCCACTTCAAAGCTATTCTGTCACTACAGTGAAGGAATTTTGCAGTGGCACAGGCTGAGTAGTGTGTGCACTACCATCTACCCCCACTCTCCCAGAGCCCACTAAGGTCCAGCTGTTCTGCCTCTGCTAAGGCATCCTCTGGGGTAGTGCCAACATCCTTGGTAGTCCCTGGGTGGGACAACAGGTTCTCTGCACCTTCACTAGTTGAGCCTGGAGTCCCATGTTCTCTGCCCTCAAGCCAGAGAGGTGAGTGCAAATAGGGCATCACCTCTGTTTCCAGAAAGACTGCATCCATTACACTGCACCACTCCCATGGTTGTTAACTTGCTTAACCCTTTTCTATGTGTGTTTGTGCATGTACAGAATGGCACAGTAAGCATTTTGTTACAAGAATGGGATTTCAGAGGTGTGTCACTGTTGGGCCCAATGCAGCTCAGGCTGCAGTGGGCTTAACAGTGACAGTCCAATGATCAGCTAGGCTGATCATGACACTGTTACATGCTTACAAGGTGGAAACATCTTGTAGTTGAAAGAAGTGAACCACTCCTATCAAAGAACAGCTGGATCCTTTGATCTGCATGACGTCACCCAGCAACCAAGTGGCTTCATTAGGTATTCAGCATACAGTAGCAGCAACACCAAACTCATTCATTTATAAAACACTTTGGGACACAGCAAGTATGAATGAAAGGCAGTATATACAACCCCATTTCCAGGGCTGTCTGTTTTCTGTGGTTCCACTGCTGCAGAACTAATTGTGGAATTGTACCACATCAGTGGAAGTCATGGCTGGCCACAGAACTTCTGCACATACTGTAGCTGCACTTAGGAGCCTGGTGAGTGTGCCAATGAGAACAGAACTGCAGTGGAATGATTGAGATTCTCTTACTCTCCTGTCCAGCGGCATAGGTGCATGTGTAGACTCTCCACTAACCCACTACCTTCCTATCACTATATTCAACTGCCAGTATGAGCCCTTGCCCACTGAAGCTGCTGCCACTGGTATATTTGCATGAACTGCCTCTGCATGATCAGCTGCTAAGTAACGTGCAAGCAACCTTGTGAATGATCCCACTGGTATTTCTGGATGCTCACTCAGCCTGCCTACAGAGAGCAAAGCTGTGGCTGCTGCCACCAGTATTAGCATGTAGTCTGACAGCCCTGACATTGTCTGAGCCTCTCTTCACCCCACTTGGTCCACCCAGACTTGAGTCAGTATTCTTGCCAGTATCTGACCACTGCCCAAGTCCACAGCTCAGTTCAAGTTCAAGTTTATTGCAGGAAATACTCCATTGAGCAAACTCATTCACAAGAAGGTCATGAAAGGCATCGATTCAATAAAAAGACAGTATACAGGAAGAGAAAATACATCAAGTACAAATATACAAGGGTACAAAAGTAAACACAGTCTGGGGTAATAAATTAGGTACATAATATTCAGAAAACAAGCCATTGGGTGCAAAGTTGATCTAAACATTCAGAACAATCATAACAATGGAAACAGAACACAGGTGTGAGGATAACAATAAGGCCAATGCTATCTAAAATAGACATTTGACACATGTCCAATAATTTCATAGCCATTCTAGACACCCTTTGGCTAGTGCTAAGGTAGGGGAAGGGAGGGAAGGGGGATCAGGAGTAATAGGAGAGGTAAGTGCTTAATACTCAGTATCAAAATTATAGGGGGGAGCTCTAGCCATTAGGGCATCAACAAGTATCTTTAAAGTACTTGTTGGCCAAAATCTTAAATACATTCAAGGAAACGAGATTAGGGAGTCTGAGCACTGATTGTATGTTGTTCCAAACTGAAGGGATAGAAAAGATAGTTGCACCTCTACACTGTCAGGTACTTACTCTGTGTATGTCCAATAGTATGTAGGTGGAATTCCTTAGTGAGTAGGTACTGTGTGACCAATGAATGAATGAAGAGATGTACAGTGGGAGTTTGTTCCATAACATTTTCAGGGTCAGTGCACCAATGTGAAGCAAACATCTTGTGTCGAGGGATGTCCAGCCTACTGCCTGATAGAGGTCGCAATGATGCATTCTGAAAGGTGCATTTGTAATGAACTGCAGGGTGCAGTGAAAAAGAATGTCACGTTTATGTAAGTTAGTTGCCGTGCTGCAGTTTTATATGATGTTCCTATAATCTAGCAATGGAAAGAAGGTGCCTTGCACCAGTCTGCGTCTTATGTACAACACCATGACAACAATGAATAACCTTATGGCACCTTTCTGAAGGCCAGAGTTTCTCCCAGATGCTTATGCATGTCCTCTGCCCCCCTATGGAAATCCCTATGGTCACCACTGGAATGGGTGGCAGAGCACTGTCTGTGGCTGCTCCCTCTCTCTGGAATAGGCTCCCTGCTTCACTCCAGTCCATTGATGCCCACAACTCTTTCAAACACCAACTCAAAGCCTGGTAACTGAATGAGGCTAAATGCCTGTGCTCTCCAGGGTAATCTCCAACAACAGAACATATATTAGACCACATTTAGACTATGGATCCCCTTTTTGGAATCCATATTTAAAGGGAGATATAAAACGATTAGAACAAACCCTGAGACATTTTACTAAAATTATACCAAGTCTTAGAAATACATCTTAAAGAAACTGGACTGAACCCACTTCATTTAAGAAGACTCAGGGGAGATATTCTTTTCACATATGAAGTACTAAAATCACCAATACAAATGAGGCAATGTGGATTAACCTTATCAAATAAGTGTAAGGTAGGTGGATGCCATAATAAACAGCTTACCGTTGAATGGGCAAATACCAATAAGTGTGATAAATATTTCTGTATTAGGGCATCCAAACAATGGAATTCACTCCCACAAGAATTAGTCAAAATAACTAACTTTGATACATTTAAAACAAAACTTGATATATGGTTAAATTTACATAACTGCTAATAAGCCACTATTGAGGGGGACAATATTGATGGACTTAGGCCTCCTTTTGTCCCATACAAAATCCAGTAAATCCAGTAAATGGTACCTTTCCCACCCATCTCAACTGCTAACTCTATTCTTATAACTTGTTTTGCCTCATTTAGCTGTGAACTAAACTGTAAACTGTCATGTGTTTTTTTCGTGTTGACTTCTTCCAACATATTGTAAACTGTACTGCATTTATTGTGTTGCTGTATTAATGATGATCTGTATGTAACTTGGTACTGTCATATATGTGGCACGGGTCATGCCTGAAAATGGTCCATTGGATGAGTGTGCTTACCCAGTAATCAAAGACTTAAATAAATCAATAAATAAATGTCTGCAGGAAAGAGTGATTTGTTCATATATATATATAAACTAACCTTGCTTTTAATTTCCTGGTGAGGCAGTCAATGTGAGTGCCAAATGGCAGTTTGCTATCAAGTCAGGTTCCCAGGTACCTAAATTTGTCCACAACCTCCAAAGAGTCCCCAACAATAGTTGTAATGGATGCTGGTGCCATCAAGTTACACAGGGTTGCTGGAGGATAGGTGAGAGTAAAAAACATCACTTTAGTTTTCTTTGCATTCAGAAACAATTTGGAGTTGATTAAATTGTGCTGCAACTGATTACATTTTTGCTAGCAAAAGCCACTGTGACCAGTGGGATCTGATTTCCAGTCCTCATTTTTTATTTTTTATTTTACCAGTTGACTATTTAGAGGGAGACATCAGAGATGAATAAAGTATGACTGAGAGGTACAGTACTTCATGAAGAAACCTGTAGGCTTTTTGTTTAATAATGTTAACAGTTTATACCTTCAGAATTATGATAAGCATATTTTTTGTGACTCATAGTGAAACTAAACACAAGAGAAATACAATACAGAACAGTTTTATTTATTTATTTATTTAAAAGTTTGGAGATTACCTTTGAGCACAAGTGCTCATTTGCAAAGGTTCCATGTCAAAGACATAGTCACAAATAAATGACAAGTTCAATAAGCAGTTCTAGAGGAAATTTAGTTGAGTCAGGCTCAAAACAATGAAGTCAGAACAATTATATACAGTTTTGAAAAACTCCATGCAGATCACTGTATAAAAAGTCACAGAATATGTACAGACAGAAATGAATAAAACAGTTTAATGGTTACAATTGCATTGGACTGCAAGGGCAGACCACATAAATCTCTTAAACTGATTACTCCTGGAGAGATTCAGCAGTGTATCATCCGGTTTGTTTAACCAATTAATGGTCTTGACAGCAAATTACTGATTACCCAGCTGAGTATGCCAGAAAGGAGGCTTAAGGGCATTTCTGGCCATGTTCCTTGTGTTGTGTTGTTTAGAGATGGTGCAGAAGCAATTTGTTAAAGCAGGGGGGGCCCAGAAGCACCTTTTTGACTAGCAAACTGGTCTGCTGAGTAAAGGCAGCCAGTTATTGAGTGTATATAGGGTATCATTATGTGTGTGGTTATCTGCACCAAGTACAAAGCAGCACACCTTATTACAGATCAGCATTACTCTGTTTAGCACTGTGTCACAGGCAACAGTGTAGACAGGGTGCCCATAATCTATAAGTGACAGAATGGAACTATCCACAACAAGGCATCTGGCATCTCCAGTGAGCTTGAGATTGTCCCTGTTACATTATGAGGTACCCAGTCATCTGTTACCAATGGTCACCAGATTGTTAATAAAGGATCCAACAGATAAGGTGTCAACCAGAGTTATTCCAAAGTATTTGAAGGTCTCCACCTGTTCAAGGTTTTAATATAATATAATATAATATCAATATAATATAGATGAGAAGTGTTCACCATACTGTGTGGTTTAGCATACAAATTAGGAAGGAGAGAAACCACATAAAAATGAGGGTCCTTGACACCAGGAGGGCAGATTTTAATGAAATGGCAACTGCCACAGAAGTTATCTCAAAAGAAGGATGACAGGAGGGGTGGAGATCCAATGGAAGAGGATTAAATAGGGGATAGCTAAAGCAAGTGCCTAAGAGAGGTTAGCAAGGGAAAGAAGAGGAAGAGGCAGCTATGGATGTTCAAGTTGATGGTGAAGACAGTGAGGCAGAAGAAATTGGCTTTAAGGAAATACAAGGAGACACAGATGGAAGAAGATCAGGAAGTGTATCTGGTAAAACAAACGGAAGTAGGTAGTAAGGCAAGGAAAGCAAAAGTACAAAATAGTTATGGAGGTTAAAAAAGGGGGCAAAAGCTTTCTTTAAGCATGTGAGTGAGAAGAAGTCAAGTGGAGGAGTTATGAGACTCAGGAGGGCAGCAGGGGGGGGCTGTGCAGAGGAAGATTAAGAGAAGGCAGAAATCCTTGATAAGTATGTTTGCTTGGCCTTCACAATAGCAGGGGGAAGGGTCAGCATGCAGCAATAGGCTCCATGAGGAGGGAGAAGTGGACACTAGTCATTTCTCAGAAGAGAGGGTTGGAAGGGCTTGCAAGCCCTATAGGAGAATAAGGCAATGGGGCCAGATGGGATTCACCCAAGGGTTCTCAATACTAAAGGTTGGGTGCTAGTTTCCTTTCTGGCAACACTATTCAGCACCTCCTTGTAGACAAGGGTTGTTCCAGAGTAGTAGTAGTAGAGTTTATTTATTTCAGACACCCTTCCCCATAGGCTCAGGGCACCCTTATAACAAAATAGACAAATATAGCAATACGAGACAGTCAACACACAGTACACAAAATTTGCAGAAACCCATTACAGTCTAAAAACAGACTGATTCCCAAGCTGTCTCATGGTCCCCAAATAAATTCATCAGGTCCCAAAGGCCTGCTCAAACAGGAAGGTCTTAAGGTGTTTTTAAAAGAACTCTATGGATGGTGCTTCCCGGAGGTACCCCGGCAGTGAATTCCAGAGGACCAGGACTGCCACTTAAAATGCCCAGTCCCCAGATTTTAACCTAGCCCTGGGGACCGCCCAGAGGGCCTCTACAGCTGGTCTGAGAGAGTGAGATGGGGTATAGGGATGCAGGAGCTCCTTCAGGTAGCCCAGACACAACCTGTGTAGGGCCTTGTAGGTCAAAAGACCTACTTTAAATGTGATGCACCAGTGCACTGACAGCCAATGCAGTTTGCACAGCACCAGTGTAATGTGACTGAACCTCGAGTGTCCAGTCAATAGCCGGGCTGCTGCATTCTGCAGAAGCTTCAGGCACCGCATCACACCTCCTCTGACCATGAGGTAGAGTGTGTTATAGTAGTCAAGCCTCAAGGTGACACAAGCATGTACCAGCATGGCCAGATCATTGAGAGGAATAAGGGACTTAATTTGGATGATGTTCCAGAGATGGTAAAACCTGGTCTGGACAACAGCCGACACCTGAGCATCAAGTGTCAGCTCATTGTCCAGAATAACGCTCACATTTTTCACCTTTTGGGAGGCCTCCAGTTCGATCAGGCCAGTAAAAATCCCCAACATATTCCCAGAGGACCCCATTCCTCCCCTTCAACCCAGCTCAACCACCAGTACCACAGTCTTCCCCTAGGTTAAGTCCCAGCCAGTTTGGCGATGTCCAAGCCCCAATCTCGGCCAAGACTTCATTCAGCACATCAACCGCGTCAAATCTCCTGGGTGCAAATGACAGGTAGAGCTCAGTGTCATCAGCATAGCAATGAAAACACAGCTCATACCACTTTATAACCTTGCCTGGGGCAGCATGTACACTGCGAACAACATGGGGGAGAGGACAGAACCTTGGGGACCTCCACAGGGCAGATCCATTGGGTATGAAGAATAATTCAGCAGTATCACCCTCTGAGACCTGCCCCAGAGGAAGGACTTGAACCAGCTGATGACCTTGCCAGTGAGTTCTACATACTCCATCAGCCTGTCCAACAATACCCAATGGGCCACAGTGTCAAACACCTAGGAGATATCAAGGAGGATGAGAATCATTCACTCTCCTCTATTCCTCATCCTAAGCAGTTCATTCAACACCCTGACCAATGCAATCTCCATGCTGTGCAAGGCCCTAAATCTGGACTGGAATGGTTTGTAAATTTGGAAGTCCATGAGGTGACCCTCGAGCTGTTCCGTGATCACCTTCTAAAGAACCTTGCCCAAAAAGGGGAGGGTTCAAGATAGGCTGGTAATTCACCAAGACAGCAGGGTCCAAAGATGTTTTTTTTCAGCAGAGGCTTAACCAGAGCCTGTTTAACGGACTCCAGAAAAACCCCCACTGACAAGGAACTCCCTACAATCTTGGCAAAAACAGGACCCAGGACCTCTATGCAGCCAACTAGTAGTTGTGTTGAGTGTGGGTCAAGGTGTCAGAATGTTGATTTAGGCCCAGAGATCACCCCACAGATCTCCACCATCATCACTGGCTGGGAATCTCCCCAAGGCGACTGACTGCATCCACCCACTTGGGGGCTGCCACTGTTGGAGAATGGTATTCTGCTTGGAGAAATCTCGGCCCTCATGGAGGACACTGTCTTAGAAGAGCTAAGCAAACTCCTCACACTTGTGAGCTGAAAAAGCTCTGACAGGTTCCACACAGGCTGGATGTAGTAGCCTGTCTACAACCTGAAAGAGCTGCACCGGTCGGTTCTTCCCAGCTACAATCATCCTAGACATAAAAGCTGCTTTCTTCTGGATGATTGCATTCTGATGCTCATTGTAATGAGTAATCAGAACCAGCCTATCCTCCAGAGACCTGGTCTTCCTCCAACCCCTCTCTGACCTCTGTCCCCTGGTTATCAACATTCTCAGCTCACCATCAAACCATGGCAAGCTTAGGTGTGACACCAGCAGGCATACATGGATCAGTGCCAGACCGTCCAGGGCCTTATCAACAGTCCTGTTTTAGGTAATCAAGGCATTTATTGGGCTGTCAGCGCCAGCCTCAAGCACAGATGAAATATCCAGTTCTGCCATCAGTCCCTCTGGTTGTAAATCTTTCAAAGGGCGGAACTGAACAATTTCCACAGGGGAAGAGATTCAGGGGGACTCTGAAGCTGTACCTAATGGTGCAATGATCCAACCAAATGACCAGATCAGTTTCGATGGTATCAATTTTGAGCCCGAGGGAGAACGCTATGTTGATCGCATGACCAAAGCTGTGAGTCCAGACCATGGTCTTCGGGGTGAGATCCAGAGCCTCCACATTTGAAAGGAAGTCTCTGGCCCCAGATGACACCTTGTCATCCACCCAGGTGTTGAAATCACCGAGAATGAGCCATCTTGGTGACTCCAGCACCCTCTTGGTGACAAAGGCCGACATCTCCTTCAGGAAACTCTGGTCTCACCCAGGTGTATGGTAGACCAAGAGAATCCTGAATTCCACCCCATTGCACCTTCTCACACTCAAAAGAACTGGTGTAAAGAACTGGTGTCTCCACTGGGTGCACCACCAGGCCCAGCTTCTACCTAAAACAAACGACCACCACCCCTTCCCTGCATTCCTTCCTCGGGCAGTTAACCATGGTAAACCTGGCTGGGATGGACACCTCTAGCACAAAGCCCAAAATATTCCCTCAGCCAGGCCTCTGTAATGCATGCCAGGTCAACCAATGCAACACGCTCTGCCATTATAGTGGTCTTGTTCACCATCAGCCTGGTATTGCACTACACTGTCTGAACATCATGAAAGACTGAGGACCATCCCTCAGCTACCTGCCTTCTTGGTCCAGAGGGTTCCCTGGGCAGAGAGACTGGAGGAGGGCCGATGTGGTCCCTCTGCACAACAGTGACAACAAGGAGGAGGTTGGCAACTACAGGCCAGTCAGTCTCACATCAGTGGTGGGGAAATTAATGGAGGCAATACTCAAGGAAAGGCTTTTGGGAGTACTTGGAGGCAAATGGGCTGCAGGACCACTGGCAGCATGGCTTCACTGGGGAGAAACAGCTGTCTAAATTTCTTTGACTGGGTGACCAGGTCGGTGGACCAAGGAGGGGCAGTGGACATGGCCTATCTGGACTTCAGTAAGACCTTCAACACTGTGCCACACAGGAGGCTGGTGAAGACACTTAGCAGCCTAGATGCTGGGGTGAAAGTTGTAACCTAGGTAATAAACTGGCTAGAGGATAGGAGACAGAGGGTAGTGGTAAATTGCAGTCACTCAGAGGACAGAGTAGTGACTAGCAGGATGCCTCAGAGATCAGTGCTGGGACTGGTTCTCTTCAATGTCTTCATTTAGGACATAGAGGAGCTGGAAGGGATGTTGTGCCTCTTTGCAGATAATATCAAAATCTTCAACAGGGAGGAGACTCAGAAGGGGTTGGAAAGAATGCAAAGGGATTTGGGAACACTAGATGAGTGGCATGCCCTGGGACAGAAAAAGCCAGGTGTAGTATATTAAGTTGGGGAGGGAAGAACTTACAGTTGCCAAGCAAGAAAGGGACCTATCTGATGACCACAATGTAGTTGGTCAATGTTACAAGACAGTGGGACAGGCTGGTAGTATGCTGGAATATAGATGGAGGGGGATTATCAGCAGGGGAGGAAAGTAGTGTTCACACTGTGTCACTCACTAGTAAGACCCCACCTGGAATACTGTGTTCATTTCTGGAGGTCACAAATCCAAAAGGGCATTGACAAGGTGAAAGAGGTTCAGAGGAGAGCCACAAAAAAGTAAAGGTACTACACAAGAAGATGAATGAAGAGAAGCTGTGGGGTCTCAGCATGTACACCTGGAGGATTGGTGAGCAAGAGGGGGCATGATTGAAAATTATAAGTACCTCACTGGGTTAAACAAGGTGCAGGTGGGAGAGGCTACTTCAGAGGAAGGAAGACACTAGAACAAAGGTGAATGCTATGAAGCAGGAGGAGGGGGGGTTAAGAGGGATGTGAGGATATACTTCTTCATGGAATGGGCCATGGATGACTAGAGCAGCCGGTTGGGTGAGGCTGTGGGAGTAAAGACTGTGGGGAGCTTCAAGCATGCTTGGGACAGTCTCGAGGGCAAACTAAATTTAGGAAAGTGAGGTGGGTGGGGGGGACTCCGACCAAGAAGGGTCAGTGGCGTCAGAGTAGGGGGAGAAACTAGAGGCAGACTAGATGGGCCAGTTGGTCCTATTCTGTCAATAAAATCTGTGTTTCTAAGTTTCTATGAGGCCTATCAAACTGCTGACTTGGCACTTACCAAAACTTATTGTGATTCAAACCATTTGTGACTAGCAAACCTTTCCAATACACTTCCCATTATGTTCAAAATAGTCTTCCCAGAATCAGACTGGCCCACTAAGATACCTGGAAAATGTTTCTATTGTGTACCTGACATCCTTCTAAGCTTTGAAAATCTTTACCATTGTCATCTATTTTCAAATTAATTTGTATATTTTAGGTACTGAAATTAAATATAGGATGCAAGCACAGAGCTAATGTATCAGATTTTACTGGAATATTGATATGATTGTTTCAACTGGGCCTTCCTCTGTTAATTTCCCTATATCATTATTCTATTTGGTGCCCCTGTATCCCAATCTGATCTTGGTCTTTCCTGCAGTTCACCTCTGTGCACATTTTTCAGCAAACTGCAACTTTCAAATAGTAAAAAACATGGATCAAATAGGCTTGGAGCAACTTGTCAGGCAAAGTAAAAGAGGCAAAAATATATTAGATATAATACTGACTAATATGGAAGCTGATATTAAGGATTGCAAGGTGACTTTGCTCCTGGGGAATAGAGATCATAATATGGTCACTTTTACCATCCAAGAAGAAACCCTGCTTAGTACTGAAGATACAAAAATCCTAGACTTCAAAAAAGCAAACTTCACTGCCTTTAAACAAGAAATTTCCCAATGGGGTGGATTGATGAATTTAAAAATTAAAATATTGAGGATATGTATAACACACTTGCTAGTAAAATAAATCAGGGTATACAGCATAACATACCATATACTGTAGAAACAAATATAAGAAAGGGCCCAAAACTCCAAGCTGGTTTAATAAGAAAATAAAAAAAAAACATTAAAGAAAGACAAAGTATACAAGGCATTAGGAGCAAACATAAAAAGGGGAAGGATGGATTAAATTCCAAAAGCTTCAGAGATCTATAAAAAAGATATCAGAAAAGCAAAAGCAGAGTATGAAGTCAAACTTGTCACAAAGGGTAAATATAATTAAACGTTATTCTGTTCCTATATAAACAAAAAAAGAAAGGGATCAAATAACATAGGGCCTCTGATTAGCTCAGATGGGGGTCTAGCTGTGTCCAATAAAGAGATGGCAGAGATCCAGAATAATTATTTTTCCACAGTATTCAATGATTAAAAACTACAATTAATTTAGGGAGGCAAAACCTAAAATAACGACAAATCCCATACACATTGACTCCACAGAATTTAAAAAGAAACTGGAAACCCTAAATCAGAATAAATCATTGGGTCCAGATGGATTCCACATGAGAATATTGAAAGAACTGGCAGAAGAACCAGCAGCATCAATTAGCTATATTTTTCAGCAAATGTTAATTGGGGGGAAGTTCTGGCAGCATGGAGACAGGCCACTGTCATAACCCTGTATAAAAAGGGAGATAAAAGGAACACTTCTAACTACAGGCCTGTCAGCTTAACAAGTTCTCCATGTAAAATTTTGAAATGTATCATTAAAGATTATATATTAGAACATACACAAGTGAACCACCTGGTTGATGATATGCAACACAGGTTCACCAAGGGAAGAACATGCCAGACGAATATGCTGGAGTTTTATGACAAAGTTAGCAAATCCCTAGACATGAATAAACCAGTGGATGTCATTTTTCTGGATTTTACTAAAGTATTTGATAAACTACCTCATCATGAAATAATTAAAGTATTACATTCTTTGGGGCTACATGGCAACATTATTTCATGCATGGTTAAGTGAAAGAAGGCAAAGAGTAAGCATCAAGTGGGCTTACTCCAGCTGGGCTGGAATGACAAGTGGGGTGCCACAGGGGTCAGTGTTGGGACTGTCTTTTCAATGTCAATGTTTCACAACTCAAGTTTGAGGAGTCAGGAGTATGGAAGACAAAGTTCATGGATGACTGCAGGCTGGGAGTTGTACCAAATCAACATTTGCCTCACTCAGGAATGCAAGAAGCCCTTGGCCACATTGAAGCTTGATGTAACACATTTAAATTACCACTCAACCTGGATAAATGCACGGTCATGCATTTGGGTAAACAAAATCCCAAGCTGCCCTATATGTTAGGAAACAACAAACTGGATGTTGTAACAGAGGTGAAAGATTTAGATATAATCATCACAAATGACCCTTAGTTTAAATCTTACTACAATAACATTATCAAAAGGGCGAATGGGGTATTAAATTACATTCTGAAGCACATTACCAGCAGGAATAAAGGAGTTGTGATGCCACTGTTTAGTTCCCTGGTGAGGCCTATTCTGGAGTACAGGTCACAAGTCTTATCTCCGTTTTATAGAAATGAAATAGATAAGTTGGAGAGGATTCAAAGGATAGCAACTAGGTCAATAAGGGGCATGGAGAATAGAGAATATCAAGAGAGATTGGATGAATTAGAGTTATACACTCTGGAGTACAGGAGGTGGAGGGGGGACATGTGCTTGCTGTATAGATCACTTAGCAATCAGGATCTATGGGAAAGACTAGGTCTGGAATTCTGGGACCAACATTATAGAACTAGGGCACATACACTACAATGAAAACGTGAAAACTGTAGAACTTGGAGAAGGAAAATGTGGTACAGCCTAAGGGTGGCGTCTCCTGGAATGAATTACTTCAAGAAGTGGTAGCTAGCCACTCTATGGAATGTTTCAGATTAAGACCAGATGCTTATAAGAATCCAATACCCCTATAATTAAGTGGCGAGCACCATGGATGCAAGTCTTGTTTGCTCAGTATTTTACCTATGATACCCATGATGATGAAAATGTATTTTCACAGGCAGAAAATATGTCCTGTGAGTCCTGCATGAAGAAAGCAGATTATGTGTGATGCTGTTTGCTCGGGGAATGGGGTGGGCATTAGAGTTGACAATTCAAGGAAGACCCCATCAGTGATTCGCCAAGAATCAGGAGACCCAAAACCCTAATGTTTTGTCCTTTAGCTGCTTGGTGGGTGGGTGGGGTGATAGGGTTGGAAACGCTAATGCCACATTTCCCTACTTTTGAGGCATTAAGTTACCCTAACTGCTGCAATAATGAAGTTTTTTTGGAAAGCATTTCCTTTCTTTTTGAGGCAGTGGAATAGCATTCTCATTCAAGAAGATACTCTGCATGAAGTGAATGCTCTGTCCACCTTCAGAAGTACCAGACCCACAAATTGTGGGCCCTGCAGTTCGATGCAATAACAGATGTGAAGAACTCATGGGGCTGTCTGGTGGCTGTGGAAGTGCAGGACTCTATGGTCCCTGCACTTGTATGTGGCCACAGCTAAAGATGCACAGGACAAAGACTGCACCTGTGAGCCAATGCAGAGGGCCCTCTGCCACCCAAGGGGAGAGCGGTGCAGGGTCCTACACCAAGAGGACAGTTGTCTTCAGTATATGGTAGCTGGGCCAGTGCAGACAGTCCTGCACCTTTCATTCTCTGGCTGGAGAGGTGTCATATAATCCAGCTGGGTCACTGATCTCACCACTGAACTCCCCTCAACAGCACAGGATCACAAAGCATACCTGCAGGGGGTCAAGACTGGCACTACACACAAAGTTTGTTAAAGATTATTATTTTCTTGGGTAATTTTGATCCCAGATTTTCAAGATACTCATTTTAGGATTCACCTTATGAACATGACATGCACCATTTATAGTGTATTGGATGAAATGTGGCTTTGCACCAGAAGTCCAAAAACACGTTTTGTCCAATATTTTAAAAATGGCACATCACATTTATGAGGTGGTGTGGAAAATGGCAATGTTGAAAATTTTGAGTCAAAATATTTAAAATTAGTGAAGTTATTAGTGAATGTTGAAATACTGCAACATTCACTCATAACCTGGTAATTTTAACATATTCATACACTAAATTTTCAGCATAGCCTTCTTATTACCCCACCTAATGAACCTGGTAGGTAAGCTTTTTCAAATCTCCGCAAAAACGTGTTTCTGTACCATTAAAACGTCATTCCGTGCCACAGGTGTGAAAACACATTTTGGCCAAGATTTGAAAAATGACAGCTGTCACATTCATGTGGTGGTGTAAAAATGGCTGTGTTGAAAATCTGGGGCCAAAATATTTACAATTAACAAAGCTGCTATCGAGCATAGTAAAATTTCAATGTATGCATATAACTTTTCCATTTTTACATATTTTGATCCCAAATTTTCAACATAGCACTTCTTATACAGTGTCAGTGGCTCTGTAGGTAGCACACTTGCCTCTGAGGCTGGGAGTTCAGAGGGCTGTGGGTTCAGTTCCCACATCTGGCACTTGGGTTAATATCCCAATACTGACACTGTAATGAAGCATGAGAGGGGTTCTACACTTCTGAGGTGCCGTCTTTTGGATGAGACGTTAAACCGAGGTCCCATCTGCCTGGATTGGTGGTAGTTCAGGTGGATGTTAAAGATTCAATGGCACCTATCAAAAAGAGTAAGGGAAGTTTATTGGTAAGAAAGTGGGCTTCATTACAAAAAATAACAACAACAACACGAACAATCAAAACAAATCAAAAAATCAGTTAACAAAAAAGGTATCACAACGTTTCATAATAATATAACTCGAGAAGTAGAAAAAGTAGGAAATCATTCTTTTACAGAACACAAAGCTGCATGAATATTGCAAAGAACTTCAGCAATTGAAATGGTTTTTGTTGTAAGACTAACAACATCTGGCTTGCCATAAATAATAACGAATGATGGCAAATATTATATACAAACTGTCACTATGATACTTTCTATTAAGTAAATCATTAGTGCAAAACATAACATGTTCTATAAGAAACGAAGATAACAAAGGTTCCACCCAAGTAGTAGATAGAGCGGACCAAACTTCCAAAGAAAAGGGACATTCACAAAATAAATGTTGCTGGGTTTCAAAAATATTGAGGCAAGAGGTTCTAGGACAATATCTCAAAGACAGGGCCTTATGCTTATGATTGTTGTTAACTCCTAATCTATCGTAGTTACAGAGCCATATCATATCCCATAAATAAGGCGGTAACCGATGATTTTGAAGTTGTTGGAGTACCCAGGGGAGACGTCCAGGGGGACAAAAAGGAAAAACAATCTCCTCCAGAGCTCCAACCTCCAAAGTCTCTCATAACTGGGATCTAGATGAGATACAAAAATCCTGAGGAGTGAGACACCAGGTTAAAGCCATCTTAAAACTCTCTTTACCATAAGGAGGGATCAGTTGGGACTTAGAAATAACCCCTTTATAGCGGGCATGCCAATTATCAAGGCAGAGGGAGAACCACGCTAAAAACAGGGCTTCCAAAAACATCCTCGGTTTCAGTACTTTTCCATAATTATAATCAAAAAAAGCTGTAAAACCAACAGGGTGGATCATACCAAGTCCACCTTCCTTAAGTGGCCTATATGTGAAATTCCTCTGATAGGGTTTAACCTGGATCCCCACAACCCTTAAAGAAAATCCCATTTAATCTGGTAAATAAAGAAATGGTGGCGGGAACACATAAACAGATGTAAAAAATCTGTATGATTAAAGTTTTAAGAAGCACAACCCTTTTTTCTTCCCAATTAAGTATCTTTTCCACCCATTAATCACATTTTCTGCTCTTAGTAGGGCAAGATCCCAATTATATAGTTGTGGGTTATCACAACCAAAGAAAATACCTAAATAGGAAAAACAGTAAGAGATACAGAAACCCCAGCAAGAGGCCTGTACTAGGAAGGAGGTATGCCCAAGTGGTATACAAGTACTTTTGTGAAATTTATGTTAGAACCTGAAACAGAAGAAAACGCCTGTAGAACTCGAACAATGGCCTCTTGTTTTGTGGAAGAATCACAGCCAAAATCAAATCATCCGCGTAAGCCAATGTTTTAAGTGGTAAGAGGAAGGAGTACAGAGCAACCAACAATCTGTGGGCAAAGAAATGGCTCTCAAAAGAGTGTCAATATAGAAAGTATATAACAGGGGACTAAGCGGAACCCTGACGCACTTCACGGACTAGGGAAATAGGACGGCCTATCCAGCCGCTCACATTAGGACGTATCACAACATCTCTATACAATAGATTGAGCTAGGAAAGGAAGCACACCGAAACCCAAAAGCTTCCAGAGTTAAAACAAAAACTCATGGGAGACTGTATCAAACGCTTTTCTTGGTCCAAACACAGAATCCATCCGTGATAGCATGGACGTTTCCGAGAGTAAACAATTTCGAATAAAATCAGATTATCAGAAAGATGTCTACCTGGGATACCACAAGTTTGAGTCGGACTAATCATGTGTGATGCCAAAGTAATCATTCTGGACAGAAGAATTTTGGCAAGGATCTTATAATCAACATTAAGTAAACTAATAAGTCTCCAATTTTTAGATCAGAAGGATCCCTTTTTCTTAAACAGTAGAATCAACAAAGCATCTTTCATGGAAGTAGCTAAAGTATCATATTGCAACATCTCATTATAAAGAATAGTTAAGACAGGAACAAGATCTGCAGCAAAGGTTTTAGAAATTGTGGTCAGACCATCTGACCCCGGGACAGAATGCGGTTTCAAACTAGTAATAGCAGCTAATACTTCATTTTCAGTTATAACAGAAGAAAGCTTGTCTCGATCAAAGTCCGAAAGTGGAGGTAAAGACAATGATCGAAGAAAGTGATCTGCATTGGCAAGATCAGCTTTAGAACCAAACATGTTAAAAACATAATTTTCAACACATTGAAGCAAATCTTCAGGTTTCCTAAGTAACTCCCCTGACTGAGACAGTAGAGAGGTAATTAGTTTAGTGTCAACTCTATCTTTACAGGTCTTGAATGGGTCTAAACAACCTTTAGTAATATGAGTGCCAAAACGCGCCTCCTGACCCAGAGAATCAGCACTATTATACTGAGATAGTCTCATTTGAGTACTGATTGCACTAATCTGAGAACTAAAATCATGAGTAGTGGAGCTAGCTAAAGAAAATAAATGCTGCAACTGATGCCGTAATGACAAATAAGACAAATAGTTAGTATTTTGTTGTTTGGCAGCAGTTTTCTGAAAAACTGTTTCCAACTTAGCTTGGAATCCTCCCACCAATCCATCCCAGCATCATAAAATCAACTACAGACAAACGGGCTGTAAACTCTTACGCCAAAGTTTAAGAAAGAAAGGGTCACCAAGTAGGGAATCATTAAGACGCCAGCTAGTTTCTTGCATCTTGGGCAGAGGCCCAAGAAAAGAGGCACATAAGGCAACGGGTCCGAGAATTCAGTAGCCACAGTCTTACAAGAAAGTAAAATTAAAACCTTAGATAAAAAGAAAATCTATCCTGGTATGTAGGGACCCCTTAAAAAGTGGACCCACCTGATTTGTGGAAATATCTATAGACATCCACAAGCTTAGCCATGGAAATTACATTATTTAAAGCCACAGAGTCACAAAATAATTTGAAGTCTGTAGGCCTCGATCTGTTTGATGCAGGTCGCAATTGAAATCTCCGAGCCATAAAAGTAATCTGGACGTAAAAGATATGGCTTAATTTGATGAAAAGGAAACCTCTGAGCCTTGGTTTGAGGTATAGGTCCCAATCATCCGAAATCTCTCAGATCTGTAAGAAAAATCCAATAACAAAGCCCTACCAGGAGAAATATCCACTAGTCTTGTTACTTTGAAATCAGAGCTGGAGAACAGTATCCCAACACCATCACAAGTGTCAGGTCCAATAGACCAAAAGATGGACCTACAGTCCATGCTTTAGAAGCCTGAGATAGTTCCCCATGAGTCTTCAATCTGGTGTCAACAAGACAAATTATATCACAGTGCAGATCAGAAAGGGTTAAAAAATCCCGCAGCTTCTCTTCCCTTTAATACTGTTCACATTTAGAGAACATATATTTAGAGAAGACATGAGTTAAGTAATGGATGGAGACTTACCCTCCGCTGCTGCCTAGTGCTTGCAATGGAGTCCGATCAGTCCCATCAACCCCGCAGGGAGGGAAAGAAGGGAGGAGGAACCAGTATCCTCACCCCCAGAGTCCTTATCTGAAAAATCTGTGGCTAAAACCGCAAATTTGTTAGGGTTTTCCAGCTACGTGTAGGGGTACCCTTGCGCGATTAGCAACAGCTAGGCCTTTCCTGGTCCGTTTGTGAGTAACAGTGGTAAAACTAGGTTGTCACCCCGACCCATAGGGAGAGGGGAGGCATACAGTGTCTTGAATAGTGGGAGTAATAGTGGGGAAGCTACCATAGAAGTAGAAAGGGTACAGCAGGAAAAGATGATTGAAAAACTGGAACAGAGGTTACAGGGATTATCTCCAACTACCGGAGGGGTGACCTCTGAGGTAGAGGAGGCTAAACTGGGCAAGCAACTGTTGAGCAACAGTGATGATGCCATCATGAGAGGGGCAGTCGTCTCTGTTATGAGAAGCCCAGGGCACTCTACCATAAGCATGGCCAGTTCCTCGCATAAGTTACATTTAAATGAGTTAACACACTTAGCTGCAACATGACCATATTCAAAACAGTGGCTACATTTAAGAGTGTCACAGTCAACTTAAATGAGTACGTGACCCACACTTAAAGCAGGACTTGGCTGCTCCAGCATAAAAATGAAGCCCTTGTCTTTACCTAGAAAGAAAAATTAGGCAGATGCTTTGGGCCAGTGTTAGTAGAAAAAGTTTAACACGGATCTTCCAACTGCCATCCCAAATTTGTTCAGAGTCTAGAGTAGGGTAGGCCTGTTCAAAACTTCACAACGCTTATTTAACCAAAAAGAATATCCTCAATGTGAACTCCTCATTCTTAAACAACAGTAATGGTGCGAATGGCAGGTTTGGTAAGAGGAATGGCCTGAAAGGGGACCAAAGGGACGTAGACTGAAGTTTGTCATATTGAGCCCAGAACCTATCGAGCCCAGACATTTGTTTAAAACTGACATCAAAGTTGGAATTACCTATATTAATCAGGGCAAATATCTCGGAGGAGAAAACTTCATTGATCCCTTAAGAAGAGCTTTAGCTATATACACATGATCTGGGGAGTTCTAAACCACCTTTATAAAGAAAGTCAACCGCATTCCTCCTAGGCGCAGGCTCACCTTTGGAGGAAAATAAATCACTAAGTTTAAATTTTGAACTTTGAGATACATTAACAGTAGCAAGAGTAGGTCCAGAAAAACAGTTGTAGTTCCTTGTACAGTAGAAGTAGGTAAGAGACAGTAGTTGTAACACTAGTAGTAGTGGAATTAGCAATAGATAAAGGAAGAGTCACAACCCGGGTCTTGGAGCTCATAGTGTTTTCTCAGCAGATTTCTTAGCATTGCAATATAGACAGGATCCTGAGAATCAGGGTCCACGTCCCTCCAGTATCCTGCTCCCAGCCAGCTTTCCAAAGCTGACTCTGGTGACCACACTAAAGCAGTAGTTTGACCAGGTTTAACGTTTTTGAGAATAATGAACTCCAGCTTTGACCAGCTGGGTTCCTGTGTGGCCGAGAAAAAAACACAGAGGATTTCTCAGTGGCTGAATTTGAGGTAATTTTTAACATTAGAGTCACTCACGGAGCGAGGAAAAAACTCCAGGAAATGCAGAATCTTGTGCGTCCAACGTCAATGCCTGAATGGGGTTGGTAGAAGCAGTCCGAGAAACAGCAGTAGCAGGGAGCTGAAGAGGAATTACCACGGAAGGAACAGAAGTTGAACTACCGTAGGACGCCGACTGGGGGCTTGCCAGTGTCGACGCCGCAGTAAGGAGAGCAAGGAATAGGTGTCCGAGGCATTGCTCATGCAGAAACCAGTAAAGCCGAATCCAAAATCTGCAATTGCCGGACTAATGCCCGCTGTACCTGAAGACTGGGATCAAATGAGGAGTCACCTGCACGCCAGGTATGACGGAAAGAACTTCTTTAGGTTGCTCAGTAAGAACGGGAATCCATTTCCAGAATAGTAGTACTGTTAGTAGCAGCCATAGCAAGACGGTCATCAGGGGCCTCTTGGGAAGGTAGCACAGAGGAGGAGGCCAACTCCCCTGAGCTAACAGCGTCCATCTCCTCCAGGGGATCATGCAGACTGGCCATCTTGCAGCCAGCGCAAAGGCTCCACCTACACAGAGTAGGGGAATTTCCCCGGTGTCCTGGCCAAATTTCCGTTGTTCACTAAAAATACCACCAATAGCTTAATCTGGTTCAAGGTTAGTTGGCATTCATCTGTATCCCCCTCCCGTGGATCGTGCCTGAAAATAGACAGGATTTGTCCAGTGCACTTACCCAGTCAACAAAAGCTAAATAAATAAAAAAATTGATACCACCTCATGAACAAGGGTGGTGAAAATTTTCAAATCCCACCCAAAAGGTGATTTTACCAAGTGACTACAAAATCACCTTTCAGGCTTGATTTGCAAAATTCCACTGCCATTTGTCTTGAGGTAAAAAGACAATGTTGAAAATATGGGGTCAAAATATACAAAACCTACAAAGTTATGCACCAAAGTTAAAACCCCACTGAAATACATTAAACCACACTTACCTAAGTTCCTCATATTGTAGTCAGTGGTTCCAGTAGCAAGATGTGTCTTCGATTAGAGAGTGGATCTTCACTCTGGGACCTGTTCAGTGAGTGAGAGTGTGTGGGGGGTATAGTGGGGTGTGAAAAGGTGTGGGGTGGTGAGTGTTCAGTGGGATGTTGGATGGGGGTTGGATTGGTGAGGGACTGTTTTCTTTTTACAGGTGTAAAAAAGCATCAAGGAACAGTTTTCTTTATTACAGGTTACTTAAATATGGGGACAGTGATTGAAGGGTGAGGGGTGCCACTAGACACCAGAGAAACAAATAAATATGGGGATAGTGATTGGAGGGCGGGGATGCCACTAAACACCAGGGACAGATTTAGTAAATATGGGGACAGTGTCCGTAGGGTGGAGGGTGCCGCTAGACAACAGGGAAACATTAAATAAATACAGGAATGGCAATCAGAAGGTGGGAGGTGCCACTAGATGCCTGGGAACCATTAAGTAAATTTGGGAATGGCAATTGGAGGGTGGGGATGCCATTAGATTCCAGGGAAACTTTATTTAAATATGGGGACAGCAATCATAGGGTGGGGGTGCCACTAGACACCAGGGAAACCTAACATACATAATAGGACAGCAATAGGATGGTGGGGAGGGGTGCCACTAGACACCAGGGAAAGAGCAGCTCACTACTCTCAGAGCAGCCTGCAACACGAGCTCTAGCTACAGCTGGAAAACTCAGCAAAGTCCCAGTGTTCACATACAGAGAACATATGTGAATGACTCCTCTCGCTAAGTGGGGCACCCTGGATTTTGGGTGCCTGAAAACATATTTCTGGAAACTTAAAAAAAAAAAAAAGAATCTAGCTAAATGGGTCCCATTTATCTAGGGTTAGATGTTTGTTTTTTAGAAAGGACATTATTTTTCTGTACTTTAAATGTTTGTAAGTTTAAACAGTAAAAGGAAAATGGCAGCCATATGAAAAAGGATTTTTTCCTTACGAAAAAGGATTGGCCCCTTATGAAAAAGGATCCCTTTTCAAATGGACCAGATTCTTTTTTTGTTCCAAGCAGCTATCCAAAAGACTATACTGAGCATCCTCAGAACTGAAATTTTAATATTTAATGACTTCAGAATGGATTAGTATTTTTTCACCAAACCAGAGAAACGTACATCTGTGAACCAAACTCTTTCTACCCTGAAAATTTCAGACCAAAATTCCAAACCATTTGGGCACAAGGCAATGACAAAAAAACCCAGCAAAAACAACAATTTGTTAATGTTTTTTCACTATTGGTATTTCAGAATCCACACATCTAACTGGAACAAAACGTGGCACGTCAAGAGATCTTCCCCCGAGTCCGCACATGCAAAATGTTGTGCAAATCTGTTGAATGGTTGTTAAAATATTAAAGTGCAAAATCTGAGGCTTAACACAGAATCCCCTTCTCAGACCTAACTATTGTGGTGCTGCTGCACCACCAAAATAATATAACATGCTAGGATTTATTTTTGTATTGTGATATAAAGACACATGAGGTGCAACTGTTGTGACACCAGTACCTTTGCATCAACATTTTCATATTACCCTTCTTAAAGCTCTTCTATATATAGTGCAGGGAGGAAGCTTGTTCCACATGGATTTTCATCCTAAGCAGAATGTGCTGTACTACAGTGCAAAGATCATGAAATACTGTTGTACCCTTCTGTAGTACAACATTCTACACAGCTGGAAACAATGTGCATGTGACCAGCTCTAATGAAAGCAGAGCTGTAAAAACACTGCACTCCCAACAGGTACTACAAAATGGAACAACATGTGGACCTTTGGTAGCCTGCTCTGTTTTCAACAAAATTTTATAAAATTAAATGTTTATAGGAACATTAATTTACTCAATCTTATTTTTGTTCAAAATCATTGGTTTTTCTTGCAGTTGACAGCTGGAGAACGGCCAAGAACGAGAATGGGTCAAAACAGTTTAAAAACTTAAAACAAATATTTTTTATCTCCATACACTATAAAAATACTAGCTGGGCAAAACCATGCCTAACCAGCCTGCGCTGCCACCTCAATGTTCAGATTACAATGGACCTCTCAAGCTTCACTTTCAAGGTATGCTGTAATCTGAATCTTTCGATGGCAGCACAGGCTAGTTATGCATATCTGCCCATGCAGTATTCTCTATATAATGTATGGTGGAACGTTGTTATCTACTGTTTTTTATCTTTTCCTCATGTTGTTATGCCATCGATGTGACATGTTGAAGTTGTTAACCCATCGATAATATGTCACATCAATGGCATAACAAAAAGGAATTACCATGCGCGTAAAATTCCTGCACCGGAACTGCGACCGCGAGATTCAAAATTCACTGCAACTGTCATATTCGCAGTGAGCATTAACACAAAACCACACAGTCGCGTAAATGGCAGCAGCAACATTTTCCAAGCCTCTAAGCGAGGAACACAAGGCATTTATTCAGGAGCAGCAAAACAAAAGACCATTAAAAAAAACAGAGTCAGATGTGAGGCTTTTCAGATCCTACCTGGCAGACGTGGCGGAGGCTCGCATAATCGGAGACATACCTGTAGCCAAACTAGATGTCCTGATAGCAGACTGCATCTAAAATTAAAAAGAAATGATGGTACCGATTATGAGCCATCAACTCTGAGGGGTATTTTAGGCAGTTTAGATCGTTATCTGCTAAACATCAGTTATGGGCATTTCATATTCCACGGAAATAAAAAAGACTTCTCTGAAACAATTGCTACCTTGTCTGCCTAGCAGAAATTCCTCAAAAAGCTCGGAAAAGGTAGCAAGCCCAACAGGGCAGAAGCACTTTCACCCACAGACATTGAGAAACTTTATGAAACAGGGACATTAGGGCAACATAGCTCAGTGGCACTATTAAACATGCTTTTCTTCAATAATGGGCTTGACTATGCCCTTCGAACAGCGGAGCAGTATGCGCTCAGATGGGGGGACCTTAGCCTGCAGAAGGACACAGATGAGTGTCAGTTTCTAGAGTACACAGAGTGCCAAACAAAACCTCGAGCAGGCGACAACCCAAGGGACATTAGAGCAGTGAAACTGAGGATGTATGCAAACACTGAACGACCTGATAGAGACCCTGTAAAAGCATACAGCCTGTAATCATGTCAAAGACCACAAAGCATGCTCTCAGCTGACTCCCCCTTCTACCTGGCACCAAATTTATATTTCAAGCCTGGTGCATCCATCTGGTTTAGGGAAATGACGCTTGGAGAAAATAAAATCCACTCTATGGTGCAGATCATAAAAACATCTGCTGGTCTGCCACATGAAAAAACGAATCACCAATCACTCCACCCGCAAAACGGCAATACAGCGACTGGTGGACTGTGCCCATCCCCCACGGAGGTCCAGCAAGTCTCTGGACATAAAAGCCTGCAGTCCATTAACAATGACAGCTTCATTTCAGAGGCAAAACAGAAAAGAAATTCTGTTATTCTCGGCGGACACAATGTCACAGACTACCAGCAGCCATCCTCATCAAAATCTACTGCCCAATCAGTTTTGGAAGTAAACCCACAAGTAAATACAGCCAAAAAACTGCCACTGTTCGCTCTGTCTGATCTTACAAACTGTAACTTGTTCAGAGGCAATTCTATATTACAGCATGGCAACATCACTGTGAATGTGAATAATTTTTTTGCACCACAGAAGTGAAAGCGAATCACAGTGGTATCAGATTCCTCATCTGAAAG
The DNA here is from genome assembly GCA_016271365.2 of Neoceratodus forsteri. Taxonomy (NCBI): domain Eukaryota; kingdom Metazoa; phylum Chordata; order Ceratodontiformes; family Ceratodontidae; genus Neoceratodus; species Neoceratodus forsteri. Next base: position 563,434,963 of record CM057449.1, on the reverse strand, counting down.
CGACGATGTGAAGGTAAGGCTTAATGTAATCCCCCCATGACCATACAATCAGCATTCACATTCATTCATACAAACTGATTTACTGACGGGCTGATCTTTTTTCTTGTTATGTTTCTGGTTTCCCCGCAGGTTTGAAGGAAAAAAATCGCCGACTATATTTCCCATTTGCCACTTGCAGCACAACCCCTTCTCACCCACTTTACGGCAAGGCTGATTGGATGCCACATGACATTTGACCCCGATAACCATTTTTTTGCTGTTCTCATTAATATTACAGAGATAATTTTTTTTTGTTAACTATGTTGATGTAAAGTAATACGATAACACAAAATGTATACTGCTGTTACTATTAAAAGGAAATGTGACATGGCCGCGCAATCCTGTTCTCCTCTGAATAAGGTAAGGTGACCACTGTGACACATTACATGTGTAATTCATCTTTTTTCAGATGCACATCGATGCCCATACACTATAAAAGACAATGTATGGGCATCGATGAACACTAATGCTATCTGAACCTCTCGTGGTTTCACTGACAACCAAGGTAAACCTCTCAAGTTTCGATCTCGAGGTTTACTTGGGTTGTCAGGGAAACCACTCGAGGCTCACATAGCATTGTTGTTCATCGATGCCCATACATTTTCCTCATATTTTATCATTCCTGTTGCTGTTTTTATGTTGTCTTGCGCGCATGCGCAAGAAATCTCTTGCACTAGTGCGGGTCTTGCGGGTGCGGCTGCTGTTGAGTGAATGCAGGGCATGCATCAGTAGGTGCGTCCCTCATTCCCCAATCAGTCTGCATGCCACCAGCACACCATGCATTCATAATGGGGTGAGCACATCAAAGCAAAGGTCCGCTGCAATACGAGCAAAGCTCGTCATATGCAGCAGTCCTTTGCTTGCCATGCTCGCCGCCATTATGACCATGGTCAGTGACAGGCAGCTGCCTGATGCTTGCTGACATCAGGGGTTCCCAATCCCCCTGTCGGAAACCCCCCATGTTTGTGTGCCGACAGGGGAGCCCACTCCCCATCGGCATACCCCCCCAAATGTTGAATGCCGAGGGGTGCCAATCCCCTCAGCTCGCTGCCCCCTTTCTGTCTTTGCCCACCGACAGGAAGCCCTCCCCGTCGGCATCACCCCAATTGTTGAATGCTGAGGGGTGCTCATCCCCGGCTCATGCTCCCCCTTTCTTTGTTTGCCGGTGGAGTGCCCAATCCCTGCCAGCATCTCCCTCTGTTGTGTGTCGATGAGGGTGCCCAATCCCCATCAGCTACTGACACCTCCCAAAACCCACTTAGGTGGCATGCTGGGAGCCCACCCCAGTGTGCCAAATGCCCTGTAAGATGAAAACTGTCCCGTGACAGTTTTCCTTTTTTTTCCCTGCAAAACGAAAACCATCCCTTTTAGTCTAGATGCCCTCTCCTCCCACCCACACCCACATAGTGTGCACCCTACCTCCCCTCACCCTTCCTCACCCCATACTTACCTCCGGACTCTGGCGCGATGATCTTCCTTGGACCGGGAACACGTCTGCACTCTTCAAAGCCGACCGCGAACTGAGGAAATTCCGGTAAGCTGTATAATGCAATGAATAGGGTTTTTTCAACTTTGATGCATATCTCAGGTATTTCTTGGAATTTTGGCACCAAATTTTCAACATGGAGTTTTTGGGCCCCCTCCTCAATTCTGTCACTGTCATGGCGTTAATTGGCCTCGAAAGGTGATTTTGCAGTCACTGCATGAAATCACCTTTTGGAACCCATTAACAGAATGGCAGTGCCAGTGTTCATGAGGTGTCATCTCAAAAAGTCTATGTTCCAAATTTGGGGGAAAAAATCTGACAAATGCCTGTTTTATGAGTGTGCGTTGAGCAGTTGCTATGCAGGCTCATAACTTTGCGCATTTGCAATATTTTAATGCCGTATTTTCAGCATTGGCATTTTTGTGCACCTCCTTGTGAACAGTATAGCTGTCATTTTCCACATCCTGCCTGAAATGTGTTTCCGCACTTCCGGCGCACAATTGCGCAATCGCTGTGGAAAATCAGTGTTTGGGCCAGATTTTGAAAATGACAGTGACACAGTTCATGAGCAGAGCTCCTAGAATGCCTATGTTGAAAATTTGGAGCTGATACTCCATAAAATGACTGTGTTATGAGCGTGCGTTGGCAGATTGCACGCATGCTCATACTGTCGTGCATTTGTGATATTTTCACTCTGGATTTTCACCATTGCCATTTTTCCACACCTCTTGATGAACAGTACAGCTGTCACTTCACATATCCTGCCCAAAATGTGTTTCCACAATTCTGGCGCAGAATAGCGTGGTCGCTGTGCGAAATCACTTCTTGGGACACTTTGAGGAAATGACAGTGACACTGTACATGAGCAGAGGTGCTAAAATGCCTATGTTGAAAATTTGGTGCCGAACGCCCATAAACTGGCAGTGCTGCAAGCGTGCCTTGCATATTTCCCACACACCCTTGCAACTCCGCAAATTCCGTATATTTGTATGCCACATTTTTAGCACTGGCATTTTATTCCACCTCCTTATGAACTGTGCAGCTGTCATTTTTCACATCCTGCCCAGCATGTTTTCCCGCACTGCACTAACAAACACCCACAGGGACACCCTAATGCCTTTCAGTCTCTTCAGGGTGGGGGTGGGTTGGCATCAGTTCAATACTTGACTGCCACTCCTATGCTGCATCTCTCTAACTCCTGCACTGCCAATGGCAGCAAGACAACATTCGGCACTGACAAATGCTTGGTCTTTATTGCTATGCTGCAATGTATTGACTGTACTTATCTCTGCACTCTGAATATTGTGCTACTTTGTTATATTTGTACTCATCTATCTATCTATCTATCTATCTATCTATCTATCTATCTATCTATCTATCTATCTATCTATCTAACTGTCTGTCTGTCTGTCTATCTATCTATCTATCTATCTATCTATCTATCTATCTATCTATCTATCTATCTATCTATCTATCTATCTATCTGTCTATCTAGCTATCTATATTATACTGATGTGGTAGCACCAAAATAGTTATGGTTGACTAGGGTGTTTAATGTTAAACCCTAGTTTTTAAAACTCAATACATTTTGCAGGGCTTGACAAAATTGCCCAAAATTTCATGTACATTATCTCAGAGGTAAGTTCTTAAGACATGGAAAATTTTGCTAGGGTGCCTTCTGTGGTTTCTGAGATCTGGATATGTAGTTTTACTGTAATGTCTAAACTTTTCTGGTACTTAGATGTTGTTTTTGCTTTCACCAACATCTTAGATGGTAGATATTTTTTTCTGAAACATTCAGTGTTGAAGGGGCCTGTGTCAAGGTAATGTATTTTAAAGGTTTCATGAAAAAAATATTAAACAGTTCCATAGATACATAGATACATAGACAGTATCGGCAGATAAGGGCCTATGACACACCCAGTCTGCCCATTTGAGCTTGTAAGTTCAGTTTATGTTTTCCTAGAAGTCTGTTGCCCCTTACCCCTGACCTCCAGAATTCCTTTATGTCTATCCCAGAGTTCCAGAGTTAATGGTTTATACATTTTTTTCAGAGCATGATCTGTAGGAATTTTTGAATACCCACTGACATGGCACAAAAATGTGGGTGTCATTAGCAGTTTGTTTTTGCACCACTTAAGTTCTCACAACACGTAAAACAAGTTCTCAGTTTGTGACTGCTACGATCTTGTTTTTTTTTAAATAAAAAACATGGAAAATACATTAAAATTATTAATTTTGAAAAAACAGACATCTGAACCAAGTTAGATATGATACCTTTAGCTAGATTCGAGTGTCTAGTAGTTAAATTTGGCCTAGAAATATGTTTTCTTGGCACCCCAAAATCCTGGGTGCCCATCTTAGCAAGAAGAGCCATTTTTCAAGTCATGATATGAGAATTCCCCTGTCATACACAAAATGTAGCAACAGGAATTTCCAGCTCACACCCAAAACAGTGGCATTCTGCGCTTTCCTGCCATTTGTTGTCTATCTGACCTGCTCCATCCCTCTACTCAAGACTTCCCTCAAACTCTGTTCTGTCCTGCTCTGCTGTTTTTCTTTGTTCCTACCCTCAGTCTATCACTGTGCTCAATATCTCCCTTCAGACCTGTTCTGCCCTGCCATTTTTCTTTGTTCCTACTCACTCCAACATGTACTCGGTACCACTCGCTAATCATCTTCTGTCCTTCCCTGATGCTTGTTTTCTGTTTCCTAACCTGAAAAGAAGAAAACAGTGCCTTGTTGATCTCAGCTTCCCCACATTCCCCACTCAGAACCCCTCACACGCACTCTCACTGTCCTAAAGATGTTCCAGAGGTACAGATCCACTCTTCAGTCAGAAGATGTACTCCTGCTCGAATCGCAACTGTGACAGGAGAAAATAAGGTAAATCAGGATAATGTATTTCAATGCATCTTGAATGTTTACTAACAACTTTGTCATTTTTATGTTGGCTTGCACTTGCACGCCAGCCAACATATTGCAGTAGTAGCAGATTTGGAGGTGCGGTCACTGTGGGTGAATGCAGGGCACGCATCAGTAGGTACGTCCCTCATTCCCCTATAAGTCAGCATGTAGGTGCTGACACCAGGCATATGTAAACTGGCCACCAGATCAAACAAAAGTTCTGATGCAATGAGAGGCAAACTCGTCATGCAGTGGCACTATAACACACCTCCCGACGTGCCTTTACTGAAGAAGTTTTCCAGTAAACATGGCAGCACTGACTGCCACCATGCACAATGTCAACTTCAGGGGTGCTCAATCCCCCTGTTTGCATGCCTCAACCCACTTTAGTTGCCAATGGAGGAACCCACTCCCCATCAGCATAATGACCCCCTCCCATTGCAACTGTGTGCTGAGGGGGTGCCCAATCCCCCTCGGCATCATGCGCCCCCCCAACAGTCTTTCTTTGCTGATGGGGGGTCCAATCCCAATTGGCTTCAGTCTCCCCTGCCCAGTTCAGTTTGCCAATGGGGGAGCCCATGCACTGTCGTAATAATTTCCCCAACCCCCAATTTTTGCTGTCTGCCGAGGGGGTGCCCAATCCCCCTTGGCATCATGCATGCCCCCCACCCATTTCTGTGCTGACAAGGGGCCCAATCCCCATCGGCTGTTGTCCCCCTCCCTGAATACAGGTGGTACACTGGGAGCCCACCCCAGTGTACCAAACAAACACCTGCAAAAAAAGAAAACTGACCCTTGTCATCTTTTTTTCCCTGTAAAAAAAGAAACAGTCCCTCACTATCTCTCCTGCCCCCTCCCCAACCCTCGCCCATCCTCTGCATACCCTGTCTCACCACACCCACCTCACCTCATACTTACCTCTGGAGCCTGGCGTGATGAACACGTCTGCGCTCTTCAAAATGTAGAAATGCCGGTAAGCTGTACAATGTCATAAATAGGGTTTTTTCAACTTTGGTGCATATCTCAGGCATTTTTGGGAATTGTGGAACCAAATTTTCAACATGGGGTTATTGGGATCCCTCCTCATGAATTCAGTCACTGTCATGGTGTTATTCGGTCCCAAAAGGTGATTTTCTGGTCGCTATGTGGCATCACCTTTTGGGACCGATTAACAAAACAACAGTGCCACTGTTCATGAGGTGGGCTCTCAAAAAGCCTATGTGGCAAATTTGGTGGGAAAAATAAAAAAAAATACTGTTTTATGAGCATGCATTACGCAGTTTCCATGCACACACGTAACTTCATGAATTTGTAATATTTTCACTCCAGATTTTCAACATTGGCATGTTTCCACGCCTCCTTAAGAACAGTACAGCTGTCATTTTGCATATCCTGACTGAAATGTGTTTTTGCACTTCTGGCACAGAATAGCATGGTCACTGTGGGAAATCAGTTTTAGGGACAGATTAAGAAAATGACAGTGACACTGTTCATGAGTAGAGGTCCTAAAATGCATATGTTGAAAATTTGGTGATGAAAGTCCATAAAATGAATGTGTTACAAGCATGCAAAATTGGCATTTTTTCACACCTCCTTATGAACAGTACAGCTGTAATTTTTCACAATCTGCCTGAAATGTGTTTTTGTTTTGTAGCTGTGGCATACAAAGGCATGGTCACTGTGGGAAATCAACTTTTGGGACAGATTAACAAAATCACAGTGCCACTGTTCATGAGGGGAGGTCCCAAAATGCCTGTGTTGAAAATGTGGTTAAAAAAATCCCAAAATAATTGGCTTATGGATGTGTGTTCCGCAGTTTCTATGCATGCTCATGACTTCACAAATTTTTCATATTTTCACTCCAGATTTTCAATGTTGCCATTTTTTTACACCTCATTATGAACAATATAGAATTGTCATTTTTCACATCCTGCCCAAAATGTGTTTTCGTGCCTGTGGCACCAAATGGCACAGTTACTGTGCAAGACCACCTTTCCGCTAACAAACTGATAGTGCCGCTTTTCATGAGCTGGGGTCACAAAAAGCCCATGTTGATAATTTGGAGTGAAAATATCAACAAATGCTTACGGCATTAGGGTTTCTGACTGTAACACTCCACCCTGTAGAGACTGACAGGCATCAGGGGTGTGACTTGTGATCATCTGCTGTAATGCTCATGCCATTCCACCCCTACCCCCCACCCTGCAGCCAGTGACAGGCATTGAGGTGTGCCTTGGAGTTCTTGGCCCCAAACTTCACCCCATGCTCCTATACTGCACCCATCTCAGTGTATTTTCTTATGGAATGGGGTAAGTATAAGGCCCAAAGACCCCAAATCACACCATGACACTTGTCAGTGTCTACAGGGTAGGGTGAGGTGAAATGGCATGAACGTTATAGCTGATGACCCAAAGGCACACCCCAATGTCTGTCAGTCTCTGCAGGGTGGGGGTGAGGCTGGCGTCAGTTCAGTACTTCACTACCATTCCTATTATGCATCTCTAACTCCTGCACTACCTATGCCAATGCCAGCGAGACAACATTCGGTATTGAAAAATGCTTGTTAAATATTTTTACACCACAATTTCAACATGGCCTTTTTTAGACTCCACCTTATGAAAAAGATAGGCATTTTTTTTCAAATCCATCCCCAAAATTGATTTTGCATTTTTCCCACAAAAGCACTTTCAGCCAGTTTTTGGCAATTTTCATCTACTGGGTTCATGAGGTTGGGTCGTAAGAAGACTATGTTGAACATATGGTGGAAAATATGCTAAAATGACAATGCTATGAGTGAATACTGAAATATTTCAACATTTATTCATAACTTAGTTAATCTTCAATATTATTTTACCAAACAGTCAACATGGCCTTTTAGGGACCCCACCTTATAACAAGTCTGATGAAATTTTTCAAATCTGAGTGAAAGGTGATTTCGCAGGAAGTCCATGAAATCACCTTTTGGGCAGGATTTAAAATGTTTCACCTATAGGGCTCACGATATAGGGTCATAAGAAGACTATGTTTAAATTATGAATGTACGTTAACATTTTTCTGTGCTCACTCATAACTTAGGTCATTTTCAATATTTTTACTCCAAACCTTCAACAGGTATTTTTTCACACCACCTTGCAAAAGAGACAGGTGTAATTTTTCAAAACCTGGCTGAAACATCTTTTCACATTTCTGGAGCATAATTACATTTCACCCTGTATTCTATAGATGTCACTTGTCATGTTTATAAGAAGAATCATAAAACAACTAGATCGAAAAGTTTGGGGTCAAACTTGGAAAAAAAATTCTAAAGAACAGCTGCAGTACAAGCGAGAATTGCTTTGTGTTCCATGTCAGAAAGCTGAGTTCAAGGGCATGCTCAGTGCGCCAAATGGATGGGCAGAGTCTGAGGGACAGCACTGCATGACAGTGCCCTCTTGTGGATGGGACCATCATGAGGCACCATCCAACAGCCTGGGAAGGGCAGGTACAGGGTTGGCTGCATGGGCCTAAGTACAATATAGTGAAGAGAACTTTTATCATGGCATACAGCCCTGCATCCCTGTACCCATGGCTGCTAGACGGCCCTGAACTTTGGCTGAAAGATGGACTCTTTGTTCTGTGTGTCTATATCTGTAGCCACAGAGACCTACATGAATGAGGATACTATTACACTATCACAAAAAGAGAGGAAATTCTTTGCAAAGAAATGTTAATAAACCAATTAGGGTTCAGCTTACTGCCACCAAAGTAGGGGAAATGTGTCATTAGGATTTCCAACCCTATCTGCCTCAAGCCTCAAAAGGACAAAACCACACAAGCAATCACATACAGCAATCATCAGGTAAGACAAACAAGATACAACTGTTTCTACAGAACACAAATGTAGTAACAATGATTTGCTGCCTTTAAGGATTTTTACCTGTGGCTGCAGAAGTGAAGGCTCACCAGTGACCTGTGTTTCTACATCCACAATGGTGTGTGTATGTATTATGGTGATCACAGGTACCTGGACAGATAGAATTAGTGTTATGATTTTGATATCACAGATTTCATGGTGCCTGTGCTTCTGTGGACAGAGGTTGAAATGTATGTCTTAAACCTGTGCCTGCCAAAGTGCCAAACAAAATACAACTGTTTCCAGATAACACATATGCAGTATCACTGGGACCTACATTTCCATGTGGCTACAGATACAGACACACAGGGCATATATTCCATCTATCTTCTGAATTGCAGGATCCTCTGGCAGCCATAGATATAGAGGTGCAGGGTTCTATGCTAAGAGAAGATTTTTCTTCACTATATGGTACTTGGGCCAATGCAGGCTACCATGCACCTTCCCTTCCCAGGCTGGGGTGGTGGTGCTGCATGACAGTGCTGTTCTCTCAGCCTTGGCCCAATCCACATGGCTCACTGAACTCATCCCTGAAGTCAGCTCACTGGCACAGGATCATAAAATACTACCCACTGGGGTAAAGTCTGCCACTACACACAACATTTAATAGTTTTTTTTTTTATTTGGACAACTCATTTTTAAGAGAGTCATTTTTATGATTCACCTTTATAAACGTGGCATGTGGGATTTATAGAATACTGGCTAAAATATCAGTACACACTACAAGTGCAAACATACATTTTGTCCAGGTTTTGAAAACCAACATATGTCATGTTTATTAGCTGATGTGAAAAAATGGCTATGTTGAAAGTTTGGGGTCAAAACATTGAAAATTAGTGAAGTTATGAGTGAATGTTGAAATATTTCAACATTCACATGTAACTTGGTAATTTTACCATATTTTTCCACCAAATTTTTAACACAGTATGCTTATGACCCTGTCTCATAAACATCTCATAAACAGGATAGGTAAAAGTTTTTAAATCCTGGCAGAACTATGATTTTATGAAGCAACTGCAAAATCACCTTTTGGCCCAGATTTGAAACATTTCACCATGTGTTGCTCATGAGATGGGACACCAAAAAGACCATGTTAAAAATTTGAGGTAATATTAAAAAATTACAAAGTTAGGAGTAAAAGTTCAAAATACATTGAAATACATTAAAGGGACTTGCCTTGTTCTCTCATATAGCAGTTGCTGGTTTCAGCAGCAACACGTGTTTTCAATCAGAAAGTGGATTTATGCCATGGGATCTTTTAGGTAAGTGAGTGTGTGTGTGTGTGTGTGTGTGTGTGTGTGTGTGTATGTATGTGGTGTGGGGAGGTGGGTGCTGCATGGTGGGTTGAGGTGGAATGGGTGAGGTGGGGGGGTCAGATCAGTGAGAGACCATTTTATTTTTTGTAGGTTTAACTTAAAACAAAACATCAATGAGTGATAGTTTTCTTATTTAGCAGGAGGACATTGCCAACATTGGAGATTGGGAACCCTAGTGTCAGGATGCTGTCCAGCGACACTGGGGGTTGTCACCCTTCTGCCACCACCTATATTTTGGTAGTGTGACCTAGAGGGTATGGGGTTAGAAATAAGTGCTACCAAGAGAAAGCACCCTGGTCTGCCAAATATCTAAATGCTACAAACATTCAGAAGGGGGACAGGTTACCTGGAAGAGAGGTGGTTGGGTGAGTTGTACTGGTGGTGGGCACCCTGGTCAACTTTTATTGTATTCAGTGGATTGGGGAAGAATGAGGGAGGGCTGGCTGAGCTGGGGGCAATAAAAAAATAAAGATACTGGTTAGAGACAGATAGATAGATAGATAGATAGATAGATAGATAGATAGATAGATAGATAGAGAGATAGAGAGACAGACAGACAGATAAACAGACAGGAAGAGAGAGAGAGATTGAGATAACTGGCTCACTGCTGGCACACAAGCTGGCAGCACATTTCTATCTGCAGGTGCTGATGTCAAAAGCATCCTGCTGTTCTCATACAGAGAATGCAGGTGAACAGCTCCTCTCATTAAGAGGGGCACCCTGGATTTTGGGGGTGCCCAGTAAAGGTATCTCTGTCTTTTTTTAACAAACGCCAGAATCTAGTGAAATGGGTCCCTTTATCTAACTTCACGTGTTTGTTTTTTGAAAATACATAATTTTGTATGTATTTTCAAGTTTTTCTAGTATAAGGAAACAGATGGCGACCATCATGATCATATTTTATTCTCACAGTTGATAAATTCTGAACGATTAAGCATCATGAATAATGTTTTTTATCGTTTATATTAAAGGGTCATCCAAGAACTCTGGTGAGCATGTTCAGAAAACAACTTAAAATCCTAATAACTCTGGAACCATTTAATATTTTTTCACAAAACCTTTCAAAGGCCCTACCTTGGTATAAGCCAGTTCTACCCTGAAAGTTTCATGAAAATATTCTGCACTGTCTAGGCTGTTCATGAGAGCAAACAAAATGTTAAGTATAGGGAAAAATACATTTTATTACTGTTTGACATTCCATTTCTCGGAAACTGCACAAGATGCTGCCATGGAACTTGTCATGTCTTGAGATCCAGTCAGCCAGATTGTTATGGAGAGAGGGTGCTGGATGCATGGAATAATCTACCACATGCAATGGTGGAAGCAAGCACAGTGGGGGGGATTCAAACATGATTGGGATAGGCATAAGGGAACCTTAGAGGATGGAAGGAGAGGCTAAAGCCAATGACTGAGTAGGGTCAGTGGTCACTAACACAGGTAGGAAAAAGGGAAGACTGGCTGGGTCTAGCAGTCTTTATCTTCCGTCAATGTCTATGTTTCTATGTATGCCAACTTTTGGGCTATTTCTTTGAATGCTGCTAAAGTTACTAATGTGCAGAAATGTGGGTTTAACATTAAACACCTTACTAACTATACTGGCACTACCATGTCAATATAATATATGTTATACTGGCATGGTAATACCAGTATAGTCAGTGTTGAGTGCAGTGTTTAGTGCTAAAGCCCTAACTTTGCAACTTAATAACTTTGGAAGTATTCAGTGATCTTGCCAAATATTTGGCATGCACTGTCCAGTAGGCAAATTTTCAAGCTGTGGAAGTTTTGTGATGGTTGCTTATCCAGTTTCTGAAATCTAGATGTGTCATTTTTACATATATAGGACAAAGGGAAAGGAGTGGAAGGGGAGGATTGGAGGAAAAGGATAAAAGAACAGAGAGAGGATCAGGGAGGAGATGAACAAGGAAGGGGATCAGAAGATGAAGGAGGAGCAGGGAGGCAAGGAAGGGGAGCAAGGACAGGAAAGGGATAAGAAGGTAGCAGAGAGGAAGGCAGGAGGCAAGCGAGGGACACAAGTAAACAAGTAAGGCAATGAAGGGAAAGTTAGGGGACAGGAGGTGGAATTTGGAAAGAATGTGCTAGAATATTTAGACAGGGTAGAACAGGAGGGGAACTAGGGGGAAACCAGGGAGGTCAAGTAGGCAGTTTACAGCAGGGGGACGTGGTTAGAAGAAGGGTCCCACCAGGAACAAGACCAGATCTATTAGTCATGGAGATAGAGAATGCCATGGTATTTGGGGACTCCATCATTAAGGGGCATTAAGGGGATACATTGGATCAGGAGGGGTCCTATATTCAGACAGAGATCGGTCTTCTGTGAATCAGGGATGGAGGTGGGGAAGGAAATGCAGAAAATCAGGGAGAAGGATAGGTTGGTGGGGAACCCACACCATATCATTCATTTGGGTACAAATGATCTGTCAAGCAAGGAAGTGGAGGAGGTTATGAGGAGGTTCAAGGCACTGGCACAGGGATGCCTGAAAGAGGATAAATCCTTGGTTTTTTGGAGGTCTTGCCTGTCCCCGGTGCCAGCACAGCTAGACAGGAAAGAATCAAGGAGTTCAATGTCTGGCTCCGTGTATGGTTCCAAGAGGTAGGGTTCACATGTATAGGAGAGTGGGGGGACACATGGGAGGATGAGGATTTGCACTGGAAGGATAGACTTCATCTAAGTGGGGGGGCAAGAGTACTGAAGGGGCTACAAGAATACATTGATAAGGTCTTGGGGAATTTAAACTGGTAAGGTGGGAGTATAAGGCTAGGACAGGTAAGGGATCAACAGGAGAAGAGAATGGACTAGCAAGCACTCCCCTGCAAAAGGGAAAAGGGCACAGACCAGACATGGTAGGGAGGGAAGGTGGGGAGAGGGGTGGATATGGTGGAAAGGACTTTTTCACAAATGCACGAAGCCTGGGGAACAAGATGGTAGACTTAGAAGCAATAATGGAGGGGGAGGGCCTGGATATTGTAGCCATAACAGAGACCTGGCGGTCCAAGCACCAGGACCAGGAAGTAGGGGTCCCGGGTTACAGGTTATTCAGGAAGGATAGGGCAAGCAGGAAGGGGGGGTTGTGCTGTACATCAGGGAAGGCAATAAGGTCATAAAAGGGCAGGAAGAGCCATGAGAAGTAGAATTATTGTGGGTTACACTAGAGAACGGGGCTGGGGCATCAATAAGGCTGGGGGTGGTGAACAGGCCTCCAATGCAAAGCAAGGAAAGGGACATGCAGATGCTGCATGTGGTTCAATGGATGGCACAAAAGGGGAAGATTCTGCTGGTGGGTGACCTTAACCTCCCAGATATAGACTGGGATATCCCAGCAGCAAGGTCATCTAGGAGCAGGGCGATCCTAGAGTCCTTCCTGTAAGCCTTCCTGCAGCAGCTGGTCAGGGAGCCCACTAGGGGGGTAACATACTTGATGTGGTCCTCACCAATGGGGATAGTGTGGAGTGAGTGGGGGTTGGGGTCAGCCTAGGAGCAAGAGACCATAACACAGTGGGCTTCAGGGGTAGAGCGGGGTATGAAGTGAGTCAAACCATCATGAAGGTCCTGGACTACAGCTGGGCAGATTTTCCCAAAATGAGGGAGGTATTCCAGGATGAAATGAAGGTCATGGAGGAGATAGAGGGAAGGAGTGAGGAACTACGGAACAAGATCAAGGGGGGCTACTTAAAGCCACAGAGAGCTGTATAAAGAAGGTGAGGAAGAGCAGAAGAAGGAGGAGGCCACTGTGGTTCAAGAGGGAAGTAAGGAGTGCAATAGGGAGAGAAAAAGAGCATTCATGGAATATAAGAGGATGGAGGGGAAGGAGGACAAGGAAATGTACAGGGAGAAACTGAGGATGGCGAGACAAAGGATTAGGAAGGCAAAAGCAGAAACGGAGGAGAAAATTGCTATGCAGGCCAAAAGGGGGAGGACAAGACTTTCTTTTGGCACATAGGGGAAAGGAGGAAAGTAAGGCAATGGATAGTAGGGGTACAGGGGGAGGGGGAGTACAAGTTTAAAGGGACTTCAAGAAGGCAGAAGTGCTGAATAGATACTTTGGCTCAGTCTTCACAATACAGGGTGAAGAAAGGGGACAAGTGCTAAGGCGGAAGGGAAGGGAAGGGGGGGATATGGGGTGGATCCTAGTCCAATCAGTGAGGGCTGGGTCAGGTAGGAATTGGGTAAGTTGAAGGTAGACAAGGCTATGGGCCCTGATGCCCTGCACCCTAAGGTGCTCTGGGAGCTTAGGGAGGAACTGGCAACACCACTAGCAAGGTTATTAAACTTGTCCTTAGATACAGGATGGGTGCCAGAGGACTGGAAGAGGGCAGATGTGGTGCCACTTCATAAAAGTGGCAGCAGAGAGTCGGCTGGCAACTATCATCTGGTCAGCCTCACATCGGTAGTGGGTAAGGTGATGGAGGCAATATTGAAAGAAAGGGTGGTTAGTTATTTGGAGGATGAGGGGCTGCAAGACATCTGTCAGCATGGCTTGACATGAGGGAGATCATGTCAGATGAACCTGATCGAGTCCTTCGATGAGATGATGAGGGTGGTTGATTGGGGGGAGCAGTGGACGTGGTCTATCTGGACTTTGGGAAGGCTTTCGACACTGTGCTCCACAGAATATTGGTTAATAAACTGGAGAGTTTGGGTGGGACAGAAAATAACAAGGTTAGTGGAGAGCTGTCTGACAGGTAGAAGCCAGAGGGTGGTGGTCAATGGGGTGCATTCCGGGGGAGATGGGGTGATGAGCAGGGTCCCACATGGGTTGGTGCTTGGGCCCAATCTGTTTAACATCTACATCGGTGACATAGCAGAAGGGCTGCAGGAGATGGTCTGCATTTTTGCAGATGATACGAAGATCTGCAAGAGGGTGGACACCCCAGAGGGTGTGGAAGCTATGAGGGAAGATCTAAGGTTGCTGGAGGGGTGGTTGGAAACATGGCAGCTAAAATTCAACACCAAAAAGTGCACAGTGATGCACAAGGGGCTGAATAATCCACAGGCAAAATACACACTGGGGGGAGAGGAAATTATTGCAACTGAGCAGGAGAATGATTTAGGAATCATAATCACAGACACCTTTAAGGTAGGGACCCAATGCAGCAAGGTGGTGGGCAACATGAGCAGAATGCTGGCATGCATAGGGAGGGAAATAACTAGTAGGGCTGCGCAAATACCATTTCCTGAATATTCTGCCGAATATTCGGTATTCAGGTCCCAGGTATTCGTTATTCGGTATTCGGTATTCCGTATTCGGGTATATAATTTACCTTAATGGAGAATTGCTATATAACTCCTTAAAATGACTTTAGGAGGGGGAGGCTGAGAGGTAATGGCACTTTGCCTTGTACACTGGTGCCAGAGGATGTCTTCTGCCACTGGTGCTTCAGGAGGATGATGCAGAGGTCATGGATCTTCAGCTTGTACACACTGGTGCCAGAGGCTGTCTTGTGCTGCTGGTGCTTCAGGAGGAAGATGCAGTGGTCACAGCAATTTGGATTGCCCATTTGTGCCAGAGGCTGTCTTCTGCTGCTGGTGCTTCAGGAGTAGGATGAAGAGGTCATGGCACTTTGGCTTGTACACGGGTGCTTGAGGCTGTCTTGTGCTGCTGGTACTTCAGGAGGAGAATGTAGAGGTCACAGCATTTTGTCTTGTACAGTGGTGCCAGAAGATGTCTTCTGATGCTGATGCCTCAGGAGGAGGATGCAGAGGAAAGGAGTTCATCATGGGCAAGCAGTTTCCCATAGGATAACACTGGAAGTATAAGACACCATAACTCTGTCAATATTTGGAGTTAAGTAACAATCTCTGTGTGGTCAGAATGGTCACAGCGACCACTACCAGAATGACAGATGCAAGAGCCTTAAATAATTGTGGCCATGAAGAAAAGCAAGCAATAAGACATAATTAAGTCTATAGAATAACACTGTAACTTCAACAGGCCATACTTCTGGCAATATATGGAGCTAAGTAACAGTTTATATTTGGTCTGAAAGGTCTCAGTGGCCACTACAAGAATACCATACGCCATATGGTACAAGCTGGTCATAGTCAGGCAACCAGAATATTTCAGGCATAAAAAATACTTGAGACTGGTGATGTCACACTGGTAACCAGAATATTTCAGGCATGTGAAATATTTGAGACTGGTGATGCCACACTGGTAACAGGAATATTTCAGTCAGGTGAAATACCTGAGACAAGTGATACCATACTCGTAACCCGTAATATTTCAGTCATGTGAAATACTTGAGACTGGAGATGCCACACAGTCGACTGCTATATTTTAGGCATGGGAAATACTGAGACTGGAGATGCCACATTAACTGACGTATTTTATGCAAGTAAAATACTTGAAACTGGTGATGCCACACTTGTAACTGCCATATTTCAGGCATGGGAAATACTGAGATTGGAGATACCACACTAACTGCCGTATTTTATGTATGTGAAATACGTGAGACTGACGATGCCACACTTGTAACTGCCATATTTCAGGCATGGGAAACACTGAGACTGGTGATGCCACACTTGTAACTGCCATATTTCAGACATGGGAAACACTCAGACTGGAGATGCCACACTTGTAACTGCAATATTTCAGGCATGGGAAACACTGAGACTGGAGATGGCACACTGTTAACTGCCATATTACAGGCATGGGAAACACTGAGACTGGAGATGACACACTATTAACTGCCATATTTTATTCACGTGAAATACTTGAGAATGGTGATGCCACACTGGTAACTGGCACCTGGAAAGCTGTTCAAGGGATCGATGGAATATGGGCACCAGCAACACGGGGGATGAGAGATATAGCAACACCAGTTGAAGATTTTGTATTAGGAATAGCAGTCAATAGGTGGGTGGCAGTTTTAGGCACTGGGAACTGCAGGGCATGCTTGTTCAAAAGAATAAACCATGCCAGTGGAAGTAATAAAAGAAAAGGGGGCTGGTCCCAGATTTGTGTTAGTATGACTTTGAATATGAATGTTAACATGTTGTGCTTATTTGCTAACAGAACAATGATAGTTAACACAGAATGGCTTGTGTATGGGTCAATGCTACAACACACAAATGTTGTATCCAGTACAAGACAATTATTTAATGCAATTATTAGTGGCCATATGTGTACCCAAGGTGAGATGGATTTATTTTTATAAACACAAGTTGTTCCACATGTGCTGGGTCAAGTGAGGATCAGTGATGTTCCACCACATCCCCAGCAGTGCTGAACATTCATTCAGATGGTATGCTGGTAGGGGGGCAACAGATATATTTAAGGGCCAAGTGCGGAGATGCTTTCATCCTTTTGATCCAGTACTCCACTGGATTTATGGAGAATGACTCCTGAGGCTCATTGAAATAACTGTTCAGCAGATTGGGTGCCAGCTGTGGCTGCTGTTCTGTTCTCTTCTGCTGGTTAGCCTATAGTGATGAGCTGAGTTCAACCCAACAGTCAGCCTCTTTCTCAAGGTTTTCTATACTGCTTTCAGTTTGTGATTCTGAGACGGGCTCATCCATAAGGTTACCTGCTGGTCTCATCGACCCAAGGATGTAGAAACTAAGTTCTGAGCACATCTGCTTCTGAAAGTCTGTAACCCTGTGAGTGGGCATTTTAAGGTGTAGCACCTTACACTTGAAATGTGTATCCAACACAGTGGCAAATATGTGCTTTTTATTGGAACAAAGATCAGAAAATCTAACTTCTAGTTCTGTGGTAAGGTTTTCCACAGGGATATCACTGTTCCTGGTGTCTGGTTTGGATCTTTCTCAGCATTTTCACTGAATCTCCTCATGGCTTTTTTTCAGGATCTGTACAGCAGGAATTACCTGACTTAGCAGTGCAGAATCAGAGCAAAGGTCATGAGTGCTCCTTTTAAATGGGGCTAAAACCTTTACCAAGCCCTCAATCACAGCCCAGTCCTGATGTCTGAGGACTCCCCCATATCAGTTTCCATGCTTATCTCATGAAGTGCCCACTTTTGCTCCAGAAACCTTTGCAGCATGTAGTAGGTGGAATTCCACTGGGTCTGAACATCCTGGATGAGATGATGCTGCGGCATTTGAAGATGCTCTTGTACCTGATGCAGACAGTTTGTGGCTTTCACAGAGTGATGGAAGTGGCTGCATAAGCTTCTGGCTACTTTGACTGTGTGATCTGCCTCTGCTGTGTTTGACAAAGCCTTTTTCACCACCAAATTTGGTGTATGAGCAAAGCAGCATATCCCCTCACAATTGCCATCTCTAAGTGATTTTATCATATTTATGGCATTGTCTGTCACCACAAACCCTACCTGCAAATTGTTGCCATCAATCCATGAGCTCAACATCTCTTGCAGGAATGATAATATGTTTACAGCCCAGTGATCCTTCTCCATAACACTGACATTTAGCAAAGCAGACCAGCAGGGAGAGGGGGAAAAGACAGAACCTACACCAGTACCACCATCACCACCAGTGACTAACGCATCTGCAACACACCAGTGTGCTGTCAGTGACATATATGCATGATTTGAATTCATGCTGATCCATATGTCAGTTGTGCAGTGGAAAACTCCACCAACAGCCTGTGATGGTAGTCTGGCAACTTCTTTTCTCAAATCATGGTAAATGTTGGGTACCACAGTACGTGAAAATGTAGTCTGTGATTGATATATTATACCTGGGGTGCAAATGCTGCAGCAGCCTATGGAAACCTGTTTTCCACAATGGAAAATGGTTGCAGATCCAAGGCCATCATCTCAATAATTAAATTGGTGATCTGCTGTGCTGTTGGGTGTGATGCCTGGTATTTGGTGCGGGCATGGAAGGCTTGCATGATGGGTGTAGTCAAAGCGGTACCACCGCATTGATTTTGACTTTGAACCCATGGTGGAGGGTGTTACAATAATAGACGATTGAGGAGAAGAAGGAAGAATGGGTGATGCTCCTGTGTGGGGAAGCACTATAAGTGGTGTAGGGGGAGTTGAGGGCACACTTTCTGCCTCAGTAATAGAATCACTAACAATACTTTGTGCATCTACTGGACCAGTACCAGAAGAGGGGCTGACAGGCACATGTTGTGGAGGGGAGGAACATCTGTGGATCATTGAAGTGCACTGGGATGTTTCATTCGGAGATGGTTCATCATTGATTTTGTTGTGAGATTTGAAAGGTTTTTACCACGACTTATAGTACAGTCACACACACAGCATACTGCATTTGTTAGATCATCTTTTACAACACTAAAGTACAGCCACACCACACTTTTCCCTGCACAGACAGTGGAAGTATGGGCCCCAATAGGACAACCATGGGCATGTTTTGCCCCTTTCCCCTTATCAGACCTGGGTGCAATGACTGCAGTTGTTCTACCCCTTTCTTTCTCCACAACAGATGTAGCTGTAAATCTACTTTGTGTATCAGATGAAGTTGAACTTGACACAATTCTTTGAAAGGACAGGGTGAACTGTTTGTTTTTTTAGGAGGAGGAGGAGGAGCATGACCCTGACCGGCCTACTTGCCATGACAAGCAGCACTGCACTTTTTGGCAGCTGCACATTCATGCTTCTTACACAGATATGCCACATATTGGGCCTCATCACCAAATTTGCTTAGGTGGGTATCACTGTCAGATGATGTACTTAGCAAGTCTTGAGGCTCTGGTAAATATTCAGAACCAGATGAATGCTCTTCTTTGGAATCCTCCACATCAACAAAAGGAAATGTGGTGAGAGGAAACTTACAAGGCTGAGCAACAGTATGTTTTGGCAACACAATTGGTGAGGTCGTTGTAACAGTCTCATGGTCAGTACTAGTCACAGTACCTATGGTCATGGGCACAGTTGGTAAGGTAATAGCACTGTCAACAGTAGTCCTGGTGTCAGAACTACAATCAGGAGTTACAGTCGAAGAAAGTGGCATCATATTACGGCTAATTGTAATACTGGCAGCAGTAGTCATGGTGACAGCAGAACACTCAGGACTACTACTGGAGGCAAAGGTCGTGGTGACAATGGTTGTGCAAGGAGCACAAATAACAGTGCACACTGTTATGGCAATGGTGGTGTCAACAGTACACAAAGGATTTGCTCTGGTTGCTGAGATCACGGCACTGGTGGTGGTAGAGAGGAGCACACTGATAGGTGATGTTGTCTCTATGGGGGCAGTTGTGTGAATAGCACTATCACTGGTAATGGGGATGGGTTCTTGTTCTTGCATGACTGGAGAAGTCAGCTACAAAGCCCTCCTACTTTTATAAAATGATGGTGCTGCAAATGCAGTACTAGTAGTAGTAGTGGCAGCAGTTGTAGTTATATTAGTACTAGTACTAACACCAATCTTACTGACACCAGAAACTGAAAACTTATCAGGGGAGAAAACTATTTTAGAACAGCGAATATGAACAGACCTTCTCTCACCCTGTTCCTCACAACTTATGACTGGTGGTGAAGATTACTTGCTTGGGCTGGACCATGCATGTTTATGGGATTAATGAGATATGGGGCTGGATATTCAAACTGCGATATTTTGTGGCGCAAGCCCTTGCGCTGCACAAAATAGTTGCGCTGGGGTGTGTCCCGAGTGACATTCAAAGGAGTTGCACACTTGAGCAACTCCTCTGAATATCACCCCCTGGCCACAGCCACTGTGCATGGTGCAGTGGAACTTGCGCCACCGCAAGTGGTCAGAGTGGAGCATTCAACTTGCGGTAGTGCAAGTACCATTGCGCCATGCCCAAAATCCCCATATTCAAATGGTGACATGCAAATGGGCCATAATTCATGCAAGGCGCAGAGGGGGCCATTTGCATCTGATTATGGCCCCATTTGCATGCCATTAGCATACAGGTGCGCCGATCCCCGAGGACTTGCGCCTGGCACGTGCCAGGCAGCAGGCGTTGGGAACCGACACCCCCTGCAGCCCGATCACGGGCGAAACAGTGTACAATCCCCACCACTACCCCCCACTGGCCCGATCATGGGCATAGTTTAATCCCCCCCACCAGCCCAATCGCGGGCAGCAATGTGGCTCCCCCCAACGTATCCCTGGTGGTCCAGTGGACTGAAAAGCCCGATCGCGGGCAGTAGTTGTTAGAACCCCCTCTCCCGCATTCATCCTGGTGGTCCAGTGGACCGAAAAGCCCGATCATGGGTGGTAGTCGTTGAAACCCCCGAACATAGCCCTGGTGGCTGAGTGTCCCCCCCACCCGCAAGCCCCACCACCCTGCTCCCCGGCGGCGGCGGGCAGCAGCATCCACCTGCCTGCCACCCGCTGCCCGCCGACTGACTGCCCGGTGATCTGCGCCATTGGTGCAGAGCAAGAGCCAATGGGCGCAGTATACCGATCAGAAGACAGTCCAGTTTGTGAATGAATGAATGTATTCATTCACAAATCTGGACTGTCATGTACTGTTATGGGCTACACCGTGGCTCTTGCTCTGCGCAATGGTGTGCGGCCCTACCCGAACGTCGGGCGAGGTGAGATGCTGCCACCCGACCCGGGCGGGGTGGTGAAATCGTGGTGAGGCCTGGCCACGAACCGAAGGGGTGCTAATGACACCACGCCTGCGTCGGGCTTTTGATCACTGACCATAAGATGAGCCGAAGAGGGTTGTGGACAACCACTGCCCAGCGATGGTTTCCTCCACATGGACCACCAGATAGAATCTTGAGGAGGGGGTTTCATAAACAACTACTGCCTGCAATCGGGCTTTTCAGTCCACTGGACCACCAGGGATACGTTCGGGGAGCCACATTGCTGCCCGCGATCGGGCTGGTGGGGGATTAAACTATGCCCGCGATCAGGCCAGTTTGGGGTGGTGGTGGGGGATTACAGTCGGCTGCCCGTGATCGGGCTGCGGGGGGCACAGGGACTGGGTTGGGGGCCAGCCACAGGTGTCAGCTGCTGTGTTGCGCCCTGCATTGCAGCAGCTCACCTGTGGGTGGCCCTCAACTTCAGCCTTTTTTTTTGGCTCAAAGTTGTGCAGGCGCAGGTTGGGGGTTGCGCCTGCACAACTCTGCACAACCCTGCTGAATATCGGGCTGTGCAGTTTATGCATGGTTCCTCTCCCTCCAGTTCAGCATGCATTCATTTGCATTGCGCTGTTGCTCAGCATGTTTTCTGTGGTGCAACTGCCTCCTGCTGAATGTGGCAGAATGGAGCAAGTTCGGACTTGCACAAGTGCAACCCTATTGCGCATGGCGCAACCCTTTTGAATATCTGGGCCATGGTCTGTAACTTACTATGTATATTATTTGTGATTAGTGTTTTTGTTTATGTTGGTGCTTCTTGGAGGCAGCAAACAACTTCTTACTTGTATAGTGTCAGTTGTGCAGTCATACAGTACAGCAATTCAAGCCTTGAAGGTGCACCAGACAACTTACAACACACAGAACCCAGTGAGTCATGCCTGACACACACGGAAATACTAAAGCAGTTTACAGAAAATTTATGAGTACACACTCACAGGAGTGCACACACAGGGGGTGAAGACACACAAAAAAGAAAAAACTCACATGCACAGGAGGTCACTCAGGTGCAGTGAGCTGTGGAGGGAGGAGACACCTATGACACCTTCCTTACTCAGTTGTACAGGGAACTGAGGCAAGAACCAGACCACTGTCAGCAACATTTCAATGGGCCAAGCCTGACCCAATGAGAAAAAAATACACTGCTTTATAAATCACAAAAAAAAAAAAATGCACGTAGACAACTGTGCATGCACTTGCCGGACACAGATTACAAGAACAACAACACAACGCACACACAGATGATGTATGTGCCGCAATAAGCTGCAATGCAGACAAGAGGGAGTCAGATGACAATCACACCTCACTTATGCAGGGAACCGAGCCCAGAACCTGATTACAGCAAAATACCAATTTGCTTCACAAAAGAAATAAAAATACCACAGGGGCTGTGTGTGGATTTGGAACAAAATGCTAACAAGCACAGCAGTGGGGATGGGGCAGTCAGCAAAAGCTTGAGCCACTCACTGTTACTGAGCTCAGTAACAGTTACTCAATATGCAAAAGCCAAGCTGGACTGTGTTGACAAAAAAAAATCCTGATAAGAACTAATTATAAAGTATAGCCAAGAGGTTAGAGAACCAAGGTGTGAACAAGCTTGCTACATCCAGCAGACCAGACCCAAGTTTGATTCTCTCAGCCTCCACTTGTATACTGTGTGACTGAGCAAGTCACTTAACCGCCTAGTGCTCCCAGGTCGGCCCTGAAAACAGGCACTTGTGCCCTGCAGGCCTTACCTGGTTACCAAAGACTAAAAAAAAAAAAAGGTTAGTTTTTAAGCAAAAAATCAAACCACACTGCTTCAGCTGAGCTGTGAAACTGTAAGCAGTGGGGAAGGGGAGTCAGCATGCAGCAGCACACACACAGATTCACTCACACACAGACTCTCCTTTTCCTTGAAACTGAGCTCAGTTTCAAGGATAAAAACAAAACTGCAGTCAGATGCAGTCACAAGGTGATCAGATGTCAAAACTGGATCACGCACAATGATTTTTAAACAGTTATAAAAGTCACAAGTGGTAAACTTAACAGAGCTAGCTGTCTCAGAAACGACTGTCTCCTCTCATCTACACACTCAGAGTGAGGAGATCACATGGTGTTCTGGGCTGTGAGCTCCAAAAACAGCGTCTAATTGGCCAACAATCTCATCCACTGAATAGTACGTCCCGAATAGCGGCCGAATAGTGAACTATTCAAGACGTCCATCCAAATATTCAGCAAGCCTACTGTTTGTGGTATTCAGAAAATACTATTCAGACCATGCACAGCCCTAATAACTAGTAGAAGATGGGAAGTGCTGATGCCACTCTACAAATCCATGGTGAGGCCCCACCTGGAGTACAGGGTTCAGTTCTGGAGAACCCACCTATGCAAGGACATATATAGCATGGAAAGGGTACAGATAAAGGCAACTAAGATGGTGCATGGGTTAAGTGGGAAGACATATGAAGAGAGGTTGAGGGTGTTGGATTTGTACCCACTGGAGACCAGAACGGAGAGGGGAGACATGACAGAAACATTCAAGTATGTGAAGGGGATCAGTAAAGTGTGGGGGGGGAGCTTATTCACAGGAAAGGTAGTGGCAAGAACTAGAGGGCATGGAATGAGGGTGGAGGGGGGTAGGTTTAAGGGAAACATGAGGGGACATTACTTCACTGAGAGGGTGCTGGTGCCCTGGAACTCCCCCTTCCCCTTTATCCTTACTATCCCTTACCTACCCCTTGTCTTGCTTTCCTCATTTCCCCTATGTACTGAAAGAAAGTCTTGTCCCCCCTGTTGGCCTGCCTAGCAATTTTTTCTTCTGTTTCTGTTTTTGTCTTCCTAATCCATTGGAGGCTGGATCAGTGAATGGATTCAAGAGGGCATGGGATAAATGTAAGGGGTTGTCAAGGAGAAGGATGGTGGAATCTATGGGGAGGGCGGCAAGTAAGGAGAGAGAGTATGGGCAGACTCAATGGGCCATGAAGGTCCTTTTCTGCTGGCTAGCTAGCTAGCTATCTATCTATCTATCTATCTATCTTCATGCAATGGGGTGGAGATAAACTGTGTGATAAATCTGTTTATCTGAGTAACTGTGTACATAAATTTCATTTATGTATACAGTGCTTATGTCATCAGCTGTTTATCCATACAGTGCTTATGTCATCAGCCGTTTATATATACAGCACTTATGGCATTTAGAATGTTCGGCCTCAGTAGCAGTATTAACCATATTCAAATGTGAAAAACTTTAAAATGAAAAATGATGACAATGATTCATTTATTGATACCTTTTAGATTTTTTGATAATTAACAAAAAAACTGCACACAATTCTTTATTTTTTTCATTTTGTCAGCAAATGAATATAAATAACTTAAAATGAAAACATGATAGCATGGTACTGTGAGCACAAAGTTTATTCAGCACATAAATATCTGCAAAATGAGTGGTGTTTCAATTATAGATACTTTTTAGGTTTTTTCATAATTAGCAAAAACCAGCAGAAAATTCAATTTTTGTACACAAATGCGAATAACTTAAAAACAAAAATGATAAGATGGTACTTTAAGCAAAAAGTTGTTTAGCATAAAACTATCTACAAAATGAGAGGTGTTTCATTCTTAGATTCCTTTTAGATTTTCTATAATCAGCAAAAAATGGCAGAAATTTCAATTTTTATTCACTTTTTTGACTAACAAATGCCCCCTACAAAAGTAAAAACAAAAGAATTGCATAAATGGAATATGCAATGGAAAACTTGCGTAATAAATGATTTATCTGCACTTGAGAAGTTTAGAAACATAGACTTTGATGGCAGATAAGGACAGCTTGGCCAACCTAGTCTGCCCATTTACCTACCTAAAGGATAAACCAACAGCCTATTTCTTCCTGCCCCCCCACAAAAATTGCCTTATGTCTGTCCCATGCATTCTTGAATTCTCCCACAGTTTTACACCCCACAACCTCCTCAGGAAGGCTGTTCCATGTGTCCACCACCCTCTTCCTCACATTGCCCCTGAGCCCCTTCTGTCTTCAAATTGTGTCCCCTTGTTTTTGCACATCTCTTTTTCTGAAAGATGCTACCCTCTTGGACTTTGTTGATTCCACTGAGGTACTTAAAAGTTTCTATCATGTCCCCCTCTCTCCCTCCTTTCCTCAAGGGTATGCATATTAAATTCTTTGAGTCTCTCATTGTATGGCTTCTCTTGCAGACCCTGCACCATTTTAGTTGCCCTCCTCTGAACTGCCTCCATCCTGTCTATGTCCTTGCGGAGATGGGGTCTCCAGAACTGGGTGCAGTACTCCAGATGGGGTCTCACCAACTGTCTGTACAGAGTGATAACAACTTCCTCTTTTCTGCTGGTGATGCCTCTCTCTGTACATGCCAGTATACCCCCAGCCCTCCCTACTGCCTAATCACATTGCTTGCTAAACTTAAGGTCACCTGATATGATTACCCCCAGGTCCCTTTCCATTTTTGTTGCTGTTACTACCTCCCCCCATTCTGTAATGTTCCCCTGGGGTTTTGTTTCCCAGGTGCATTATTTTGCACTTCTTTGCATTGAATCTAAGCTGCCATACTTCTGACCATTCCTCCAACCTTGCCAAGTTCCTTCTCATCCTTTCCATGCCTCCTTGTGTATCAACTCTGTTGCAACTCTATGCATCATCTGTAAAGAGGCATACTTTTCCTTCCAGTCCCTCTGCAATGTCACTTATAAAGACATTAAAAAGGACTGGACCCAGTACTGAACCCTGTGGTACCCCACTAGCAACCCCTCTTTCTTCAGAGTGGACTCCATTTACAATTAACTTCTGTGTCCTGTTATCCAGCCAATGTTTTACCCGGGCTACCACCCTGGGACCCACTCCCAGGCTGGTTAATTTATTAATATTTTGAGTGGGATGGTGTCAAATGCCTTGCTAAAGTCTAGGTAGGCCATGTCCACAGCCCCTCCCTGGTCTACTACTTTGGTCACCCATTCAAAGAAATCAATTAGATTAATCTGACATGACCTTCCCACTGTGAACCCATGTTGCTTGGGTCCTGTGCCCCACTAGGTACTCAACAATTCTTTCCTTCAGAAGTGATTCCATCACTTTCCCTACCACAAGAGGTCAAACTGACAGGTCTGTAGTTTCCTGCCTCTGTCTTGCTTCCACTTTTGTGAAGGGGAATCACATCCACCATCCTCCAGTCCTCAGGTACCACACCATCCTCCCATGATTTGTTAAAAAGGGTAGTCAGTGGTGTCACTAGTTCTCCCCTTAATTCTTTTATAATTCTGGGGTGAATTCCATCAGGCCCCATTGCTTTGTCCACCTTCAGTTTTAAGAGTTCTTTCAGAACCCTTTCTTCTGTGAAAGGACTGGGATTGACCCCCCCTATCCTGAGTGCTTCTGTTAATTGGATTAGGCATCTCCCCTTCTCCTCTTTTGTGAATACTGAGCAGAAGTATTCATTCAGTATCCCTGCTTTTTGACTGTCCCTCTCTGCCCACCCACTGTCCATTCTATTCAGCCTCATATCCCTCCCTTTATCTTTCTATACTCCCTGATGTACCTATAAAAAGCTTTATCCCCCTTCTTAACTGAGTTGGCTATTTTTTCCTCAGTTTGGGCCTTTGTTATGCTGACTTCCCTCCCTGCTTCCTTCTGCCTTAACTGGTAAAGTTCTCTGTCCTGTTCATTCTGTGTTTCCTTATACTTCCTGAATGATATCTTTTTCTCCCTAACCATCCCCACCAACTCTTTTGAGAACCATAGTGGCTTTTTCTTTCATTTTGATTTAGATAGGTAGGTAGGTAAAAATCTAATTTTATACAGGTAATACATGTCATTTGGACATAATCCAGTTTACAAGACAGACCTGTGTAAGTTCCTATCTAAATACATACAAGTAAGTTCCACATTTAAATACATATAAATACAAACAACATAGTATACCTAGAACACTTTTAGATAAATTATTGTAAAAGAAATCTTAACAGATTACCAAAAACATCTCCAAGGACCATTCAACACTCACAAATGTGAGCATATGACTCCTTTATAGTTTGAATAAATAAAGAATAACTTGTAATTTCTCTCACCTCATCAGGGAGAGAATTCCAAAAACCAGCAGCTTGATATAACAAAGACCTATCCCAATATTTGTTTTGAAATTTACCTACAGCTATTTTATTTAAATGAACTAATCCTGTTAACAACCGTTTATGACAATTTTTCACTGAAAATAATATTAGTGAAATTGGATGATTTACCGATTAGTGTTTCATTTTGTGTATTAAAGATAACCAGTGGCACTGATAGTTTGTATCTAAAGGCAACCAATTTCCTTTCCTCAGCAATAGGCAATGATGAATCCAATAATTTCACTTTAATACATATCTTGCTACACGATAATAAATGTTATCTAATCTAGACAATAGAACTTTATTTGTATTCCTATATATTAATTCACCATACCTTAACACTGGAATGATTAACTGATCTGCCAGTTTTTTCCTATCGGAAAATGTTAAACAATCGGTACTTCTTCTTAACGCCCCTACCCTTCTATTAACTTTTTTAATCAGTGCAGTAATATGATTTGAAAAAGACAGATGTTCATCAAATATGATCCCTAAATAACTATATTCCTTAACCTGTTCTAATTTAGTTTGATTCCCTATGTAAATAGATAAATTATGAATAACTTCACCACTTTTTTTAGTGGAAAATTCATGCACTTTGTTTTTTTTGTATTCATTATTAGCCTTGACCTGGTGAACCACCCCTCTATCCTTCGAAAATCAGACTGCAAATTAGTTTGTAATATTGCTTCCGTTCTTCCGGATGCAATTATTACTGTATCATTGGCATATAGTTGAATCTCTGTTTGTTCTACAATCGATGGAAGATTATTTATAAATATTAGAAACATAAGAGGTCCTAAAATCGATCCCTGAGGAACCCTTCTATTGACATTTCTCCTCTCTGATAAACATCCGTGTACCTCCACTCTCTGGGAACGATCACCCAGATAAGATTTTAACCAATTTAAAGGATCATCCCTAAGACCTATTTCATACAGTCTCTCAATTAACAAGGAGTGGTCCAACAGGTCAAAAGCCTTTGAGAGATCTACAAAAATAACAGCTGTCTCCTTGTTTTCTCCCAGTGACCTGTTTATTAGGTCATAGAATTCCAAAAGAGCTGTTGTGGTAGAATAATTTTTTCGAAAGCCAGATTGTTTAATTGTTAACAGATTGTATTTATCCAGATAATCCATTATCTGGGTAAAGACAAGTTTTTCAAAACTTTTGAAAAGAGAGGTAATAAGGCTGTAGGCCTATAATTGTTAACTTCTACCCCATCTCCCCGCTTGAAAATTGGCTTAACTCTACTCTTTCCAGGATAAGAGAAAATATCCAATTTGAAGACTCCAATTGAATAGATATGTAATAATTGGTGCTATATGGAAAGCAGCTAGTTTCAAAAATTTACCTTCCAAACAATCATTACCAAAAGCGTTGTGAATATTTATGTTTTGAAGTATTTTATGTACTTTAGTGACAGTCAAAGCTTTAAATCTAAATGGAGGAAATCCATTTTGTGTAAATTCTGTTTTAGCTTGTTTTAAATCAAATTGACAAGGTATTTTACAATTTGGAAGATCAACAAAAAAATTATTTAAGACATTACAAATTTCTTCTGGATTTTCAGTAAAAATATTACCATTTTTTAACCTAAGTATTTCTTCTGAGGAATCACATCCTGGTTTAGTCAATTTCTTAACCACTCTCCAAAACTGTCTTGGATCTGTACTCGAATCTATTTTTCTTTTGTAAAATGAAATTTTTGAAGCCTTAATTAACCTTTTACATTTGTTTCTAATAGCTTTAAAGGAAATCCAATCCTTTTCCAGTTTTGATTTTAAAGCTTTTTTCCAGAGTCTATTTTTAATTCGAATTTGTTTTAAAAGTTTGTCATTAATCCACAGTAGTTTATTTGGTTTCTTCTTTATTTTGACTTTTGGTGCATGTAAATCACATACTTCTTCAAAAGTTTGACTAAAGTATTTAATTGAAGTATTAATATCTGGGATTAATTTGCATCGATCCCATTTTATTTTACTCACACTATCTAGAAATCTAGATTCTGAGAATCTTCTAAAGTCCCTAGTCCAATTTTTATTTTCATAAACCAAATTTTGTTTAAACTGAGACCTTGGCAAAGTAGCCCAGATCAAATTATGATCTCCAAGACATGGTGGTAAAACACCCACTGCTTCAATTTCAATTTGAGTAGACACCAGAATTAGATCTAATATGGATCCATTTGTCATATTTGATGTATACCTAGTAGGTTTTTTTTATAAATTGTTTTAATCCCAAGTTAATTACTATATCTTTCAATTGTCTCCCTCTTGTATTTTTCCAATCACAATTTAAATTTTCCAACAAGATTAAAGATTTACTTCCTGCTTTATCAATTATTTTGGTTAAAATGATCTCCAAATCAGATATTTGTGCCCTTGGAGGTGAATAAGCAATTGAAATTACTAATCCTAAGTGTCCCAAGTATACAGCTAAAAATTCTATATTATTTTCACTACCCTGTATTACAATTTCTGAATAACCCAGTATTCATTTTAAAAGAAGTATCATCCCCTCTAAATTTTCTATCTACCCTCCATACTTTGTAATCTTGAGTACCAAATTCCTCATCTCGATGTTTATTTGAAAGCCATGTTTCACTTAACCCTAATATACATGGATCATTATCTTTCAACAAAGTTGCTAAAACATCACTCTTAGAAACAATACTACATGTGTTATCATGGAAAATTTTAAATTTTAAATCTTTAGGCCCTGGATTCATTTCAATATCCCCCAATATTAATAACAAACAACTTGCCCCAGATAAATATGAAATAGCAGTGTTAAACCTAAAAGGATTCAAAGGTCTGTAACATCGTCCCAAGATTTGATTTTTTAATATTCCCTGAAAAGAATTTCTTTTTGATTTATTACCATAATTTTTTTTTAATTGGTTAAATGAAATTAACCAATTAACCAAGCATTTTTCATTTATGGATTTTTTGGCTGTAGTAGATTCTTTTTGAATCACAACACACAGGAGGCAACAGAGAAATAACCTAAAAGGTTAAACATTAACATCTTTCAAAATAATTTCTACAAATAAAATGTATATAAAAGCAATTTCTAAATTTAAACCCGTACTCTGTTTAAACAAAAGTTTTGTACTAACATCACCTAATCTTTAGCATAAATTAAAAATACTACTAACCAAACATTTAAAAATCATTTACAGTTTACCAAATAAAGTAACAATAATCTCTAAATGAAATCAAAACAACCTTATATAATTTGGTCTAAGTTCTCCCAGTTTAAAACAACTTTTTCTCTACAGAATGGCGCTCTTATTCATTTGCTTCACACAAAGGCTTGTTGCCTTTGTGATGGCAGATTTGATGTTTCCCCATTGTTGTTCCACCCCTCCTTCTAGCCCGTTTGCAGTGCTTTTCTAAGGCACTCTCCCATCTTGCCAAAGTCAGCCCTCCTGAAGTCCAGTACCCTCACTTTTGTATGGCTTGACTCTGTAACTGAGTTTATAGTGAACCACACTGTTTGGTGGTCACTTGTTCCCAGGTGGCAGTATCTCACAGTGGTTTAAGGTTCTGAGCTGCAAATCTGGAGACCTGGGTTTGAATCCCACAGCCCCACTTGCATACTGTGTGACCCTCCCTGTGCTCCCAGGTTGCACCTGTAAACAAGCTTTCAGCTTAGTGTGTCTCACCTGGTTAAACAATTAAAAAAAAAAGATGTCTACCCACTTCTAGATCTGAGATCCTCTCGCTGTCCCCATTTTTAAGAGTATGAGGTCGAAGACTGCTCCTTCACAAGTGGGTTCCAAAATTAACTGTCTGAGGCATGCCACCTGTAGGGCATTGAGAATGACCCTGCTCTTGGATGTGGCTGCAGCAAAGGTGCTACAGTTAACATCTGGCATACTCAGGTCCCCCATCAACATATCTCCCCTTTCTCTGCCATCCTAAGGATGCCTTCTATCATATCCTTATCCATTCTCTCCTCCTGAGACGAGGGGTCTGTATACAACCCCTGTGCAGATTGTGGAGCCATTTCCAGTCTCCAGGGTGACCCACAGTGCCTCCTCTCCTCCCTGTTTACCCTTTAGTTCTGTTGCTTTGATCCCTTCCCTTACATAGAGAGCAACTCCTCCCCTTCTCCTCCCCTCCCTATCTCTCCTGTAGGTTGTGTAACCTGGTATGTTAACATCCCAGTCATGGTTCTCTGTGTACCATGTTTCTGTGACTGCTATGATATCCAGGCATCCCTCTTCCATCAAGGCCACCGGCTCAGGGAACTTGTTGCCCAGACTATGGACATTGGTACTCATTACCCTCCATATCTTGATGTTTGTTTGTTTGTTTTATTTATACTGATAGGACCATGGGCCAAAAAAAGACCCGCTTTCATGGGCGATCAGTGTACAAACAACAATTACATACAATATAAATACATACAACTTAATAGAGACAGGTACAAATTGATATATCAAAGCATTATTATTCAATGACATTTACACTTATATTCTGTAAAAAGGTACTCTTTCAACTTATGCTTAAAAGAAAAAAGGGAAAGATTCATACAGTCAAGAGATAATTGTATCATATTAAGAAAAATAGGTAACATATAGGATATAGCCCTTTGTCCAAGTGAAGTGCACCTTTTTGGGATGCAAAGAGAAAATTTAACTGTTGACCGAGTATTAACCCGAGAATTCTGCTTTTTAAAAATTAGAGAAAAACAATCAGGGACTCTACCAAGTATCACCTTTTTCACCAAAATACCCAGTTAAAGTTTATATCTACCGTCCAAAGAAAGACAATCCACTTGCTCCAAGAGATTACAATGATGAACCCTTAACTTATTGTATCCTAACCACCACCTGGAGTCAGCAAATCAAGTGCTCCAGTGTGTCCATGGACGAATACAGACATCAGCTGTATAGTCCCTGTGTTGCCTTGCTACATCTGGAGACGTCAGCAAAATATTTTACTATTACTTGCCAACCAATCCTGATACTGTTTATTTACCATCTCTTGGTGATGCCCCACATCTTGCACCTCCAAGGATTGGCTGGCAAGTGAAGGCTTCCCATTTGAAGATTTGGAGAAAAACCCATTTTTGTGTCGGCATCTTCATTTTGCTGCTGCGTGCTGCTGTGTACAGGGAGAGTTGGATCGAGCTTCCTACAAGTGCGATTTTAGTGTTTCCTGTCCTCTTCATATTTTCTCCTAATTCATTATTGTTTTCACAGGTATTTGTGTTTCTATTTTTTATTAATCATTATTTTCTCTGTAGCTAGGGGTATTGTGTTTATGCGTGTCACCAAGAACTCTGAAATACCGGAAGTACTGCTTCTTGGTGACCGTGACTCTCCAACTTATCTTTTCAATTGTTTTTGGTGGAAAAATTTAATATTTCTTGTTAGGGGAGCAGGCAACTGACTAAGGAACCATCCTTTTTATTTTCAGCTACCCTGGTGGATCGTTGGCACCCCTCGCAAACGTGCAGCTTTTCAGTAGAGATATCATTGTGCTTTGAAGCTAGAGGTTTCGAGTCTTTATGGAAGGTAACGGTTTTTGTTTTCAGTGGTGGGGGGAAGGAAGTTTGTCAAAGAAGTATGCAACTGGGCTGCTCATTTTGGTTTGTACAATTTGGGACTTGGGGTAATGTTGTGTCAGCGGGGGGTGTTTTGCAAAAAAGCAGACTGATGTAACGGTGGAGTGATCGACCATGGAGTCACCGTCTGTGTGGTCCAACCTAGTCCAGGTAATGTTTGTGTGTGTGTGTGTGTGGGGAGGGGTCTCAACTAGGCTGCAACTGGGCTGCTTATTTTTTTTAGCAGTTTTCCTATGGGCTGTGTAAATATTTTGTGGATCTGGGGAGGGGGGAGGACATGGGTAGGGCATGCTGGACACTGCTGGACACCAGGGAATGTTTCTGTGAGATGGGATTGGGTCTTGCAGAGTGGCATCAGAGGATGCTTTTCCATGATTTTGGTTGTTGTAGGATGGTTAGTGCCATTTGTGGGTTGGTGCATCATCTCACAATCCCTGGTGTCCACTGGATCTTCCCCCTACCCCCAAGTGTCTCGTGGTAGGTATTTGGGACTGGGTGACTGATGTTTTGTTTGTGCTGGGTGTCGGAGGGTTGGAGCAAATGTTACCGGGTATGTAGCTTGGTGTTTTGATTTTGCAGTCGGGGAGTGGGACCATGAACAGCACCGTGTGTTGGGGTGGGAGAACCTGGACACCTGGGCATCCATTTTGTGTGATGGCGCTGTGTGTTTGCTGGCAGGAGGGAGGCCCGTGACACCAGGTAATCCATTTTGTGTGATGACAATGGGCATCAGAAGGTCATGGGAGCCCCTGGCACCAGATTACGCTGTTTGTGAGATAGTGCCAGGTGTTGAAACACACAGTACCATCCCACAAACAGTGTACTCTGGTGTCTGTGGGCCCACATGCCCTCTAAGACCTGAAACCATTACACAAACTAATTTCTGTGGTGTCTGTGTCCTCACCTCCACCATCAAACACCCGGCATCATCTCATAAAATAGGTTCCCTGGTGTCCAGTGCATCCCCCCCACACTGAGTGATTCATAATGGGTGTCTGCAATTGGGGGACAATGTACCAAAGACGATGCCGTTCTGTTCTGGTGCTGCTTTTTGTGGGCCGTGGGAGATGGACTGTGCAAAAAGGAAAAAAACTACCTTTTGTTTGTGCTGGGTGTCGGAGGGTTAGAGTGGGACCACTGAACAGCAGCAAAGGGTTTTTTATATGTTGCCAGGGTTGGGGAACTACAGGATCCCAGGAAATCCATTGTGTGTGAGATGGTGATTGGTGTTTTGAGGTTGGGGTGGGAGAACCCAGACACCTGTGCTTCAATTTTGTGTGATGGTGCCGAGTGTTTGCAGCTAGGAGGGAGGTCTGTGACACCAGGTAATCCAATTTGTGTAATGGCAGTGGGCATCAGAAGGTGGTGGGAGCCCCTGACACCAGATTACACTATTTGTGAGCAAGCCTGGTCTTCCAACACCCAGCACCATCCAACAGACAGTGGTACCTGGTGTCTGTGTGGCCCGACACCCTATGAGGCCTGCCACCATCACACAAAATGGTTTCTGTGGTGTCAATGTCCTTGCCTCCACCATCAAACACACAGCATCATTACACAAAATGGATTCCATGGGGTCGGCCCCCACCCCCACCATCAAACACCTGGCCTCATCTCACAAAATGAATTCCCTTGTGCCCAGTTGCCCTGCCCCCCCAGCACAGAGTGTTTTGTGGAGGATATTTGATGGTGGGGGAGAATGTACCAAAGACAATGCCGTTTTGCTATGGTACTGCTTGTAGGGAGCTGGTGGATGGTGTGTGCAAAAAGTAAAAACTGTTCCTTTCATTTATTGTGCTTGGTGTGGGAGGGTGGGAGTGGGACCACTGAACAGCAGCAAAGGTTTTTTTGTAAGCTGCCGGGTATTGTACAGTGTGGAGAACCACTGGGTACCAGGAAAGCATTCTGTGGGATGGTGATGGGTGTTTCACATTGGGGTGGGAGAACCCAGACACCTGGGAATCCAGTTTGTGGGATGGTGCTGTGTGTTTGCTGGTTGGAAGGAGGCCCATGACACCAGGGAATCCATTTTGTGCCATGGCAATGGACATCAGAAGGTGGTAGGAACCCCTGTCACCAGATTACACTATTTGTGGGATGGTGCCAGGTGTTGAAATACCAGGCACCATTCCACAAACAGCGTACTCTGGTTTCTGTGTGCCCACACTCTCTGAGGCCTGCCACCATCACACAAAATGATTTCCTTGGTGTCTGTGTCCTCACCCCCTACCTTCAAACACATAGCAACTTTGCACAAAATGGATTCCCTGTGGTCAGGCCCCCCTCTGTCAAATACCTGGCATCATCTCACAAAATGCATCTGTTTGATGTTGAGGGACAATGTACCAAAGACGATGCCATTTTGTTCTGGTGCTGCTTTTTGTGGGCCGTGGGAGATGGAGTGTGCAAAAAGAAAAAACTGCCTTTTGTTTGTGCTGGGTGTTGGAGGGTTGGAGTGTGACCACTGAACAGCAGCAAAGGGTTTTTTGTATGTTGCTGGGTATGGAGAACTACAGGATCCCAGGAAATCCATTGTGTGTGGGATGGTGATTGGTGTTTTTGAGGTTGGGGTGGGAGAACCTGGGCATCCATTTTGTGGGATGGTGTCATATGTTTAAAGGTTGGATTGAAGGCCCATGACAGCATGGCAACCATTTTGTGTGCTGGTGTTAGGTCTTGGAGGGAGGGGGGCACCCAGACAACAGGCATTGCTGTTTGTGGGGTGGTAGCGGGTAACGCAAGGCCTGGCACCATCCAACAAAGAGCAGTACCTGTTGTCTGGGTGACTCTCCTCCCTCCAAGATCTGGTGCCAACATGCACAATGGTTGCCATGCTGTCAGGGTCCTCCATCCCACCTTCAAACACCAGGCACCTTTACACAAAATGGATTCCCTAGAGTCTCGTGGTCTCTGATCTGTGGCTGGGTGTTTCTGAGAGGCATGCTATGAATATAATGCCATTTTGTGTTGCTGACAGGCAAGAAAAATGTTGTTTTTGTTGATTTTTCTGGGTCTTTGATGGTGGTGTTGCTGCGACCACTGAACACCAGGGAAGGTTTGTCTTTTATTGTGCCAGGTAACAGAGAGTGTGAAGAACCACTGTATACCCCAAAACCATTTTGTGGGATGGTGACGGGGGTTTTACATTGGTGTCGGAGACATTTAGGAACTCTTTTCTTGTGATGGCGCTGTGTATTTGCCAGTTGGAGGGAGGTCCCTGACACCAGGGAATCCATTTTCTGTGATGGTAATGGGTCTCAGACAGTGGTGGGAGCCTCCTGACAACTGGGACTGCTGTTGGTGGGATGGATCCTAGTGTTCCAACACACTGCACCATCCAGAAAACAGTATTACGTGTTGTCTGTGTGCCCACTCACCCCAGGATGCATGGCACCATTGCACAGAATGGATTACATGGTGCAAGTGTCCTGACTTCCACCTTCAAACACACAGCAACATTACATAAAATGGATTCCATGGCTTGTGGGTCCCCCCCAGCTGTAAAACACCTTTTGGTTTGTCTTTTATTGTGCTAGGTAACGGAGCATTGTAGATGATTGTGATGTGGGATGCATCAAGTTTGTGTGGCTCACGGTGCAAAGATATGGCTGTATTTTTCTATTATAGAGACACTGCATGCACATCCCAGAGATCATTAAAACTGACGGAGATCATTAGAACCTCAAGATCATTAGAACCTCCAGAGAGACCATCCCAAGACCATCTCAGAATGTGGTAAAGTGCACAGAGCAATCAAACTGGAAAATATGAAGAATGTCTACAATAGTGACCTGCTGTGCCTGTTTGATAGCGCTAGTGATGAGGCAGAGGAATTTTGGGGTTTTGACAGTTCTGATGATTCCGACATCCAGGTGGACTTGATGTGTATGATGTCTTCGATTACACTGGATAGTGAATTCAGTGAAGAAGATGATCTGCCCCTGACCACGTTGCACCGGAAGAGGCATTCCTCAGAGAGTGAAGAGGGTGATGTTCCACTGGGCAAGCTACGGCAGCAGAGCAACTGCACGGATAGTGAAGATGATCTCCCTTCGGCTAGACTGCAGCGTGCAAGTAGCCCTGTTGAAGTGGATGCTGCTGAACAACATGAGCAACTTTCAACACATCTGGATGTGGCTCACAATGATGGTTGGACATGTCTGCTACAGGCGGTGCATGTTGAAGACTTCAAGGAACCAGTGGGTCCAGCCACAGTGATGGGTGCAGAGAAGACTCCCATGGATTTCATGAACCTTACATTTCCACCGATACTCTACGAACTGATAGCTGAGGAGATAAACCAGTACAGTGCCCATAAACAGGCAGAAGCAAACAAAGTGGACCCCCGATGGACTCCGGTGACGGCGTGCAACATAAAATGTTTTTTTGGAATACAGCTATACATGTCTATTATGAAGGTGCCACAACACTGTAAGTACTGGGGGAAGCACCGTCTCTATGGACGTTGCCTGATTTCGAAGGTGATGACCCGTGAGCATTATGAGAAGATTACGCAGTATCTACATGCCAATGATAGCACACTAAATCCACCCAGAGGATCAGAAAATCACGACAGACTTCATCATGTGCATCCCATCCTGGAACGCGTTTGGATGGCCTGCAAGATGGAGTAACACCTACACCAAGAAGTGTCAATCGATGAGGCCATGGTAAGACTCTGAGGATGGCTCTCATTCAAGCAGTACGTGCGAAGCAAGCTGCAAAGGTATGGAATAAAAGTGTGGATTCTTGCAGATCCTCACAATGGTTATGTGTCAGACTTCCAAGTCTACACCGGAAAGGTTGCTGGCACTATGGAAGTGGGCCTTGGAGAAAGGATGGTGATAGACCTGACTAAAGATCTGCATGGCAGAAGACACCATGTGTATTATGATAATTTTTTCACATCGGTTCACCTGGCAAAAGAACTTCTGAATGTTGGCTTGTATGCATATGGCACAATGCGTACCAACAGGGTTGGATGGCCTGCAGAACTTAACAAAGTAGCAATGAAGAAGAAAGTCTGTGGTCATTATGAACAGTTACAGAATGGATCACTCATCACCACAGCTTGGAAAGACAACAACCTGTTTTCCTTCTCTTAACTCAACATTACCTGACCTTACCAGCAACATCTGTGACCGGGCGACAAAGAAATGGCACTGAAGTATCTGTTCCCTGTCCTGAAGTGCTGAAGCAGTATAACATGAACATGAATGGTGTGGACGTCGTTGACCTTCTTCGGGGCCAGTACCATAGTAGCAGAAAATCTAAGAAGTGGTGGATATATCTTTTCTGGTTTTTGTGGGACATGGCAATGGCAAATACTTTTATTTTGTTTCAAGAGAGTGTGCATCATGTTCAATGATCCAAGACCGGGAGGGTGAACAAGCATAGGCAGCTAAATTTTCGCATTGTCCTCTCAGAGCATCTGCTGGAAGGGTACACCAATAGAAGACAAAGTGCCCCAGTTGCTGTAATTGAGCAGGATCCTACTTCTGCTGGACTACACTACCCGGTGAAAGGGAAGAAGGGTAGGTGCAGAAATTCTGCTCTGAAAAAGAAATGCGCTGAACCATCGTATACATGCTGCATGTGCAATGTACACCTCTGTGTTGATTGTTTTATGGAGTATCACAACTACAGATAACGAGGCTCACATTAGTGACACAAAAGACTTGCCACATATAGTTTCTCTGCAGCTTCTCTGAGTGTACATGATGATGAGCTGCAGGGGAAGCAGACAATGCTACCAGGAGGAGTTTGCAAGAGAGACCGGCGATAGAGAGAGAGAGAGAGATAGAGAGAGAGAGAGACCAGCGATTGAGAGAGACCGGCTATTGAGAGAGACTGGCGATTGAGAGTGTGAGAGAGACCGGTGATTGAGAGTGCGAGAGAGAGTTTGAGAGAGACCGGTGATTGAGAGTGTGAAAGAAGCCGGTGATTGAGAGTTCAAGAGAAACCGGCAATTGAGAGTGCAAGAGACCGGCGATTGAGAGTTCAAGAGAGACTGGCGATTGAGAGTTCGAGAGAGACCGGCAATTGAGAGTTCGAGAGATACTGGCGATAGAGAGAGCGAGAGAGAGACCGGCAATTGAGAGAGACGGCGTTTCAGAGAGACCGGCGAGAGAAGAAGACCGACGATTGAGAGTTCGAGAGAGACCGGTGATTGAGAGTTTGAGAGAGACCGGCGATCGAGAGTTCGAGAGAGACCAGCAATTGAGAGAGACATCGCGAGTGAAAGAGACAGAGAGTGAGAGAACAGAGACCAAGAGTTTGTAAGAAACCATAGAGTTTGATGAGTCATGTGACACTGAAGATGTCCAACACAGTGTCATAGGCATTAAATGGATTGCTGCATGTTGTTGGTTAAACAAGGTTAGGCCCGTTGGTGTTTCAGACACAATGCAGTGACATGCCAGTCATTGAATGGGCTGCGCCAAATGAAAATGCAAAATACGGATCTAAAAGAGGTCTGGTGAGTGAAAGTAAAGGGGAAAAGTGATGGAAACGTTATTTTGGAGTTCCCGGTTAGTGAGAGAAAAGTGGGGGTGTTCAGAAAGAATTGCAAGCGTGGCTTCACATAGCGGATAACAGTGTGAGGCTTATTTCACTCACCAGACCAAGGAGGCCAACTGAAAGTGCTAATAGAGGGCTGAAACTTGCATTACTTTGGGAGTCAGCCATCACCTTGTTATAACTGAAGTAGTTTCTTTTCCTTTTGGTCAGTCCAGAACTGCTGTCACCAGCCATTGTGTGTAATGAGCATAGCAGCTCTCTGCCTGACTGCAGACATATCTGTAATGGCCACCCACCACATCATCTCTTAGTGTACTGACAGTGTTTTCATTGAGTGATCGCAACGATGATGTGGTGGTGTTGTGCCATAGGGGTTGATGTGTCGGTTGGCAGACTGAGAATTGTTATTACTGAAAGGAAAAAAACTTCAGAAATATGAGTGACGAGTGACTATGCCACATTGGCTATTCTGTGTTTCGCGCTGTCCATTGTGACACTAAGAGGTGTCAGTGTGGCTCAGTTGGTAGCACATCCACCTGTGGACCAGAAGGTCGTGGGTTCTCGTCCCACACCAGGATTGGACTTACACCTAAAAACAATCATTCTTTGAGTGCAGTATTGGGGGGGTGCTGTACTGCTGAGGTGTGCCATCCTTCAGATGAGACATTAAACCGAGGTCCCTTCTACCCATCCTGGTGGGTGTCCAGGTGGAAGTAAAAGAACCCAGGGCACTCTTCGCAAAGAGTAGGGAACATTCCCGGTGTCATGGCCAACATTCCCCTTCCCATAAAACTGGTTCATGCAATTGTCCAGGCTGTGGATGGGTAATGTGTGATATGGCCACCACTAAACATTAAGTCACTTCACTACCAGTCTAAAATTGCTTGTAAAGCACTTTGGGATACACTGTGTATGAAAAGTGCTATATAAATGCTGATTATTCTTTCTTTGTGCATGGCACTGAATATTTGGTTTAAGCAAAGTCCTGCCCTGGGAGGATGAAAACCGGAAAACATCAAATAGACCATGTCCCCAGAAACCTACGGCTACAACAGCTGCCATGGATGGAGTGGAGATGCACACAGAGGTGGTGGCAGGTGCATAGTGGAGCAGGACAGGGAAAGGGCAGAGGAGAAGGAGCACTTGACTTGATGGACACCATGGTGGAAGCGAGAAATTAGATAAAATGGTTTGTAGGAATGGAGGTGGCCGTAAAAATACAGCATGAGTAATCTAAAAGTTGCTGATATAGTTATTGGCACTTATTTGTGGAATATACTTTGTGAAATGCGAAAAAGAAAGTCACAGAGATGCAGTGTCATAGGCGGGAAACAGATTTTCGTGCCTTGTTGGTGAAAGTAGGTTAGGCCCGTTGGTGTTTCAGACACAATGCAGTGACATGCCAGCCATTGAATGGGCTGCGCCAAATGAAAATGCAAAATACTGAGCTAAAAGAGGTCTGGTGAGTGAAAGTAAAGGGGAAAAGTGATGGAAACGTTACTTTGGAGTTCCCGGTTGGTGAGATAAAAGTGGGGGTGTTCAGAAAGAATTGCGAGCATGGCTTCACACAGCAGATGACGGTGTGAGGCTTATTTCACTCACCAGACCAAGGAGGCCAACTGAAAGTGCTAATGGAGGGCTGAAACTTGCATTACTTTGGGAGTCAGCCATCACCTTGTTATAAGTGAAGTAGTTTCTTTTCCTTTTGGTCAGTCCAGAACTGCTGTCACCGGCCATTATGTGTGATGAGCATAGCAGCTCTCTGCCTGACTGCAAACATATCTATAATGGCCACCCACCACATCATCTCAGTGTACTGACAGTGTTTCAATGAAGCGGTATGATGATGTGGTATTATCAGGCTCATAGAGGTTGATGTCGGTTGACAGACTGAGAATTGTTATGATTCGAACAATCAAAAAGAATACAAAAAAACTTCAGAAATAAAGAGTGACAAGTGATTATGCCAGTGTGCCTGTTTTTGTCTCCAGTACCTTTCTCAGTATAATTTATGTGGAGTGGAGGTTTTAGCTCAGTATTTATTTTCATTTGGATGCCACATTGGCTGTTCTGTATTTTGAGCTGTCCTTTGCACTGCATATTGTGCATGATGTCAACTGTTTGGTTGAAGCCAAGTCCTACCCTACCCGGGGAAGAAAGAAGAATGGAAGAAATTACGAAGACATGCAAGATGGAATATCATCTTCAGCTACAGCTGCTGCAGTGCATGAAGTGGAGAGACATGCAGAGGTGGTGGTCCCACAACTATGTGAAGGTGGCAGTTGACAAGAACACAATAAGTGAACAGCAGAGGACCACAGAAGATGACACATTTGCCACAGAGGACTACAGGAGCACAACTGGAGGACTTTGTAAAGGCAAATATCTGACACAGACTACAGACAATCGGTTGGAGCTAATTTTTTATTTTCTCATCACAGGCCTCCAAAGACAGCAGGGTAGAGGTAGGACCTTTTGTTTTATTTTTCTTTTTATAAAAATGCCACAGACAGCAGTGGAAAGGATGGAACTTCTTTATTTACAGAAGGATGACACAGATGAGAGGATGGAACTACTTTATCTACAGAAAGATGACAGACAACAGAGGAGAGGTTGGAACGACACCAGGTAAGGATGTTGAAATCGCTTCAGTGCAGTGACATCATCATGGGATGCCATCTGAAATGGTAAGAAAAATGTAATTGTGGCGATTGTAATAATTTTGTGGACATTTATGACATTTATTGACATTCTGTTTTCTGTGTTGCGACTTGTGGGCATTGTGTCGAATACCATGGGTGCTGCCTTGCACATGCTTGTATGTGTTGTGATGTCATACCCTTATGCTCATTCTTACATGTGGGTGTATGAAAGACTGTGCCGCCGTGCACCTTCTGATATTTGGGACTACCCTGTGTTGAATGTCATTGCATATGTTGGTGAGATAGAAAGACATGAAAGATTGGTCTTTTGTACCAAAGGACTAAAGGGGTACATGATGGCTAGGGGTGTGATGCAGAATATATCTGAATGATTGGCAAGTGAGCTGGTGGAATATCATGAATGAATGATGGAGCGTAGCGATGACACGAATGATGGTTGCATGAGTTGCCTGAGTTCACTTGCCACGAGTTCAGATCTAGTCTGTATCATACACCTGGCCATTACAGTGCTTTTATACAATAGGACTGTTTTGTGCTGGGTTTTGGTTGTTTGCAGTAATCAGTAATATATGAAGAATTAGTGTGATATGTGGAGATATCTGGAGACATTATGACATCTGGAGTTTTCATACTGCAGTGAGAATACTTTTTCTGCTCACTTCTATTGTAGGACTGCTTTTAGTGTCAGAAAACTGAACTTCTTGTCTTTCAGGTAGTACAAAAAAAATATTGATTATAACTGAATGCTTGGACCCGTTAGCAAGGTTATTTGTGCTGAAGAAGTTACCTGCAGATACTTTGTCTTTCGCATATAAATTAAAAGTTATGCATTGTGGGGGCATGTGTGATTTTGTATTTTCTTGAAACTTGGCTTCCCAGCCAAATGCCCTTTGGGGTAACCCTTGCCTCAGTGTTTACGCACAGAGGTTCTTTGTTTGTGATGGTGTGTGTGTGTGTGTGCGAGAGAGAGTGTGCATGCAAGAGTGTGTGTGTGTGTGTGTGTGTGTGTCTGACAGTTGTCTGTCAAGAGTCACCTTAGCAGCTTGAATAAAATGCAGCTTTCTGCCACTTCAGTGGGTATAAAAAAAAAATATTGATTACAATTGATTGCATAGCACAGTTGGAAAGGCAATTTTGTGCTGATCAACTTTCATGCTGATACTTTGGGTGTATCATGTATACTTTAGGAGCTATTTGCATTTGTTTATGGTACGGTGTATATGGCTGACATTTTTTCCATCAAGACTCACCTAAGCAGCTTGAATAAAATGCGCTTTTTTTGCCACTACAGCAGTATAAAAAAAAAACATATTGATTACAATTGATCGCATAGCACCATTGGAAAGGCAATTTTGTGCTGATCAACTTTCATGCTGATACTTTGTGTGTATCTTGTGTACTTTTGGAGTTATATACATTTGTTTATGATATGGTGTGTGTGGTTGAGATTCATCCCTCAAATCTCACCAAAGCACCTTGACTAAAATGGGGAAAAATTATGTTTCATAGTAAAAAGATATCTTTTTTTAACAAACATAATATTAAAACACTATCTAATGTCTGTACGTTAATTTGGTGTTGATATTTGACATATTTTCCAATAAAAATGGCTTATTTTGCCTTTTTTTAGTGAAAAAAATATTTTTTCCCTGGTTTCGACCAACATAGAAAAAAACAGAATTACTTATTACATGCATACCACCATTGGAATGGCAATTTTGTGCTGAATAACTCTGCCACTCATACTTTGTGTCTAGCATGTACAGTTATTGAGCTATTAGCATTTGTTTGTGACATGCTGACTATGGCTTGATTTTGCTTAGAAAGGCCCAGGATTCACTGTTAAAAGTATACAGGAGATTCAGGAGACAAGTGATGTAATCTCAGAGTGAGCCTGTGGAGGCAATGAGTTAATGGGGATTTCACTACAAATCTAGCAACTAAATTAAGTAACATTTTCACCTTGGATAACAAACCCTCCCTTGCAGAATAATAAAACGAAACCCCCAAATCAATTAATGGTAGTAAAAAACTTTGAGCCAACAGATGACGTGTAGTAT
Organism: Neoceratodus forsteri; assembly: GCA_016271365.2. NCBI lineage: Eukaryota > Metazoa > Chordata > Ceratodontiformes > Ceratodontidae > Neoceratodus > Neoceratodus forsteri. The sequence goes on along the minus strand of CM057449.1, from coordinate 563,390,861 downwards.
CAGTGAGTAAAGGAGATAACCTATATAAAGCCCCTAGTCACTGGTGAGTCACCTTTACCATATGAAGAATATAAGGTTCATAGGAAAGATTCTCATCCATCAATAGACCCAGGTACTTAAATTGTTTAACTTGTTCAATCAAGGTACCAGAAACAGTGTATCATGACAATATAGGGTCCGATATCTATCTTTTTTTTGTACTTGCAAAAATCATGGATTTGGATTTTTTTTTTTCATTTAAAACCAATCCATGGGCTCGGAACCAATTCTGTACCTCCAAGAAATCATCAGCCATGGCTTTACCCCTTTTTTCCCCATCCCTGTCCTTATTGCCTTTGTCATTTCCTCCATTTACCCTTGCCCTTCTCACTATCAACATCTTTATCTTGGTGTTTACCTCACTTACTACCCTAATTTTTTTGGGGGGGGTTAGGATTTCCCTGCTCCTTTCCAGTGCCTCCCCCCTTGGCTACTTTAAATGCTTGCCAATGAAGCATTTAAACCTATCACCTAGGATCCTGGTTCCTCTCCTGGATAGATGCAGACCATCATGCCAGTATAAGCCTGAATCACTCTAGGTGGACCTCCAGTCCCCAATGAAGCCAAATCCCTGAGCGCTGCACCAGTTTTTCAACCACTGATTGAATCCCATGGTGTGGAGCACCCTAGCCTCACCTATGCTATAGACAGGCAGCACCTCTGAGAAGGTTACAGTGTGTGCTACTTGTCTAAGGCCCCTCTCCAACTCCAAAAACTCTTCCTGCACTGCTCTGATCCCTTTCTCAGCCAGGTCATTTGTCCCTAGGTGGACAATGACATCCAGCTCCCTACCCCGTACAGCTGCTCCAGTGTGCCTGAGAATTCGCTCCCTGTCCCTCCAAGCCATGGCACCAGGCCGGCACCTTACCTCCCTCTCCCCTTCCTCCCCTAGTTCTACCCCCCAACAATGGAGTCCCCCACCAGTTGTTTCCTTCTCCTGTGGTGTCCCATGCCATCCTCCTGTGTGTCTCCTTTGTGGAGGTTCCCAGCATCCTCCCTGGTCTCCACTGCAGGTGCCTCCATAGAGGAACCACACTTTACCAGAACAACATATGAATTGTGGAGAGGTACAACTGGAAGGATGCACCACTGTTCCACCACCCTCACCCTCCCTGAGCCCACTGTGGTCCAACCACTCCTCCTTCTAGGCAACCTCTGAGGCAATGGCAGTGGCACTGGTGGTCCCTGGGTGGGAGAGGAGGTCCCCCAAATCTTGGTCAACTCAGCCTGGAGATGAGCAACCTCCGCCCTCAGCCCAGAGAGGTGCCTGCAGGTGGGACATCACTGCATCCTCCAGAATGTCTCCCAGAAGAATGCTGCTCCACAGCCATTGCACTGCACCACTCCAATCATGTCTTATTTCTGGCCCCTTAACTGTTGTTTGTAATATTTACTCTTTCCTCTATTTATTTATTTTTTCTCCCTACTTACTTACTGCCTCTGTGTCCTTTAAGCTCCTGATCTTCCTGTTCTGAGACAAGAAGTTCCTATATTTCTCAGTAGTCTCCTTACTTGATCAGAGTCAGACATCCAGTAGCTAGGGGGATGGAGAGCTACTTTTTTCCTTCTAGGATGGTGAGTCTTTTGTGGCTTTGTGATCACTCACTTCCTGCTCCCAAATAGGAGGTTCCTGTTGTCAGTCAGATCCTGTGCCTATAAAAGTAGAACTGGCTTAGGAAGGAGGGCAATATCGTCCTAGTAGAGAAGTATAGTTGTAACAGCAGCTCCTTCCTCTTGGTGTTCTCTGCCTGTTCTCTGGCAGACGCTATCTAGGGCAGTTTTTAAATCTGGCTTTAACCTGGTTTCTTTTTAGCTAAGTCACTCACTACTTGTCGTGGGTTGAACAAATCAGGTCACACAGGAATCAACAAATTTGGTACAACATACCTAAATGGTATGATTTTTATTAAACAAACAAACAAAAAAATTAAATCCCAAAAAAAAATAACAGCTTACAGCAGCGAACTTCTGATAATAAACAAACAAAATAAAACTTGAAAACAGCACAGCTTCCCTGCCAAGGGTCTAGCAGTGGAACATAATCTTGTGCAGTATAACAGAGAGCAGGAGGTCCTCACATGAACTCTCCCTAACAGCATCTAACCTGAGGATCTAGGCTGGCTTCTTTTAAAGAGTGGAGCTCCACCCCTTAGCTCAAAGCCCCACCTAATTATTAAGCTATTTACAGGAACATTTCTTATTTCTTTGTACAATCAATTACATAGAATTTACATAAATTAAAGACATAACAAATAATCCGTTATTATGACATCAATATAAGCACCCTAATGCTCTTTCAGATATGATGGTACATTTCTTGCAGAGTGGGCTGTATTATAGACAACTCCTCCCCTTTTCTAAAGGTAACCTAGGAGCTGCAGCATATAAAAGAAGGGAGAAAGGTGCTGCTGACTTTCTATAGGGGACAGCACCTTGCAAGGACACCAGCACTGATTGGAGACATGAAACTACTGGGAGTTGTGTAGGTAAACCACATTTTAGTTCCTCTCTATTATCCTGTATTTTAGTTAATTTGCTAGCTGTTTAACCTTTTCAAGAACAGGATATTCCAATCTGCACCTGTACATATCCTAAAGAAAAACATTTAAACTGGCATTGGTAATTTCTTAGTTTGACTGTCAATCCCAGCTTGCTTTTTACATTGTGAAAAAACTTTGCCTACCAAGTCTGTTTACAGACCTTTAGTTACTTTCATTCTTTAAGTCTGTGCAGCTCATTTAGACCAATTCTGCACGTTTAAGGGCAATGCAGGGAAAAAGTGCTTATATTTAACTGGACCATGAAGTAGAAGAGCAGAAATAGGAAGGGGAAAAAAAATAGTTTCAATTGTAACACACAGCATCAGATGGCCAGTCTGACTGCAGCATATTCTGTATGTTTTACACAGAAAAGGGGGGGAGGAATTAGAAAGAGACAGAAAAACATAAAATGAAGGAGTAAAGTGCTGTTGCGCAACAGTCTTTGGAACAGATATAGGAGAGAAGAAGAAAACGTCAGGTTCAGCTAAGCACTATTCACATGGGGGGTTCAACTACCACACTACTTTACAGCTCTTTCTACATTTAGTTAATTGCACAGATAATAATTCCCTTCAGCCACCTGAAACAAACACCTAGATAACTGCACAGATAACAATTCACTTCAGCCAACTCAAACACACACACTAACTTTTTTTTTTTACCCTAAATTGAAGGTCCCAGTAGTAGAGTTGGAGTTCTTGTGTCCCAGTAGAGAAGTATAGTTATAACAGCAGCTCCTTCCTCTTGGTGTTCTCTGCCTGTTCTCTGGCTTTTGCCACTTGTGAGATTACCCAAGGTCTCTCTCTCACACACACACACACACACACACACATATACATATACATATACATATACATATACATATACATATACATATACATATATACATACACACACACACACATATATTATTTTGGCGCGGTCGCACTACTATAGGTAGGGTTGAGTGGCCAGTTACATACTAACGTCAAATGTTTGGATGTTAATAACTTTGGACCCATTCAATGGATTTACCTGAAATTTGGTACACTCATTGGGGCACACTAGATCTCTTTATTTGCCAAATTGTGTTTCTGTTGGAGTGCCAGTCTTCATGTACGAAAGTGTTGAAAAATGCAAAATTATCCATTTTTGGGGGCACTTTTTGGCATTCTTAATGTGGTCCTGCACGGCTGTTGTGTGGTGTGCTGCTCTGTGAGATGACTCGTATCAAAGAGCTTTGGTGGCCAAACATGCCGCTTTTTGTTTGGTGAAAAAATATTAAGGCATTCAAAAGTTATGCCACTTTATTTCCCATTATAAGTCAATGGGAAAATTTATTGTCTATCTTGCGATCAAAGAATGGGGGCTCTGGCCATCTGATCCCACCTGACGGTCAAAGAATTTGCAGCCTCAAGGTTCAAGAATCTTTGTTTCTGAGGATTTTCAAAATTCTTTGACTGCAAGGTCTGACATTTTGTTTTTTATTTTCTGATTGGAAAAACACAAATAGCTCAGGGGTCACTTCTGAAGTAAAACTTTGATGGACTTTACTCAGGGGGCTCTGATCTATTGAGCCATGCCTTTGGTTTCATCCAAATCAGTCAAAAAATAGAGTTATAAGCTTTTAAAATCTTAATTTGTGGCTTGCTAACGATCTTTGATCGTGAGCCTGCAAATTCTTTGATTGTGAGATTCTTTGATCGCGATCTTGCATAGCGACCTAAAAACACTAATATCTCTGCTCAGGGGTGGGCTAGGGACACAAATGAGGGTGGGTTTTGTTCAGGAGGGTATGTTCTATCGAGGCATGCTATTGGTTTGGTTCAAATCAGTGAAAATTTCACGTTTCACCAGTTTTAATTCTTTGTTCATGAGCCTGCAAATTCTTTGATCACGAGCCTGCAAATTCTTTGATCGTGAGATTCTTTGATCATGATTGTGTATTGTGAGAGAGGGAAGAGATGGCCCAATTTAAAAATATATTTTCTCAGCCCAGGGGTGTCCTAGGAAGTCAAATGAGGGTGGGTTTTACTCAGGGGGCTTCATTCTGTCGAACCATGGCAGTGGTTTACTGCAATTCCTTCATTTTTTTGATTTATAATATTTTTAATTCTTTGTTCGTGAGCCTGCAAATTCTTTGATCATGAGCCTGCAAATGCTTTGATCGTGAGATTCTTTGATCGCGATCATGCATCGTGAGCGAGGGATGAGATGGCCCAATTTAAAAATATATTTTCTCAGCCCAGGGGTGTCCTAGAAAGTCAAATGTGGATGGGTTTTACTCTGAGGGCTTCGTTCTGTTGAACCATGATGGTGGTATACCGTAATTCCATCAATTTTTTGATTTATAAGATTTTTAATTCTTTGTTCGTGAGCCTGCAAATTCTTTGATCACGAGCCTGCAAATTCTTTGTTCATGAGATTCTTTGATCGCCATCTTTGATTGCGACATAGGGACAAGATAGCCAGATTTTTTATAATGGAATAGATAGGGAAATTTTGCCAATCTTTAACACTGAATATCTTGAGAGATCACGTGATGGTCTGGGCTTGCTAGCTGCTGTCCCTCTCGGCTCCCACCCCCCCACCTGTAAATCCATTATAATCTGGCATTTTCTGGCTAATATTGCTGGGTATTGTTTCAAAATATTGTTCCTGTATACCTAAAGGAGCTTTTTGGCCATTTTCTGGTGTTTGGTACTACTTTAATTCACTGTGATGGAGGCCAAAATGAAGACAGCCTTGCCCAGACACACGCCCCCGGTCTCGCCCGATAAACAGGTGAATAAAGCAAAACCTCTCCAGCAATCTGTTGCCAAACAACTGGGTGCACTGTCAGCTTCTGTATCACTCTTGGAGGAGCGCTTCTTGCAAGAACTGCAACCGTTCAAGGAGACCCTTCAGGATATTGCTACCGATCTCAAAAACATCCGTTCTGAGATGGCGGACCTTAGAACTTGAACGGCAGATACTGAGGCACGTATCTATTCCCTAGAGGCCTTGAGAGACAGGACTGACCCGGAGATTACTAAACTAAGGCAACAAATCACTAAATTACAACTTAAAACCGAAGACTTAGAGGGACGCAGTAGGAGGAACAACATCCTGATCTTTGGGCTTCCAGAAGGGGCAGAGGGCCCCTCTGCAATTCTGTTTATGCAGAAGTTTCTTTCCAAGATCGTGGGTCCTTCCCCACATAACCCTACCTACTTAATTGAAAGGGCGCACAGGTCCTTACGCCCGAAGCCAGAGGACTCTGCCTCCCCTCGCCCGATGATTATTTGCTTCCTCAACTATTTGGAAAAGCAACACATTCTGGTTAAAGTCAGAGAATTACAAGCAATACACTGGGAGGGCAAGCGCATAAGGATAACTCAGGACCTGCCCCTCAAAATCAGGCAGAAGAGAGCTTCTTTTCACTCAATAGTCAGCAAGCTGATAGCCGCCAGCATAAAGTTTCGTATGGCATAACCAGCTCGCTTTCAGGTCTTGGTGGATGGAGTATGGCTTTCCTTTGACTCTGCTGACCAGGCCCAGGCTGATCTGTGCAAGAAAATGCCCTCTTTATTTAAACTGTAGGGCCATGGTCCCGTTTTCTAACTACCAAGGAACATCACTGTTTTTGACTGTCTAAATCTCTTCTCAGCTGGCTTACCATTGGAGTGTCCGGTCCAAGGGATGTCTTTGTGTGGGGAGCTGTCCCGGTGCGGTGAAGGTGGCGATGGACTGAGAGGGAGGCGAGCGGCATCCTGTAGGCCTGAGTGAACCCATGCTGCACCGAGGAACCACTTTTCCTGTGGACTCTTTTTGTGCAACTAGCCGTTTCCAGTGGGGATTGTTTTCATGCGCGGCTTGGCCCGATACCAATTTGGTCCCCCCTGGGAACAGTCACATTCTCAAGGAGCTGCTCGATTCTTTTACTCTTTCTTGTGATACCTTTATCTGGCTTTAAGCTAATAAGTCTAGAAATATCTTCTTATATCTCCCTCTCTGTTCACTACTAATTCTTTCTCTTCCAGCTGCTTCTCGACTACAATTCATCCCTGGCTTTGCTATATTTAAAATGATGACTATGCCTAACCTCTTGTTAAGTGTCTCGCTTTTCTCAATACTTCCCTACTAGAGTCTAGTCTTTCTTTCTATGTTTGTTGTTCATGTCCTTGTTACTTTATCACCGCTCTCTTTCACATCCCTATCTCAGCGCTTACAACGAACTTTCTCAGCAGTCCTGTCTTGTTCTGCACGTATCTCTGGCTCTGTGTTACCTTTCTTACTGTTTCTGATGCTCTTTTTGCATCTCTCTTGTTATCCCAACAGGAATATAGCTTTATTCATGTGGAGTGCCAGTTTTCAATGTTTATATGGGGCAACCGGTTGTTTGGATTAAACTACTTTCAGTATTCTTTTTTCCGTGTTTGTGGGGGTGGGGAAGACATTGGCTTGGGAGTAATCCACCACACGTCCTGGAGTATGGGGATGTACTCTAACTTCTCTCAGTCTTTGTTTTATATCATGTGGCATTATGGGGATCATTTTGATGACTTGTCAGTTCACATTAATGCCTAATTTAGTGTCAGCGGCTTGGTTGAGGCATAAGCCTTCTAACTTCAGGTCTGTACATCTAGATAGAAGTATAGAGAGTAGTTTTAATAGGGTACTTATGGGATCTCTACCATTCAGGGGCAATAAGTCCTTTCAGACGATTAGGAAATTGGATAGAGGGATAGTTGTAAATAGTTATAAGGGGGTTGGGGCTATGGGGGGTTCTTGTCAACCTTGGTGTTCCGCTGGTCTCCACTATTAATGGTGGGGTTTCTCTTTACTTTATAATTGACTTAATGGGTGGATTTCTGTTCAGAGTTTACAGTTTTTCTGGATCGAGTGGGAACACCAGTTTCACAGTTTACTTGCTGCAATGGTGGGGGGGGGGACATTGGTGCACCTCCTTAATACAATGGCCTGGTTATATATAAGGCATTATAGACTTCAATGGCTAGTGGACTGAAAAAGTTTGTAACCTGAAATGTAAGAGGGGCTCATGATCTGAACAAAAGAATCCAGATCTTAAAACACTTATCATACTTGCATGCCCATATCTCCTTCATTCAAGAAACTCACCTCCTCTGGGGAAGTGGGGGGCTTGCGTAGATTAGAGATTGGGCAAGGTTTTGCTTCTGGTACTTCATCTTCCAGTAGTGGCACTGCCATCCTAATTCACAAGTCGATCACCTTTCAACCTAAAATAATAATTGCTGATCCTCAAGGGAGATATATATTGGTTCAAGGATTATTGGATTGTACTGGGCTAGTCCTGGGGAGTATGTATGGGCCTGTGGGGGGAAATTCTGAATTTTTTCAGGATGTACTGAAGGAATTACAAAAATTTTCTGCACTTCCCTTAATTCTTAGGGGGTATTGGAACCTTCCATCCACGCAGGATTTAGATAGATCTAACTCCTCACTCAAGTCCCCTTCCAATGTCCAGAGGGCTCTCGCTGAATTTCTCGATTCTGCTGGACTGTGCAACCCGTGGTGCCTGCTAAATCCCAAGACCCACGCCTTCTCATTTCACTCTATGGTACACTCCACCTGGTCCTGGCTGGACTATATTTTACTCAGCCGTACTCTTATTCACAGACTTAGTGACTCTGCTATAGAACCGATTGTTATATCGGACCACGCGGTGGCCTGGGTCACTGTTGTGTTAAATCAAAATCTCCAAAAGGATTCAGTATGGCGTTTAAATATGCAGCTCTTAAAGGAGGACTATGTTATTACTAGGATCTCTGATTTGATTCAACTTTTTATTGCAAATAATCAGGGTTCTGTTACAAGAATGGATCATGAATGGTGCACCTTGAAATGTTTCTTGCGTGGTGAATTTATCAGGCTCTCCTCCACCCCGTAAATGGAAGAGAGAGGCTACCATCATCTCACTTTTGGATCAGATCCGTACACTCGAACAATCTCTCTCCTCTTCTTTCTCTCCTGTTTTACTAAAATCATTGTTGAATTTAAGGAACCAGTATTCTCGTCTAGTACAGGAAAAAGCAGAATTTCTCATACTAAGAACTAAAGCAAAATATATACAGCAAGGTGAGAAGGCCAGTCATCTTCTAGCCTTGCATCTGAAGAAATTGGAGGCCTCTAGATTCATCTCCTCCATCAATGATTCTGATGGAATTACACAAAACACATCCAAGAGACATAACTGCTGTTTTCAGACAGTTCTACTCCTCTCTCTATAGTCAACGTCCTGCATCTCCATCACAAGATGATTTATTAGAATATCTCTCCGCCTCATCCTTACCTACTCTCTCTCCTACACAGCAATCCCTTTTATCTGCTCCAATATCCCTCCAAGAGGTGTTATCAGCCATACATAATCTTGCGTTGGACAAGGCTCCCGGTCCAGATGGTTTCCCCTCAAACTTTTATAAGGTTTTCGCTAAAGATCTCGCTCCTTGTCTTACGTCTGTATCAATATATGCTCTCAGGCCAAACCCAAGATTCTTCCCTGCTGGAAGCCTCCATTATCCTTCTCCTTAAACCCAACAAGCCACCCAAATCACCTGTGAGTTACTGTCCTATCTCTCTGTTAAATTGTGATAACAATTTTAGCCAAGATACTCGCTAGTAGAATCGAACAAGTCTGGACTCAGCTTCTCAGCCCAGAGCAAATTGGATTTGTGTCGGGTAGAACCCCTGCTGATCACCTTCACAAACTGTTGTATCTGGTTCAGGTGTCCAAAACTTCCCCTTCCCCCATGGCTTTGATTTCCCTTGATGCAGAAAAAGCATTCGACAGGGTGGATTGGAATTTCCTGTGGGCTACGTTACAGACAATGGGTTTCCCTAACAACTTTATTAAATGGATTCAGGGTCTATATTCCTCTCCTCAGGCTAGAAAACATTACAATGGTGTACTCTCCGAGGTTTTCCCTCGCTTTTCGGGTACCAGACAAGGCTGTCTGCTCTCTCCTTTTCTCTTCAATTTATATCTCGAACCCTTACTTAGGCGGCTGAAAACTTCCCCTTTAATCTCCGGTATCCCAATAGGCGATAGGGTCCCAGTGCTTTCAGTTTATGTGGATGACATATTGCTTCATCTCTCAGACCCGGTTTCCTCTTTAACAGAAGTATTGCATATTATTGATACTTTTGGGAAATTCTCGAACTATAAACTTAATATTAGCAAAACAGAAATCTTTCCCCTCAATTGTTTAACATATAGCTCAACTTTCAGGGAGTTTGGGATGAAATGGACCCCCAAGTCCATTAAATACCTGGGTATCCATATTACTTCAGACCTACCTTTACTCCACAAATTAAACCTGGAGGATTTGTGGCTTAATATTCAGAAAGATTTATCAAGATGGAAAAGGCTTCCTCTTTCGTTATGGGGTAGAATTAATACCGTTAAAATGAATTTTCTACTCAGATTGTTTTATCCACTAAACATGCTGGATGTTTGGTTACCCTTGTCTTTCTTTCAGCGCATCCATTCTGAGGTTAACTCTTTTATCTGGCAGGATAAAGCTATTAGAAGATCTTATCTCAAACTCTCCCTACCTAAGGAGTCGGGAGGCTTGCGTCTCCCTAACTTCTTATTTTATTACTGGGCTTGTCACCTCTATAAGTGTGGGAAGTGGCTTTCCTTATTGGAATTCCTTACTCACCATGAGTATGTCTCAATCTGGTTGCATATTGAGTCGGATATTCTTACGGCATATAATTTAGCTCCTTCTTCACTTTTTTACACGCCCTTCAAAAATTTACCAAAAGCTCTACAGTCTTTCCCGATTGGTATCTCATTAAGAGTTCTCTCTCAAATGTTCAATTTTTATAAGGTAGTCCCGAGTGCTGATTTCTCTCAACTGATCTATGCCGACTTGAATCTCAAAATAGGCGGAGCTCCTTTATCTCGGTGGTGGTTATTTCTCCCTCCCGATCTTACTGTGGCTGACTTTTACTCATAGGATGTTATGTTGTCCACTGAGAAGATTCTCACTAAATTTGAATTAATGTCATGGGCTGCCTTTCAAATTTTCCAGCTTAAACACTTACTTGCTAAGGTGTTTGGGAAAGATTTCAACCCCTCACTTATTGGGGCCTTTCTCCAGCAAATTAAGACTCTTGCTTGTAAATCCCATGGCATTTCTACCATATATAAATTGGTCCTCACATTTCCACAGCCTCCTTTGATTGTCAATTCTCGGATTTGGAAGGCATTTTTTCCTGACAAAGTTATTAACTGGCATTCAGTATGGACAGGCCTATACATATATCTTACCCAGGACCGTTACAGGCTTACACAATATTGTATTTTAAACAACATGTATTATACTCCTATCAAATTGGCTCAAATGAAGAAGCTTCCCTCTAACACGTGCTCTAGGTGCAACAAGGAGGAAGGTTTGCTCTTTCATATATTGTGGTTGTGTGAGAAAATATCTCCTTTGTGGAAACAAATTGAATCTGCTCTGGACCCACTGCTGGGACTACAGGAGCTCTTCTCCCCCCTCATATGTGTTCTGGGTGATTACTCTGGAATTTTGGGGCAGGAAAGAAGATTTCATATGGCCCTAATTTCAATGGCAGTCAAAAAGCTAGTGCTTAGACACCGGAAGGATCAAGTTACCATTTCTTATGTGAAATGATTGCATGAAATATCATTTGCACTCCATCTCAAATATCTAATTGTGAGTACCCGTCATCGCCTCTCTTCTTTTAATAAAAAATGTGGGAAACTATATGCCCTCCATTTGTCTTGATAGGATGTTTTGGTGGGATCACGAGCCTCTCCCTTCTAAAACTTTGAATTCTTACTTCAACGGATATCACTTTTCTCTTCCTTTTAGTTTTGAGGTAATACGCTATAGGAAGGTGCACCGGGGGGGGAGGGGTAGGGCTGGTTTCTTTTCTTTTTTTTTTATTTGCAAGGTTATGTTATTATTTGCTCTGTAAGCTCATTCCTTTCTGTTTATCAATATACTTATAGCCCATTATGTAGCAGGTGTTGTTACTAATGTATCAATTTGTGTATGTTTTGTGCTGGGTTATACCTAATAAAGTATGTCAAATAAAAAAAAAAAACATTGAATATCTCAGAAATGGTTTGGTCTTTTTACTTGAAATTTGGAGGGTGTTTACGGCATGTCCTGTAGATGTGAATTATGGTATTTATGTGTCGGACAATTTGTTTTTGCAGAGATATTATGTGACACACTTTACATGTTTCGGACAGTGTTTTGCTTATGGTGGTGGCTTGAAATTGATAGGATACCTAGCCTTAGTGTCATGGATGTAGTTTTCAGTCATTGTGTGTGTTAAATGTCAACAGGTGTGGAACTCTGCCAGTCTGACAAATGAAAATCTCATACATTAAAATGTTATATCTTGGACACGGTTTGGTCTTTTCATTTGAAATTTGGAGGGTGTTGACGGCATGTGCTGTGGATGAAAATTACAGCATTTCTGTGTCAGAAAATATTTTTTGGGTGGAGATATGGCGTGGTGCAGTTTATGTTCTGCGGACAGTGTTTTGCTTGTGGTAGTGGCTTGAAAGTGATAGGATACCTAGCCTTAGTGTCATGGATGTAGTTTTCAGTCATTGTGTGTGTTAAATGTCAACAAGTGCATAACAGTGCCACTCTGACAAATAAATATTTCAAATTTTGACATGTCATATCTTGGACACGGTTTAGTCTTTTTACTTGAAATTTGGAGGGTATTGACGGCATGTCCTGTAGATGTTATTAGAGGTCTTTACGTGTCGGACAATATATTTTTTGTGGACATATTGTGTGACACACTTTACATTTTGTGGGCAGCATTTTTTATTGTCCTACTAGATTAACATTTGTTTGGTGGCTGGCTTTGCTGTTGTGAATGTACTTTTTAGTCATTGGGTGTGTAATGTAGCCTGACACTTACAAATTGGTGGGCCCCGAGCTCCGACCAACTTGCACAACTTTCTACTTTTCTAGTCTTTCTTAAAAAGTAAGGAAATTCTATGCAAAAAACTTCATTAATGCATCAGTCAGGAAGGAAGTGGGATAGTGACCAAGCGCTGGTCCATGGCAACTCCCATAGAGAGTGCTGCATGGGTCTCCATCCTGATGTCAGCCACCTTATCCACAAAGAATCACGCAAGCTCATCACACTGCAATTGTGAAAAGGCTCTATGAACTTGTAGACAGGCTGGGTTGCACAGTCTGTTCACAGTTTGAAAGAGCTGAGCTGGTCAGTTCTGAGCGGCAGCAGTTTCCCCAAACAGGAATTCTGCTTTCTTATGGGAAGTTGCTGACAGATAGAGTCTATAATGCTCTAGCAGTCTAAGATGGTCGGCATCTAAGCAGGATCTCTGCCAGCACTGCTCCAACCTGCGTCCTTGTCGCCGCATCTCCCTCAGGTCCCCATCGAACCATGAGGACTGAGGGCGAAGTGAGAGAGGATGCACACGGACTGGAGCAATGGAATCCAGTTCTGAGATAATGGCATTATTATATGCCAGAACCAAAACCTCCAGATCCCTGCTCACCACAGGAAATTCTGGTAGATCAAGTACCACAGTTATATCATCAGGAGTCAAATCCCGTGAAGGGCGGTACTTAATCATCTCCACAGGGGCTGGCCTACGAAGAGGGGTGCAAAAATTGAATCACACAGTGTAATGGTCCAACCAACCGACGGGTTCCATCCCCACATCAGAGGCCTCCATCCCCAGGAGGAAAACCAGGTCAAGAGAATGGCCATGTTTATGAGTGGCAGAGGTAACCACCTTTGTGAGACCCAATGAATTCATCAATTGGAGAAAGTGTTGTTCAAATTGTGAAAGTTCATCATCGATCCAGGCATTAAAGTCACCCAGGACCATCAGCCTGGATGACTCAAACATGAGGCCGACAATGAAGTCCACCACTTCCTTAAGGAATAGCTTCTCATCCCCGGGAGGATGGTAGATGAGAGCCAACCTATAGCCCCCACCTGCCACTATGACACATTCAAATGATCTGGTCTCCTCAACTGGGACACGTGAGACCCAATTTGGTCTTGAAACAGACTGCAACCCCACCTCCCCTGAGGTCCAATCTTGGTCAGTGCATCACCGAATACCCAGCCAGAACCGCCGCCTCAAGTACAGGGCCAGCATTACCATCCAGCCAGGTTTCGGTGATACACGCCAGATCTGCTGTACCCACCATGTCCACAACAATGGCAGTCTTGTTCACAACTGATCTGGCATTGCATAACACTGCCTGAGTTGGACAGAACTCCTGGGTTGCCCCAGCCACCTGCCCGCCATCAATGGAGGTGCCCTTGGGTATGGGGACCAAACAAGGAAATCCACGTTCTACTCTCCATTTTGCCCAAGGGCATCTTCTGGGTTTAACTAACCCAATCACGAGAGCAGCGCTCTTCCACCCTCTACGTTCCACCCCCACCCCTCCCCACCCTCCTGCAGGCAATACCCAAAGTCCAGCAGCATTGGTAGGTGGAAAAAAGCAATGGTGGGGAAAAGAAAGGGCAGAGGGCATGAAGCGCAGAGGGTGAATAGCGCACGATCTGGGGGGCAAAACAACGATACATACCCTGAACCCCAGACATGGCACGGAAAAGGCCAAAAATACTTCCAATCTAGCTTAATAACACAAATCTATACAAACAAAAATCTAAATAAATAATACAAACAACTAAAACTAAAAAGAAAACTAAACAGGATGTTAAGTCACCATCAAGAATTGCTTTCAGGAAATAAAAATACAAACAATAAACTAAACAAACAATATAGTAAGTCGGGCTCACAAGTCCTCACACTACCTGGATGCCCAACCTAAGCGGGCCCGCTCACTGCTCGGAATACAAAAAACATCCAACATGGACTAAATAAACAATACAAATTAGTAGGCAACCAGGACCTCTCACTCCCAAGGTGCCGAAAAAAAACGGGCACTCTCACTGCTCGGACTACTAAATGACAGTTTTAATTCCCAGAAGGCAGTTTCCAGAGGTAAGAAACGTCCAAAAGAATCTTCTTAAAAAAGTTCAAGTCTCAGTGACAGTCTAACTCTGAGAGGCAACTGGATTCTTTCAAACCCTTTTGTGCAGCCCAACCACCCGGAACATCAACCCCACCACCTCAACCTTTACTTATGCCAGCCCTCCGGCTTGCCAGCAAGGGGCCTAGGAGAAACCTGGGTCCCAACCGCCAGCTCCCCGGCATGACTAGGCCCAGCTTCCGGGGTAGAAACCGACTCCCGAGACTGGCCACCTACACTTTCCAGGTTCTTTAGTCCCAGTCTGATGGATTCTGTGTAACCACAAAGGACCTCCCAGTAAACAATGTGTCAGACAAAATAAAAATTCATACAGTTTCCGAGTCCTCCAGATCCTCCAATCTTCACGCTCTGCTTAGCGCTACAGATCCCCAGGACAAAGCGCTGCCAACTCCTCAATTTGTCATGCTCCCAGCAAAATTCATGCAATTACTCAGGCCATAAGCTCCACAAAGCCCGAGGGCAGTAAAAACCAACCCCAAAAACTGCCTCCAAAAGTGGCAGCTCAAACAAATGGGCTGAGATCAGGCGTTCCTCACCCTCACATCAGCCTTAAGACGGTTGTCTATAGTCGAACAAAGTCAGAGGCAATTCGATACACTCATGAGAACTGCTGCAGAAAGTGCCATAACTTTTGAATGCCTTAACATTTTTTCATCAAACAAAAAGCAACATGTTCAGCCACCAAGGCTCTTTCAAACAAGCCATATTGCAGAGTGGCACACCACACAATGGCCGTGCATGACCACATTAAGAATGCCAAAAGAGGCCTCCAAAAATGGATAATTTTGCATTTTTCAATGGTTTCGTACATGAAGACTGGCACTCTGGCAGAAACACAATTTTGTAAATCAAAAGAGATCTAGTGAGCCCCAATGCATGTACCAAATTTCAGGCAAGTCCATTGAATGGGTCCAAAGTTATTAACGTCCAAAACTTTGACTTTAGTATGTAATGTAACTGGCCGCTCAACCCTAACTACATACACACATACACACATACACACATACACACATACACACATACATACATACACACACACACAAACTGGCCCAGATATTCAAACTGCACCCAAAAAGTGTGCAATAGCAGGAGCAAGCGCAAATCCATTACGCCCATGCACAAGAGGCGCGATATTCAAAAAGTGAGCCGGCCAAACTGCGCCTACAGCCGATGACTGAATATCACACCACCTGCACCATAGCACAACTAGGGAGGGGAAGCTGAGCAGATCAGATGCACCATAGCGCAACAAGGGATATGCAGTTGAGCAGTCCAGAGGCACCATAGCACAACCAGGGATGCCCCCAGCAGCAGGGCAATGCAACTGCACAACCAGGGAGGTAGGGGCCCACCACGCATGCCACAGATGGGCACAGGAACACACAGCAGAACAGAAATTGTCCCCCCACACCCCATGCACTGCACAACTAGGGGAGGGATGGAATAACCATTGGCCCATGGAGACCAGCAACCAACCCACAGCTGGGCCATGGTGCCCTATCACACCCCCCGGCAAGCTGTGACTGGCACATAAGGGGGGATGACCACCCCATGCTACACCATCCTCCCAATGCAGAGCACACCCTGCACCATGACCCCTAGGCACCCTGCCCAGGAGCAGCGTCCACCACTGCATGAAACCCCATTCATGCCACCACCCCCACTGTGACACTGCAACCCTGTGCACCACAGAACCATGCAAGGCAGCCCCACCACAAGCACCCATCAGTGGGTGGCAGCACACAGCAATGCAACAACGGCATACACAGTGCCATCATGCACAGGACCCCTGAGGTACTGATGAGAGACCAACCATGCATCGGCACACAAGGTACCCCACACGGGACAGAGCATGCCTCGGACATCACCACCAGTGATAGAGCACACTGCACAGTCTCCCAATGACACACCCACACCAAGCACTGGCCACAACAGCCAGCACAGACACCCACAGTGGTGCGTGGAAGCATGCACCACACTGGATGCCACACAGTGCATGGACAGACACCCACCAATACCCAAGGGCACAACAACACAGGGATGCAATGGCAGGGCAAGCAAGCCCCCAGCATGGGCCCATGTAAACTGTGTACACACAACCCACAGTCCTCCATGGCACTGGAATGCCAGCCACCCTGTGCAGGCACTGTGGACCTGTACGCCACCAGAATTTTCCCGGAGCACAAGTCACAGACAGTGGTGCACATCCCCTGCAACACACACAAGCCACAGCATGGAGGTGGTCTACAACTGTGGAGGCCACAGTAACACCCGAAGCAGACATGCACCACACCATTGACAGGAGGCAACCCAGAAGTGTGACGGGTACAGTGGCTGCCCTGCATGGACTGCCACCACTGACATGCTAGCAGACCATGCAGGTCACAGACATGCATGTGTGTCAGCTGCACAGGCCATGGACAGGCTGATAGGGGCACCATGGACACAGAGCATGCACCATGGACCGCTGCACACAGTCATCCAGTGCACAGGGCACAACACACACACACCACAGACACTGACTGATAGCTACCCCCACACCATAGTCACCTCCACATGGACACACACATACCCATGACTGCACCACCCCTGACGCCATGCACACCACTGCAGCTGAGCACCTATAGCCCACTGCAAATCAGAGACCACCACAGTATTCATATCAAAATAACTGTATTAAAACAACATATAAAAGGTAACTATTTACAACAATATATACAAGGTGGGGGGGCCACAAACAAGGTGGGGTGGGTAAGGGGCAGGGGTGGACAAATGGGACAGGAAAGGAGGGGTGTGAGGGTGGGTCCAGGGGGGTAGTGGATATCAGGGGCAGAGGGACTTCTAACGGGAGTGCCGCTCCCCACTCTGGCTCCTTCGCTGCCTGTGCCTCCTCAGGACCCCGGTCTCATCTATCCTGCAAAGGATATCGAGTGATGCCCTCACCACCTGCAGGATCTCCCACAGTGCCTCCCTGATGTCTTGGAGCTGGCATGTACCTAGGACAAGGGAGCACAGTCAATAGGTGTGAATGCACAGCCCAATACAGCCTACCCACTGTGCATGGCATACAGCCATGGGACATACATCTGTGATGGTGTGTGACAACCCACATTGATCATGTCCACATGACATGTCCACCCAGGCACATACAGTCATGCGGAATGCTGTACACACCCACCGGCCAAGTCACGCACAGCACCACCATGGCCATTTAGTGACATGGCTATGTGGTGCAAAGGCAGTGGCACAGCCATGTACCCGGTGCACACATGGACCACCATCGATGCACTCCCAGACATGCATTGCCACTGGACAGTGCTGACTGTAACAAGTTGCGTGCATGGCAGTGGTGTCAATGGATGGTGGCCATGCCCCGCTGCCCACCCTGTTACACAGCATGCAATAGTAATCATAGAGGTATAGCACTCACCATCATCAGGCCAGTCCCTTGGGTGCAGTGGACCCTCACCCCACCTGGCCTCCCTCTCCTCTTCATTGCACTGCAGCTCACAGGCCAGGCACCATTCCTCCGGGCCTGTGGTGCAAACATGGAGAGAGTAACATCAGTACAATCCCATAGCAAAGCCCCCCTGCTCCCAGGTGTGTGCCCTCCCACCCAGCCAGACCCACCCACCCCACACTCTGATAACACCACCACAGCCAACACTGGATGGTCCCTCCCCCATGTGCTGGACACATACAACTGTGATACCCATATGGAAGATAAGTGTGTTGAAGTAACACCTACCTGGCCGTGGCACCATGCCCTTCCTGGCACATCCCCATAGGTGGGCTAGCAGCTCTGGCTCCCTCCACCACAGGTCCCCATACCTAACCTATGGTGGCACTGCTCTGCACTTCTCCCCCATCCAGTGGCCTCCTCCAATGCAGTGGCCACCTCCTCACACACCTGGCTCCTGGACCTGTCCAGGGGTGCCTCCCCGAACAGTGGTCCATGGTGTGGCTGCACTATGGCCACTAGGTTGGCCAGTTCCAACTACGTCCACTGAGCAGCCCTCCTGTGCGCCATTCTCTCTGCTCAGTCTGCAAATATGGTGCTCTGCAGCGTGGCTCCCCACATGCAGATGCTACACAGTACAGCGCTGCCATTCCCTATCACTCTGTCACCGAACAGCGTGACAGTGGTGCACCCATGCCTGACGTATGGCTCCTAGGGGGCAAAGGTTGGGCACAGGGTCAAGGGTCTCTGGAGCATGGACAAGCACAGCGCCATTGGAACCAAATGCATGTAGCGCAATTGGCTGCTTGTTTGCTACCGCCAGTAGCTGCCTACCACGCTGTGTCCCAGTGCACCTATGATGGCCCAGTGCCACAGCATCATGTAGGTGAACATTGCTATAGCGCCACTGGCACAATGGTGGCCGTGCCCTGCATTGCTTCCTGCACACAGCACATCAGCAGCATGGCAGACGCCTGCGTCAGTAACCCGGGCATGCACAGTGAGGTGTGTACTACGCATGTCACAGAACTGCGGCATTGGTTCAGCATGTTCAACACAACTGTGCAAAGCGCAACAGCATGATATTCAGCCATCATATGCAAAACAGCTAATCAGCCATGCAATGGCGCAGCACTGCAATTTGCATCCACTTAAAGTTGCACCTCGCCTCATTTGCATGGGTTGCACTATAAAAGCACGGCATTGGGCTGCAGTGGCCATAGTCAGTTACTGCAGTCTATTGGTGAGTTGCTTGCTGTTTGGGAGTGTGGACTGTGGATTTAGGGACATGCATGGGACTGCACAGTCACAGGTAACAACTGCCATTCTTACAGGCTAAATAATGACCGAGCAAGTTGTGGGAGAGGAGGAACACAGTGGTGGGAGGAGAAGGAGGCCTAATTTCACCAAGACCGAGACCGAAGCCCTGTTTTAGGCCTACCTGGATCAGGAGCCGCTTCTCAGCGGATGGCAGGGAACACCTCAAGCCCATGCTGCTGCATGGGAGGAGGTGGCACGTGCTGTGAATCTGCATGGCAGCCACCAGTGCTCTGTGCAGGAGTGCAAGAAGAAGATGGGCACAGACAGGAGAAGGATAAAGGAGAAGGTGGCTGCCATCAGGGCAGCACGAGCTGCGACAGGTGGGGGACAGCTGGAGGTGGCACACCTGACCCCACAGGAGGAGAGGATTGCTGGAAGCATGCAGCATAGTGCCATTGAGGGTGTTCTGGGTGGTGGCTTTCATATGGGTGGTGGCCCATCACTGCATGGTAAGTCATGGTCTATCTATGGGGGGGCTGGGTAGGTCACATGCAGTAACGCAACTTTGTTTTCCCTTACAGATCCTGAGCATCTGCATGGGTCAGCGGTGGTGGGCCTGTCCACTGAGGACAGTCAGCTGGAGATGGAGGAGGGACCATCCACCTCCACCTCCACCTCCACAGGTATACGTGGCTCAGTGCGACAGTGGGCCTGCCTGGCTGTCCACACTGATGTTGTTATAATAGGTGCAGAGGAAGCCCTGCCCATGTCCCAGCATCCATGGATGCCAGCATGCTGTGACACGGGCTGGTGCCGAGTCCGTCACCGATGATGATGTTGCCAATGGCATGGGCAGTGACACGTGTGTGCCACGGGATGGCCACACATCAGGTGACATCATGGGCATGGCTGTGGGTGGTGCTGCCATGGAGGCCTGCACATCAGCACAGTCCCAGCCTGTGTCTGTCAGCACCAGTGGGGCAGCACTGGTGTTTGTTCAGGACAGTGGGACTGTTGCAGCCACTGCAGTAGCACCACTGAGCCCTAGGTAGTGGCAGCCGGAGGGGCAGCATCAGTAGTCGGCCAATGGGCTTGGGGGTACAGGGTCCAGCGGTGGTGTCTGTGCACCACCTGTGGACATGCCCAGACCTGGTCCTGGTGTGCAGCACCCACCCTCAAGGGGTGCTGAGCATCAGGGCCGTGCACACCCTGAGGGACAGGATGCTGAGGAGGCAGAAGACCTCTTGGACGAGCACACCCACCTACTGCAAGCATCAGACCAGCAGCAGATGTGGCTTGCGACATCGGTGGATGCACTGCATGTGGCTCTGAAGCGGGCAGAGGAGCATCGCAGCAGAGACACCGCTCTGATCCTGGCAGGGATGGACCGGTTGTGGGAGGATGTGACTGCTGTCATTGACAGGCATGCACAGGCATTCACTGCTGTCATGGCCATAATGGGCACACAGTCATGTGCCCATGCATCGCTGACACCACACAGTGCACTGTCCACCCCCATTCCCGGCGTCGTGTGACACCCTCCCTGTCGACACCGGGTTCAGCTGTGTGCATCCTGAGCACACCTGGCACAGACATGTTCAGTGTGCTGCAGAGCCCTGCTCGAGCACGATCATGTTCACACAGTGGAACCACTGGGGGACCATTGGTGCCACCCCATGAGGCCAGTGGTCGGCCTGTCAGTCCTGGCAGTTCTCAGTGGGGCCGCCCATGCATCCGTGGTGGCCAGAGCACTGTGTCATGTGACTGACCTGTCTCCCAATGTGGCTACTGTCTGGTTCTGCCCTGTGTGCATTGTGTCTTTCAGTGGGCAGTGCACGGGTGGGTACCCGGCCCTGCCGCAGACACAGTCCATCTGCACACCCTCCCAGCTGCTGTCCGCAGTTGCGTGTGCATGATGATGCCTGCATTGCACTGTATACCAATGTGCAATGGTACTCAGCATCTGACACACACACACATGGACAGGCAGTGGGCGTGGTAGTCTATGGACATGTGTGTGGCTAGGGGTGGCGTTCTGGGTCAGTGTCCCTCCTACCCTTTGTGCAAGTTTGGTGCATTGTGTGTGTGTGTGTGTGTGTGTGTGTGTGTGTGTGTGTGCGTGTGCGTGTGCCCGTCCATGTGGCATGTTAGACCTCGCCCATCCCTGGTTGTGTGTGTGGTTCCATGCCCAGCCACTTCCCTTGATGGAATGCACCCCTGGTGTGTGTTCATGCGTGGTTGTGGGTTGTGCCTTAGCCACTGGTGGTTGCACATGGCCCCATGACTTATCTGGGTTGGCTGAAGTGCTCCTCCATGATGGTGTCCCGGTGCAGCTCTGCCAGCCAGAGCAGTCGGGGCTCCCATTGGCCAAGGGGGGGGCTGCCCATCACCATCATCACCTGCATCCTCATTGTCCCCATTGCTGTCCCTCTCTTTGACCTGTACGGCTATCCCACATTCGTTGGCCATGTTGTGCAGGATGCAACAGGCCAGGAATAGCCTGCAGGCCTTTGAGGGGCTGTACTGTAGGGCACTGCCGGAGGTGTCCAGGCAATGGAAATGTGCCTTCAGCATCCCGAACAACTGCTCGATGACATTACGTGTGGTGGCATGTGCCTCATTGTAGCGTTGCTGCGATGGGGTCATGGGCCACCGGTAGGGTGTGAGCAGCCAGGGATGGAGTGGGTATCCACTGTCACCTGTGTGTAAAGGGTGGAGGTTAGTTTGGTGATCAGCATCAGCCTGCCCCGGGCCATGTAGGCCACTACCCATGTCACCTCTGACCATGGCTCCCCCCAGGCCCTATGATTGTCCATGTGGTTTGCATACTCACCCACTAGGTGTCCAGTGGGGATAGCCCCACTCTCAAATCTGTGTCACAGTGCCAACTGGTGCCAGATGAAGGCATTGTGTGCTCCCCCAGGGTGCATGGCCAGACCTTGATTATGCACCCCCTGGCATCGCACACCACCTGGCAGTTGATGCTGGCATAGCCCTTGCAATTTATGTATGTGGCCCCCTTGGGGCCAGGTGGTGTGCAGATGGCCACATGGGTTCAGTCTATTTCTCCTAGCACACCAGGCATACATGCTACCCTGTGGAACTCCTGTATGTTTGCTGTGCACTCCGCCAGTGTGCTAGGGAAATGGATGTACTCCGCAGCATGTGGCAGCAGTGCGCTGAGGAATTGGGTGAGGTGGTGTGATGTGGCTGACTGGGTTATGCCTGTGGTGTCCCCAGTTGGTCTCTGGAAGGTACCCGTGGTGAGCAAGCACATGCAAGCTGTCACTTTGGTCTCCACTGACAGGGCATGGCTCCGTCGTGTGGGTGCCTGCATCACATCACTGAACAGCTCACAGAGCCACCTCAGAATTGCCCGATTCAGGCGGTACTGGCCCACAATCTCAGTATCACTGTACAGCTCGAAGCTGGTGTGGGCTCGGTACTGCCTGTTGGGGGCATACCGCCGATGGGCCCTTCCACAGCCATGCCCCCCTGCTGCCCGCCTTCTCACCCTCCTCATAACAGCCTCCATCTGGAAGGTGGCACTGGCCATGTCCCTGGCTTGTGTTCACCCTCCTGGCAGCTGTTACTGTATTCCCCCCGCTGTCCTCACTGCTACTTCCCCTGCACCAGGAACACCTGCCTGTGCTTGCCTCACGGCTGTGTGGTGTACTTCCCCCTTGTGCAATGTCTCCCCACACCTTCCCCATGGCTATTGCTTCCAGGTATCCTTTCCTGCCTGGCCCTGTGTGTCCCTGCTGTCCAGTGTGTCCTGCTGTGTGTTGCTCTCATATGTGGCTTCCCTGTAGCGTTCTTGCACCTCTCCCTTGCTCCCTTTTATTTTGGCTCATTTTCGCTATGGTGCAACTTCCGGCTTGCTCCCCTATTGCACATATGCAAGTTGTTGAACATCGTGACTGGCGCCATGTATGCATGGTTCCTCCCACTTCAGTTGCGTATGCCTTCATTATCATTGCGCTGTTGCTCAGCATGATTTGGGGGGCACAACTGCCTCCTGCTGAATATCGCAGAATGGCGCATTTTTGGACTTGCGCAGGTGCAACCCTATTACGCATGGCTCAACTCTTTTGAATATCTGGGCCACTGTGTATAGATAGATAGATAGATAGATAGATAGATAGATAGATAGATAGATAGATAGATAGATATTCTTTGCAAAAAAACTCCGCTAATGCAACAGTTGGGGTTGTTTCTACAGCGACAAAAGCTAGGAAATTAGACGTTAGGGTTTTCAACCCTAACTCAAATTCCACCCCACCCACACAACACACATACAAGCCGGGGATGGTACAAGGCAACACAACCAATTAGAAACAGACACCATAAAGTAAAAGAAAGAACATACAACTTTGTAAACATACCACACGAGGCATCCATCATCATGTTTCAGCAACTGAATCACTTCTGCTGCCATCTCAGTGTCTTGGGGGGGGTACACCCACATGCAGTGCAACCATGTAAAATGGCCAGTGCATGAACTGTATACCTCCTTGCAGATAGTACAAGAGTACCCATAACTCATGGTAGGACCACATGGTGAGTTGGGCCCTGTTCTTTCATCCCTCCATTGAGATAGAGCAACTCTGTCCGTATGTCATGGTGGGAATATAGGGTCCTATGTACCCTGCCCTCCCATCCCAGCATCAGCATAGTACAACACTGTCTATGTGTCACTCTGTCCATATGTCACAGTGTGAACTCATAGTTCTTCAGATAGTGCACTCCCATCCCTCCATCAAGATATAAGTACAACACAATCTATATGTCACAATGACAGTACAGGATCATTTTTATCCTACATTCCCATTCCTCCATCGACATACTATAACACAGCGATACTCAGTCTTGACTGGCTCAAGAGCCACATGAGCAGTCATGTTAGCCAAGGAGCCACAGCATACACTTCCTCATAAATTCTGGCAAACACATTCCAGTGTAAAAGAAAATATTTCAATTACTGAACATTTCTTTCATTTCATTTGTTTCATTTACTAAACATTAGTTAACATTTGCACAGTCTGCCAGGGTTCGGCTTGCAAGAAAATGTGCAATAAGCTTTGTAAATTTTGCTTGCTGGTGTACAATGCAGTGGTATTATAGTGCATCCTGGTTGGTTAATGCTGTATAGTGTGGGAACTATGTGCATCGCTTACTGGGATGAGCCGCAGGTGATAAGCTTAAGAGCCACATGAGGCCCCATAGCCATGGTCTGAGGATCACTGCTATAACAAAACACATAAGTCACACTATCTATATGTCACATTGAGAGCAGTGCAACACATGGATAGTGTGACACTTGGATTATGTTGTACTATTTGAATAGATGTATGGAAGTGCACGATACAAAGGATCCTGTGTTTTCACTGTGACACATGGACAATGTGACATATGGGTAGTGCTTCACTATGTTGATGCAGTATTGGGAGAGCAAGGTCCCACAGTGACATATGAATGTGTTCCATGGATTCTGACATAGTATGTGAATATACAGATGAGAGTGCATGGTCCAAAAGACAGAGTACTCCCAATCCCACATTGGCATAACAGAATAGTTCAGATATGTTATGTTGGGAACACCATTCCTTCATCTAGATACTATAACAGTTTGGATACATGAAGTTTGAAGTGTTTGGTAACTCACTGTGCAGTCACATCTGTACATGCAGATAGTAGAAGAGTGTACATACCTAACAGCTGAACCACATGATACTTTACATCCAGTACTTGCATACCTCCATTCACACAGAAGAGCAATGTCTATGTGTTAGAATCACACTGTAGGTTGCTTTAGATCCTGCATTGTTATCCCAGCACAGATGGACATATGTATCTATCTGTAGTAATACACTAGAGTGTAGCCCAAATAGTTTGATTCATTAAGTTATGAGCAGGTGTAGTAAAATAGTGCGAAATGGTCATAACCATCCCATATTAAAGAATTTTCATGTAAAATGTTCTATGTAGCCATCTTAAAACTTCATCTTATGTTTGCACAGCATGTGGGTGTACCCCCCCAAGACACTGGGATGGCAGCAGAAGTGATACAGTTGCTGAAACATGATGATGGATGCCTCGTGTGGTATGTTTACAAATCTGTATGTTCTTTCTGTTACCTTATGGTGTTTGTTTCTGACTAGTTGTGTTGCCTTGTACCGTCCCCTGCGTCTGTGTGTGTGTGTGTGTGTGTGTATGTGTAGGGGGGAATTTGGAGTTAGGGTTCAAAACCCTAACATCGCATTTCCTCACTTTTGTCACTGTAGAAACAACCCTAACTGTTGCATTAATGGAGTTTTTTGCAAAGAATTTCTTTTCTTTTTGAGATGTTGTGATGAAGTCAGCACGTAGACAGTTTTTAAAACATAACTTTTTACAGTGGGAGCATTAGCCCTCTGCACCCAGCACTGTAGCTCACCCTAGAAATGTACCATACATTACTGGTAACTAGTATGCTAACCATTTTTTACATATAAAGCCATACCTTCTACACATATGTATGTGTAGCACAATTTCATTATATTCATTTCTACTTCATTGCACATCTGAACAGTATATGAATCATATACAGTAAACAAGAAACACAACAGACACAGAAAATAAGTTTTTCAAAAACATGTACTAATTATGTAAATGCCAATTCTGTTTTAAAGAAGGTCAAATTGCACAACTCATGCATTTTCATAACACTGATGTGTAATTTATCACAGAACTATATAAAAAGTTTTAAAAAATAATGAGACTGAGTAAGTTAATGTTCGTGGGGTTGGCAAAAATCAAATGTGGTAGACAATTAACAAGCTACAGACACCAAAGCAGCATATCCTAAGACTGTTGCTATAGTGTATTACTGCGTTGTAATATTTTAACATTAAGTGCATCTGGAAAAATTCCTCACCCGGCCCCTTAACAAAGGCAATCAGAAATGCATCAGGAACATTCATTGAACTGTCAGTGAGCATGGTGTGTGATTAACAACTTTTCCTTGACCAATAAAGAAGTATATCTATCTCATGAAATACAATGAACATAAATAACAAGTATTACAGTATCAGAAATCATCACACACAATAGTACAACTCAGTATGTAGCTATAGAATTGTCATACATATACATGCTATTAGATTAATGATCTTTACAAATACTAATTATTGAGCTGAAATTTAGAAACACTGTTCCTTTGATGAGAATGTATGGCAACAAAAATATTTGCTAAATACTCAAAAGTCTTTGGATAGCCAGGAAACATGCATCTGTACATAACCAGGGAAAACAAAACATTAAATCACTGAACTGGTAAATGCAAACATTATATACAAATTTAAGCACACACAGTGTAAGAAACATTAGAACAAAGAAATGTTCTGCCTGTGTTAATACTATGGTTATCTGCATTCATATGACAGCATACAACAATAACCTTATTTTTAACAAGAACACATATCAATAGAAATGTCATACTATTTTATTGAAATATGTACAAGTAGAATACACAAATATCAATTTGTTAATGGGACAACTACGTAAATCCATAGTAATGTACTCTTGAGAGATGAAAGCCAATGTTGCAGCAAATAGAATACACAGAGTAAATACTGCATACTTCACAGTCTGGTGATTGCTACCTAAATATTTCATCAACAGTAGTGTATTACCATGTTCTGAAAAAAAAAAACATTAAACACTTATACATATCAGCACTGTTTCTCAGGGGAATTGTTAAGCAATAGATGAACTGGCCATTTTGTAGTAACATTAAGAACAAATATGAATGTCAGACACCAAAATGGCACCTTAAGCAACTCAGCACTTCACAATATTGCATATAGCTAGAGAAAAAATGCATATGGCATTCTGTTGAGTTGTCTGGCAACTAACATATGTGTAGTATGACAACTGATTTTTAACACAGTCCACACCAATTTTTGCCCATTAAAGCAATGTGTTTTTTTTTTGCTAAAATCAGTGACACACACATATTATGCATTACCAGTACAAGAGTATATCAGTGTGAAATTTGTCGCATTTCTCTGTTCTGTGAAGGAATGAACAGCAGCAATTAGTTGTTGAGAAAAGGTTGCACAGCACACTGAAATGAGTAGTAGAGTGTATTGAACAACCATGTGTCAAATGCATTTGCACTACTCTTCTGCTTGGTGAATGTCATTATAATCCTTCAGTACCAACACATAAGCATCTTTTAAGTTCTGAGGCAACCTCTGCTTAAAAGTGCTCATACAGTCATTACATTCCATCCATCCATTGATACTCCTTAACCATGTCACATAATGCCCTGAGTGCTCAGATGCTCCATGGTGGAAAATGACAGCTTGTGTGTCAAAACAGGCTTCTGTAAGTTGGACTCTGCCAGCTATGAAATTGGTGGTGTGTGTGTTAACTCTTAGTCCATTTGAGTCAAACCTCTGCAGTATTAAAAGAAGACACTGAGAAGATATCCTAACTCTGATAGATTGAAGGCACTCTGCTCTACATACAGTACACTTCCAACCACATTATGAATTCCTGAGCAATTCTCTGAACTTAACAGAATGAGCCTGTGGAACATACAATGAAATCCACAGCATGTTTTCAGTTGTGTACTTTGTCACATAAGTGACAGTAAAGTACTGTCGCATGGGAATCTGATCACAATCCAAGCTGTTAATGATGGCCATCATGAAATCAGTCACATCTTGCTGAACATTATTGGTAAACGTTTGATGGCTATCATATGCACCTAACACCATCCGTAAAGGTGTCAGACTGTGAATGCTATTGTCATGCTTAGCAGTATCATTAACAACTTGTTTCAATGATTTGCACAGTACTGTCTCATGGGAAGCCTTGATACACTCAACAAAGTGAGGCATGTGGAGAAATGCTTGTATTCCTGAGTTAGCATAGCAGTTCAATCCAGTGCTGTTGTCAAATGCTGGAACAATGTTCAGCCCAAGTGTCTTCTTCTATGGAGGTGAGTGTGTTTCATTGTTTGTTGTGCAGTCATTTTCACTGCAGTCTAAATGCAGTCCTGGTCTTGTTATTCAGTTCCTCTTCCTGATGCCAGTAGCGGACACTGTGACATTGTATTGCACACCACACATGGGTAGAGGAATAAGAGGCAATGTTGGCTAGTACTGAGTATGTAGTCTATTGTACTCTACAACGCATTGTCTATCAGCATGGATTTTGTGTGTTGCCATGTTAATGCTATACAAACCAGACAAAGAACGGACACGTGAAAGTGCGACATAGCTCATGCCATCCTTGAAAATGCCACTGCATATGTCGACCATTGCAGAATCCAAATGCAAGCTTTGTGACTTGTGAATGGTAACAGCTTATGCAACACAAACAGGAAACTGTTTCCTTGTCACATATATCCTTCACTACCTGGAACTTGACTGTAGTTCGATAAATAGGCTGTGATTATTCAGTGTTATCAAACTTGACAACAAGTGCCTCTATAAATGTCTTTTGCACATTGTACTGGAAGTTGAGTATGTGTCCCATTGTGCCATTTACCATGCCATGTTCAACATCTAGATTGTGACGTAGCATGATGCGTGCATTTTTACAAACACCAAGAACACCAAGAACAGCTTCCAATCCAGCTGAGCAAGGTGCATCAGACAGTCGCTCCATCAGCTTTGCCACCAGGTTCCAACTCAGACAGACACCATCAACGGTATCAACAGCATGCCGAGTGATAATTTCCTGACCTTCCCTCTGCAGCATGATGCTGTTAAATTCAGCACATTGTTTGAGTCAAGGCATGAGGCACACCATCCGAGAACTATTGGAATACAATGTACTGAATATGTCACCAGCACTGTTCATACATGTTGACTCACTGCTGATAATGTGTGTGTTATGCACAGCAACATTTTCTCGTGACAAAGAACCAATGTGGGCCTGATCCAAGAGTGCCTTATAAACAAGATCTCCTCTCTGTCACATGTTTTCAGACAGTTCAATGTAACTGAACAACTCCCAGAGATTTATTCCTCCAATGCACACTATAGTTTTCTTAGCTTGTTGAAAACTCAGTTCCTTGAACACATGTTCTGCATTCACTGGTGCAAGTTGTAGTAGGTCCCCAAACACAACAACACTCTTTCCACCAAAAGGCTCACAGTAGTCAGTTCCAAGAATTTCCTGGAAATGTAGGTGTATACATGCAAGCATGACATTTGAGACCATGCTGATCTCATCGATGATCAGAAGTTTTATCTCTGTAAACATTGGCTGCAGCTCAGAGGCCATGTCACGGGATAGCTTGCGGTACTCTCCTGTTTTACCATGCTCCACAGGAAGCATAAACAACTGGTGTGGAGTTACACCTCCAATGTTTTATGCTGACAAGCCAGTAGGAGCGTAAGCAGTGACAGACATCACTTCACCTTTAAGCTTCCTTATTTCAGCTGAAATATCCTCGATAAGAAAACTCTTGCCTGTGCCAGCAGAACCACTAAGAAACATGTGTAATGGAACATAGTTCTTACACCTGCATTGCTTCTTCTCGTGTACGATTCCATGCCTTACTGCTTCTGTAACAGTAGTGTAAACCATATACTGCTGTGTATTCATTTTCTCTGCCAGCTGACTTGGATCCATGTTGTGAGAACAACCATGTCACATGGCACTCTCCACTTCAGTCATGAGCACAACAGGATCATTCATGGGGAGGGGAGCTCCAAAAAGACCCTCTCCTTCAGGATCAATGTTATCCTGTGAATTAGTTGGAATATCCTCTTCAAGCTGTTTCCTAGCTTGTTCAAGTTGCTCCTTCTCCAGCTCCGATCTCTGAATGTGAGTTTGAGTTCTCTGTCTTGAACATCTCATACATCAGGTGGAACTGTTCCTCATAAGTGTTGCAGTCTCCTTTCAGTGTTCTCTCATCCCACCATGGCTTGAAAAGGAACAGAAGAGCAAAGTAGTAATGCTCTTTACTGTCAGTAGTTGACAGGCTCAGCTTACAATGATCAATAAGCCATGGTTTTCCTCTCTTCACAAGGCAACCATCACTGCCTCTGACCTTGCAAATGCCCCGTGAGCTGTCAGGTGTCATGTCTGTCTTGTAGTTGAACCATTTAGCCACCTCATACAAGCACATACCGTCCATCTCATTGTGCCTGTTGTTGTAGTAGGTGTCAATCAGATTACTCTTCAGGATATTATGTGAAGTAGGATGGTTCGAAGCCAGCTCCTCAATCTCAATATGAGACATCAACACACACTTATGTTTCTGTTTGTAATTGACACTAAGAAACTGGACAGCATCAGATTTGCTGTACAAGTGTGTGTCTATCAAGTGATCACTGGCTTCGTATGCTCTGCACTTCCTGTGAGACAATGTTTTCAATCTCAAATCACAAAGGCAATAAGAACAGGGATGGGGCAAAAAGGGGTAAGGCCATCAAGAAATAAATGGAGGGTAATGAGTACCAATGCCCATAGTCTGGGCAACAAGCTCCCTGAACTGGTAGCCTTGATGGAAGAGGGATGCCTGGATATTGTAGCAGTCACAGAAACATGGTACACAGAGAATCATGACTGGGATGTTAACATACCAGGTTACACAACCTACAGAAGAGACAGGGAGGGTAGAAGAGGGGGAGGAGTAGCTCTCTATGTAAGGGAAGGGATAAAAATAATGGAACAAAAGAGTAAACAGGGAGGAGAGGAGACACTGTGGGTCACCTTAGAGACCGGAAATGACACCACAATCTGCACAAGTGTTGTATACAGACCCACATGTCAGGGGGAAGGAATGGACAAGAATATGATAGAAGGCATCCTTAGGATGGCAGAGAAAGGGTCGATACTGTTGATGGGGGACCTGAATATGCCAGATGTTAACTGGAGCACCTTTGCTGCAGCCACATCCAAGAGCAGGACTATTCTCGATGTCCTACAGGTGGGCATGCCTCAGACAGCTAGTTTTGGAACCCACTCATGAGGGAGCAATCTTAGACCTCATACTCACAAATGGGGACAGTGAGAGGATCTCAGATCTAGAAGTCAGTAGCCATCTGGGAACAAGTGACCAAACAGTGTGGTTCAGGATAAACTCAGCTATAGAGTCAAGCCATACAAAAGTGAGGGTACTGGACTTCTGGAGGGCTGACTTTGGCAAGATGGGAGAGTGCCTTAGAAAAGCACTAGCAAACATGCTAGAAGGAGAGGTGGAGCAACAATGGGGAAACATCAAAACTGCTCTCACAGAGGCAACAAGCCTTTGTGTGAAGCAAATAAACAAATCAAAACAAAAGAAAAAGCCACTATGGTTCTCAAAAGAGATGGCGGGGATGGTTAGGGAGAAAAAGATAGCATTTAGGAAGTATAAAGAAACATAGAAGGAGCAGGCCAGAGAACTGTACCAGTTAAGGCAGAAGGAAGTAGGGAGGGAAGTCAGACTAGCAAAGGCCCAAACTGAGGAAAAAATAGATAACTCGGTTAAGAAGGGGGATAAAACTTTTTATAGGTACATCAGGGAGCATAGAAAGACAAAGGGAGGGATAGAGAGGCTGAATAGAATGGACTGTGGGTGGACAGAGAGGAGCAGTGAAAAAGCATGGATACTGAACGAATAATTCTGCTCAGTTTTCACAAAAGAGGAGGGGGGAGGTGCCTAATCAAATTAACAGAAGCACTCTGGATAGGGGGGTCGATCCCAGTCCTTTCACAGAAGAAAGGGTTCTGAAAGAACTCTAAAAACTAAAGGTGGACAAAGCCATGGGGCCTGATGGAATTCACCCCAGAATTCTAAAAGAATTTAGGGGAGAACTAGTGACACCACTGACTACCCTTTTTAATAAATCATGGGAGGATGGTGTGGTACCTGAGGACAGGAGGAAGGCAGATGTGATTCCCCTTCACAAAAGTGGGAGCAAGACAGAGGCAGGAAACTACAGACCTGTCAGTTTGACCTCTGTGGTAGGGAAAGTGATGGAATCACTTCTGAAGGAAAGAATTATTGAGTACCTAGAAGCCAGTGGGGCACAAGACCCAAGACAGCATGGGTTCCCAGTGGGAAGGTCGTGTCAGACAAATTTAATTAATTTCTTTGACTGGGTGACCAAAGTAGTAGACCATGGAGGGGCTGTGGACATGGCCTACCTAGACTTTAGCAAGGCATTTGACAACAGTCCCACACAAAAGATTAATAATAAAACTAACCAGCCTGGGAGTGGGTCCCAGGGTAGTAGCCTGGGAAAACATTGGCTGGACAACAAGACACAGAAGGTAATTGTAAATGGAGTCCACTCTGAAGAAAGAGGGGTTATTAGTGGGGGTACCACAGGGTTCAGTACTGGATCCAGTCCTTTTTAATGTCTTTGTAAGTGACATTGCAGAGGGACTGAAAGGAAAAGTATGCCTCTTTGCAGATGACACAAAGATCTGCAACAGGGTTGATACACAAGGAGGTGTGGAAAGGACGAGAAGGGACTTGGCAAGGTTGGAGGAATGGTCAGAAGTATGGCAGCTTGGATTCAATGCAAAGAAGTGCAAAATAATGCCTGGGAAACAAAAACCCATGGAAAGATTACACAATGGGGGGGGTAGTAACAACAACAAAAATGGAAAGGGACTTGGGGGGTAATCATATCAGATGACCTTAAGGTTAGCAAGCAATGTGAGAAGGCAGTAGGGAGGGCTGGGGGGATACTGGGATGTATAGGGAGAGGCATCACCAGCAGAAAACAGGAAGTTGTTATCCCTCTGTGCAGACAGTTGGTGAGACCCCATCTGGAGTACTGCATCCAGTTCTGGAGATCCCATCTCTGCAAGGACATAGACAGGATAGAGGCAGTCCAGATGAGGGCAACTAAAATGGTGCAGGGTTCATAAGAGAAGCCATATGAGGAGAGACTAAAGGAGCTTAATATGTAATGTAGAACTATATATTATCACGTAAACTTTCAGTCGCAGGTTCACTTTTACTTTCCAGACTGCGCCAAATAACCACTGCGCTCTGCCATTGGCTTAGAACTGTCAGCTGTCATCTTTAAATACAGTGGCAGAGTGCACCTGAACAAGATCAAGAGACAGTACCTGCAGAGCCAATATCTGCAAAACAGAAAGAACAAGAACCTGAAGAACCAGTACCTGCACAAGAACAAGTGACTTTACCTGAGTCGGAGCATGAGCCAGAAGCTGTTTGCTCATTCTTCAACAGATGTTCTCAATGAAAAATAGTTCACCATAGAAGCCAGATTATACACAATGAAGTGGATTAATTTACTAGTTTATTAGTTTTAAGTACTGTATTACTGTATTACAGACTTGTTTTTTGAAAGACACTTGTTTAAAGGTTGGCATGTCACACAAGCATGAAAAAAAAAAAACACTTCCGTTTCTGTTTTGTTCTTTGATCACTTGTTCGGTAACCACGTGGTATTGTACTCATACTCGCACGATTGCTACCAACGTTCCCTTTCTTTCTTTCTTTCAAAATGAATGAGCAGCAGTGTGTAGCACTGTTTAGCAGCTAAATCAATAGTGGGGCATATGAATGTTTCAATGTTTGAATGTTTCTGTGTTATTCCTGGATCACTCGTTTGTACTCATATATGCCCGATTGCTACAAATGATAACTTTCTTTCAAAATGAATAAGCAGCAGTATGTAGCAGGTAATATAAAAGTGTGGTGTTTGAATGCATGAATCTTTGTACGACAGGAAGGAATCTGCTGCTATAAAGGGATATCATGTGCTAGCAATGTAACACTGTAAAAATAGTATCGCGCTTCAGATGTCAAGCATGATGATAGTGATTATTTACAGTGAATAATTCTAGTTCTACAGTATATCCTTAAGGAAAGGAGGGAGAGTGGGGACATGGTAGAAACTTTTAAGTACCTTAGTGGAATCAACAAAGTCCAAGAGGGTAGCATCTTTCAGAAAAAGAGATGTGCAAGAACAAGGGGACACAATTTGAAGATAGAGGGGGGACGGCTCAGGTGCAATGTGAGGGAGTATTTTTTCACAGAGAGGGTGGTGGACACATATAACAACCTTCCTGAAGAGGTTGTGGGGTCTTAAGCTATGGGAGAATTCAAGAATGCATGGGACAGACATAAGGCAATTCTTGTAGGGGGTAGGAAGAAATAGTCTGTTGCTTAACTAGGATCTGCAGCTTATCCTGTAGGTAGGGAAATGGGCAGACTAGGTTGGCCAATTGGTCCTTATCTGCTGTCAAAGTCTATGTTTCTGTGTTTCTATGTTTCTAATCCAAGTGACCAGAGCTGTGAATTCAATGAATGACTGGAAGTAGCAATGTCTTCCCAAAGCTCAAGCAAACTTGTCTGCTCATGTTTCATTATGTACAAGGTGATGTATAAAACAAGAGACAGAGAGTTGTCAGCAACAAACTGCACATCAATTTTGCCTGTCACATCAAGAGACATGTTGGAGTGTAATCACTGATGTACACCTCATTCTCCTGTCTGGGTAACTCATATATCCTTTTGGTGGACTTTGCTTTGAGATGATGACACATGGCTGAGAACAGGTCATTCATGAGTTCTTGCTGGCAGACATGTCTCTGGAATCCAAACCAACACCTAGTGTACCACTGATTAAGACTCGACTTGTCAGCGACAATACTTTCCACAAAGATGCCATTGAAACTTCTGTACCAGCTTCCACAGTGTTGGACTGTCATATTTGTCAGGAATGTGACAAGTGACAAAACGCTGAATGAAATTAATTATTTCTGCAGCTTCACTGTCGCCAATATGAGGTGCATCTTTGATCCACAACAGCATATGGATGTGCGGAGCACCTAGTGCTTGATATTCAGTCCTCCAAAAGTAGTTTTCCACTATTCCAAGAGGGGGCTTTTCCTTTGACAAAAGAAATGTCAATAGGACATGGAAGTGATGGTGAAAATGTCATGACACAGATACTGGATTAAGAGAGTACATCTCACCAAGTGTCATTGATGAAATGCCCTCAACATCAGCATTGGCCCACCTCAATAGTTCAATCAACTCATCCCAGCTGTACTGTGCACAACTCAGAGTTATAAACCAAGTAGCAGCACCAAACTCTGGAAGGATGGTCATAATTTCTGAGTGTCTTCGATACCAGTACTTTTTTGTGCCATGCAGACTCAACAGGATGGATGTCAAATTCACCAACAATGTTTCATCTTTCTCCTTCAATCTTTGAAGGAGCTCAACTGCAGTGATTCCATCTAATGGAGCAGTCAAGCGCAGAGTATGTACAATAGAAGCAGAGTGGATACTAAGTTCACTCTCCCAAAGCAGGTGGAACAAATATTGAATGTTCCTTTGAAATTTCCCATCCTTGTTCAACACTCTTGAGATATGATACTCTGCATCTGGAACACGTACTTCATGTTGATCAAAACGGCCTCCTGCACCTTGTGGAAACAAGTCTGGAAAACATCGGGCTTCCAGTGTTTCTTCCCAAATGCTAACAGGGTTACCCTCAACTTGCTTCATCTGATACAAGTCGATATTATCACCAAATGGATCCCTGACATGTAGGGGGCGAATAGTGTATTGTTCATAGATATTTTCAGTAGATGCAATTTCAATCTTCTCAATCAATCATCGACTTCCAACTGTTCAGCAGTCCAAACTGACTGTTCATGTTAGAGAATGCATCAATGTCAAGGTCTGCATATAAAGGATTGTTACTCTTCAGATAGCATAGAGCACTTTTCACTTTCTGCACTTTGACAGCATATTGCCAAATAACCTTTGACTTTGTGGAGACTTCATTTACTAGTATGACCATACTGTTTCCATGTAAGATTGTCTCCACATTCTCTTTCAGAGGCAATGGCAAATACATCACAGAACCTTTCAAAGACTTGACAAGCTCTTTCCAGGCTACATTCTGTGTCCTAGTATTCAGTCGCATAATTATCTGAAACAGTTTCATTGTCTGTATGAGGATCTGCTTGAACATATTTAAAGTGTCAATCTCATTAGGTGTCATGTCTGCCTCCATGTTGTTCAACACAGACCTTGGTGGCAGAGTGTTAGCCTTCACCTTTGTCAAGCAGTAATGACACATGGTAAATACTGGGTCCAAGTCAAAGTCATGCTTCAGTACTAGGAAAGCCAACAATCATGTCCATGTGTCATTCAAAGACTTAATGTTCTCCAGGTCAACAGTCACAGCCTGAGCTGTGTAAAATAGTCTGTGACAAGAGACAAACACAGAGTCAAACTTCTCTATCTCTCTTGGCCAGTTCAAACTTGGTAAACTGTTTACCAAACATGGAAAGTATATCAGATTCCCTAACAGAGACAGTGCCTGACTTAGTGCCAGAGGTGTCATCAGATACATCAGCAGCCTGTGTAGCATGATGCATAATGTCTTGTATCAGAGTTCTTGCACTTTGTATGTCACCAGCTTTGAGTAGTTCATCAAGCTGTTTGTAGGGTGAGACAGCTTTTTGAACTGTGTAGGCTCTGCGCACAAAACTCAGCATTGCAGGATGTGTACCGCCACCATACACATAAGATGAAAAACACTATTTCATACACCGCTATCTAGACTAGCTAAGGAATGTCCAAGCAATCCTTTATGTTGTCGAACTTCACAAAGGTCAATGGTGTGTAACATGTCACATCTCTCTGTATTTTTTTTAAGAACAAAGAGGTTAACAAAATCTACAATAGCTGCAAAGGATTCCTGCCTTACATTGCAAGTATCATCACATGGCCACAATACACAGCTTCTTTTGTGCATGTCATTTGTTGACTCGGTCTCACCTTCTGATGTAATAAGTTGCTTAGCATGTGAAAGACTCAACACACTACAGACCTTACCACCTACATCAACTGAGAGAGTAATATCTTCACCAAAGGTATGATAAGACTCCTCCCAGAAGAAAGCCTCAAAGTTCTGTTTATGAACCCATTGGCCTTTAAACAAATGTTCTCTGTCTAGACAGACAACGTTTTGCAACCTGCAGTGAATGTTCGTCAGACCACTGGTAAATCATTCAATCTGCTGCATTATTTTTTTCCACAATCATGACAGGACAGCAAGTGCCATGTTCACAAATCTGTGCACTATAAGCTGCAGTTTCATTAATTCAAGGTGGCTCTTCTGTCATTTGCCTTCATGTTTCATAATAGCAGATATGATTTGGTCAACTTTAGCTTTAGCTGCTAAGGAATGAAAGAAAGACAGCTTGCTAAGATGTCCTACAGTTGCACTTTCTTGTTTACGTTTTTGTGTCACTTTCAATGTAGATTCATGATAAAAAGCTTTCTTCTGCTGGTTTCTGTGAACTGCATGGTCTGTCCCTATCAGTTTTGTACCTATTGATGGGCAACCAACTGAGAGTGATGTGTTGCACACAGCAGGCAACCTTTTCCTACATACAGACCTATGAGTCTTCTTTGAGTTCCGAGTAACCTCTTTTTGTCCCACATCAGCCTTCATCAAGTGTACATTACTATGATACTTATCATGTCTATTCTTTCTAAGTGTTCAATCTCTTCTCGGTATTCTTGCAAATCTTAAAATCCAGTTTGTCTCTGCAAAAATATCAGACAGGATCACACACCTGTGAAAACAAACAGAAAAGACAATTACTTTGTTTGAGAAATTAAATTAACAGTAACTATCATAGCAATAAAAATGATACTATTATTCATATAAAATCATAAGTATAATTGTTGTTGCATCCAAAATATATTATGGGCTACCAACAAATTGTGCTCAATAACATTTTTAATAGTAACAGTAACTTACAATGTTTGCACAAGAACCCAAATGTTTTCTAGCTTTTCCCTATTCTTAACATGTGAATATAACTGCAATCTAAAAAATACTGTCATGTAAACATTTCTTGATAAAGCTTACTTCTATGTTAGCCTATGATGTTTGCATGGCAAGAGTAGGTTGTGCACGATAACATCACTTTGCAAGTAAATGATGGTATTGCGGTAATATCTGTTTTCATGCAAATGTAAATGCATCTGAGCACTTACTACACTTAACATGAATATGGTAGCGCAAACACAAAAATTTTTTCCAGCTTTTCCCTATTCTTAACACATGAATGTAACCATGATCCAAAAAATATTGTAGCGCAAACATTTCATGATAGCTTACTTCTGTGTTAGTCTATGATGTTTTCGTAGCAAGAGTAGTTCATGCATGATAAAATCACTTTGTAAGTAAATGATAGTATCATGGTAATATCTGTTTTCACACAAACCTAAA
This sequence comes from Neoceratodus forsteri, assembly GCA_016271365.2. Taxonomy (NCBI): domain Eukaryota; kingdom Metazoa; phylum Chordata; order Ceratodontiformes; family Ceratodontidae; genus Neoceratodus; species Neoceratodus forsteri. The sequence goes on along the minus strand of CM057449.1, from coordinate 563,352,280 downwards.
TGTGTCTGAGCACCTAGTATACTTAACATGCAAATGTTAGTGCAACAACAAAAAATGTTTTCAAGCTTTGCCCTATTCTTAACATGAGAAAATAACCGTGATCCAAAAAAATGTTGGCGCACAAACATTTTTTGCTCGAGCTTAATTCTGTGTCAGTCTGTGATGTTTGTGTGGCAACAGTAATTCAATCATGACAACATCCATATGTAAGCAAATGATGCAATAGTTGTAACCTCTATTGTTTTTTTGTCCTAACATAAATGTCTCCCAGCACATCTCAAACTTAAATTGTGAATGTTTCCGTGGTCCAAAAATTTGTTTTGTGTTAATAAATTGTGATTGAGGTCACTTTAAATGAATTCACATATTTGTGAGTGGGTATTACAGTATGCACTGCAAGCCCATTGGTCTACAGTGTTGTTCAATGGGCTTGCAACTGCTACTGTCAGCTGTCATTTGGTGGGCAGCTGTGGCGGAATGCGGGTGGGATTGCTGCCCGCCAATGATAGGGGGTGCTGGGTGGACAGGTGGTCCTGTGTGGGTGGAGGGTGCCACTGGACCACCAGGGACCTGGATTCATTATAAAAATGGGTGATCGCAGTTACTGGTGGGGTGGGGGTACCACTAGACTAGCAGGGAGAGTCTTACTATTGGATTATGGCAATCAGGGTACCGGCTCAGTGGGTGGTACCACTAGCCTACTAGGGGTAGTCCTACTATTGGATTACTGTGATCAGAGGTACCGGTAGGGTGGGGTGGGAATCACTGGACCACCAGGGCTACTCCTACAGTTACTGTACAGTGATCAGAGGTACAGGCAGGGAGGGAGTACCACTAGACTGTGAGGGACATGCGAGGGTGCTTGTGCATGGTGTTCTGGTGGGTAGCCACCCATGGCTGGTGGCTACTGTGTAGTGCACTGCAATACAGCAGCACACCTGTGGGTGGTGGGCACTTGTGCCTTTTTTATGGGCTCAACTGTGAGCCAAGGTATGCAGCACAACGCTGGGTTGTGCCAGCAGATGTGCCACACATCCTGGGCTGAATATCGGGATGTGCTGCATATGCATGGGCAAACCCCCTGGAGATGTGCCACATACATTATCATTGCGCTCTGATGTATTGGGTATTGTGCTGCACAATTACCATCTTTGAATATTGCCCCGGAGCACAATTCTGTGGTTGTGCTAGTGCAAGTTAGTTGTGCAAGACACAACCCCTCTGAATATCCAACCCTAACACCCCACCCCCACCCTGCAGACACAGACAGGCTTTGGGGTATGCCTTAGGGTTGTGGGGCCTAATTCTCATCTCATTCCATATATAAGGAAGCTGAGATGGTACAGTATAGGAGAATGAGGTGACAGTTCAGCCCAATAACCCCAAGGCACACCACAAAGCCTGTCAGTATCTGCATGGTGGGGGAAACCCTAACACCTCATTTCCCTGCTTTTGTTGCTGTAGTAAGAACCCTAACTGATGCATTGACAAAGCTTTTTGCAATGAATTTCCTTACTTTTTCAGATAGTTTAATAGTATCCTTATTTTACAGTGGAAGTGCAGGGTCCTTTGGACCCTGCACTCCCATACCTTCATTGAGATAGTACAACAGTATAATTATGTTACATTGGGAGCACAGGGTCCTTTGGAACCTGCACTCCCATCCCTCCATTGACATAGTATAACAGTATCATTATTTTACACAGTGCGCGAAGGGTCCTTCAGACCCTGCGCTCCCATACCTCCATTAAGATACAGTAGTATAACAGTATCCGTATGTTATAGTGGGAGCACAGGGTCCTTTGGACTCTGCACTCCCATCCATCATTTGAGATAGTATAACAGTATTATACTGGACTCCACATTTTCAACATAGTGTTCTTATCATACCACCTCATAACCCCCATAGTTGATGATTGTTAAATTCATTGCAAAGCACCATTCTATTCCACAGGTGTGAAAACATGTTTTGGGCAGTATTGAAACTTGACAGCTGTACTATTCACAAGGGTGCTGTGAAAAAATAGCAGTGTTGAAATTTTGGAGAGAAAATATTACAAATTGGCAAAGTAACACATATGCGTAGAAATAGTTCAACAACCGTGTATAACTCCAACATTTTTAGGTATTTTTGCACCAAATTTTCAACATTACCTTTTTGGGCCCCCCACCTCAGGAACACTGCCACTGTCATTTTGTTACTCAGTCCCAAAAACATAATTTCACACAGTGACCTTTCCATTCCATGCCACAAGTGTGAAAACACATTTTAGGCAGGATGTAAAAAATGACAGCTGTACTGTTCATGAGGGGGTGTGAAAAAATGGTTATGTTAAAAATGTGTAGTGGAAATATAAAAAGTTGCCAAAGTTACACGTGCACATAGAAAATTGTCAATGACTGTGCATAACTTGGCCATTTTTAGGAGTTTTTTTTCACCAAATTTTCAACAAGGCCTTTTTGGGACCCCACCGCATGAACACTGCCACTGTGATTTCATTCTCTGGTTCCAAAAGGTGATTACGCACGGCGACTGTGCCATTCTGCACTACAGGTTTGAAAACACATTTTGGGCAGGATGTGAAGAATGACAGCTGTACAGTTCATGAGGTGGTGTGAAAAAATGGTAATGTTGAAAATTTGGACTGAAAATATTAAAAACTGCTGAAGTTACAAGCATGCATAGAAAAATTTCTAATGACCACACGTACTGTAACTTGGGCATTTTTTGGTATTTTTTCACCAACTTTTCAACATGGGCTTTTTGGGACCCCACCTCATGAACACTGGCACTGTCATTTCATTAATTGGTTCTGAAAGGTGATATCACACAGTGACAGCAAAATCACCTTACGGGTCCGATTAACAAAACAACAGTGACAGTGTTCATGAGGTGGGATCCTAAGAAGCCCATGTTAAAAAGATGGTGAAAAAATATCAAAAAATGGCCAAGATATCAACGTAGGTTGAAAACGCCATTGACAGCCATTATACAGTACTTACCTTGATTCTTTAGCTCATGATTAGGCTTTGAAGAGTGCATACATGTCCTGGTCCAGAGAAGATGACACCAATGGCCTCCGGTGGTATGTATAGGGCAAGAGGTGTGTGTGGGGTGGTAGGTTGCACAGTGAAAGGGTCAGGATGGTGGAGGGAAATGGGGGAGATGATGAGGGACCATGTTCTTTTTTGCAAGATGTAAAAATAAAGAAGTTGTTAGGGGACGGTTTTCTGTTTTACAGATGTAAAATTAACACATTTTGGGACACTGGGAGTGGACTTCCCAGTGTCCCACAGTGCTGGGGGGGTGGATAGGACTGGGGACTCTAGGAGTGGGCTCCCCTGTGTCTCACTATTGGTGGGATGAGATATGTTTTGGGACACTGGGAGTGGGCTCCCAAGTATCCCACACTTTGTAGGGGAATGATATATGGTTTAGGACACTAGGAGTGGGCTCCCTAGTGTCTTACACTTTGGGGGGATGATATATGTTTGGGGCACTGGAAATGGGATCCCCAGTGTCCCACACTGTTGGGGGGATGATATATGTTAGAGGGTGATGGGTGCCACTAAACACCAGGGCAATATTAATGGGGGTGCCACTATACACAGGAGAAAAGGGGCAGCTCAAGGCTGACTTTGCAGTCAGCAGCATGAGTTCCAGCTGCGGTTGTAGAAGACAAGAAAACACCACTGTTCTCATACAGAGAACAAGAGAGAAGCGATCCTCTTGCTAAGCACAGCACCCAAGATTCCAGGTGCTCAGGAAATGTGTTTCAGGCAACATTTAAAAAAATATATATCAGAATGTAGCTTAAAGGGGCTCCTTTACGTAAGTTTTGATGCTTTTGTTTTGTTACACTCATTTAACAGGAAGACCCCCTGGATACAGGGTGCCATAGCCAGAAGTGGATACACCCTTCACCCCTGGGCCATGGAAATCTCTCTGGCTGCTGCCCACACTCTTCTGCTCAGCCACTAAGATCAGGAAGACCTCCTGGATACAGGGCACTCTAGCCAGAATAGGCTATGCCCTTCTCCCCCCTGGCCATGTCAATCTCTTTGGCCACCACCCACGCTCTCCTGCTCGGCCACTAAGATCAGGTATGCCCTCTTCCAGCACTGCTTGAGCTCCAGTGTGATGGCTTCTCCTGCTATTGGCTACCTCCCTGACTCCACAGGGTTTTGATTGGTCCACCTGTGAGCCCAGGAGTAGCCATTGGTTGCAGCTAAAATTCAGGCTAGCACAGTTGCTCTGCTCCCTGCAGCTTTTGAATAGCTAAAGCGCGGGTCCGTTTTTTTATCCTTAGTTGCACTTCTGTTGATATCAATATTTCAAAAGATCTGTATAACTTTAGCTTTAGTTGCCTTGCTACTGCACTTGATTACCTTATGTGAATGTTTGGTCCTGTTGTGTTTTAAGCATCCCTTCTATTAGCCTCGTACTTGACTAGCTGTGCTGTTCTTAGAAACTACATGCTTTGCTGATTTGGGACCCACATGCCTAACATGTATGCGTTCAGTGCTTGCATTAAATGTTAACCTTTTAATAGTAATTTACAGCTCTTTTTTGGGCATTTAGAAGCATTATATTACTCTGCTTGACTGGCCGAAATAGCTGATTTTACAGACCTGTTTAACTGCTGCTAACTGCACTGGCTTTGAATTTCTACCCCAGCCTTCACTCACACTCTTTCCCCCTCTCTTTCTCTCTTAGTCCATCTTTGTGCTTCTCTCACTCACTCCCCCTTCCTCCTACCTCTAGCCAACTTCTGCCTTGCTTCAGGTGCTGCCACCCCACCCCCAAATTAATATTCATCCTCTCTGTGGGACCCCTGCTGCCTTCCTGTCTATTCCACCCTGTCTGCTCCCTGCCTCTGTTAAGCACCTCTTTAAGCCATGCAGTTTACTCTAGCCTGACCTCCCCTTTGTATTCTGAGCGGTCTTTGTCTGAGCTGCTTCTACCCCCTTCTTCCTCTGCTTACAGCCCTCTGCCTCAGCTCTCTGTCTTACTCTATTTAGCATACAGCCCCCCCACCCCTAACTCACCTCCTCTTATACTAGTACTAAAGTCTCACTCTGCTCTTTTCAGGAAGACCCCCTAGATACAGTGTGCCATAGCCAGAAGTGGATATGCCCTTCACCCCTGGGCTGTGGTTATCTCTCTGGCCACTATCCATGCTCTCCTGCTCAGCCACTAAGATCAGGTATGCCTGCTTCCAGCATTGCTTGAGCTCCAGTGTGACAACTTCTTCTGCTATTGGCTGCCTCCCAGACTCTACAAGGTTTTGATTGGTCCAACTGTGAGCCCAGGAACAGCCATTGGTTGCAGCTAAAATCCAGGCTAGCACAGTTTCTCTGCTTCCTGTGGATTTTGAACAGTTAAAGTGCGGGTCCAGTTTTTTATCCTTAGTTGCGCTTCTGTTAATACCAATATTTTCTCCCGTCCACCCACCCTGGCCCCAACCTGTATGAAAAGTACCATAGCTCCTTCCTGTTGCTAACTCACTTTCCTACTGGCTGCTGAACAAGCCTCTACCACAGCCCCACTGCATCCCACTCTCTCCCTATTGGCAGTTGCATGAACCTTGTTGCTGCCCATCTTAAAGTCCTAGCTCCCTTGTACAATCATCTGGGTACTCTTCCAAGCTGCTCCAGTCCTTATACATAAGTCTTGCTCAGATAGGTACATCATCTGAGCCAGCATCTTACCTCCTGCCTCTCCAACCCACTTGTCATCTGTCTGGAGTGTATCATGTTATCCATAACTCTGACTAGGTTGCACTATTTTCTTAGTGCATTTCACCCCCTTTCTCGCCCCTATACTTAACTTAAACCCATTTTCTAGCTTGACATCCCTCAACGTATGTCCTTTACCCCTCCAATTTCTGCATCTGGGATCCTTGCACCGAGGTCTCCCACTGCTTCTCACCATACTCATTATGTTAGGCAGCTCTGTTCTGTCCAGTTCCCACCCTCCCTCCCGTTCGCACCTCATCTGTCATAACTCTTGTATATGCATCCCTGGCCTCACTTGGCTTTAGCTCCTCCTCCTTTCTACTTCCAGCTCATAAAAGGGCAAGCGTGTGCATGCTTAGGCTCCTGTTAAATGCACTCATTAAGCTCCTCTTGCTTCTATTCTGTGCAAGCAACACTGAACTTAATCCTAGCCCCCCCCTTTCAACTGCTGTTCCCTCTGCCCTACCAAGCTTAAAGGGGCTGAGCTTGATTCATATTAATTCCTGTAGTTTATTGAAAAAACTTGACACTATCTAGGCATGGTTCAACCTCACCTTCCCCAACATTGTTGTGATAACTAAATCCTGGTTGAGACCGTCTACACTAGACTATGAAATAAATATCCTGTCTTATCATGCCTTTAGGACCAATCGGATAGCCCAGGGGGGTGGTTGCCACTATGGTCGGCTCTACTTCCTTACCCCACAAATTTGAATGTACCACCCTAAAACTGCTCCTCCCTTCGTCTACCCCATTCACCTTATAGGCTGCTATAGGTCTCCCTCTGCTGGGGTTAAGGCTTTACATCATTTGTCCAATTTATTAACCTCCTTATCTTCTGAAGTTATGATTACGGGTGACCGCAACATGGACTGGTTATCCACTTCCTCCCTACCCCTTAAATTATTATGTGATAAATTTGGTTTATCTCAGCTTATTATGGAACCCACTCACCCCAACAAAACAAACCTTTCTCAATAGTACCCTGTTTGATGTCATTTTGGTCAAAAAAACTCATCTCTTCTCCTGCTCTGGTGTATTCTTCAATGACATCAGAGATCATTGTGCCATCACTTGCGCTTGGACCTTCTCTAAGCTATCAACCTCCTCTAGCCATGCCCTTAAGAGATCCAGATGGATGTTTGACCCATACATCTTCCTTTTTGACTTACAACATGCCAATTGGCAAGACTTCTACCTGGCCTCCTCGGTAGCAGATGCATACAAAGTCTTAATATCGTCCTTGGGACCATCGACAAACATGCACCCCTCTCCAAAATTCACACTACCAAGAAAACTTGCCACTTGTTCACTCCCAGCATGAAAGCAGAACTGCTCCACAGAGATATGCTCTGGAAGAGGGCCAGGAAACCCAAACTGCCTGCAGACTGGTATGCCTTCAGAGCTTATAGAAACCGGTGTAACAGACTGACCAGGGAGGCAAAATCTAACTTCTACTGTTCTGAACTAGACTTCTCAATTAACAGCCCATTTAGCTTCTGGAAAACTCTAAATGAAGTCCAGGGACATAACTGCTCTTGCCATTTCCCACCTAAACTCTTGTCCGGATCTCTCATTACCAGTGATAAGCAAGAAATCCTTGAGCTTTTCAACAACCATTTTTCCACAGCAGGGCTAGCCTTTGATGTCTTCCCGGTCAACAATCTCCGTACCAATGTTTGCAATCTTAACACCAGTCATCCAGCTGTTGACCCATCTAACCAAGCCAAAGCCTTCTCCTTCACACCTATCTCAGTGAAGGAAGTTGAGGACCTTCTTCTCCAGCTGGAGAGCAGGAAGAGCGCTGGTGCAGACCTGACTGAGCCATGGTTTCTTTAACTAGGCTACTATGTGCTCTCACCACTGATAACCCAGCTCTTTAACATGTCTCTTGCTCAGGGCTCACTTCCTCCCATATGGAAAACTGACCATGTTATACCACTCTTTAAATCTGGCTGTACTAGTGACCTAAACAATTATAGCCCTATTTTGTTACTCCCTACCCTCTCTAAGCACCTTAAAAAGGTGGCCAATTTCCAGCTAAAACATTACATTGAAGATGCTGACCTATTAAACCCAGCCCAATCTGGCCTCCGGCCATGACACAGTACCATCAAAGCTCTTGCTAAGGTCATAAATGACTGGCTTGAATGCCCTGGATGCCAGGAACTTTGTCTGCACACTGTTCCTTGACTCTAGCAAAGCCTTTGATACAGTGGATCATACTCTGCTCCTGTCCACTCTAAGGAACATTGGCACTAATAATCTGGCTTGTGAATGGTTCTCCAACTACCTTACTGATCGCTACCAGCAGGTCAAGGCAGGGGGTGACCTCTCCCCCCCTTAAAACTGCTTTCAAGAGGTGCACCCCAAGGGTCCATTCTTGGCCATCTTCTGTTTGCCATATACATAAATGACCTAAATGCAGGTGTTAGCTCAGCAAATATCCACTTACTTGCTGACAACACCATGTTGTATGTAGCTAGACCATCCTTGGAATAGACATGCAGAAACCTACAATTAGAGTTCAATCACCTTCAGGCCAATCTCCTATACTCCAAACTCTTGTTAAACACCAAGAAAATGAAGGCCATGATCCTCTGCCCCTCTGTGAACTCCCCCAGTCCCTTCCCTGCCAGGAATGCACTTAAACTCTTTACCTTGCTCGGTGAACCCCTGGACTACGTTGAGTCCTTTAAATATTTGGGGGTGTGGATCAACTCTAAGCTCTCGTTCAAAGTCCATATTGAAGAAATTGCCAAGAAACTTAGGCAGAGGCTTGGAATCTTCTTTAGAATTAGGCATCTGCTAACATTTGAGGGGGAAAAAGGTTGGTACAAATAACATTTCTGTATCTTCTTGGCTATGCAGGCTTCTTGTAAGGGCACTGCTTGACATCGGCATTCTCCAAACTTGATACTTTGTACCATAGAGTGTTTAGGTTTGTAACCGGTGCCCCCCACTCTACCCACCACTGCTCCCTCTATAAGAGCATGGGATGGTGCTCTCTTAACTACAGTAGGCACATGAATGCTGCGCTTTGGACCTATAGGGCCATTACTAGCAAGCTCCCCCAGTACATCTAGGACTGCTTACCATTCCGCAACCCTGGTGCCTATATACTGAGAAGTTTCTCCTATAGCCCCCTATCCATCCCCAAAGTTAGGAAGCATTTTGGCAGAGTGGCAATAAGCCATGCCATTCCTGTCCTCTGAAACAGGGCACAAAAAACTCTGGAGCTCTTTTCCCCGGTGCAACTGTCCTCTTTCAAAAATCTGTTTTTGTGGTCCTTCCAGGAGTCCTGCAAGTGTCCATAAGCACACTATTCTAGCTGCCAACCCTTGCTTGCCTAACCGCTTGCTCAGGGCATCCCTACATAACATGTTACATTATTGTCCCCCTCTCTTCTATGCCATCCTCCCTGTTGTCTTCCATCATCCCTATTCCACTTTCTTAATCCCATCTATGACTCTTCTTACCTTTAGGCTTTATTGTGTATATCTACATAAGCATTATGTTACTCTTGCTTTAAAAAACAAAAAAAACCAAAATGTTGCTAGTCGCCAATCACTGTTGGAGGTGAATCTTCTACGTAACGAATTTGAATATAGCTATAGTATGGCTCCTGTCTTCAAAAGTATTTACATCAAACTTTCTGCCATTCTTTACATGTACATTGCTTTACCTTAGGTGTATCTGACACTTTTTTGTGTACTAATGCATTTTACCTGTCAAATGTATTCCCTTTGCTGTTTGTATCATTTAGACGACTGATAGTTATTCTAGGTCCATCTTGTAAATGAATTTTTTTCCTCAATGGTGCTTCCCTGGCTAAATAAAGATTTCTGATTGAATGATTAATTTATACATGTTTTCTTTCTGTTTCATACTCACTAAGAGCAAAACAAGAAGGCGAACATACCAGAGCTCTGCCATCGCAAAGTCATATACTCTGCAAAAAGATTGAGTTACTTTGCACAAAAAACACACTAGTTTGTGCGCAAAGAAAGTACTTTTGTGAGAAATACTTTCTTTCATGCTGACATAAATTTTCCCATAGGAAATAATGGGAAAATTAAAAAAGTTATATGTTTTGAATGGATTAATATTTTTTCACCAAACCTTCAAAAGACACATCTGTTAGGCAAAAGCTTTCTATCCTGAAAATTTCAGACCACAACCTTAAAGCCGTTTCTGAGATCCAGGTGAACAAAGAAATGGCAAAAAATACAGATTTATCAGTTTTTTCAACACTCTGTATCTCAAAAACCACACAACAGATTCACATGCAATTTGTCAAGAGATCTAAACCTAGAGATTATGTATGCCAAATCTCATGCAAATTTGTTGAATGGTTCAAAAGTTATTATGGTTCATAAATTTGGGTTTAACATAGAAGTTACCTTTCACCCTAACTATGCTGGTGTTATTGCACCAGTATAGCACACATATAAATGTGTAAAATGTGTAAGAAAAATTATGTCTGATGATTTGTTGATTCACATCACATGACCATGCGTATATCAGAGCATGATCACACACCTGCACTTTTACCCCCTAAAAACAATTTTGACATTTTATAAGATAGATAAACCACTCTGAGGTGTGATATCGCGTTCTGATATATGCATGCCTTGGGTGGTTGATGCACTTGGCATGCGGCTTCGTGCCTACAACGCACACCAAGGTGTGCATATATAAGAGCGTGACCGCACACCTCAGAGTGGTTTATCTATTACACACATATACATATATACAGACAACACATATATATACATACATACATACATATCACATACATATACATACATATATATATATATATATATATATACATATACATATATACACACACACACACACACACACACACACACACATATACACACACATATATATATATATACACACACACACACATATATTATATATATATATATATATATATATATATATATATATATATATTCATTGTAAAACCATGTAATGCTTTAGTTAGGGTTAAAGTGACAAAAGTGGGGAAATGAGATGTTATTGTTGAGACATAACCACCACACCATGCCATCCTCCACAGACCGACAGATGCCGCAGTGTGCCATGGGATTGTGAGACCTAACTCTCACCCCATTCCATGTGTAAACAAGTTGACATGCTACAGTGAAGGAGAATAGGGTGAGAGTTAGGCCTCACAACCCCATGGCACACCCTGGCATCTGTTGGTCTGTGGAGGATGGGGGTGGGGGTCACAGTCTCAACCCTAACATCTCATTTCCCCACTTTTGTCACTTTAACCCTAACTGATGCATTAAACAAAGTTTTTTTGCAATGAATGCCCTTACTTTTTGAAAAAGTGTAATATAACTAGTAAATAGCATGCATTGGTGGGCCCCGCTCTCCCACCAAGCTGCTCATTTTTAAATAACAATATGTGTCTGTGGGAGCACAGGCCCTCTGGCCCCTGTGCTCCCACACACACATAAATATGGAGCCATACAGCAGCCCTATAGGGCAAGGAACCCTTGAAATACTAATTTGCCAATATCTCAGGAACTGTAGCAGCAGAAAGATCACGTGATGCAGAGCCTAGCAGCAGCACTAATCTGAAGCTCCAACCTTCTACCTTATACAATCACTTTTAATCACTTCATTGGGAGAGCTGCATACCAAAATCTGTCTAAACTAGACCTCCTGCCTTCAGCGATCAACATTTTATTCAAACTTGCAGCGCATTGGGCTTTCTGGCCACAATGGATGCTGAGATGAGGCAGGCCTCGATCAAGTACACGCCGCCCCCCCCCCCGAAGAAAATGCCTAAAAAACCTAGGGCTCAAGGATTGGCAGCAACTACTAAATCAGGCACCTCCAATCCTCCTGCGATCCCTCTGACAGAAGATTGCTTCCTTCAGGAACTCCTGCCATTCAGAGAAACTTTGGAGGACATTTCATCTGACTTAAAAACCATCAGAGGAGACCTTACGACTCTCACGAGGAGAGTAGGGGATTCAGAGGCCTGTTCAGCATCCCTGGAAACATGGAGGGGAAAAGTAGAACCAGAAATTGTACAGCTTCGCCAACACCTGCACAAGTTACAACTTAAAACCAAAGACCTCGAGGGGAGAAGCTGAAGAAATAATATTTTAATAATCGGGCTACCGAAGGCTGAAGAAGGTTCCAACATTAATACCTTCTTGCAGAAATTCTTACAGAAAATAATGGGCCTATCTCCACTTAAGCCATCATATAAAATTGAAAGGGCCCATCGCTCGCTTTGGCTGAGACCTCAAGCAGGAGCACCCCCAAAACCAATCATCTTAAAGTTCCTCAGCTTTGTGGAAAAACAACATGTTATCTCGAAGGTAAAGGAACTACAATCCATCACCTGGGGAAGCTTCAAAATATGAATCACGCAGGACTTACCATTCAAAACTCACCCAAAATGCTCAGCCTTCCACCCTACAGTCATCAAATTGATCGTGGCAGGCGTCCCCTTCAAGATACTGTACCCAGCAAAACTGCAAGTCTCCATCAAAGAATCCTGGTCCTCCTACGAAACACAGGATCAAGCTTCATCAGATCTAGCCATTAAGTTACCCAACCTATTTAAAATTGGCTGAACACTTTGTGGTCACAATTGGGTTAAAGTTTGCTAACAGGAGGCCTTTCTCCTAATTGTTGATGTTGTTGGTTAAAGTTTTGTTTACCTGTTTCTTGGGGTGATCAATCTACTCTGTTTTAGCCTAGGGGTGTTCCAGGCTGAGGGGAGCCGTGTAGGCTGTGATGAGGCAGTGTAGGCCACATTTCCCATTGCAGTGTTTCAGGGCACTCCCTGTAAAAGGGATAGGAACCATATTTCCATTGGCAGTTTCAGGGTAACACGTTTGCGGCTGGACAGCTTCTGGTCCCATCATTATTTTAGTCCCCCTGACATTTCCCTTACTTTGTGTTACTATTATGGCTTGTTCTGTTACCCTGTAAAGCATAGGCTATAAAAGGAGATAATTTAATTATTCTGTTGGGCTTGTAAGGGGGATTTAGATGTGGATGGCTGGAGAGGCTACAATTCTGATCAAAAGGGCTACGTAGCGTTGAGTTCAAGTTACATTGATACTTTGGTTCCCCTCAAGGCCTCTGTTGTATATTTAACCCAAAAGGGCTGATACACAGCATAAAACAGAATCTAGCTCACTGACTCCCTAACAGCTCCAATTAAATATATGGATCACCAAGTTCATTTACTTGTGTTCCCTGTGGGGGATATTGACCTGTATGTTCTTTTCTTTTACCCTAAGATTTATATCATACTAAGAACAGGGCACTGTATTATAAGTTGAAGGAGATGGTTTGGGGGGGGAGCTCCTAGATGGCGCAGGCTCAAGGTAGAGCTGCATAGCGTACCGGTTCAGGGGTGGGGTGGGGTGGCTTGTTTCTATGGTTCCACACTGTTTATGTGGGAATAGGGTACCTAGTAATGTACCCATCAGATTTAAGAAACAAGGTCCCATTAGTTACCAGAGCTCACATATCCGGTTACTATACATGGGGAAATTTAACCAACAGGGACTGGCCTCCCAAGACCTTTAAATTCCTGTTACAATTATATCTATTAATCAGTCGGAGGCCTGATGTATGTAGTTGCTGGGGTATGAGGGGGTGGGGTAGGACACCCAAGGCCCTGTTGCCTTCTTTTTCAATAAGGATTAAGTTGTCAAGTTTAAGCCAAAGACAACGGACGCAATGCAAGCACTAGTAGGGGTTGATCATGAATTCAGAGAGAGATTTTTTCTTGTCATAAGAGTAATCATTTTGGGAGGGGGAAGGGAGGAGGGGGGCTGGAGTGTGCCTCTTAGGGTATGGTCATTTTCTTGATACTCAAACTTGGACATTACTCCTTAATGATGACAACGGCTAACAAACCACTTAAAATTGCTACGTGGAATGTTAGGGGAGTTAGGGAGCTAACGAAAAGATATCAAGTGCTCAAACATTGTGCCTTACTTAATACCAATATACTCTTACTCCAAGAGACCCATCTGTTAACTAGTGACGCAATCTGGCTGCGATGGCAATGTTTCTCTCAAATTTTTGCTGTAGGTGAGTTTTCGCTGAGCTGGTATGTGGCTATTTTAATAAAAGGGCACCTGTCATTCCAGGCAGAAGCGAATATTATTGATCCCAATGGTAGATTTGTGTTAGTTAAAGGGTCTCTGAACATGAAAATAATTTTAGGCTCAATATATGGTCCAGTGGGGGGAGACATAAGATTCCTCATGGACCTGGTCAATAAAATTTCTACCCTTCTACCTTCTCCCCTGATCTTAAGGGGTGAGTGGAACATACCACCGTCTCAAGATCTAGGCAGATCTTATTTACTGTTAAAGCCTCCCTTCCCTTCTCCAAAGGCCTTATTTGACTTTATCTGTCTCCTTGGATTATGTGATCCATGGCGAATCCTTAACCCCTCTCACCGCCTCTTCTCTTTCTACTCCAATGTACATCAATCGTGGTCAAGACTAGACTACTTTTTAATTAGCCTTCCTCTTTTGACCGATCTATGCCAGGCTGTAATTGAGCCCATTGTTCTTTCTGATCATTCAGTAGCATTGTTGATGCTATCCCCTGATCAAAACCTAGAGAGAGACATATCTTGGAGATTAAATACACAACTCCTCAAAGATAAAACCACTGTCTCTCATATATAAGCATTTTTTCTCTCTTTCATGGACTTTAATAAAGGTTCCACGCCAAGAGAAGACCTGCTATGATGCACTTTTAAATGTTACCTTCGAGGTGAATTTATCAAGTTAGCCTCTAGCAGAAAACAACAAAGAAGCAAGGGCAACATCTCTTTTAGCACAAATAAGAGAAGCAGAAAATTACTCACTACTTGCTTAACATGTTAATTTTTTACTTGTATGTTAACGTAAGTCATAGCTTAGTTCACCTCCCTTACAAATGAAGGGGGGGTAAAAGATTAAAGATTAAAAATAGGGGTGGTGTACAGACCCCCACAATGGAAGTGGAACTGGAGGATGATCTTGCTGAGAACATCAGGGGTCACTGTGGCCTCAGAAAGGGCAGGGTGGTGACCATGGGCAACCTGAAGATGCTGGGGGCAGACTGGGGAACTATGACATCCTCAGTGGCCAGGGAGCAGAGGTTGATGGATGTCTTCCAGGATGCCTTCCTAGTCCAGCATGTGGGGGAGCCTACTAGGCAGTATCAGATCCTGGACATTGTCCTAGCAGATAGTGACCAGATAAGGGGCTTAGAGGTGAGCAGCCCGTTGGCAGGCAGTGACCATACTATGGTCTGGTTTCTTATGTTCCTAGGGGGGTGAGGAAATTTTCACTAACACAGAAGTAATAAATTTCAGGGGGGTGGACTTTGAGGGCATGGGAAGGATTCTTAAAGGGTGCTTGGATGAGATAAGGCCAGACATGGATGCTGGTAGCTTGTGGGAGACCATTAAGAAGGGGTTGCAGGAGGCTTCGAGGGCCTGCGCAAAGGTAAGGCACAAGCAATGCAGGGCCAGTAAGCCATGTTGGTGGACCCTGGACTTGTAGGAGTTGGTGAGGGAGAAAAAGGCTGCCTATGTGTGCTTAATGCACTCAAGGGGGGCTAGGGAGAGGGGAGAGTGTGATTTCCTGGCTAAGGGGTCACCAGGGTGGTGGGGGGGGCCAAGGCGAAGAAGGAGCTTAACCTGGCCAGGGATATCAAGAACGGGGGGAAAAGGGGTTCTATTGATACATAGGGGAGAAAAGAAAAGTGAGGGCACAGATCAGCAGGATTAGAACTGGGGGATGGGTGCGGGAAGCTGGGGAACAAGCAGAAGTGCTAAATGAGTACTTTGCCTCTGTCTTTACTGGGGGAGGTGGGGGATCTTTCCAACCCAATGGGAGGGTAGAGGAGCCCACAGAACCAGGAGGTCAGTTGGAGACTGAAGGACTGGATGAGACTAGGGCAGGGGATGGGTCGTATCTAGAAGGGAAGGAGAGGATGCATGAGGAGGGGGGATGGGAGGGCAAAATCACAGCGGATAGGGTGAGAAAGGCCCTCCAGTCACTAAAGACTGAGAAGGTGCAGGGGCCAGATGGGCTGCATCCAAGGGTGCTGAAGGAACTGGCGGATGTGATGGCAGCTCCACTGGCCTCACTCTTCAACATCTCCCTGATGACAGGGTGGGTGCCTCAAGATTGGAAGGTGGCTCATGTGGTGCCTATCCACAAGGGGGGGGGTCCAGAGAGGAGATGGAAAATTATAGGCCCATTAGCCCAACGTCTGTGGTAGGCAAGGTTATGGAGGGCATTATCAAGGAGAGGCTGGGGGGGCAGCTGGAAAGGTTGGGGCACCTGGATGACAGGCAGTATGGTTTTGTTCTGGGGAGGTCATGCCAGACTAACCTGGTGGAGTTTTATGACTGGGTGACTGGTGCCCTGGACTGACATAGGCTGGTGGATGTCCTCTATCTGGATTTCAGTAAGGCGTTCGATTAGGTGCCCCACAACGGCCTACTAACAAAGCTGGTGGGGGGGGCAGTTGCTCAGGTGGGTGGAAAACTGGCTTACGGAGTGAATACAGTGAGGGTTGGTTGGAAGGATAGCCTTCTCCCCCAGAAGGGTCATCAGTGGGGTCCCCCAGGGTTCGGTCCTGGGGCCACTCCTGTTCAATTCCTGTGTCTCCGACATAGGGAGGGTGTTAGGAGTAGGTTGAGTCTCTTTGTGGATGACTCAAAACTGGGAGCACTGGAAGATGGGCAGGATGGGAGAGAGGGCTGCAGGGGGATCTGGATACCCTGGGGGGGTGGGCAAGGAAGTGGGGGTTGAAGTTCAATGCAGGGAAATGTAGGGTGCTGCATCTGGGGATTAGAAACCCAGGACATGCATACACCCTGGGGGGGGGACCACACTGCAAGTCACATTGGGTGAGTGGGACTTAGGGATAGTGGTGGACAGCAAAATGAATAACACAGAGAATTGTTGTAGAGCTGCAGCAAAAGCAAACAGGATATTGGGCTGCAAAACCAGGGGGATTACCTCCAGGAGGAGGGAGGTGATCATCCCTCTGTATAATGCCCTGGTTAGGCCACATCTTGAGTGCTGTGTGCAGTTCTGGAGACCCCATCTTAAGAGGGACATAGCGCTGCTGGAGAGGGTCCAGAGGAGGGTGACCAGGATGATTCAGGTCATGGAGGGTAGGACCTATGAGGAGAGACTGGATGAACTCAATCTGTACACACTGGAGGAGAGGAGGGACAGAGGGGACATGATAGAGACTTTCAAGTATGTAAAGGGGATAAATAAGGGCAGAGCCAGAGAAGTGTTCAGGCTTAAGAAGGGGGGAACTACCAGGGGGCATGAGTGGAAGCTGAAAGGGGGGGGGAAGTACAGGGGGGAGTGCAGGAGACACTTCTTCACAGAGAGGGTGGTGGAACCATGGAATGCACTGCCCAGGAGTCTGGTGGAAGAGACCACAGTGGAAGGATTCAAGAAGGTTGGTACAGGTACAGGGAAAGCTGAGGGCAGGGAGGGCCACGGCTGGGGGGGTGGAGGAGTGAGCTCCAATTAGGGGGCTAGCTTTCGAGCAGACATGATAGACCATGGGGCCTATTCTGCTGGCTTTTACTATGATACCATGACACTATGATACTATTAGTACTCTAAAATCATATTGCAGGTTTGTAATGTAGTACCACATATCTGTACAGTTTATCAGTGTATGCTACATAATTGTTAGCCCTTTTAAGAAAAATAAAACTTAATTCATAGTTCATACCTGAATTGCAGGCATAAGACATGAAAAGATTGCTTTAAGATAGATTTAATTCACTCAGTAGTGATCTGTCTGTGTACTATATGTACAAAGTTAAAGAGGGGGATTAGACATACATTTCAGTAATGCTTTACTTAATTACAGGTTAATAATTATTTCATTCAGTGCTTATGACTGACCTGGAAACTCCAGGTTTATACCACACTCCTCCAGTACTATTTTCATTCTATTAGTATCCTTTCTGTGGACAGTATCAAGAAAAGGTTTAGAGTTAGCAGGTAATAAAACTTCTCTTTTAAATTGAATACCCAGCCATCACTAATTATTATCTCCTAACCTTTAATTGTCTGTTTTCACTCCTGGTTAACTACTTACAACAGGACACAGGTGGTACTACTCTAAAGGTGATGAAATGAAAGAGAGACTGGTTTGTTTTTGGTAGTTTGCAACAGTTCAAAATTACAACAGTATTCAGTGTTAACCTCCAAAGACTACAGCTTATTTAGTATTGTTCACAGCTTACTTAGTAATGCTTGCAGCTATGTGGTAACACAATGTTATACCCTATACAGTTTTTAGTAGATGCATCCCCATAAGCCAGCTAGTGTTTCAGCTAAACATTTGCTGGAGTTCTTAGTGTTATATTTTGCTATATTGTACAGTTTCAAGTGAACGTAGCTCCAATTAGCAAAGGTGATTAGTGGCATAAAGAAACCTTACCAGAGGCCTAGGCACCATGTGCTGTGCTCCAATACATAGTATCTCTGCTGCACTGTGTTTCAAAGGCAGTTCATTTTTATAGCAATGGGCCAAAGGGCGGAGACCAAGCTGCATGACCCGGATGAGTCACCATGCAGTGGGACCCAATCACGAGTTAGGCAAGGTTGCCTAGCAGCAGTAAACACCACACTGTGTATACCAACAGAGTGTGGTGCTTTCCACCCCAAGGTCCCATCTTTTGACCAACCTGTCCCTTACTTTGTTTCTTTTTCTTTCTGATTGCTGTGGATTGCTTCTTGCCTCAGTGTAAGCACAGAATTTTGGATTCTATACAGTAGCCATGTCAGCATGTCACAACTACTGGTTGAATGCCAAGTTCTAGTTGAAGTCCTATCTTAAAGGAGTGATGTAAGTTTGTTACACATAATTCCCATAGATGGTGGAGAATCCCTGAGGGTTTCATGAACAGTACAGTCAGTTGCCAAGAAGAGTATGACTAGTTCATTGTGGTTTTATAAAACATTTATATAACCAATGAAAATATTCCCATCTACATCTCATATCCCTATTCATTGTACGGGTACATTTTTAGGTAAACTCAGTATCAATTTAAGTTCACATAGGTAGAAGGTCATCAAGTGCTGTCGGTGGTCAAGTGGGAGGGACAAAAGATACCCTGGTTACAGGGTAGCACAATATTGCAATTACATTTACAGGGACTGATAATTTGTTGCTAGCAGCCACCTAGAAGGGGAGATTGGGCAAGACAGGGCAGTGGGGAAGGAGGGATTTGTGTAGGCCGGAAGTTCAGAAAAATGTTTATTTGTATTAATGGTTTTGTGTGACTGTCACAGGCTGAAGGGGGGCTGAAAAGTAATCTGTGTCTAATGGTTTGAATTGTAAGGGAGGTTTACCAGCTAGCCCCCCAGTTTTCCTCATTATTGAGACCAAATCTGTCGCAAGTTGTATTCAAGGTATTACTGCAAAACATCTCCCTTTGTTCTACTGCTTTTGTCCAGTTCCCTCTCTTTCAGGAGGATGCACATGTTCAATTCCACCAAATTTTAAAGAAGAGGGGTTATGACCTGCTTCTACAAAATGAATGGCGACCGGGGATGCTTCATTCTTTAACCTAATGTATCTCTTGTGTTCGGATATGCGCAGTTTCAGGGGTCTGGTCCTCATACCAAGATAATGTTTGGAACATGGGCAGGTTAAGAGGCAGATGACATGGTCAGTGTCACAGGTCATGTGGCTTTTGATGTTATATGTCTTGTTCCCGTTAGGATGTTTAAACTCAGTTTTTTTTGAAGTATTGTTGCAATGGCAACATCTGCCACAGGGGTGCATGCCTGGAGATAATGGTCCTAATAAAAGTTGCCCTGTCCTATTTGGGACATTCTTTTGTTCTGAATGCACCAGCCTGTCCTTGATAATATTAACCTTCTATGAGGCCATTATGGGTTTCTGCATAAAGCTGGCAATTCCAGTAGGTCTTAAAGTATCCCAGTGTTTATTAACAATGTGCTTGATGGGTTCAGTGAACCCAGAGTATACGAGGGGTAGAACCATTTTGTTACCTGTGTCTTAGTTCATGTCTATATTTTCAGATTGTGTTGCAGTTTTTCGTATTGCTTCCTGAATGGTCCTTCTGCCATATCCTCTACTACTAAACCTAGCAGCCATGTCATCAATACCCTTGGTCTTTTCTGCACTCTCACTGCTCTTGCGTGCCACTCTCAGCATTTGTGACTATGGTATGCTCCTGATAAGGTGTGGTGGGTGATAGCTATGTGCATGAAGTAAGGTATTGTGGTCAGTGTCCTTTCTGTACAAGAAAGGTTCAATTGCTGTTTTACTCTTATAGATCAGTAGGTCAAGAAAGGGTATTTCTGTTGTATTAGCATTCATTGTAAATTGTAAATTGTCATATATAAACAAGCATTTGTCAATGCCGAATGTTTGCTTGCTGGTATTGGCATTGGTACTGCAGGAGTTAGAGAGATGCATAATAGGAATGGCAGTGAAGTATTGAACTAATGCCAACCCTTACCCTGCAATGACTGACAGGCATTGGAGTGTGCCTTTGGGTCGTTGGCCATAACACTCATACCATTCAACCTCACCCCATCCTGCAGACACTGACAGGTGTCACGGTGTGCCTTGAGGTCTTCAGCCCTTATGCTCACCCCATTCCATAAGGAAATAAACTGAGATGGGTGCAGTATAGAAGAATGGGGTGAACATTAGGGCCAAAGACCCCTAGGCACACCTCAGTGACAGTGGCTGCAGGGTGGGGGTGGGGGTGGAATGATGTGAGCATTATGGCTGATGACCCCAAGCCACACCCCTGATGCCTGTCAGTCTGTACAGGGTGGGGCATTAAAGTTGAAAACCCTAATACCTTGGGCGTTTGTTGGTATTTTCGCTCCAAATTTTCAACATGGGCTTCTTGGGACTTCCCCTCACGAACAGTGGCATTGTGATTTCATTAATCTGTCCCAAAAGTTGATTTTGCACCATGATTGTGCCATTCAGTGCCACAGATACAAAAACACATTTCAGGCAGGATTAAAAAAAATGACAGCTGTACTGTTCATAAGGAGGTGTGAAAAAAATTACAATTTTGGAAATTTGGAGTGAAATTATTAAAAATTGGTGAAGCTGCAAGCATGCGAATGAACTTCACAGTGCACTCTCGAAATGCAGTCATTTTTTGGAGTTTTTTCACCAAACTTGCAACATGAGCTTTTTGGGACCCCACCTCATGAACAGTGGCACTGTCATTTCATTAATCGGTCCCTAAAGTTGATTCCACAAAGCAACCATGAAATCACATTTCAGGACTGAGAAACAAAATAACAGTGCCAGCGTTCATTAGGTGGGGTCCCAAGAACCCCATGTTGAAAATTTGGGACCAAAACACCCCAAAATGGTTGAGATATCAACCTAAGTTGAAACCCCCCATTGATTTCCATTATTGGGCTTACCATGATTTTCTTCAGCTTGCGGCTGGCTTTTGAAGAGAGCAGATGTGTTCCCAATCCACAGAAGATCGCAGCACCAGACCTCCGGAGGTAAGTATGGGTGAGGGGGGTGCGGGGAGGTGGGGTGTGCAGATGGAGTGTCGGGATAGGGGAGGGTGTGGCAAGGACAGCGAGGAACTGTTTCCTTTTTCTTCAGGTTTAAAAAAATACATTGTGGGATTGTTTTATTTACAGTTGAAATATTTCATAATGGATTTTGACACACTGGGGTGGGCTTCCAGTGTGCCAGAGTACTGGAGAGGGGGAGGGATCAGTGCTGACCTGGGGATTGGGCACCCTGAGGTTGGCTGACAACATAGGGGCATGGTGGGCAGCACATCCCACACCGGGAGTGGGTGTCCCAATGTCAGACACATAAAAATAATTATGTTTTGGCACACTGGGGTGGGCTCCCAATGTGACACATTAATAGGGGGAGGGGAAATACATGCTGACAAGGGGATTGAGCACCGCCGATGTCGGCAGGGGAGAGGACAGAGAATGGAGGGTGTGGGGCAGGGAGCTTTTGTCCTGCTGTGTCACTGGTTGGGGAGGGGACTGCTCCTGCGATGAGAAAACTGCCAATGATTGCAGTGGCAGATTTCTTTCAAGTCCAAAGCTTACTCTGAAACTGCCTTCATCGGCAGCTTCAGTATTCATTGGTGGCAGATGGATGCACACATTAAAGTGTCTGCTGCATTTGCCACACACTGCCATACCTCTATAATACTCTACTAATCTCAATATGTTTCTTGTGGACTGCGCGCAAAAGCAAACATAAAAACGCCAACAAAAAATTTTGAAATTTCATTGGCTGACAGATGCCACCTGACCATGCATTAGATCTCTATACACACACAGTCAGGTGCAGAATCTCATTCTCACTCCCTCCCCCCCAAAAAACATACTTAGAGCCATAGTGTCATAGGCCCCTCTAGGGTGTGCATCATAGGATTTTAATGCAATTCTCGGGGCTGTAAGGGCACTTGGCCTTTGGCCTCATGCATTACTACACCCCTGGTTGGCATGCATTAAAATCCTATAATACACATCTTGTTGTGGCTTATTATTTACTTAACATATATGCTAATATTTTTATTAGTTGAAGCCAGAAACTAGTCTTTTTTTTTTTTTTAAAACATTTTTTTGCTGCACTGCTGCACTCCTTACTGCTTTTGTCCCCTATGTGGCTGATCCTCTTCGTGGCCCCCTGCTGCACCCTCTTGACTGCCAGAATGTATTTTTTGTATTGAGGAGACCAAAATGTCACACAGCACTCCAGGTAGGAGCTGACCAGGGTGGTGTAAAGTGGCAGAATTACTTCCCCTGCTCTGCTGGTCAACCCTCTTTGGATGCACAACTGCATTATGCAGGCCCTCTTGACAGTGGCTGCACACTGCATGTCCATCTTCAACCCCCTCTCTGTAATGACCCCACATCCTTTTCCTCCCTGGCTACAGCAAGAGGAACCCCACACCATGCGCAAGTCCCATTTCCATTTTTCCTCCCTGGTGCAGCACTTTTCATCTGGCTACAATGAACCAGGAGCTTCAGAGTCAACATGGGCTAAATGCAACCTGCTGCCCAATGAGGAAGAAAAACAGAGGCAGGACCTGTTGCTATTAACTTAATGGATTCAATCTCTTTTTATTTTAACTACCCTTTTCAGTAAAATAATGTTTCTGTACTTCTGAATCTTCTTGTTCCTTCTCTCAGATTAAATCCATACCCCCTTATGCTGTTGTCTTGTGACAATGCAAATAACCCTGACCAGTCATTATCTCAGAGCCTTGCCATTTTGAATACTTTAGCTAGATCTCCTGTTGCCTTCTGTTGTCCAAGGAAAAGGAGTTTGATGTCCTCGAGTCTATCCTTATGATTTGCATGTCAGTTTCATTCCTTGTCTTCTATTTTCCAACACAAAGACTAAGATCCTTGGGTTTAGCCCTATTATTTTTTTTTCAGTGCTGATCATTTGTAGCTCTTTGATGTACCATCTAATTCTGTTATATATTTTTGGTAGCATGTGTTCAAAAACTGCACAAGATATAGAGCAGGGTATAAGATGGATATTCAAAACTTGAAGTTTTTCAGGGAACTTCTGATGCAATTTTGTGGAGAAATTCCCAAATCTGTAGCCAAACTCAAACATTTCATTTAGTTAAGACACACACAAAAGCCATCAGCATTACAATTTTGTGATGTGGAGCCCAGGAAAAAATAATCAAATCCAGAACTGAAGAGAAAATGTGATTTGGCAAAAGCAGCTTAAACACTGATAGACCCCAACTGCTGCCTTAAAGTAAGAAACATAGGAACATAGAAGTTGACTGCAGATAAGGACCGCTAGGCCCATCCAGTCTGCCCATTTCTTTTTCTACCTTATAAATGTGCCATCGGCCTTTGTTCTGTCAGTGGCCTATCTATTTATACTCATCTGTATTGCTCCCTAATGCCTGTCCCATGCCTGTTTGAAGCCCTGCACTGTATTCATAGCCACCACTTCATGACGTAGGCCCCTCCATACATCCACCACCCTTTCTGCGAAAAATAATTTCCTCACATTCCCCCTTAATCAGCCTCACTCTAAGTAAGTAAGTAACACCACTAAATGCACCGTAAACTTTACCGTTACAACAAATACTAAGATAGAAAGGTCTCCCCCCATAAAAAAACCCCAAAAAACAGTAAGCTTAAAATGTTTTTAAACTGACTATTTTTTCCAAAACGATCCTTTTAGCTTTTTGATCCTGCTACCACCATCCCAATTTTGCATATCCCCAGAACTTGGAAGACTGAACTATAACAAAATGTGAACCACTATTAGAAAACTTCTACAGAAAATATATTCTTGCACATTAAAGGTAAATATCCTTGTCATTCCTTTTTTTTTTGGTAAAGTTTCCCAGAATCCTATTTCATTATTTTAAAGATGACAGAAAACCGTTTTTAATATACATACTCTTAACTAACTCCTGGTTTCTTAGAATAAAATTAATCTGAAATGTTTCAGTTGGGTTTTCCACTAAAAAAACAGAAATGATCATTGGTCCAGCTAGTCTGCCTTCCTGCTGTACTAGCAGACATATGCAAAAATGCATTTCTGCTGTATTTTGCCCTTTACTATTTTACTTCCAAAAAAAAGGTTTTAGGCTGGCCCATTGAAGCAACAGAGACATTACTGCTTGTGACACCAGCAACTCAGGCTGCAGAAGGAACAGGAGTGATCAGGGGCCAGCTGGAAAACAAAGCATTGAGCATCTCAAGGACTTAAATCCTCACTTGGAATGGGAGGAACATGTCCTCCATCGTGCATCTGACACACAGTAATGGCTTGGTGTTGGCACAGCAGGGGCACTAGATGGGCAGGATGTCACCAAGACAGTATCACAGAAGTGCATTGCATGTGACTTCACATAGGGCATCCCTGGGGACAGAAAATGGGAAGAAAAAAAACACCTGATTGAAGTTGGATGAAGACTGGTCCCCTGTAAGCCCTGCGGCATTGACTGGGCAACCCCACATGCTGTATCCTGCTTTTGATGTGTCTGGTCAGCTCCAGCTCTGACTCATCTGATGCCAATATGCAAAGCAGGGCTTAGGCATCCACTTTTGACACCTCCTGCTTCAGGAAGGGTGGACACCTCCTTCTGCTGTCTGGCTACCCACTGGTAGCGCAAGGGGAAGGTGTCATTTTAAAAGCATGGAGTGGTCCCTTTGGAATGACCTTATATTGTCATGCACACAATTACCCAGTGAGTAATGCAGAGGGATCACAAACTCAGAGCAGAGCAGGAAGGGGTGTCCCAAAAGAGGGATGGGACTCACCTACCCTTAACTGGATTGCTTCTTGGGATCAAACCTTGGAAGGGGATGGGGGAAGGACACTGAGGCAAAAACACCCCAATGACCCAAGGGAGGAACACTGAGGGAAAAATACCACAATGATCCAAGGGAGGGATAAGAGGAGGGACACTGAGAGAAAAACACCCCAATGACCCAAAAGAAGGGACACTGAGGGAAAAATACCCCCAATGACCTAAGGGAGGGATAAGGGGAAGGAACATCTGCCAATGACCCAAGGAAGGGATAAGGTAAGGGGAGGGACACTGAGGGAAAAACACCCTAATGACCCAAGGGAAGGAATAAGGGGGATGGACACAGAGGGGGAAATCTCCACAATGACCAAAGAGAGGGATAAGGGGAGGGACACTGAGGGAAAAACACCCCAATGACCCAAGACAGATGAAGTCGCCCTATCCCCCCTTCCCCGCCACTGTAGGGCCTGACTCTTCCTGCACATAAGAAACTCTTATAACCATAAAGAGTACCCAATGTGCAGCATTTGAAACGGTGGAAAATTCCACTTTTGAAAACAGAGGCATTAATCATTTTTTTTTATTTAAATGAAAAATAGTTTTATACTTTAAACGTATTATAAGTTATCAAAAACAGTTTGATGATTCAGGTTTACTGTGATGCTTGTATTGTCCCCTATGGCTGCAAAAGTGCCACCTCTTGTGTCCTTACAGTGACAGAACTACAAACCCTTAGAATGCACAAGCACGCACTCTTACAGCCATAAAAGACACTCCAAGAATCCCTATAACTATAATTTTCTGCTCTAGATGTGGGCTGCTGTCCCTCTGCAACGGACTCCTAATCCCATTCCAACTCCTCCACATCTAGAGCTCTTAGACCATTACTTGGCCAGGCACACCCCTGCAAATCCCCCAAGCAATGGATTTTGTCACTTCATTGCCAGGTGACTGGATGAAGGGGCCTGTTGCAACAGCAGACCACAGGAGCACAGGTGAGTCCACTACTGCAGTCATCATCTTCTTGTGATGCCATCATTGTCCCCCCCCAAATTTTCTCCACCCACTTCCCTGTCATACATCACCTCACTCATACCATGTCTTGGGGGGGTGTCAAAATGTTTTGTGGGCACCCAGGACATCCTTTATCATGTCACATATTTCCTGAAAGAGGTGCTCATGCAGCATGTAGAGCAAAGCCCTCGCACTGGTGTCTGGGCACACGACAGAGATGCCACTGGTCCGGTTGAACAAGGTGACCTTGTATTAATCCCAGGTCTCACACATGACAACACATTGAACTACCCCCTTCCAACCAAGCAGGAAAAGCGAAACCCCTTCCTCTGGTGTCTGGGCATGCTAAAGAGATACCACTGACCTAACAGAGCAAGTTGGGCTTGCATTAATCCCAGGTCTCCAGCATGATAGCATGGTGTACTACCAGGTGAAAGAAAGGGAAAGGGGAATTTGTTTAACCAGGAAAGGCACACTACACCAACGCTTGTTTCCAGGTATGACCTGGGAGCACCAGGAAGTTAAATGACTTGCTCAGGGTCACACAGTATGCAAGTGGGGGCTGTGGGATTCAAACCCAGGTCTTCAGGTTTGCAGCTCAGTGCTCTGAACCACTATGCTATACTTGCTCCTACCAATGTGAAACACCCCAATCAGCATCTGGGCATGCTGAAGAGATGCCACTGATCCAACAGAGTTAGTTGAGCATGCATTAATGCAAAAAAGTAGCTCAAGAGGAAAAAGCTGGAGCACAGGGGTAAACCAGAACTTTCAGAAAAGAAGGTGTATAAAAACATGGGGGCATGATATGGGGGTAGGCTCAAGGGCAATGTGAAGAAGAACTTTTTCACAGAAAGAGTAGTGGATACTTGGAAAAGCCTCCCTGCGGAGGTGGATGGGGGCAAAAACAGTAGGGGAATTCAAGAGTGCATGGGATAGACATGAGTTCTCTCACAATAGGGAAGAGAGGTAAGCCACAGATCAGCTAGGTTCTGCTGTTCTGCACTAGGTAGGGAAAAAGGGCAGACTAGATGGGCCACATGGTCCTTATCTGCCGTAACCTTCTATGTTTCTGCGTAACCAAATACAAGCACTACTATGAATGAAGTCCCAGCTGACAGAAATTCACAGGTAAGCACATTAAAGTCCAAACAATGCTGCATTGCCAAATAATAATAATAATTAATTGCATCACATATGGGTAAAAATAACAGCTGAAGCACAATTTACTGAACTTCAGTAAGGCATTCAACTTGGTGCCACATGGAAGGCTGGGAAGTAAGTTAGAAGGCACAGGGGCGGGTGCAAAGCTGGTGAGATGGGTAGAGAACTGGCTTCAGGGAAGGCAACAGAGGGTGGTGGTGGGTTGGGTGCTCTCATCCCCAAGGGTAGTGATGAGTGGTGTTCCACAGGGCTTGGTGTTGAGACCAGTGTTGTTTGGGATATTCATTGCAGACATATCATTGGACATCAAGAGCAAGATCAGTCTGTTTGCTGATGACACCAAGATGGGAGCAGTGGTGGATGACCTAGGAGGATGGCAGGGGTTGCAGGATGACATAGAAAAGCTGGAAACCTGGTCAGACACCTGGCAACTGGGATTTAATGCCAAAAAGTGCAAGGTGCTGCATTTTGGGGTGAAGAACCCAAGGCAGAGTTACCAGCTGGGGGGGGGGAGTGCAGCTAGCCAAGAGAGAGGAGGAGAAGGATCTGGGGCTGCTCATTACAGGGTCAATGAACAACTCAGCACAGTGTAGGAAGGCAGCTGCAAAGGCCAGCAAAATGCTATGTTGCATTGCAAGGGGTATATCCTCAAGGACGGGGGAGGTGATTCTACCACTGTATAGGTCATTAGTTAGACCACACCTGGAGTACTGCGTGCAGTATTGGAGCCCGTATATGAAGAGAGACATTAAGTTACTGGAGGGGGTGCAGCACAGGGCAACAAAGATGATCAAGGGGCTGGGGGACTTACCATACGAGAGGAGGATGAGGGATCTGAACATGTACTCACTGGAAGAGAGGAGGGACAGGGGTGACATGACTGAAACCTTTAAGTACATGAAAGGAGTGAAAAAGATAGATACAGAGAGGCTATTCACAGTAAGGGAGGAGGGGGTCACTAGGGGAACCATGATATGAGACTGGAGGGAGGAAGGTTCAGGAGGGAGATGATGAGGCACTTTTTTTACAGAGAGGGTGGTAGCTGGCTGGAATGCATTACCGGCAGAAGTGGTATCCAGTAGAACAGTGGACTGCTTCAAAGGGACTGGGACAGGGAAAAAGGGAGGGTCAATGGAGGGAAGGGTGGGAGGAGAGGCAGCTGCAGAATAAGGGTGCTAGCTGCACAATCGAGCAGACTTGATAGACCTCTAGGCCTTTATCTGCTGGCAAATTTCATATGTTTGTATGTTCATTATTTAGGTGTGAAATGTTGAGTTATATTTTTTGCCATTGTACACGGTGCCATTTTTATCCATACGCGATGCAATTAATAATCATTTTGCAACACAGCATGTCCCTAATTGTGGGGTTCTGTGAGCGCATACTAGTGGGTATACATTAATTTCTAGGTCTCCTGCATGACAGCACAGTGTACTATCACCTCTTACCCCTCAATGGGCAGAGCAAAATCCTCCCTTCAGTATCTGAACATGCTGTTGATACTTTAGTAGCCCAGCTGAGGGTAGTGGGCTAGCATATACCGCAGGTCTGCAACACAGCAGCCGACAACACACACGCACACACACACACACACACACACACACACACTTATACACACACTTCCTCGGAATTAACTACTGTAGTATTCAAGGTCTGTGGGCACATTTTCACTCCCAGATCTTCCATGTTGCCAGGCCAACCCACTACCACCAGTTGTAAAATGATGTATATGCTAGACAGCAAGCCTAAGAGTTTCTGTTGTAGCAGGGTGGGTTGGCATTGCTCAAGACTGGGAAGTGACAGCTGCAGTTATTAGTACACTCCGCAATTTGATTTTACATAAAAATGTAAACAAAATTATGGATGTAAGTTTTTTTTTTTTTTTATGTTAAGCATTTTTATTTACTTAAATTTTTGGTAAGCAAGAAATGCATATGGTAGGCGATGGTGTCTCCTATGATGTAAACAGTGTAATCTAATTTATAGTTGTTAATACTATCCTGTTTTACTATCTTTCACACAAACTAAGTATGAAACAATGCTCTATACTATAACAAATATTCTCAAGACACACACTAAATCTTAGGATTAAAATAAGTGTATTAAAACAAATATTTTGATTGGCTCCAGTACATTAAAAAGAAATGTCAGACACCGCCTCAAGTGATAATTTTACAATACTTTTATTGCATGTTGTAAGTCATTTCTACTTGATTTATTGCAACTAACTTTAATTGTATCCAGGAGGCAGACACTGGAGTGCTGTATTAACAACAAAAAAAGTATGTTAACCCACTATGACTAGCTCCCATCCCATTTGACTTTGGTGAAAATACAAAAAAGGAAGACAAGATGAAACGGCACTAAACATTTTTATGATTTAAGGGTTCTAGAATGGGGAAGGGACTCAATATTGAGAGCCAAATTTCACAGTGAAAGCAACTGTCATTTCTGTTTGGATTTGTTTTAATTACCATTAAAATTAAGTGTAAAACATTGTGCGGTCACCTGAGAAGATCAAGGGCTACAATAAGCCCACTTAAAATGGGTCTTACCCCTCATCCCATCATACCATTCACAGCAACTGCTATTTCACAAAAATAATAAATAATCCTCAACATCAAAGCAAAGTAGAGAATAGCAGTATGTATGTTTAGTTTTATTTTCTATGTATTTAATCGCACTGGCATAATTTCAGTGAGAATAGTTGGGGTTGCACCACTCCTGCTCACCCCGCTCTATGTTACATAAGAAGTCAGTTTGTATTTTATGTTACAGGTTCATATAGGACTGCAATACAATCTTTTGTTTGTGGGGGAGGACTGAAATACAACCCCAGGTTTAGGTACAGACTATACATGAAGGCTTAAATACAACAACCAGAAATGCACCATACATTCATACTACACAGAGAGCTAAACAACCTTCTGAAATGTGGTGGGTATGTAAACTGCTGAAAATGGTACTGAGACCCGGCCCGTCCTCCGTGAACCCCGTGGTGCCATCCATTGTTCTCAGCAACTGTTCCCCAACCACTTCTCACAGCAACTCATGTGAGCCAGGAAGCAAAGCCCCCCTTGAGTCAATGAGGCAGAAAACAGACAACAAACTCAGCTCCACTCTTGTGAACTGAGTTCTCCAAATGGCGGGGTGCTCCAGCTAGAAACCCACACACTCCTGGGCTCGGCTCCTCCAGACATGGGCTTCTCATGTTTGTTGTCTTGAATCAAGTTGTGAAGGGGGGGTCCAGTTCAAAAGTCATCTTTAGGAAAAAAAAAAAAACAACAGCAACAAAAAAACAGAATGGAAACAAAAAGAAAATAAACACGCCACACTTAATTGACCATGCCCACTACCTAAAATTGCAGCCAATCAGGTATGTACTGTAAACCTGCAGATCTGATTGAGAAATGCAAGTGAATATCTCAGTCAGGTCCATTGACATACAATACATACCTGATTGGCTTATTCCCCCCCCCAGGTGCAAGAAAGCCCCCAAAACCATACAAAGAATGTAGGAAGACAACTGGCGGCCCAGCTCCCTGATTGGAGTGACACTTTTCTTTTAAGTGCAGGCCACTTCCCATCAAACTGATGTCATAGACAGCTCCCCGATTTATTGGTGTCTGAGGAAAGAGCCGCATAAAGGGACAACAGCACTGGGCAAAATGGTCACACACCTCTAAAATGTGTACTGTAAGATGTTGTTTGCGCGTGCGTGGCACGCAAGTGTACAAGCAAACATAAAAAGGGATTGTACATAGGGTTATTGATGAACATAGTTTCAAAATGTTTCATGAAGAGGTTGGCTTAAGTAGGGACCATGGTGCTGCACATGGCAGTCCCTTTTGTTTGTTTGTAATAGGTGCCATTAAATCTGAAATAATTCTCATACAGCACCAGTCTGGCCAGTTCTAGTAATGTGCTGGTTGGTGGAGTGTGTAAATTTCTGATCTTGTTAATACTGATCTACAATGTGTGTAGGCCTGCCTCGTGAGGTATGCATATGTAGAGATCTTTCACATCCATTGTGCACAGAATTAAATGTTTTTGTGTATCAGGATGTAAAATTTGGTTCAGTTCTGTGATAATTCTAATCACATCACTGGTAGCCCGCAGGTAACTCTTCATCTTAAATACTGCTTCACGTGCATAGTGATTAACAAAATCTGATGGTCCTTCCAAAATAGAATCACTGCCAGATACAATAGAGCATGTTGGCGGATTTTCTGTTTTTTTATGGATTTTGGGTATTCCGTAAAACAACTGAGTTTTTGGAAATTCTTTTTTAAGGAGTTTCACCTGCCATTCTGCTAGATGTCCTAAATCCTGTTCTGTTGTGAGAATTTCATTTGAGCTGTCCATTATTCTTCTGATTGGATTCCCAGGTAACCTCTTATAATTTGCTGAGACTTGTAGTAAGTTCTGGCACATATTTATGTTTTTGCGTTTGTCCATCACTACATTTCCACCCCATCTGCTGGTTTAATCACTATGGATTCATCCTGTTCCAGTTCCTTCAGGGCATTGGCTTCTGATCTGTTTAAGTTATATTTAGGGGTTGGGTTGGGGGTGTCCCTTAGAATTGTTTCTACATCCATAAGTACTTGATTTATATATGCTTTCACATTAGGATTTCTACCTTTGGGGGGAATTATAGGTTGATTTGTGTTTCATATCTGCTTTCAAGCTTCTGATTTCTGGTACTTGGGCTGGTAGGAGGCGAAACTGTTCCTTCAGGTGTATCTGTGTAAAAAATGTGTGTAGCTCACTCATGATCTGCAGTCTGTCTGGGTGAGTGAAAGGGGAGAAGGAAAGGCCCCTACTCAACACCTGGGTCTCTGCATCAGTTAGTGTTTTCCCACTTAGATTAAAGATGACTATATCTTCCTGCCATTGTATCCTCCTCCTCCTCCTCTCCCTCTGTCTGCACTTCCTCTTCCTCCTTCTGGTGATATTGTTGCTCTTTGGTCTGTTTCTTCAACATAACCTTGGGACCTGGCAAAGTACATCTGTTGTTGTTGTTCTGGGTAATGACCCTGTCTGGTTTCTTGTGTCTGTCTTTGGTCTAAAAAAACTTGCCTGGAAGGTTGTAGTAGTTGTGGTATTCTGTCAGTTCTCTGAATTTAGCTATCTGAGCTGTCTGAGTCAGTCTCTGATCTTGTGTTCCTATATCCAGTTTTGATTTTCCAATTATACACCCTGTCAAGTCGATAATCATTTGAATCCTATTTAAATTTCTTTAATTTTTTTTTTAGATTCTCCTCAAATTCATTAAGGCTTGTTTTTTAATATCTTCTAGTTTTTTTCTAAATGTTTCTTCTTCTTCTGTAGCCAATTTTAGTTGGTCTTGGATTTTTTTAATATCCTCAGCCAGTGTGTTCCTGCCTTCTAAGACTGCCTGTATAATGGCATACATGAAGTCATTGCGACATCTATTTCGCATGCCCTCCCATCTGTCAATTTCTTAGACTCAACACCAATGTTAGGTTCTATGAGAACTCTAAGTCGTCTAGGAATTCTTTTATAATTTAAATACTCTCCCAATGTTATACCATGCCATTCAAGTTTGGTATATTTTCTTTGTAGTTGTTCTAACATATTTTTTTATGCCTGTTCATTAGTGGTTATGTTCAGGTTTTTTTATGCCCTAATGGCAGTAAAGAGTTTGAATTGTTTAGCTTCACTGAATCCAAAGGTGAGCTGCCTCTCCTCAGCACTGTCTCCAACCTCTGCAAATCTATTCATGAGTATCTAGATTCAACAACATTATTATTACTTTACTCAATACACTTACAGTCATTGTATGTGTTTCAGTAATTAAACTGAAAAATAGAGTTCAATGGCGTTCAACGTGAGGTATGTAAGGTAGTCCATAAAGGTTCAAAAGTGTCAATAAAAGTGGGAGCCCTTCCAAAATGTGGACCATCCACTTGGTCCAGTAGATCTGTAGAGCAAATCCAAGGAATGTGGGTTCCCTCCCGATATCTTTAGTTTTCAGTTGGGGGCTAGTGGGTGGCATACAAGGGAAAAGAAATGCCAGCCATGCCTTAATAGTTTCAAAAGTTTTTTGTTTTATTCTTCTTTATTTGTTTATCTCAAAGAATCCCCATAGTCCAACGTTTTGCCTTGTTAGGCTTTCTCAGGGACGGGATCTATGGATAAACATATTTACAAATTGAGTATGATATTTATTGTCATATCACAAACATTTTAGAATTTTTTTTATAAAAAACATTTTTTGGTAATAGTTGATAAATGCCACTAGAGGGAGAATGCCACCTGTTTCTAATGGTTAAGTTAAATCACATTTTTTTCTGAATGGTGAAGCTGTTCTAAATATCTTATAGATATTTATATATATTCAGTAGTTCATATAATAACTAATGCATAGACTGGGGGACAATGTAGACGTCCTTAAGTCACTCTCAGACAGTACTGTGCACCAGTTGTCACCATGCTACTCACTTAACATGTTAGCTTGTTATTTGTATGTTCACATAAGTCATAGTCAGCTTAGTTCACCTGTTATTAGTACTCTAAACTCAAATTGCAGGTTTGTAAAGTACTACCACATATCTGTACAGTTTATCAGTGTATGCTACATAATGGTTATCCCTTTTAAGAAAAATAAAACTTAATTCAAAGTTCATACCTGAATTGCAGGCATAAAACACGAAACAATTGCTTTACGATAGATTTAATTCACTCAGTAGTGCTCTGTCTGTGTACTATATGTACAAAGTTTAAAAAGGGGGGATTAGACATACATTTCAGTGATGCTTTACTTAATTACAGGTTAATAATTATTTCATTCAGTGCTTATGACTGAACTGGGAAGTCCAGGTTTGTACCACACTCCTCCAGTACTAATTTTGTTCTATTAGTATCCTTTCTGTGGACAGTATCAAGAAAAGGTTTGGAGTTAGCAAGTAATAAAACTTTTTTCTTTTAAATTGCATACCAGTCACTAATTATTATCTCCTAACCTTTAATTGTCTGTTTTCACTCCTAATTAATTACTTACAACAGGACACAGGTGGTGCTACTCTAAAGATGATGAAAGAGAGACTGGTTTGTTTTGGTAGTTTGCAACAGTTCAAATTACAACAGTATTCAGTGTTAACCTCCAAAGACTACAGCTTATTTAGTATTGTTCACAGCTTACTTAGTAATGCTTGCAGCTATGTGGTAACACAATGTTATACTCTGCATAGTTTTTAGTAGATGCATCACCGTAAGTTGGCTAGTGTTTCAGCTAAACATTTGCTGGAGTTCTTAGTGTTATATTTTACTGCATTGTACAGTTTCAAGTGAACATAGCTCCAATTAGCAAAGATGATTAGTGGCTTAAAGAAACCTCACCAGAGGCTTAGGCACCATGTGTTCTTCTCCAACATGTAGTGTCTCTGATGTACTGTGTTTCAAAGGTTGTTCATTTTTATAGCAATGGGCCAAGGGGCGGAGACTAAGCTGCATGACCCGGATGAGTCACCATGCAGTGGGACCCAATCACGAGTTAGGCAAGGTTGCCTAACAGCAGTAAACACTACACTGTGCATACCAACACAATATGGTGCTTTCCACCCCAAGGTTCCATGTTTTTAATACAACACTCGAGTGGCTTTTGACCAACCTGTCCTTTACTTTGTTTCTTTCTCCTTCTGGTTGCTGTGGATTGCTTCTTGCCCAAGTGTAAACATAGAATTGTGGCTTCTAAACAGTAGCCAAGTCAGCATGTCACAGCTACTGGTTGAATGTCTGTATTGCCAGGGGCTGGTATTGGGAATATACAAAAATTACTCCCTGGCCTTCTTTAAAACATGCAGAAACCAGTGACAGTGCTACATGCAGGAGTTAATGATGTGGGCAAGAGAAATCTCACTGAGATACAGCGGGATTTCGAGTTAGTAGGGGAAGAGCTTACAAACAGAGGATGCAAATTGGTTATTTCTACCATCTTATCAGTTCCCTGGGCTGGTCGGCACCTAACAGAGGACATCAGCTGTTTAAATGGGTGGCTCAAGCGATGGTGTTCCAGGGAAGCATTTACCTATATGGATCATTGGGAGGATTTTCAGGCACCATGTAGTTTTGCACAGGATGGATTACACCTGAATAGGCAGGAAAACCGGGTTTTTGCCAGCAAACGAAAACAGTTTATTGATAATTATTTAAACTTGAAGTAGGGGTGCTGTGGGAGCCACAAAAAAGAATACAATACACAATTCGAAGCCCAATTGGAACTTCCTTGTACTTAATACTAGAAGCCTAAATAACAAAACGGACAAACTAAAGTTGAAATTATACAACTCAAACATCCATATATGTGCTATTACAGAGACTTGGTGGAGAGCAGAGGATACTTGGGACAAACAAATCTCAGGATACACCTTGTATATTAGGGATAGGCCTCATACTAAGGGAGGAGGGGTGGCGCTATATGTATTAAATGGTATAGCTTCAGAAAATATTGACTGTACTGTTTGGGGCAATTCTGAGATATGATGGATCAAAGTTACCCCCCCCCCCACATTCATCTAAGATTAATATAGGTGTGGTATATAGACCATCAGCTAACTTAGCCCAGAATGATAGCCTTTTATTATATTTCATCAAAAACATCACTAATGGAATAACGTTATCTTAATGGGAGACTTCAATCTTCCAGGCATAAACTGGGACACATTACAAACGGACTCCCAGGCGAATACTAGTTTTTTAGAGGCCTTCTTGTTAGCCGGACTAGAACAACTGGTTTGGGAAAATACTAAGAGTAATCATGTTCTGGACTTGGTACTGAGTAATATGGCAGACAATATCCAGAACTGTACTGTGGAGGTTCCCCTGAGTACCAGTGATCACTCTGCAGTAGCTTTTAAGTA
Source organism: Neoceratodus forsteri (assembly GCA_016271365.2). Lineage (NCBI taxonomy): Eukaryota > Metazoa > Chordata > Ceratodontiformes > Ceratodontidae > Neoceratodus > Neoceratodus forsteri. The sequence goes on along the minus strand of CM057449.1, from coordinate 563,316,145 downwards.
TATAGGGGTCAGGGAAATCAACACTGGAAGTATAGTAATTTACATTATAACAGGGAAGACTTTAGTACATTAAAAGAGGAATTGGATAAATGGAACTGGGAGAAAGAATTGGAAAACCTAACATTACACAAATTGCGGGACAAGCTTAGTACCAAACTTAATGAGCCGATTCAAACTTATGTACTGGTTAGAAGCAAATATCATAGGTCCAGGAGGGCCCTTCCCCCATGGCTGACCCCTGTGGTTAAAAAGGTAATTAAAAAGAAGAATAGGACATATAGCAGGGCTAAACAGAGTGGAGAGGATAGATCATGGGATGCATATAAACACAGCTTAAAAGAGGCAAAGACAACCATTGCCAAGGTTAAAAGTAAATATGAGTACAAACTGGCTACAAAAGCACAGGACAATTATAAGTCCTTCTGTGCTTACATTGACAACAAACGGGAGCTAGTAGAACAGTTGGCCCATTAAAGGATAATACTGATAAACTAATAACAGGGAAAAATGACATGGCAGATAAGTTCAATAGTTATTTCTTCTCTGTTTTTAATGTAGGCCAAAAAACTTCAGTCTCAGATAACATATTGCAAGGGACTTTAGGCCCCAAAATAGAGGTTGAAGATGTGAGAAACAGGTTAAAAAATCTGAACCAAAACAAGGCACAGGGCCATGACGGTTTACACCCTAGATTACTTAAAGAATTGGCAGATAGCTTGGCAGGGCCTGTTACATTTCTATTCCAACAATCCCTGGAGATAGGCCAGGTCACTGAGGTATGGAGACAGGCAGTGGTAATCTCAATACATAAAAAGGGATCAAAACAGGAGGTCAGCAATTAGAGACCAATTAGTCTGACCTCTGCCCTTGGAAAATATTCAACAGCATAGTTAAGGTTATGATTATAAATAACATCGAGTTAGTGGGAGCCATGGATGAGACTTAGCATTGATTTACAAAAGGCTGATCATGCCAAACTAGCCTACTTGAATTTTACGGTAGAGTTAGTAAAGCACTAGATGAAGGCAGCTCTGTAGATGTCATATTTTTGGACTTTTCCAAGGCTTTTGACAAAGTCCCTCATGTGCAGCTGATTGAAACTCTTATTAAATTGTGAGTACAGCCAATAATAGTGAACTGGAATAGTGATTGGCTGTTGGGGAGGAAGCAAAGAGTATGTGTATTGGGTGAATTGTCAAACTGGGCAGATGTTACAAGTGGGGTCCCTCAGGGATCAATATTGGGACCCTGTCTTTTTAACCTTTATATCTCAACAACGAAGCCAAAAGCCGACATCTGGCTCTCCAAATTTGCGGATGACATGCGCTTGGATTTCCCAGTAAACAGCCAACCTGATGTGGCATTACTACAGGAAGCACTAGGAGACTTGGAGACTTAGGCACAGGAGAATAAGGCTACATTTAACATTGACAAGTGCACAGTGATGCACTTAGGAAAAAAAAAACCCTAAAGTACATTACACACTGCCCAGACAGGTGCTCAGAGTAGTGTATGATGAACGAGACCTGGGGATCAGGGTTAGCAATAACCTCAAATGCCAGTTGCATTGGAACCAGGTGGTTAAAAGGTCTAGCAGTATCCTGAGTTGCATTCATATACATATTAAAAGTAGGAGCAAGGAGGTATTGCTCTCTCTTTATACCTCTTTGGTGTGGCCACACACCGAGTACTGTGGGCAGTTTTGGGCCCCTGGGAACAAGAACAATATTAAATCCCTGGAGAAAGTACAGAGAAGTGTGACAAGAAGAATTAGAGAAGTCCAGGGACTAGATTACAAAGAAAGACTGAAAAGACTTGACCTGTATACTTTAGAATATCTCAGATGAAGGGGAGATATGTGCCTGATCTATCAGGCTCTGTCAGATCAACAACTGTGGGAACAGCTGGGCCTTAACATTAGACACCAGATTTACAATATGAGAACCCACCCCCTACAGCTTAAAGGTGATAGATTTAATACACTGGTATGAAAGCACTGGTTCTCAGTAAGAGTAGTTAAAATTTGGAATGCACTGCCAATTGAGGTGGTAGGAGGTAAAACTACGATAGATTTCAAGCACTCTCTTGAATGATACATGAATAGTAAGAACATCATGGAGTATTAGTAGATATCAAAGGTGAGCTAAATGGACTTCAGTCTTTATAGAGCTCTGAGAAACCTATGAAACCTATGCCAAGTTCTGGCTGAAGTCCTGTCTTAAAGGGGTGATGTAAGTTTGATATGAATAAATTCCCATAGATGATGGAGAATCCCTGAGGGTTTCGTGGACAGTACAGTCAGCCAGTTGCCAAGCAGAGGGTGACTAGTTTATTGTGGTTTTATAAAACATTCATACCTAGAATTTTCTACCCCTTGAACATGCTGGGATGTTACCTACCTAAGACATGGTTTGAGAGCTTACAAAAAGTACTTAATGTATTTTTATGGAAGGGGAAAGCGGTCAGGCGATCATACTTGAAACTCACAGGCCCAAAGAGGTTGGGAGGACTTGCGCTCCCCTCTTTTTTTAAATACTATATTGCCTCGCATATCAGTAAAGTAGTACAATGGCACAAGTTGAGTACACCACCAACCTCAAACTCCTATGTGCCTTCTTGGCTCTACATTGAGAGAGACTTAGCTCTTAAATACTCGATCTCTTTAAGCTCGATTGCCTACAGTACTATTAAGCTCCTTCCTAAACCGCTGAAGGACACTCCTATTGGGTGGTCACTCAAAGCTTTACAGCAGACTCAGAAGCTCCTTAAAGTTGATTGGCGGAACTCGACAGAACAAACGGTGACGGAGAATATGCATTTTCTAATACAACAGGCTCCGATCCTACCTAGATTCTGGGGTCCATTAGAGGGGTTAAAATTAGGAGACTTGGCTCCCCAGGGGAAGCTAATGTCATATGTGCACACCTGTATCAAATTCCCAGATTTAAAAGGACATAACTTCAAGTTTCGACAAGTTTACGATGCTATAAAGACCCATTTTAATAAAAGGGAAACATGGGTACAAAATAGGGTCGAGTTGTCGTTATTACTCAAAGCAGCTGACCAATCCCATTCCATTTCTAGAGTTTATAATTTATTACAAAGTATAGATGGGAATCTCCCTTCTGGTGTCTGTCGCTATTGGACGCAAATATTAGGGATGGTGGAAGACCGGGGAATATGGGAACTGATATGGGCTAATAACATACTATTTGCCAGCAGATTAGGCCTTATGGTCTATCGAGTCTGCTCGAACCTTAGATCCTTAGTTGGGTGCCGAGGCCCTCCCATCCCTTGTGCTCCAGAAACCCCTATCATCCATCCCCACCCCCCGGGACAGGCCATCATCTGATGCATCCACTTTCTGTGTCTGTCCCACCCTCTCTTGAAGCCCTCCACTGTGGATCTCTGAACCAGCTCACCAGGCAGTGCATTCCAAGGGTCCACCACCCTCTCAGTGAAAAACCTCCTTCTCTTCTCCCCCTCACCCGTCCACCTTCCAACTTCAAACCATGCCCTCTGGTGATACCTCCTTGCTTTAGTCTAAAGATCCCCTCCATGTTTACCCTATTTATTCCCTTGAGGTATTTGAAGACCTCAATCATGTCCCCCCCGTCTCTCCTCTTCTCCAGTGAAAACAAGCAGAGCTCCTCAAGTCTGTCCTCATACATCAAATCCCCTAGCCCTCGTATCATCTTAATTGCCCTCCTCTGTACCCTCTCCAGGAGCTGTATGTCCCTCTTCAAGTGTGGTCTCCAGTACTGTACACAGTACTCAAGGTGTGGTCTAACCAGTCCATTGTACAGCGGCAGAATCACTTTCTTGCTCCTAGAGGTGATCCCCCTTATGATGCATCCCAACATCCTGTTTGCCTTGCTAGCCGCTCTCCTGCACTGCTCAGAGTTATTCATACAAGCATCCACCATGACCCCTAGGTCTTTTTCCCCTGTTGAGGCCTCCAGTGCCTCCCCTCCCAGGGTGTACCTGTGTTTAGGGTTTCCCTGACCAAGATGCAACACCTTGCACTTGGTGATATTGAAATTTAATTTCCATGTGTGAGCCCAGCTTTCCAGGGTGTCCAGGTCCCCTTGCAGGGCCAACCTCCCCTCTTCTCCCTCCACTACTGCTACCATCTTGGAGTCATCCATGAAGAGACTCATTTCACTCCCTATACCCTCCCTGATGTCCGATATGTATGCATTAAGCAGGATCGGACCCAGGACCGAGCCCTGCGGTACCCCGCTACCAACTTCTCTAGGGTTCGAGAGCTCCCCACAGACCACTACTCTCTGGGTGCATCCAGCTAGCCAGTGTTCAATCCATCTGACCATCAAAGGGCCTACTCCTAACCCCATCAGTTTCTCCACCAGACCATTGTGGGGGACAGAGTCAAACTCCTTGCTGAAGTCCAAGAATGATATATCCACAGGCTTTCTCCTGTCCAGTTCTGATGTTACCTATTTGTAGAACTCCACAAGGTTGGTTTTACATGACCTACCTGGCACAAACCCATGTTGCCGACTATCCAGACCTCCCACCTCCTCCAAGTACACCCCCAATTGTTCCTTTAGTATACTCTCCATTAATTTTCCCACCACCGAGGTCAAACTGATGGGTCTATAGTTACCTGAACTTCCCACCCCCTTTATGGATTGGCACCACATGTGCCTCTCTCCAATCCCTAGGTAACCTCCCTGTCTCAAGTGACCTGTTGAAGAGCTCCACCAGGGGTGCAGCCAGTATGTCCGTCAATTCCCATAGTACTCTCAGATGAATGCCATCTGGCCCAGGAGATTTGTCTTTCTTTAGGGTCTTGAGGGCTAACCACACCCATTTGGCGGAGATAGCATCATCCATCCCCTCCACCTTACTGGCCTTTTTATCCTTATCGAGATGTGACACCCCTGGGGTACCTTTCCCTCCCTCTTGCTCCATTTCTGTTGCTCCCCTGATCCCACTTACTGCCGCTTCTATCCCCTTCATGCCTTGCTTTGTAGATATCCCATCCTCATCCCTAGTGAACACAGAGGCAAAGTACTCGTTAAATACCTCTGCCTGGTCCCTCGCCTCTTCCACCCACTCTCCTTCTGATCTCAATCTGCTGAGATGGCTCTTAGTTTTTCTCCGCTCCCCAATGTACTGGAAGAACCCCTTTTCCCCTCCATGTATCCCCTGCACCAGCCGCTGCTCTTTACTGGACTTTGCTCCCCTCACCATACGGGTGACTTTTCTAGATGCAAGATGGTACACTTCCTTATCCTATCCCCTCTACAAAAACTACAAAAACATTAGACAAGATAGATATAAATTGCAGCAATTCAATATCATGCATAATATGTACTACACTCCTGCTAAACTTTACAGAATGGGTAAACCGTTGTCACCCTCATGCATTAGATGTGGAACTAGGGAAGGGGACCTATACTATGTATTATGGGAGTATGCTCAGATTCAATCTTTCTGGAAAACAATTAGTGCCTCATTATCACAAATTAAAGGTATAGCGGACCTTTTTACACCAGAAATTTGCTTGCTGAATAGTTTTTGTAATGGCACGACTAAGTGAGATAAATTAAACATGGGCATTATATCAGCCACAGCAAAAGCTGTCCTTCTGAGACACTGGAAATACCTGACTTCCCCATCAATTATAGAATGGTACAGAGAGGTGATGCTTGCCTTACAATTGGAGTTACATATTGCTAGGATGTGTAACAGAGCTCAACTATATGACTCCATATGGGGACCATTGGGAGCCGTCTTGTCAACTTGGCAAGATAAGATTACCTAATCACAGACACTGACTCCTCACTAGATGTACTGTTGTCCTGTGACTTCTATTATAGAGAACTTAGGGTTACCTCAATTAGGGTGTGGATGCCATGGAAGGTATGGGTGGTGGGTGGGCCAGAGGGGAAATTATTAGGCTGGCTAACTTGTTATACTTTTAGTTAGTTTTGTAGACATTGTTAACACATGACCAGCAAGTAATCTAACATGTTAGTGGCACATCTAACTTGTAAATGTATATCTGTGTAACACTGTACAATCTGTGCCCTGTCAAGAGTGTCAATAAAATTAATTGAATTAAAAAAAGGAAAAACATTCATATAACCAATGAAAATATTCCCTTCTACATCTCATGTCCCTATTCATTGTACGGGTATGTTTTTAGGTAAACTCAGTATCAATTTAAGTTCACATAGGTAGATGGTCATCAAGGTCTGTTGGAGGTCAAATGGGAGGGGCAAAAGATACCCTGGTTACAGGGTAGCACAATATTGCAAATACATTTGCAGGGACTGATAATTTGTTGCTAGCAGCCACCTAGAAGGGGAGAGTGGGCAAGACAGGGTAGTGGGGAAGGAGGGATTTGTGTACGTGGTAAGTTCAGAAAAATGTTTATTTGCATTAATGGTTTTGTGTGACTGTCACAGGCTGAAGGGGGGCTGAAAAAAAAAATATATATATATATATATATGTGTGTGTCTAAGGGTTTGAACTGTAAGGGAGGTTTACCAGCTAGCCTCCCAGTCCTTATCTCCTGACGAGTTTTGACAGCTCACAAATGGGGATGGAGCTCCACCGAGCGGGGATTTGGAAACCTCACGAATGGGTATAGGAAGCGAATCATGAACAAGAATTTTCAAATTTGAAAACAGACTTTTTTTAATTATCTGATGGAAACTAAACATATGGTTTTGTAGAGGGCATCACGCTGAACAAAACCCATGCGTTTGTTTACAGAAAATGTATCTGTGGGGCAAGTAGCAACATTTTGTTTTGGGCTAAAAAAGAAAACAAGATGGCGGCTCACAAACAGGGATTTTTTTCTCATGAATGGGGATTTAATGAATCCCCATTTGTGAACTGTCAAAATCCCCATTTGTGAGCCGAAATCCTTGTTCACAACTGTGCATGTAAAAAATAGACTGCACTGAGCATGCACTGAACCCATATTTTCAAAACTGAATAACTTTGGATAAGAATAATATTTGTTCACCAAACTAATGATGGTCTGTTCCTTAAGGCAATCTCTTCCTGCCCTGAAAATTTCAGGCTAAAATTCAAAATAATAGAGGTGCAGGGCAATGAGGAAAATTCGGGGAAATTTGGCAAAAAAAAGCAAAAAGCACACTTTTTCCCTATGCACTGTGCACAATCTGCACATCCGATTGAAACAAAACTTGGCAGGTCAAGAGATCTACACCACAGTACAGTGCATACCAAATTTCATGCTAATCCATTGAACAATTGCAAATTTATTAAGGTGCACAATTTGGGTTTAACATTAAACTGCTTACTCAATGCTAATTACAGAGGCACAACAGTAACTCTAAAATATATATATATATATATGTATGTATGTATGTATCTATATCTATATCTATATCTATATTAGCTGCACGGTAGTCATACGGTTCCTGATATATAAAGAATTTAGTATTTCAAGTGCTCATTTTCTGCTCTGAGGGCCATTATTATGCATACATTATCTGTATTCACTGTGCTTCTGAATGCACCTTTTTGGGAAAAAAGGGTGTACATTTGCATTACTGTTATTGTTAGCGTTTCCACTTGCGTTTCCATCACCGTTTGCATTAGCATGTTTGTTTACGTCTCCATGTGCATTACCCTTTGCATTTGCGTTTGCGCTTGCATTTGCGTTACTATTTTTGTTTGCGTTTACTTTTGCGTCACTGTGTACATTACCATTTGTGTTTGCATACATGCTTGCATTTACGTTTCCGTTTGCATTACTGTTTCCTTTGGCATCATCGTTGATGTTACTGTAACCATATGCGTTTCCAATTGCGTTACCGTTACCGTTTGAGTGTTCATTACCATTTGCATTTGAGTTTCCATTGGCCTTCGCATTTGTGTTTTTGGTAGCGTTTCTATTGTCGAGTGCATTACTGTTTCTTCTGCATCACCACTGCCATTACTGTATGTGTTTCTGTTTGTGTTTCTGTTACCGTTACCATTTTCGTTACCATTTTCATTACCGTTTGCATTTCTGTTAGCATTTGCGTTACCATTTGCATTACCATTTCTGTTTTCATTTACGTTTGCGCTTGCATTTCTCTTACTGTTTGAATTATAGTTTCCGTTTGTGTCACTGTGTGCATTACCATTTGAGCTTGCATTTGTGTTACTGTTAGCATTACTATTTTGTTTTACCACAATGTTGCCATCACCATTTGCGTTACCATTACCATTTGTGTTTTTGCGTTTGCGCAGTGCAGTGCAAAACATTGTGTTTGCTATTTTTTTGCACTGTCTGCTGTGACACATAACGCAGCCACTGTGCAGTTGATTGATTTTAAACTTGCTACTTGGAAAGACCGTTGTACAAGGAAAATGGCAGTTTTTGTTTGGTGAAAAAATGTTGTTCCGTTCCAGAGTTATTGTCATTTGAATTTGGCCCCTCTCATGGTTACAGATTTTTTGGCTGCCAGGTCCACCATTTTAGTGCATTTTCGGCCACAATTTCTGCCATTTTGTGGTGGAAGACTTATTAAAGGTACAGAAACATAAAAATTGAATATCTCTGTGGAATGGTTTGGTCTTTTCACATGAAATTTGGAGGGTGTTGCATGGATGTCCTAGGGATGTGAATAATGCTGTTTACATGTTGGAAAAATAATTTGCTGCAGAGATACTGTGAGACGCAGTTAGCATTTTGTGCATAGCATTCTGCATGGTGCTACTAGCTTGAAATTTATAGAATGGGTAGCCCTAGTGGTACGGAGGTGCCTTGCAGTGGTTTGGTGTGTAAAACATTAACAGGTACAGAATTATGCCACTCAGACGAATGAAAATTTGGTTCATTACACTTCAATAACTTCTGAACCGTGTATCTGATTTGTCTGGCATTTGGAATGTTCAAAGATTTATAATACATCTTTGACTGTGACAATTTTTGGGTCACTATCACTTACAGTTGTTGAATTGTGCATGTTACATTGTTTGCTCGTGGCGCTGTGCGACCATTGAATGGATGTGCACACAATTCTGGGCACACGGTGTGCTATGGTACATGTCTTCTTTTAACAATTTTTAGTTCCATTGGATATATGCAAGGCCCCTAGAATTCTGCGGCAGCAGAGTTTTGTGCAGAACTTGCAATCTACCGCAGAACTTCTGCGGTGCCGCAGAATTCATTCTTCTTGTTGATTTTTTATTAATATTTCTGTTTTTCCATAGAATATGGTTCCCTTCCCCTCTTTTTATATCCTAAACCCCCTATATGCTCAGAATGTGATGTTATCATTGCTATAACATCATACATTAGCTAATGAAATGGCTGCAATCTGCAACAGAAATGGACAGTCACTTATCTACCACAGCTCCCACTGCCAGAGACGGTGGCACAGCACATCAGGCATGGTGATAATTGCTCAACCTGTACTACAGCCTAATACAATTTTCAGTCTTACATTATTGCACTAGGGCCAACTTAAACAATACCTTGCCAATAGCACAGACCTGTTAAGGCCATACCTCACTTTGTACAAACCTATTTGTGTCTTTAAGGTATAGAGATGCCATCTGAAATGAATAACTGGCAAAATGAATTTAACTGTCATTTTTAAGAAAAAGAAAGTAATTATGCCCAGAAAAGTGGAATATAATAATGTGTAGACCTGCTGAAAGAATAAACCTATTAAATAAATAATTGCACTGTACGCAATTTTTGCCAGGGTTATTGATTACATATTGTCATTGGTTGATAGAATCACCTAAAAGTTATTGAGAAATGTTGTGTGCAGGGACAGCTGTTGGGCCAGAGGGTAGCATGCTGTGTTTCTGTGCCAGCAACTCAGGTTCAGAGATTAGCTCTGGTAGTTGGCTGGGCAGCACAAGGATTAGTGGAACACATCATTGCTCAGAGCCTGGGAAGGTATGGTGCAGTGTTCTGTCACATGGTGGACACATTGTGCTGGTCTGGAGAGCTCTATCTCATAATTGGTTCACATGCATGTCATGGCCTGATGGTGTGACGCAGTGTGTCAGGGAAAGCAGGTTGACATCAAAAATGAGTTTTGCAGTAACTCCTCTATTCCATTTCTAATGGGACCTGTATGAATGAGGATGTAAGTTCATGGAAATTAAAAAAAAAAAATATATATATATATATATATACACATACATACATATATATATATATATATGCACACACACACACATACACGCATGCACACATACACACACACACACAGTATCTCTGTCTCTCTCACCACACACACACATTTGTATGTATGTTACAGATTGCATATAAATATATAAGTGATACACAGTGGGAACCTCATGATGAGTGGTGTAGAAAGCACATACAAATATATAAGTGATAGACAGTGGAGACCTCATTAGTGGGATAGATGGCATGCATATAGAAATACCTTATTTATCACATTTATTTAACAGGCTAGGACCTTAAGGAGGATACATTTGTTTTGCTTTTTAGGCATAAAATTATTTTTATAGTTCTGTTATTTTTTAAACTAGTGTTACTGTGCTTTCCACCATCCTGATTGCTATAAAAACTGCCATGAAAGTGAAGTCAGGATGACAACCAGGCACTGTGATATGGTAGTTTGTTAGTGCTGCAGAACTTCCACAGAAATTACAAGCCACTGCCGCAGAAGTTCTGCAGCAAATGGTAGTCTTGCCGCAGAACTTGGTCCCACTGTGCCGCAGAAAAGTAGGGGCCCTGGATATATGGTTCTTGTGTAGCGAAGTGGAAAAAAATTTATTTTTGGCACTCCTGTGCAGTTTTCCCGACGTGACACTGATAACATTTGTTATACATTTTGTGGTATGGTACATGTCTTCATTTACCAATTTTTATTTCAGTCGGTCATACAGTTTTTGCGCAGTGAAGTGACAAAAATGCACATGGTGGGCCTCACACTCCCACCACCACATTCCATTCTCTATTTATAGTGCACATTCTCAAAGAGAAGGGGAATTCATGGCAAAAAACTCCATTTAATGCATCAATTAGGGTTGTTCCACAGCGAAAAGTGAGGAAATTCGGTGTTAGGGTTGCCACCTTGCACCCACCACCCCGCCCCCACCAACAGGCATCAGGATGTGCGTGTAGTTGTCTGTCCTAACTCTCACCCCATTCTCCTATACTGCACCACCTCAGCTTATTTATACATGGAATGGGGTGAGAGCTAGGGCCAATGACCCCAATACACACCCCTATGCCTGTTGGTGAGGGCGGGGTGGGCGAGGGGTAAGGGTGGCAACCCTAACACTGAATCTCCTCACTTTTGTCACTGTGGAACAACCCTAACTGATGCATTAAACAGAGTTTTTTGCCATACATATACATACACACACACACACACACACACACACACACACACATATATATATATATATATATTCATTGCAAAAAACTGCTTTAATGCATCAGTTAGGGTTACTAGCACAGTGACAAAAGCATTGAAATGTGGTGTTAGAGTTACCACCCCCTACCACCCCACCCCACCCCCTCCACACACCAACAGATAGCAGTGCCACAGGGTCATTAGACCCAACTCTCACCCTCCATGTGCAAGCAAGCTGACATGCTACAGAACAGGAGAATGGAGTGAGAGTTAGGCCTGATGACCCTGTGGCACACCCTGATGTCTGTTGGTGTGTGGAGGGGGTGGAGTTGGGGTGGTAAGGGTGGTAACCCTAACATCACATTTCCATGCTTTTCTTGCTGTGCTATTAGCCCTAACTGATGCATTAACATTTTTTTGCAATGAATTTCCCTTCTTTTTGAGAAAGTGTAATGTAACTGGTAACTGGTATGTGTTTGTAGGAGAGTGGGCCCTCCTGGCCCTGCACTCCCTTCACGTTGCCCATTTTTGTGTAATGATATGCATATGTGGGAGCACAAGCCCTCTGGGCCCTGCATTCCCACTTACACATAACTACTGTACATAGCCATACAGCAGCCCTATAGTGTAAGGACCCCTTGAAACAGTAATTTGCCAATATCTCAGCAACTGTAGCAGCTACAAAAAAAAATTCAAGTGTTGTTGTAATCAAGACAGTGAGACCTCCACACGAGATGGTTGACAAAATCTGTATCTCACATTGTTTACAAGATATGGGCACCGAAAGGTGCTGAAAAGACACCCTTGGAACCCTTGGAACACATTTTTGCCAATATCTCCATAACCGTAGCAAATAGGAAATAAATTCCACTTCAGGTGAAATATATGATTTTCCAAACTTATTTTGCAGCTGTAGATAGTGAAAAATCCATATCTTGTTTTGTTTTCAAGATACAGGCTCCGAAAGGTGTCACAGGTGCTGCAATGTTATCCTATGGGAAATTTCTCAAATTTGGAGCACTGTAACTTTGGGCACAGTGAATGTTTTGGTACCACCAAAAGGCACATCTGTGGGACGAGGGCTTGCCACCCTGCAAATTTCAGCCCTAAAGCCCCAACTGTTGTGTTGCAGGGGGATGGCAAAGATTTGCAGTTTTTGGACAAATTACTTTCGAAAATTGCAGCAGTTTCACAAAGAAACAGCATGAGACTTTTGTGTTTTCGAAAGTGTGGTGGCAGTTTCTGCCACAATTTGAGAAAGTACAGAGGCTCTGAGTTTTAAAATGGCATTTCTGGTTGGTTTACCCCAAAATAAAGCTAGGACTTGCATCTTCAGGACCCAACTAGGTAAACACAACAGTCAGTGTTTTCCTAGGGGTCTTAAATTTAAATGCCAGGCATTTTTCTCTCTCACTAACAGAAAACAAGATGGCCACAGCATGAAAGTAAAGGGGCCATTTGTGAAAGTAAAATGTACTGGCAGCAGCTTTCGTGAGACACATCTATAGTTTCCCATTGACTATAATGGGAAACTTATTTTTTGAATAACTTTTGAATGGCTTAATATTTTTTCACCAAATCTTTGAAAGGCACATTAGTGGCCCAGACTACATGTTCTCTGAAGATTTCAGACCAAACAGACAAATTGTGTGGGCTGTGGGCACAAGCAAAAAAATGTGCAAAAAGTCAGTTTTTTTCTATTTTTTAGGCATTCTGCAGCTCCGCAACCATACATCCGACCATAACACAACTTGCCAGATCCAGAGATCTATGGTACCAGACTGTGCATGCATAATTTCAGAAAAACCATCACAGTGACAAAGTTAAGGTACTAAATTTGAGGTATAACATCAATGTGCTTACTCAACCCTAACTATACTGGTGCTACCGCACCAGTATAATATACATATCTTATCTATCTATCTATCTATCTATCTATCTATCTATCTATCTATCTATAAAATGGGTAAGAAAAAAGGAATCCTCTGGTTGGTTGAGACACATCAGATGACCGTGTGTATATCAGAGTGTGACTGCACACCTGCACTTTTAACCCCAAAACTATTTTGCCAATTTATAAGATAAATAACCCTTTCTATGGTGTGCGGTCATGCTCTGATATACACATGCCTTGGGTGGTTGATGCACTGCCTGCAGCCTTATGCATACAATGCACACCAAGACATGTGTATATCAGAGTGCAACCACACACATAAGAGGTTATCTATTACATATATATATATATATATATATATATATATATATATATATATATATATATGGCATCATGGGCTGCATATGCA